>CM068543.1:16755154-18194558 GCA_035048495.1 Euptelea pleiosperma
TATGAAGATGAGAAATTTTCAAGAAACTAAAGAGCTAAAATTTATTGAGAAATTTTCAATAACTAAAGACCTTATACCATTCAACTTTTGTGTGCTTGTGGGAAAAATTGACCATTTGGAAAGCTTTTACTGAAGGAAAATTTTTATAATACCGAATCATTGACTATTTCAATTGAATCATTGACTATTTAATTTCCACTGAATCATTCCTAATAATGACTTACAAACAAGTAATTTGGACATTTTCCCTCTGATAAACGTCTGATCGAATGATCAAATATCTTAGAAGTTTAGAAGGTTGACAAGAGAAAAAATTAGGGTATTTTTTTAAGGGTTGGACTCCAGGGACCCCCATTTTTTACCCCCACTTTGGCGTACCCACATAGAAGATGAATCAATGGCTGATTTTTGGTGAGGTTGATCTCTATGGTAAGGAGATCATCCTTACAAAAATTCAAATCATTCTGATATTCATAGACTGGTTTAGAAGTTGAAGAATTACGAACCATCGATTTTTACCTTATAACTTGAAAACCACATTTGACGGGGTTAGAAATTTCAGAATGGGCTGATTTTTTGTACGGGTGATCTATATGGTGAGGAGATCACCCTCACGACAAAATCAGCCATTGATTCATCTTCTATGTGGGTACACCAAAGTGGGGGTAAAAAATGGGGGTTTGGAGTCCGACCTATTTTTTAAACACCCCCCCTGAAAAATAAAAGTATATAGATTACCCTCATATAGTTTCAAATTTAGGAATACCCCCTTGACCAAGTTTAACAGTGGTTGACTCAAGTTAAAACAGCATTAGAGTTGTATTTGCAATATCTTGGTCTTTTCTTAAGTGAATGATGCATGTCTTGTTGTAACCAGCGTCAAATGAGGGTTAAACTAGGTAAGGGTACTCCTTAAGTTTGAAAGTATATAGGGGTATTACTATATACTTTCGATTTTCAGGGTGGGATTTGCAAAAATCAACCAAGAACATGATGATACATGACGAAAATGTTTTTGAAGCTATGATCCATCCAAGTTGTGACCAATTAATTAAGGGATAAATGGTGACATCTATTGTTAGATTAATAGAACGTAGATGATTTGTTTTACGTCCGTCTGAATACATGGTTCTAACATTGTTACGTATGGAACGCATGAAATCCCATCACAAGAGCAGTATATGAATCACAGCTTACGCTCTAAATAGAATATTGCATATATATGGCATGCCTAGCGAAGCATTAGAAACTATTACGCGTACAAGCATGGCATTCCTTGGGTTGATGCATGGCATGCCATGCATATTTAATTAGCTAGTGAACAAAAACATCCGGAGCTACACATAGCATGAGTTGCAACGCAAACTCTGTTAAGAAGGGTTTGATCCATTTTTTTTTTATCCAGATCTACACATAGCATGAGATGCAACGCAAACTATTACCTACATGCATGGCATTCCTTGGGTTGATTTTATCCGTTTTTTATTCAATCTATATCATTTTTTATTTTATTTTCGACAATATGTAAGCATGTATAGTGCACACAATCAACCATATCTTGCAAACACACACACACATAAATTAGGGGGGGAGTCAATTATTTCTTGAAGTTGTTGCTTGGTAGGTACCATATTGCATTAGAAGAAGAAGAACCCTGTCAAAGTTCCATGGGACTTGGGACCATCTCTTTTAAATGAAAGAACCAGTTTCAAGGATAAGTGGTCATAGAGAGCCCATCTCAATATTAGATTACCTACAAATGACTAGACTAGCTAGAACTTCAAAAACTGATAAGTTTTTCAATGTCAGGCCCTTATACTATTGATGATGATCATTATGAATTAAAGTCAACCATTTTCCTTAAATGGGTTTGATCTCCAACATCATTTAAGTCCTTTAAACTATCTCAAAGCAGTAAAAAAGAACAAGTTAGGTGAACCACTTAATCCTTTATAAAGATCACTTAAGTGGAGGAAGTGGGATGAGGTGGTAGTCACTTACTCTCCAACCACTACCCTTCCGTCCCTATCAATCTTACTTTTGAACAAATGAGGGACCCCCCACCCTCCATAGTTACAGACCATTGGGCTTGCAATTACCTTTATTCAACCACCAAGTTTAGTTAGAATAAGGTGGATATTTAGGGCATAAAAGTTGGTTTTGGAGATCAAATCACTAAGTTGTAACAAAAATCTTCTTAGTATCTGACATTCCATTGAGGGTCATTACAGGTTAATCGATATGAGCTTAATGTTCATCCCCTTGAGAACCTACTAATTGTACGTGTCACGATTCTCAAGTCATTGCATAATAAACTTTTTTCGACAAATAGCGACATTTGCACTTATATACCGTCTATCCGATGCAATAGCTAGCTTGCTTCACAAATGTAGCAATTTTTTTTTTTTTATAAGTAAAAGGATTTATTAGATAGCAACCTTTAGAAGCTGAGAAAATCTACCAAAAGCTCAAAAAATAAATACAAATTACAAAGAGAATTTAAGAACACCCCTATTTGCCGAACCAAACCCCTCAATTCCTCCCCCTACTAACCATTAATTTGAAGACGTCCTCGAAAGAGATGCCATTCCCTTCCTCATATAACTTTACCAAAAATTAAACCAGTGCCTTGACCTTCAGAATAATCTGCTCCCATTGAAGAGTTTTGCTTTCAAACACCATATTATTCCTCTCTTGCCAGGAATCATTTTTTTTTTTGAAAGGTGAAAGTGCTTTATTAAGAGCTTGAAGGCCTACCAAAACACAAAAGAGGGTAACAACAAAAGAAGAAAAGCAAAAGAATAAAAAAATTCTCAAGAAACAAGCTACCACCCCCAAAGCTCCTCAACTTCTTCTCAATAGGGATGACCATCCAAACACCAAATCCTCAAATCGAACGCCCTTCCCTTCATCATACAATCTAACCCAATTAAAAACAAGTCCTTGAATTTTCACCAAAAGAGCTTCAAATAAGGACTTCCTACCTTCGCCATGTTATTCCTCTCTCGATCGCCACAAATCATTGGTATCGTGAGATGGATTCGGTGAAAGTAAACCGATTGTTTTGTCGTGGTGATTTTGGAGGAACAAGATGACTAAGTGCAGCCCAAGTGGAGTGTAATTGAACACTAGAAAGATTCAGAGGAGAAAGTTAGCACAATTTATGAAATTTAAGCCAAGTTTAATTGCTTAATCACATGTGGGGATTTTGAAACCAAGGTTTAAAGGAGGCCGTTTTAACGGTTAAACGGACTGGGGGCGTTACTGTTTAAACGGCCGTTAAAACGGATTGAAACGGTCAGGGGCAAAAATGGAAAAAAAATAGAATTAAACGGATTTTAATGGAAATTAAACAAATTTTAACGGAATTAAACGGTTTTAATGGCCATTTTTTTCACAAATTTTTTTGAAATTAAACGGCCATTTAAACAATTTTAACGGCCATTTAAATGATTTTAACGGCCGTTAAAACTAAAAAACGGCCGTTTTTTTCAAAACCGATAAAACGGGTTTAAACAGAAACGGGCTTGGGGCGTTACCGTTTAAACGGCCGTTTTTCAAACCATGTTTGAAACTACCAAAAAAATTTCTAGGGTTTGCTAATAATAGATTTGCTTGGTGCCCTACTTCAAATTTAGACCACTTCCTCATCATCTAACCTCATTTATTCAACCAATCCTTCTGACCCAACTCCCAATCCCAAATACCCACCAAAAGAAGTCGTATGTTGCAACTGTTAAAAGTCAAAGGTCGGCTTCCCATTGACTTATTTCTCCTTCTTTAGGGTCTGTGTGTGAATGAACCACTAAAAAAGCTATTTAATTACAAAAATCAGTTTTTTTAATTTTAATGAAAACCAAAAGTAGTCATTTTTCTTGTTAGGTTTGTTCTTTCTATGAACCTTGCTAGCTTTTTTGCATGATTTAAAAAACAGCTGTTATAACCAAATAACCCGGCATTATAATGGTACTACACCTACCCCGTTATGTTATTTCCTGTTTTAACGCTTTCTGTTATAAAATCCATTATTCTTTAGAAAAACCGTTATTTCCCATTATAATGTACGTTATTTTAAAAAAAAAATCTTTTTTTTACTGTTATCAAGGTTTTTTTTATAAACAATAAAAATTTTTTTTTTTTTTTTTTTTACTAAAACGTGACTGATGTGAATAACGGTCATAATGGTAACGTTATGGGACTGTTAAGGCCTAACGGACCATTTAAAACCTTGATCAGGAGTACTCAATCAAGTAGATTTTCTGATCTAGGAAAAATTAAATTAAAGGATGCAATTTTTGAGACTGATGAGATGAGCTAATTAAGTGGGGCCATTGATTGCTTTGATTGGGAGGTCCGATCCAGGCCTAGTCCAATGAGGCCAATATACAGCCCAACATAATCTGGGCCCTCCAAATTCAAAACTCAAGAGTTGAGATTCAAAAACTTCATGATCATCCTACAAACTAAAAGAGTTGATTTTTTTTTCCCTCTATTATCGGTAAAATTTAATATTATTAATATTGATTTATTTATATTATTATTTGCTAATTTTTTCAGCTCCTACCCTCAAAACAACCGTTCAAGATAAAATGAGGTAAGATATGAGATAAGCAGTTGCGATTCTTTTGTTTCTCTCTGGATTCTGGAGTCTCTTGGTTCGGATTTTCTTTTAAGCCGGCAGAAGCCCAGATTCCTGAGAAAAGATTTCTAACAAACGCCCACCCGTTCTCAACCCCAATCTTACATGCACAATTCAAACAGAGAATCGATTTTAGCTTCGAAAACCCAACAGAGATATCTCAGTTTCATCAGAATCCGACCTACAGGTGCTCTCAATCTCCTCAATTTGATCTATTTTCGGGTTTAGATTAGTGGGTTTTTATCAGAAATCGGTTTTATCATCTGGGATTATCTCAAAATGGTATATTTCCGTAGCTCGATTTCGGGCTGCAAGTCCTTTGATCAGCCGACAAACATGGCGAGCCCTTTGACTTCAACCGACCCATCTTCAAATTCAAAGCAGAATCATCAAATCAACAAGAATAGAAAGCAACCCAATTCTCTGAACCCGCTGAAGATTCCTCCTTGCAATCAATCTCGGACTGCCGCAGTCGATGTGGTGATCTTCATTGCTGTTATTGGTGCTTCTGGGTTTTTGTTATTACCCTATATTAAGATCTTTTGCCATGGAATTATCGAAATTGGCGGGGCGACTATTTCCATTGTGAAATACGAAGTTTGTCGAGCTCCGATGGTCTCTGTGTCTATAGGACTTGGCATATTCTTTGCAATGGTGGCCGCTTGGGGGATTTCTAAATGCAGAAGTAGGAAATGCGGGAACCTGAAGTGCCGCGGCCTTCGTAAGGCAGCAGAGTTCGATATCCAACTCGAGACTGAGGAGTGTTTGAAGAATTCCAGTTCTTCTTTGATGAAAGATGGAGGTGGGAAGGGGATTTTTGAATTGGCTCAAGATCACCATAGAGAATTAGAAGCTGAGCTTAAGAAGATGGCGCCTACAAATGGGAGAGCTGTTCTTGTATTTCGTGGGAGATGCGGGTGTTCTGTTGGTAGAATGGAAGTTCAAGGGCCAAAGAAGCTTCGGAAGATCAAGAAGTAGGGTGAACCTACTTGTCAATCAGGAGGAAGGAAATTCATTAAGCTACTCTGAACTATATGATGTTTGTGTTCTCCAAAATTTCTTTTTTTTATATATATATTTGAAGTTTTCATTAAATTTGCATGGTTGCAGTTCTCTGAGGAAGTGCACTCATGGAGCCTTACATATAGCTTAATTTTAGTGAACTTATATTCTAAGCTAATAAGCTATGATACTCTTGTACATACACTGCTGCTCTTCCTTATAGTTGTGGTCCTTGTGAAGCACATACCAAGAACAAAAGTGCTTTTTCTACCACTGAATCATATATATTTGATGCTTTCAGCAGTAGAATCTTTGGAGTCCCTACAAAGGGATTTTAAGTGGGGTATAGCTGAGTCATGTGTGGGTTGTATTATTTCAGTTGGATGAGCTAAGATTGAACCAGGAACAAAAGAGGGTTAGAACTTGGGCATTTGGGTCTGTAATCTTTGAGAGTTGATTTGTTTCAATAATCTGATCTGGGAGGTTGTGTTGGTTGATTGTATGCTGTCTGCATTTCACTATAGATTATTCCATTACATGTTTCTTCCGCTGGACTAACTAGTTCTCTACTGAGAAGTAAATGTGTCCAATTACCTCTTTTCTTATAATCAGCTTTTCCAGCATCAGTTGTGTGGGGTTTCAAGATTCCTTCCAGGGGTTGTATTCTTTGGAGGCTTCTTCCATTCGCTATGATTGGAGGGGTTTATGGAAAGAAAGAGATTCAAGGGTCTTCGAAGGTAAGAAGGATGAGATCCAAAATATCATCATTTCTATTAAGGCTTCTATGTAATAGTGAGTGAAGTGCTTCAATGAGTTTAGATGGATCTTTTTAGAAGATTTTGTTTATAACTGGGATGTAATCGTGCATAGCTCTAGTTACCTTGTTGGTCTAGGCTTTGGAGCTCTTTGCTTCGTTATAAAATTCGTCTATTTATAAATAATACTAAATAAATAAAAAACAATTCCTGTCTAAACCAAGGTTTGAAAAACGACCGTTATAACGAAAATAACGGCCGTTATAACGGATTCAGACCTACCCCATTACGTTATGGACCGTTAAAACACCCAAAAAATGACGGCCGTTATAACGAAAATAACGACAGTTATTTTCTGGAATTTTTTGTGAAAAAAAAGCGGCCGTTATTTTTGTTTTTTCCGTTATTTTCTATTTTTGAAATTCAAAATTTGAATTTTTACCCCTTTTTTCCAGTTATTTTTTCATTTTTTCCGTTTTTGCCCATAAGCATTTTTTTCGTTATAACGGAAAAAACAGTAACGCCCCAAGTCCATTATACTGTTATAACAGCCCCCTTTAAACCTTGGTCTAAACTATTTTTTTGCTAAATGATAATTATATTAAAAAGAGAAGAAATACAAAGGAGGAAGGATCGGCAGAAGTAAACCCCTCCGAAAAGGAAAAAAAAACGAAAAATAGAAGAAGATAAGGAAATTAGCGCACAAATCTATAGTAGGTTAAGGACGGATTCTCAACCGACGATTGAAAAGGAGGTTACGCAGCCTACCATAATCTCGAACCAGTCGGGAGGCAAGAAGCAATCTTGGCACAACTGTCGGCACTAAAATTGACCTCCCTCCAAGTGGAACTCAGGCGGAACCAATCAAAGTTAGTTTTGATACAATCCCATTTTCCTGGGTAAACAAGCCCTTATGATGCCCACGTTTCGGGCAATAATAAACTAGAAAGTTGTTGGATTTTAATAGAATTTCAAGGGATCTAATGGAGGAGAAAAGTAGGATTGTACTATGTGCAAAGGGGATCGTCCAAAGATTCGAGGGTTCTTTGGTGTGTATTCGGAGAGGCGTCAAGTGATAAAAATTTAAAAGCTATCAAGAGGGTGGTACGGCCCCTATTGTTTACATAGGTTTAGGTTTAATTAAAGTCATAATGGATCGAAATATGGAAATAAAAGAAGAAATTCCAATAGGGGTGGAATTAATGAGGATTTAATAAAATTTAAATTAAGGGAGCAAAGAAGGGGATGTACGGCCATGTGGGAGAGAGATTTTTGATTTTCAAAAATTAATTAAACAAAGGGGTGGGAAGGCTAGGCCTTTAGGTTTGAATTAAATTACTTACGAATCAGAATGGGGGGGCGGCGACAACCATTTGGCGTACCCACATAGAAGATGAATCAATGGCTGAAAATTCAATTCAAATCATTTCGATATGATATTCGTAGACTGGTTTAGAAGTTGAAGAATTATGGACCGTCTATTTTTTCTATGTAACTTGAAAACCACATTTTATGGGGTTAGAAATTTCTGAATGGGCTGATTTTTTTGTTGGGGTGATCTATACGGTGAGGAGATCATCCTCAATAAAAAAAAATCAGCCATTGATTCATCCTCTATGTGGGTACACCAAAATGGTTGTCCAAAATTGTTGTAAAAAATGGTTGTCCTCCGTCCTGACTCCTGACCCATTACTTAATTAGTAAGGTATCTTTACTTAATTGCTAAGATATCTAATTAATTAATTAATTAATTTAAAAGCTTTAATGGCGATACAATTAAATAAATTAGTATTTAATTAGGAGTGTAAATTGGACTGGGCTGGCCCCAAATTTTGGGCTTTCTTCGAGCCGGGCCGATTTTTTTTTGGGCTGGGCCAAAGACTGAAGAGGAGGCACAGCCCGAAGCCCAACCTATGACCACTCTTCAAGCCGGGCTTTGGGATGAGCCTGAGCTCGGGCCGTGCTTGGGGAGGCTCAAGACTCATAATGAAAGGGGGGAGGGGCTCCATAAAGGGTGGGGGTTGGGTTTCAAGCTTCAGCTAGGCTCAAGCTCAAGCTTAACGGGAGGCCCGTGGCCCGAAAATTCTAGCTCTGAGCCGGGTCTTGCCGACACAAAGTTCGGGCCTGGATTAGGCTTCGTGCCTCAGACCAAATTTACACCCCTATATTTATTGGATTCAATTAGGTTTATTTAAGTGTGTCCTAGCCATCAACTTAGCTGTAGAGTGTATGACACATACACAAACATTCTATATTTATCTGTATAATACACATACACATTAAATACTAAAAAGCATATGTTAAAAATTCATGTAAAAATTAAATTAACTACACAAATCTAGCTTATCTATTCTACTTATTTAAATAATGGAAAATTACATAAACAAAAATAAACTTTAATGTATTAACAAAAACAAAAAAACTTTTTGAAATTTACATAAAAAGTAACTAAACATTTTCTCAAAGTCAAATCTGATTTCACCTGACAGACACTCTTTCAAAGGGCATTTGTCAGTGTCATATACTTTTAAAAAAAGTCTCTGCCACTTCACAGACGTTCTTTTACAGAGCGTTTTTACCTGATAGGTATTTTTTGAAAGTATATGGAGAGGAGCGATCGGAGAGAGAGGAGAAATGGCTGGAGAAGAGGGTTTAGAGGGAGAGATAGTGAAGTGACAGACGTGTGTCTTTTAGGTGAAAACGTTCTTTGAAAGAGTGTTTTCTCCTAACAGTCGCTCTTTGAAAGGGCGTTTGTCAGTGTCAGATTTGACATTGAGAAAATGTTCTTAGATTCAATTAGGTTTATTTAAGTGTGTCCTAGTCATCAACTTAGTTGTAGGGTGTACGACACATACACAAACATTCTATATGTATGTTATATGTATAATACACATACACATTATATACTAAAAAGTATATGTTAAAAATTCATGTAAAAATTAAATTAAGTACACCAATCTTATCTATTCTACTTATTATTTAAGTAACGGAAAATTACATAAATAAAAATAAACTTTAATGTATTTACAAAAATAAAAAAAAAACTTTTTAAAATTTATGAAAAAAGAGTAACTAAACATTCTTTCAAAAAATGTTTTCTCAAAGTCAAATCTGACACTGACAAACGCCCTTTGAAAGAGATGACAGACGCTCTTTCAAAAGGCGTTTGTCAGTGGCATATACTTTTATTAAAAAAGTCTACCATTTAACAGACGCTCTTTTATAAGGCGTTTTTACTTGATAGGTGTTTTTTAAAGGGACATTTTTTCTTGGGAAACGCCTTTTAAAAGAATGTTTGGTGGAATCTCACAAAAATTCAAATCATTCTTATATTCATAAACTGGTTTAGAAGTGGAAGAATTATGAACTGTCGATTTTTACCGTGTAACTTGAAAACCACTTTTGACGGGGTTAGAAATTTCAGAATGGGTTGATTTTTTGTAAGGGTGATCTATATGGAGAGAAGCGACCGCAGAGAGAGGAGAATGGCGGGAGAGGAGGGTTTAGAGGGAGAGAGAGAGAGAGTGAAGTGACAGACGTGTGTCTTTCAGGTGAAAACGTTCTTTGAAAGAGTGTTTAATTTCTCTTGACAAATGTTCTTTTAAAGGGCGTATGTCAGTGTCAGATTTGACTTTAAGAAAATGTTTTTTCAAAAAAAAAAATTATTTTTGTAAATACATTAAAATTTATTTTTGTTTATGTAATTTTCCATTTAAATAATATACCACACATGTGAGCCTCAAAATAGTCTCCAAACATGAGCCCCGCCAACATAAATTATTTATTCTCATGTAAATACCTTAATTTCTTATCCAATTTCTAGGCCCAAAACAATAAAATTACAAAATTTTCATTAGACAGTGATTTATCACAAATAATTCAAGGATTCTCAAACATCACAAATTGCGATTCTGACGTCAAGATGAAAAGTTATGCCCCGAATACTAAAAAAAATATTAAATTATCTTATAGATAAAAAAATGTTAATACTCAATCCCAATATAAAATATTTTAAAAATCCCTAGTCATTGATAACATCTTACCGTATATATTGATGATGAAATAAACATAATGTGAGTGAAAATAAGATAGATAACTCAAAGTAAACCCTAATTACAAAAATGCCCTTCCTAGAAGTAATTATGCAAAAATCCTACAAATTCGGAGATAGGATCTCTATAGTTACTAGGCTGACCTAACCATTTTGTTTTATGTATTTAGAAAGTGAAATTACTAAGTTATATTAAGTTGTATAGTTACCAAAATGCCCTTCGAAAGAAAAAAATTTTTTTGAGAGTTACAAACATGAGCCTACACTAAGGTTCACACCAGTTATGATTATTTGGTCTTAGCATGCGGAAGGCCAAATAGAGCAGGCTCTGAGGTGAAGGCCATCTTGAGTGAGCTCGAGACTGCTCGGATAAAGAGCTTAAAGAATATTTGGTGTAATCAGACACACATGATCTCATCTCTCTTCTCCAAAAAAGTTATTCTTCAGCATGGTAGTTCATTTCCAGGATATGTGCTAAAATCTTGGATATCTCTTCTTCTTTTGACAAACTCTCTTTTATTTCTCTGAACTTGTAACTAATACTACAACTCATACTATTGCCATAGGGCTCGTTCTTTTGGGTCGACCTTAACTTGGTCAAACTTCCCTCGTGGATGGCTTCGTGATGCCATTTCAGAAGATAAACGTCATCAAGGCAAATGTACGATCATCTAATATGTATGTAGGTTTGTTTCGGGAAGCGTGGGCTCCTTTTTTATAAAATATCTGACTTACGCAAAAAAAAATTGAAATATTAAAAATAAAATTCACTTTGTCTATCATAATTTGTTAGAAACTCAAATAATCTTAATACTAGGCTCATAGGTCTTTTTACAAGTGAATTATGAACTTATTTTCTTAATTTTTATGCCCGCTTTTTTTGCTCATGATTGTAAGTTTTAGGGCTTGTTAGTTAAAAACTTAATTTCCAACTAAAAATAAATTTAAGTGTTGAAAGCTTCAAGTGTTGAATTTTCAGTGATTTTCTTAAATTTAGAATGTTTGGTAATTTAACTGAAAAGTCCTTATGTCTGAAAATTAAGACAATTGTATATTAGGTATTTTGAAATATTTATCGGGCCATTTTGTAAGTTTTCGGTAGAGAAAACTTTGAATACAAAGGCATATTGGGCATTTTTTAAAGAATCTTATAATGTTTTTAAAAATGTCGTCACTTACTACATTAAATTAAAAGCACTGAATTCATTAAGTTGAGGTGGGATGCCTGAAGAAATCACAGAATTTTCAATGATAACTGAAAATTAAGGACTTAATTTCTACAGTTAACAATTGTTCTAAATTGGGCATATTCAGTCTTAAGTGCTGAAATTAAGTTTTAGCCAAACACCTATTCTTTGGTCAGTCTGATTTTAAAGTTTTGCCCCATCCAAGAGGTGGCACACCAATTGAATGTTACAAAGTAGTGAGCTTATGTGTCATGTGGACAGTGTGGGTCTATTGTGGATGATAATTGACCTTAATTCTATCATGTAACTCATTTAAGTCTAACGAATTGTGGTTACAATAGTTTCGTCTCCTCTTTTTTCTTTTTTTGATACCATGGGTATCTGGATCTCTTTGAGCACCAGTCTAAATCCAGCGAGGCACATATGTCACCCCTTCCACACGTACCTGGTGTAATGGGATAAATCCCAGGGGGTGGCCACCAAGGGGGAATCAAACTCAGGACCTCCGCTTCTTGAGGCGTGGTCTTGGCCATCTCACCAACCCCTAGTTGGTTATAGTTTCCTCTCGTCTCACTCTCTTATTGTGTAAGTACGAACCCCAATGCCCCTCTAGAGAATATATAGTTCTCTGGTACAAAGAAATACCCAACATAACCCTAATACGAGTTATACCCGAACACGTACCATATGGACCCGCGGTATCATGGCTTTATTAACATTATAATCTATGCAGTACAGTATTTCACAACTATTATTGTGAGTGACATAATGCTGACATCATTTTTCGGTAGGTGGCTTTATGCCATCCATGAAATTGAAATTTTCTTTTGGTGGGATGCTGACTAGTTCTTTTTCTGATTCCTGAAGCCATATTCTTCTCGTGCTTTTGAATTTGTGAGATCTCTCCTCTAATGGGGCCCCTTGGAGAATAATAATTGATGTGGTGCATGCCTTTGCTTATAACTTTTGATTCAAGGAATTGCTTAATTATATGTCTTTTGATTCACCACTCCTCCTCCTAATCTAAGGGTGCTCGACATCATCCCAGAATCTCCTTTACTCGTTTTGGAATATATTAAAGCAAGAAAGCAGCAGCTAAGTACAGCAGCTGTTTAAAGAGAAAGGTACTTCAATTACTCTCTCCTTTTCTAGTTTTTCTTAGGTTTGGGCTGCAGATATTGACGTCCTTCCCTATTTACAGATTCCTCTCTGAGTCACCACTTACCAGTAAGAAATGACAGAACTTCAGACAAGAGGGAGAACTTGCTGGGGGACTTGAACCCACCATTTTGGTGGGTCCACATGCAGAATATTTGGGTCAACAATTGACCCAACTGAATAACAATGGTAACAATCTGATCTGTGGGCTTTTTCTCTGCTTGCATTGTATAATTTCTGATCATCCACAATAATCACAATAATGAGAGATATCAAAGGGGTAGGATCATTTTTTTTACAAGTATAAAAATTTATTGATGAATGCTTTTGGAGGCTAAGACTGCCTACCAAAACGCCAAAGCAATTACAAAGAGAAGCAAAAAAAACACACTTCCCTTCCTCGTACAGTTTAACCCAATAATAAACCAAGGCTTTAATCTCCAAAATAATTTGTCCCGTCATGTAAGCTTTTGCCCTCAAACACCCTATTGTTCTTCTCCCTCCACAATCCCCAAATGATCGCCAACGGTGTTAACGCCCACATCTTCATTCCAAGATTGCCCAATGACGCCCCTGTCCAAGCTACGAATAACTCCTTAATCGATCTAGGAGCTACCCAAGCCATCTCAAACTCTCTAAAGGACTCTGTCCATAGGATTTGGAACAAGGCATAGATGATGATGGTGGTGATGATTAAATTACCTCTGATTCTTCTCTGTCTAATGATGATATCAACTGTCTGCCTTCACCACCATCAATAGAAAATTCCACTCTAAACCCTTTTCTTCTAAATGGGTTGTAGAGATAATGAGGGACAGTTTTGTCAATAGGTAATTGAATAATTAGTACATTAACAAATTCTGTGGGTTGAACTAGCAACTAAAATGCCCTGCTTGGTATCCTGTCTGTAGTTTGAAGGAAAAATGTTTGTGGACAAATATTTGATAATCAAATGTTCGCAATGACAAGTATATGTTGAGAAAATATTCATATGGTTGGGGAAGGGAGAGCTGTTGGGAGAAACCAAGGGGGATGAGAGAGTCATTTGCCTATTGTTTGCAGCCACTTTTTGGCTGCAAACATTAAACCACTTTTTAGCAAAAAATGATTGGGTCAAATGCAAATATTTGTTGGATGTTGCACCACAAAAGCACATGCAAATACCGCAAACGTTTGTAGTGCTACCAAGCAAGGCTGAAATGGTATTTTATCTTCACAATGACAAAAAATACCCCCTCTTAGCTAGAAGGGACTTTGCTCTTTTTGAAGCTTGATTATAATAGTATTAGTATCTGATCTTTCTCACTTTTAAATCATTGAAGTGTTCCTCAATACAGCAGACCAACTGAATGTTAGGCACTGAGATGGCAGCACTTTGGAGATCAATCATGGAATTTTGATTCCGGTGATCAAACTCACGAACGCAGCCCAATAAATACACCGATCGATCTGATCTAATCAACTTTTCTGATTTGTTGTTCGCCATTGTGCTTTCCTTTTCCCTCCTTCAGTTAAGATATGGGTTACAGACTAAAAGCTAAAACTCCCTTTGGAATATATTTCTTGACTTTTTGGCTGATTTTGGAACTTTATACATACAGTAAGTCATATTAGTAGCTTTCATGTTTGAAGAATGAGTGTAAACCAAAAACTGTGGGGGACCTTTTGTCATTTTCACAATTTTGAGTTTGTGTGTGGTGTCGGTCCTGTGGCTTGTTCGGGCTATGCTACATGTAGTTACAATGAGGTCATGGGTTTAATTACAACTTAAGTCAATTCAATCATTTTCAATTAAACCTTAAGGACCATGAGAAAATACTCCTTTAGTAACTGAATGTCCCTCGGTCGTTTCGAAAAGATAGATGTGTATGGTTATTTCTATATTTCATACAGTAATCGGTAGCGTCCCGAGAATAATGAAATATACAGTTACTTTCAGAATATATTTTGATTTTTTTTCCATAAATGGGTTTTCAAGGTGCAGAGAAAACAGAACAGGATTAATTCCAATGAAAACATGTTTTGTTTTTCATAGTTTCTAAATTAAATTCTTAAAGTGCAGTTTTAAAAAACGAAGACAGACATTCTGGGGGGGATTAATTCTAACAAGAGTCTCTTCTTTTTCTTAGTTTCTGAAATTCATAAAATAATGTAGCAAATGCAATTGGTTTTCAGAAAAATTACACAAATTGTCTAGGTAGGATGAGATGATCTACAGCTGGAGAGAGTTCTACAGACTCTAACTATAACCTATAAGCAGAATTCCATGTACAAAACATAGAGAGGTGTTGGATTCACCATTCAATGGGTCCTACTCCTACCTAGGAAATCTCTTAGCCCAAAAATCAATCTGATCACATGATGCCATAGATCAGATGGGTCTAATCTTATGATCAGGTTGGTTTCTGGCACAGGAGTTCACTTAGGCGGGACTCCAAGCTACATCATTATAGATAGTATCTATGATCTACAAGACTCAGTGCCCTGGATAGTTTACAGAAATAGGACATATTTAAGTCCATTTCCAGAAAAGCATACAAGGACTGATTACAGTAGAAATTTTTCCTTAATTTTTCATGAAATGGACTATCTATACTACTTTAAAGCCAAAACCTGGGTTGGGGCACACCCCCTCACACGGGCTTCACAGGATGCTAATTCACGTGCAACGCACGCGCCGTCCCCTAGTTTATTCATTAATATAAATAGGATAAGTTTCTGTCTTAAGATCTAAAGACTAGATTCTTGGATACCCCCATCCCTAGAAGGAACAAAAAGAATCTGCCAACCACTCCACACCCATCTCAAAAAACAAAGGAAAAAAGGGTACTCATTTGATTTTATCTTTCATTCACTTAAAGAAAATTCGAAAGAAAAAAAAAATCAAATAAAGCACTCCCATTAATTTCTTCCAAAGCTTCTCACTGTGGGAGAAAAGTTGCACCCATTATTCATCATGGTGGGGCGACCTAATGAAGCAGAGAATCAAGCTAAAAGAGTAGAAGAGGAAGGAGTAAGTGGGGAAACAGCAGGAAAAAAACAATCCTTACACTTTTCCTCTTTTCTCTCCTTTTGAGACTCAATTGAACTGTGTTACTTTCTCTGTTTTTGCTGCATCATAGATTCTCTCATCTCTTTCAAGTCAAAGAAGAAAAAAATAAAATTGAAAAAGACGATATGGAGTGGGAGATGGGAGAAAGGAAGAACAGCTCATTGCATATATTCTTCCACACAACCCCACTTATGTTTTCAGACATGGAGTGAGAACAGAGTGGAGAGGACAACAAACCCAAATTATAAAGGGAACTACAGCTGCCACAATTGTAGCAGAGCTATAAGTAAGAATCCAAGAACCCATTTTTTATGTCTCAGTTTCAAAGTGTTTCTTATTCACAAAACTGAAATGGGTCTACACAGAATGCAAAACCAAGACATGGGGTTGGTTCTGTCCACTGATGCAAAGCCCAGGCTAAGATGGACTACAGAACTTCACCAGCGATTTGTCGAAGCCGTTACTCAGCTTGGAGGAGCAGAGAGTAAGTTCATTGGCTCTGATCAATTTTTCTTCTATGTAAAATCTTCTATCTTTCCATGAATTTTGAATCCTTTTTATTGTTTTAATTTGGGCAGAGGCAACACCAAAGAGTCTGATGCGGATGATGGGTGTTCCTGAACTAACTCTATACCACCTAAAGAGCCACTTACAGGCATTTTCTGTTTATCAAGAATCCTGTTTCATCTCTTATTATAATTCAAAGAACATACAAATATATATTTCAAGAGTATTGGTGTTTTTCACTACAGAAATACAGGCTCGGGAAGAACCAACAATCAGAAACTTGCAGTGACATTAAGCAAGAAGGTGAGATTACTGGTTCAGACTAAGAATTTTGATTTCTCCCATTCATCACATTTGGGTCATTAAAGGGTTTTATCACAGATTTCACAGAGGTAGATTACAGAGAGAGTGAGATCAGAGGTGGCCATATCAGTGGGGAAATCATGGGTAGAACCCACAAACAGATTAATGAGTAAGAGATGGAGATTAGTTCTGTCCTTTGGTTTGATTAATTTGGTGGGAAATGTTAGTAAGAAAGGCTTGTACTGATTAAAGATTCTGTCTCTCAGAAGCTTGCAGATAGCTCAAGCTCTACAGATGCAAATGGAGGTGCAGAAGAAACTCCATGAACAAATTGAGGTAGGTCCAGACGAACCTTTCGCAGTTTTAAACTGTTAATCATCTTAAGCTAAGACCAGTAATTCTTCTTTAGGTGCAGAGACATTTGCAGCTGCGAATTGAAGCTCAAGGGAAGTATTTACAGTCGATATTAAAGAAAGCACAAGAAACACTTGCTGGATATAATTCTTCTTCAATGGGACTCGAAGCTGCAAAAGCCGAATTATCTGAATTGGTCTCCATGGTGGACACCCGATGCTCAAGTGCTTCATTATCAGGGTTAACAGAAATAGGAGGCCTTAGCTTAATAATTGAAGGGAAGAGATCCATGAGAGGCGCAGATTGCTCCATGGATAGCTCATTAACTTCCTCTGAAAGCTCTGGAAGAAAGGATGAGAAGCTACAAAAGCTAGAGAGTGGAGACAACCATGAATATACCAGAACTTCTGCTGTGCTTCCATTAGTGGAAATTGATCCAAATGGAAGTAGTCATTGCAAGACCGGTTCGAGCTCCCGAGTTGGAGGGAGAAAGAGAAGTGGGAGCACAATTTCTGATGAGACTTGTGTTGAACAGCCATCCACTAAAAGATCATCACCCCATCAAGAGAAACCTGTTAACGAGTTTAGAAAGTTGGGATTATCAGAGGAGCTTGATCTGAACAGGAAGTATCCGAACGAAATGGATTCAGGTTGGCAAGGACTTGACTTGAACTGTAGGGGATCTGAGCCATTCGAAGAATATGCGAAGCAAATTGGTTCCTGAGACTTTCTCTCAAGATGCTTGTATAAGATGAGTTTGAGGAACAGTTTATATAGTTTTATACACCATGGATTTGGCCAGTTATCACAGACTGATCATCTGTTTATAATATGTATATTGTTATATATTATGGAACCAAGTACTTTTGAAAGTATATCCATTTCAAATATATATTGTGTGTATATATTAAGGCAGGATTAGAATTTAGAAGGATGGGGATGCAAGGAAATGACACGTGGCGCATTTGATCTCTCTCTCTCTCTCTCATCCTTTGGATTAGAGTCTTTTCCATGGTTTACTTTTAACCGTGGATTTTGAGCATTATTTGGGGTACTCAGATCCAAAGGTTTGAAATCACTAATCAGGTTGATATTTGGTATGTAAGTTATATAGGGATGGCCAAGCATCATTTGGTCAGTGGTCTCTAAGCGTGTGCCACGGGGCTCATACTATGGTCTTTCATCATCATTCAATGAGGGGCATTGGCATGCTAGACAACCTGTGAAGGTGAACGTTTTGTGAAGCCCGTGTGAGGGACATGCCCCAACCCCGGTTTTGGCTTTAAAGTAGTCTGTAAATTTAAAGTTACTAATGCTTTTTGACTTATAAAATGACACATGGTCATGGGGACCACATGCAGAGGAGTTATAAGGGTTGATTTTTGGTGAGGATGATCTCCTCATGATAGAGATTATCCTCACCAAAAATCAGCAATTTTTAAAACTTCTAACCCCATCAAAGATAGACCTAAATTTAACAGTGAAAATGGACAATTCAAAAAATTTTCAACTTGCAATCCACTTTTTATAAGGCTACAAATGTTGGAATGACCTGACTTTTTGTTAGGTTAATATCGATGTTGAGAAGAATATGATCACAAAAAAATCAGACCTTAAATCATCTGCGAGTGAGCCTCAGGTTCATTAGTCATTATATTAGTCACAAAAGCATGAATCAATGTATCTCAGCCCATATATATATATATATATATATATATATATAACCTAATTTTCTCAATCTTATTATTGAAAAAGATGATAGGGGTTGTGAATGTGTAAGGATGTAAATTCATTTGTGTTATTAAAGTCAGGTAGGGTTCCTACCTAACCTAGCTTGCACAACTAAAATAAATAATTCGGATTGTTCAATTGGTGACCACCTCATATTAAACATACCAATAATTCTAACTACCCTAGCCAATAATAATTCTAACTACCCGATGTATCAATCATGCTTTCAAAAAAATATTTATATATAACTCCTTTATAATGGCCGCTTACGGAAACGTTTCAACGCCTTTACGTAATGCTATTTGATGTTTAACCTAAAAATGTTATTAAAGCACGTTAAAATGTTTAAATAATAACAATCATTACTTTTAGTTGAAAATTTAATTTAAATAATTATAAGATTTTGACCTGCTATAACGGTCATAACAATAACTACCTACATATGATGCCTTCCCACAGGTTTTGGGGGGTAGCGCACTCAGAAAGAAAATTTTCATTAGTTTTCTTTATATGAAATTGTAATTTCATGGATTAATCTAGTATGTTCATTATAAGATCAGATCCGATGGCTGTCTTTGGTTTTAGGGTTGAAGAATTCTATTCAAAGTCGTCTTTTATTGTTTTGGTATTGTGAGCAAGGAGAACCAGAGAGCTTGAATTTTTGGAGTTTCTTTTGTTATTCTTGTAAAACGTAGGTGAGGTTTGTTCCCTTTGTTGGTGATCTCTATTTCCCAATAGTAAAGCGGTTGTGATCTCTATGGATGTAGCTGACATCGATTTAACCATGTATATCTTGTGTTGTGGTTTGCTTATTTCTCTTTCTTTCCTGACAAAGACAATGGAAGAAGATAGACCTTACATCACCTTATCCCAATTATTTGGCTCTCCAACAAGAATCATGTACTACTAATAAATGAGGATAAAAAATTGACAAAAATTTTACACCGGATGCCAATCTGACATAATTCTCTATCTGGTCCTTGGATTGACATGCAGTGCTAAAAGCTAGACACATGCAGAGTTAAAAACCCTACAAACCACCATTTCACATGTCTGCATATATTTTTCTTGACTAACACTACGAGAATAGCTTAATTATAGTTAAACCCATGCACGAATCAATGAAAATGCCCTCCTTTATCTTATTAACGCCCTTTCACTACTACTACTCATAGAGCCACCAACCATGGAGCTTCCACAAATAATCCATGGACGTAGGCATATTATCGAACCACGTAAAATTGTTGTGTCTGTATGATTGATCTTTTCAATTCTCTTCGTTTTTGCTAGCTCTTGGAAAGTCAATTTTCCACACTCATTTATCTTCTTCAATGTCTCAATCTTCTTTGTATTAAGAAGGCATTGTCTATCATAGAGGAGTGTTAGAGGGATCAACAACTATTAATTCTTGTTCTTACAATTGTGCCAATGAGGATTATACTAAGAGTTGGGTGGGATGAGAAGTTAAAGAGAGATGCTTATGAATGGGTGTCAAGTGAAGGTGGTCTTTCAAGTTTCAATCAAATGATGAGTCCACGCGGTAGTCTGTAGTCTGTAGTGAAAGATAACCTCGTTGAAGTAGGAATTCTACCTTTTAATGGTTTTAGTTTTGAGCATATTGAAGGAGCAAAGGTGGGTGGTAGCATATTTGTTGGGTATGGAAAGAGACAATGGTCAAAATGTGATCTTTTTAATATTTAGTTTTTCAACATTCTTTTACTTTTATTATTCCAATATGTGTTGTGTGAAAAGATCAGAGAAGTTGATCAAGAAAGCATCCAAGGGGTCGTAATCCTACGATATATCCAAACTCTCAAAAAATAATAATGATCAAATTAGGATCATGAACCCCAATCCAACAATAATAATCTAAAATCCAGAATCAGTAATATCCAATAAGTCCGCATGATCATATATCAACACATGTAGATAAATCAACGAAGATGCATAAAACTCGATATATAAATATTTTTCAACATAATTTTAAAATATATATTTTGTTGTAAACGTAACGGTTGTAACCGATGGCTGACCGCCGCTTATGTGGCGTCAGTTACACTATCGACATTTACTTTGTAACGGTTCGGCATTTACTTTGTAACGTCCTGATCAAGGGCTATATATATGTGTGTTGATCAATAGAAATATTATCAGATTCAGATTCACAACACGTTATCAGCACGCTCTATTCTCTCGTATTCCATCAAGTGTTGAGCGGTAGGCGTGAATCCGTGGTGCTCAACATCATCTATCCACACCAGGTATTTTTTTTGGATTCAACGATTAACAAGCATCCTTGATAGATGACCATTTTGTTTTTAGATCACATGCTTGTAATGTGTGGATATATACCTGTTGTGTGTTGATCAAGGGCTATACGTGGATAATTGCTCTTTCTTCGACTTTAATTATATTTGTGTAAAGAATGGAAACCTAGCAACTATGATGATTTTCACAAATTGTTTCCATTCAAAAGTCATAAGATGATTCGTTTTTAAGGACGGTGATGAATTATTCCCATATTAAATGTTTCTAAACAAAAATCTGAATTTAAGGACATTGATGAATTCTTTCCATTTTGTTTCACTTGGTTTCCTTATTAGTTGGGTTTTTTTTTTTTAAATTGAATTTGTTTCTCTTTGTCCTTAATGGTAACATTACTATTTATTGGCAACTCATGGGTATTAAACGGTGTATAGGATTGTATACTCATTTATATCCTAAACACTTTCCTTATTTCTCTATTCATCATATCCAAAATAGTGAGATCTCAGAATTTTCATTAATTGCTCATGGAAGAGGTAAGAATAGAGTTAATTTGTATTTATCTTTTAATGGATGACAATTCCTAATTTGTTTAGATCTTTATATCTCCATTTAGTAGATTTTCTCAACTTTATACTCTTATTGATATGTTGGTAGTCAAATTTTGGGAACATACTGTTTAATTACCCCTCAATCCGAACCGTTCAATCAATGGGACCACGTATGCTAATAACATGTGAGAAAAAAAAAAAAAATTCGGTAACAAAACCGGGATGGGTTGATCTTGATTCTTGACCCAACATTTTGAAGAAAACCAGTCCAAATTTAACTGACCCGTTTGACCCGAACAGGGTTGAACCGGTGACCCGTGGTGGTACACCAAGGCGTAGGCAAAAACATTCATGGGTCAGTGAGCCTCCAAGTGGTGCCATGTGGTTTTCAGAACGTATGATGATATTAATATACACATGCTGTACAATGCTATACATGTTGGGATGTTACATGCCCCTTTCCATCATCATAAAAAGTAAAAAGAAAAAATAAAAAATAAAAAATAAAAAATAAAAAATAAAAAAAAACATATATTCCAAGAGATAGGGACCCACTATTGGCCCCACCTAGAGATCTTATATATCTTGACCACATGATATTAGACACGTGGACACACTTGCACGATCAGGGCCCATGATGAGAACGGGTTATGTACAGACTGATGAGTTTTATCATAATGTGCGAGTAGAACTTTGATGATGACGGATTGTCATCGAGGCTGATGACAGCCCATAATATGAGTCACGTGGCATAGAGGTTTTCATGAGATACATAATTGTTGTATAAATGATTGAAAGAATGGTTCAAACTTAAAGTTGGGACTGAGCCACCGAAGCCATATGTTATGCGTATACAAAATAGTCTTGACTTTCACATTTATGATACTTGAATTGTGGTGTAAGTTTTTTTTGTTTGGTATGGTAGTATAAGCGGTTAATGACCATTGGTTTATCTCTATTTTCACTTGTAACTTAGTTTCTTAAAGATAATAATCCCGTATTCCACTTCCTTGTCAAACTTTTGATGACCATTTGGAATTATATTTATTGAAAACAATTGAATTGTTGGCTTGACTATGTTTCATTAGTATTGCATTTTGTTTATGGACTAGTGGGTTGCCCGTACCCACAGTATGCCTATGGCGTGGCTGCTCTTGGACATCAACTTCATGCCTTGGGATTTATGTATGCCCAACTCGCATGGGTTTGGGGTATGTGCCGAACTGGTCCTCTAACATTTAACCTTGGGCTTGGCGTAAGTAATAGAGGTCAGACATAAAAGATTAGGTAAAATCCTATTGTTATTTAATTGGAATATTATGTTGCAAATGTTTGAATAAGATCCACCTCGATGCCAAGAACCTTGAATAAACAATCCAGGCAAAGGGGGACGAATGATAAAATGAATTACATCAACTACTCTACCTTGAAGGTAGATAAGACTCATTTAAGAGGAGTGCAAAGTACCAACCATGTGTCTTGAACTTATTATCTTTTATTGTCTTAGCTATTGTTGGCATTTTAGTATGTTACCACTTTATTTGGACCGGTCTTCCCGCCGTTAGGGGGAGGAAAGCTCTTGGTAGAACGGCGAGAACTTACTTGGAATGCTCCAATAAGGATTGACGTCCATGTATGGCAATCAACAAAAGAAAGAAAATTAATGTCCCTGTCGGACAATTAAGAAGGATTACCATCCTTATAGGACAATTTGTTGACATAACAACGAATTAATCATCAATGGTACGCTTGAAGCGTGGTCGACCCTTTGGTGCAAAATATGCGATTCTCAGGACGTTGAGGACACATGAACGAATACATATAACTCCAGCAGAAGTCGGAGCTCTTGAAGAGGCCACACCTATAGAATAGAAGAAATATAACCCCAGCAGAAGTCGGCGCTCCTGAAGAGGCCACACCTACAAGAAAGGATAAAACCTACAGAATAGGAGAAATATAACTTCTACAGAAGTCAACACTCTTGAAGAGAACACATTTATAAATAGAAAAAAGCTAACAGATCGATCCACCATCTCCGAACAGACAACCCCCGAAGAGGTACAGGTACCTGTAAATGAAGATATCTCAATAAATTATGTCTGTACGAGAGCAAAGTAGGATCGTGAGAAAATTATTACCGATAATATATTTTCCAGTGGCTTTTTGATGAGGGTCTTAATCCACGCATTGTCAAAGAATGTTGACATAAAAATAATTGGCCAAAATGAACAAAAGTAATCTAAATAGAGTGAGATTCGCTAGTTTTAACACCCGAAGTTGTAAAAAGGACCAGTAGTCCTAACACTTAAAGTTATAAAAAGGACATGTAGTCCTAACACCCAAAGTTGTAAAAAGGGACATGTAGTTTTAACATCCGAAGCTGTAAAAAGGGCCTGTAGTCCTAACACCTGAAATTATAAAATGACTTATATATTGCCTACAGTAAATAGCTTGTATGCAATCAAACTACTATGATCCTTTTATAAATTAAACATTCGATATACCTATGCATTTTGATTAAGAAATCAGAAACTAGATTTGCTATCATCGTTGTATTGTATGAACTCTTGAAGAGCTCACAAAAATCTCTGTATACCTGAATAAGGATCTTAGAAAAATATAATTTTTATTTTGGCTTACAAATCGAACATCTCCCTAGTAGGATCCTTGTTCATCAATCCATACACTGAAAAGTCCTGAAGCACTTCAATATGAATAATGTTTGTATCATGCAGATGAAAAGTAGATATATCAAGAGTGAAATAACCAAGTATATTTCACCAAAATTCTTTTACACTCACACGTTCTAGTAGAGCTGTAACATTGACATCTAATAGATACATTCCAATAATAATCTTGCAGATCTATTCATCAAGACGCTACCAATGTCAACATTCAAGAAATTTGGTTTTCGACATCGCTATGCATCAGTTTCAAGACTTTTTCAGTTGACATGCTCAAATCAGGGGGAGCATCAATGAAAGAAAATGATCATATCCTAGAAGGACCTTTGCGCATTGTACTCTTTTTTCTTCACCTAGATTTTTTCCCACAGGGTTTTTTCTAGGTAAGGTTTTAATGAGGCAGTATCAAGCGCGTCCATTACCACCACCCTGATTCGCCGATACACTGTACTCTTTTTCCTTCGATCAGGTTTTATCCCACAGGGTTTTTCTGACAAGGTTTTAACGAGACAGTTTTCATAAAGCGGCGAGCATCCAAGGGGGAGTGCTGTAAACGTAACGGTTGTAACCGATGGCTGACCGCCGCTTATGTGGCGTCAGTTACACTATCGACATTTACTTTGTAACGGTTCGGCATTTACTTTGTAACGTCCTGATCAAGGGCTATATATATGTGTGTTGATCAATAGAAATATTATCAGATTCAGATTCACAACATATTTTTACTTTAAACGCATACATTTAATAATATAATAATTTAAAATGTCATAGAAGCAAAATTTAATAAAAACTAATGGAACCTAAAATAACATATGACTATTATAATGCAATAACGGGATGGCTCACGTCTCAAGTCATTAAAGACAGGCATTGTCTGACCATCTAAATTGAAGTCCCTTCATCCAATGATTAGATTCACTCATAACAATGCAGATTTTTTGTTGGGACTAATCTAAAACCTAAAGTACACAGTCAGGGGACCTAAGGGTGGGTCTCATTCTTTACCGCTCTACCAACAGCCCATAAAAGGAGTTCTAAGGGCTCCTTGGGAACCAGGTCAATGCAGATTATTAAAGCACATTCAAGGGTGGCAATCCATGATCAGACCCAAAAATCTTGATGACAGGCATTGGTCATCAACGTTGATGATGGACCACAGTATGAGCCATGTGGCTCATTCTTAGAGACTACTGACCATATGGACGTTTGGCCCATCCCTAGGTGGACCTACATATCAAAAATCAGTCTGAATAGTTATTTTGAAACTTTGGATCGGAATAATAATGCTATATATCCACGGTTAAAGTCAACCCATGAGAAAGACACCAATCCAACTAATACAAATCACTAATCAGGCTAATGTTTGGTCTGTAGGTCCCCCTAGGGATGGGCCAAACATTAATACGGTCAGCCGTCCTTAAGAGAATGCCACGTGGCTTAGTGGTCCGTCATCAACTTTGATGACATCCGCCATTAAATATTTGAGAATTTTTGACATACCACACCCCCCCCCACCCCCCCATGTTATCTTTGAAATTTGACATAGCCCCCCACACTTTTCAAAAGTTGACATACCCCCCTATGACTTGGTCCAAGGTCAGTTGACCCGAGTTGACCACCATATTTTATATTAAAATACAAAAATACCCTTTCCTTCAACATTGGAACTAGGGTTTGGACAAAAACTAAACCCCCAAATCAAATGGCTGTGCTAGACTGCAAGCCAAGAGATACCAATGGATTAGTTGTCCATCGCCGGAGACCACCCACTGGAGTCTCATGCTGGTCATCCACCACTCTAGCGAAAATTAAAAAACCCATTGGGTCGTTCGAACATAGACTTGAGCTGTATTTCCCATCTAATCTCAGCTTGAAAGTGGATCTCCGAACTATTATTGTTCAAAAATATCCAATCAATATTTGGAATGGAAATCCCCAATGCTAGTTGAGATACCAAAATAGTTTGAGATCTTAATATTTGTACTACAATGTCACTTCAATTCTGGACGTTGGTGTTTCAAAAAAGAAAAAAGAAAAAAAATTGAAACTCCGGATACTATTGGTATTTTATTTTGATTTTCTCCACAGTGGTGGATTACCACCATGAGACTCCTTTGGGTTGGTATCTCTTGGCTTGCCGTCCACCATAGCCATTTGATTTGGGGGTTTGGCTTTGGTGCAAACCCTTGTTCTTAGGTTGAAGATAAAGACATTTTTATTTTTTAATATAAAATGTGGTGGTCAACTCAGGTCAATATTGGTCAACTGACCTTGGACCAGGTCATAGGGGGGTATGTCAGCTTTTTAAAAGTGTGTGTGTGTGTGTGGGGGGGGGGGGGGGGGGGGGGGGGGGGGGGGGGGTTGACTCAATCCTACCAAGGGATCAAAGCACGCCCGCCCAGGTTAGGGTTTGGCGTCTTTCTAGATCATCCTCACATTTCCTCAAACAGTCGGAAAATACAATAGATTGAGAATTTATGATTATCGGATTGGGTAACCCAAGGGTTGGGCGCAGAT
The DNA here is from genome assembly GCA_035048495.1 of Euptelea pleiosperma. Classification (NCBI taxonomy): domain Eukaryota; kingdom Viridiplantae; phylum Streptophyta; class Magnoliopsida; order Ranunculales; family Eupteleaceae; genus Euptelea; species Euptelea pleiosperma. The sequence continues at coordinate 16,781,911 of CM068543.1, forward strand.
GGCCAGGACTACATCTCAGGAAGCGGAGGTTCTGAGTTCGAATCCTCCCTTAGTGCCACCCCTGGGATTTATCCCGGTTTTACTTGGTGCGTGGGGAAGGGTACACCTGTGCCCCATGGGATTAGTCGGGTACTCTAAGAGGGCCAGAGGGCACTAAGGATTTAGCCCGGTTTTACCTGGTGCGCGTGTGGAAGGGGTACACCCGTGCCCCGTGGGATTAGTGGGATGCTTTAAAAGGCCCCGATACCTCGGCATAAACACAAAGAAATTTATGGGATGGGATCGGGTTGTTGGTACAGTACAGAAGATCCCCAAGGTGGGGGCCCATGAAATGGTGAGTCAAGTTCCTACCTTTCATAACGTGCAGCATGCGTGTAAGTAGAAGCAATTCAGAATTTCAGAACTCACAAGTCACAACATATACATGGGAAGATGAGAGTGGGACCCAGATGATTTGAAAGGGAAATTCCAAACAAGATGGTACGGGCTCCACCCCGGCATATATCTGGCGACTTCTAAATAGGGCGAGATCAATTTAGTCCATGTGAAATTTCCTGTGTGTTTCTCCCAGGCAATTCTCAATCTTTCTTCCAAGAAACTACAAAACGCTTTTTGTATCTTTCTAGTCAATGAAAATCACAAAACCACACTTTCCGGGAAATACCCATTAAGAATTTAAGACTCAAGCAGAAACTACATAGAAAAGCAGGCCAACGGCCAGCGACCAGCCTGCCTTGTCTCTCTCTCTCTCTCTCTCTCTCTCTCTCTCTCTCTCACAAACACACGTCATAGAAAATTGATTCAGTCAGACCCAACTCCTCATTTGCAGGAGTAGAGAAGCTTCCTCTATGGCAGTTTTAGGTGACCACTTCTTTGTGTTCTTTCGGCCTTTCCCACACGATACTTTGCCGCCTCACAGAGGCACCTTCTCACCTTTGAAAATAGACCGCTTCGATTTCTTCAAACACCTACCAATCTCATTCATATAAATACAACCTTTCCCTTCCTCATATCATCAATTCAAACCACTTTCTCATCTGATCTTGTTTCCTCACTGAACCCATTTCTCTCTTACTTCTTGTTGTTGTGTGCCAAGGATCCTTTGATATACAGCTATCATTAGTTCTACACCACCTTACACAACACCTTACAATGGAGAAGGCATCACCCAATACCATCCCACATTCTTTCTCATTAGCTTTCTTTATTGAGTTCCTCCTATTTCATGGATATCTCAACTGGGTCACTAAAATTCTTAACTTCTACTCGAGTTTTCCATCTTCACTCCAATCCAAACTTGAATTCATCTTTGGTAAATCAAACAGTCGATCAGAGAGGAAAAACTCGAATTCAGAATTGTTGAGTCAGAATTCATGTATTAATGAGAAGGTAGATGATGGGAAACTAAGCAGAGAAGATGTCGAGATGGTGATGGGAAAGCTGAGGATTGTTTGTTACCCAGAGGCTGAGAAGCTTCAGGAGAGGTTGGGTGTGGATGAACTTTCAGTCCTGTTCGAAGAGAAGGAGCCAAGCTTGGAGGAGGTGAATGAAGCTTTTGATGTATTTGATGAGAACAGAGATGGGTTCATAGATGCAAAAGAGTTACAGAGAGTTCTCTGTAGTTTGGGTTTCCGGCAAGGATCAGAGGTGGCGGAATGCGAAAGGATGATCAGAGCCTTTGATGAGAATGGAGATGGAAGGATAGATTTCAATGAGTTTGTGAATTTTATGGAGAACAGCTTTTGCTGATTCCATTTTTTGTATGCTATACACATGAAAAAAAAAAAAATTAATTTAATTTGACTTGGAGAAATTCTGTGACTTAATTCTCTTTTCCTCATTCACATGAATTATGATTTAAGAATACACGCGTAATCGTGGGCCTGATTGAAAGAGTGAAGTAGATGAACAATATAATAGTAGGAATCCATGAGATCATTGTTTTATATGTTTTGATGCAGGTTGAAGGCTCTAAAAGGGCGAGAGGAAAGCCAAAAGTGATGTGGATTGAAATAGTAAGAACAGATTTGAAGAGATGCCTTGATACAAGATATAGCTCTAAAAATAGGAAATATGTTGCAAACTGCAAAGTTGGGATAAGAAATTGATGATGATGAAAATTATCATGATGACAAATTTTCCAAAGAAGTAGAAGTAGAAAACCTTACAATGAATATAAAAGCCAAGGAAGTAGAAAACTAACTATTACTGATCAGTGAAGTCACTAATTTAAAGGCTAGTTTTGGTTCTTGGATTTGCATCTCAGGTTTTGCATATTTAAAAGCTTTTGTAGAACTTCACAAGATAGCAAATGATCAATGCATTAATGACTTTCGGAATCCCTTTATTGGATTATCATCAGCACTAAATCCCTTTTTTTTCTGGATAAATGACAGAATTTAATTAAATGAAAACAAGCTTTACAATGCATTAGGGAATAGAATTCCATATAGCCAGATTCTACAGCACTTTCAGCCTGTGAATCAGCTAATCAAGTAGAATCTCTAAGGTTGAGCAAATACAATATTTATACACCAACAATACATTCCCCACCCCTACCTAAGTAAAAGAACACAAAAGAAGAAATGAAAAAAACAATTTCCTGTTGTTGAAGCCTGGAAAGTGACATTATAGGAATTAACTTTCCGCTTATTTGAGGGACATGAGAAAGAAATTTGCATATCTTGAACCCTTCTGAAAAGCTTTTAACTCCAGCTCATCGAATCCTTGATGCATCAATTCGACCCAAAAAACACCTTCAATAGCATCAAAATCTTTTACAAATACCTCATTTTGAAATTTCTAAATAACAATCAATGAGGAAACTCACGTGAGCCAGTTGTAACTCAGAGAACTTGGTCAGCAAACTTTTTGCTTCACGGAAGTAAGGCCATTAGTGCTCGTGCCTAACTTCATAAATTCCGGTGAGTTGGTTAATGACCACTTTGAATCCCCGAAGATCTGAATTTTGTAGATACCCCTGTCAAGGGCCAATTTAAGACCGAGGATATTTGGACCTTGTGAAATAGCTTTTACGGAATGATTCTTGCCTCGAAAGATTCTTAAGTTGTGTTCTCTCCGTACATTCCAACAGAGAGCAAATGGTGGCATCTTGTAGGATTTCTCTCTCATATTGTCTGGTACATACAGCAAACAAGTCGTCTCCTACCTTGGAAAAACCATTTTATGATAAAGAGAGAACTGCGTGTCCCTTAAATGGGGAACATCTTAGAGACTGTAAATAAAAGATTTCCAATCTTCTTTTATACCTGTCATCCTACAGAAATGAGAAAACTGAATATTATTAGAGATGAACCACTCAAACTCTGAGAGAAAGTTAAAAGTCTAGGCTAAGTTGTTCATTACCTTATAAGAGCTAATAAATGCTACCACTGTCATTGGATGTAGCTTCCAATCTATAGTAAAATCCTATTGGTCTATATAATGATTAGGTGCCCAACAATCCATGTTTTGTCAAGTATGATCTTGAATTTTTGACCTGAAATATCAAAAGAAGCTGATATTACAGTTTCAACACCTAATGAAAACAAAAGGTAGGCGTAAAGAAATTCAGAAAAGCAAATGTTATCCAGAATACTTACATGGCCTCCAAGTGACAAGACCTCCCAAAAGAAGCTTAACATATTTGGGCCGCAGCAAAATGCTGATTTGGCTTACAAAGCATAACTGACCTCTCTACTTGAAGACAGGTGGTTTTCTTCAAATGATTGTTCACTGACTGAAATGTAATTCATGATCATCACCAGTAATCTCCACAAGAGCAAGCCCCACTTTCGAAACAATGGAACCGGTTGGCATCTCTAACGATTATCTTCCTTTTTGTGACATTCGAGATGAGTTTCACCACAATATGACAATCATCACACATCCTAAGGTTCTTAATGACATGGATGGGTGCTCCTGAGGGTGTGTTCATAAGGCCAAAAGCTATGGCCAGCTTCTCACTGTGATAACTAAGATACTGTTCCTTTTGTTCATCCTCCACATCGTGCAGCACTGTAGCAATGTCGGGCACATACCCCAACAGTTTTATCTGTGATAAAAGTTCTGTTACCTTCTCATAGATCTGACTTGACTCCGGGTGTTTCTTGTCTTCTGAAACAAAAACATGGGTATCATTCTTTACCTGTATCCAGCTCACCCCAGGTTCTTTCTTGATGTCTCTTCCCCTCATCAACTTCCGAATGTTCACAACTCCATCCCACCTCTTTGCCTTGGCATACATATTAGATAACAGGATGTATGTTCCCACATCATTGGGATCCAACTGTAGGATGACCTCTGCGACTCGCTTCCCTAATCCAAAATTCCGATGGACATGGCAAGCACTGAGCAAGGTACGCCAAGCAACAACGTCCCATTTGATTGGGGTAGACCTCATGAAACTCTCAGCTTCATTGAGTAACCCAGCCCTACCCAAAAGGCCAATGATGCAGGTATAGTGCTCCAACCCAGGTGTGATACCAACCTCTTTCATCAACTGGTTCAAATAGTAGAACCCCTCATCCAAGAGACCCAAATGGCCACATGAAGATAGCACACCAACAAAGGTTACATAGTCAATGACTGCTTCTTCTGCTAACATTTCTTGAAAGACCAGCAAAGCTTCCCTACCGAGCCCATGATGGGAGTACCCAGATATCATCGAATTCCATGTTATGGTGTCTCGATGGATCATATCTGAGAAGACTCGACGCGCATCTTCAACGCTACCGCTCTTTGAATACATGTTGATCAGAGCATTTCCAACAATCAAATGGTCCTTAAATCCAGATTTCTCTGCACGGGCATTCAACAAATCCCCATGCTTCAGGGCAGACAATCCTGCACAGGAATTCAACATGACAGCATATGTGTACTCATTAGGCTGAACCCCCTCGAGTTCCATTTCTAGAAGTAGATTGAGTGCCTCCTCAAAGCACCCATTTTGGGCATAAGCAGCCATAATTGCTGTCCATAAGACAACATTCCGGTTGTGCAAGCCATCGAAAGCATTCCTTGCACTCAAAATCTTACCACTTTTCCCATACATGTCTATGATCGCACTACCAACAAAGACATCGAATTCAATCTCTCTCCTCAAGATTCGATTGTGAACTTGCAAACCCAATTTCAAATCTTTCAAACGAGCGCAAAGACAAAGAACAGTAACATACGTGATATGGTCCCACACCACAAGCTCATCCAGCAACTTACTCAGAACCTCCAATGCCTCGCTTAAATACCCATATTCTAAAAACCCATTAATAATTGAATTATAGGAAAGAATATCTGATCCCGGCACAGTCTTAAAAACTTCCAGAGCCCCTTCCATATCTGAACACCTCGAGTACATATAGAGAAGTGCATTTTTCACATACTGGTGAAACACCAATCCAGATTTCAATACATAACCATGGCATTGCTTACCCTCTTCGAATGCTCTAATATCAGAACACGAAGAGAGAACAGTAGCAAATATATATTCATTGGGACGCAAAGACTCCACTGAATTCATAATTTTAAACAATTTGAGAGCTTCTGAAGCAAATCCGTTATGGAAATAACCCACCATTAAAGCGCTCCAAGAAACTACATTTCTCACGGGCATTTGATCAAACAGTTGACGGGCTACTGAAATTTCACCGCATTTAACATAGAGATTGATCAGAGAATTGGTTTGAATTATGTGGCCTTCGATGGTTGGGGTGGCTGTGATCAACTGGGCATGGATCGTTTTACCAAATTTCAAGTTTCTTGTATCAGCATATATTTTAAGTACTTTTATGATCTTCTCAAGCGATGCAGAGATCTCATTTGGATTGAATAGAGAATGTGCGTTTTTTGTGAGAAGAGCGTAGCCGTGTGAGGTGGGCTTTGGGCTGGGCATGGGTAGATTCTTGGGTTTGAATTTTCTTGACCGTTAAAAGGTCACAGAAGCACTTAACAGTTAAAACCTCCCTCCGCTGTCGTCGTTGGCTAGCTTTTTTTTCTTTTTTGAGAATGAGTACAGGCCCCACCTAGGAACTTTTACAGTGATCTTGATCTGACGATCAGTATCAGTTATTATGGATGATTTTCATTGATTCTGAGCAATCAAAGAGGTGAGCTAGTTATTGGACGGCCAGATCCATATGATGGCCCACTTATTTATATACTGGATGGGAGGATCAGGAAGCATGAAGGCAAACATCAAAATTCAAGAGACACCTTCTCAAGCTTTCCCAAACCTCGAAGTAGTGGAGAAAAATATATAGAGGGAACTTCAAAGTTTGATGTTTGCCCCTTCCAAAATGACGCGTGGAGCACTCTTTTCGGGCCCGCTAACCTAATGGATGTTTATCGCAATCTTGTGGACGTAACACAAAAAATCAACTTGATTGGTGATTTCTAGCAGTCAGATTTGCTACCCATGATAAAATCTTTAATCCAACGTTCAGAAATTACAATTAAAATGCCCAAATCCAACGCGTAGAAATCACCAATTAAGCTGATTTTTAGTGTGGAAGTCCATCTGAACCAAGCATCCATTGTGGGCCTCTTTGTGTCAAGTGGCATTTTTGGAGGGGGACTTCAAACTTGGAAGACCCAGGGGCGAAGCAGTGCTCACGCGTGGGTCCCAACTCGTAGATCTCATAGGCCAGAAACCCACCGTGTTTGCTGATCCAAACCAACAGGTTTATTACATCCTTTGCGAGCATTATTTTGGGTACAAAGATCGAAAGGCTTGAAATCACTAATCTTGGTATGTGGTCCACCCAGGGCTGGGATAACCATTCATACGATCATTGGTCTCTAAAATTCTGCCACGTGGCTCATAATGTGGTCCGTGATCTGAGAACCCCAAATAATGCTCGAATCCCACGGTTAAAAATAATCCCATGAAAAGGACTCCAATCCAATGGTTAGAAATCACAAATCAGACTGATTTTTTTGTCTATAGGTCCACCTAGGGATGGGTCAAACATCCATAGGATCATTGACTTCTAAGAGTGGGACACGTGGCTCATCTGTGGTCCATTATCAACGTCCGTCATCAAAGATTTACTCCAGACCCTAGTAAGCTTTTAGTTATTAGAATTTTGAACGTTGAAGCTGAAAGTCCTCTCTCTCTCCCGTGTTTTCTTCATCTTCTCTCATTTTTCACCATTTATCGTGCTTCTTTGTTGATGGGATCGAATCATCGAAGGAGATAACGCAGAAAGCAACCCATTTGAAGGTACGTCCTGAGCCCCCCTTTCTGTCTTGTTTCTCATGATTTTCTCTAGTTTTTTCATAGTTCTGTTATCAATCTTCGAAAAATTGTAGAAATTAAACCATCTTTGAGATGTTAACATACTGGGTTGTAACTATCTCTGTGATTCCAAAATATAAACTACACTGTAATTCTATAAGCTCAGGACTTGTAATGGAAGAGCAGAACCTACAATAGAGATTTATGCTGAATTTCCATGATACCTTCGTTCCCGATTCGACGTTTAGGATTTAGAGTTCGATTTCTCGATACCATATTCCTGGAAAAAGAAATAAATAATTTGTTGTGGAAATAATGAGCTATGTAATGTATCTAGTGATTAAAACATATATTTTGCAGAATTGTTTTGTGGAAGATAGAACTCAAAACCCATTGTAATTATAGATTCTACATTATAGGTGAATATTCAAGAAAAACTGAAAGAACAAAATTCAGAAAAAGACCAAAAAGGAGATTTTATTGAGATGCAAAACGTGATTACATATTTGTATTCATCAAACACTGATGTAGCAGACTGTTCTTGTACCTAAACAACTCGAGCAAGGCTTCAAGAAGATAGAAGAGGTTTTTGCTACCTCTATTTCAGTCTTATCTAATGGGGAGAGATTTTTTTTTATAAGTGTAGAGTTTATGAATAGGCAAAGTGCCAACAAGGATACAAAAGCCAGCCTAGGAGGTCGAGGTGACCTCCCGGAAACAAACAAGGCACCAAAAGCAACAAAGAAAGAGACAAGAACTACAAAAAAGCAACTAACAGCCTTCTCTCAAGCATAAGAGATCCCAAGACCTCTACACTCTTTGAAGACTTGAGACCAAAGAACATAAGGCACTTGATATTAAGGATGACAGTAGCCAGATCTTCTTCAATGCCTTTGAAAACTCTTCCGTTTCCTTCCCGCCAAAGGCCCCAGCAAATTGCAAACAGAAGAATACGCCACAACACACGGCCTCTAGCCGAGAAGGTGAGAGAAAGCCAGCTGGCAAGAAGAGCTGGCAAGATACATGGCATGACCCAAAGAATCCCAAAATCATCCAAAAAGGATGACCAAACTGCTCGTGCCTCGTTACAGTGCCTGAGAAGGTGATTGACCGACTCCCCCAAATGGCAAATGCTTGCACATCGAACAATAATCAACAATGGTGATCCTTTTTGTAATCAAATGATATGCCATCAGAATCTTGTCCAGAGTTACAGTCCTAATGGGGAGAGATTTCTAGACGGCTAGAGGTAAGACCGACTCTCTCATATGAATATATGAGAGCTCAAACCCTAACCCATCAAGGGAATGAATAAGGCCCTGCACTTGTTAAAATTTACATATGTCACTATCCTTGCAACTAGGGTACACAAATTTCTACGCATCTTAATTCACCAAAAGGTAGATTAAATATAATCACAGAAGATTAGGAATATTAATTTGGTTTTACATAATTTTGAATAAAAATATATTTGTTGAAAGACCATTGAAGCCAACAATCTCGCATGTGGTATGCAGCAAATACATTTGACATTTTAAAAAACTTTTATAAACCGTCATGCGATTGAGATCTATCGCAAGTATCCAAATGTGATACATCATCTAAAGCGAGAGTTTACCGACTATGATGCCCAATCACGTCTAACCCAAGCATTTCAAAGCCTCTACTAACCACCGAGATCTCATGGTGAGTCAAACCTTATGCCCACTAGATGATCTAGGTAACTCTGTGGACTACTAAATATTTCAAATGATATTTTCAATGTCTCAATCAGCAGAACATCATTCTCTATCAATGAGATATCATCCATCATGGTTCAGTGTGTACACAATCATATAATAAGATATGTATGATGCATCAAACTAAAGTAGTTAAACATAAACAAGAGTATGTCTAAACCCATGATGGTGTATACATATATGAGAACACTACAAAAAAAATACTCTCACTTGAAATCAGAAACTGTCAACGACACCCATATGAGTAACATGCTCTTTAAACTCTTTAATGCTTAAGCCTTTGGTCATGGGGTCTGCTAGCATCAGATCAGTGTCAATGTGAGACATCACAATCTCTTGTTCTTTTATCTTTTCTTTCGCGAGGAAATATGTTATGTTGATGTGTTGTAACCTGCATGTACCCTTAGCATTTTGTTTTAAACACCCAACTGCATTGGTCTTGAAATTGAATCCATCACAGCTAGTTCTTTGATAAAATTCTTGAACCAGATGACTTGAATTGTAGCTTTATAATAAGCTATGTATTTTGCTTCTAATGTGGATTGTGCTATGATTGACTACTTAGCATTGGTCTGATGCTAGCAGACCCACGAGATTTGGTGCACAACTTTGCATACCAAATCTCTTAAGAATCCTTTCAATGTAAGACTCTTGAGAGTTGAGACAACCCAAGAACACATTTCTTTCTATCACGGTAAATTTTAATACCAAGAACATATGAAGCTTCTTTAATATCCTTTATTTCAAAGCTTCTTGATAATAATGTCTTGGTATCATAGGCATGTGAATGTCATTACTAGCAAATAAAATGTCATCCACATATAAAATAAGAAATATAAATATGCTCCTAGTTGATCTTAAGATATGTGCATTTATCAACTCTATTTTCCTTGAAACCAAAACTTGACACCACTTTGTCGAACTTTAAATACCATTGACGAGATGCATTGCTTTAATCCATACAAGTATTTCTTCAATCGCTACAAGTTCTTGCCCTTCCGTTATAAAACCTTTAGGTTGCATCATGTAAATCTCCCTAGTCAAGTTTCCCATTCAAGAAAGTTGTCTTAACATCATCTGATGAAGCTCTAAATCATAATGAGCTACTAATGCCATAATAACTCTAAAAGAGTCCTTGGAAACTGGAGAAAAAGATTCTTGATAATCTATGCCTTCTTCCTGTGTCAAACCCTTGGCTACAAGTCTCTCTTTGTACCTTTGTATACTTCCATCTGAGTTTCTCTTAGTCTTGAAGATCCAGTTACCTTGGAAACTGGAGAAAAAGATTCTTGATAATCTATGCCTTCTTCCTATGTGAAACCCTTGGCTACAAGTCTCTCTTTGTACCTTTGTATACTTCCATCTGAGTTTCTCTTAGTCTTGAAGATCCAGTTACCTTTAGCATTTGCGCCCCTTAGGTAATTGCACCAAATATCAAATTGCATTCTTTTCCATTCGTTGTAGTTCTTCTTTTATAGCATTACGTCAATGCTGTGAGATCGCCCCTTCTATAGCTTTGAGTAACTCAAATGATCACCAACTTCACGAACCTCACTATCCATTTCCAATAAGGTGGTATAATCTTATGTTATAACAGACTTTTTAGCTTTAGATGATCTTCGCAAAGACATCATCTGACACTGAAAAGATTGTTGCTTTGGACATATAAACCTCTTTTGGCACATCAACTATAGGATGTATCTGTGGCAATTGAAGACCTTTTTCCTGAAAAACAATCTACCTTAGCTCAGAACTCCTACTAATCTCACCATTCTCCAAAAACTTTGCATTATTAGTTTCCACGATTGTAGTAGGTCTAGATGGACAACAAAATATATAATGCATCGACCTTTCTAGATATCCAATAAAATAATAACTTACTGTTCTTAGACCAAATGCTTTATCATTTGGATTATAAAGCCTTCATTCCTGGTCCTCAACCTTGGGGGCTACAGCAATCGTTGAGCCAAAAGTTGGTGAGGTTGACTTATCATTTGAAAGAAGGTTTGCATCTCGACAATCCTGACTGCAATGCATAAGGTTTGCCCCTTTGATTTGACAATGAGATTCGATGGGATTAGTTGTCCCCCTTTGAGGAAGTAAGTAAAAAAGTGACAGATCATCTGCTCCTTAAGCCGTTGTTCCCATTTCCTCATTGACCCATCATGCAAAAGATACACCGTTAGAGTGAGTGCGCCCACCGGCTCTAAGCTACGCTCCTTAGATTGATTGTTCGCCTTGGATCTTTAGTTCTCTATTACACATGCATCAAGATATTTGCAGGGAACCAGATGTTTTTCGGCCAGGATAAGGGGGCAGAAGAGGAGTTAAGGCCTTCTAGGTTGACTGGATGAGATGCTTAATGTAGTCGTTCCAGTTTATTGCACTGCAATCAAAGGCACCTTCTGCTGCGCAACCCCAAACATAAAGATAATTTAGACTTGGTTTTCTTCCAGTCCAAAGTTCAAATGGTGTCTTTAGTATTGATTTACTCATAACTCTATTAAGCAAATATGGTGCAATCTTTTTAGCTTCACCCCAGAATGATTCAGATAGGTTAGAGTGGCCAAGCATGCTCTGTACCATATCCTTTAATATTCTGTTCCATCTCTATGCTACTCTATTCTATTTTGGTGTCTCTGGTGTGGTGTGTTGAGGCATTATGCCATGTTCTTCTAGGAATTTGAGAAATTTACCACGAACCTCTCCTATAGCATCAACATTCTTATAATACCCTCCTCTATCTGATCTTAATGCTTTAATTTTCTTGCTCAAATGATTTTCAACCTCTAGCTTGTAAATTTTAAAGATATCGATTGCATCTGACTTCTAATGAATAAGATACACATACTCATAACGAGAATGATTATCTGTAAAAGTAATGAAATAACGTTGACCACCAAGTGGTCACATATATCAGTATGAACAACTTCTAACAACTATGTGCCTCCTAGTAGCAACCTTCTTTCTTGTCTTTGTAGGCTTCCCCTTGATGCAATCAACACAAGTACCAAAATCACTGAAATCTAATAGTTTCAACACTTCTCTTACAAGCCTTTCCATTTGAATTATAAGCCGGAAAACTACTTTTCATAAGCTATAAGCTGACTTTTTACTTATTTTGAGCTTACCTAAATGCAGCCCTAATCTCCTTTATGTCATAGCCTCCCACCTAAACACAAAATTCTCAAAAATAAGCCCCTACACTCTAGGAAGAATCTAGACCACTGGAACTTCAGAGCTTTAACAGATAATATAATACGTTGTATTTCTTCCTCTTTTTTCTTCAAACGTTCTCAGGTTCCTTTCCTTCCAAGGCCCTAGACAATGGCTAATAGAAGATTCTCCAGAGCCTCCTGTCATAGGAAGAAAGAGCAAAGATAGCCCAACTCCTAAAAGTTTCTTTCACTCAGTCGGGCATCACCCACATCACCCCAAAGAGCGAAAGAAAGGCAGACCAAACGTTTCTAGCGAGATTGCAATGGAGAAGAAGATGATTAGTTGATTGCCTACTCTCCTTGCACATGATACAAACATCGACAATACACCGTCCTCTTATCAACTTGTCGAAGGTCAAGATCCTATTCTTCAGAATTGTGATGTTGGTGTTTCTTGTCTGGTTTCGCCTTAAAAATAAGTAACATTTTTTTTTCTTAAAGTGTTCTCTCTTTTATTGCAATTCAAAAATTACAATAAGTAACATTTTTTTTTATTTCTCAACCTACTACTAAATGAATTTACATTTATACTTGTAGGTAGATCGATTTTTTGTTCCACTTTAGGTTTCATAGTATTCATTTCCTTCATCTATGCCAGACTTTCTGTGATAATGAAGTCGGGCTAAAGAGGTTTTAAGAGTCTGGTAAGAAGCTGTGAGGTACTTTTATTCTTATACTGCTCTGTTGTTTCCCCTATTTTTCTGTGTGGTATTTGGCCCGTCATTTCTTATTGTTTTGTGTATGGTTTGTCATTGAAGAATGGTGTGTAAACTAAATCTCATGTTTCAGAAACCTAGGTCCCAACCACGAATATGGGCGAATCATTACCAATTCATGGCTAGTAGATTTTGATCCATATATAGAAGCTGAGGAGTCTGATCAAATTCTAGAGCTCAATGACTTTATCTCAAGCAAGAAACATTGGACTGCCTCTGATGAATCTTGTTAGATTTAAAGGGGCACCCATTTTACAGCAACTACATTTGGAGGAGAGGCTGCTACGGACTTCCTTGGATAATTGGTGCATCATAAATGATGGAACAGATGCTCCTACCATAGTCATGGGGACGTCCGGGTAAATTAGTTATTCTCAAACCAGTAGATTATTTTTCAGGTTTTTGACTGCAAAGCTGCATTTCTTGTGATTTATATATATGGACATCAATGTTTTACTAATTTCTCTAACCCAAGGTTGGAAAGCTTGTGACTCAAACTCAACTGGAGCCACTATAAAATCTTGGTTCAGGCTGTGGTTTTATGCTGGGTGACTCAACAAGTCAAAGACTATATTTAAAATTTGAATAAATATATGTTTATTAACTAGAAAAAAAAAAGATGGATTATTGTTGTCATAATATACTTCTACTCCCATAAACGTTTGCCATGACCTGGACGAGCTACTCCTAAGTTCCTAACTTAAGTGAGTCACAAAACTCTACCCTTTGGGTTGTGATTGCATTCGTTGAGTTATGCATATGGAAGAAATTAATTAGGTTTATGTGATTCCTTACACAGGAAACCTTCCGAACTTCTTGATCTTGAATCCGTGATACGAAATCGGGTTCCTGTCATCAGAAGATTTACCGGGGGAGGCACTGTTATTGTTGATCGTGGGACAATATTTGTCACTTTTATATGCAACAAGGATGCTGTTCCTGGCATACTACCATATCCTCACCCCATCATGACTTGGAGCAGCCTGTTGTACAATGAAGTGTTCCGAGGAATTGATGATTTCCATCTACGTGAAAATGGTACCTATAATGAAATTTTCATTAAAATATTATCTGTACTTGTATAGGTGAACTTAGAAAATTGTGTAAGTGCGTAGTTGAGACCTTGATCTTTTCTTACTTCGAAGTAGCCCCCCATACATTTCTAAAATGTTTTTGAGACTTGTAGGATTATATTATTTCCAGTGCTTCTTTCCTCAAGTACAAATTTATTATAAGTCTTGTTTTGGTTGATAAAATGTATTAGGCAGAATCCTACTATGGGAGTCACAGATTCTAATGAAGCTTAGGCACGTCATTTGTAGACAGTTTGAATATCTACATCTACCGCTCCTCTTTTGAGGGCCCTCTTGTGGTTGGAGGCAATTCTTTCAATGCAATAGTGTGAGCTTCTGTATTATCATATGGTCCATGGCAGTTGGTGAGCGTGATTGATCTAATTTTAGAAATAATTGTGGGTGTTCAAGCACTCCCATATAAGTGCTAATGATGACACCAACATGCTCGCTGAAGGTGTTAGTTATATTGATAAGATTGTGTATGTTAGAAACAGTTCTCACTTGTTCCCTTTGTTCTTCTCTTAATAATACTTTGATTCTCACTTATCGAAAGGAAAATGAAAGGAAAAGAAAAGAAAGAATGTCTCTCAAAAATAAAAGAAAAGAAAGGAAGAACGGCTCTCACTAGTTTCCTTTGGGTCTTTCTGTCCCTGTCGTGCATTGCCATCACCCACACAACCCATGTCCCCTTTTAAATGTCACATTGCTTCTGGATTTTCTCTGCTTACAAACAGTTTTATAATTGTCTGATAACTTGCTGTTTCTAGACCTAATTATATAGTTAAGCAGTAAGGACTACCATAAAGGGTAACTAGCTCTTTCACTAATCTTGCTTACCCAAGTTGGTGAGATTTCCATGACACATCTTAACCCTTCATCCAAGCTCTAGAGTTTCAATTGATGAGGCGGTGGACTCTGGAGAGTTTATTTTATAGAGCTACGTGATTCAGAATTGTCGATATTCTTGAAGGGTGTTTTTGGGCATGTTTCATTAATCCCAGCAGTTCACAATTTTCAATACGGACTTATTTAAGTTAGAAACAAATATGTCTCAATCGAAAAAGTGTTGGACATGGTGATCTCAGTAAACTTGAGATGGCAATTGGTCTTTACAGCTCATCATCATCATCGTCATTATCAACAGAACCTTATCATAGTTGTTTGGGGAAAAATCCTCTTCCACGGTTTCCCTCTATTTAGGACCATATCATCTCTTAAACTTAGTTTAACAAAGTGGGAGCGGGTTTAATTTGAATTCAAGTCCTCTTCCATGCTAGACTGTGCAAGTGGCTGTCACAAACAAGTTTAATTTGAATATTTTTGGAAGAGGGAGCAGTATTCCGAAGTGGGACTACTCCTACGATAGAAGGTTCCTGCAAATAAGCTCTTAAAGCTTGGTTCAAATCTTTACCTTAATCTCACCCTTTTTGGCCTTCCATTAGAGCTTTCAACTGATATTTGATGTTAATTGATAACATTAGAAGACAATATTATATATATGTTGCTTCATATGGAGAGGTTGGTGGGGACGTGACCCATAGAATTAGTGCTGGGTGACTAAAGTAGAGACTCCCTTTCAGAATACTATGTGATCGACGTGTACCTACTAAAGGAAAAATCTGAAAAGACAGAAGTAAGACCAGGTGTGATTTATGGAGCTGAATGTTAGGCAATCATGAAACAACATGGTCAAAGAATAAGGTACATGTGTTGAGATGGATGAGTGGAAAAACTAAGAAAGACAAAATCAGAAACGAACAAATTGAAGGAAATCTAGGAATAGCCCCATTAGGAGATAAAGTAAGAGAAAGTCAATTGAGATGGTTTGGGCATATACAACAAAGAACAACAATGTCACCAGAGAAAATGAGACCTTTATTTCAATTTGAAGGCTCTAAAAGGAAGAGAAGAAGACTAAATTGACACGATTGAAGTAGTAAGAAAATATTTGAAGACATATGCCTGGAGAAAATATATAGCTCTAAATAGAGTTGAACAGCGAAATGGGATTCATACTGCTCACCTCAAATGTTCTAGGTGGTGATGATGAATGAAACCGCTAAATAGATTCAATAAAATTTTATAAATACTACATATATAGATGAAAACAAGAAAAAGGGATAATATGCACGTAGAAGGCATCCTAGCAGGATTTAAAGATGGTTATTCTCTATCTGCATTGGCAATCAACCTAATGATCCATCCTGGGCTTCTCACTTAATCCCTATCCTTGTAAGTTTATTTTCTGGTTTTATTTTCTCAAGTCCTCAACATAGCAATCAAGGGAAGCACGATTTTTTCTTCTTTACTTCATATATTGTTTTGGAGGACAGGATGGTGCTGTTGGGATTCTTTCAGTTTTACTTTTCCAATGATTTGCAGTTGTTTCCGGTTCACTTCAATCTTATGAAACTATGTCTATTCTTGTCTTGGTAGAATTTTCAAATAACTCTTCTATCTTCTTTTTTCTGTTTCCTTAAGTAGATGAATATGACCTACAAATTCTAATTAAGAAGATAAATATGCTCTAACAGGATATATGTTCCCATCTGATTCTAGATTATGTGTTTGGAAACCACAAGCTTGGTGGGAATGCCCAGTCTATAACTAAAAACCGGTGGATCCATCACACATCTTTTTTATGGGATTACGAGGTCAGGAATATGGCCTACCTGAAACTACCCCTACGGGCTCCTGAATATCGATCGGTATGCTTTTATTCCCTGTCATTCTTTTGATTGAATTTCTTTTATTTTTTAGTTTTTTTATTATTACAGAGTATGCTGTCATGATCATTATTGTCATGTAATGCCTGTATACTTTAAGCGCCCCTGGAACTTATTTTGCAACATCAACTAATTGAATTGACATATCATGCTGTTACTTCTGAAAGGTGGTCAGAACAGAAACAAGGAATAACATGATGTGAGAGCAGAGAAGAAAAGAAAAGAAAAGAACAGGAAGAACCTTTTATGTAGATATGGAATAACATTGAAAGCTTTGGTATCATTATCTTATAACAACAACATTGAAAGCTTTGGTATCATTATCTTATAACAACAATGGGTGTCTGTCCTAATCGTAGTGCAAATGCTGATTTATCTGGGCCATCCACTTGTTCAGCAACCTCTGGATTGCAAGTGTCTCATTGACTGCTGCCATTAGATATCGAACTATGGAATTACCTACTTTGAACAGTTAAAAAGTCACAATATATATTTTTGGTATCACCTTCTGTGATATTCTTAAGCTTTAATATGCCCCTGGCTTTGTGATCTTTATATCTGTTCTTTTCTTCTCTTTATCTTCTATGTGGGAGAGGTTGAATACCTTCTGCTCCATCTATAGAGGGAATATTAGATTAGAATGTTATACCTTATAGTAAATGGTATAGAATGTACAATCTAATATTGCGTGGTCATAATCATCCGCACAATGAACTTCTCTGGTAGATCATTGGCCGTAGCTCTGATGACCCGCAAAAAAAATCAAGAGGTGGCCCATCAAATAGATAAGTTGGATTCACAATACATGTATTGGTTGTATCGTTACTAGACATCTATATCATCTGCTAAATTGTAGACATTTTATTTCATATATTTGATTACGATATGGAATCTTATTCTTTTAAGTGCTCATCAACTTGTTCATGTTAGATTATGATATGATATCATTTGCTTTATGTGTTCCTCAACTTCATACGTTATCTACTTTTTCTGAATCAGGCAAGGCGCCATGTAGAATTTCTCTGTCGAATGAAGGACCACATGCCTAGATCAGATTTTATTGATAAAACTGTTGCGGCAATCGGAAGCCATTTCTTGGTGAGACCCATACAGTTGGAATCAATTGACACCCCACCTGATACAACTTTCACCCACTCCAGCAGGCTATTGACAAAGCAGGAATTAGAGACAGCTTTTGGATTTCAACCTGAGAAGTCTCGGTCAGCGTGGTTACGATCGTGATAATGATAAACAGTAAAATTAGTGCATTGCAACACAGTTTATAACGAATAGGATGTCGCCGCCAATTCTTAAGGAATTGTAATTGTTTTTATATATATTTATTCATTCTCAATTCTTATCATCAGAACTGATTTCTGTTTTAGCTTCTTGTGTTCTTTCTCATTAGGAGGTGCCAACAATGTCTAGAATTTAATTGGTCACTAGATCACATGTTGATAAAAACCAAATGCCATTTATGTGCATGTGTCCCGCCAATGATCCAAATTGTTCAACAGGTGGCCCACAACTTGTTGGAGCACATTATCAAAATCAGACGGACATGAGGATCTAAACTTTCTGAGCTAGAGCTAAAAGTTGAATGGACATCAAAACAGTTAATAGTCGAGGAAAGGGTTATGCCCCATCCAAGAGATCAAGGTCTGGAGTGAAAGTATCAGAGCTGAAGTCCATTG
Organism: Euptelea pleiosperma; assembly: GCA_035048495.1. Taxonomy (NCBI): domain Eukaryota; kingdom Viridiplantae; phylum Streptophyta; class Magnoliopsida; order Ranunculales; family Eupteleaceae; genus Euptelea; species Euptelea pleiosperma. Next base: position 16,800,314 of record CM068543.1, read on the forward strand.
GGGAAGATGGACCTCAGGTTCATCATAATTTTTCCTTGACCACATTGCTCAAAACTCTTCGAATATTACCAAATTGCAGCGAAACTCCTTGTTCGATCATGGGGAATCGTGATGGTGTTCTGTGTCCAGAATCATTTACAGGAAACCCAAGGGGTATTTCTGTCTACTTACTTTGTTTGGTGGTTGATGGATATGTAAAACTTCCCTTTTATCATTTGCTAAGCATAATTATTCAGGTAATTTTGCAACACCCCCTGAAAGTTTAACATAATTAGTAATAGCCCCTTGTACTCTCGAACTTTAGGAATTCCATCCTTTCCCTAGTCCAACTGTCTTGACTCACATCAAAACGTGACTTGCATCATGCGCCGTTAATGTTAATCCAATATTTTGGTCTTTGCACGTGATGCAAATCATGTTTTAACGTTAGTCAATGATGGTTAGACCAGGTCAAGAAGGGTATTCCTAAAGTTTGGAAGTATAGGAGAGTACTACTAGTCGGACTCAGGGGACCCCATTTTTTCTGACCCCTCTCCATGTTTGTGTGCTCGGCCATGGATTTCAAGAATCCAACGGCAGTTGTCAGCGCGGAGCTGGCATCACTTTTTGTCGGGGCTGACAACCAGAGTTTGATTTGTGAAATCCACGGCCGCGAGTGGGAACACCGAGAGGGTCAGATAAAGGGGGTCCTCCGAGCCTGTTCCTACAAAAATACCCTAATTTTTAAGATCAAACTATAGTTAAAACCTCTATAACATGTTCAATTCACACAGTATATGCTGGTTGCCACCTAAATATTGCACGAAAAGGTTACAGGCTAGTTCAATGTCCCCAGCTGTGAGTACTCTTTTTTGTCATTGAGCACTCTTGTTTGTAGCTTTGTTTTCTTCTGAATTTAAATGGAAATTTAGGTCTATAATCTTATCAAGGTTTAAAAACATTCGGCTTTAAATGAGTCCCATCATGGTCAAAATAATAATATATTTTTTTCAAAAAATCATCGATAATGGTAAAAACAACCAATAACAGTAAACATTAGCCGTTCCGTTATAACATTAAAGTCATTTTTTTTTTAATTATGGGCATTTTTTGCGAAGCCCATGGGGGTGGATTCTGTTATAATGGCCATCGTAATGTTCTTTTTAAACCATGATATTTATTGAGTTTTGGACAGTTTTCTAAGTGTCCATTCCATGTGGGTGGCATGACTTCTGAAATGACCCTGTAGAAGGGAGTGTTGAACAGTTACCATCATGGAGAAAATTGGTGTCCAGGGTAAGAATCTATGCCTGAGTTTTGCAGACCATGAGAAAAGGATGTTTCAAAAGTGTCATGTCTTGTTTGGTATTGCTAGCCCCTTCATCATCATATCCATGATTCTCTCCCAAACTCACATTTTTCTCAACCTTATCTTCAGCTTTCAAGAGAGAAGCCCTAAGAAAAACCAAATCCTTCGCAGAGAACTCTACAATTCGTAGTCTAATTTTTTATGACAAATGATTTTTATTTTTTTTGCTTCGTATCAAGACACATTTGAGATGAAAATGTTCTAACCAGCCCTTAATCTGAACTTTCTTGTGTTCTATTCTCCATTGGCAATCTAATTAATGTGACCAGCAATTTTAACTGCTCCAAAAAACCTTCAAATCAACCTCTTAATCTAAAAATTATTGCAATTGGGTTCAAAATTATTGTTTTTTTTTCCTGTCACTTTACTTTTCCATTATAAAAACTTTGCTGTAATCTCCAGTTTTTCCAAATATATGAATTTAGTTTCCTTTTCGTTCGTTGGGTGTATCATTCTTCTATGGTAAACCAATAAAATAGAAAAAAGAAGAAAATGAATAAAGGGTGATATTGCAATGTTACAGACATTTTTATTTTTTTTCTCCTTTGAAGGGGCTCATGTGAGTGGCAAGTTACAAGGAAATAACAAGGGGATGACTTCACAAGGATTATTTCTGATCTTTCAGCCACCCCACTGAACAACAATTCTCAATTTTTACCTCCAATGGAAACTGGGGGTTTTCTTTTAGCACTGTCAAGTTTAAAATCCTCTTCTAGATTTGGAAACTCCTTTCCTTGTTCAGCATTCCCTTCACGTAGCTCCTACCCCAAGAAAGTCTATGAAGGGTGGTGAAATGGTGGTCTCAAATTGGCTGGTCACACTATTCTCTGCAACTGATGATGATGATGATGCTTCAGTGACTGAGATGTGAGAGGTTGATGTTTTGTAGTCTGAGAAATAAGAAGGGTGATGTTGGTTCGACTGTTGCATTCCTATCATCAGTGGAGGGTGATGGGGGAAGAAACCAGAGAAGATGGAAGCAGGTCTTATACCATCCCATGGCTTGTTCTGGTTATAAGAGCATGTCATGTCATGGTTCTTGGGACCTGCAAAACAGCCAATCAAAAAAATGAAAAATAGGATATTTATATATAAAAAAAAAGGTCATCCATATGTCCTCATAAAAAAATATAAAAATAAAAACTGGTTATTTCATAATCAAGAAAAACTGGTACATGGGACTTGGTGAAATTACTATCCCACTTTGTTTCCCATGGAGAAATTTCTCAAAAAAAAATTAAAAATGTAGAAATGGACTAAACCCATTTATATTTTATAAGCAGGACTAAGTGCATTTGGAATTTTGGAATTTGGATAATCAAAGTAGTTAACTTTAACCGGAGTGGAGGAACCACAATATAATAATAATATATATAATACTTCCAAAAAGGAAACAATGAGAAGCAGCACAGAAACCCAAATGCACAAACAACAGAAACAAACAGAGACTATGGAAAGCGGAGGGATCAAACGGGACACACCAGAGAAGAAATCAAAAGGTGTCTGCTCTGCACAAAACCCACTGTGTGGATGGAGCTTGTTGTTGCCTGAAGAACCAAGCAACACATCTCTGCAACTTGGAATTGAATGTTCTCCACTACCATCACCCATGAGAGCTGGAAATGGGAATGGATATGGGTTACCAAAGCTGCTATTGCTGAGATTGAGACTGTTGGGTTCTGTTCTTATAGCAGTATCTCTGCAGACAAAGGTTGCATCCTCCAACTTTCGATGAACAACTTGACTCAGTTTCCTCCTCCTATAAGCACTGGACTGCTCTCTGTATTTCCTAGCCATTATAACATGCCAGTGGTTCTTGACTGCATTATCAGTCCTTCCAGGGAAAAGCCTAGCAATCATAGCCCATTTGTTCCCATACAATCTATGAGCAGCCATTAGCCTCTCTTCTTCTTCTTCACTGAAAGCTCTTCTATTGATCCTTGGGTCCAACTGGTTAAACCATCTCAGTCTACAACTCTTACCTTGAACAATAAAAAAAACAAACAAAAAAAAGTAGTCTTAGTTTTCAAACAAAATTGAGAAAATAGACAAGTTAGTTCATTTGGGTAATGGGTTATGTAAAGTTTTTTTTTTCTTATTTTTCTCACCTGATCTTCCCTCCAGCTTCTCTGCAATAAGGTTCCAGTTCTGAGGGCCATAGAGAGCTACAAGTTCCTTGAGCTTGGTGTCCTCTGCAGGCCTCCAATGCCCTCTGGCACAAAGCTTAGACTGCTCACTATCTATTTCCTTACCATTCAAAGAATTCTCATTTGGGTTCTCTTCATTTAAGTTGTTGGTCTGGTTGTCTTCAATGGCAGCATTGTTTTCTCCAAAACCATCACTAGAATCAGAGCCCTTACCATCACCTCCATCACTGTTGTGGGGATCCTCTAAGCTGCTAGTGCAAGTCCCCATAAAAGGAAAAGTCCAACAACTTCTCCTATTATCCTTCTCAAATCTCTTGCAACAATAACTCTCTTGTGAAGAAGACCCAGCTGCTGAGGCCATTCCATAGTTGGGATTAATGGAAAGAGAACCAATATCTGCAAACAACCCCATTGAAGAAGGAGAAGAAGATAAAGAGGAACTGCTGAGGCCATTGGAGTTCTCTGGTGCATAAATAATATAGTTGTTGGTAGTACCTTCAGTTTCTTGGTGACAGATGGTACTGGTGAACTGTTGCAGGGCCATCCTCATGGCCACAGAAGATTTTAGAAAAAGAGAGAGAGAGAGAGGAGAGAGAGAGAGAGAGAGAGATGGAGAGAAATCGAAGAGATGGGAAAGGAGTTTTGCAGAGTGAAAAAAAGCTTAAAACAGCAAAAGTGTTCTTAACTTTTAAGTAGTTTTTTTTATTATTTTTTAAAATATTTTTAACAACCCCACATCACTCACACGTGTGGATGTCACCCCATTTCACGCGTGTAGGTGAGACCGTGAGAGTTTTAAGACTTTCAGGCTGTCTCTCTCTCAGGCTCTCTCTCTCGCGTAGGCTGTCTCTCTCTAGCTTGACAAAAACACCCTACTGTGCTGTCTGCTAGCTTGAGCCTATACAAGCCTAGACATCTTTCTTTTCAAGGCAGGAAATGAGGGCTTGACACACCACCTCCTGTCAAGCACAGTAAATAACCTACCTCTCTCCATCTCCATCACTCTTTTAATTTCAAAGGGTTTAACCAGGGTAGTTGACCACCTGAACATGACCCAACTTTACAAAAAAAAAAAAACAGAACCCCATGACAAGAAACACATGAAAACATCTTCTGCTTCTTCTTCTTTCTTCAATCTTGAGTTCTTGACTAATGATAACAGTCCAAACGGGGCATTAAACTCTAGTCAGTTAAACACTTAAACCCCATCCATCTCCCTATTTCTTCTCTTTTTGGACTTTCATACAAGGGAAGCTATATTGTCAGGAACTTTTTTTATATCGCTAGGAACACCAAATTCATTATTTCCTCTCATTTCATTGGGTATATAATAGTGTACTTGTATTGGCTTGTGAGAAGCCAATGTACACTTTATCCAATGGAAATGAAACACGATGGCTTGACTCCATTGAAGCCCTCCTATTGAATCGTCATTCTTCATTATTGGGGCTTTTCAGAATTCAGCGTAACAATACCACTTGCATTTGCCCTGATACCATTTAATGCTCCTGACAATATTAAAAATGCCCCTGGCAATATAAACTCGAGTTTCCTGTCCAAAGTTTAAAGTCCCACTTCCAAAAATGCCACGTGGCTCACTCTTCTGGGCCTACTGAACCGTGGATGTTTGGTTGACCTCTCGGTGGACCTACCCACCAAAAAATCAGCTTAATGGGTGATTTCTGGCCGTTGGATTTGAGCATTTTGGGTACTACAATATAACTTCTAGAAAGCACCAATTGAGCTGATTTTAGGTGTGCAGGTACATCAAGAGGTGGGCCAAACATCCATGTGGTCAGTGAGCCCGAGAGAATGCTCCAGGTGGCATTTTGGGAGGGGGGGAAGACATCAAACTTTGAAGTTGCCAGTGACAGTAAAAAAAATTCTCCTATCATTTGGGTACCACAATGCAGGTCCTTTAACCACATTCCCACCTGCTCTTTTGGTTCCAATCCTTTTTACACACAACCCACTCCTCAAAATTGTCTAGTTAACTCCACTCCAGAAGGTTTTCAAAGAAGCAAAAATGGTAAAACTGAGTGCTCAAAGGAAACTAGGAAACCATCTGCATTTTTTAACAACACAGATGGAACCCAGTAAAGGGATTGCATATTTTCATGTATATGTAGTAAGTGATGTCATTTAACTTGCAGTCTTATTTCCTAAAATTCTCACCAAGTTAAAAAATAAGGAAAGTGTTTTGAATACAAATTTTTAAATTTTCACACTCTGGAAAACCCAATGCCAGACGTTTCATTTAATGAGGTCAGAGTGCAACAGGAATGTACCATCCTTTCTGTGAAGAAACTGAGCAAACAGTCAAAAAAAACTTTGAAAAACCTGACTAGTTATAGGAAACGACCCAACAAATGGAAAACCATCACAGGTAAGCCCCAAAGTAGGTGGACACATATCAGTTACCTCCAAAAACCTCTAGTGCTCCCCTCAAACCATAGGTCCCAAAAACTACACTTAGTTTATTTGCTATAACATTATGCATACATACATGTATCAACATTCTCATGGGAGCATTTGGGTGCATTTTAAGTTGGGAAGAGTTGGCTTTGGTGGAGAGTAGGCCCATCTGTTAGAATTGTAAGTGAATCAAAACCTAGAAAGGGAATAAACCATCTCTTAGATCAAATAATCAAGGCTGTGTTTATTATGATTTAGAGAAAGAAAAGAAAACCCCTACCCTTCTGTGGCTTACTATCATTGCCAAGCAAGGTTTGAAATATCGTTTCGTCTTGTTGTTTTTTATAAATTGACAGAACGAGACGTATCAACCAAATCAGAACTAAACAAAACAAGATAATTAAAAAAAAAAAAAAAAAAGGAAAAAATGTAACAAGCTATATACCTCACGCTTTTTGGCGTGCGTGGATGTTTAGGCCACCCCCTGGTGGATATACACACCAAATTTCACCGATTAGTAATCTATAACCATTAGATTTTGGTACTTTTTAGGGTGTGATTATAGCCGCATTTGATTCAACCATTGTTTTTTAGTACTAAAACCAACGGCTAAAATCCATGGAAACAAACCGATTTTTGGTATGAATGTCTACTAATGACTAGACTAAACATCCTTGCGGTCAGTGGGCCCAGATGGCAGTGGTGAAACGAAAATTGTGCTTCTTCACACCAAAAAACGTGAGGTATACCTTGTTACATCAAAACCCAAAAAAATATATGTTTTGATAAAATTAAACCCTTCTCTAATGTTAAATTAGGTTAGAAATTTATTTGCTAACATTTATAAGTGTTATGATTACAACAAAAAAAAAAAAACATTTATAAGTGTCATAAATGACGAATGTATCATGAAAATAAGCTTTTAAATCAGTTTTAGTACTTAAATTAGGCATTTGGCAAGAGCCGATACATTAGTAGACTACCGAAAGGAGACGTCTTGGCTCAGACGAAAGGAAACAAACCGAAACGAAAAACATTGATCTCTAGATGCTTACCAAACACTAGTTATTAAATTCGTGATTAATTCACGAATTAATCACTTTTAGGTGTTCGCTATACTGTAGGGACAAACACATCTAAAAAGTAAATAATTCGTGATTTTATAAGGGGTCACAAATAGAACACAAATTCGACTTTTTAATGATTTATTCGGCCAATTTAATCGGGTTCCAAAATGATGAAATATAAAGGATTAAAGCAAAGAAAAAAAATTCTTAATGGTCCCTGTGGACCCTACCCCTTTTTCGCTCTTGTCTCTCACTCTCTCTCTCTCTCTCTCTCTCTCTCAATTCTTTAAACCCACACGACCCATACATACCACACCTGCAATTTTCTCTCTTTTCGTTGGACAACCAACTTGACTGACCTCTCTCTCTCTCTCTCTCTCTTTCTTGTTGGACACACTTGGCCACACCAAAGTGACCAAACCTACGACTGTAATTTTACTACAGTATGCGGCTCAACACTTAACTTTTAATTTCTAATTTAACTACAGTATATGACCCCACACAAACTCAAATTAATTGATTGTCTAGCAGTCGAGTAAGTGGGGGCCGGGCACAGTCCTAAACTTTAATCTCTTCTAAGTCCTAAGCACACAGTCACGGAAGTTCGGAACCAAATTATGGGAAAAGTGACTCGAACTCCAAACTATCATTTTTATCGTGTTATCGCAGAAACGTACCTTAATGGATGGTGATATATACACGTTTTCAAGTAAGAAAGCTAAATAAACAATCTTTACTTGTATTAATCAAATAGAACTCTATCCATGGATCATCTTCAAGGTGATAGGTCCATAACATCCAAAAGAAATCCCCAATATGGTTGAGGGCCTTGAGGCCTTGAGGGGTTGTTGGTTGGTCATTACTCATTAGGACAAAAGTGTGGAGGTGGGGTCTAAAGTCCTTTTCCACCATGTTAAAGGAATTCCAAAGTTTGTAATGATAGGTAAGATGGGAAAAAACACTTTATTACTTCTAACTTCCTTACAATCGTAGGATCTTTGGATCACAAGCAAAGAAAAACCCACAACTGGGTTTTTGTTATTGTTGTTCTTGTCCTTCTTTGAGCTTCCAAAGAAGATGATCAAGATGGATTAGTTACGACATTGTTGTTGGGGGAGCTAGGTGAAAGAGAGACCTCCAACTACGCAAACAGATTTTAGTTTCAGACAAGAGATTGTATGGTCTTCAACTTTTCAGACCACCCAAATAAAGGAAAGAGAGGGAAACGTGTGTTGAGTTTTTACAGGCTATTTTGCAAAGGGGAATATATTGCTCTCATCATCCAATCTTCGCATCTCTCCAAATAAAGATGTTTGTTTTTTTCCTTTCCATTCTCACGTGACTTTCATCCCCCCTTCCCATCACTGGCACGTGGGGCTATCTGTTCCAAGTTGTTGCCTGCAAATTCCCTCTCTAGGGTTCATTGACTACTTCAAACCCTTCTATTCTTTTACCTAGGTAATCTGTCCTCGGAAATTCCCAACTGTCAATGAATGTCTAATATGAAAAATGGGTCGGGATCCCACCGACTCTAATTTTTACTCAAAATTTTCACCCAAACTCTCAGCCTTGGATTTCTTGAAATCCAATGGTGGTTTTACCTTTGGAAAGAAATGGGTTTTTTAACCTCTTGGGAAGTCCTCATGTTGCACCCCTCGAAACCATTTTTATAAACAAAAAAATTGGTCTTTGTCAAAATCTTGTTCCATTGCATGGTTGAAAATCTCGAGATTAGAGGCTGAATCGGTGGGCGCCGATCCCGATCCCGATCAGAGAGTAGATCGCTAGTCTTGAATTGTCTCGCTCGAGATGACATGAGGGTTGAAGAATAACAGTGCATCTCGGGCGAGACAACCCCATTTCAGATCGTATCGATGGCCACCCACCGATCCCGATCCAGAATGGAACCGGCCGAGACTTTGAACCATGTTCCACTGTCTCCAAGTGGTCGTTGGGAAGATTACATAGACATCAATGCATGTTTAAAGATAAGTGTGGAAAGCTAGCTTATAAGAAAGGGCTTTTTAGCACTAACCCTCAAAAATTGGTCGAATTTGTAAGACCCCCGTGCTTCTTTAAATTAAGGTCACTCTCTTTTTCGGTCAGTTAACGTTTTTGACCACTGCTTAAAGTTTGAGGGGTTGATACCCTTGTTGTGTTTGGTGTTGAGTCTGTTGACTGACAATCAAGGGGGCTCGCCCTAATTTAATAAACTAGTGGAGGGGGTCTTACTAATTCAACAAAAAATTTAAGGGGTAATGCTAAAATGCCTTAAAAATGAAAGATAGGGGTGACCCTAGCTATTAAGGTAGGTTTTTTACAAAGGGAGACAAATCCCAACCAAGAAAAAAATGTATTCTGTGGAGCATTGAAAGCATTGATCTCTGTAGGTATCCTTCAACATCAAGCTGTGGGTCTTAGGTTGTAAAAAACTTCATGCACAAGATGAATAATTAAATGATACCGAAATCACGAGTTACCGGCCAACTTACCGATATTGAGCAATTCTTTGATTGGAGGAATGGTGGGACCCATTGTCGATGTGATGAGGGCCGGATTTTTGTTAATCAACTGTTCTAGTCCAATAAGAAGGTGACATGGTGTCAATTTAATTATGCATTGTATACAATCATCAGCCATATATATATATATATATATATATATATATATATATATGGATGGGGCTCTTCAAGAGGCCCATAATGGTTTAAGAATTTGGATATCAGGCCATGTTATCCATGTAGTTTGGTCCCATAGGAGAATATGGTTTAGTACTTTAGGTAACCGGTTCATGGTGGTTGTAGTGCCTAGAGAAGAAAAAAAAAAGTAAACAGACTTTATGGTTGAAATGTAACATGTGTAGAGGGGGAAAAGGCAAAGCAATTGATTGATTTTGTGTGTTTGTATGTGCAGTCATGGAAATAAAGTTTCCATTCAAGTTCTCTCTACTTACAAACCAACCCCATTTTAGGGGGTTGGTTTTGTCTTGTTTTGGGGGGGCTAGGGTACCCCAATAACAACAGTAAGGGTCAGAAAGCACTACCATGCTTTCCTTTTCATGTAGTTCCAAAGGGGACAGACCCTTAACAGAATCTTATGGATCAGCCCAGCTGTTTATATGGTGGGTCATCCACATCACCATCTGACCTCTTTCCACCTTAGCCTTAAGCATATGTCACATACATTTGCTGGTCCTACAGAGCTTGTTTGCTTAGAAATCTTATCTTTTTCTTTCTCACAAGCCTCAATCATCCCAAAAGCTTTTCTCTTCATTCATTTTCAGTTAAACCACTCAAGCACAAGGCTAAGCATGAACCAACCCTTCCCATATTTGCAAGAAACCACACTGATCCCTTCTTTTTATCCAGGCTCTGGCTCTAAGGACCCCCTTTTTCTGACCCTCTCGGTTTTCGCGCTCGGCCGTGGATTTCATGAATCCAACGGTGGTTGTCAGCGCCAAAAAAAATTGATTTATTAACAGTGTCGTCGTGGTAAAAGTCGTAATGCCAAAGAAAAATTACTGCAAGGCATAAAGGGAGGAGGTCATAAGCGTCTATATCATAAAATTGATTTTCGAAAGAATGAAAAAGACATATCTGGTACACTTGGTCCATTGAGAAAAAATGTAGGACTGGTGGAATCCCAGGACATTTCCAGACATATTAACACGATATGCCTAGCGGATTGAAATTAAGAAAATTCTGTCCCTATTATTAGAAGCATATGATTCATGGGGAGATAAAGAAATAGATCGAACGGAACGTGTGGACCACCCTTGGAAGGAGCATGATATACATTCTATCTTTTCATATTATGGAGTCACGTCCTTGTAGGTAGGGGTGTCAACAGGTTGGTTCCTAAGGTACTCATAAAAAACTTGAACTAAAATTGTCGGTTCTTATTGATTCTGATTCTTATCGGTTTCGATTATCAAAATGATGGATCCAGAATTGAAATCGACTGTTTGACTCCTATCGGTTTCGGTTCTGATTCCAGTTCCGGGCATATTTGTTCCAATTAATCTTGATAATATGACAATTTTAACATTGTATTTATATATATTAACATTATATTTATACACTAATTCCAGTTCAGTTCCAATATCAAACAACCCATAACCGAAATGTTATTATCAGTTCGATTCTGGTTCTAGTTCTTTTTTAGTCCGGGACAAATATTTTTTATTTTGGTCCTAATTCGGTTTTGGTTAATCGAGTACAAATTGACACCCCTACTATAGTTAGGTCAAGAGGGAAACCTTGGTTGATAGTGCTGAGCTGGCATTCACTTTCCCAAAGCAAAACCACCATTGGAAGAGTAAAACTTCTGTCACAACAAAGTTGCAAATCACACGATCACAGCCAATGAGTTCTCCGCACGTACACCTCAAAGCAAAAGCAAATGGGTACGTTGCAAAAGCAGTTGTACGTGTCGAGAACTCATTGGCTTGTGATTGTGTGTTTTACAATTTGTTGTGATAGCAAGTTTTACTCCCATTGGAATATTTCAAGAAATCCAAGGCTGAGAGTTTGGGTGAATTTTTTGAGTCAAAATTTTGAGTCCGCCGATCTCGACCATTGTTATCTTGTTCTTCGGGCCAGGCATATGTGAGGTGGCACGGATCATGCACGTACGGAATGCTTATGTGATGTATGATCGTTGGTGACACATACAAGAAGAGGAGAAAAATTCAAAGGGTCGGGTCCGTTGCAGATGTAAAATGACAGGGACATAATATAAGCCATGTGTCACACTGTTACAGGAGTCGGACTGTACGTATGTTTGTCCTATCCCATGGTGGACCTACAAAGTAAAAATCAGCCTGATTAGTGACTTATAAGTGTTGCATCTTTGTACCTCAAATACTGCTCAAATTCCCACAGTTGAGATCAGCCCATGAAAATAAGTCCAATCCAAAGCCTATAAATAACTAATCAGACTGATTTTTGGTTTGTAGGTCCACCATGGGATAGGACAAACATCCATACGGTCAGAGTCCTGTAACAGTATTCCACGTGGCTTATATTGTGTCCCTGTCATTTTAGATCTGTCAACGGAGCGCGACCCAAATTCAAAATATGACATGGTTTCAAGTTTCAAGTTTCAACTTCTAGTCCATTCCTGAAAAATTAACAAAAACAAAAACGGTGGGTGAGTGAGTGATTTGGCACGCCAGTTTTTTAGAAAGGGCGCTGTTCATTCGTCCCGTGACGAACAAAAAGTAATCTAGAAAATGAATTTTTATGTCAGATAGAATTGATCAAGAAATAGTTTTATGACATTTATATGCCATGCATAACCATTTCTATGGCAAACTATACAGATTACAGAGCCTTAAAAGAAAACTTTTTTTCTTTTCAAAAGACAATAAAAACCATAAAGGTTAGTCAAGTGTCTCAAGACTAAGGAGTGCCCCTTGATTTTAAAAATAAAAAAAAAAAAAAAAGCGTGCCCAACGTAAAAAGAAGTTATCGTAGGATGATGAAGTCAGTGAGGAGGTAGACGATATTGCTAGAGGTAGCTCTAGACAGAAACCAAGATGAAGTCACAAGTGTAACACAGTAGATTATATTGGAAGGATTTTATGAGATGGGTCCTTACTGATTTTCAGGAGAGTATTCAAGTCTCCATAAAAGGGAACTGCATGTATCCACCGACTTCAAATTCCACATATATTATTATATAATATATATAATTATATCACTGCATGAGCTCAAGATCTGTCCTTGAAAACTAAAAAAGGGATGACCTCATCATTGATAGTTAATACTATAAATGGATGATAAAGTTGGGTTTTCACCCTTTCACCTTTTCCATGATTTACAAGGTTGCTCATGGATGGGGGTAAATGGGAGCGTCTGCATCTACTGTTGCTTGTTCTCTTTAACCACGTAAAAATATTTCCAGTTCGACCTGTAAAAGTCAGGAAAAAGTAAAGGACGGGTTGGGTTAGAAGATGAGAAGTGATATTTCCAGGAATGGTTTTTTATTTTAAAGGAAAAAAAAAAAAACAAAAGAAAGCTGCCTGAAAATGTCACTTCTCTCGAAAGATATTGAGCTTTTAAACTGTATCTCTTTTCCCCTCAGTTATATAACTGTACAGGTGCAGGTGCAGGTGCAGATGAGTCATGAATTGCAGAAGAGAGAGGAGAGAGGAGAGGGGAGAGGGGTGAGGGGATGGATGGGGAAGGACAGTTTTGATTTTGTTGAGATTTCCTTGCATTCATTGGGGAAGAGACAGAGTTTTGCGAACGCAGAGGGAATTGTCTGCACCTCCTCTTCTCTCTCGTTCACAAGAACAAGTGAATGTACCCGTCCACGTGCATAATCCCGTGTGATGCTCCGAACAAAGAGAGCAGGCCCAACGGTTCACGAGTCACGACACAGTTTGAACTTTGAACACATATAAAGGCCTGATGCGCTGGCCGGACATAACAGACTTTAATCCCTACAAAGACACGGTTTTCACACGAGTTTTATGACAGCTGGCTGTTAGCGAAGCCGCTGACTACCAATAGGTACTTTTTCCACGTATTCAAGTGCTTTTGCCACGTTTTTTTAAATTTTTTTATTATAAAAGTAAAAAAAATCACAGGGTACGTGGCAAAAAACACTTGGGTACGTACCGAGAACACATTTGTAGAGACAGCCCGCTGTCATCAAAGTTTCATCCTTTTGACACAAGACGGCTCAGCTGAGGTGGTGGGACTTAAAAGGATCCACCTGTTGGTCCACATTACAATCACCCCATGTGGCACATTTCAGCCGCTAACCCCCGTTGCGGATGGCGTGTATGAAAATGTTACCCCATGGATAATCGGACAAAAATGTGTAGTTGAGGCCATTCGATTCGAGAGATCTACGGTCCACAAGGTAAAATAGTTGTTGCTTAATTAGTGGACCGTGGATCTCTTGAATCAAACGGTCAGTAGCCTCTGCACATATTTTTGCCCGATTATCCATGGGTAGCACGACTTAACTAGGAAAATGCTACCTCACGGATAATCAGACAAAAATATGTGTCGATGAGGCCATTGACCAATGATTCAAGAGACCTACGGTCCACAACCGTGCATCTCTTGAATCCAACGGTCAATGGCCTCAACTACACATTTTTTTGTCCGGTTACCCAGGAATTGCACGACCCTTTAGGAAAAAGATGTAACAAGGTATATCTGAAACTATTTCAAATGTGGAAGCACGATTTTTGTTACTCACCACAGTCGTTTGGGCCCACTGACCGCATGGATGCTTATCCCACCCCTTGATGGATATACAGACCAAAAATCACCCTGATTGGTAATCTATAACCATTAGATTTTAACACTTTTTAAGGCGTTCTTATAGCCGTTGAATGCGACCATTTTTTGAGTACTAGAATCAACGGCTAAAAATTATTAAACAAGCTGATTTTTGGTATGAATGTCTATTACGGGGTGGGCTAAACATCCATGCGGTCAGTGGGCCCAGATGACAGCGGTGACTACCAAAATGCCGCAAATGAAAAGATCTCAGGTATACCTTGTTACATCACGACCCGATTCTACCCTAACGATAAATTAGGGAAATAACTAGGGAAAAGTGTACACTAAAACAGAAACAAACAAATGGACTCACGCTGTTTATAAACACCAGGGGAACGCCACGTGCAACACCTTACAAGTGGTACACTCTTAGAGATCAGTGACTATATGCATGTTTGACCCATCTCCAAGTGGACCTACAAACCAAAAATCAGCTTGATTCGTGAAAACTAGCCATTGGATCTGAGTACTCGACATAATGCTCCAATCCCATGACTAAAAACCAACCTTGAAAAAGGACTCAAATCCAACAGCTAGAATTGAGCTAATTTTTGGTCAAGAGATCCATCTTAGGTGGACCAAACATCCATACGGTCAGTGGTCTCTAGTGTGTCACGTGGCTGGACTCCGGGTTTGAGAACTCACCAAACGACAACTATTTTACTCAGTGTCGTACAAGATTCTGACATTTTTCCAATTATTCTCATCCATCCATGAACCCCATCTCAGTGTGTGGTGACCGATGCCGGTCACAGCCCACAATACGAGCCACGTGGCACATTATTAGAGGGCGGGCGCTGACCGTATGGATGGTTGACCAGTCCCTCGGTGGACCTGCAAACCAAAATTCAGCCTGATTGGTGATTTACAAGCTTTGGATCTTTGCACCCAAATAATGCTCAATTTCCAACGGTTAAAATCATCGCTGGGTGAGAATAATTCGAAAAAAAAAACACACACACACACATCCGTTTTGACGAGAAAATATTTGCTGTCATAGGGGGCTTCAAAATTTGAAGTCTAATGCCACGCTGTTATGGATGTTTGTTCAACCTATTGGTGGACCTACACACCAAAAAATGAGCTTGATCGATGATTTCTAACAGTTATACTTTAGCATCTAAAAAATATGCTCAAATCCAACGGCCATGAATCATGATATTATAATGCTAAATCAAATTAAACTGAATTTTGATGTATAGATCCATCAAGAGGTGGGCCAAACATTCATAGGTCAGTGGGCCCCAAAGGGTGCTCCAGTAACATTTTGAGAGGGGGACTTCAAACTCCGAATCTGTTTTTCTTGTTTAATTTTCCCTTCATTGAATTGAAAAACGATTTAAATAAGCATGCGTCACTGTGTCAGATAATCAAATCTTGTGGACAAATAAGGGTTTCCTTTAGGACCCTGAAATCTGAAGCACTGCCCCTGTTGAGAGAGAGAGGAGTAAAAAGAATAATAAATAAACAAGCATATAAGTGTCCAGCAGAAAAGATAAAAAGAAATCATCTAGAGAGAGAAATTTATTTGTAGGGAGAGGAGGTTTAGGGTTGTGTATAGGAGAGACAATGACGTTAAGATAACGCCACCAAAAATACAGAGGAAAAGTAGAACAACCACACAACCACAAAGCCAGAGAATCTCCTTTTCAACATTTAAGGAAACCGTCATTATGGAAAGCAACACCCATTCAGAATAGCTAACACACCCTTTCTTTGTCTTTACCCACCTAACATTAACACATCCATCCATCCATCCATTAAAAATACAAAAAACAAAAATCAACACTTTCTGAAACTTCTATCCCTATCAAATTTGGAGTTAAAGTTAATGATAAAAATAGACGGTTTAAAACATGGGTTGGGCTCAGGGGACCCCCATTTTTCTGACCCCTCTTGGTGTTTGTGTGCTCGGTCATGGATTTCAAGAATCCAACGTTGGTTGTCAGCAACGGTGGTTGTCAGCACCATTGGATTCTTCAAATCCCCGGCCGAGCACGCAAACACTGAGAGGTGTCAGAAAAAGAGGGTCCTCGTACCCTGAGTCAATATTTCAACTTATAATCCACTTTTCATAAGGCCAAAAATGTTAGAACCAGTTGAATTTTTCTGAGGTTGATGTCCATGCTTAGAAGAACATCCTCAAATTCGTGTGTGAGCCACATATCATTAGTCATTACAATAGTCGCAAAAGCACTAATCAACTTATCCCAACCCTCTATACATGGCTGGGATAGAGTTACTGGTGCTTTTTGAATTATAAAACACACGGTCGTGGGGACCACATGCAAATGAGTTAAGGGCTTATTTTTCGTGAGGATGATCTCGTCGCCGTCGAGATCATCTTCACAAAAATTCAGCAATTTCTAAAAACTTCAGACCCTATCAAATATGAACCTAAATTTAACAGTGAAAATGGATGGTACAAAAAATTTCAATTCGCAATCTACTTTCATAAGGCTACAGTAGATATTGGAATTGACTGATTTTTTTTGGGATGTTGATATCCATGTTGATAAGAATATCACCAACAAAAATCAGCCCTTAATCCATCTGCATGTAGGCCCCACATCAATTAGTCATTATATTAGTAACAAAAGCATGAGTCTACAACCCTTAATGTAGGCAATGCATGTAACCGTGATATGTATAGACATACTTTAGTATGTAGTGTTCCCTACAAGTCCAATTTCAGAGGGACCAATATGTCACCACATAAGTTGTTTTGCTAACATGATTCAGGGTGTCCATTACACTCTGTAGGCCCATAACAAAACAAAAGACGCAGTCTTCCTTGTGGATTCTTCCTCTCCTCAGTCTCCATCTATGCATACAAACAAAAGATGTGATAAGACCTTAGCAGACAAGATTCCATCTCGAGGGAGAGTGAGAGAGAGATCACAGCAAGAATTTCATGGCTGTAACAGATAGGTAGGAGACAGGATCTCTGGCAAAGAAGATACAAAGTAAGGACTTCATGGCTGGCATTTATTATAACGCCAATGAAAGCTACAAATTGAGGGGCACTAGATAATGATAGAAGACATATTTTCCAACAGACTCCACCATCCACTGATGCTGAGAACTCAGTAAATGTGGTTGCACATTGTGTGGCGATCCCTACATCTTGTTCAACAAAAGGGGCTCAACCTTGATCACAAGATTCACATATTTATACATAACATATATAATCAAAAAAGGTTGATAAATCAAATTACCTTCTTTTGATGCTTCCCATTCTTGCATTAGGATTATTACTGTTGTAAAGGTAGTGGAAGGGGCTGTTTCCCATTTTCATTTTCTCACATCAATTCCTGCTTTCACTTCCCAGCCTGGCAACCTGAACACTGCACATATGCTACATGTAGCACAGTCAGGGTGAACAGCTTATTCCCATGCACCTGTCCTGACATAAGTATTCCCTGTTTCGGAAAAGAGGTGAAACTACCCCTCTTTCACCAGATTCCTTTTGCATTTGTTTCTCACGCATCTGACATAAAACACAGTAAATCCACATGAATCACGGGTTCAACTGATCTGGACTATGTTGTCTATGGACTTGTATTGGGCTCGAATATTTGATGATCTAAGAATCCAGGTCTGCTGCTAAACACGAGTCTAGGCTCAAGTGTTTAAGCATTGAAACAAAGCAGCTGTATGATAATACCACATTAGAATTGACTTAAATAGTATGCTTCAGTATATCGAAATACCAAGAAGTTACATGTCTTGCATCTGTCATGTTGATGAGGTGAAACTTGAAGAAACACCATCAACTTCTGTGAGATCATGCCACAGCCCAGACAAACGGAACAGTGAAATGAATATAAAACCAGAATTGGGCATATTGATCACAAACACCATTAACTAAATATCTCCATAATTCTGCTGATACCAACTTGTAAAACCTGAAAATGGTCAAATCACCCTCTATGCAACAATATTCTATTCACCATTTTCTTTTTCTTTGACAAGCCAAGAGAATGTGATAGATCTTATGTTAGGGTCATCCAGTTAGTTAAATTTCTGCTTAGGAGATTTATTAGGCGTGTGGAATTGAATATTTTGGTCCATGCTTCCTGTCTTCCATCTTGATGTAAGTACTAAAGAAAGAAATTATGCTAGGGTGATTGGAACGTTCAGATAAAAGTAGATTTCCTAGACAAAGCATCCAACTCATCTATAAGATAAGAGCCTTGTACTCACAGATCCAATGTCTCATGGAGCATAAAGGCACATCTCCATGATCCCAAGAAGTGTCAATGGGTTGGTTCCAGTTCGGGTACCAGAGTACCCAGAACCAGAACCTATTATAGATGACAGTTCCGGGTCCTGTAAGTTCTGGTTCCGATAGGACAATAGCCAGTCCCACCAGAACCGACAACTGTCTGGTTCCCTATCAAGTATCAGGCACCCATTTACAGTATAAAAAAATGTAAAAAAATAAAAATAAAATGATTTTCATTCTCAAATCTAGAAGAAACGTAACGTCTTTAACTCTATTATATAAGTCGGTTCATAGTCCTATTGATTCCTGTTCAGGGACTAATGTACCCAAAAGTAGATGCTATTATATTCTTTGGTTCCGGGTCTGGTACTAAAAAAGGTGGTCCTGGAACCGGGATAATCAAGACCAGTTTCAATCGGGCATCGGTTAATTGGGTACCCATGACACCCCTGATTGGTCCTGAACCTTTTGTAGCCACCACTGAAAGTTTCAAAAACCACCCAGGACAGGAAGGACAATTTTCATGAAGCGGATGGCTTCTATCTTCTCGAAGTTCTGGCAATCCAACATCTTCCACAGGCACGTGTCAAGTAATAGTAGGGAAGTCAAAAAATCCCGAATAATGCGATGACATATTTGGCTTGGTCGTGTTCTTTTTCTTATTTGCAAATTGCAACGTCTATTTCCATCTTTGTTTCAGTCTCAGTCATTGTCTAATCTTCGGTGTGAAGTATGTCAATTAGCAAAACATTGTCGTTCTTCGTTTCCTTCAAGAATTAATAGAAGTTCTTCATTTTCTATCATACATTCTGATGTTTGTAGACCTTCCCCTGTCACTTCATTATTGGGTTTTCGTTACTTTGTTACTTTTGTTGATGATTACAGCTGGTTGTATGTGGTTATACATGATGAAGACCAAGGATGAAGTATACACAGACCAAGGATGAAGTATACACTATCTTTAAAAAAAATTATGAGATGGACCATACTCAGTTTGGGAAGAAAATCAAAGTCCCTAGATCTGATAATGGAGGGGAGTACACTTATGGCAGCTTGAAACAATTTTGTGTAGAACGCAGGATGGAACAAACTTCTTGTGTTCACACTGCACAACAAAATGGCAGCGAAGTGAAAGAATAGACATTTGTTCAAAATGGGAAGAGCCCTATTTATTGGGATGAATGTTCCTCAAATTTTCTGGGTTAAAGTTATTCTAACGGCATTCTACATCATTAACCGTACTCCTGGCGTTTTGAATTTCATGACACCTTTTGCGTCCTATGAGCGGATCATCTTCTGCTATTTGTTTCCCCAGTAGTCTTAGGATGGACTTGTTTTGTTCACATCTTAGGTCCCGCACGTACTAAACTAGACCCAAAAATGTTGAAGTGTATCTTTCTTAGCTATTCTTCGTCTCAGATAGACTACAAGTGTTACCACCCGCCCTCTCGACGTCGATTAGTCATTTTTTGAGGATCAGTCCTATAACCTAGGTCATGGTCAGAGTTCTGTTTAAGGAGAGTGATTCAACCAAATTTCTAGTCATGAACCACTTCCCGAATTGTCTCACTCAGTCCCTTTGCCTCCGATTCCAACACCTACTACTATGTTAAATGATGTGTTACCTGTAGGAAATGGGTTTCAATTCTTCCCTAGATTCTACATACGGCGTGAGAAACAAGCCACCGCTGATCAACCACGCCACACCTCTGAGGAGCCACATCCTCCTTCTGGTAACCTTTCTCTCCCCACAGATACAGCTCTTGATATTCCTATTGCTTTACGTAAGGGTAAATGACACAGGACAGCAGAACCGCCCTAAAATTTGTTAAAGGGCCTTCGGCTTAACACCGAAATAGCTTGGCTTCACACCAAGAGAGAGTGTGATTTCACACCACTAAGAGAGAATTCCTCAGAGAAAATCAATATGAAATTTCATTAATCAAGTCATCCCTAAAATCAATTGGTACATCACATTTTATAAGATTCCCTACTTGAAGTTTCCTAATTCTAATCGAATTAAACTTTCTAATTTCAAGCAAACTAAAATAAGCAACTCCTACTACAAATCTACTAATTGGAAATAAAATATCTCAAAATCCTAATTCGATTACAACTCAAACTCTATCTAAAAATAGAAAAATCAAAATTTACTGTAAATAGTAAAAACGAAATTTACTATAAATAGTAAAAACGGAATTTACTATTAATAGTAAAAGTGTGGTCCACTTGCTTGACCAGTCACAGATTTGGTGTAGCGGCGGACCATCGAAATAGAATGCTCCCGCATCAGTAAACATAGTTGTACATCTCACCCTATCTCAGTTTGTTTCATATCATGTTATGTCTCCATCTTATCGCTCCTTTGTAGCCACCTCATCATCTATCACCATTCCTTCTAGTGTAAAAGAAGCATTATCTCATCCACAATAGAAAGCGGCTATGGAAGAAGAAATGCGAGCATTGAACAAAATGAAACTTGGGAACTGGTACCGTTACCGAAGGAGAAGTTGTCAGTGGGTCATTATAGCTACCAATGTTTCTTCAGAAATTCACCAATTGGATATGAAGAATGCTTTCTTGCATGATAACTTGCATGAAGAGGTCTACATGGATACAACACCAGGCATTACTCCCAATGCTGATGGGCATGTTTGTTAGCTCAAGAAATCACTTTATTGTCTTAAACAATCTCTGGGGCGTGGTATGAGAGACCTAGTCATGCTATGACGATGTGGATTACAGACAGTGTCAAGCTGATCATACCTTATTTGTGACACAAAGTGGGACCAGTACTACAACTCTTATTGTATATGTTGGTGATATCATCATTACGAGCAACTGTCCCATAGAAATCAAGCAAATGAAGACCCTTCTTGGCCACAAATTTGAAGTCAAAGACCTTGGCTTCCTAAAATACTTTCTGGGCATTGGAGTGGCACGATCTAAGACAGGCATTGTCATTTCCCAGCACAAATATGTCTTAGATTTGCACCATGAGGCTGGTAAGCTTGGAGCGAAACTTGTCGATACCCCTATTGAGCCTAATCACAAATTGAGTGACAGTGATGACGAACCTTTAATGAATGTTAATCGGTTTCAACACTTAGTGGGGAAATTGATGTCTCTTTCAAGGCCCAACTTTACTTATTATGTGTTATCCAAAGTTTAAAAGGCTAGTTAGGGAACTGAGGCGTTTTGCCTTAAAAAGGCGAGTTGTAGCCTCGAGGCAGTACTGAGGCGTAAGCCTCATTTTCAAAAAAAAAATTGCTTAAAAAAAATATAATCTATTCTACAAAAATCAGAAACAACATAACATGTGAAAAAATAACTTAAATAAGCATAAAAGTAATTGAGGCTATAACTTTTACCTTATGAGTGACACTGTTGGGAATGCCTGACATAGTATGGTTGCATATTTGTTTTCATTCTTGTAGTATAAGTGAACTCATAATTGGATTATATCCTAGTCTATTCTTCATTCCTATGGTTGATTTTGTTTTGTAATTCAGTTAGAAATAACATTATGTGAATGTTGTATTTTTTAAGTCATTTATTCCACAACCTAACAATTTTTTTTATAAGTGTGTATATTTCATTAAAGAGGGGAAAATCCCAAGAAAAAACAAAGGAGGAACTGCCTCTTTACAAAGGGGGATCCCCGTGTAATTCGACCCATCCATATACAAAAGATTCAAAAAAACACCCTCTAAAGAGAGGGGAAACAGATGACCAAAGGAAAGATAAGCTTTCAGCTTTCACGCGCAAAATCATCTTGGGGATCCCTTCCTCGTCGCCTTCGAAAATCCTACGGTTTCTTTCCTTCCAAATCCCCCACAAAACCGCAAAGAGAAGAAAATGCCTAAGTAGCCGACTTTTCCTGGAGAAAGAATCGAAAGCCACCCCTTGAAACAAGCCCTTCACCTACTGTGGATGAACATATGGCAAACCAAAAATACTAAAATAGTCTGCCAAATAGCTGATGTAAAGCTGCAATGAAAATCTTGTTTTGTTTCATTATTGTTTCTTATGCCCCAAGTCTAAACCATTAGGTTGTTGGCATGTTATCCAAGCTCTCAATTTATATATGCCTTTGCACATGCTTTTACTTATCAAAACCTCAAGTATTCTTCTCATATTGTGTTACTGTTGTGCTCACATTTTATCCTTGTTAGTAGATAGTGGCTGGCTAGTTACAGTTTACTTGATTATTTACCGAAATCTTAATTTTAAGTTGCTTTTACTCTCTTAAGGACTCTTTATAGTCCTAATTGTTTGTGTGTGTGTGTCAACTGCTCCTACTTTACCATGGTTCTCAAGCATAGATAAATTCTCATCATGCACATATTACTCTTAATATGCTATATACATAAAGAGGCTATAGATGTTATGGTATGTATAGATCTAATACAGAAGGTATTTTGGAAAAAAAGGAAATAAGTAAAACAAAATGAAAAAAAATGGTCAATAGTCTTGGCATTTACTGTGCAAACTGAGGCTTAAGCCTTAGTTGCGCCTCGAGGCTATTGCCTCAAGGCGTACGCCTCACTAAACTGAGGCTTAAGCCTCAATTGCCTTTTTAAACTATGGTGTCATCAGCTAATTTATGCATGCCTCTCACTCAACTCATCTTGATGCAGCTTTGAGAGTCTTACGCTATCAAAAAGGATGCCCCAAGAAAGGCTTACTTTTTAGACAGCATGACCATATGCGTGTGGAGACTTGGACATACGCAAAGTGGGCTGACCTATTACTAAATTACTAATAAATGGTCCACTTCTAGTTATTGCACGATAGTAGGTGGTAACTTGGTGACTTGACGAAGCAAAATAGGCAATTTGTTGTTGCTCGCTCAAGGTTGAGGCTGAGTTCCGATCAATGGCACATGGTATTTGTGAGTCACTTTGGTTACGATTATTACTACATGAGTTGGGCTGCCCCCCACCTCGTCTGTTGTCCTTATATTGTGACAATAAGGCAGCGATCAACATTGCTCATAATCAAGTTCAGCAAGATCGCATTGATCATCACTTTATCAAGGAAAAAGTCACTTCGGGGGAGATATGCACTAGCTTTGTTCCTACGTCTCAGCAGTTGGCCAATATTCTCATAGTCAGTCAAAGTACGTTTGAGAATCTTGTTAGCTAGTTGGGCATGCGTGATATCTTTGCACGAGCTTGAGGGGGAGTGTTATCATAGTCTTGTCTTTGTGATTTTTAGTCACTTAAGTTGTTCGTGCCCAACTATTATGTAAATACAATCAAGAGGGAAATCGTCTTCACTTCTTCTTCCATATCTTTTCTCTTCTCTCAACTTTCTTCTTCTCTTCTTCCAGTTCTACCAATTCTTCAAGTTTAACTTGAGGCTAGTCGTCGTCATTGGATGTGTGAGAAAAACCTCTTTGGGAGGAAAAATCACATTTATAAAATCCACTCTATTGAGTCTTCTGAGTCTTATCTTTTTAATATTCCCAATAAAGTTACCATTTACCAATAGACTTGAATAAAATCCAAAGGAATTTTCTTCTGGAAGGGGGTGAGGCAAAGAAGGATCACCCTGTGAAGAAAGAAGTGTGTAAATACAAGGAGGAAGAGGGTCGAAATATTGGTAAAACTAAGGGATATGAAACATTTATTAGATAAAACGATTAGAAGAACGAATGGGGAAATCAACGGATCATTGGGACGAGTTACAATAGTGCTACAGTGACTTCTAGAATATTTAGAGCGAATCCCAAAGGATCAATGGGACACCAAATCCATCAAGCAATGGTGAAGATGACTCATCCAACGTAGACATCCCACCTATGACCCATCTAGTCCATCGTGATTATGAAGGTCAACATCAAATTGTGATTTGGATGAGTATCCGAAGGAAGAAGAATCCATCTATATAATAGAATGGAATCACCACCAATCTTTGATAAGGAGATTATTGGAGAAGACGATAGTCCACCCATCTTTGATGATGAAGCCATCTACAATGAAGGTGAGATTTGTGTGCTAATTTTGATGAAGTTGGAAAGATGCATAATGGTGAAAAATCTTTAGTTGATGACAGAAAAAGTGAACTTTTTATGCATTCCACGTGTTTGAGTGAAGGTTTGAGTGTTGGAATAATTTATAATTTATTTAAGCGATGGATCTATGCTTATGATAATGATGATTCATGTGAAGATATATTCGATTATTTGATTCACAAAACAGCAAATGAAGATCTTTTCCTGATAAAATCTTCTAACGTGTTATCATTCATGCATGATAAGATGTTTCAAAAATATAATATTGAGAGGACCAGAGTGAAGCAAAGAACCAAGGAATATAAGTTGTGGATGGTAGTAGGTTTGCATCATCAATTACCACCAAAGATGAAGCCAAAGAGAAAAGATGGACATACGTCAAAGCAAACTCAAGGGCAAGTTTTCTCTAACGGGAGGAGAATGATGTAGCCAGTTTCCAGGAGGCATAAATTTTTATTCAGTTATCCAATTGAGAAGCCATCAAATGCGTTGAAAAGCTATTTTCGATATCTACAATAACTGTCTCATAACTTTTTCAAGATTCTAATGTTTTGGGCCTTAAAAACAGTGTTTGAAATTTCACTATAGGGCTAATGACGAACTAGGGGTATTTGAGTAATTTTAGAAGTTTAGGGGTATTTGAGTAATTTTAGAAGTTAGGTTTAACTTATTTTAAATCAATAGCTCATATTAGTTTCTTGGTCCTTAAGTTAACGTTTGGTATTTTATTTCTTATAAACAGTCATTAAAAGAGCATTGTAAGGAGACTCTTGGTTATTGAATGAAATTTGCTTTTAGGCTTTTATTTGGTTCCTTTGTGAACTTTTGGGATTGCTTGGAGTAGTACCCTGCAAGAGCTTTTTTAAAGGTTTCCGCTCTAAGAAAACCTTAACAGTGTGTTGAGTTGAACTCCGCCTACCATCGACTGCAATCAAAATACTAAAATTTACCCATCTAATCCTTGGAAGAAAAATATTGATCTTTTTCCCTCTTTCAAGCATGATGTTAGCACTGGGTATAATGTTAAATTTTGGGAAGATCTTTGATGGGGATGATAACCCTCTTCGCAAGGAATTCCCTTGTCTTCACAACTTAGCCTCTTCCAAAAATGTCTGTATACCCAAAAGTGATCTCTTCCTCCAAATCCGAAATATCTTGGATAATTAGTTTCCATAGCAAGCTTAGGAAGGTTGACATCAGTGTTGTAGCTTCTCTATGAAAAATTGAAAAATGTCTTCATTCCTTTTTCTGGAGGTGATTCTAAAGTTGTCTCATTAGTCTAAAGCAGTCTTTACTCTAAATCAGTTTTTAAAAGCAATTTTCAACTCTTCCTCCAATCAAGTATTGTTCTGTTCAAAAATATTAGGAAACCAAATGTCCTTTCGAAAATTAAAGCATTTATGTGGGCAATGGCTCTTAATAGAATTAACACTTTCAACTTGCTCCGAAGAGAAGAAAATATAAAAACCTATCTCCTCACATTAGTATGATGTGCAAGGATTGTGATTCGGTCAATCACATCTTCAAATACAGTGAAGTGGCAAGAGAGATTTGTCATCACTTCCTCAACCTTGTTAACCTATCTTGGGTGTTCCCTTTTTTATTCTTGACCTAATTTCTCGATGGAATGTTGGTCTGTCTGGTAGGCATTGCCATGTGCTTTGGAGATGTTCCTTGCATGCCATTCGTGCGGCATTTGAGAGGAAAGGAATAAAAGGAACTTTGAAAATAGTGTCTTTTCCTGTTGCCATTATGGATAGGACCAAGGTGATTATCTCTCACTGGACCTTAGTCTCTAAGGACTTCTTAGGAATTTGTAGTCAATGCACTAGATATCCCACATCGAGGCACGTGAGGCTTACGCCCCAAGGCCAGGTGTAGAGTCTTGGCCTCGAGGCTTAAGCCTTAACTAGTTTTTAAGGGGATAACGCCTCACCTAATCGATTGAGGCTTAAGCCTTGAAGCTCAAGGCATGAGGTGCAGTCTCAATTGTGTAAGCGCATATACAAGCCAAACATATCTAAAAAGAAATTACTTTATTTTTCCCCAAAAATACCCTGCCCATTTATCGCTTCAGCTAAAAAACAACCTAATAAAGATGAGTTAAATCAGCTTAACTCATCTTTTTTCTCTTATTTATACTAGTAAATTTGGAATCGACAGTATCAACTGAAAGTGTTTCCAAGTGACTACATTTCCGTAGAAGAGAAACCAAAAATGCTAGTGACAAACTGTTCTCCTAAGATTTATGTGAAAAGAATAGAGATTTCTGAAATTTAAATCAATAGGCTCTCAAACAAGTCACCAACCCACCATTATCGTCAACATCATTATGTTTGGTAAAAACCTTCTTTACTTGTTGGGTCAACCAATCAAAGGACAATAACACATAAGGGGTATACTTTATTGAATTGAAGTCAATAGAGCAAATATGATAGGGGAACAAGTAATAAGGCCTTCAAATGATAAATGAAGATTTTTGCTTCATGGACATCACATAATAATTAGCCAATGTTTTAGAAGTCCCGCACTGAAGTGATCTTTATGGAAAATCATCAAAAAGAACTCCTAATTTCTTACCTTATTTATTTAGTTGATTCATTTGTATATGTTTTATATGGATTTCTAAAACTTTTTTTCTGGAAAAAAATTGAGGGCAAACCTAGCCCAAAGAAATTAGAGGTGTATTTGGACAGTGTAACTCCAATAAGGCCAAAGCCTTAGCATTTCTTCATGGTTTGAAAACAACCAAGAGTAATTTTAACAAAATTGTGGTTCAAGGAGAGTCAAGCAATGCATTGTACTAGGCATTCTTAACGAAGAAGGGTTCATGGAGAATCTTCCATATCATCAATTAGGATCCAAGTCTTCCTTCATCTTTTAACATCTTGTCCTCCTAGGTGCCAAGATTGGCAAATAACTTGACAAATTGTCTAGCAAAGAAGGTTTTCATAGAGAGGCTTTGTTTAGTGGTGTGACTTTACCTTTGTAATATATTTCTTTTCCCCTTGTAGTAGCTTTATCCTTATCTTTTATTTTCTTTTTGTTTTTCAATGTCCTCTTTCTTTTCTATATCTTTGTTTATTACTAATCCAAAGTTTAAAAAAAAAAAAAAAAATTATATACAACTTCCAAATGGGTTTTATGCTTTGTTTGTTCAAGTCTCACATTCTATATCCCTTTCTCCAGTTCTCTATGTTCATGAAGCCTTGGCATCGATATGCCAAGGCTTAACATTTAGTGTCTAATGCTAATATGAATAATGCAAGGGCTACACTGGTACACTTGGTAATATTTATTTATCCTTGTTTGCTAATCCCTATGTTAAGTTACTGCCCTAGTCTCCCAAAGTTGCAATATGAGACTTGTCAACTCTTGAGCATTCTAGAACTAGTTTGCTCCTATTTCAAATAATAAAGGCTCGATTCATTTTGCAAATGTGCGCTTTGATATTTGTGACTAACACCTATGATGTCTTTTGAGTGGTTATCAGTTTTTTGTTAATTTAGTATGACTATTTTGTTCTACTTGGATTTACCTTTTTGCTGATTATTTACTTGGATTTACCTCATGAGGAAGAATAGTAAAGCTTATTTTATCTTCAAGTTTGATGATTGGAACTCTTGGATTAGATTGGTGGAAATTAGAGCTCTTGAGAAGAGCAGTACCTGAGAAATTGTTCCATTACCTAGATGGAACTCTACTGTAGTGTGTACATGATTCCGTACTTAAAAGCATAAGAAGGATAAAACCAAATATGACCACTAGGAGGCACAAGGCAAGACTATTAGCAAATGGCCCACTTAAACCTATGGGATACATTAATTGAAATAATTGTTCTTGTTACAAAAAGAAATTCCATAATAATGATCCTCACTATTGCTAGTAAGAAGTGGTCGTGGTCGTGGTCGTGGTTAGTGGTTAGTGGTTAGTGGTGAAGAGCATTAAAAAATTGACCCCAAGTAGTGTACACCTAAAAGTATAAGACAAAAGTGGTATATGGAGAGATTTGTGACAAAAAGACCACTCAAATTTATTGTATAAATTAGCCAAAAGGATTTTGCATTGTTCTCAACCAAACTTCTCAGCATAAACCGTCTGTTGTTGCCAATGGATATTGATCATTCCATCATCTTGATGTGAACCTTTCTTCACAAGGATGTCCAAGAGAAGGTTCATATATGGATACACCCTCAATTTCAATATCACAACAATACCTAGTTTACGATACTCAATGGGTTCTTGATGAAGATTGGATCAAGAAGTGTTCTACTCATAAGATAAAGGTTTGTGAGGAAATGAAATGGAGGGACTAGTATCCTACTTGCATATTCACACGACGCGTGCCTGTAGGTGATTCCAAGGTCATATGAGAGCTCAAGTGTGATTTGTGACAAGTCTTTAACATCAAGGATCTTGGTTCCTCTTATTTTCTTGGAATTAGAGGTTGCTTGATTGAAACAATACATTTTCACATCTCAGTTTTCTGGGCCTCATCATTATTCATAAATAATGATATATTATATGCATTGTATTCTCTAAACTTCGAGACAATATTTGTAATATAAATTGCCAAGAGACCTCTATAATTCGAGACCAAATAAAAGAATTAGACATCCAAGCTTACCTACCACTCAGAAAGCTCAAGACCCCTCACAAATATATTTTATATTGCAAAAAAATTGAACATTCATTGCAAACAACTCATTTTTTCATTGATAACAACTCATACAAGAGGCTACTTATCAAATTCTCCCAAAATTACATTTTTTTTCCTATTCATTTGATAAACAACAGAGACAAAGAGGTGTGCAACTTACAACGACAATTTCTCATGAACAGACCACAATCTCATCTCGACCAACCGGTCATTGAATTCCCCCTCACTAACCTTCAACATCTCTGACAACGGTAGAGAGAACCCATGCTCGACCAATAGACGATGCCTAGGCTTTATTTTCCCCTCCAAGCTAAATGAGAAGTACTGAGGAAACCTTTTCAACTCCACCAAATCCCCCTTCATCTCATTCAAGAAATACTCCACCTTGGGGCGAAAATTATTTGAAATGCTGAACGTCAACAGCCCTGGAGATCTCAAAACCATCTTAACCGCCTCTCTATACGAAAATCCCAAACTCTGGAGATAATCAAGCTTAGGTACAAGCGTGGCCTCGACGCTTGACACCAGAAGCAAAGTCGTCTGGCAAGTAATTCCGTGCAGTCCCACAAACCCTAACCTCCGGAGAAAATACAGTGTCGGCTTCAATTGGTCCCGGACGCTGCACATTAACAATCTGGGGCACCGAATTATAGATTTCCGAATATCCCCGTAAGGGACTTTAACGTCGTTGAGGAGGAAATCGAAGACGGGGTAAAGATCGGTGTAGACGTCGCAGGTGAGGAGCTGAGGGTGCATGCCGAAGATCCGGCCAATATCGGACCGTTCGATGCCCATCGAGTAGAGGCATTTCTCGACGGATTTAACGGAGTCGAGAGAGCCGGAGCGGAAATTTGGGTTTTTCTCGAGGGCTTTGGTGGAGTCGACGTTGAGTTTCTCGAGGTAGATGAGCTTTTCGCGGAAGAGAAGGCCGCAGTCGGAGCCGGGGTTGGTGAGGAGAGGAGTGGAGGAGGTTCGGGTTTTTAGAGGGGTGAAACCTTGGAGAAGTTGGGAATGTCTTCTAGGGTTAGGGTTTTTTGGAGGTTTGGGTGAGGGGTGTTGTGAGAAGTGAGGCGCTAGGATTTGAGGAGGGACTTGCAGACTAATTATCATCTCGAATCCACCATTGGCGAAAGAGAGCTACTTGTTTTGAGCGAAGCTGTTGATAAGCTATTAACGCTACCATCCTCTCAGTCTAATCTGAAACAAGGTTTTAACTGGCCCGTTACCGTTATGACCGTTTAACAGGACACGTCACATTTCAGTCAAAAAAAATCAGAATATTAATATTATAACTTTTTTTTAAAATACGAAATTAAATCAACGGAAAATTGCATAAAAGAAAACAAACTTTAATCTATTTACAAAAAAGAATACAACTTTTCGCAAATCCCAAAAAAGAAAACGAAACGTTTCGTTTGTTGTCAGTCGAATCAGTCACCGACTGACTAACGAATGACTGATGGCTGACACGTCTGACAAACGCCCTTTTAAAGGGCGTTTATTCCTGAGAAATGGTTTTTTAAAAAATGTTTTTATGAAAAAAACGCCATTTCAAAAGGGCGTCTGGCAGGCGATGACTTAAATTCCGCCTAAGTCGCTTTCATCTATTCTCTCGCCTCTCCTCTCTCGCTGTGTTCTCCTCCGGCGAACTCTCCCCTCTTTCTCTCCGGCGGTCTCCTCGCTGCCTCCTTGCTCCGATCGAAACGGCCTCCTACGCTTTAAAACTCAGGTATGTATTTTTTTTTTTTTTTATGGGGCTTGGAGGACCCCCATTTTGGCCTACACAGTAAAAATCGACAGCCCATAATTCCTCAACTTCTAAACCAGTCTACGAATATCGGAATGATCTGAATTTTTGTGAGGATGATCTCCTCACCGTAGAGATCATCCTCACCAAAAATCAGCCATTGATTCATCTTCTAGGTACGCCAAAATGGGCGTAAAAATTGGGGTTCCCTGTTTATCAAAAAACGCCCTTTAAAAGGGCGTTTGTCAGTAAAAAAATGCCCTTTAAAAGGGCGTTTTCTACTGACACACGCCCTTTAAAATAACGTCTGTCAGTTGTCAGAGGTCTGACAGACGTTTTTTTAAAAGGCGTCTATTACTGAAAAACGCCCTTTAAAATGGCGTTTTTTACTGACAAACGCCCTTTTAAAGGGCATTTTTTGATAAATGTAATGAAACGCCCTTTGAAAGGGCGTTTCGTTTTCTTTTTTGGGATTTGCGAAAAGTTGTATTCTTTTTTATAAATAGATTAAAGTTTATTTTCTTTTTAGAAATTTTCCGTTAAATCAATGGGAAATTCTATTTGCACTCCGCAAATTCCATAAGCACCCCATTTGGGTGCTTTTTGGACGAAACTACAAAACAAAAACAAAAAAAACCCTCTCTCTCTCTCTAAAATGTCCCACGACTGGGCTGGCCATGGGCTACATAGTCGTGGTTACTACAATCCCCACGGCCAGCCTAGCCATGGCTACTATAGTCCCCACGGTTAACCCAGCCGTAGGGCCTATGAGAGAGAGAGAGAGAGACGTACTTGTGGTGGAAGTGGCGGCGACGGTGACAGCATCATCATCATCCTCCTTCTCCTTCCTTTTTTTTTTTTTTCTTCTTCTTCTTCTTCTCTGTTCTGGGTTTTTTTTTCAAATTAAGAGAGAGGGATGGAGAGGGAGGGACGAAGAGGGGTGCTGAGTTTTTTATTTTTATTTTTTTGTCTTAAAGGCGTTTTTGGCCAAAAAGCACCCAAATGAGATGCTTATGGAATTTGCGGGGTGCAAATAGAATTTCCCTAAATCAATATATAAAAAACAATACTTGGGCCCTGTTTGGAATGTTCGTGTTTTCAGGATCTAATCCATTCATGATCCAATTCAAGGCTATGATTGGTCAAGGTTTTTAAAGGTTGTTGTCAACCTTGAACTAGTTTTTGTTTCTTCGTTTTGGTTAAAATCATCTGAACCAAAATCTCTGCAAAAAGAAAACTTCACAAAATCTCCTTTACTCAAAATTCCTCCTCAACACATCCCCTTTGCAAAATTAGGGTTTCTCTTCTTCTTCCCATTCCTCTTCTTCTTCATTTGCAAAACCCGGATTGTACTATGCGGCTCCTCCGTCCATGGGTCTTTCGAAGCTTCAAACCCTTAAAATGTAAGTACAAATAGAAGAGAAAGATGAGGAAGACCAGAGAGGACAAAAATGGAATGGAGGTGCCAAGAGAGATCCTTGCTGAAGTCCTTGATCAAACTAACAAACCCCTGAAGCTGGCAAGAGAGATTAACCAGCTAATGGTTTTGACTCTCCAAATTACTCAATGCTTTGCCCTTGAACTTGTCTGCCACGATCCCCACACACTGTTGTACCACACTTCCGCAAATACCTGGGATCATCTCCAAGAGTATCTCTTCTGCGTACTTAAATGGAATAAATCTGCTTCCCATTGGGGAGGTTCACCGTCAAATTCACCAGCTTCTCTCCTCCCAACAAACCCATAATTCTCCGACTTCCAACCATCAAAAGCAACTTGGAAGAACATGGCGTCCCAAACCATTCTTCCCAGTAGTGATGGTGCTATCGACGGGCACCTTAGGAAGAAGGGGAGAGAAAAGAGAGAGAACGACGGTCTTCAATGTCGAAGCAGGGAGGTAGAAAGGGAAATAATGGAAAGAAATACATGAGTACGATATTTTAATGTGTTTCTAGAAAGACAACATCGAACCCGTTTTAAAAGCAAAATAAATAAATAAAAACGAGCCTTAAAAGTGGGGCCCACATGGTTACTAAACAGAGAAATATACAATCAGTTCTAAACTGACCTTTGGCGTCAGTTTAGAACTAATACAAAACGCCATTTCAATTGGCGTCAGCACGTTGAAGCCAATTGAAATGGCGTTAAATCCTATTTATTTGGAAATGGCCGAAAATACCCCTAACCAAAATGATGCCATTTGAAATGGCTTACCAATTGAAATGGCGTCAAAACTGTTTTGGCGCCATTTCAATTGGCATCAAAACAAATCTTCTTTAATTTATTTTGAAAAAAAAATGCAACAAGGCATACCTGATGTTTTTAGCTGTGAGGAAGCACGATTTTTGTTATTCACCGCTACCATTTGGCCCACTAGCTGCATGGATGTTTAGCACACACCTCGGTAGATATACACACAAAAAATCACTCTGATCTAAGCTGTCGCCAATTGAAACGGCGCCAAATTTGATCTGATGCCAATTCCAATGGCTTTCATGAAGGGTGCTTTGGGGATTAACTGTTGGGAAAGTTGACGCCAGTTGAAATGGCATTTTGTAATCTTTTTAAAAATAAAAATAAAAATAAGTATTACTTTTTATAAATTGATTTAATTTAGTATTTGTTAAAAAATTTCCGTTATTTTTTTTTTTAAAAACTTGATAACGGTAAAAAAAAATGGTTCTTTTCAAAAATAACATCTGATATACTTAAAATACTGAGAATTACCTTAGAGGCCGTAGTTTATGGCTATGTTACTAATTAAAATCGTAGTTACAACTACACTAAGCATCGATTGCAATGGATATGCCTCCTCTCTAGATCATGTGACTCAATCTTCTTTTTTTTAGGTCTACCAAAATGACACTTCATTCTCGGAGGAAGCAAATTGAATAAACGGATCTCAACATCATCACTTATGATACTATCCATATTTAATGAATGCATGCCATACGTGTATAGTGGTTTGATCAGTTCTGCGTATATTTCATCATATGTTTCCCCCCGATAGCACCCATCTACATATGTATACACTTCCAAATGAAGCCTCTTCAGTATTACACACGCATGCATGCATAGTAACCTAGTAAGAGTCCAACTATTACACACGCAACTCTTTGTCTATAAATTTACTAAGTGATAAATTATCCCCCGATGAACCTCATAATGTAGATGATTGGCGTGCCTCGCATCTCACACTATATCTATGATTTAAATTTTCTCTTAATTTCAATTCAATAAAGTCACTAACTCCTGTTTTTCACACCTCTGTTCAACGCCTGTGCATGAGCTCCATATTACATGTACACGTATGGTGTTCACTAAGCCATGATTGTCATGTATCGTGCTCCTAAAATCCACTTGTTGTATGATTCAACATGGTTTGACGTTAACATGTTGTAACATCTTAAAGGAAATTTCACATTGGCCCAATGCATAGGAGTTTGCGCTAACACACTTTCATATGCTTTGGGTAAGACTCTTTGAATATCATCAAATGCTTTCTTGTAGTTCATTTCCAACTTTGAGTATGCGATTCGCTAAAAAGCATATTTCAAGAATGTCTTCACATTTACAGACAATTATATCCCTTCAAAAAATCCAAAATTTCTCAAACAAATGACAAAAGTAATATGAATGTAGAAGTTTCCATAAACCTCTTCTACATCATGAAGTATGTTGGAATTCCTCTCGGAGACAAATATAATACCTTTGTCACAATCTAGGGCTTCCTTCAAAATGGTAAGAAACCACTTTCAATCCTTATAAGTCTCTGATCCAACAACTGCAAAGGCGATAGAAAATATACTGTTACCAGCATCAGTCGTAGTTGTAGCAAGCAAAGTTCTTTTGCGTAGATTTTAAGAATATTCTATTTATGAAGAATATGGGTCGACAACCTGCTTTGAATCCATGTAGCGATGCGTGAAATGCAACAAAAAGTTGCTTGAATCGAAAGTCTTCAGTCTCGGTCATGAGTGCCACACTTCTTAGGTTTGACTCATTATCCTTGGATAAAACCATGGGAGCTGTTTATACGAATCTATCATAGCCCCACCTTCAGTCGCAACCTCCTTACCTCACTAGGCTTTCTTGTAAGACAGAGGAAGATCATATCCTCGAAATAAGTCTCGAACTACCACGAGTGCAAGTTGTTGTGCGTGTAAAGGATGAATTGATCTTTCCCATGCACACAACTAGCAAAAAACTTTCACTCACATCCATCTACACTACGCTTTGCCTTCACTCGTTCCTTGTTATTCTTTATTAAGACATGCAAATCGATGTGTTAAGGAAAACTTGTTCAACTCCAATCTAAACCGAGCAACGTTATAGAAGATTTGACCCACTCTTGTAATGTTATTCTCTCATAGGTTATTCATGAGTTGTTCAGTTCCACTAACATTGATGAACGACTGACTAGCATTGCCGAAAGATTGATTGGGTGGTGATATTCATACACTTGTACTACAAATATATTAAAAGACACATGGTTAATATTGGAAACTGATTAATAACACAAATCGTAAATGATGTTCAAATTTACCTTGTAGACTGTTAATAATTGTCTAGATTCTCATCTTCTGGAGTACATATACATCTGCCGCCATGTCATTGAATTTAATCAAATTCTGGAAGTTGATCTCATCCCGCAAACTAATCGAAACCGAACTGTGATATCTCGTAGAATACTTAAGAACTGTCTGATTTGAGTCACTATTCAACTTCTTACATACGTTTGCAAAAAATCTTCAAACATGATTTCCTCAAGGCAAATAGCCACAGTAGTATTATCCTCATTATGTATTAAATCGTCTGACATTTGACAAAGATGACCTCCGAAATGACAATAACATAATATATCTTTTTCATTGCTAGATGACATTATTACACCGTAAACAAATTAAAATGGTCATCTGATCGACAAAGATCCACAATTCACTCTTGTTAGTCCACAAATTAAAATTTTCATTAATTTGGTAATGGTTCAACTCATTTTCACTAAATTGGTATTGGTTCTACCACTTTTCATGAAATGATACTTCTTCAACCAATTTTATTAATTTGATATTGGTTTAATAAATCTTCACTAAAATGGTACCAATTCTACCAAGCTTTATGAAAATGGTACTTCTTCAACCAATTTTCATTAATTTGGTATTGGTTCAACAATTTTTTGTTAAAATGGTACTAGTTTTACCAATTGTCATGAAAATGGTACTTCTTCAATTCACTACATTGGTATTGTTTCAGCCAATTTCATAAAAAAATGGTACTGGTTCAATGAACTTTCATCAAATATGGTACTAGTTAGTGACGGGGGCAAGTTGCCCCCCCCCCCCTCAACTTGGAGCTGCTCTTTGGGCCCATTGACTACTTCAGCCCACCCCTTGGTGGATATGCACACCCAAAACACTCTTATATGACCAATGCGTTATTTTAGCTGTTGGATTAAAAAAAATGGGTACTAAATCCAACGGTTAAGACTTGCCAGACAGGCCAATTTTGGGTATGGGTGTCTACCAAAGGGCTAAACATTCATGTGTTCAGTGGGCCCGTCTGCCCACTTTGATGAGTAAACCTTCGATGACACCTGCTGAGAGTTAGCGATGCTGCTGACTGCAGTTAATATGAGCCATGTGGCACATTCTTAAGAGGACACTGACCGTATGGATGTTTGGCCAATCACTAGGTGGACCTACAAACCAAAAATCAGCATGATTAGTGATTTAAAACCTTTGGATCTTTGTACCCAAATAATGCTCAAATTCCTGCGGTTAAAATCAACCCATGAAAATAACTTCAATCCAACGCTTAGAAATCGGCGATCAAGTTCGTTTTTGGTTTGTAGGTCCACCTACTGATTGGCCAAACATCCATATGGTTAGTATTCACTTAAGAATGTGCCACGTGGCTAATATTGGCTGCAATCAGCAGCGTCGTTGACTACCAGTCCTCGAATGTTTACTCCATTTTCAAAGTCGCTTGCCTGCTTGCCAGCTTGCCACCCCTGGAACAAAATCCCGGCTCCGCCACTGATACTAGATCTGTCATCATAGTTTACCAGTTTTGAAGAAACGGTACCAAAAGTTGACCATTAGCATACATCAACCTTATCATTGAATCAACAACATTTATCAAAGATTAATTTACAAATGAGTCAGGTTAGCGGGACAACCATTTTTGACAACCCATGTAGAAGATGAATCAATGGCTGATTTTTGGTGAGAATGATCTCCTTATCATATGGATCACCCCAACAAAAAATCAGCCCATTCTGAAATTTCTAATCCCATCAAATGTAGTTTTCAAGTTACTTGGTAAAAGTAGACGGTCCATAATTCTTCAACTTCTAAACCAGTCTACTAATATTAGAATGATTTGAATTTTTTGGAGGATGATCTCCTTACTAAAAATCGACCATTGGCTACGCCAAATGGTTGTAGTAAGCAATGGCGGAGCCAAGTGGGGTCTAGTTGGCAGTTGCCCCCCCCCCCCCCCCCTCAACTATGAAAGTATGGCCCATCTTTGGCGGACCATACAGTTTGAACCACGTGCAACACTCTCAGAGACCACGGACCATATGGATTTTTGACCCATTCCTTGATGGACCTCCATGCGAAAAATCAGCCTCGTTAGTTATTTCTAACCACCATTGGATCTGAGCAATCTCTTTTCTCATCCAAAACGATGTCAGATGCCTCCCGTCGGTCATATATTTTTCAAGTGATACAGAAGCCAACCTATTGACGGTCTGGATTAATGAGATGGTGGGCCATCTATTATCTATACTAAAGTTCGGAACTGCTGAGGTGGCGCTCTCTCCATCTTTTTTTCAGCATTTTTTCCAAAAATACCCTCCATATGTTTTCCAACATTTTTTTCAAAAATATCCCTACACTCAACTTTATCTCTCATCTATTTATTCATTCCCACGACTATACCTCTCCTTAAATCCCTCATCAATTCTTAATTTCCTTACCCTTGCTTCCAAATATATCTTCTTAACCCCATTTTGATTTTTTTGCATGCACTCTTTTACCTTCTCCATGTGAGGACTTTAATGTCATTTATGACGCAATTCAATTCATGAATTACAAAGTGCATGTACGTCTCTCCCTATCCTAAGGATATGTTAACACGTATCTCCATCTTCTCTATGCAATTCAAGTAAAAAAAATCCCTAATTCGTTTCCTTATTTAAAGCAAATTGGTTTTCTTATCCAGAACTCTCTCTCTCCCCACTTTTCTTATTTCATCTCCGTCTCCTTTCTATCTCTATCCACCTGTCTCTCAAAACAAATGAAAGATGAGAAGACAAGTAGGTTACAGAGACCATGACAGATGATTCTTTGGTGCTAGGGATGCTTATGCGGTTCAACCATTTGGAGCCGCCCCCAAAGAGGCCGGTGGTGGTGGTGGTGGTGGTGGCGCTGCTCGAGTGCGGGATACGTTAGCCGCGTTCAAGGCAGATAGTACAGTGAAATATCGTTCGGGTCAAGAAGGAAGGCAAGTTGAATCAATCGAATCCAACGACGCCGCTCTCATGGAGTGGAGCAACGTCTCTCAGTGTCATGGGCGAAGCTTCTAGCGTTGGCAACGGTGAATAGGAGTTAAGCCGATCGGCTAAGCAGGGATGAGTGGCGGGAGATCCTCTTGACTCTTAATCGTTGCCGTTCATATCTAATCTCGAAACACCTCCCTCATGGAGTTGAATTGTTCTATAAATGATTCTTACCTATAAACATTGGTAGAATTTTGTAGACGCACACGTTTTGACTTACAAATTTTTTTTCTAGAAGATTTTTCTGGGCATTAGTTATTATAAGCAACCAGATTTCATTCATGTCTTCTTGGTTATTACATTCACATATGAAACTAGAGCTTCATCACTTCTTTCCAATCTCAAAGTTCTGCCAACTATAAAGGTTCTGCCACCCGATTGGATGATCCAACCATGCACCCAGCGATGTACCTTGGAAAGATGACAAGCAGTGAGAAAAAGTCCATATATCAGATAGTTACAAGATTGACCTTAGTCCAACCCATTAAAGCATTCTGAAGGCCGCCCATTTCAAAATTATCTAAAAGAGTTTCTCTTCCTAACCAAGATATATAATGACTGTCAAAGAGTTTATTGAATGGGTCGGGCTCAAGGGACCCCCATTTCTGACCCCCTTTTTTAACCCCCATCTTGGCGTACCCAGGTAGAAGATGAATCAATGGCTGATTTTTCGGTGGGGATGATAACCTCACCATATAGATCACCCCAACAAAAAATCAGCCCATTCTGAAATTTCTAACTCCATCAAATGTGGTTTTAAGATACACGGTAAAAATCAACGGTCCATAATGCTTCAACTTCTAAACCAGTCTATGAACATCAGAATGATTTCAAGTTTTGTGAGGATGATCTCCTCACCATAGAGATCATCCTCACCAAAAATCAGCCATTGATTCATCTTCTATGTGGGTACGCCAAGATGGGGTCAAAAAAGGGGGTCAGAAATGGGGGTCCCTTGAGCCCGACCCTGAATGAATATGCAACGTAGCTCTTGCTGAGCCGATAAGTGGCCCTCTAAATATGCAACATAGCATATTTTTGGGCCCATTGACAACATGGATGTTTGGCCCGCCCCTTAGTTGTTATACATGAAAAAAAATCAACTGGATTAATGATTTCTAGCCATGGATTTAGTATCTAAAACAATTCCTTGAATCACGGAGCTAGAATCACACCTTAGAAGTGTTATATCTGATGGCTAGGGATCACCAATCAGAATGATTTTTGGTTGGTATATCTAATATGAAGTGTGGGTTAGGTGGCATTTTAGAATCAATGACTTATCAATATTTTACCCATCAAATTTTTTACACCACCACCCGAGAAAATCACAAGAAAAACTTTTATGTCCACTCCAATGTAATACAATACGTGATCCTATAACCCATAAATGCTTAACCCAACCTTTGGTGGACTTAATGGACCTAACACCAAAAATTACCGGTGATTTTTGGCCATAGGATTTGAGCATGATTTTGAGCGAAGCATTTTTGTGGGGTCGGGCCCACTAATAATGGGCCAAAGAATCATGAGTCAGCGGACTCAAAAGAATGTTTCGCGTGGCATTTTGGGTTTGGACATCATACATTGATGTTCAGGCCTGTACATCTAACTTTTTGTCACTGCAAATGACGGTGTAAACCTAATTGAAGAGCTGGTATTTTATGGATTGAAAATGCTATTATTATTTTTTATACTTCTATTTATTTTATAATATTATTAATATTTTTTATTTTCTTAATTCATCACCCGTGCATTAGCACACACACACACACTTTGTTCATCGCTAAACCTCAAGCAGTCTGTTTGGACTCCTCAGCTCCTATCACAAATCTTACGTGACCACGACCTGACCACCCACAGTAAAAGTCACGAAGCGATTTCTTACAGAACACTGATTATCTACAAGCCAATCCCTAGATGGGCCTACAAACCAAAAAATCAGCCCAATCTATTATCTATACTAAAGCTCGGCCATACTGAGGTGGCGCTCTCTCCATCTTTTTTCCAACGAATTTTCCAAAATTACCCCTACACCTCTTTAATATCTCCAAATTTCCTAAAAAAACTTCGTCCTTCAAGTATAGGGAGTGAAATATTTATAGGTTTTTAGACTTTTAATAATTAAAACTAACGTCTCTCCATTAACCAAAGACGTTTCTCCATCTCCCACCATTCCTGTGCTCTTTCAAAACGTCTCTCTTTCCCAACGCATCTACCAAAAACACCTCTCCTGTATGGGCAATGTTCCTCTCTCTCTGGCCTCTGTGGCACTCTTATCATGCAGAATGCCATGTCAGCCACAAAACTTATCTATCCTCTATTATTTCATCATACATTTAATTTATTCCACGTTAAAGAAAATAAAAATTATAAAGTCCTATCAAGTTAATCAGGCAAACTGTAACGTCCCTAAACAAGCGCATCTTAATTGTCTCTCCCTCCCCGTTACGTCTCCCGCTTTCATTAATTAATTATTTCCAAACCGTCTTTCTGTATCTTCTCCTCATTTTGCTTAAGTTTTCTACAATTCCCACGATCGAACTGCTATAAAATCTCGATTGCAACTGTCTTCTGCCCTTCAAGCTTCAAACTATAAAATCCGTATCGAGACACAAAGCGCAGCCGCAACCCACAAATCGTTCATCCCCAGGCCGATCTCTTTACCGAATCACTCAGCCCAGAAAAGGCTGGACTTACATTCGAAGGCGCTCAGGATGTGATCGTTGTCGATTTCCAGGAGGACCCACTCATTCCTCCACACCCTGAACCATAGGGAGACGTCGTCCTGCCGACATGGGAGTGGAAGAGGGACTTCCAGTACTGGCCGTCGAATTTCTTGAGAGCATCCATGTCATGTTGCATGTCCAGGAGGCCACCTGACCAACTACGGAGCACAACCTCATCGATCGATCGAGTAAGATTCAGTTGATAAGGGATCGACGTTGAACGGGTCATATTTGGCGGAGAAGTCATGGTTGTAGGTGGAGTTGTAGCGACGGGCTTCATCTTCAGAGATTTTCAATAGCTCTTCTTCAATTCATTTTTATTTTGTCTGTTTAGGTTCTTCAATTCGTTTTTAATGTCTGTTTAGTGAAAATGGAGGGACTGAGAGGGAAGAATACCTTTTGAGATGTTTAATCTGACCATATGGATGTTTGGCCAATGCTAAGTGTACCTACAAACCAAAAATCAACCTGATCAGTGATCTCTAAGCATTGGATTCAAGTATTTTAAATGGGTTGATTTTAACCGTAGGAATTTTTGCATTTTGACAATTATTTGGGCACAAAGATCCAATGGTTTTAAATCAATGATCAGCCTGATTTCTGGTTTGTAAGTCCACTTAGGGATTTGCCAAACATCCATACTGTCAGCGTCCTCTAAGAGTGTAACACGTGGCTCATATTGTGGGCAGAGGAGCATGTAAGTTTTACTCAACTAGTGTGGGTGGATGATCCATACTCTTGCCAAAAAAAATATTTAAAAATGTGGATGATCACTACCACCATACCATAAGGATAATACAAGCTATAGAATGATCATCTGCATTTTTAAGCTATTTGATTTTCTTTGAAAATGTGTGTGGATCCTTTAGGATTCGTATGGACAGAATCTCGATGAGTAGACCCAAAGATGCTATCATTTTCTATTTAATATATTTAGGTATTAAAGAGCTTTGATGCTATCACCCCATAAAGACCTCCTATATACATGTTGATGGGTACGTCATTGGATTTGAGCTTTTCTTGAGAAGGTTTCTCAAGAAAAGTTCTCAAGAAAAGCTCAAATCCAATAAAACCTCCTTTGTTGGCATACAGGTTCACCAACAAGGTGTCCAAACACCAAACATCCACAAGTTCATTGGGCTTAAAAAAGTTCCGCATGGCATCTTTTGGAGATTGGACCTTAATTTGAAGTCTACAATGGAAAACAATATATTTTTGGGGGTCGTGCTTATTCTTGCAATGCTGTCCGTTATGCCTATTATTTATGTTATCAAACCTTAGGGTTTAGGGCAAGGTTGTAAGTTACCCGTTATTACATTATAACTTTATACTATATATTGTGACCATTATAACATAGTGGCAACGGTCAGAAAAAGTACTGGTCATAAAATTATTCTTTATATTTTAAAAAATTAGAAAAAATCATTTTTTTCAAGGGTTGAGATTCGTGGACTCAAATTTTTTACACAAAATTTTCACCCAAACTCGAAGCTTTCGATTTTTTAAAATCCAAAATATGATTTGTTGTCTAAATAAAAGTGGTATTTTATAGATTGAAAATAATATAGAAGTGATAATTTATTCTATATTACTGTTAATGTATTTTTTATTTCTTCACCCGTTTGGCACGGGCTAATAACACTAGTTTGTATTCTAAAAAAAGCAGGGTTCATTGAGGTCGATGGACCTAATGAATATATTTCCTATCTATCTAACAGGTGGACAAACTTGTACGGATATATTGACCGTACGTATCCGCCTCGGAACTCGAAGCGCAACGGAAGTGTATTTTACTGACTTTGGTCTTGTAAGAAGTACGAGAAATAAAATAAAAAAGAACCAACAAATACTATTTGATTCCAACTATAACCCTATAAATTTTCTTAATCCCAAAATTATTTAACTTTCTGAGAGCGTAAATAAAGGGATAAATATAGGATTATAAAGGCATTTCGAGAAAAGAAAAGAATGTCACGTACCTGAATCGTTATATACGTGTCGGAGAAATTTCGGGAAAAAAATTTAGTTTGTTGGCAAGAAGAATTTCGGGACCTAGGAAGGAGGAGATTTCTTGGTGGAGAGGGTTTATTGATTCTCTCAGAGCTCGAGCTCTCACCGTCCGTTTGAATCTCGTGGTCCTCAAAATCCGATTGTAGGGTTCTTATTTTTCTCTTAATTTGCTTGATTTTGTTCAATTTATTTTTTTCGAATGTCGTTGGTTGGTTTGGGAATTTCTGTCGCCTCCCGATTCTCCTGCTAGTTTTAAAGACCGGTTTTGCAGCTCGGCCGATCATGTAACGTAATCTATACACCTCTGTCTCCTTAACTTTATCTTTTACTTCTTTCATTTTCTTTAACTGTTTGTGAATTTTTTTGATTCGCTTTCTTTTGCTGGATTGTCGATCTGGTATGGATTTTTGAATTTATAGATTATTAACTTTCAATCTGTTGTGGATTTGCTCGTGGGTATTTTTGTATTTTGATTTTTGTTAATCTTTTTAATTACTGTTTTACGTTGTTTTAATACTCCGATTAGGGTTTGTAAAAGTGTTGGAATCTCTAAATGGGTACTGTTTGATTTTGTTTTTGGCACGTTGGTCTTGTAAATTTAGGTTTCGTTTGTTGTGGCTTGTGCGTCTTCAGTTTTCTTCAGTAGCTTTAAACAGTTTTTGATCGGTTGTGTACCGTTTTTAGCAACAGAGGAGTG
This sequence comes from Euptelea pleiosperma, assembly GCA_035048495.1. Taxonomy (NCBI): domain Eukaryota; kingdom Viridiplantae; phylum Streptophyta; class Magnoliopsida; order Ranunculales; family Eupteleaceae; genus Euptelea; species Euptelea pleiosperma. The sequence continues at coordinate 16,844,249 of CM068543.1, forward strand.
TTTTTGTTGACAGGTTGGTTCTTTTTTTTTTTTTTGTTGTTGTTGACAGGTTTCAGAGAATTTTGTGGAATTTTGATGTGTCGGGGTAAAATTTTTTGTGGGTTGTATTCAGATTTATTGCATATTCTTTGTAGATTTTATTTATTTATTATTATTTGGTTTCTATAATGCTTCAGTTTGATTTCTTCAGCAAATTGTGTTCATGCAAATTTGAAATGGATTAATGGGGAAAGCATGAGGAAAAGGATTAATTTTTAGATAGGATTTGCAGACTTTTTGGAGGACGTCAGAAGGTGTGGGACAGTCGGAAGGGAATAGGGACTAAGGGGTTTGGAGTGAAGTCTGCAGGATGGGAAGGGTTAAGCTAAAGATAAAGAGATTAGAGAATACGAGCGGCCGGCAAGTGACCTATTCAAAACGAAGGGCCGGGATCTTGAAGAAAGCTAGGGAGTTATCGATATTGTGTGACATAGACATTGCCCTTCTCATGTTTTCACCAACTGGCAAGCCCACATTATGCCTTGGAGAGCACAGGTACTCCTATTTCTTATTCTCGTTTTGAGACCTACTGTAATCTATAATAAATTATGTAGTTAATGGTGTAGGAGCATAATTGGACCTCTTATGATGGGAGCTTACCAGCCTAAGCCTCAAAAATAATTTATACAAAGCATCATTTGGTTTTTTATGGTATTATGGAAAACCATATCAGTTTTTTAGGAAATGCACCATTTTTGGTAAAATTTCTTGTTTATTCACCATCCCCCGAACTTACAGTTCATAATAGTGTCGATAAAATGATTCTCATCGTGTCAGTAGAAATACTGAAGTTAGCCCATATAGCTTGATAGATGTTGATCTCAACACAAGAAATAAAAAGGAACACTTCCCTGATTTTTGGCACTTGAACTGCCTTGACAGGATTATTTTTATTGAATTGGCAAGTTCATGCAACTGGCAATTCTTTTTCTCCTAGAAGTTGAAAATATTAATGGGTCATCAATAGCATCTCCTCTCTGTTTTCTTGTGTTTTATTTATTAGGTGGGTTTCCAATTAATAGGACTGAAATATTTAAAAACAGAACAAAATAACTCCATTTCTATTGAATGCTTTGTTTGCTTTCTTTCATAATGGTTTATGTAGAAGTTTAAGATTAATTGATAACTTCGGCGAAATACATTGACCCTAATCAAGGGTTTATATAGAAAATAAACCTATCTAAAGATAGAAACTAATTCTAATCAAATCATCCAAAGATAGAAACTAGTCCTAATCAAATCAAATCTAATATCCTAATTGATAGATAAATCCTATCCTAATCTTGACAACTAGGAGAATGTGATGAGATACACCAATAATGATAAGGTGCACTCACACAATGTCATTCTCTAATACCCTCCCACAATCGCACGTCTCTTTGAAGAAGAAACATGTGATTGGTTACAAGAAATATGAGCCATTGATCTTCATGAAGTGAATATGATGAATGGCCAAAACGTTTGTTCATGTGCTTTATGGTGGTCATCGCATGTTTGTAAAGTCCATTATCGCATCCTGCTCATCTTGGAGTCTGTCGGAGCCGGTGCCCCACCAGATCAGGTTAATCGTGATTTCTTCCTAGAAGCTATCGAAGACGGAGTGTGCAACTAAACTCTCATTGGAGATGTCTTGAGTAAATAAACTATGATGAGATTGAAGAGCTTTGATGAGTGTTTGATGGGAGGTTAGAGAGGTATGGGTAAATGGATTTGGTGATGATATCCGGTGGACGACGACAATACCGTCCGCCGGAAGAAGGCGCAAAATCGAGAGCTTGTTCTCAGTAAAACAAAGGCTTTGATACCAGTTGCAAGAACTAGAAGATGGAAGAGAAAGAGAGAAAGTCAACTAGCTTGGATAGTAGTAATATGAGCTCCAACTGGTGTTTTATCATTAGAAGGGATAGCCATCTTCCCAAAATATCAAACACAAAAGTAGAGAGACTGGTACTCAAAGTGCCAAAAATAGATTTTGGGCTTTGAAAGGGCTCAAAAAAATCAAATTCTCATTGGAGCGTCAGAAAAATCCCAAATAAGTTTAGAGGGTGTCTAAATTCACCCTAGTAGGGGTAGTTTGGCTAGAGAATAGATTCTCTCAAGGATTCGAGAATAATGTCAAAACCCAATGACACTTTCAGTCTCTGAAAAACTGATTTTTACGGATTGTAGAAATAGTAGTAAAAGAGGTAGAGAAATAATGAGGGATTTAAACCTCAAAAAGAGAATAGTAAAGGGGCCCAAGAAGAGGGGTGAGACACCACCAAAAGGAGCAAATAGTTGACGAAAAAAATTAGGAGCAAAACCTAATAGAACAATAAATTACATCTTGTTGGGAAGATAATAGAGATCAAGCACCAAAATCTTTGCAGAGACTCATAGACAAGTAGAATTCAGCCGTAAAACCATCACTTGATTGACATCAATAGAGCAAGGGGGTCATGGGACCCTGAACTATAGTAGAGTGAGCATGGCGAGGGCCTGCGACAGCTCTTAAAGCATAGGTTGCGTCAGCCCTTCCTTAGACAAACCGAACCAATAAAGGAAGAAAAAAAAGGTGAAGAAGAGGAAGGAAGAAAGGAATGAAATTTAGGGGGAGAAGGGAGAAAGAGAGGAAATCGACCAACCCTTGTAGGTTTACAGAGTTAGTGCTCTGATACCATGTAAAAGTTTATAATTAATTGATAACTTCGGTGAAATACATTAATCCAAATCAAGGGTTTATATAGAAAATAAACTTATCTAAAAGTAGAAACTAATTCTAATCAAATCATCTAAAGATAGAAACTAATCCTAATCAAATCTAATCTAATATCCTAATTGATAGATAAATCTTATCCAAATCTTGACAACCTGGAGAATGTGATGAGATACACCAATAATGATGGTGTGTCTCAAACACCTTATTACAATGTCATTCTCTAATAGTTTACATACCTTATAAATTCCGTAATGAACATGAATTCAGTCTCTTTTGCAAGCTGTAGCCATTTTTTATATGAATCTGTAGTCTCCAATGCAGGACCCACTGTAACCTTTCTTTCTTTCTTTTTTTCTTTTTAATAATTCTTGACTTGTCCACTGGACTTTGCAGCAACATTGAAGAGGTTATTGAAAAGTTCGCTCAATTAACTCCACAGGAGAGGGCAAAAAGGTGCAATCAACATGTTAACTCTTTATTAATTTATTTAGTTATGAATTAGAATGGCGATTGAATTGAATGGTCGTGTATTGGATTGGAACAGGAAATTGGAGAGCCTCGAGGTAAGCCAATCCTTCGCAATCTATTCTTCTTTGTGGATTTCATTTGCACTACTTTTATCATAATTAGGGATTTGAACCATCATTACTATACATCCATACAAACTTTTTTCTGTTTTATTTTTGAGAGTATAGGCACTAAAGAAAACATTTAAGAAGTTGGATCATGATGTAAATATACAAGACTTTTTGGGTACAAGGTATGGAAAACCTAATTTTTCTGACATTTCTTTTTATTTATTAGAAAAAAATCTGATATTGCCCCTTTTGATTTGTTGCAGTACTGAAACAGTTGAGGTATGCATCACAAAATACTTTAACTATAATACTTTTCTTGATTGTTTAGGACTTTCATTTGTCGTTTTTATTTTTTGGTCCTTATTGTCACTAATATGTTGTATTTGCAAAATTTCTTTGCGCAGGAACTGACTAACCAATGTAGGCTATTGCAAGCTCAACTATCAGAGATGCATAAGAGGCTGAGGTGCTCTTTTGGAAACTTTGTTCTTTAAAGTAGTGCCTTTCTGGAGGGGTCTTATTATTGGTCATAACATTAGCTTGAGGCCTATTATGAGCTTACTACTGTTAAATTGTGTATAGAGTTGCCTATCATATTCGAATATGTTTCTTCTTTTTCTTCTTTTCTTTCATTTTGAACTACCATATATCTAGTTTAGTAATAGCTTGAAACCTGTTGAGCCATATTCATTTTGTTTTGGTCTTTTCTGTACTAGAACTTGAGAGGGTTCTTAGGGATATAGCATGGTTCAAAGTATTGTTACATCTCAAAATGTCTTGGCCGAGGGTTAATGCTTTCTATCTCAAAATGTCTTGGCCATGGGTGATGCTTGGTCTATCTTAGATACGTTTTTTCTGGTTGGAAGGTCAATGTTTTCTCGTGATGTGGGAGATGTTTGTGGAGCATCCTCCCTTATTGTGATTGTTTGGAGATTATGGAAGGAAAGAAATGCTAGAACGTTTGAATACAAAGAGTGATACATTCAAAGCATCATTCTCTCCATCAAATCCTATTAAGGATTGTAGGCGTTTACTTTTCAAGGATTTTGTTTTTAGGTAGGAGGTTTTGCTTCATAGAGAAGGGTTGAGTTCTTAATTTTCTTAGCTTGTGGCTTTTGTTGGTGGGCTTAGGGAGGCCTTCTCATCCTCTTCTGTACTGCTTCACTTTTTTCAATAAAGTTTATACTTATCCAAGAAAAATGTCTTGGCTGAGATGTCTTAGTTTCAGTAAGGTCCTGGTTTGGTAAATAGGATTACATAACGCATCGTACTAAAAAATAGTTGAATTAATTAAGCTTTGAAAATTATTGAAAGTGATATATTTCATGGTCGAAGGTAGTGTTATTTGATTAATCATCATATTTTTAACATAAGTATTAAAAATATTGTAGCATAATAAATCTTTGTATCTTTAACATGTGGTATTTTTTCCAATGTATCTTTTTGCCTCATTCAAGATGTCGATCCTTCAATTTACTAAAATTTTGAACAAGAACAGGATCTTAAACCTTGTACTTACGAATTTTGTAAGCCCAAACAAGTCCTTTGAGTTATGCAATAAGACCTTTTTTTTTGATAAGTTATGCAATAAGAACTTGATCTCATTGACTGGGAGAGTAGTGCGATTACGAGCCTGTACGGTTGTAGTGTTTGGAGAGGGATTATTCAGAATTCTGGGACTTTTACTGACGGGATCCGGTTTGAGGTTGGGGATGGAAGTAGGATCAGATTCTGAGAGGATTTATGGTGTGGCGATAATCCTTTCAGGTGGACTTCCCGGAGTTATATATTCTATCAGATCGGAAAAACTGGTCTATTAAGGAATGTGCTCAGAATGAAGGAGGAGAGGGGTGGGATTTGGGGCTCAGAAGAAACCTGAACGATTGGGAGATAGAGCTTATGGCTAGGCTGCTATCGAGGTTGCAGGATACTCACCTTTGGTCTTTTGTCCCAGATAGGAGACGCTGGATCTGGACGAAAGGAGGATTGTTCTCAGTGAAATCTTATTATGAGCAAATCTAGAGGTCAGACACTTCGACATTTCCTGCAAAAATTATTTGGGGCTCTAAGATTCTTAATAAGGTGGCCTTCTTCGTGTGGGAGGCTTCCTTAGATAGTATATTGACAGTTAATCACCTAATCTCTAGAGGGTTTACTATTGTGGATTATTGCTGGATATGTAAACATAGTGGGGAATCCGTGGATCATCTTCTGATGCATTGTGATGTGGCCAGGGAAGTATGGTCCGTGTTCTTGTTGGAGTTTGGTCTAATCAATATAGATAGCAGAATACAAACAAACAATCACACAAGACAAGAGATTTTTACGTGGAAACCTTAGCCAAGGAAAAACCACGAGACCACGTCCAAACGGGAAGTATCACTAAATGAAAAGTTAAACGAAACAAAGGTTATCTACATAGCACCGTTGCAAATACAGCTTCCTACCTTAGCCAAGGCCTACTGCCGATGCGTCCACATCCTCTGAATCAACGCTACGAATCCACGCGCGCACTTCCAGCCAAGAAGCCTTGTCCGCTTGTTCAGTTTGGTACACCCCAAACCTATCGTCGATCGGTTGCTCCGATCTTAATTCTCAACACTTCCGCCTTTGCCAAAGGTGAAGGATTTAGTACACCCTGAACCCTAGGTTGCTCAAAGGTGTTGAGTCACACTGGTACATTCAGGCTACTAGGTCGAATATCTAAGTTGAAGACCTAAGCTGAGGAATGGATCAAGCACTTGGTTTTGATCAAAAAGAGGAACAAGCTCATAAGATATTAATGAGAAACAAGCTTCTTGCTCTTCGAACTGACACTCTAATTAATAAACATTTTCTTCTCTCTCTTGAAGTATTGTGTCACTCTGTGTGTGTTTAGAGAAAGTATAAAAGGGTTGTATTTATAAAATTCGTGACCCTTAGTCTTGTAGAACGTGGGAGAGTGGAACCTAGAATTTCGGATCTGAGAAAGACACAATTCGTGCTGAGTCCAATCGATTGGCCTCAAATAAGTTTCTGTCCTGAAGGCTCCAATCGATTTTACAGAGGTCTCCAATTGATTGGGCTTTGATAATGTTCTGTCTCGTAGACTCCAATCGATTTTACGGAGGTCTCCAATCGATTGGGCTCTGATCATGTTCTGTCCCGTAGACTCCAATCGATTTTACAGATGTGTTCAATCGATTGGGCTTTGATCATGTTCTTTCTCGTTGCCTCTAATCGATTTTACAGATGTGTCCAATCGATCGAACTCTCCCAAAAGTCAATATCTTTGACTAAGACTCGGGTCTGTCCAATGAGTAGGTTTGACCATTATATTTTATTCATTTTAAACCTATTCCTATGGCCACTAAGTCACTTACCTTCCTAAGCGAGCGTACACGATCTATAACCGACAAATAGGCAGTTACTCAGATGACTCCTGTCGTCAACCGTCTGATTCTTGCTGTCTCTGTCTTTTAGTCGTCACGTAGTCGGCGAAGTATGCGTACCACGACATCTTCACACTACACTGGTGCTCGTAGGAACAGTTACAAGAATGTTTTTATGTTATACGGAATCTTTGCCAAGTTGAATATGAAAATATTCCTTACATCTTTTATTTCTTTTGCTAGAGCCTAGGGAAGGTCATCTCGACCTCTCTAGGTTAAGCTTGTTTCTGGTTTTGGCTTTGGCCTTTGGCCCTTAATAAAATTTATACTTACAAAAAAAAAAAAAAACTTGATCTCAGAAAGAAACAATTTTAGATATAATATCGACTAATATTTCCTACTACTAATAAAAAGCGACCAAATTTCTCCACTTGAAGACTTAACTTTTGTTTGTCTTTTTGGGAGAAAATATATTGAACTTGATGATATCAAAAGTTTCATTATTATACTTAAGTTGAGGTCAATATTTTTCTTTAATTAAAGAGGATAAGCTTAAGTTTGTCAATGTGTAGGTTTCTCATGTACCTCTAGGTAAATCACTTTATGATTGGCCATGGGTAAGTTCACAAGGATTAGCAATCCTTTCATTCTTCTCTCAGAAACCATAGTCTAGAGCACAGTTGAATAAAACATATATATTATTTGATAAAAAAAATACAATAAAACATGTCTATGAACCCAACAGTTTAAAACTCATATTCAGCCTGGAATTTTTTCACCAAAGAGAAGTAAATATACTAAAGGCTCATTATGTTAAACGTTTTTCATTAGATATCATCATCCATGAATTATCCCAACTATTTGGGGTAGGCAACATGAATCTTGTTTTACCATTCAACTCTACGTAGAGTTGTATCTTCTGTTAAGGCATGTGTCTTCGGTTCTTTTCTAACTAACACAATCTGCATTTTCTTTGGCCTTAATCTAGCCCCTTTAGGATCTTCAACTTGCACCAAAGTGCAACTTCTCATTGGTTCCATCATTGTTCTTCCTTATACCTGAACCATTTCAATCAGCTTTTTTTTTTATTATTCCATATTGGGGCTACTCATTTTCTTCCATTCATTTCTCAATTTCCAAAATATTGTTGAAAATCTTAGTTAACCAAACAATCCAATTTCTCCCATGCACTTCCAGACCTCTATTAGAATACCATTTGGACTGTAATCCATTTCCTAGCTTTATCTTGCCAAAGCTTCTTTAACTTCTTTAATCCTAATAGAATGAAAGTTTATATGCCTTCTAGTGTCTCTAGGACTAGCGTCTCCTAGTTCTAAGACCCCCCCATGTAATTTTCATTTGGTAATTTTTGAAAATACCCCTTCCACCTTTCCTTAATCTTTGGTCATTGCCCTTAATGCATCCAACAAGAACTAGGTCTCTAATTTTCTCTCTCTCATTCTTGCAAGTCTACATGTCTTTCTCATTCTTTCTCGTACCCAACCTCTTGTATAAGTCCTTATACAACTTATCTTTTGCATTACTACTTGTTTTTGTGCTTCCTTTTTAACATCTTTTGTATTTTTCAAAGTCTTTCACACTTCTAGTTCAATGCTAACTCTTGTACCAAGACCTCTTTTCTGTATTAGCCTTCTAAACCTTATCACTTGACCATCAAGTTTTGTGGGATTGACTTTTCCTTTTAGATTCTCCAAGAACCTCTTTAATTACTCTTTCAATTTGGCCTTTTCATCCCACATCACCATAGTTCTGTAGTCTAAATTCAATTTACCTTTATCGATTAGTCTTCAAAAGTCACTGAATTTTTCTCTTCCTACATTCCATAACCATAATTGGGATATTTCGTTTTCAATCATCTTTCATCTCTTTATGCAAATAACTTATAAAAAAAATAAAAAATCTCTTTGTGCAAACATCCAAAACAAATTATGTTGCAAGGAAAAGGCCTTTAGGACCCTCTAGATGAAGAAATGGCTTCTAAGAGTGATGGGCTCCAGAGGGCGGTAGAGGTCCCAAGATTGACCTTATGGATGTCTGAAAATATACCAGAGGGACAATTCCCTAAAGGGAATAAATGATCCTAAATGAGAGAATCACAAAGGTACAATATGTTGCACACCTCAACAAATTTGGAGAACTCCTTAGAGATGAAGTTAGTGATAACGTAGTAGGAGATCTGAGAGTTTTTACAGCGATCTCACATGTGATCCCAGAGAAGATGTGGAGACCGCATGTCGAGGAGGTTTGGCCATAGGTACAAGATGGTCCATGATACAATCCATCAAAGGAGACCTTGAGCAGCAACTTAGAGCTCAGAACGTGGTGCAACTGCTTTATCATTGGAGGAACCGGTAAGGGAATTGATTTTGAGAAAATGGATGGTCATTGTGAGGAGATCTGTGAGGAATCCTTAAAGGGAGTATAAGGGGAACCTATTACAAAGGGGAGAGAGTGTAAACAAGAAACGATAGATGAACAAGAAAGTAAAGAGAAGCAAGGACCAAAACCTCATTACATCAGTAAGGTGTTAGGACGAACAACAATGGGATAAAGAGAGGGCGGGTGATAGAGTAAGAGAACGTGGGGCTGTTGCCGGAGATTGGAGAAGGCACGGTCATGAGAAGTCGATGAATGGTGAAGATGAGATGAAGAGGGCAAAAGAGAATGCTTCGGAACAGCATTACAAAGCTTGCTCTGGGCAGAATTTGTCTGCTGACAAGTGTCGTCAAAATTTTTCCCGTCGGCAAGTGTTGTCACTAATTTGCTTCCTACTCTTCAAAGGAAGTGTCATTAATTGGAATAGGTGCTATGCCTTTATGACCTTTAAAGTGATTGGTGAGAGTGATCGGGTACTTTTGACCAAAAAGTCTTAATGTGAGGGAGGACTAGGGAAGTAGAGCCATGTCATCCACTTGTTGATGGGGTAGGTGAGTGAGCATTAAGGAGCACACGAGGAGTTACTCCTCTCCAATAGATGGGGCTTGACGTGTACAAAGGAAGCAGGAAAGGCCGAGAAGAAAAGAGACCGCATATTGCTTTATTGATGGGCAATAAAGGCATTGTAATCTTCTTTGTTAGAGTATTTTGGTTTTTTGCGATAGTTGGGAGTAGAAGTAGTAGGGTAGTTTCTATGTGCCTCTCTCTAGTGGACACTGGACAGTGAGCAAGGTGCTAACAACATCTGTAGGGTGTGCCTTGGTAGTAAACTAAACCCCAAAGAAGTTTTGGCAACCTCTCCATCCAACGTTTTAGACCTTTTTAACTCTCCTAGAGAGAGCCTTGAGTTGGTCACACAAGGTGCCTTTTTCGCACCCTTTGTAAGGCGAGCATTTTGCTCATACCTCCAACTCCCTTTATCTTTAGATGGGGTTCTATCCCCCCTGTAAGGTGGGAATCCGGTCATGTTGCGGATGGAAAGATACGAAGACCTATGTGGGAATAATTTGGCTGTGGGGTTGAGGTCATGCGGATTGTTGAAAGCCTTTGTTCATCCTGTCTTCTTAGGGAGGGAATGTAAGGAGGAATCTGTGTGAACCCTCACGTCTTTTAGAGTCGGTCAAGTGGCCCTTGTCTGCTTTGGTTTGCTTGTGTGGTTTGTCAAGTCTAGCATATTTTGTTCTTTGTGCCTTTTAATGAAAAAATTCTTGCAAAAAAAAAACTTATGTTGCGTAGTCAGACTCTCTCCTAAGACAACCGTAAAATCTTCGCATCATTCGTGCTCAATATTAATTATAAAGAAGTAATGTTTCTAGATAGTTTTTCTAAGGCACCACATATTTCTTGAATCAGTTTCAAGAGAGAAAGAATTTAAAACCCATTTTTAAAGGCGACTAGCAAAATATCTAAATTAACAGGGAGACTCTTTCTTTACTCCAATGATATGGTTTACCTCATATGTTACCTTTTTCTTTCTTACATTTAACCTGGTATATCTTTTTATATATTTGGCCCATCTTAAGGATACACACCTTACTATGTCCTTTTTCCAATTAAAAACCATTATGTGGATTTTTTTTATTTTTATGTTCTAATGGCGTTTTAGAAACCAAGCAAGATGGATAGTTAGATTTGGTTAAGCTGAAACTGACCTGATAAACTATTCCAATTAGCTTAGACTGATCTGGCTAAAAGTAACCTGTTTGAGAGAACTCTGGGTGCAATTGTGAATGTGTCATCATTATTCATGCTTTTATCTCGTCAAATAGTTTACAACTGTTCTTCAATTACAGGTGTCCTTTGTGTTTATATATCCTTTCTTTTCACTTGTTATAAAATAGTGGACCCTGTTTCAGTAATAAAATTATTCATGCATGTATATTAGTGAAATCCACGTATTGATTGATCGCCATCATGTAATAATTTTCAAATTATGTTGCATTCTTTCAGTTGTTGGACTGATCCAGAGAAGATCAACAATATAGAACATCTCAATGCAATGGAAGAATCTCTCAAGGAATCACTAAATCGAATTCGAACACATAGGGTATGGTGCGCCTATATTTTGGTTTTTGTTTGCTCTAGTAACAGTTTGGGATCATCAGCACTATCATCCAAGCCTTGGCCCAACTAGTATGGGATTTGCCACAGAAAGGCTGTTCTGCCATTTCATTCTATGTCGGATCATATCCTCCATTAATGTGTGTGCCTCGAATTCTCAGTAACACACTACAATCCACATTCTTTTCGGTCTTTCCCTCCTATTTTAGATCCTTCAACCTGCACCAAGTGCATTCCTAATAACATAATTATCATGTTAGACATATATTTCTTAATTATTCTGTAATCTTACTTGGGATTGTGCCCTTGGGCATCATCTTTCATTTGCGATATAATTTCCCAGAGGAATACATGTGAAGATGTCACGACCTAACCAACTTGTGCTGTGCACATGGAAAAAATCATGAGATCAGGATATACCATTTGATGCATTCCGCCTAGAGATATCCTAGGCCAGTAATTGACCTAATAGGATGATTGTAATGTATTGACACTGTCTACTTTTTTTTTTTACAGGAAAATTTTGGGAAGCAACTTATTTCACTAGAATGCACTAGTCAGGTAACAGATTGTTCTACTCTTGTGAAATTCTCCTCTTAATTGGTTTATGGGTGCAAGATGGCAAAGATCTTATATAAATTATTTCCATCTTCTAGTTCCAGAATGGGATGCATTTACCCTTGGGAATGGGTGGAGAGCAACAAGCCCAACCCATATCATGGATTCCTGATAATGACTGTCAACATATGATGTTATCCCAGGACCCCAACTTACTGCCTCAGAGGTAAGTGAGCTACTTGCATGTTTCTGAATTTGATGGTCCAAAATTTGCTGGTTTCCTAAAACTAGCGAGTTAACTCAGTTTGGACATGATCTTACTAGAGTCAAATGGGGTTTATTTGAAAAAAAAAAGAGAGGAATCTACCCGTATTGATGAATGGCTATTATCTTTTAATCATGAGTCATAAGAATGTTTTCAAAACTGGTTGGGTTTGGATGCTCAGATATGTTTCCACCAGAAGTGGAAGGTTTGCAGCACTGGCTTGCCTAATGAACTGGTTATGCAGTCACAAGCATAAGCTGTCCTGACCAGACACTACAAAAACAGGCTGGCTGTTTCACTTTGTCCAGAAGGAATCTATAGGTGAATTTTGATTGAAAAACTAACCTCTTTTTCTGTAAAGCTGAATGAAGCAATGCCATGAACAATTTAGAACCATGTCCCAAAATATTACCTATTTCCAAAATAAATAATTTTCCTGAATATAATTACTTATAGCTTTAATGTTCTAAAAGAGTACTTAATTATTTAGAAGTATTTCAAATGTGTGTATACCAATCTATACTAGCTGTGAAGGAGTGAGTTTACTCTAAGCAGGTTTGTACCTCAAAAAGCGTATGGCCCACCACCTGATTACCATCTGATTGAGATTGACTAGGTATAAATGATGCTGACACAGATTACACTTCTTCGTTCTTACTGTGTATTTGTGTGCTTAACTTCTAAGCTTTTGGATATTCTTTTTTATTTTTAGTAATACACTTTAAGAATACAAATGACTGGTGCTATATGGATGTTTTCATTTGTAACTGTTTGCATTTAATTAATTTTTCCCTCTTTTTGATTAATTTAATCGATTTCTTGTCATAAAAAGAAGTAATCAATTTCTTGTCAGTTTGATACTGTTTTCTGAACCAGTTCACTCGTGACCTCGCCCCCTTGGTACTCGTCCCATGGGTGTTATAATGATTTTCGGCCACTTCCATTGTGTTATAAACATAAATATTGGCTGTTATTTACAGTTTTACTCATTATAGCCACCCTGGTACAATTACTTCAGAGCCATAACATTTTCTAGTATTCTTTTATAATATTTCATCATTCTTTCAAATGTAAATTATTCAATACCTTTAAATATAATAATAAAGTATTAAAAAATAATAAAATCTTGGGAAAAAATACATTGTTATAATCGTTTGTTAAAAATGATGTAATGGAGAACAATGGTCGAACTAGTGTGTTACCCCATTTTTTTATATTGTTATTTTTAAACCTTGATTGGATTTGAATGCATTGTTCTTTTCCAGAGATGTGGAATGCTCTACAGATGTCTCCCTTCCGAGCTATTCTGGTTACTATGGAATGGGCAAACAAGCAGAGATCAATAGTGCAGGGCAAGAAGGTGGTGCCTTGAATGAATTAAGTAGAACTGCCTGCTTGAGGCTGCAACTGGGTGGCCAGTACCCTTACCCGCCGCCATACAGTTTCAATTTGTTGGGTGATAAGAAATTCAAGCCTGAGGTCAAAATGAACTTACAAGAACCCCATGTGGATTATCAAGTTAGCAGCAGCTTTGAACCGCCCAGGCCCAGTTATGACACCAGCCATAGTAGTTGGGCTTCTACATCTGGACCTTGTGCCCTTTCCATGTTTGACGAGCACTCGTATCCCCAGGCACGACCACACCACTATTTTTCAATAAGATTTTAATTTCTATGGTTTCAGGTGCTTTGTTTTCCTTCATGCTATACCATACACATGCCCCATCTATGAATTGACTAGACTGTTTAATCGGTGGGCATCTCTTGGATAGGCATAGACCAAAAGTCGACAGTAAAGAAAATACAAAGATTCCTAAGCTCCCATTGCATCAGATTGGCTGTTAAATCTCTTTTGCGTTTTTTTGCCCCCCAGGAATTTTGCTGGGTTTCTCCTGCTCTTGATGAGTGGTTAAGTTAATCAATATGAATTGTGGGTTACTGCTCTTCCAAGAGAGGGCCAACCTATTGAACAGTCTATATTAATGCATAAGCACTCCACTTATATTGTATAGCATCAAGGATGCAAAACTTTTGTGACCATTGCTGATATAAAAGTCTAGTCCTTCACTTGTCTTTTTAGCTTTGAAATGTTTGAAGTACCACATTTAAACAGGAAGATTGAACACAGCAGCTAGCTGGTTGAATTTTGATAGCTTGGGGTCATCTTCCAGTGCTTATGAGACTTTTAGTTGTTTCTTGCAGCGACCGAATTGAGGATCACGACTGATGATGCCGTTTTATATATTGATCGGGTTGAGTAGCTGAAGGCCTCTGCTCCTCCATCACCAAAACTTTTTGTAAGTGAAATCTACAAATTAACATGGACTGATCAGTTGATGATGATGTTGAAATGTTCTCCCCCGTGCAAAGATAAAAGACGATTTGTGAGATATGGAGGCGCTATAGTGCAACTTCTAGTCTTCTATACATTTACAAGATGGAAGAGTGTTGATATCGTTCGTTAAAGCTTCCAAAGCTGTAATATCGAATCATCTGTATAGTATAATCATATTTGATAATGTGTTCATAGTTTCTTATTTTCCTCTTCATTTTCTTGACAAGATTACTTAAAACAGGAAGGAGTCTCCTTCATTCATTTCTCGATGACCTGAGCTGTATATTAAACTCATATAGTTAATGATTGATATTTGCATATAGAAATATTCTTTCTTTCCCAATGGTGGTCCTGTCAATTGATTTTTTACCAGTAAAGGGCAATGGGTGTTTCGTCTTTGCAGTCTTTCTATGTACTGGAATGACAACTATTTTAATGGTCACACAGGCTCCCACCCACTCCTTCCTCTCTCTCTCCCGGGCCCAGGACGGTGTTGTTGGGGGAACAAATCATCCGCTCGATCGAATTAGATGATCGGATAAAAAAAAAAGATTTGCTGGACCTTTGTACTAACAGAGTAGAAGTGAAAGTAGATGGAACTACAGTAATAGCATCTTCTAAGTTCCCCTGTACATGGAAGATTTTCTTTTTTCTACATTAAAGCTAATTTCACTCAAAACCCATTTATCCATGATTACAAAATAAGAAATTCAATACCCATTTCATATCCAGTGGATTTAAGCACCATTGAATGTTTGAACAATGGTGGTGTGCCATGGGTCAGAGATGTGCTCTAGAAGGTTGTCAAATGGTCCTTTCCCAGTCACATTGTGTTGGATCACAAACCCCAAGAATGCCAACATTGCCAATCTCCCTGCAAATGCAACACACACTACTTGTTAAGTTTATGCACTCAAAATCAGAGCTTTATCAAATTGAGTCGACTCAGCCGAGTTCTAAGCGGGTCAATGAGTTAATGAAAATTAATGATGGTTTGAAGATGTTACCATTGGCAATCTCCTTCTCCTTGGCCTCAAGAGTAGGCGCAAAGTTGAGTGGGTTAAAGATGCCACCAGGGTATCCGACCTCATTTGGAGGCAAGCAGTAGTTCTTGAAGATAGGATCTTGGTTAACGCTTCCTGGGTTCTTTATATCTTGCCACCTTCTGATCTCTACGTAATGGAACAGGATGAACTCGATCACAAAAAGGGTCGAAGACGACGCGAAGTATTCGGCTTTCCCCGCATCATACCATTTTGGCACATCGATTATTCCGATCTTAGTGAAGACCTCTGGCAACAGCATTCCTGCAACACCCAACATGGCCCATCGCCCATTAACGAGCTCGGCCTGGACGAACCATTTCAAGTTCTCAGGGTCCTCGGCGAGTCCAAGAGGATCAAACCCATTGTCACCAGGGAGGCTACAAACCACGTTAATTAAATTGTTAGAAAAGCTAGATGACATGCATGGTTAATCTAATTAAAATAAAATTCAGTATAAAGTCAAGTATTTCGTTATCGGTCAACGTTTCGGACGTCTATGTAGATGGTAACATAATCTATACAAGCCATCACGATACACTTGGCACGTACAGTTATAAGAGGGGGAAGAACATAGTCTTCCTTGGGTCCCACATAGGAGATCTTCTAGGCCAAAAATCAACATGATGGGATGATTATAACCTAGTTCTCTTAATTTCTATACAATTATCTCTCCATAATTTTTAACTCTTTGGTCATGATCATGCAAAATTGAAAATTTTGGTGCAACTTCATTTTATACTAGACATAAAATTTGAGTACCTGCCATCCAGATACCCTGGCGAGGCTAAACCCGGCAACCATTCACCCTTCTTGGCTTCAATTTTGAAGGAACTGGACGACGACGACGCGGCGTTAGTTTTGACGGAGAATTGTCTAGCGAGTTTGCCTGAAGACCCAGTGAGGAACCTCGATTGCGATGTACATAGCCGGAACACGGCAAGAGAAGCTTGTGTTGTGATCGTTGCCATCTTTCCGACCTAAATTCCGGCAAAGAAAATGAGTCACAGGCCAGGGTCTAGTGTTTGCTAAGTGTACGTTTTGTGTGTCCTTTGTATTTCATTTCAACGGTGTTCTTGTGGTCCAGATTCATTGTTGGAAGGTGACCGTGGGTTTGGGTGTTCATTGGAATGTAACGGTTGAGATCCAGTATAGAACTAAAACTGACCAATGGGAGTCTTTTATCCCTTATCCTCACTTATCCTATTGCCATATCCACAAATCCATCTCTTTGTTGCTGTTGGTAGAGAAAATCTTGTGGGTTCCACATTGCTGTCACGTAAACAGATTCTTTTAAGGAAATCTGAAGGGTGGAGGATCATTCCCACGTGGGATTAGCAGTCCAATCAATGTCTGACAAGTGGCTGGCTGAGGTTTTCTCTTGGCAAAAGATATCAGAGGCTGTTAGCTAAGAGCCGTCTAGAGCTACACCCATTTCTCAGAGTAAATCTTACCTGACCACCGCTGGAGCCTGGTCAGGTAGACCACCCATAATATAAATCCACGTGGCAATTTCTTAGAGGACATCGACCGTATATATGTTTGCCAATCCCTAGGTGGACCAATAAACCCAAAATCAACCTGATCAGTGATTTCTAAGTTTAGTTGAAGTCATTTTCATGGGTTGATATTAACCATAGGAATTTGAGCATTATTTGGGTACAAAGATCCAAAGGTTTGAAATCACTAATCAGACTGATTTTTGGTTTGTAGGTCCACTTAGGGATTGGCAAAACATCCATACGGTCAGCGTCCTCTAAGAGTATATCACGTGGCTCATATTATGGGTGGCCAGGCAAGTTTTACTCCATTTCTTACATCCCATTCTTAGAGGAAAGATTCGCTGCCCCGGGGGACTTCAAACTTTGAAGTCTCCCTACTCAAAATGTCTGACACGTACTACCCCAATCCCTTAACCCAGCCCGCGGTGAGCCCTTGGTTAGTGGTTAACAAGTTTACTTGTCAGACGTTTTGAGAGGGGGACTTCAAAGTTTGAAGTCTGCGGGGGCCAGCGAATTTTTCCCCCATTCTTACACCATGGTGGGGCCCACATGGAGATCATGTTGGACAATCCAATAATCCATTGAGAGTAGTCCTTGTCATGATGATCATCATTACCAAAAATCAGTTCATTTTGACATTGCTAACCATATAAAAATTGTTCCAAAATAATTGTTTAATTGGATCGTCTCGATTTCTTCAAATTCTAGTCAATTTTTCATGAGGTTTGGATGGTCGAGATAAATTGATTTTTTGTGAGGATTTTTTACACAGTATGAACAACTCACATTGCGGTTGGATTGTCCAACATCATCTATATGTGGACCACACCACCGGGTGTAAGAAATGGATGCAAAAAATGGGTGTAGCCCCCCAAATTATTTTGGGAGACACTGCAGTTAAGGCGGGACTGCTAGACTAATACATTGTGGCTGGAATCCATGGGGGAAGCCAGGCTATAACTGGGCTGGGCAACATGAGGTTAGGGGATTTCTACTCCATGGCACACCTGCCTTTGTGGGATTGAACCTACAACCTCCCACAAGAGAGGGGTATACACTAACCATCTAAGCTAGATGGCTAGGAGTGGGTGTAGCCGCCAATAATCTTCTATAATCCAAACACTGAAATAAGAAAACAAGAAAAAATTAACTCAAAAATTTTGATGTCCTATCACTCGATTCCTCGAGGGAATCACGCTCTTTTGACTCTTGGAGGGAGTCACCCTCTAACACTTCGTGCTTTAGTAAATCTCTTCATTTTCGAATTAGGGCGTATTTGATTGTCAAGTGGGATAATTGCATTTTCCTTGGGAAAATGCTACTGTTCATTGTTAGATAGCTATTTTAAATGTATATAATTTTTCCTACCAAGCCATTTAAATCTGGATAATTTTTCCTACTAAGCCCGGAATTCATTTCCCATCCAAATAAGTGAGAATTCATTTCCTCTTGAAAATTCGCCTTTATTTTCTCACATTATTGAAATATGTGTTCTCAGTTGCAATCAATCAGCCATTTAAGGCATTTCCCAGATGTATTTTCTTAGGAATATTTTATGTGCAATCAAATATGACCTAAGACCATGTTTGATTGCACGGAAATTTTTTTCGAGAAAATGCATGTGGTATGGCTTAAATGGCTAATTGATTGCAACTGAGAATACATATTTCAATCATGTGAGAGAATAAATGTGTATTTTGAGGTGGAAATGAATTCTCACCTATTTGGATGGGAAATGAATTCCGGGGTTAGTAAGAAAAATTATCCAGATTTAAATGGCTTGTTAGGGAAAATTATACAGATTTATACTGGCTATCTAACAATGGACAGTTGTGTTTTCCTTAGGAAAATGCAATTTTCCCACTTGTTAATCAAACACGGCCTAAGTGATTACAAGCTATTTACAACTTTCTTAAGATTATTCTACAATTAATAAGCAAATATTAGAAATCCTTACCTACTCCAACTAAATAAGAAACCTAGCTAACAAACACATACTCTTTACTAAATTAGAGACTTAATTTTAAATTAGACTCTTTCTAAAATAAAATTATATCATTCCCGCACCATTGAAAGCGACCTTGTCCTCAAGGTCGATGCCACCAAGATCTCAAATTATATTTGATGCCGCCTCTACCATTGTTCACGGTACCATCATCCATGCAAATCTCGAGATGATATGAGTAACTCGAATCCTGAGGTGGATGGAATCGAGGTTGGTTGCTCGTTGGGATGGATGTCGCTGCGTTGGCTTCGTGCTGCCACATTCGCCAACTTTGAAGCCGACGCTTTTTCTTCAAAGAACCCCTCGTCATAATTCTCGAAGCTTTTGCTGGTTTATTTTTGGCTTCAGTTTTGATCTCAGTTCGGTCACGGACTTCAGCTTGTTAGAAGTTTTTGGCTTCGCTATAGCAGTTGGCTTAGTCGGAGCCGATTTGGCCTTCACATTTGGTTTCCCAAGTAACACCTTAGAAGCTGAAGAAAAATAATAATAATTTATGATCAATTATGTAAGTAACAAAATGAGCTGTTGGGCCTTAAGCCCATGTTCAGCCCATTATGGACCTGATCCAAGAACCCATTTTTGGGCTCTAGTAGAGTTTGAAAATTGGGTTGTTAAAGGATCACATGTGGTTGGACTACCTGACCATCGGTGTAGTGCTCGGCACTTGGATTTTATACGGACTGACAAACACAGCCTGACCAAACACGTACTCAGGTGAGTTTTTTTAAGATTTCTTTTTTAATTTTTTAATGCAAAAGCAAAAAGGCCTCGGCGTACGTGCCGAGCACTCTGCAATGTTTCCCCTGTACGAAATCCACTTGCCGAGCACTGCACCGATGCATAGTAGTGAATATTTTGAAACTGCCGTAAAAGACTGAAAAGATTTGATATGTACAATAAAGACCGATAGCAACGACAATACAAAGTAACGTGCAAGTTAAAAATTTTAAAAGAGTGACGGAAGTATCAAAAAAGACCCGGCGGATGGAGGGGTTTGCACGTGCCCCCCCCCCCCCCCCCCCGGGGGATTAGTCGGGTGCTCTAAGAGGCCCGGACACCCTCGTCAGCAAAAAAAAAAGTATTTACTAATAAAATTTGATTTATTATGTAACTCATTTGAAAATTAATTAAATATAACAAACTAATATTAATACATTATAAGTTCCTATAAAAACAGAATAACAGCTATTATAACAAGGATAACTGTTAATGATGGTCCATGGGCTTCGATGCCTTGTGTTGGGCTTGGGCCTCAACAGATTAGTTCTGGCTGATCACGCCTACAACATGAGAACCACGATTTACATGACAATGTACATTACACATGTAGATATCATGACAGCCCATATAAGGTTAAGACCATATAATTACTGTGAGATGTCGATCGCACCATGCCGTGCAATACAATATTATGCCTATGGCCATCTGACATGTAGTTCAATGGGTTAGGTCTGTCTAAAAATCAAATAATGATCAAACCTCATGGCTAAAAATCAATCCATTAAAAAGATTAAATCCAATGGCTAGAAATCATCAATCAGGCTGATTTTTAGTTTGCAGGTCCACCTAGGAATGGGCCAAACATCCATACGAGTGTGCCATGTGGCACAAACAGCTGCTGTTGTTGAGAGAAGTTGGACTTGTAACTATTCCAAGCCTCGTCCATATGTCACTGAGACCCAAAGTTCTAAATCCCACGCAGGCATGGGCCCACTATGGGCTTAAAAAATCTAGGTTGGGAATGTCCAGTAGATGTTTATAACAGGGATCAAGTCAGGCTTCTTCCAGGCCCAATTGTACTAAATACATTGACCTGGGGTTGGCCTGATAGCATACGTGCTTAGGGATCGTTCGAGCCCATGGGCCAATTTTGCTGATCAATACCAGCCTCTAAGCTATATCTATCTATCTATACTAAGGCTTGATCCTCTGGGCCCAGTTTTCTCTCTCTTCCACGTATACTAATGTTGTTGATGCAGCATACTTCGTTATATTGCTTAGTTCTATATCATCAATTTATGCCATGTCATCAGCTAAAATCTCTTAAAAAATAAAAACTGAAATAAGTTCATGTAATTTTAGGTTGCTGTCAGTGAATTGGGTTTGAATTGGATCAGTGTTGATCCAGAACCAGCCTATTGGATCCAGACGCTATAGGTTTCAACAAATGAGATCCAGACCCGATAAGCTATTGTAGATTGGGGCGACTGATTGGGGGCGATCCAATCCATCGATATATATCGTCATAAATTAAGGAATTAAATTTTGCCACATCAGAACACTAGGTGCTCTCTCTCTCTCTTTCCTAATTAGATAAAACAATGTACTACATTCCTAATTGTTTGGTTCGGAAATGGGAACGTCAAGATCGTGGGTTTCGGGTGGCCATGCAGCATGGGTACCCCATGACATGGACATTGGAACAACTTTTTTCGGTGATTGATCGGAGGGGGCACGTAACTACAACAATGTGGTGACATGTAGACGATAAAGCATCCAGCTAATATAGATTTCGCGTAGAATTGTAAACTCAATTGACATATCAGCACAGATGGTTGGTGTGTACCCTCCTTTAGCGGTTGCCGTGGTGGTAGAAATCACCCCATGTGGGTCCTACTCGCCAGCTTAGCGCGGCTAGATGTGCACCACTTTTCGGTCAAAATTTGATTTAGTACAAGAAAATAGTAGGTGAGATGGTAAGGTTGTTACCATTTTTGTTGCGCAAAGATGTAGATATGGCACACTCCTCCAAAATGGTTCTACTTTTTAGAGGATAGGAATGTTCTTGAGAGACTACATTCCTAAAAGGAAAAAGATGTAACAAGGTATGCCTGAAACTGTTCATTTGCGGAAGCGGCATTTGTGGTAGTCACCGCAGCCATCTGGGCCCACTGACCGCTTGGATGTTTATCTCACCCCTTGGTGGATATACATACCAAAAATCAGCTTGATTGGTAATCTATAACCATTAGATTTTAACACTTTTTAGCACCATTTAAGGTGTTCTTATAGCCGTTGAATACAACCATCTTTTGAGTACTAAAACCAACGGCTAAAAATCATTAAACAAGCTGATTTTTTGTATGAATATCTATTAAAGGGTGGGCTAAACATCCATGAGGTCAGTGGGCCCAGATGGCAGTGGTGACTACCAAAAATGCCGCTTCTGCAAATGAAAAGATCTCAGGTATACCTTGTTACATCACGACCCTTCATAAAATCTTATCCTCCTCAATGTTATGAAAACCCAACCAGCTAATTGGGTAAATATCCATCGAATTACAGAAAAAGAAAAAAAAAAATAAAGTTCGTCAAATTTTTTATTTTTATTTTAAACAATTTTTTTTTATTATAGTGCGATGTGATTTTACTGTTTGACCAAGTTGACTTAGTCTGCGACTTGTCTAGACTCTAGAGGACATCAAAGCATAGTTTGGAAACCTGACAAGTCAACCCGGAACTTGGCCGAGTCAAATTGACTCGTTGAGATTTTGAGTAGACTCAGGCTAAAATAGGAATCATTTATGATACAAGTGATAATCATACAAATATTACCAGTTGGGTATTTTCTGAACGGAATCTAGATACTTCATTTTATTGGTTCAACCAAGTCAACCATAAATTATTCTAATTGATAATATTAATATTGATCTCCTAAATAAATTGATTTGATCACACTTCACAATCTAAATTATTGATAGTTCGATCAATCTTTGTTGGGCAAAGGAGATGATATCTTGATCAGGGTTTCGCGAGTTTAAAAAAAAAAATAGTTTTTCTTCGTTTTTTTATGGTTCTTTTTGTCATAATAAGGAAGATTACAAATTGTATGTTTAGTTTGTTTTTTTCTCATCATCAACATAAGCCTTATCTCAACGATACGAGCACGAATCTTGTTCCTTCATTCTGTTCAGAGTCATCTCTTTTGTTAAGAAAAATTTCTTAAAATCTCCTTTCAAAACCTCACCCCACATTTGTTTTTACCTTCTCCAACCCTTTGACTTGCACATTCTGCCTCATTAAAGTTGTCATTAGTTTTCATTGTACATGACCAAATCATCTTAATCGACTTTTTCTCATTTTTTTTATTTATTGGAGCTAACCCCACAATGCGTTGATTTTTAATTTATTCTTCTTGTCTTACCGCACATCTATTTCAACATTTTTATACCACCTACATTGGACCGGTACACCAGAACATAGCTTCTTTAGTGATTTATAACTGTTGAGTTGAAATCGAGCATTTTTTCAGGGTGAGCAAAGTGTTGGGAAGGGCCTTATCTTTGGAGGGCGCGTATCCTTAAAACTGCCTTAAGCAACACTTTCCATAGGCCTTACCAAGCGAAGGCGACCTCCTATTTGGATGTGTAACTAGACCAATATAATGAACAAAGTTATAGGTGTGTAAGCATAAGCCATTTTTTTCGGAGAATATCCTTAATTGCTAAAAGATGTACATTCCAAACACCCGCAACTTTTTGCTGCAATCAAACACCCCTAACATCCAACTTAGTAGCTCAGATGGTTGGTGTGTAGTGTGTACCCTCCCCTTTTGGGAGGTTGTGGGTTCAAGCCCACAAGGTAGATTTCCTCCATGTGCTGTGGAGTTGAAATCACCTCATGCCGGGTATAGTTCGCTGGTCTTGCATTGTGGGGATTCCAGCCCTTGACATGGGTCCTGGATGAATAGATGCATGTTGCCCATCAAAAAAACAAACAGTACCCCCTAAGATCATCTCCAATAGGCTCTCTATTGCTGATTTTTCGTTAGAATAGGGAACCCTAACCCACTCTCTACTTTGGGGGACTCCCTAACCCACTCCCTACATTGACAGAGGGAGTGAATAGGGCTCCCTAAAATCCAGCTGGATTCCTCTTTTTCAAAAATCAATTTGATTAGTGATTTCTAAGTGATGGATTGGAGTCATTCTCATGGTTGATTTCAACAGTGGGAGTTTGAGGTACAAGGATCCAAAGGTTTGAAATCCCTAATTAGGCTGATTTTTGGTTTGTAGGCCCATCTAGGAATTGACCAAACATCCATATGGTCAGCGTCCTCTAAAAGTGTGCCACATGGCTCACATTGTGAGCGGTCATCTTGGGTGCTCAACAAATTTTTACTCCCAAAGAGTAGAGAGCTTGATGGAGTTATGATCCAATGACTTCCTACCCTAAAATAACTTTCACTACTTTTCCCTAAAAGGTAAGGCAAAAATAGGGAGCCCTTGTAGAGATGCCCTAAGCCTTAAGGTGGCCGCCACAAGCTTCAGCCCCACTCTATTCCGACATGGTTCAGACACCGTGCAATATGCTACACATGCTGAGAAGTCGCACTCAATTAATGGGTAGCTCAATTTTCAGCTCACTACCATTTTATTTGACCACCGACTAATCACCATCGTCATCATGCAACGTATCTCAGTTATCTAGGTCAGCAATATGAATCCTATTTCGTCATTCGACTCTATCAAGCATAGTTAGTAAATTCTTGAATTATTTGTGAATAATATACAACCATACAATAAAAAAAAAAAAAGCCAACCATCTTATTCGAAGGTTGGAGAGATTCGGGAATTTTTGAACATGTTTTAACTAACATATCCTCCCGTACCGTCCTATTAGTTAAAAGAAAAAAAACCAACCGTCCTATTCAACCGAATTTTTGAACGTGTTTTTAACCATGGCTTTAAAAATGGCCGTTTAAACAGTTTTAACTGCCGTTTAAACGGTAACGCCCCAAGCCTGTTTCCGTTAAGACTGTTTAAACACGTTTTATCGGTTTTGAAAAAAACGGCTGTTCTTTTGTTTTAACGGCCGTTAAAATCATTCAAACAGCCGTTTAATTCTGAAAAATTTTGTGAAATAAACGGCCGTTAAATCCGTTTTATTCCGTTAAATTCCCTTTCTTTCTTTTTATTTTTCAAAATTTGAATTTCAGCGCCATTTTTCCGTGTTTTTCCGTTAAAACCTGTTTAATTCCGTTAAATTTTACTTTTGCCCCTGGCCGTTTCAATCTGTTTTAACGGCCGTTTAAACGGTAACGCCCCGGATTTGATGGGTAAATTGGAACCTGAAACTGGTAAAAACCGCCAGTCTGCTTGGGCTATCAATTGGACCAAACCGTAACTTGCACAGATCCGAATCGCACCCAAGTTAAAAACGGGTACAATGTCGGGTTTGATTACATGCATAATCCAACCCATTGCCACCTGTCGTTCGTGGATTACGCAGAGATTTTATGGTAAAATAATAGTTTAGATTCTTTAGAATAATTTATTTAAAGAATGAGTCAACGAGGACAAAAGTAAACCGGTAATCGCGGAGTCTCACGTGAATGCTGCAGTTACGTGCCGCTGTGTCCATGTGAGGAGTACCACCCTCTGGTGTCAACGTTTGTACGTCTCAGATTGAACGCCTTGTCTGCTTCAGACACGAGAAGGCGCCGAAACAACAACACGAGACCCAATGCAACTTCTGAGAAAAACCAGAAGGAAGGGTTGACACGTCTCCATCAAATTTTAATGGGTCCCACCCATGTGAACCAGTCCTCTTGAGTCTTGGCTCTATCCTTGGAGACTCCGCTAAACTTACCGCAATTGGCATGAACAGAATAGATATTAACTACATAATTTTTTTTTACAAAACACCCCCTGAAAAATTCCCCTTTACACTTGACCTAATTTAGCAGTGGTTGACTCAAGTTAGAATCACGCGCGCGTTAGTATTGTATTTGTAATATTTTTGGTTCTTTAGGTCCATGACGAATGTACTGTTTTAACGTGGGTCAAATAATAATTAAACTATATCAAAAGGGGTATTCTGAAAATTAAAAAATATAAGGGGTATTGCTGTATACTTTTCCATTTTCAAGGGGTGTTGCAAAATTAACTTATTAAATATCTCTCTGAGCACATATTAGGGGAACCCCTTATAAGAATTCTTGGCACATGGTTCAAGTCTAGCCAAGTGTCGCGAGGGTTTAGCCATGTTCAAAAAATGGTTTGGTCAATAGTTGTGGTTCAATGTGGGAATAGCTTGATTTTAATTGTTCCATTTCATTGTCTCGGTAAACTAGTGGAACAAAATGTATTTTTGGGATTTTGGTTCGAATTTAGTAGTATTAGTCCACAAGAAAGTATTTTTATTGCGCCATCCCACACATTGTGTTCTTCATACATTTTACATGGTGTTCTAAAAACCCTAATAAGTTTCTAATTCGCTTTTGGGGGGATATAAATTATATTGGGTGGGCTGAAAGAGAACAGGAAGAGAAATATTATAATCTGTGATTTCTATAGTGAAGAACATCAATCATGATTGCTCGTGGAGTAGGTTTCGGTCAAACCACATAAATTGCTTGTGTTCTTATGGTTGCGTGACTGCTCTTCTATTTGATTTTCTCTTATGTGTGGTTTGGTGGTTCTTGTTTACTATGCGAGTGATCATTGGGTGAATCCGCAACAAGACAAACGAGACAATGAAACACACTATTTGACTCAATAAGGTTAAACCAAGGTTTAAAGGGGATCGTTATAATGGTACAACGGACTGGGGGCGTTACCATTTTTTCCGTTATAATGAAAAACACACTCAGGGGCAAAAATGGGAAAATAACGGAAAAAAATGAAAATTACGGCCATTTTTTTCACAAAATTTTCCAGAAAATAACAGTCATTATTTTCGTTATAACGGAAAAATAATGAAAAATAACGGCCGTTATTTTCTGGGCGTTTTAACGGTCCATAACGTAACGGGGTAGGTCCGATCCGTTATAACGGCTGTTATTTTCGTTATAACGGCCGTTTTTTAAACCTTGGGTTAAACTACAAATTGTTTTTCAACATTTATAAGCTCTATAAAAATACATATGAAGATACATAAACAATAAAAATAAGATTATAAATCAATTTTATTATTTAAATTAAGTTGTCAGCACAAGATGTACATTTTCTTTTGTATTGTTTAGGTATACCCTACTGAAACGAGACTTCTCAGCTAAGATGGCACTAGACAAAACGAGATTTTCAACCATGATCTAAATGAAACTTATAATTTTCTCTTCAAGACTTAGGTGGCGTTTGGTAAAACTTTTTTTCAGACCTTAAGTCTAATTCAGCTGAAATTAAGTGATTTTGGTGATTAAGTTGCATTTGGTAAACGACTTAATTTCAGCACTTATCACCAAACTCAAGGAAAAAAGGACAAAAGTAAAAAGTGATCCAGCCTTCACTTTTTGCGGTAAGTGAATGAATCTTTAAAAAAGATTCTTTAATTCTTTTTTAATACCAACAATGCCTTTTTTTCAAACCTTTCTCTTTTAAAAACTTACGAAAGTATCCTAATAAATATTTCAAAATACCCACAATGCCCTTGACTTAATTTTAAGACTTAAGACCTTAGCCAAACAACCTAATTAAGACATAAGTCATTAAGCTACCAGATCTTAAGCACTTTAAACTTTTAGATCTGATAACTTAATTTTCCAAACACCACCTTAGCATTGTAACTTAATTAATAGACGTCTTGTGCTGCAACCATGCGGTCACTAGTCCGATCAAAGCTCATCCACCAAAAGAAAAAAGGTTAGGGCTCAGGGGACACCCTTTTTGTGACCCCAACGTGAATTGTATGCTCGATTGTGGATTTCGTGAATCCAACGATGGTTGATAGCACTAAGTTGGCATTCACTTTTTGCCAACACTCAACCACCCCTATCATCTCAGGAAACCAACTACTCCAACTAAGTATAAATGCTTTGATGCTAATGAGTCTTTTGCCAAGAATTTTCCTTCTCTCTAAATATTCTCCCATTCCTCTCCATCCATAGACCTCAAATATCAAAAGGCACCGTCCTCCATAAGATTTTCCTTATATATCTTTGATAGGGCTAGTCTAGACCCTAGTTAGTAAATTTGCGTATTAGACGTATTCCATACCCGATTTTTTTGTTTTTTTGAAGAAACGTTTAATACTTCCGTCTAAAATAAAAAATGGAGAAAAAATCAGATATTTTAAGACTATGCGAATAAAACATGTATTATTCGCGTTTAATACACGATAGGGCCAAAGACTATCAAACAAGCTGATTTTTTATATGAATGTCTACCAAAGAGTGGGCTAAACATCCATACGATCAGTGGGCCCAGATGACAGCAGTGAGTAACAAAAATGGTGCTAGCTATTGGCACAATACATGGAAGGGCCCGCTCTGAGATGTCTTAGATTAATCAATGATCCAATCTCCAGAGGGTAGGTTCCTAGTCAAGTCATTTTCCTTGAGAACTGTGTGACATTTGTGAAAGTTCGTCGGCCACCATGTTCCCTTCTCTGCATCCATGGTTTGCTGTTTATAACTTTATACCATGTTCCCTTCTCTGCCTTCATTGCTTTGAAACCGAAATTCAAGTAGAATATTTTCAAATGTGAGGGGTAAACACATATATAATTTCATTTTCAACATTTTTTTACCATAAATGGTAAAAATATTAGATCGAATGCTAAAGATTATTAAATAGGCCCATTGAGAAGAGATTTTGTGGTTAATTTTACTTAACCAACTAGTTGGTATGCCATACTTTAGCCTCTAAGGTCTCATCTTTTGTTTTTCCGCTGGTTTCGGATAACCAATATCCTTCATGGCTCACTGATATCCTGAAGGTGGATGGTTTACCCTCCTAGCTGTTGGTTTGGCTTTCTCTTGAATGGAATAGTTAATTACAAAAAACAAAAAAACTAGTTGGTATGCCGCAATTGTATATCGCGGCACATGTAGTAGGTGACGCATGTGTATTGTAAGTGCGCTCAGCACGTATCGTTCCATTCGGCACATGAAGTTTGCAGTTTGAGGGGATAGCTGTTAGAATCAATGATTCGTGTTCGTGTTCGTGTTCATGTGGCATGTTTTACATTTTTTTTTTTTATCTTATGAAGAGTAACATGTATGGTCGCATGTTGCATGGCTAAAGCACAAGAAATGGTCCTTTTGAAAGGGAAGGTGGTCCAACCCCATGTGCCATTCTATGTCATGCATTCTCCTCCATAAAAAATAAATAAACAGAGAAGCTGCATTTTATAAAAAAATACATTTACAAGAAAAAAAAAGTAATGAAAATTTAATTTTGAATTTTCATTAGTATAACGGAAAATGGGTTTTCTGTTACACCCCGTTATATGATGAGTGGTCCACTTAACTGTTAAACTTTTGTTTTTGCCTTATAGGTTCGACGGTTACGATCTTCTGATGTAGATCTCAATCTGTTAACTTTAGGCAATGGCACACATCCTCAATGTCTAGGGAGCAACATATATAGAAACAATAATCCACCTTATCGAGAAAGTAGGATTAAAAAGAAAATGAAATTTCCTGTAAACTGGTTGGTTGTTTTGAGGCCACATTGGCTTATCCTTTCTCTGTTTCACTTGAATTCCAACCCAACCCTACATCACCCCCCCAATTGGTTTTATCTGCTCTGTAAGAAGATTTGGGTTCACATCAGAATCTGAAAGAACAGACCATTAAGGGAAAAGCAATATATCTCAATCTTCAAACTTTTACTTATCAGAAATGAGATGGGTAGGTCAGAGATGTGTAAATTTTTTCCTTTAAAGAAGTTGGTACAAACCATTAAAAGAGACAGTGTGGGGTGGAAGGAGGGGAGACAAGGGAGAAGCAGAGGAACATTGAAAGAAACTTCCTAGCAGGAAATGTCCTCTTTGAATTTAACCACCAAGGAGTCAAGGACTGAGTAGGGAAGTAGTACAGAGGAAGTATTTAGAGATGGGGATTTGAATACACAATGTATACTGTCTGCACAGTGAAAATGCATTTATTAAGTGAAGAAGTAAGAAAGGAAGTTGGGAGCATTTTTTACCAGAAAAGAAAGTTTAGGTGTGTAATTCTCTCTGAGGACAGCAGTCTCCATCTTTAGTAAACACCGACAAAACCGAGCATTTAAAGGGGGGAATAGTAGAGTAGACAGATGTTTCCATCTCAAAGATCTGTCAGGGTTTTTCAAGAGTACCATTAATGCCCTTGTTGGGTGCAACCTCCTTTAACAACAAACATAAACCCATTCAATCAAACAACTCTCTCTTTCAGAGGAAAGATCAGCTTCAGTGAACTGCCCCACCTCTTCATCATTCCAAACCGCTTGATTGGAAGGTAATCATGCAATCTTGCATGGATACTTTTTTAGGAGAAATTTTTTGATCATGGTGTTTTCTGATCTGGGTATCCACCTAAAAACACCACGTGGCACACTCTTAGAGATCAAGGACCTTATAATGTTTAAAGCATCTCTAGGTATACCTGCAAAGTGCAGACCAAAAATCAGCCTTGCTGGTGTTTTCTAGGCGTTCGACCCCATTACCCAATGTTTTTTTTAAAACAGTTGAAATTCAACCCATGAAAAGATTTAAATCCAACAGTTAGAAACCACCAATCAGGCTGATTTTTGTGGTCTGTAAGTCAACTCAATAATGGTTCAAACATCTGTACGGTCGTTGATGATCATTAATCTCTAAGAATGTGTTGATGATCATCAATCTCTAAGAATGTGCCACGTTGGGTTTTGAGGTACGGCCCTGGCGCCCGGATCAAAACACATAGGATCAAAAAAATAAAATCCATTTTGACCACCTGATGTATTAACTCTTTCTTTAATCATTAACACCGACAAATACCAAACATTTAAAGGAGGATCTAAAAGATCTGTAATGGTTTTCCAAGTCTCATTAAAGTCCTTGTTAGATGCAGCAGGATCTCAAAGATCTGTAATGGTTTTCCAAGTCCCATTAAAGTCCTTGTTAGATGCAACTGCTTCTCTCTCTCTCTCAAGATGGACCTCAGATCCAACACCATAGATTCAGGCCACCTCTTCATCAATCGAAAACACTTGATTGGAAGATTACCTCTAGCATGGAGGTTTAAAATCCTTGCGTAAATGATCAATCACATTGACACAACAGCACAACAAATTTACGTAATTAACACCATAGATTCAGGCCACCTCTTCATCAATCGAAAACACTTGATTGGAAGATTACCTCTAGCATGGAGGTTTAAAATCCTTGCGTAAATGATCAATCACATTGACACAACAGCACAACAAATTTACGTAATTTGGTAGTGTATTTACACGGAGAAGAACTATTTCATTATCTCCAAAGAATTAGGGTTACAATAGTTTCTCTCTCTGCCTCAACGTATGAAATTCCTACAAAACAGCACTTCATGCTTGGCTCTAGCGCTCTTAATTAACATTAAAATCCCTTCGGCGGATCAGTAGGAAACAGTACTTCCTGCATAATACAAAACACGTAACACAAAAAGATCAACCACAGCAACCATATGTACAAGGACTTAAATGGTTGACAGGCACACCAATCAACAAGGAAGCCCTCCAAAACAGGGATTTGTGCAGGAAACTTCTAGTCCTCTCATAATTAAATCACTTTAATTAGTACAAATCACTATCAAAAGATGAACTTTTTTCTTCACTACCAAAAACTTTCCCTTTTTCTCTATCATCAAGGCTTGAATGGACCATTTTTATTTGATTAATCACTTTTACAAATGCAATAAAAACTATTCTCAACTGTAAGAATCACACAAGAGATTTGAAGTCTAAATTCTCATTTTCATTACTGGTGAAACTGGAGATTTACATTTCCACTCTCATAGAGCTCAATATAACACAAGACAATACTCAGCAAACAAAACAAAAACTTCTATAATAGACTAGTGGGCGGGTGGTGATTTAAGAGTCCACCTCTGCCAAGCGCCTGTCTTAAACAGAGCAGTTCACTACTTCTCTTTGTTCTATCACACAAAGAGTTGAGACCTTCAAAACAAAGGGCCTCATGAATAGAAAACTCACAATCAAATCAACATCTTCAAGGACCATTTTAAAATAAGTCCTTTTTCATGTTGACCCAACATCGACACATACATATATATATATATTGCTATATACTAACACTAGTTCTAACTTCTAACCTATATATCACACCAACTACAGTTAAATATAGAGACACTTCTGCTATATTTAGCTGAGGGGGATGGTCGATCTCTAGCGGAACTGTCCTCCACTAAAGGTCTGCCCGAAGGACCAGCCAGCAGGAGCAGCGTTGTAAGAGACCACGGTACGCCCATCACTTGTGGTGACCTTGAAAGAGAGGCTTTGCCCATTAAGGTAGGTGTTGCTTTGCCAGTTTTGGCCCCAGTTCCTTGACATTGGTTGCCAACCAGTCCTTGACCCTTTGATGGAAACAGCATGAACATCACCAGCACCTCCCACGTTGGTTATGAGGATCAGATTGAAGTAGGAATGACCGTTGATGGTGAATCTGATACCTCCCTTCTTCCTGCAGGCTACCCTGTAAGACCCAAAAAGGAAAGATAAGGCCACAGCACTCCATAAAGTTTACCACTTCAAATAAAAGAGTCAACAAAAGGAAGAAATAAAGAAAACCCAACTTAAAGAAAATTGTATTTTAGTCTAGGAAAAGTAGGAATCGGCATCAAAACATGAAAAAAAGGGGTCTATACTGACTTACATGAGTCTTAACAAAGGGGTTTTAGGCCTAAAAGAGGTGATATTAGGAGGGCCACTTTTTTTTAACAAGAAAACACCCTACAGAACCACAGAAATAACTCGGAGTAAATTAGTATTGTGGGGAGATTTAATGACTTCATAGAGAAAAAGGTAACACTAAACAGAAGGAAAAAAAAAAAAGCCGAAGACAAGAAAACGAAAGGTACTACAAAGGTCACTATGCATGACTCTGTAGGGTACCCCACAACAAAAAACAAGGATACCCACATACCTTCTGTAAGACACAGGTACAATCCCAGCTTTGTATTGAGCAATGTGTTGGAAGACAGGCTGTGAGAGATCAAAATGGTGCTGGGGAGGGTTACACCAACCCCCTGCATTGTTTGGGAGGGCATTGTTTGGTGGGCAGAAGTTGGTGGCTGTGACCACAATGGAGCCAGGCAGGCACCACTTTGGGTCATTCACACACCTAATCTCATAGCAAGACCCACATGACAACCCATTGTTGAACATGGCAGTGCTCAAAGCAGCTGTGTTAGTCCCATACCCCTGGCTGTAGAGGTTTCCATAGCCACATGCTCCACCTAAAACAAAAGACAAGAAAAAGTTTGTCAAGTGGGTCTTCTCTAAAATGCGCCTTGGGTGCATAATAGAAAAAACTCGTTTTTTTTTAACATACCCATTGTCCCAGAAGCATCACCGCCTCCATAGAAGGTGGCATGAGCAGTAACCCACCCTCCATACCCATAAACAGACGAGACCATTGAGAGAAAAGCCACCAAGAAAAACCCAAGAAGAGCCATTTTCCTGCACAGACAAGTGATTAGTCTTTCAGCATTTTTGAAACAACTAGAAGGAAGTGAGAGAGAGAGAGATGATTACATGAAGATGAACCTTAAAAAAGTAAGATATGGAGAGAGATGGGAGAAGGATGGATTTGTGAGGAAAATGGGAGGGGGGTTGGGAGGATAAATAGATGTTTGGGGAGGGAGGACTGAGGAGTGTGGGACTTCCAGCTAACGTCACAACTAACTGACACTTTGAGGTGTTGGGACCAAAAACCGCCAACTGTAGAGGTTTTGTAATGTTCAAAGTTCAAACAAGGAACTTTGGCTTGGAAAAGCGGTTTTATATTTTGAAACCGCGTGGTTTTGAGTCTTTCCCTGTGGGAAATCCTCTAAATCCAAGTGGGGTAGAGTGTGGTTCTCTCTCTTGTAGCAGTAAAACTGTCAAGCGCACATGCAACGACCATTTGCCGCAAATATCTTTTTACTCTTTTGTTCCTTTTTGCTTTTCCATTTCTTCTGGTCTCTCTAATCTGTAATCTAAGTATAAACATGACTTTTAGACTAAAGAAGAACGTAAAAAAAAAAGGGGGGGATTGATCATCCAGAGATTCTCTCTTCTTTGATAGAGAAGTTTCTGCTCTCATGACTTAGCCGTCTATTAGGACTTGGAATGAATTTAATAGGAATTTGACTCACATTTCTCATTAAATTCTACATATTTATGCTGTTTCAGACACTCAACCCTCTCTTTTCTAGGGAGTAACGTTACCACCACGTGGGTGATGACATTGTGAGCAACCAAGAGCTCAAATCTCATTTATTTTCAAATGGGTTTTTAATATAAAAATCCAAAAAGCTGATAATTCAACCTGCAAACTTCATGGCATTTAGAAATAAACAAATCAAAGAAACCCCATGTGTGAATACTCTCCATACTCAAATTGATTTCTGTTGTCTTTCTTTTTTGCTGTTTTTTGGTTGCTTTTTCTCTGCATCCACAGCTAGTTTATACATTAAATTACTCTTCAATGAGATAATAACTACTACTACCTTTAGGTATAACTAACAGGAGCTGAAGAAATCTGTAACCATTAAAAAAATAAAAATAAAACTTATTTTTTATTCATAGAAAACTGGAGCTCCATGAGAGAATTGATTGACAAAATCATAAGCCCGGGAATCCCGGCATGGGTGTTTTAGTCAAGCCCATATAGGAAGTAGAATACAAATTTTAAAAATTAAAGAATTTTTTTTTTCAAAGAATGGTGAGTGTGTTTATCTGACTAGGGTACCTTCAAGTTCAGGTTATGCCTTCTCTTTAGCTTTTATCATTTAGAATTATTTGGGTCTCCTTTTTCTTGTGCTCCAAATCTCACACAGAAAATCTACTAAGTAGTCTAATTTTAAAAAGAAGGAATTGGGTTACTTAGAATTAAAATTTGATGAAAAATATTTCTTTAATTCTTTTTTTTTTTTTTTTTTGATAAGTATAAGATTTTATTCGTGGAGTTTGATGGGGCTAGAATACTCTAAATCAAGCCACTGGTACCGCAGGTCCAACTTACAAGAGTTTTCTTAAGGGCATTTTTGTACTTTTACATGGTGATACGGAA
Source organism: Euptelea pleiosperma (assembly GCA_035048495.1). NCBI lineage: Eukaryota > Viridiplantae > Streptophyta > Magnoliopsida > Ranunculales > Eupteleaceae > Euptelea > Euptelea pleiosperma. Next base: position 16,879,117 of record CM068543.1, read on the forward strand.
ACCCTAATTTCATTTTGGGAGGTTATATATTGTTGACAACCACTTTACTCTAAAAGCTTAAGCTGTTAGAGGGGGCGTAATGATATATACAAATGGTTTATGGGTCTAACAAAGGTGGAGTGTTGGTCACAGAACCAAACAACACGCCTCCTTAGCACTTTGCCGAGACTTGAACTTGCGACCACCTAGGCCTGTCAATTTTACCCGATTACCCAATTTCTGACAAGAACCGGAACTGATTAAGCCGGTTCTGATTTTTTTTTAGGGAACCGTATATGAATCGGGTCTTTATCGGGTCTACCCGTTTTTTACCCGGTTAAAATCGGTTCTACTCAGTTATATCCGTTGGGTACTATGGGTATTGGTATTTTTCTAAAAGTTCAAGGTCAAAAAAGGAAATTAGGATATAAATATATATATTTTCTCTTTTTTCCTCTCCAAAACCTAAAGAGGAGAAGAAGAAGAAGAAGAGATGGAGTAGCACTGTAGTAGACGATGAACAAGAAACACCGGCAATCCACTGCCTACCAACCACCGTTTGCCGTCCACCTTTTGCCGGCCACCGTCCTCCGCCTACCATCTACCGTCGTTTGCCTTCTAGGCGTCTACGGTGAGTTTTCTCATTTTCTTTCTAGTTCATGTTCCTTTTTCTTGCTTTTGATTGGCCTAAATCTGATTTTGGGTTACACAAAATGGACAGCATCAACTTGTCTCCCAATGTTGACCAATGATTCAATTACACCTATAAAAAGTGGAGAAGCAACACTCTTGCACTATCAAACACCTCTCATTTTTTTGGGCAAAATATTAACTAATTTTTTTTATTAAAATTGCTTTCATTTTTCACGAGCTTTTACTGTTTCAATCAAAAATTACTGTTTCAATCAAAAAAATTCAAGTAACTAGTTAGGAACCGATTACCCGATGGGAAACTGGTTCTTAACAGTTCCGGTTCTGGTACCACCTGTTTGAGAACCAGAACCAGAACCAATAAAAACCGGAACCGACCTAAGTTATAGGTTCCGGTTCCGGTACTACTAGAAACCGAACCGGAACCAACCCGTTGACAGGCCTACGACCACCTAATGGGGTATTCCAATTGCAGGTTCAAGTCTGCAATGGAGTGTATTCCCATTAAGGGGGCATGTTAGCAGATGGTGTGTTCCCATGCATGTGTTGTGTTGGCCCGATGACCGGTTGGTATATATAGTTGTTTTGCCTTTCTCCAACAAGCCTATCTTTTGGGGTAAATAGTTGCTTAATATATATATATACCTCATTTTTCATAAGATGATCATTATTGTACTGTGATTTTTTCTATTACCTCAAAGCATAGTAGAATCGGTGTAAGTCCATGGACGTACGTACCTTGATATTGATGGAACTATGTAAATCTATGTGTTTTCATTTTCATAAGATTTTCTTTCTCAGGTGATTACGTCGTGGCGTGCTTGTGATCGATCCGACAAGTTTTACTAAGGCAAATATGATGTAATTTGGTGAAATGGGTTGTTTGTATTTAAGGGTGTAATTAGGTGAAAATGATGAAAAAGAAGGAAAAAAAGTGCAATTTCAAATGGGTTGTTTGTTTCTAATGGTGTAATATGGTGAAAAATGATGAAACAGAGAAAACAGAATGCAGTTTGAAATGGGCTGTTTGTTTCTACAGATGACTGAGGGGAATCTGTTGATTTTTTAACCGCAAGGCAAAGAAAAAGAAGAGAATCAAAGAAAAAGTGAAAAAGTAATTTAAAAGATAAAGAAAAAAGATAGATTTTTAAGGGCCTGTTTGTCTTGTAGTGATTAAAGTTAGTAAACAAAGAGAAATTCAAATTGAAAGTTACCTTGTTTTTGTTTTGTTGTAGATTCGGTATCTGCCCTAAATAGCTCTTTGAAAGCGATTTGAAATGCTTTCACGGCTCCCATGTAGTGTTGCACATGCTATCTGTTTGGCTTCTTCCCCTGATTTTCAAAAACTCATTTTGCATCTCTCTCTCTCTCTCTCTCAGATGCTTCCAACTAAATTCCATAACCAATAAATTTTGGATTTACAATTTCCATTTTCATTTCCTCTTTCTTTTTTCAAAATTTTTAGTGAAATTACTTATCTGACCCTCTGATTTTCATAGAACAAAATGACTTATTTCACCCTTTGATTGAAACTAAAGACAAATGATTTCGGTAGAGGGGTAAAACAGTCTTTTTTGTATAAAAGGGTGTAATACACTGAAACAGGTGTCTAGTTTGCTCAACTTTGGAAGTTGGTGGTCAAACACACACGTATACACGTGTAGTGTGTAGAGTGATCTTAAAATACCAAATTTACCAAAACCCCCCTTGAGGGTGTTTTGGTCAGCAAAACACTTGAGGGTATTCCTGTTAATTCTTACAGGATAGGGAATTATTTTTATATTTTTATCTTTAACTGCCAATAACCAACTTGTCGTTTGGAATTTGGATGCATCCATCTTTTTACGCTTCTTTTTTAAGAGATCTTTGTAACTTTTTTCCATTTGATCTGGACCGTCTATTTCTCTTTCTTCTGCCACTATCAAATGCTGATGCCGCAAAAGATTTGGTGGTCTGGTTTTCCTTTTCAGTTTTATCTCATCTTTCACTGTTGTTGAAGATGACGGTTGTGTGAATTATTCTTCTCTTCAGCTAAAAGTCAAAACAAGATATCATTTCTGTTGTTGACTACCAAACTAACCACGGTTAATTGTCCCCTTGCTTTGAAGGTAATCCTGGTTTAGCTTAACCCAACCCCCCACCCCACCTTTTAATTTCTAACTGTTTTTGCTACTTTGCAAAGTTTATTATAAGAAAAATAGGACATTTATTCCAAAATAAATTTTTAAAAAATTTAGGGAAATTGGGTTCTTGATGATGCATTTTTTTTAATTAAGAAAAAGTTTTATCAATTTTTATTTTAAGTCTAAGTTTGATAATTCGAGATATCGTATAGGACATACATAAAAATAAAAATAAAAAAGTTCACCCATATTTTCCAAGTAAAAAAAATGAATACGAGGAACCGAAGCGAGAAATGCCTCGTTTTATTACATTTAAACTCTAATTTGTACTATACTAGCGGGTGCCCCTTGCCCACGGCACTCCTCGACAAACGCTTGTCAAAATTGGGTGTGAGTGGCTGAGATCCATCGTTCAATTGGGTGATAAGATCTCAGCCCTTCTTTATGAAGCCTATAAGAGGGGGAGACAACTTCCCTGTTTTGTTATATAGACTAGTGGGTGACCCGTGCCCACGGCACTCTCCGACAAAGCATTTGCCAAAATCGGGTGTGAGTGGCTGAGATCCACGGATCAGTTGGGGGATGAGATCTTGGCAATTCTTTATTGAAGCTTATAAAGCGAAGTAACCTTCCCATGGTTATTTGCAGTCGGAAGATTAGTTTTTAACTATATGAAATGACATACTTGACAATGAAATATTGAGTTACATAACTTATATATATAACGGGTGAGACTTTTCCATCTATCATTTCAAGGAATTGTTTGAGGAGATGTTCCACAGAGATTTATCTTTCTTCTCGAATTCCATTCCTGTACATTAGACTTTTTGTGTCTGAAGTCCCTTTACTTAAGGGCGTGTTTGATTTCAAGGAAAATTTTCCTGACAAAATACATCTAAAAAATGCTTTAAATCACTGATTTATTGCAACTGAGAACACGAATTTCAATCACATGAGAAAATAAATGCGTATTTTCAAGTGTAAGTGAATTCTCGCCTATCTAGATTCTGGATGGGAAATAAATTCCGGGCTTAGTAGGGAAAATTATACAGATTTAAAATGGCTATCTAACAATGGACAGTTGTATTTTTCCAAGGAAAATGCAGTTTTTCCACTTGGCAATCAAACACGCCCTAAGAGGAGATAAACATAGGTACTTGATTTTTTATTCGAATTTGCAAAATTGGATTTGTCTTTCTATGGGAAACATTTTTTTTCTCCCTTGAAAATTTTAAAAACTCAAAACTTTCATTCAATCTGTCTGTTTATTACAATAATTTGATATTTTTATTAACTTAATATTTTTATAAAATCCTAATAAATTAGTTTTTATGACTAATAATGAAGTGCAAAAGAGTAATTTTATTATTTAAATTACACACTTAATATTTCAATTCTATTACTTAAACTGCATGTGCAATACATGTGCCACTCCACTAGCTATCCTAATTTAAGGAACAAGAAGCGGCGAAAAATGCAGGATATTTTGTACGAAAATAATAATGATTTCACCTTTGAATTTATAGTTCCCTAGAGATATTCGATAATTCTAAGTAATTAAAAAAAATTATTTCTTTTTAATAGCTCAACTGACGCCAAACCCACGACACGACCTTGCGTAAATCTAATATAGGCACGAAAAGTGCGGCTCTGGCTTTGCATGCCAATATTGCCCATATTCAAAAGACAATACGTGACCCCCTGACTTTTTTTCTAAATTTTTGTCATCATTTTAATTTATGTTTTTTCCTCTCTTTTTCATACTTTCATTTCATAATGTAGATTGTCTCCTTCCAACTTCTGTTCTTGGCCCTAATTTTCTTCTTTTCTATATGGGGTATTAATTTTTTGACATTTCTAAAAAAAATTCTAATAAATAACTTTTGTTCTCACCTTTTCGAACTTCTCGCACGAGTTCTTTGGCGTGGATTCCGAGAATCCAACAAATCCACGGCTGAGAGCACGAGTGCAAAAAGGCAAGTCCCCTGATCCCGACCTTTTTTTTATTTTTCTTACAATCAATTATTTTCAAGGGTTTAAAAGTCTTAATCATATAGTTAGGAATTTGAGCAAATAAATAAAATTCCCCATAGAACCACACCAAGTTGACAAGTCTATAATCTATATGATGACTCAATTAGGGTGTGATTTAGAATGCTGTCCCTTCATAACTTGAGTTTTGACAGGGAGAATAAATTCATGATTTCTTTAGAAGAAAAGCTGGTTTCATTACAAAAAGCTTGGAATCTTGAAATGATGGGAGCCCGTGATCAATGGAAACCTTGCCCACAAAAGAGAGAGCTGTATCTTTTGAATGGATTGGGTGGGGTCTAACTGTCTTTAAGTTGCTAACCTAACGACCTTATTAGACTATCTGGAAGGTAATTGTTGTTGTTGTCGTCATCCTGAGGAGGAAATCCTCACTAGGGTCCACACCGTCGGATGCTCGTTGGGATTCGTGTCATGTCAATCTTAAAAAAATAATCACCAATACTCAAAAAGTACATTAACTACCAAATGGGTTTGGTGAAATGGAGGTAAATTTCTTTAATTTGGTAGAAACTTCTACAAATAGTAAATGATCTTGATTCAGGGGGGTTGAAGATTGTAATAATTGTGTAATGAAAACCATTTGATTTGGGTGGTGGAAGCCATTATTAAGAAAAGAAAGAGATACATTGCCGACAATAGTGCTGCAAAAAGGTTCTCATAGATCCTCCTTGTTTTTGAACTTAGAAAAAAAGTTCAGTAAGGTTCTCATCATGGACCATGGTTTTGAATTTTAAATTTCTTCCGTAAAGTTTACTATGACTCTCCTGGATTCTTGCTTCAAATTTTAAATTTGTTGTGTAAAGTTCAGAATCGAATCACTCACACACACACACACATACACTTAGATCCTTGCTTTTAAAAACAATTTGACTGTGCAGAGTACAAAAGAATTGCTTTCTTTACATTCAAATTCAATGTGCGAGACACGATCGAATCCAATCCCGTGAACTACAAATTGATTTTTTTACTGTATTTCACTTAAAATATGATTAATTATCAAAAAGCAACGTCGTTATGAATGCTTGGCTGCCACAATTCAAACATGAACCTATTAGAAGAAAGAACAACAACAACAACAGATTTCACTATACTAGGCAAAAGAAACACTCACAATACAATAAATGACCGTCTCTGATCAACTGAGTCATATATAATCTCAAGACAAAACTAGGGTTTCCGTATCTCTTGTAAAAGTACGAAAAATGCCCTTGAGGAAAAAAGACTTCTCTGAAAATTTACTTCCGGGCTGCGGTTTCGTGTCTTCATTCACCATCAAGCTCCACATAACACCTAACCCCTAAAAATAAAGAGATTACATGCGATAAGTGCCTAGACCAATTTTGTCCAATAATGAATTGTGCCAAGTAGCACCTGACAATTCCAACTTAGAGATGAAGAGTAATCCATTAGGTGCACGCGTAATTCCTTATTTGGCCAATCTATCTGCAACAGTATTTGCTTCCCTGAAAAAATGTCTAATATGAACATCAGATTCAGAGGCCAACTTACGGATACAAGTCCAAGTGTGAGTGATATACCACGGAACCTCAACAACCCCTTGGAACCAATTAACTAACATCTGAGAATCAACCTCCACACATACGGGTTGTAAGTTTAGAAATTTACATAATATTAAAACATTGAGCAGAGCGTATAATTCTGCAATGATGCTAGAACAAACACCAAAAGCAGAACAAAAGGTACCAACAAATTTAAGAGAATTAAACTTTAAAATTCACTTCTACCATTTCGAAGAAGGTCGTTTCTTCGAAAACCCAATTTGTTTTAATTTAAGTTAATGATGCGATCGTTAACCACTGTAATTATGGGCTTTACCCAATTCTCCTAAACATGAGCATCCAATGGTAAATTTCATTTTGGTTCTTCAACGCCTTCAAAGTTATGGAAGAAGAATCGTGTTTAGCTTGATTGTTGGACCAGATCTAAGATATGATGGAACATAAGTCATGAAATTGGATTTTGATTTGGATATGGCTTGATTGTGACTCTTGACCAAGACAATATCTAGATTAAGGGCGGTGGTTTTGTCTTAATGTCAATGCTTTGATGCTTTTTCTATCAATCCCATATTTTCTTTGATAAGGATATCTTTCTGAAAATCAATGAAATGTCACAATGAATCCTTCATATAAACTTGCATGCAGGTATCATTTCCATGTTACACATGCATGGGTGTTTTTTCTGTTTTTTTTCATGGGTGTTTCTTGAATCATACCATACCCATATGAAGAATGCCATGGTTTTGACCTCACATGCGTACAGCGCATGCGAACATGCATACATGTGAGCGGATTCGTTTGTGATTACGAAACCTAATTGAGCCTCTTCCTCTATGAATCAACGTACATGCAAGACACACGTACACATTATTAAAGTGAATCATCAGGACATTATGTGAAAATATTGGGGAAATGACGCAATATAAGTAAAAGGTTTAGGTAAAAAGGGGTGATTATCATGCAAAACAAGCGTGTGAGTGGATGTTGAATCGACATCATAAAGCTAATGAGATAATGTATAATATGTCTATTACAGGAAAGGATGTTCCCCTTGTACACGTGCAATGCGATATAAAAAAAATAATAATCGCGAGACTAAACAAAATGACATGCCATGTGCAACCCATTTGTTGAATTATGCCCCACTGCACCACTCGAAACGTGACGCTTAACAAGTAAATGTACGTTAATTTAATACGAAATGAAGAGTAAATTCACCGATGATTATGATTGATCCATCACGATTAACCGATATGTTTACGGTTTCTTATGGATTTGACTAGTCAACAATTACATTAGGGAGGTCATAAGACCACCCTCCCCTGAACAGCTAGGGTCCTGTGGTCAAGCCCCATGTTCATATGGTTTGGGCACCTACCAACATCAAAAGTACCATCCATGTATGAATGAGGTGTGTATAAGACCCAGTACAGTATTTACAATGTGTAATGTTTTCCTTTTTTTTCAATTTTTGTGTGGCTAACAAGGTGGTCCATGCATATAAAGGTGATAAGCACATAAGAGACAGAAACAGTCAAGTAAGCACATGGGAAGGGGAAAAAAGAATTAAGGAATGAAGGCTATTGACTCTGATTCGAAGACCATAGTGGCCATTACACCTATTGTCGTCGTCCTTATCGTTTTCCCTAGGTCCAAACCGTTGATGGTCCTCGGAATTCACATCTCACAAATGTCGAAAAACATCCAAAGGTCTGGATCTAGGGACCACGATGATACTATCGTTTTCCTTACCCTTATACCCTCTCCATTGAAAAAAAAAATTAGAAAGAGAGACGTGAGCATGACATGGGGAAGAGAAGGGGCCGGGCATCATGCACCCATTTCATGAGTAAATGCATACAGCGGTACACCACACATGTGTGGTCACTACTTGATGTTCCTTTGAAGATAAAACTTCATATGTGTTGAAAAGATGGGGGAGGCACTAAAGAAAAGCAACCCAAATCCACCAATTAACTATCTTCTTCACTTTATAGCTCAAAACTCTCTTTTAGGGTTTCATTTTAGAGATGAATCATTGGGTTCTATGTATGTGCCGTCTATGTGTGAATCACCACAGCCTTATTAACACATTTTCAGAGAATGAGTTGCTTAGGAAATGGTTTATTTCTTGCTTGAAAGAGGTTTTAATGTTGTGGGGGACCTACATCTGTGAGCTTCTTTTGGGGTTTTAAGCAAGGTTTAAAAGGGGCCGTTATAGCGGTATAACGGATTCCGTGCGTTACCGCTTTTTTCCATTATAACAGATTGTAACGCACAGGGGCAAAAATGGAAAAAAAATGATGGACTTTTTTAACAGTTATTTTCTGAGGGTTAAAACGGTACATAACATAACACGGGAGGTCCGAATCAGTTATAACGGCCATTATTTTCGTTATAACGGCCGTTTTTTTTTCTAAAATCATGGTTTTAAGCAAATATGATTGTAGTGGAGAAAGACAATACACAGTTCACATAGGAAAGAAGTGTGATATCCTTGACCACATGGTCATCACATGGCTACATGAGAAGCTTAACCCCATGTACCACCACTGTACATAACATGTAGAACAACACCTTGAGTTTTCAGCTTCAAGCTTCACTATGGGGAAGGCTCTAGGTGGCTGACTCATAAATGCAAGCAAGACTTTGGAATGCAAATTCAAATTTGAGAGAGAGAGAGAGAGAGATTTGGTCATCATGAAAGGAGAAAACCAACAAGGGGGGCATTTACTACTTCCCCCTTGTTTGTGTAGGACCGATCATTATGGAATTATGGTGTTAGATGTTAGGGTTTGGTCTCTCAAATTCACCTCTAACACCACTGCAAAAATGTTGAGGATCATAATAAGTTTCTAGTAGCAATTCCATGTTAGCATGATGAGGTGAAGTCAGCTATGTTGCAATGTGGTGTGTCGAATTCGCTCGTAAATGATCGATTTGTAACATTTCGTAAGAAATTTCACCAGCGATGCCACGTTAACGGTTCTTTTGTTTTGCTAACCATGTGGCTGATTGATCGAATTGTGACGATAAGGCGACGCCTTTAAAAAAAAAAAAATTAAACCCATAGCGATCTTTTGTTACCGGAGTGGTCGTAGTCCAAAACGCATGCTCTAGGACTAGGGTTTATCTCATTGTAGCAAATTGTGGAGCCTTATCACATTCCAACTGGACCCAATTGAGCAAGCATGTAAGGTTCTACGAAGGATCCGAATCGTGTCATCTTGCACAATTAATGCACGATTGCTCGGGGTAACGCCAGCAGGACACATGAATGGTCCCCATCACAGATGCTACAGTCTGAGAATAAGGATCAAAAAGCCCATGGGCTTTATCATTAAATGGTGTGGGGATCACACCCCACAAGGATCGTTAATTGGGAGAGAAAATAGTTAAGGTTTGATGTTTTTATCTGAGGTTTAATGGTCATTTCTTCTGATGTAAACCCTTCATTGCAACGTGTACGTCTTTTTCTAGATAGAAAAGCACATGGTTTATGGTGCGTGGGGGCCCATCTTTCAAAATGGACTGTGTTTTTATCCCCATTTTTGGGCCCACGGGCGTTCTACTTAGATTCTTCTATTTTAATTCGAATATAATAATAAAAAAAAAAAAAGAAATCTGCATCATGGCATCATGGAATTTTACTATCCACAAAATTAAATAGTACCGATATTTTAAATAATAAAATAACAGGATGACAGCCACAGAGCTCACCGGTAAAACAGTTATTTAAAGGTCATTGTAAAAATATTTAAAAAAAAAAAAAGAGCGTGACGGTTGGTGATTGGTGATTTCTATCCGTTGGATTTTAGCATTTTAACTATTAGAATGGAACAAATATCCATAAGTTCAGTGGGCCCAAAAGAGCACTCCATGTGGCATTTTGAGAGGGGGAGACTTCAATTTTTATGTTCGCAATGGACGGCAAATATTTTCTCATATATCTACATCCACTAGCATTGTTACAAATTATCTAGTTGAGACTGATTCCTATTTATAAGCGACATTGAAGATTACTAATTCATAAACATATCGAATGGCTTACTTTATATGTTGTTGACGTGTTGAATTGCTTACCCGATACATCGTTGGCATGTTGGGTAGTTGATACGGGGTGTCTACAATGTATCGCAAAACGTCTTCAGTACGACATCGTTACTAGTTTGAAAATAATGATTCTCTCTCTCTTCATGATCTCAGGTAGGTGGATCGAGTCACATCCCAAGTAAAGGTGGCAATTTGGCCTGTCGGGATGGGTTAGGGCCGGACAGAGGCAGAGGCAGGCCGAAGTCTTGGCCTGAACTAGTGTTCCTCTGAAAGTCGGCTCTCCCTTGCCATCAAACCAAACTCTCCTAGCAGCATCATTGGATAAGCACATATTTCTATTTCTAATAAGCAGCGAACGTCAGGCTACTAATAAGATGGTTCAGGTCATTGGATCAATATGATCTGGGGAGTGTAATTAATGCATGTAGAAGCATCATTGGATATGTGCAGGAAGTGAGATTCATCCAATTTAACGGTAGAGAATGCCTGGAGAATATCTATGCTAAAAACTAGCCTGATCAGTCAGCTATAACTATCCAATATATTGACTTCTTCATTTAGCCATTCTATCTTGTTTACAGTCTTTCTTTCTTTCGTTAACCATCCAAAGAATGTGATACATCGTGTGGCTAGTTGGCATAGATTATCTTTTAGGGCTGTTCTTTAACCTGCAAAATCACTTAAAAAAATATACATATCATAACTAAAACAAAAATATTCAAGACATGGCACATGCAGGAGGAAATTTGATTCTGTGCAATACAATCTCGAAATTTGATTCGATCCCCGAAATCAAATCAGCTGCAGTGAGACCTAGAATAAAGCAAATGGTCACGGGGCAAAGCAAAATGTATCACCCCCACCAAGAAAGCAATTCCATGGTCCTTGCTAACTCATTGAAGCAGCTTCACCATCTCTTCAACATCGGGCCAACAGTCATTCTTGAGCACCCAACTGCCCCCAGTTCAACAGACCTCCCATTGAACAGCTGCGAAGAAAATGATACACTTTTCTTCAACTTATCTGGGAGCTCCTTGCTCGAACTACCTTTAAAGGAAAGATGTTTCTTGAGGCGGCTCCGGTTCAACATCATGCTATTGCGAGGGGGAGCATGCAAAGCCCCTCCTACGCAATCTCCCACCTGCCCAAAACCCCAAGGCCTTGACAGTCCATCCTCCCCAACCGGTCTGAGCCTTGGGAGCCCATTCCTCAACCTGCAAACTGTCGGTTGCTCCAGGGCATTCTCCTCCAATCTCACACAGAGTGGGCAAGGAGGATCGTGCTTCTGTGTCTTGGGGGTTGTCTGCTCCAAGCAATCGGCATGAAAAACATGGCAACATGAAAGAACTCCAGTCACCGGCATGTCACCACTACTGACAATCCTGCGAGAACTCCATGGTGATCTCTGTGAAAGAAACCTCTCGCACAATCCGCATTTGAAGCCTTCTGATAGATTATACGATGGGCCAATGCTTTCAGAATCCAACTGCTCAGAAACATCAGTGAAATCAATGCTACTGCTTGCACTGCTCCACCGAAGTGTTTCTCTTTGAGCAGTAGCACCAACCTCTGTAAACCTCGAAATAGAGTGAAACTCTGTGGTGGTACTTTGAACTGATTTCGAATGGGAATGTAGATTGCTGCTATTGTTGTTGGGCGTAGGCCAATTAAAGAAATTTCCAGCGGCAATGATCCCATGACCTTCTCCCTCGGGAGTTTGGTTCAGAAATGAAATAGGGTGAACGGGTTTGGACATGAAGGAACAGCGGCTCGAGAAGTTGCGATTTGTGGAAACATGTGTCTTGGCCATAGCCTCATACTCACTACCATCTGAACGAGATGAAGTGGAGCCTGCAATGTATGGAACCGCTGAAGTTCCCTGTAAAGCAAGCGCCCAGTAAGGAAGTTGACTTATGTAAGGAATGAAAAAGTTGGGAAACTCAATATCAACCGCAAAGGTGAAAAAAGAATACCTCCATAGATGGTGTAAGGACCAACGGCCCGGACCCTGGCTCTGGCAGACAAAAAAGGATAGTCTTCAGTAAATGTAGGGAATAATAGCAGTAGACCAGTAGTATAGTGTTTGTAGTACTACTAAAATAAGATGATAATAATAATAATAATAACAACAACAATAGCAAAACATTTCTATGACAACAGAAGATGCGGAAACAACACCAATTTCAGTGAATGCGTGATATAAAACAATTAAGAGAAGGAAAATGATGCCATCAATCTCTCAACCAGAAGTGACCACATCAATCCCCTTGCCCTTCTCTTCAGAGAACAATATTACACAAAATGTATGTTCAAAGCTACAAAATAGATCCATTGCATTATGATTCAACTTTAGTCTACGTTAGGAAAAGGCATTAAGCAGAGTATCATTTTCTCTTGAATCGATAGATATCATTTATTCCCTTTAGGAATTCAAAAAAAAAATTCGATTTATTTCCATTTTTCAAAGAGCGATTTCTAGCTTTTAATTCTAAAACAATCAACTCAGATCCAAGCACGTTTTGGTTTCTCATAATCTTCTCAGATATAAAAAATCTGAAAAAAAATTGATCACTTTCTGGCTTCTTTCTAATCCTTGAATAAACACTTTACATGGGAAGAACACAAATTTTCTATCCCCCTTCCTTCCGTCTTAATTTTTTTTCTTCCCCTTGGCCAACTGGTAACCAAAATGAGACTTTCGTACAGGAAAAATGGGGATAAATCCTAATGTCACAATTAACTGAGATGCCCCCCAATTCCCCAACCCACACATATATACATGCATCGATGAATATATGTACATGTGTACCACATGCATGCAGACATGCATGTTCAATAACCAGAGAAGAAGAAAATCAGTAATGTAGTGGCGTTTGGAGGCGGGTCTGTGGGTGGTGAGAGGTTGAGTGTAATACACAACCAAAATCCATCACACAAACCCGTACTATGACACCACTAATATATATATTGATTTGGGGCTACAATGGTTGGGCATCCTACAGAAAACCTGCAGGCATTTCAGAGCTACAGATTTCACAGCTCTACCCTTTCCACGAGCCCTTTCAGCAGATCTGAGCAATGGGAAAAAAACTAGAATCCCAAGTAAATATTTAAAACAGAGGTAAAATATTAAAAAAATTAAGAAGTGTAGCTGATTCAATAAGAATATGAATCCCACATCAACAAAAAAAAGTATATTAGTTTTAATGCCAAACAAATTATAATCAGGTGAAGGTGGAACATGGAACACGGAACTATAGATAGAGCATAGACTCAAATAATGAAATCCTTACATGGATGTTATGCAGTCTTGTGGAGTAATTTGAAAGATGTACGCTAAAGTATATTTAACAGAAAAGTGAGGTGAACTGCCATCAACCTGCTGCATAGTTCACTGAAACCAGCATTCATACAGAATTCGAAATAGAAAAATGATGGCATCCTAAGGACGATAGTGTAGTTTCGTCGTCCCTAGGTCCAGACTGCTAGATGGTCTTTGAGATTTATTTGTGTCATGTGAATGCCAAGGACCATCAGCAGTCTGGACCTAGGGATAAAAATAGGGACGAAGATACTAGGGATGATGGTGACACTGCCCAGAATATATGAATACTAAAGCGAGGAAATTATTCCCATTTTTAATTTCTTCCCAAATTAGTATTTCCTATTTTTTTTTCTTTTCAACTCGACAATTTGCTATATTTTCATGAGAAACTCCGAAAAAGAAAATCAAAGCAAACAAAGAAAGAAAGCTAGTAAAGAAGCAGAAAAGACAATTAGAATTCTTAACTACTAAAATTTCTCTAAACTTGCATGAAATTAAACAATTATCTTCAATATAAAAACTGACGAAGAAAATTAAGAGAAAAACATTTGTTGTTATTATAATAGTATCATTAGTAAAACCAAGAGAAAAACGCAAGGGTAAAATTTGTGAGGAGACATGGAAAATAGAATTTAAGGATAGATCAAGAACAAGGCCTGGGGTTGGACTTGGGAGTCCACAAGTGAAGAGATGAGAAATCTGAAAATTTGACAATCACGGCAGCATTATGTGAAAATGATGCTCAGTAAGAGATTCACATGGATTATCCCCAGCTTGAGCATCACCTGAAAATGATAATGCAAGTACCAAAACAAATCCCATTCGCTCAGTTAATAGATATTCTGAGTGTTGCCTTTTATTGTAAATTGCAGAAAATTAAGGGCTGGAGCAGTATCAGCTGTACTCTTCCATCGGAAATCCCGACTCCCAGGTCGTACAGGTCGCACAGTCCCCAAATCCAGACTCTAAGGCCACCTCGTCTGGCACTTGGTGCATAAGAGAAGCAAATTGACCATTACCTCAACACATCATGTATGTATATACACATGACCCACACACATGCATATATATGGCATATATTGATATGATATTTATATCATCTTTGTATAATATACTCTGATTTGTTGAAAAAAATTGTATAATAAGGCTCTATATGGTGATCAACAAAACGTTTTACAGAAAAAGGATTTGTATGTCAGAAAGTGTTTATACAGAAAAAGGTTTATGTCATTTATATGGAAAAATCATTTCTAGAAAACTTGTTCATGGCAACCATACAGAGCCTAATTGTAGAAAGGGTGCAGGTGTGAGGAGATGACGAGAAGAAAACCCAGCCAGTTGAAGAATCGGGTTATCTAGCAAACTAGGAAGAGAAAAGGAGAGACACGGAAACCACTAGTGCCATCTCTGTCTTCCTCTTGTCTACTCTCTCTGAGGAGCCACCCACCCCAGCCCTGGACCACTGGCGGGAAGCACACCTCAACATGTGAGGCATGCAGCTCACTCTTTAGGTGAGCACCTCAGTTATGGTATACACCTTTTGGCACCTAGAGGCGAACACCCTAAACATGTTTTTAAACATTGTAGATTGTACTGACAAGTCAACAAGGCCAGACTTTTATAGCTCATCAAGACTGACTCTCTGACACATGCCAAACACTTGACTCCCACAACATCCAAGTCCATGTAACAATGGGCTAGAGGCCAACATACAAGGCAAAGTACCCTTTAACTTTGTCCCTGGGCTACAATGCATAAAGGGATACATTAGCCCACTGTTTTATCTTTCAAATACCAACCTGCACCTGTTGTACATGGGGTTCTCGTTGAAGGATAAATCAAGAAGCACCAATAACAAAATAGAGATGGAGTACAGCAAGGTCTTCTTTCTAATTCCTCCGAGTGTGGAGAATGGGATTATATTTGAATTGATGAAAAAACTAAATAAGGGCGGATTTAAGGCTTGCGTTTAACAGGATTTAAGATGGGATAATAGCTCATAATATCATATAGCACTGTGGTATTGGATACATATGAATAATAAGGGGAAAAAATTGATAGGTAAATAATAAGGGAAAAATGATAAATTCAACCATATAAAAGCCTTTTTTTCATTTAATTCTCTCAAATGATTTGTTCTTTCGTCCTCAAACCTATACAACATTGTAAATCTCCCAAAATATACCAACCCATTGTAGATTTCAACTTATTGCTCGAACCAAGTTAATGAATGGTCAACCAAATTGTCCTCCAGTGATTGCCTGGGCAATGAAAGGTAGCATCAAAGAATATAAAATGACAAAAAGCAATGAGGAGGCTTGGCAAGTGACAGCAACAAACTGACAAAGAAGTGGCAGGAACTCATATGCAGCAAGAGGTAATGGTGATGATTCAGAAATGACAAAGGATGAGGTTCTGAGCTTTAGAGAATGCCAACAAGATACGGTGCCCCAAGTAGTTATGCTTCACCCTTTGGCTCGTACTACAAACAGGGTATGGATCAGGGTACAACGCTTAGTTTATATTGTCCTGAAATTATAGATGTGCTCAATGTGCAACTTCAAATCCATACTATAATAAGCCGCAGCCACAAGTATTCCTCCAAAACAGTACCAAGAGTTTATGAATCAGTGTGCGATGTCGTATTATATGGGTTGGGTCGAATACTACAACCATATCCAACAAATGTACCACATGCATTTCGGAGACCCGAAGAATGATTCCAACTACTTCCAACCCCCACCCAGGTCTACAACGTACTAATAGGTACATAACATCACTATCTATGCGTCTATTGTCTTATTATGCGTGTACTTGCTTATATTCAGCCTTTGAAACATGAAACAAGTATAATGTAATTCATTTTAAGGTATCATAGCCTATCTTACCGTATCTAGAACAAAAATAAGGTTCTTTGTGTTATCCAAGGCAGTATTTTGCACTAGACATCATATTTTTAGCTTATCTAAGAATAAACATAGTTTTGTTTAATTTATTGTAGTGTACCTAAGCGTAGCGGTAAACAAAAGAGTAGGAACATTTAAATGCTTGTATATCATTTTTATAGATTATATATGCAACCAAATCACTTTACCAAAAGCATATCAATTTGTATCATATGGTATCATGATTGTCCCATAGTATCGCCAATGTATCCTATCATATCATGATAAAATTCAATTTTTCAACATACCAATGTATGCATACGAATATTTTAAACCATTGTATAATTAGGTTTGATGATACCAGTGAGAGAAAGCACCCCTTGAAGGCTCTAAAAGGGTGAGAGGATTGCCGAAAATGATACCAATGTTTTAAATCATGTATGACAAGGTTTGATGATACCAGTGAGAAAAAAGCACCTTTGTGCCGCTTGAAGGCTCTAAAAGGGTGAGAGAAATGCGGAAAATGACATGGATTAAGATAGTAAGAAAAGATCTAAAAACACGGGCCTTTAAAGAACATATGACTCTAAATAAAGTAAATGGTTATATAGGATTCATGTTGCCGACCTCAAATTAGTGACGACAGCGATGATGGTCAAAATTGTAGGACTAGCAAGGGTTTGGGTTTTGGGTCTATAGATCTAGAGAACAGTAAATCAAGGTTTCTGAATTACGGAAAATAGAAACTAAGAAAACAAAAGTAAACGGGAGAATAGAGAAAGAGAGAGAGAGAGAGAGAGAGAGAGAGAGAGAGAGAGAGAGAGTAGTAAAGTGGAGTCTAACCACTTCGAAGAATCCTAGGGTTGGAGTCGCACCACCCAAAAGGAGGAGTCACAGCCAATCAACAACAATAGCAATTTTTTTATTCAATGTGTAGAAAAGTAAAGGGGTAAATGGTTATTTATAGAGTTATGGATAGAAGTCTCTTTCTTGTTCATGGAAAATTAGAAAAACGGAAAATAATATAAAACAAGTTTCGAAACCCATTAACATGTGTACTTACTAAATCTAAACCTACTAGAATGAATTAGAAACTAAACAAGGACTCAAATTTAGAAACCAATAAGACTCAAAAATAAGAAACTCACTTAAAAGTTTTAACTTCTAGAAATTGAACTCAAGTTAGAAACTACTGAATTTGTTGTCAACAGGACTTGGAAATTGCTGGAAATTCACTGATTATGGACCGGACAAATGAGCCCCTCAAACAGTAAATAGGCGAACCCATGGATTATAGAGACAATGCTGTTGGCTTCTTGCTTTTGACCATATGTTTTCAGGCATATGTCCCGGCTGGTGACATTAGGAGAACATGAATTGTTGCAAGTGCCAATCAAAACACCAACATTCAAGGAAACCGCACAAATGTGCATTATCATCCACAAGCATGATGATTGAGTAGATTCTCATGTTTAATACTACACAGTCGCCTAACTCCCACTGAATGCAGACTTCTTGATGACTCGGGAACCTCAATCAATATCCAAGCTGAGTGGAACTCTAAAATATCAAGTTGAAGGACAAGAGTAAAGTTTTTAAGAATGTTGGAAGCTTCCTTCATGCAGTCAAGGAACTCCAAAGCCTTTCTAGTGTCACTGTGTCACTATCCATTTGAATTCCTAATGTCTGTATGGTAAGCACATGTCATGGAAAAGATCGTTTGGAATCTTGTCTTGATTAGAAACTCCAATAATTGTTGTATTTGTTTTTTTGTTCAAATGTCCAGATTGGCAATTGTGGGGTTGCCTGCATACTATTCATGCCAACAGTAAATGGGTGTGAGTATGGTTAATGAACACTTAAAAGGTTCCAAGTGTATTCACCTCATGTGACTAATTCCAAGGAAAGAATACATCACATTGAAGAACGAATCCAACTCATCCAA
Organism: Euptelea pleiosperma; assembly: GCA_035048495.1. NCBI lineage: Eukaryota > Viridiplantae > Streptophyta > Magnoliopsida > Ranunculales > Eupteleaceae > Euptelea > Euptelea pleiosperma. The sequence goes on from CM068543.1 coordinate 16,897,650, forward strand.
TTGGATCTAAATTGGATTTAATGAAATTGAAGAGGCAAACATCTAATAGATAGTTTTGAGTCCATACAACCACATACAGTACTTGGAAGCAGATAAGACTATGGCAACAAGTACCAACAAACTGTCATATAATCTATGTTACCTAGATACGCCAAGGATACGGCATTTACACTAAAAATTGAAGTATCCGACACGGGTACGGCACCCATTTTGAAGTATCTGGGTAATATAGCATATAATAGACCTTATATCCTCATTAATATGTTCAAACTAATCAAATACTACCTCTTGGCATCTTCCTCATGTTATTCACAACAGAAGACCTCCTTGTCATTCTAATTCCCATTAATTCCAAGGATGCAACTTCCACCTAGCTTCTAGACCAAGGTTGCAATCTCCAATAACCAAATAGAGTAAATTTTATCCTAGAAAAAATTTCAAATTCTAGATACAAGTGGTGGCAAGGTGAGTCAATCTCTCAGTTTACAATCTAGTGATGCCATAATCCTAAGATGGACATCCTAGTCGCTTTGTTTATAAAGTCAAGCTGTGATCTGTTCCATGTCCTCCCCAATTTAAACATACAGAAAGAAAGGAAAAAAGTGAAAGTGGGGGGAAATCAATTTTTAGCAGAACTTCAAAACAGCGTTGATGGGCTGTTTTAACAATAATTGTAAACAAGACCACCTTAGCATAAACTTATATCTGCTATTCAATCTCCACCCAAAATGAAAGGTGAAACTGGAATTAACTTCGCTACAGTACAATTTTCTTATTACAATAATTCCAAAAAAGGAAAAGTATAACTAACGCATATAACAGATATAATGGAGTCTGCATCATATGAAAGCAGATTATTTGATTTTTTTGATATGTATCATACCACTGGACAGTGAGAAAAAATGAAAATTTTGATACAAATGAATACTAACAGAGATACATTAGTATGTGCAGAGTACCTGTCATTGTTCCAGACATGTAATCATCAATATTGACTCCTTTCATTTGTGGTGGCATCCACTGTTGGGTCTGAAAACTGTCAGATGGACTGCTAAAATATGACTCAGCACCATCAGATACAGAATGATTTGGGAAATGGTCACCTCTAAACCAGATCCTGCTTTCTTTACTGTTTGATGAAAGAGAAGATCCATACAGCTGAACACCACTATGTGAACCATACGGTAGTCCTTCAGATTGGAATATATGATCCCATCTTCTAGATAGGGGAGGCGAGAAGCTTGTGTTAGTTTGCCAGTAGGGTTCATTGGGACCCATGGACCGCTCTCTGCTGGCTGTATTGGATCCATGTGGCCTTGCAGCCACACAACAAAGCGACCCCGTCTTAGCTATGTTTTATGGAACTTACAAAAACCAGTACCGCTCACTTTGACCCTTTTTAATTTCGCAAAGGCCAACTCAAACCATGATTTAATCTCACATACAGCATTTTGGTAATATGTTACAAAAAATGGATCCTACGATTAGCTTGTTCCAAAAATAACTAAGTTAAAACTGTTACATGTCATGGACAAGAATCTGCAGAAATCTATGCTTTGGAAAGATGGACACACAGAATGATCCATTCAAAAATAAAATTAATTTACATGAGCTAGAACAATTCAACATTAAATTGACATCTCCTTACACCAGATATCAGTATGATAATCATATTCCACAAACATTACCAACACAATATTAATTCCTCTTATGTGTTGAACCTTGAACCTCTTCTAAGTATCTGAATTTCTTGAAATATTCATTAGCATCGTAACAAAATTCCTGGCATCAAGTAAATAAATAAATTGTTTACTCATTAAATTCACAGGTGAACAAGATAAACACCAAACCTCAATGCCTTGAAACTTTTCAAAATGCTCTGGAAGTTTAAATTATGTACTCACCATATAAAATTAATATTAAAAGAAAATCTCATTTCTAACAGAAAACACAATTCGTTACTACAAACATGTACAAGTCACGAAAATTACCCAAATACAAGAGGAATTCGAAGACAGAGAAGGTCTATTTGAAGAATCAAAGATATTAAAATCCTTAAAGAGAAGGTGGTCAAAGACTGTGTTGGGCCCGTGAGTTTTGAAACACCGACAAGATAGCTTGTAACACATTTTTAAAAGGTTTTAACGTGTCAATAAAAGAAATAAGTTTCAAAATAATAGAAAACTAATGCTTTTAAGATGCGCTTTACAATGTTAAAACATTATAACGTGTTTAATGTCAAACCTGCAACCAAACACACCCTAAAATCTTAAAATGAACTGAAGCAAAAATTTACAAAGAGAATTACCAACAAAAGCACAAGAATGCATCTATAGATACCCAACTAGATAAAATGTTAATTTCATTTAACTAAAACTGAAGTATAGAGAAAACAATAGCATGGAAATCGGTAAAACACCAAACACTTTAAGAAAAAAGAAAACACCAAAAAACTCTAAAATCACTAGACGAAAATACAAAAAAGGTCTATTGAACTCAAAACTGTGAGTTCAGTGGAAGGTAACCCAAAACAAATAGAGCAATACAAAAGCCTAAAAGGGTCCACAGCCGTTATATTCTGCAGAGAATGTTTGAAGAAATAAGAACAAACTAGAAATCAAAAAAAAAAAAAAAAAACAGCTAAAACCAGAAATCGATTTAAGTGAAGAAAAAAATAGAGGCTCTATATAGTTGCCCGGATAAGTTTTCTAGAAATTATTTTTGCATATAAACGTCCTAAAACTTTTTCGGTATTAACACTTTCTAACATACAAATACTTTTTTCTGTAAAATTTTTTGTTGATCACCATACAGAGCCAAAGATGAAATCTTTTTCAAACGAACACACAGAAAGACTTAAAAAAGATGCAATATTTGAGAATCGTAGTCAATCTAACAACCGTTACAATCCAAAATCCTTAAAAATCAAACAGCTATCACCAAAAACAACAAACGAGACCTAAAATTCCGTAACTAAAATCAAATATCAGAAATGAGGTTAAATTTTTGAAGCTGAATACAATTTAAAACCATAAAATATAAAGCATGGATTACAGATTATCAAGAAAACGGTCTTCAACTCAACCTGAAATCTGATAAAAACAAACAAAATAGATTGCTTTCATGCACTGGAATAAGAACTTGAATAAGCTTTTAAAAACTGGAAAAAAAATGAGGAAAAAATAGAGAAATATCTTACCGATTACGTCTGAGAACAAGTGCCAGATAGATTGAATTGCTCTGTAGTGATCGAAGAGCCAGGAACCCTAACTTTTCGGGCGGAGAGTGTAAAGACTAAAGAGAGAGCGCCGATTCTTAATTAAGTTAAAAAGAAGTATTTTTGGTTCTCCTTGTCAGGTAAAAAATATATTTGCACCCCACAAATTGTGGAAGACCCCGAGTAAAACTTCGCTGACCGCCCACAATAAGAGCTACGTGGCACACTTCTAGAGGACGCCAACCGTATGGATGTTTGGCAGACCCCCATATGGACCTATAAACCAAAAATCAGCCTGATCAGTGATATCTAAGCCTTGGATTGGAGTCATTTTCATGGGTTGATTTTAACTGTAATAATTGAGTATTATTGATCATTATTTGGGTACAAGGATCCAAAGGTTTGAGATCACCAATGAAGCTGATTTTTAGTTTGTAGGCCCATCTAGGGATTTCCCAAACATCCATACGGTCAGAGTCCTCTAGAAGTATACCACGTGGCTCCTATTGTGGGCTGTCATCGGGGGTGGTTATAAGTACGGTCAGAGAAGCTTTACTCAGGGTGCTTGCACAATTTGTCGGTTGCAAATAGATTTTCCCACCAGCTATTCTGTACGGTAGAGACTAGGGACAGAAATTTTCTCAATATCCATTTTTTTTTATTTTTTATGGTTACACAAAAAAAAAAAAGATATTCAAGAGAGAAAAGAATAAAAATAGATTATCATAAAATTAATTTGTTATTTTTACAATAATTCAATTAGGGCGTGTTTGATTGCCAAGTGGGAAAATTGCATTTTCCTTAGGAAAACACAACTGTCCAAGCCATTTAAATATGTATAATTTTCCCTACCAAGCCATTTAAATTTGGATAATTTTTCCTGCTAAGACCAGAATTCATTTCCCATCCATAAAGTTGAGAATTCATTTCCACCTGAAATTAGACCTCTATTTTCTCACAAGCCATTGAAATATGTGTTCTCAGTTGCAATCAATCAGCCATTTAAGGCACTTCCTAGATGTATTTTCTAGGGAAAATTTTCTGTGCAATCAAACACGCCCTTATTTTTTATCTCTATATTGTAAAGTTGGGACATAGTAAACTATTATATTTATTATTTTTCCTTTAGCACTATATGTTACACTAGCATTTTTTTTGTTCTTAATGACAAATGACACAACTTGAGATATGTCAAGAATGCCACGTGGTTTCAATCTTATAATATTTAGGTCGTATCGAACTCGAGGGATGGCCCCTGATGAACGGCCGGGATCGATCAGTAGGCATATTAGAACAACATCAGGCCTACCTAACATTTTATCCACAAGTGGAGCACATGTGAATGTTAACAAAAAGAATGCTGCCTTGGAATTCATGGAAAGATTAGTAGAGATGGTAATAATTGCTAGAAAAGAAATTTCTCTAGTGGGTAGGTAAGTTGGGGTCCAACTCATGACCTCAAGATTGAGGCTGCAATTTGTCCAATTGCAGTTTGGTCGAGCCCCATGTTCACATTAGCAACAAAAAGTGATCCCCTGAACTCCTTAACTAATGTGTTAGGGTAGCTCTATGGTCGCCCACGTCTTTCAGCTGGGCACCCACATGGGACAAAAATGCACCTTCCAGTTTGGGCACCCACCCCACCCCACCCCACCCCACCCCACCCTATATCCTCTCTCTCTCTCTCTCCTCTACTTTCTTTGGTGGGGTGGGTGCCCAAACTGAAGGGGGGCTTTTTTGGGGTAAAAAAAGGAATTGTCTAGGATGTGGGTAGGTGGGCGCCCGTGGAGCGGCCCAATGTGTTTGTGAACTTTCTTTTTTCTAATAAAGGTAGTGGTGTGGTGTAGTTAGCTGTGACTTTGTGATCGGCTCTACAAAAGTCACAACCACGGAAGAAACTTGGAAGCGTCCATAAGCGGGAAAGTACTCCTCAATTATTCAGTTAATAATTGATTAGAGCTTGGCATATCAAACCTTTAATAGTTTACCTCATTCATCTCCCTTGATTCTCTCCTCTTATTTTGTTCCCAACTACTATCATTATGTGCCCCATGCCTTGCACATGGGTGATTGTACGGGCCTTTTTGGAAGAAGTGGCAAATAACCCACTTCCCTCGGTATGAGCCATGTGGCACAATCTTAGAGACCACTGATTGTATGAGTTTGGCCCATCTCTAGGTGAACGTACATACCAAAATTCAACTTCATTAGTAATTTCTATCCATTGGATTAGAGTCTTTTTCATGGTTTATTATTAACCATGGATTTCGAGCATTATTTGGGGTACTCAGATCCAAAGGTTAGAAATCATTAATCGGGCAGATTATTGTTATATAAATCTACCTAGGGATGGAACAAACATCCATACAGTCAGTAGTCTCTAAGAGTGTCACATGGCTCATAGTGTTCTGTCATCAATGTTGATGATGGACTTTGATTTTTTTTTATAGCCAGGGTGTGTAGGTGAGCGTCATGTGAACATCGTGTGAAGGGCGTTTTGGCTATAATGTAGTAATAGATAAGTCCAAATATAGGCTTCACCACAAGACATTATATATATATAGGGTAATTCTATTTGCACTCCACAAATTCCATAAGCACCCCATTTGGGTGCTTTTTGGCCAAAAATACCCTTAACACCAAAAAAACCCAGCACCCCTCTTCGTCCCTCCCTCTCTCACCTGAAAAAAAAAAAAAAAAGGAGGAGAAGGAGGATGACGTCAATGTCGCCCCCACTTCCACCACAAGTACATCTCTCTCTCTCTCTCTAGTGTCCGACGGCCAGCCCAGCCGTAGGGCCAATGAGAGAGAGAGAAAGAGACATACCTGTGGAGGAAGTGGCGGCGACGGCATCCTCCTCCTCCTTTTTCTGTTTTGGTTTCTTTTTTTTACAGGGTGATAGGGAGGGACGAAGAGGGGTGCTGGGGTTTTTTTTTTTTTTTTGTCCCAAGGGCATTTTTGGCCAAAAAGGACCCAAATGGGGTGCTTATGGAATTTGTGGGGTGCAAATAGAATTTTCCATATATATAAGGTCGGGATCGGCAGAAAATAATTTCATACAACATTTTTTACAACAAAATTGGCACGGGTCAAATTTATAAATTAGAACTTTTAGAATGGGATGATTTTTGGCGAGGATGGTCTCAACGGTGAGGAGATCATCCTCGCAAAAATTCAAATCATTCTGATATTCGTAGACTGGTTTACAAGTTGAAGAATTATGGAATGTTTATTTTTATCGTCAACTTGAAAACCACATTTGACGGTATTAGAAATTTCAGAGTAGGCTGATTTTTTGTAGGGGTGATCTATATGGTGAGGAGATCATCCTCATTAAACATAAGCCATTGATTCATCTTCAATGTGGGTACCCCAAAATTGTTGTAAAAAAAGTTGTATGACATTGTTGTCCCCGATCCAGATCCTGATGTATGATAGGGATGTGGAACCAAAGGAAAGGGGTCTTTGTGATTAAACAAAAAAAAAAAAAAAAAAACAACCACCGGTTTAGTTATTTCTGGACAAACAATATTTCATTTTTTTTCCTTCGCCCTTGTGCATTGAAAGAAAAGATTAAAAAAAAATGATATTCTTACTAATAGAATGCCTAATGGACATGGGGCCCACATGCAGATGAGTTAATGGCTAATTTTTGGTGAGGATGATATTCTCAAGAAGAATATCAAGCACACAAAAAATCAGGCCATTCCAACATTTTGAGCCTTGTGAAAAGTGGATTGCAAATTGAAAAAATTTAGACCATCTATTTTCACCGTAAATTTAGGTCCATATTTGATAGGTTAGAAGTTTTAAAAATTCCTGATTTTTGGTGAGGATGATCAACATGGTGAGGATCATCCTCACCCAAAATCAGCTCTTAACTCATCTGCATGTGAGCCCCATGCTATTCTTACTATTATACAGGAAATGGAACTTTTTTGCCATTTTATAGGAAATGGTATAACAAGTACCAGATTATGGAGTAACATTCATAGTTTATAATCATCTTCAGGTGTTTAGGGTTTAGGGTTTACAGAACACCCAACCAACCCCTAATCAATGGTTGCTTGTACCTTTTGAGCAAAAAATTGGGTGCATTAACGAGATAAGGGATATTACTAATTACTTTGAAGTTTCAAGAGGTGTGATAGAACCTAAACCCAGAAAAGAAGCTTAATCCAGTTAAAAAATAAAAAAGAACCGTTGCAAATGATTAACCCTATGTAAGAGAATGATATCCTTCCCTTTTTTTGCTGTAACTGTAAGAGATCTCCTTCCCTATTTTGCTTTGTTTACCCGCTGTAAGACGATGATAAGTGGACTCTTTTTTCTCAATTTAAAAAAAAAAAAACTACGCGAGAAGATATGCCTGCGACTGAATAGCGTACGAGCAAAGAGGGTAAAGAAGGAAGAAAATGTCACTTACGTTCAACAATGTAATTGGGGGTGCCAGGCCAACGGTCGACCAAACCACCATCTGCATGTGAAGGGCCGTAATTGTAAAGCTATGCCCCCTCAAGTAATTTTCCCTATTTTTTTAAGTTTACTCTAACCACCTATTCCTTTGTATTCATCGATTACTCCGAAACTACAAGGTGGTCATGATCATCTGTCAACATGCAATATCCCCTAAGGTGACCACATTCTACCGTTGAAATAAAGTCGCTTGATTATTTTGTGAAGCGTCACAAATAAGGTTCATTTGAGCCCATGAATGATTGGCTTTCCCCCCTTGGTGAGGTACACATCAAAAATCAGCCTAATTGGTGATCACTAGTGATTCGATCTAAGCAACTAAGAAATTACTCAATCCAACAATTCGAAATCACCCCATGAAAAACACTCGAATTAAATGGTTATAGATCACCAATCAGGCTGATTTTTGGTGTTCTAGTCGAGGGGAAAGGAAGAGAGTGCCACATGGTGCATTTTTATACTCCCTGCAGCGCTACAGGAAAATTCACCTCAAGCTAGTTGGTTGATAACATCTTACTAGAAATTCCACGTGAATCTTTTGAAAAACGTCTACTCAGTTTACTTCTTGACTTTCGTCCTCAAGCTTCGGAAGCTTGGCCTTATCTTGCTGGGCAGGAGCTTGCTACTAGCACCAGCTGCAACCGATATGTATGCATCCTTTCCTGACATAACACTTGTATCATAATTGCAAAACCCACTTGCCCAAAAAATAATAATAATATCTTGCACAAAACCCATTTCCAAAAAGGCATTTAGTGTAACATTGTTTTGTAGTGAGAGCCTAGAAATTAAGGCAAACCTGAGCAACTTCTAGGCTTCAACACAGTTACAAGATCGAAAAACACAAATCAACTATCTCAATTTCATCTCCAATCAAAATATCTGTTCTACTCAGTACCATTTCGATTTCATCACTCATCAAAACTTCAATGTATCCCATGTTCACTGCTTCACTCCAAAGTCACGTCACACAAAATGCAACGTTTATGAGCCAGACAGTATACACCATGTCAATAACCTGCAAGGATACCAGAATGCAACAACAATTTAACTCCAAGGGTGGGGTGGATGAACAAGCTTCACTTCTTTGCTCCACATAGACTAGTCCAAATCTTCAGTTCTCATCAAATGATTTGTTGTAATTCCAGACCAAGAAGCATCTTACATTAGTATTCTGATTCTAATACTAACCTCCTACATTGCCCTATGATCTGAATACATTCTAAAAAATCATATATGGGTAAACCAATCGTACCAAGAGCAAATTATTTTGTAAGTTCTGTTCTCTTGCCTAACAAGTTCTGTTCTCTTGCCTAACACCCAAACTTATAGAAATTAGAGAAGAATTGGTAGTTCAGACTTCTAAATCTCTACTGGGATGATTGACTACATCAAGAGTGCGACAAATGGTAACTACAACAAAGGAACCACACTTACCCATCATCATATCAAATGCTGGTAAAATTTCTGATGCAATGGCATTCAAAGGTTAATACAGGCAGGTATCTTCAGTTCCAGGGGTAGCAGATAGCAGCCACAAAACATAAGAAAAAAAATAAAGAGACAAGCCACTGCAAATTAAATTCTGGTATAAGCTTTTGGTGTATTTCTCAAAGATGCCCCGTGTAAAAGAATGCCGGAGATGTCTCAGCTTACTGAACATAATAAGGCGGCTGACCTGGAGGAGCAGCACCAGGTCGGACATTTGGCTGACGACCCTGCTGAAGGTGCGGGGACCCAGCAGTGGAGTATGGAGGAACAGTGGATGGTGCAAATGTTTGACCAGGAAATGTGTTTGGAACTGAGACAAAAGTTGGTCTGCTTGCTTGCATGCTTGGATCCCATGATGCCATTTGTGCGTCAGAAGGTTGTGCCTGTGCACCAACTGCAAACTCATTCCCGTGGTACATAGGAGCGGCGTGAGGACTCTGCCAACCACCCGCAGCAGAAGGTGGAGCAGAAGCTTGTTGCATAGGGAGCAAACCTGATTCTGGAATAGTGTAATCTCTGCTTCTGTCATTGTGAGCCTACAAGAACATATATACAAATAATCATATTCAAGAATAGCTTGGTCACATAAATAAAGAGAGAAAGTATCAAGAAGCATACATTGCGGACCAACTGTCCTATTTTTTTTCCAATCAATAATGGATTCAATGATTTCTTCTAAATCCGTTTTATCTTTTTTTCCCTTTTCTGTCACGAATATAGCTCAAAAACTTGTATCTATACCTTCACATTGAGATCAGTATGACGAGAGTATGACAGATGAAGCTTACAGTAGCCACCATCATAGATGCAATGTCCTTCTAAAGCTTCTTTGGCAACTGCTGCAGTTGTGACATCTGAAAAGATTATAAGGTTAATGGATTAGCTGAATAAACTAGGAGCTGAAAGACAACAGACGTTCGTGCAGAAAGAATTAACTTGTATGCTACAAATGATCAATGGATGAGCTTGAAAACAAAAACAGTACAACAATTAGCAAGTTATCACAAAGTAGAAGGGATGCATAAATTGAGGAGAACAAAATTATCACAAAGGAAACAACTAACAGCTATGTCTGCTACTGATTATTAAGTTGAAGAATATTTTCAATAGTTATATATCATGGAAAAATGAAACCAAAAAAGGAAAATGTGATTTAGCTACTAATCAACACCAAAAAGCAACCTAGACTGTAATAGGAAATACCAATAAAATCTTGCCAACAAAACCGCTGCCAATATACTTGGCGTGAATTCATGTTGATAACACCCAAAGGCAGCATGATACATTAAAGAGAATCACACACGACTACAGTAAGAATGCTTTTTAAGATTTTGAAAATTCTAACAGGCTTTACATGTGAAAATGATAGATATAAACTTCTAGTGTTCTATCACTTAAAACGGTTCCTGAAAGTGGTAACAGTTCAGCTCATCTGCGTGAACTATCAATTAATCAATCGATAAAGCCTCATCCCAACTATTTGAGGTTAATTACGCGAATCCCATTCCACTGTTCCACTATATCTTTGGTCATATCTTCAGCTATGTCTTCAAATTTTCACTTACTACCTCAATCAACATCCTTTTCAGCCTTCCCCTCATCTTTCAGTGCTCTCAACCTGCACCATATACACTCCTTACTGGCATCGTCCTTGATCTGCGTTGTAAATGCCCAAACCATCTAAATTGACTTCCCTTTATTGAAACTTACTCCTAGATTCCTTAGAAGTGCTCATTCTGATTTTGTCCTTCCTAATCACTCCATTCATCCATCTCAGCATCCCCATCTCTGCTACACTCATTCTATGAACTTCAGCTCAAAGTGAATTCCAGCAGTCCAGCCTTAACTTCACAAGACAATTGTTTGGGCATTTCTTTAACAGTAAAATTTTTCTAACACATATATTGATGTTCAATGTATTTATTCTCTTTCCTTTCTTGGAACATGTAGCATCATAGCCATGCAATGAGCAAACAAGATAAATATTAAAGAAAGCTAGAGATTTGGGGGCATTGAAAGCCAGAAAACAGTAATTTGGACTATGTCTTGGAGGTCTTGGAAAGTATGGTGCATGAATGCAGAATTGTGGATGTCATTAGTCCAGCTTGAAACAGATTGGATTGGATACAATGGACAAGGATATAACAAGGGAAGTTTGGGATACTCCAAGATGGAGGATGGAGTTGAATTCAAAGGTAAATCACCGAAGGGAGGTCTTTAGAGTAGGACTGTCAATGGATCGGGTTCAGATCGGATCAGGGTAGATCCAGAACTGATCCAATGGTTTATCACATAGCAATTTCAGATCCAGAGCCGAGCTGATAAGCTATTGGAACTTGTCAGATCGGATAAGGGCGATCCAACATTAAGTTGGTTGGATTGATAAATTTTTTAAGCTTGATTTTAAGAAAATAAAACTTACAAATTATCAAGTGAAATAGCAAATGGCAAAAGGTTTTATTAAAATACATTTCCTGAATAATATATGTATACTAATATTCTATTTATAATATTATATATAAAAGGATTAGTGTACTATATAATTCATATGAATAAACAGATATAAACCACAAAGTGTTGGATCCTACAACAGTTATTGAAGTTGAAAAATGAAATAAGTATTTATCAACAAAAAAAAAAGTAAAAAAAAAATGTTATTCACGTATCCGACACAAAAATGCACTTGTATAAATTCCTAAAGGATTAGGACCATACAGTCAACACTCAACGGCGTATACTTCTAAGAGGACATTACATCAGCAATCTTTTCAGAACATTTTGTAAAACGGAAATATGGAAAAGGATTTTTTTGGTTGAAGTAAAAATGTAAAAGTATTCTCAACAAGAAATCTAAATTGCTGCAAAGAAACCAAAAATAAAAAATTTGGCAATGAATTATTTTTTAAGGAAAAGAAGTCCTACCAGGATATTGAACAAGAGCCTGCATTCCACCATTCTTCTCAAATATAGCAATTTTCTGAACGGTACCAAATGCTGAGAATACCTGAAACCAGTGAAACCCACATTATAATGGATGTAGTTGAACAACTAATGAAAAAGAATCTGCATAGGAAATTATAACGAAATTCTTTACCGTGTGAAGAACGTCCACCGTGACAGCATATTGCATATTCTCAATGGAAGCAAGAAGCACATTACTCTCGGGTTCTTTCTTCTTCCCGTCGGGACCTACTGTAGACTGGATATAACCACTTGTCAGTGCACACTAAACATGACCAGATGCAGTGGATGTTCAAAATATAGCTTACCTGCATGGTTCCCTCAATGGCAGAAGGATTCACAGGAAGGTAAGGATTTGTATAGTCCCTACATGATCAATCAAACAATAACCACATAAGTATAACGACGTAATCAATCAAACAACAGCAAACAGTATAAACTGGATGAGGAAAAGGAAGAAATAGAAGCAGCTTCACACACACACACTCAGTCATAGAGAATAATTACTTAGCATTAAAGCAATAATGAAGGTTGGATTTAGATATAACTGTATCTAAACCTATCATGAAAGAAATTCATTGCATTGCTTTCAGTTCAAACTTCTAGTTACTAGGTTTTGCAGGGATAAAACAATAGCAGGATGAGTTCCCAGTAAAAGACAGCTGACATGTCCTGTGATGTTTCAGAAGATTATAATGAATGATTTTAAAGGTATTTACATCTCAAGATTATGATAACTAATTTTGTTGAATGAGTCCAATTCAGAGGACAGCGTATACCATTTAGAGAGAGACTAACTACGGTGAATGATTTGAAAGGTACCTACATCTCGTGATAACCTGAATGAATTTTGCTTGAAGTGTAGCCAATTTTAAGGAAGCAGTGGACATCATTTAAGACGGACAATGTAAGACAAGTTTTAATTATATGTATGAAACATACACAACCTGCTTGCAACACTAGCTGATAAGACTGATATATATGCAACATAATCATACTCGTGTCCCAAGAAAAGAGGGAAACCCAAGCCATGTAATGTGAAGTACCTTGATTACAGCAATTGTGAGAAATGATAGAAGCTGTGTAGGTTCTCCATCACCAGACTTTGACATATCAAGATATATTTGCCAAACAATACAAGTATTGGAGGTGTGTTGAAAATAATACTATGAAATGTCGCTCAGTGCTAGAGCCCATGCTAGAAATAATATCCATCAATTGTACTTCGAAAAAAAAAGGTGATGATCTTGCAATCCATTAGCTACAATTTAGGAATGTCTGAATGTTCTCTTTTCCTGGTAGGAGGCTGGTGGCTGCCTTTGGCATGTAACCATGCACTTACTTGAAGATAAGGATGTGAACTTATTATTGGCATGAGTTTAAACTTGCATTTACACTTAAAGTTCGATACTCTACTTTGACCATTGCTTGAAATCATCATCAACTTGCCAAACAAGATCAGAATACATGGAATCCTAAGCTTAATTGTTGGCCTAGTTTGACGAATAGATTGGTGTTGTTTAAAGTTTACAATGCTTTCCCTTGTAAACCTTAGTTTTTAACTCTCACAAAGAGGGATTGGTGACTAGTTAACTTTTGTGACAATTCACCTCGTCACATTTTTTAAACTAAACTATGATTGTTTTCCCTAACTGCATTCTCAAAACACTATCAAGCATAAATATCATCAACCCCATCTAGGGTCTCCATCCATGCCTTGAGCTTTTCCGTTGCTTTAAATATTAAAGAGTGAGATTCTCGATCTTTGAGTTGTTTACTCTTCAAGCAATTAAGTGTCCCTCGAATTTCCTTTGATAATTCAAAGGAGTTACTGCACTCGTGCATACAGGACGATGGATGCTACAAACCTCTCAGAGATTATATCATTCCTCAAAAGACCTGTAAAACTTTTACCAACCACAGAATAAGCAAGGAAGGCAATCACAAATTCAACAAAAAAATGAACTTTTTGGAAGAGGCGTTATGCTGGCAGTGTGATCTTTTTTAGAATTACAGAAAAATTTAAGAGCAAAGTTTTGGGGTCTCAAACCAAGTTGACCAGATCTTCCAAGTTGGAATTGGATGGGAGATAGAAGTGCCAGCTCATAAATCCTGACAAAATAATAACAATGTATCATCCCAGAAAATAAAGTTTGATAAAAAAAATTAAAAAAAAAAAAGCCTACGATTCTAAAAGCCTCGTGGTGGAAACCATGCAGTAAGGGTGAACTTTGAAGACTAAAACAAAGAATGGTTAAACCACTAATTTTAGAACAAAGAGGATTCAAGCTTTTAGGATACAAAGATGGTATTAATGATGGTCTAAGATGGTTTGTCTGTACTGAAGAGGCGCAGAGATAACCTTGCTTCATTCAATACATTGCAGTAAAAAGGAACTCTGTAAAGTTGAACTACTAGTGCCATTACAAAAATACATTGAATCATTATCATGAGATGAAGGAAATTACTAAGCGAGCATAACAGACACATCTGTATTCTGGCCAGCAGGCTTCACTAACCCCTAGATAACAAAGCAGACACACCAATTAGCAACCCTTCAATTGCCAAAATCAACAATACATAAGTATATCGAGGAATGTGAGATTCAAGAAATGCAGATGATGTAACACAGAAAAACTAAGGTAATGCTGATGTAACACCCTCATGAGCGTCCCCTACCTGCTGCGGTGAGATTGAAACTTGATGTTCAAATCAGTATGTGCAGAAAATGAGATACGCAAGTGACACGATCCAACGTGTTCTGGAAGCAAGTACCTGAAATTTAGAATATTGCAACCATATATGTCAACATGGAAACCATACAATCGTTATTTGAAAAAGATAAAAAAAAAAGTTCTAGTTCAAAATTCCATTAAATAAGTGAACACATTTATTTATTTTTATTTATCTATTGCTTGCCTGGGTATACTTCTTCCATCCAATGCATTACGTGCTGAAGATGCGGTCTCGGCGTCACTGAATTGGATTAAGGCCTGCCAAAAAATATGCTATCACGTTGAGGACACATGATAGAGTCAAATGAAAACAAATTATCTCAAGAAAATTCCATGCAACTGAGGTGTAGACACGTGACCTGAAAACCAGCAGCCTTCTCAAATGTAGCAATTTTGTGCACAAATCCAAAAGCAGAGAACACCTGAAACACAGTTTGAGTTAGATATTTCACAAGGAAAATACGCCATCAACAACCGTTGCAGACACATTGATACAATGGGTCACGAGAGGAAATACCAACAGATCTCAATTAAGTGGTGAAGGACACCCGTAGGCGAAAGTGTGGCAAAAGACTTAAAGAGGAAATAGGATGCACTCAATCATACTTTCAAACTGCCTCCAACAAATTAATTCAATTAAGGTCACCATAAGTGGCGCAATCAACGTCAATAAGAAACAGCACATAATCTAATCAGGATGCCATCTCCAAACAAAAGTACCAAAAAACGTAAATCAGTCTCTTGGTAAGACACTAAACCAAAAATATTACTGAAGCCCATCAAAATGATGTAAGAACCTTACAAAGTCAACAATCATCTAAACAGGTCCGATTATGGACTATGAAAGCCACGTTGGTTACCCATCAAATAAATAAAAGTTTCTATACAAGTTGGTGTGTCTTGCAACTTGAATAAAGCATGTGCATCAATAGCAGTTGGAAGAAATACCATCAATATGATACTATGCGCACAAGGCTTAAACAGAATGGTCAAAAGAAAGCGATTAGAAAAAGACAACTGATATTTCCCCCAATGTAGTACGCTGACACTCAGGATTTCTCCAGGTTAAACATGGACCTGCTGATATGCAGAGTATGTCAACCAGAAGTTAAAGTATTAATTAAAAGTGCAAAACCACCTCTACCTTACAAAACCTTAACTACAATTAGATATAACCCAGACAGAGAAATCTTTGTAACATGTAAAACGAAATCAAATGCCCCAAAATTATTAAAGTGATCTCTAGTCAATAAAAACTTACTAAGTGAATAACATCTATGCTGACATCGCCTGCTTCAACACCCTCGATTGTCACCAGTAGGACATTCCCAGCAACATCTCCAGAGCTCTTGTTGTTGACAATTTCTTGTCTATTTGAATATTGAATATATACAGTTTTACCACGAACCTGTGCTGGCTCCGAAGAAGAAGCATAATATGAAACCATTGAGATAGCCTGATTCAGGTCTACCTGAAAATATCAAGGCACAGCTACCACTTGAGAAACATACATTGAGATGAATCTTACACATTTTAAAGCATGTTTAAAGCTTTTCACTCGCCTGAACATAAAAGTTTACATTTTGAGGCGAAATTCTTTAATAGTTTTTTTTCTGGACTTCGAATTTAGAATCCTGAAGGTTAAATTTGTAACAAATCAAAGCTTGATGCATTAACTTGCTAGAGTTTTGAGTTTGTGGGAGATCTATCCTATTTATAATGGATTCTACAGAGGATTAACCTATAAGACAGATCTGCTGAATTGTTCCTCTATTTGCGACCAATTAGATAAAGAGTCGGAAAGCAAATCTGAAATCAAATAAACAAGAAGAATGGAAAACTCACAAATTCAACAAAGGCCTGGTTGTGATTGGCGCCAACGTTGCATTTGGTGTTGACGATCTTGCCGAAGGGCTTGCAGAGCTCGACGAGCTCTTCTTCTGTGCACTCCCATGGGAGGTTACGAAGGTGAAGCACCTTCGACGGCGTCTGCGTGTACCGGAACTGAGGTTGCCCCGAAGATGAAGACATCTATCTTGGGTTAGGGTTTCGACGGAGAATGAGAGAAAATCTAGGGTTGCGGAAGAGCAGAGTGATATTAGAACTAGGGTTTTTCTGTTCTTATTTACGGATTTTTAGGGTTTGAGCGCAGTTGAGAGAGAGAGATGGCAGTGATTATCCAAGCGAATTGGCAGCCTCTTCTCTTTCTACACGTTTCGGAAACATTATAAGCATCATCGTCATCGTTATCGTCACAGTTACGTTTGAACTCTGGCCCACCCAAGAGGGGCCCGAATACTAACGGTCTAGATCGATTAATCTGCATGACCGTCTACAGCTGTTACGCTTCATGTGCTTTGCACCACGAATGTTTTTGGAGCCAAAAGAACCACTGTTTTGGAGTGTGCAAGCGCACTGGGCTGTTTGGGGGCAGGGATACCTTTTGATGCAATATACTTGGAGCATCTCTGACCGGCCTCTGTATCCAACTAGGGGGCCAATATCCAACTAGGGGCCCAACACGTGCTATGCACGTGTACCTTACGCGTGGCAGCACCTTACCTGTGGCACACATTTAGAGACTACTGACTGTATAGATGTTTTGCCCATCTTTAGGTAGACCTACCTACAAAAATTCATCTTGATTAGCAATTTACCCATTGGATAAGAGTCTTTTCATGGTTTTATTTTTAGCCGTAGATTACTATTTAGCATACAGAGGTGCATTTTTGGCCAATGATAAAATGACACCACGGTGCATGTCCATGGATCTTGGACCACGTGATCATTACATTTTTAATAGTAGGTATGTAGTGTGTTCCTAAGCTTAAAATAAAGGTACTGTGTACCTTGGACCTTGGACCATAGCATAGTCCAAGCGGACCGTCTTAAAATCTTTACTGAACTATGACAGGCCATCATATTAGCAAATTAATAAACGTATTCCTTAGCTTAATGTGCGAAAACAATGAGGGATTAGCTGGGCGAGACATCCATTTCTTAGAGAATTCTTATAGAGGATCCTCTCGGAGAGGTGGTTGCTCCTACTAGACCACAAACTCTTTGAGCAACCCCTTAATAAAGTTCTGCACGACGTGCTTCAAACTTTTGAATTTTCTGGTCTCTTGACCCCTGGACTTATGAAGGGCACTACATATTTACCCTCCTTAGGTTGTTTGCCTAGTTTTGGCCAAATAAAGAAAGGCTCACGCTGAATTTTTGTTAGGATCTTGTGAAGGGGGGGTTCAAATTGGAGAATTTCCTCTTCGTCCTGGTGTCTCGATGTTCGATATTCTGACCCCTTGGGGTTTCTTCATTTCTTATTTCCTAAGGATTTTAATTTCCATTGAGACCCTCTTTGTTCTTCTCTTTGTTGTTGAGGTCAAGATGGTCTGGACCATTCTCTTCATGGCTTTGGAAGCCAATCAACAGTCCTCCTCTAACTTGGTGTAATTCTCTACTCGACAACTGAGATCTAACACAGTAGATGATAGATTTTTTAACAAAGACTCGTAGAGTCAAAACCTCATGAGTAGGAGACCATTTTTTAAAGCTACACCATAATGGCCTCGCCATCGTCTGAGATGGTAGTACTTAGGGCATAGAAGTAGAACATAAACTTCCTCATGGTCTTGTTGACTTCTTATTTTATAGAAAAATGGCATCCAAGTCTGTTTAATATGTGTGGTTGCAAGCAAACTAGGCATGGAACATATCATACAGCTCATCAAAGCTAGAGTTATGGAGAAGGTCGTGGAGCCATATCAAGGAGTTCCCACGCAGGCTGCTTAGAAACATTCGACAAAGAATGACGACGTCATGTCTCCAAAGCATCATTGTCTACTAGCAACGGAGGAGATCATTTGAGGGGTCATTATTGTCCGGGTGGCGTTATTTGCACACACCTTTTTTTGAGTGACACCCACCTCTTGGTGTGTGCAAATAAGTTACAACAACACAAAAAAATAAAAAAATAAAAAAATAAAAAAATAAAAAAATAAAAAAATAAAAAAATAAAAAAATAAAAAATAAAAACTCCACCACCGAGAGAGATCTTCTTCTCCCGGCTGCCTCCTCTTCCTCCTCCTCTTCTTCTTCTTCTTCTTCTCCGAGCGACTTCTTCTTCTTCTTCTTCCTCCTCCTCGTCCTCCTCTTCTTCTTCTTCTCCAAACGGCCTCCTCTTCTTCTCCAAGAGGGAGGGAGAGAGAGAGAGAGAGGAAGAAAAAGAAGAAGAGGAGGAGGAGAAGGAAGAAGGAAGAAGAGGGAGGGAGAGATCTCTTTCTCCCTTAAAAGAAAAAAATTCGCCCGTATCGGTAACACAAGGTGGACATGGCTTTGGCCATATCGATAGTCAGCTGTTGACATGGCTTTTAATTTTTATTTTTTTTTAAGGAGAGAAAGATAGGGATAGGGAGGGGGGAAGGGAGACACACACACACACACACACACACAGGGGAAAAAGAATAAGAAGATGAGGAGGAAGAAGAGGAGACCGCCCGGAGAAGAAGAAGAAGAAAAGGAAGAGGAGGTTGCTCAAAGAAGAAGAGGAGGAGGCTGCTGCCCACCACCAGGTAAGAGAGAGAGAGAGAGAGGGAGGGAGTGGTAGTGGTATTGGTGTAGTGGTGGTGAAGAGGACGGTGGTGGTGAGTTCCTCTTTGTTTGGTTTTTTTTTTTCACACAACTTTGGGTATGTGCAGATAAGAGGTGAGTGTCACTTAAAAAAAGGTGTGTGCAAATAACGTCACCCTTTTGTCCTCGAACGTGATGAGCTTGAAAATGCTCAAGTTCAGTGGCGAGTTGATTTAGAGGATATTAGTCATAAAGGGTGTGTTGCACAAGCCCTTTCCTTCAGACTAATCAGATAGAAGGGTAAGTAACTCCTCCTTTCCCTTCCAAGTGATAGCTCAAATTTTGACTTCATTTTCTCGAGCAAAATTACTCCGACTTTGTGTGGCTGCCCTTAGTCCCAAGTTGGGGAATCTCCGATGGGGGTATGCCGGACAAAGTTGAAGGAAACGAAATACTCGGACTTGACAAACTCCACGTTGTTACTCATCCCCAAAATCTTATTGAGGTTGTTAACTTCTCTTACAGCAGGATGTCTTTTATCTCAATGCTCCCCAGATGAGCATGTTCTTCTTGAATGCGGGTGAGTTGAGTAGACCGAACTCTCAAGGGATGTGCTCCTAAGAGTTGGTGGTTCTTCCCGATAGTCGCTCCTGGTGGTTAGCACAACGAGCTCCCGTTATGGTGAAAATTGATATGGCTAATGCGTGTGACAGATTGGATCAGGGCTTTTCTGAAATCTGTGTTACAGAAGTTTGGCTTTAATGATAGATGGATTACTCTTATCTCCCAATGTGTTGAAAAATCTTGGTTTTCGTTGTCCTCAAAGGTGTGCTATAAAGGATTTTTCAAATCTTGCCATGGCCTCAGACAAGGTGATCATATTTCTCCCCTTCTTTTTATTTTTGTTGAGGAAGTCTTAAGTAGAGGTTTGTCAGCTTCCTTCTATGCACGTAAAATTGCTTACTATAAAGTTCCACGTGGTTGTACTCCGCTAACTCATTTGTTGTAAGAAGATGATTCCATAGTGTTTCTCTATGGAAGTAAAAAGTAAAAAAAATTGTGTGTGGCCTTATGGAATTCTCAAAGAAGTATGAAAAATGTTCTGGTCAACTGGTTAATAACCCTAAAAGTTGCTTCTACGTACACCACAAGAATCCGAAATACATGAAAAATATTATCTAGCATACTAGTGGCTTCCAAAACAAAAAAATTTCCAATGAAAATACAAGAAAACTACTGTCAAAATTTTTGAAGACATCATTATTAAGGTGCAGGAAAAAAAATTGGATGGAAAAGAAAGTTATTATCTCAAGGAAGTAAGCTTGTTCTTCTTAGGCATGTTCTTTCATCAATCCCTATTTACATGATCCTTTCTTCATTAGTGGTGTTGTTTCAAGTTATGAAAAGGTTACATGCTATTTTCTCTGATTTCTTTTAGGGAGAATTTGAAGGCAAAAAGAAAAAAAAGTGGTGTTCTTGAAATAATATCTATTTTCCTAAAGAAGGAGGGCTTTGTCTCAGAAGTCTAAGAGATATAAGATTCTCTTTCATGCTTAAAAGGGAGTGGGGTGTTCTTAATAGAGAATTAGCTTGGGCTAATTTTATGCAAACCAAATACTTCTGCAATGGTCATGCTAAAAGTAATTACCACAGTGGATCTCGCATATGGTCGAAAATTTGCAAGAATTTTCATATTGTTCACAATAACTCAGCTTGGATTTTGGGTGAAGGAAATATTGATTTTTGGGCTGAGAACTGGTTGGATATTGAACCTAATTAAGAATCTGATCGATGAGGGTGTTGAAGAAGCTATTAATGTATATGATGTGCTTAGAGCATATGGGAGATGGGATTGGGATCGCTTGAACTCTAATAGCCCACACCATTTTGAATTCTAAATTCAAGTTTTGAATTAACTATTGAAAAGGATCGTATGGTTTTGGTCTTCTTCAAACAATGGTGATTTTAAGATAAAATTGGCATGTGAATTGATAAGAAACAAGAAGGGTGTTATGTTGGGACATGATTGGATTTGGCACTCTGATATACCAAAAAAAAATAAGTATTTTTGGTTGGAAAATATGGCATCAAGTGGTTCCAATTGACTTAGCGATTTAATCTGCTTCTATTAGCATGGTTTCCAAGTACAATTGTTAATCCGTCCATGGAAACTATGGAGCATTTATTTATTCAAGGCATATGGAGCATTTATTTATTCAAGGCACTTTAGTGAAGGAAGTCTGGCAATATTTTTGGGAGTACTTTTGGAGTCAGGTTTTTTCCTAACCAATCTATTTTTGCTAGAATTCTTTTTTTTTTCTAGAAAATCTCCCCAAATTGGTAATCTTCGTGGAATAACCCCTTCTATTATTGTTTGGGAGATATGGTTTGCCAGAAACCAAACTAGATATGACAATTTTATTGTCCCAACCTCAAGAGTTATTCGAAAGGTGAAGACTTGGTTATGAGAGCTTTCAAGTCTGATAAATACTAAAAAATCTCCTTCTCATAATGATGCCTTAACCCTTCAAATATTGGATATTGATTTGAATTAAATTCACCCTAGAAAACCCATTCTTGTCAAATGGTTGAGACCTACGATAGGGGAATATGAACTCAATATGGACGATGCTTCCAAAGGTAATCCTAAGTTGAGTGGAGTCGTATGTACTCTGAGTATAATACTCATGCTTGGACTCATATCTGTAAGTTGGCCTTTGAATCTCATGTTCATATTAAACATATTTTCAGGGAAGCAAATTCTGTCAGATAGCTTGGCCAAGAAAAGGAATTAGGCATCAAATGGATTATGTCTTCACTTCTGAATTGGAATTGTCAGGTGCTACTCAACACACTTCATTCTTGGACAAAATTGATTGAAGCACTTTTTCTGCTATATATTTAAGTATTTCCGAGGTATATCACTCATGCTTGGACTCATATCCGTGAGTTGGCCTCTGAATCTCACGTTCATATTAAACATATTTTCAAGAAAGCAAATTCTGTTGCAGATAGCTTGGCCAAACAAGGAATTACGTAGAAAGCAATTCCACGGTCCTAGCTAAGCAAAATGTGTCACCCCGACCAAGAAAGCAATTCCATGGTCATTGCTAACTCATTGAAGAAGCTTCACCATCTCTTCAACATCGGGCCAACAGTCGTTCTTGAGCACCCAACTGCCCCCGGTTCAACAGACCTCCCATTGAACAGCTGCGAAGAAAATGATACACTTTTCTTCAACTTATCTGGGAGCTCCTTGCTCGAACTACCTTTAAAGGAAATATGTTTCTTGAGGCGGCTCCAGTTCAACATCATGCAATTGAGAGGGGGTGCACGCAAGCCCCTCCTACGCAATCTCCCACCTGTCCACAACCCCAAGGCTTTGACAGTCCATCCTCCCCAACCGGTCTGAGCCTTGGGAGCCCATTCCTCAACCTGGAAACTGTCAGCTGCTCTAGGGCATTCTCCTCCAATCTCGCACACAGTGGGCAAGGAGGATCGTGCTTCTGTCTCAGGGGTTGTCTGCTCCAAGCAATCGGGATGAAAAACATGGCAACACGAAAGAACTCCAATCACCAGCATGTCACCACTACTGACAATTCTGCGAGAACTCCATGGTGAACTCTATGACAAAAACCTCTCAAACAATCCGCATTTGATGCCTTCTGGTAGATTATACGATGGGCCAATGCTTTCAGAATCCAATTGCTCAGAAACATTAGTGAAATCAATGCTGCAGCTTGCACTACTCCATCGAAGTATTTCTCTTTGAGCAGTAGCACCAACCTCTATAAACACGAAATAGAGTGAAACTCTGTGCTACTTTGAACTGATTTCGAATGGAAATGTAGATTGTTGTTGTTGTTGTTGGGTGTTGGCCAGTTAAAGGAATTTCTAGGGCCAATAATCCCATGACCTTCTCCCTCGAGAGTTTGGTTCAGAAATGAGATAGGGTGAATGGATTTGGACATGAAGGAATAGCGGCTCAAGAAGTTGTGATTCGAGGAAACATGTGTCTTGGCCATAGCCTCATACTCACTACCAGCTGAACGAGATGAAGTGGAGCCTACAATGTATCAAACTGCTGAAGTTCCTTGTAAAGCAAGTGCCCAGTAAGGAAGTTGACTTATGTAAGGAAAGAAAAAGCTGGGAAACTCAATATCAACTGCGAAGATGAAATAAGAATATCTCCATAGATGGTGTAAGGACCAATGGCCGGACACTGGCTCAGGCAGACAAAAAAGGATAGTCTTCAGTAAATGTAGGGAATAATAGAAGTACTAGAATTTCTCTAAACTTGCATGAAATTAAATAATTATCTTCAATATAAAAAACTGATCACAAAGGAAATTAAGAGAAAAACATTTGTTGTGATTATAATAATAATATTATTAAAACCAAAGAGAAAAACACAAGGGTAAAGTTTGTGAGGAGAAATAGAAAACAGAATTTAAGGATAGATCAAGAACAAGGCCTGGGTTGTGACTTGGGAGTCCACAAGTGAAGAGATGAGAAATCTGAAAATTTGACAATCACTGCAGCTTTATGTGAAAATGATCATGCTTAGAAAGAGATTCACATGGATGATCTCCAGCTTGAGCATCACCTGAAAATGATAATGCAAGTACCATAACAAATCCCATTAGCTCACTTGATAGATATTCTTGTTAGCGGAAGGTGTATTTCTGGGCACGTTGGTATACATAATTGTTTCACCTTTCCCCAATTGGTTGATCTTCTGGCGTAAATGGTTATTTAACATGGTATTAGTACCTTATGGCCTAGGAGGTCACGGGCAAGTCTTTAGCGGAGTGTATTCCCATTGAGGGGACGTGTCAGCAAATGGTATTTTTCCCGTGCACGTGTTGTGTTGACCCGACGACCCGTTTATACATAGTTGTTTCGCCTTTCCCTGATAGATGGATCTATTTGGTTGTTTAACAATTCTGAGTGTTGCCTTCTATTGTAAGTTGCAGAAAATTAATAGTTGGAGCAGTATAACCTGGACTGTTCCCAAGGAAATTCAGACTCCCAGGTCGCACAAGTCCCCAAGTCGAAATGTGTCCAACTCTAAGGCCACCTTGCCTGGCACTTGGTGCATAAGAGAAGCGAATTGACCATTACCTCAGTACATCATATATGTATATACACATAGACCCACACACATGCATATATATGGCAGCTACTTTTCACTCATTGAACTTTCATTTTGTCATTTTCCTTCCATTCAACTTTTTTTAAATACCGTTATTGTCCTTAGAAATTTTCAAAATAACCCTCCAAATTATTTTAAATCTTTTTATGTCCTTTTGATTAAGATAAAAAGTTTAAATCAACCCACCAACCTGAAATTCTGTAGAAGATGTTTCCTTTTTTTTTTTTTTTGGGGGGGGGGGGGTTACACTTTTTCGATGGTGCCTCTTGAAGGAGTATTTTGAAGAAGCTGGTTGGAGATACTCTTTAGACCCTATATGGTGATCAACAAAATGTTTCCTAGTAGAAAGTGTAGTCGAGAAAAAGTTTTTATGACATTTATATGCAATAGTCATTTCTAGAAAACTCCGCAAATGTATTGCTTTAGACTACATTGTCAGTCCCAAGCTGGCTGAAGGAGGAGAGTTACCTCAAGTTCACAGCCGGTGTAAAACTTTTACCAAATCATACCGTGAATCCTGATCCATTAAGATTGAATGAAGGAATATGATTCATGCAGCCAGCCCTATTACATTGAGAGAAGGCTTATGACGATGATTTTTAGAAAATTTATTCAGGGCGACCACACAAAATCTTGTACCTTTTTGGTTAAATGCACTTAACATGGAAACAAATGTAGCAGCACCCTTTTAGGGATAACTTCCTTTTGAAAGATACAATCATCCCCTATTTTTGCTACCAAAACATTGGAGAAGCTTTGTTTAGGATTTAGTCTTCCAAGGACAAAGTTATCCCTAAAGCCAATAACACCAAATTGGTCAAATTCAGATCTGCACCTGGATCCAAGTCGCGATTCATGGATGCACTGCAAACCCTCGCATGAAATACTCGGAAATGGGACGATTTCACATAAACCAATAGGATGCTTGATCCAGGGCGCAACACAACATCATCGCTTAAAACAGTCGGCCCACAATCCATCACCATTAGACATGAGCTCAATGGCATGTGACCCATACACACCCGCTTCGTCAGGTGGTAATCGTAAACCATCTCCCTTGTCCGAGAACACAGTTTCAAGCTGTTTAGTAGATGTCAAGAAAAGAAGGCATCTGAACCTGCTCACGACTCACAACTATACCTTGGTGGTAAACAAACCAAGGGTGAATGGGTTGGGTTCGGTATGGGGACATGGATACCCAGACCCGAACACAAATTCGTATACTTCCCTAAAACAGACAATTTCTCTCCATGCCCCGTCCAATATGCGACCCACTAGTTCAAGGGTCCAGACTAATGAGTTGGTTCCCAAAGTGTAAGGTTTGAGAGACCAGTAGGGAACAGGGATAATCACACTCAATAAACCTGGAGTGCATCATAAACTCTCAAAATCCATAACATTTAAATGCCAACTTTGGAGAAAATGCAACTTGAGGCCTGTCCTTGCGTCAAGGTACGTGTTTTTCCAACGAATCAACTGTGGATTATGTTACAACGGGCCAGAGTGATTGGGTTCATTGGTACTGGTAACAAAAAATAATACATAAATCAAGAAGAAAGATTTGCATGATTCTGGTGTTATCTGCGAGCTATTCCATATACATGGGGGCTTATCAGAGAAGCGTTAGACAAGAAAGCCATGTTAATGTTAACACCTGAAAAGCCAGCTTCAGAAATATCCTTCCCAGTTTCCCTGGTGAGATGACAACCATCAGAAACTCTCTGTTGCAAAGGATCAACAACACTCTGCATAAATCTGAGGGTTGTTCCATCTGCAAGCAAAAGACATGCACTGGTGTCAAGATGAACTAAATCACAACTATCTATGTCAGCCTCATCAATAAGAAGGTCCACATAATACCTTGTGCAGCCACATGTTCCACGAATATGTAGAGACCACCGGGTTTCAGAACCCTTTTCACCTCTGATTTCAATGGTAGATGATGCATTTTAGCAGCTTGAAATTTTGAAGCGTTACCCTCAAAAAAAAGTATCATATATATAAAATGTGGAAAAGAAAATGTGATGGAGAAAAAATATGTACTGTTGAGTCTTTGTCTAACATGGATGGACAAAAGGTGTTTTTGAACCATGGTTCAAAACCTCATTTCGTTTTGTTCTGTTTCGGCTGAGATGATGGGGGAATGTGTCGTCTTGTGTCAAAAGCCTAATTTAAGTACTAAACGAGTTTAAAAGCTTATCTCATGGCATGTATGGCTTTTAACACAAATGCTTAAAAACTAATTTGTACCTTAATTAAGCATTAAAATGACTTAATGTGGCACACATCCAGAGTGGTTCGGACGCATCATGTTATCACCATGTATTTTCTAACCATCTGAAAGCATATGAGAGAACAGATATTTAGGATCATATGACTGGGTCTCCATACAAGAGATTTCTAGGCCAACAAATAAATTGTTTGGGTAACTCTGATTTATGGAATTCTCCCTAAACTTATCACCATGTATTTTCTAACCATCTAAAAGCATATGAGAGAACAAATATTTAGGATCATATGGCTGGGTCTCCATACAAGAGATTTCTAGGCCAACAAATAAATTGTTTGGGTAACTCTGATTTATAGAATTCTCCCTAAACTTATCACCATGTATTTTCTAACCATCTAAATGCATATGAGAGAACAAATATTTGGGATCATATGACCAGGCTAATTCTTCGAAGATATCCTAGGTTGGTAACATCGAATAGGGCATGTACAGACAGCATTGCCAGAAGAATTGCTACTTCCCATCCTACCATCCCAACACATGTACGCTTCAAAATAATATTATTCCATAAGGTATTAGTTCATTGGTATTAGAGAAGATGCATTAAAACTATATAATAATACAAAGATCAAAGAAATGTATAAGCTAAGGTTTGTGCCTAATCCTAGCGTGTGTTAAACCCATGACATGTGACACATGAACGTTTAAAGAAATGGGACTTCCTTGTTGTGTATAAACATAGACAAAATAGAAAAAATATAGATACCAAGATTAAGTGCATTTCAAGCTATAATCAAAATTATTTCTTAAACGCAAATAACTAATTCTCACTCATCTCAATCTACATCATTCATAGTTATGGAATAGAGAGAAAGAAAGGGAAGGAGAGAGTCGAACGTGTATTGTTCGACCTCATAATTTTATTTATAAGAACCCAAAGTACATTAAAAAAAAAGGTGAAAAGACTAAATTACCCTTAAAAGCAATAATGAACTCCTAACACTCCCTCTCAAGCTAGAGCATACAGATCATGCATACCCAGTTTGTTTCATAAAACTAAAAATGGACTTAAGGCTTTAGTAAAACCATCACCAACTTAATCCTCTAACTTGATGTACAAAGTAACAATTCACTTGCTTGTAACTATGCCCCGAATGATGTGACAATCTACCTCAATGTGCTTAGTTCTCTCATGAAACACTGGATTACTAGCAATAAAGGTAGCTACCTGATTGTCACAATACATCTGTAGAGGTGTAAGAACAACAAAACCTATCTCTCGGAGTAGAGATTGCACCCACATCATCTCACATGCGGTATGGGCCATAGCCCTATGCTCAATCTCGGCAATAGGTCAAGCCACCTCTGTTTTTGACTCCGCCAATTGTCCAGGTTGTTACCCATAAATGTATAATAGCCAGATATGGACTAGTGATCATTGTGGTCGCCAGCCCAAGCGGCATCAGAAAACCCAGTAACAACCAAAATCATTAACGGTCTATACAACAATCATTTACCTAGTGAACCGTTCAAGTATCTCAAAATACAATACACAAGATCCCAGCGAAGTTGGCGTGGAATATGCATAAACTGACTCACCACATCAATTGCAAATGTAATATCCGGATGAGTCACTGTGAGATAAATCAAGTTCCTAACAAGCTTTTTGTAACATCTTAGATCACTGTATAACTCCCCCTGTTCACCATGCAGTTTGACGGTAGATACCATGCCTCAACCACCCCAACATGCCAGTCTCCTCTAACAAATTTGTGACATACTTTCATCGAGAGAGACTAAAGTGGCATTTGGTAAACTTAATTTCATACCTTAAAAGTTTGAAAGTGGGACATTAAGACCTTAATGGGACATTTGGACTGTTTGGTAACCACTTGAAATTCAAACCTGAAATTCACTGATTTTTTAAGGCATCCCCCCTCCACTTGTTGTCGTAAGACATTTTGGTTGAATATGGTAAGTGATGGAATCTTTAAAAATATTCTAAGGTTCTATCAAAAACACCGAATTTTTTTTGATAGGTAAACATTTATTGTTCCCCCTAAGGCCTAACCCCACCCCCACCCACTACGGTAAGAATGGGACCGAACCCAGGTCTTTGGGAATTACCCCCCAAAGACTCGATCCCAGGTGCCCTTGTATCAAAGCTTTCTCTATTAAAAAATTTACAAAAAAGCCCAAATAAACATTTTAAAATACCCAATATACATTGTCTTAATTTTTAAACATATGGAGCTTTACCAGATGATCTAAATCTACAAAAATTAAGCTCTTAAGCTTCCCGCACTTAAAATTAAACACTTTAAGCTTTATGTGCTGAAATTAAGTTTTACCAAACACTACCTAACACCTTTGGAGCAGGCCACATCTATACCGAAAGTAATGAAGAACACCAAGGTCCTTGGTGTGAAAATGCTGGCGCAGGTGGGATTTTAGGTCAACAACGCCATCACTCATTGTGATAAAATGTCATCCACATATAGAATAAGAATGATGATCCCATAAGGTGCGCGTCAAATAAATAGAGTGATCAAAAAACGACGAGTAGAAACCATACGGTAACACAACTGTACTAAATCTATCGATCCAGGCTCTCGGAGACTACTTCAACCCATAAATAGCTTTCTTCAACTTGCACACCTTATCAAACTAACCACTCACCACATATCCATGAGGTTGTTCATTATACACCTCTTCTTGCAAATCCCCATGCAAGAAGGCATTTTTGATATCCAACTAATACAAGCGCCAATGCAACGAGACAACCATAGATAACAAAACTCAAACAGAGTTGAGACAACAAGAGAAAATGTCTCAAAATAATCTACTCCAAAGGTTTAAGTATACCTTTTAGCAACCAAACAAGCTTTCAATCACTCAATAGTATCATCCAACTGATATTTGATGGTATACACCCATCTGCATCCAACGGCCTATTTCCTGGAGGAAGGGTAGTCAAGTCCCACGCTTGATTTTGTTAAAGAGCACACATTTCTTCATCCATTGCATTTTTTCAACCAGAAGATGAGACAACCTGCTGATGTGACTTAGGAATAAAAATAGCAAAAAGTGATAACGTAAAAGCATGAAAAGACAGAGGAACACAATGAAACGAAACAAAATTAGCAATAAGATGTTGTGTTCATGAACGAATACATTTGCGCAAAGCAATGGATAATGTAGCAGATGGATCCTCAACTGAAGAAGATGATTGATTGGCAGGCACAACAGTGTTGGATGGTGTAGACTTGGCTCTCATGTGATAAACCTGCAACGACCGTGGTGCATCATCAATAGGGTTATGCTCATGCCCTGAACCAATCAACTTCTTCATTTTGAGGTCCTAAAATCACAAGGAAAAAAAGGTTATTGAACACAAAATATTTAGTAATTTGACTAACATATAGGAGATTAAATGGAAAATCATGTATAAGGAAATGGATGATGTAGAGTGAATATCAAATTTACCCACCACATTACGTGTAGACCCATTAACAAACATAATTTTGGATTTAGAAGACTGGAAATCAGAAAAACTATAAGACATACCAGATATATGTGCACTAGCTCTTGAGTCAAAGATGTCTAAGTAACTAAACATGGGGGAATACGTAATTTGACCAAAGCAGCAGTAGAAGTGGAAGAACCAATAGTAAGAGTAAGATAATTTATCTTTTGGAGCAATTGATTAGACTCCTCATGAGAAATAAAAATAGAACCTGAACGACCAGAAACGCCATCAGGTGAAGACTGTGAGCCAATTTTTGTCGTGCTAGACCTCCTCAGAGGCCTGATTAGCCCATGTTGGTTTACTCCATTTATCCCAAC
Organism: Euptelea pleiosperma; assembly: GCA_035048495.1. NCBI lineage: Eukaryota > Viridiplantae > Streptophyta > Magnoliopsida > Ranunculales > Eupteleaceae > Euptelea > Euptelea pleiosperma. Next base: position 16,928,330 of record CM068543.1, read on the forward strand.
AATAATCAACAATGTGACTAGTCATGCCACAATAGGTACACTTCAAAGCCTCACCTCGACCAATACCATGACCGCCGCAACCACTGTTGCTACCACGACCAATATTATGTCCACCGAAACCTCCAGAAGCCTCAAACCACCCAGTAGAAATAAGGATTGAACTCTCCTTCGAACCCGAAGCTTGAGTTCCAATAGATGTTCTCTGTAATCGAGAATAAGCATTGGCTACACTGGGAAGAGTTTCACTAGCTAAAATATGTCAATTAATTAAGTCGTAATCGGAATTCGGACTCGAGAGGAATAAAGCAACGTGAAACTCCTCCCATTATTGTTTATGTTGCTCGAGGTCAGTGATAAGGGCTGATAAATCTGTAACTCTTCCCAAATACCATGAAAAGAACTATATTGTTCACTGAAGGATTTGTCTCCTTGTTTTGAGTTAAAAATTGTCTCAAACAAATGATAAATATGAGAGAAATTCCGGTCTTGTGAGTAAATATCCGTGATGGAATTCTAGATTTGCTTGGCAGTGTCAAGAAATATCACATTCATGGAGATCTTCGACTCCATATTTGATGCAGGACGGGAGTACCTTTCTGCGATTTTTAGGGGATAATGAGGGAAAGTTACTATTCACGTGGCACTATTCACGTGACACTATTCACGCAATACTATTCACAGTGTTGTGGTATGATTTGGGTTTTCTTAAATAAGAAATTGACCAAAAAAGAAAATAGAGATAGAGAAAGATAAAAGAATAAGAGAGAAGAGGTAGATAAAGAGAGGGATAAAAAGATACATTCAGCTTTGCACCGAATTAGCTTGGCTTCGCACCAAGAGAGGATGGCTTCACACCACGAGAGAGATTTCTATTTCTTCATTCATAATTTTTCATTGTCAAAATCAAAGGGTACATCACCTTTTATAAGACTCTCTACTTGAACTTTCCAAAATCTATTGAAATTAAAAACTCCTAAAATCAACTATTGCAATCAATAATAAAAATCCTAATTGGAAATAAAATCTAATTTCAATTGAAAATCCTAATTAAATTAAAACAAATCTTTGTGGAGTCTACCTATCTAAAAATAGTAAAAATGGGAATGACTATAAATAGTAATTTCCAGATTTACTATAAATAATAAAAATGAGATTTACTATAAATAGTAAGTCCATTTGCTTGACTGGCATAGATTCGGTGTAACGTGGACTATCGTAGTAGAATGCTCCGGCATCAATATTATTCCACAGCCAAGTGATGACTAGGGAATTTATACCCTGCCAATCGTCAGACCCTTTATCATCATCGAAAGGAGGCTCATCTATAATATATTTTAATATCTTCTTCACACACAATTAAACCTTCACAAGTTGAAACCATAGTAAATAATTGGTACCGTTCAATTTAACCGACATGATCTGAGCTCCAACTCTATCTGACATACCCCAAAGGGGTGTTTTATCATAACCCAAAGCAACCATAGTATGCGAAAATCAGCCACGAACTGCTACGGGAACACTCAAACCCACCGTTGAGGAAGCAACTAGTTAGCATTAAGCCCTCACCTTAGGGACTGCAGCATCAAATCCCAGCAACAAAAACAAAACCAAACAATCGCTAAAACAACACCAACAACAGCAAAACAATCACCAAACAGTATCAAACAGCACCAATAGTCCTTGCAGCAGCGTTTATATAGGCAGCGACATTCAACAATGCCAAACAACACAACACTTTAGGGCTTGCGGTAGCCTTTACATAGACTGATGCATATTAGAGAAGGAAACCCTAGCATGTGGCTCCCTCTAGACCAAAACCTTAGGCGTAATGAAAAAAGAAAGAAGAAGAGGATATTAAGGGCTTAGGGAAAATCATAGAACAGTAATTAGGGCTACTATTCAATGTTCACGACACTGATCACGTGCTCTGATACCATATAAGAATAGAGAGAAAGGAGGACAAGAGAAGTAGGAAAGAGAAAAAGAGAGAGTTGAACATGTATTGTTCGGCCTCCTCGTAATCTTATTTATAAGCACCCAAAGTACATGAAAAAAAAAAAAGTGAAAAGACAAAACAACCCGTATTGCCAATAATTAATAGTTGACCACATTGCTTTCCTTTCACTTTCTTTCCTTTTCTGGCGGTTAAGTTGGGATAAAGCCACAATTTCATGGCTGCAATGCATATTATCAGCTAGTTGGTTTTTGCATCATCTTCATAAAATGTTTGCCCTTACTGAATCACAATTCACAACCCATCAACGAGATGTATCAGATTTTGGGCGTGACATAAAAGGCGTTTTTGATGTGAAGTGAAACTTCACAGTGATTAAAACTTGATTGAGTAATCATAACAATCAGCTCATCCTTGATGAGGCTCAGGTTAATCTAACAGGGTAACTTACTTTACTTGAAAGTGGTTGGAGAATTTGATTAGTACCCAAACCTCAAAAATTCAGATTCAAACCAAAAACAAGCTTTTTAAATTGAAAACTTGATTTGTATATAACCAAAACAAAGGGCCTCGTGGAATAAAAGATCCCAACATGAATTTCAAGCTGTTAAACTTTAAGAATGAAGAAACTAAAAGTCCCAACAAAACTCAAATACCTTTCAGTGTCATATTGACATCTTGGACGGAGCATAATACAAGTGTTCCAATGACAGCATCCATAGAAGAATCACTTATCGGCAACGACTCCCCAACCTGCAGAAAACATTATCAATACCTTTAATCTCCCAATAAAACCAACTTTATGGTTCTCAGAACCAGTATATCAAAAATTTATAGATCAATAATGTATATATTTATTTGAGAAAACAAATGAACTCTGGGATCGATTTGGTGGTGGTGGTGGTGATGGTGGTGGTGTGTGTGTGTGTGTGTGTTTGGAGAACTCGCCACTTGGCAAAGCTATCTGACATCGCATCGCCTTCCCTATAGATGTAGTCATGCAGATAATCCGAGCCTCCCCAAACCAAGTCAAAGATATTGTTGAACACTCAGCTTCCTTCACAGGATATCAGTTACCTCGTTGGCCCAATGAATAACAATGAGGGAATCTCCCTCAATGACACCCAGCAGCCCAAGAACCACACAATTGAACTTGGATCCATCAAGTATATTTTCCCTATTATGAGAGTACTTTTCTACTTTGGAAGTAGCAAATTGATTAATTTACCCCCAAGATTTTGTCTTCCATTGACTAGAAGATAGCCAATTTTATCTATTTTGCTCTTTCCCTATAAAATATTGTTATCCAATTATTTTTAGAGGCTACATATAAGTCCTTATTGTTCAATAACACTGCTCCCTCTAGTGTCTCATTTATCAACTCAATTCTCTTCTCTAGACAATAACAAGCTCCAGCAACATAGTAACTCTATCTATGCTCATGAGCTACCTTTTTTGTATAAGAAAGAAAGGTAACTAAAACCCACTCAAAATATACTATCTAAAACCAAGTCTAACCAAAAAAATTGTTCTATGAACTGTTCAAGCCTCTATTCACAAACCTAGAAACCAAAAGCAACCCCAACGTTATCAATCAGTTTCTTGCACTTTTAAGAGAATGAAAACCATGTGAAGAAACCAGAACACCAACTTACTTAAGCTACCAAGGATTCTCAACAGTAAAGGGAAACTTGTGTAATAAAAAAAACACCGAATGGCTCTTTCACTATAAAAAGGACCTATGAAAGAAGAAAAAGAAAGGTTCGCTGAGTTCTGCAGTGGGTATAAGTGAAGAGAGAGCAGAATCATCAATATAATTCAATTCCTATATAACAAGCATCTAGTTGTGGATATCTAAATAAATAATTTCACACAGAAAAACACCACCATTGCAAGAGTAGAGCTGTCTGGGAAGAGACCTTACTGCTTGTATAAAACTAAAATGTGTTAATGGTAGACCTGCAGCTACCGCTGCCGCCTGAGCATATTTCTCCATCTTTCTGTTTGGATCTACACCAAAAACATGGACACCCGCATCACTGGCATAATATCTGAGATTAGGACCAGTTCCAATACCGAGCTCCAGCACTTTCTTACTCTCTCCTTTCAAATTAGTAAAGAGTTCTGCTTTATATCCTGCAATCTTCAAAAGAAGAACAAAAGAATCTGTGTAGCCAGAAATGCACGCACCCCATAACATATTTACATAAAAATTGAGAAAAATAAAACATTTAAATAGTTTTCATTTTCAGCTCAAGTTCAAGTTATCTTAAAAAGGCCACTACCTCTACTTCGTAAGATTTCATGCTCTTCTCCAAAGCCAATGCATAGAACTCCTCGTACCAATCCGGTCTTGGAGGGTGAACTCTGTTCAGCATAGCCTGTACACGGAACTTACTGTCACTTTGTACAACCCATCACTACAAAAATGGGAACATTCCACTATTCATGACCAATCCTGAATTCCTGATATGGTGCCCATCTAGATGCATATAAATGCTTTATGAAAAATTTAGTGTTTACGGGTCGGACTTGGAACTGACAAAGTGTTTCGTATTAAATTAGATGGAGAAAATAGCAAGCTGGTTCTTCTTGGAGGTAAGATTCAAACTGGACTATATTTCTTCCTGGACATAATTTATCAGCACCCAGATCCGCCATCGTTACAACATGGGTACATAATTTACACTTGAAGCATTCAACACATACACAAAACCCATGTCGAAGTATACAGATAATATCCTTATTCAATTCTCATTTCTGCGAAAACTTAGAACGGCGCTGAATTAGAGAGTTTTTTCTAATCTTTCGAAGCCAATCAATAATTCAGAGAGAACGCACGGTCAAATTGGCCTCCTCGGGAGGCAAAAATCGTTGATTATAACCTGATATAACTCGATTGAGTTCGACACTGAGTTGCAATTCCATTCACATTGTATCAGACAAGCTTAAGTAAACCTGATGCTAAGAAAACCGACTCGAGTCTGACTTCAGTCCTTCAATTGCAGAATTCAACTATGCCAAACCGAGTCAAGACGGCCGAGTCAAGAGACGATCGAGTTTTGAACACTTGTTGGCCATGCAGTTAACCACAATCCTGATGGGAGAGTGAAGAGAAAACGTACCGTCGGATCCAACTGTAACTCAGATGCGTTTGAAGGAAGAATCGGAAGCAAAGCTGAGGCCCCAATAAAACGTCTTCTTCCACAGAAGCAGAATCTACTAGCGCAGGAGGAGTCCGACGCGACCATTGCGTCGTTGCTCTTCTTCGATTGTTCCGACTTCTCGCGCTTCCGAGCCAATTCGGATCGGATTCCGACATTTTTCGGCAATTTTGCAGAAGAAAATGACTCGGGGGACTTGATATTTACAGTTATTGGGGTTTTGGTCTTTGAGGGTTTAGTAGGGAAGGAGACAAGTAGGTGTAGTGGAGATGAAAGGGTCATTCTAGAGCGGGGATCACCGAACAAGTTTAGGCAGCGGCCGAGCTTCGTCGATTTCAGGTTTCAAGTGAGGTTCAGGGTCCGACTACTAGCCAAGGAAAAGGGCGCGAATTTGCGAGATAATGGGTTCTACTTGGAAAAAATTTAGACGCAGAAATTTTTATATGGGTCGGGCTCCAGTTGCCGCCCTAAAATGACAGACTCCTGTTGCAGGACACAATATGAGCCACGTGGTACACTCTTAAAGGACTATGACCGTATGGATGTTTGGCCAATCCCTAGGTGGACCTACAAACGAAAAATCAGCTTGATTAGTAATTTATAGGCGTTGGAGCTTCGTACCTCAAATACTATTCAAATTCCCACAGTTGAGATCAACCCATGAAAATAAGTTCAATCCAACGCCTGTAAATCACTAATCAGGCCAATTTTTGGTTTGTAGGTCCACTTAGGCCAAACATCCATACGATCAGAGTCCTCTAAGAGAGTTTCACGTGGCTCATATTGTGTCCTGTAACAGGAGCCTGTCATTTTAGGGCGGTAACTGGAGCCTGAGCTTTTTTATATATTTTTTTCGAAAAAGATGTAACAAGGTATGCCTGAAACTGTTTCAATTGGGGAAGCACCATTTTGGTTACTTACCGCTGTAATCTGGACCCACTGACCCATGGATGTTTATCCCACCCATTGATGGATATATAAACCAAAAATCACCTTGATTGGTATTCTATAACCATTAGATTTTAACACTTTTTAAGGCGTTCTCATAGCCATTGAATGAAGCCATTATTTTTGTACTAAAACCAACGGCTAAAAATCATCAAACAAGCTGATTTTTGGTACGCCTGTCTATTAAGGGGTGGGCTAAACATATATGCGGTCAGTGGGCCCAGATGGCAGCGGTGGCTACCAAAAATGCCGCTTCCACAATTGAAAATATCTCAGATATAACTTGTTAGATCACGACCAATTTATTTTTAGAAATTTAGAGTTATCTGTACTAGGGGAACGTCGCGTGTGATGCATATGCACCTTACACGTAGCACACTCGTAGAGATCACTCACTATATCGATATTTGGCCCATCACTAGATGGACCTACATGCAAAAAAAATCAGCCTATTAATAATTTTTAAGGATATGATTAGAGTCGTTTTCACGGGTTGATTTTTAACCATAGATTTTGAGCATTATATGGGTATTCAGATCCAAAGATTTGAAATCACTAAACAGGCTTGTATAGGTCCACCTAGGAATGGGACAAACATCTATGCAGTCAGTAGTCCCTAAACGTGTGCTACGTGACTTATACTATTGTCCCTTGTCATCATTGATGAGGGACGGGGCATGTTGGCATACTCCAACTCAGGTTTTTTCTTTGGAACAGACATTAAATGAGGGAAGGTTTTACCTTTTGAAGGCCTTTACTTGTCACATGAGTGGGTGGCACTACTGGTTGTTGTTTTATAATAGTATAGATATATAGATATGTATATACTGGGGACGACGCGTGAGTTGCAAGTGCACCTTACACGTGGCACATTTTTAGAGATCACTGACCGTATGGATGTTTGGCCCATCCCTGCGCGGATCTACATGCAAAAAATCGAGCAGATTAGTGATTTCTAAGCAATCGATTGGAGTCAATTTTCATGGGTTGATTTTTAACCATAGATTTGGCCACATGGCACACTTACAAATCCATGATTGTTGGAGCCATTTTCATACCTTGCACGTGAGTGTGATGTAAAGAGAGTACGGTAGAGTGGAGAGCTATAAGAGAATCGATCAAGATACATGGGGAGATGGAGTGGAGCAGGTGAGGCCGTGGAGCAGGTGAGGCCGTGGACTGAGATCTTCTACAAATCAAACTATTGTTATTGGCCTGCACTAAAGCACGGGGAAGAAATAAAAAAAAATAAGAAATATTAATAACTATATAAAAAATTTAAAGTATGTGCCAAAAAATATATAAATAACTATTAGCATGGAGAGCATCCTCCAAATTGACTATCATTCTAGATTAGTTGAGACCCATTACAGGTTTACCATTTGATTGAAATCTAAAAAATTACTCAAAAATCTACTTTGAAGGCTTAAATTTACTTCCAAATCCCATCATATAAGAATCGTAAATTAATAAAAAAAAATCATATAATAAATGGATATCATTGGAAAGATCTGAGCTTGAGCTTTGTAACAATACTATTTTTAAAGGAATCCAACAATTGGATTGAAAGTTATGGAGAGAAATGAGGGAAGAGGGGTAAATGAGGTGGCAAATTTCCAAGAGAAAAGAATGCTGCCGATTTGATTGCATTAATTGCAATTTTTAATTTCTAAATGTCATAATAAAAATATTAAATAACATTAAAAGCTATTGGTATCTTAGGAACACGTTTTTATTTAATATATTGGTTCATTTCTTTAACAACCCACCTCTTTAGAACATAGTCACAGTAAAAATGATTTTAAATTGTTTCTAAATTTTAATTAGGTAAATTTTATCTAACAAGGTAAGACGTTTTAGTTGGTTCATTTTTTTTAGAGAGAGGTCGGTTGTTGGAAGATTATTTGGTATTTAGTAAAATCATCAGTATCTTCTAGCTTCCTTTTGTGGGTCCATCTCTCTACATCTTCCTCTCATTCTCCCTAATAATTATGTCATATTTCAAATGTTTCACGTCTAACAAATTTACCAGCTTCACGATAGATTCCTCCGCCCCTTCTTCCAAACACCTATTTATTCCATTAAATGACAGAAGTTACTAAATTTATTTATTTTTCTAAAAGTTCAATTGATGAACTAAATTTGAATGAATTTTTTTCTTTTTATGAAATTCTGAAGTCCGCCTGAGGAGTCGAATTTAAATTATTTTTTTCTCTAAAGGTATGGAAATTAGAGGAAAAAACGTTGTACATGATCGCCAAAATTATTGTTTCTATGCTTATGTGCTCTCTATGTCCAAAGCGGAAGGAAATATGGGATTTAAAAACTTTTTGAGTAGTGGAGAGATTTTAGGAGTAGTGTACCGCAGGAGAAAAGTAAAAAAGAGGAGCTTTAGGAATATTTATTGGAGAGATTTTATGAATTAAAAAGAGAGTTGTAGCTCTTGAGAAGAGAGGATGTTTGGGATGAGAGAGAAAAGAGACGAACGATTAGGAAGTGGGAAGAGATAGAATCCATACTTAACAACGCTTGGGAATAGAGATGATACTCAGTGAGAAGAGAGAATTCGAAAGAAAATTACTTGCTGATGTAATTATACACCACCAAAAGGAAAATCAACTAGTATTGTTGGCCCCCACCTACCTACCCATGGACTCCAATCTCAACATGCATGATTCCAATACATGATAACACATTTTCTTCTCTCCTTTTTTTTTTTTATGATAGAATATGGAGAAAGAGAAGTGATATTGATATAAACTAAGATTGGATGTTGGGAAGAAAAGTTGTCCACGTAGAAAGTAAGTTTGACCTTTTTTTGTACCCTTTTATTAATTTGAAAACTGAACATAACAAAATTTTCATCCAAACTCCACTAATGTGTCAATTTTTTCTCCTACCAACATATGCTCGTCTATTGATATAGATTGAACGCGTGGAAGAACTGTTTCAATGTTTATTGTTTATTGTAATGCCACCATGATTAAATTGATCCTACAAGAATCGATTGGATGGTTATGAGCACATGATCAACGCCAATCTAAAAAAATATGGTCAATCTAGTTAGGTCCCATTTATAATGGCTGAGACCACGACTAGCAAATCAACTTTTAGAACCACGAATATGTTTTTTATCCGGTGATCCTACAACATATACCCCTTTATTGGGGTTGAGGAAAAAGAAGTTGGAGAATAAGAATAGCAGAGGGAGAAGATGTTACTGGGCCTTTTTTCAGAAACCAAGAGTATATTGTCTGATTCATCACAATTAATCAAGCGGCTCAAATCCATTACATCAAAATTGAGCAGGTAGCAGTCTTCATCGTCACCAACTTTGTAAGCTTCGACACAAACTTCTCCCACCATCTTAATGTTCAACAGGTATACGGAATTATTGTTCCTCGAAACCTTATATGAGTGAGCATATAAAATAAATAATTTAAAAATAAAGTGGATCAAAAAATAAAACATATCAAATAAATTATTTTTTCTCCTATTGCTTTCCTTGTACAGTTTCATTGTTCATATCCAAAAGATGCAAAGCAACCGAAAAATAAAACAAAAGCACAAATTGTGAGATTTTGACCCCACCAACCAAACCATTTTTGGTTAGAAACTTCACCTATAAGTAATTTGTTGAGCACCCAATACCATAGATTGCAAAGCAGTGTGTCATTCTGTAAAACAAAATCAAAATTGAGAAGATAAGAGAAATTGTTTTAAGATTCTATCTGAAAGAGATGAAAATAAATATATAGATAGCACCAGAATCGTTTTTCCATCTCAAGTTGAACAAAAGTATTTGTTGAGAATAAAGGGTAGATAAGGAAAAAAATGGCTTATTAACTTCTCAAAAATTAGAAAAAAGAAAGAGGCAGAGTAGAAGTTGGGTTATAATTGCTCGCTAATCTGGATTTTTCTTCTCGAAGAACCAGAGGCTTGTACTATGCATCTATACAATCTATAAGACAAATATCTCTATAAACCCATATCATAAAAAATTCAATTTTTGTGATAAACCAGGGTGTTTGAGGTTCTGACATTTGCCATGGGAATAACAAGTCGTCGGTTCGTTTTAGTGATGAGCCAGGAAGGGAAGACAAAATTTAGAGCAACACTGATGGTGATTCCCAATGTAAGCATGGGCTAGAAGAACAAGGTGAAATGGAAATTAATCAATGGTACTTGATTTGGCTTGGCTACTATGGTTTCCATGGAGATCGAGCAAAGATGGGCGAGTGGCTACTGTGGACGGAGATGTCGGATGGAGAGAACGTCGTTTTAGAGTAGATATGTAGAGAAGTTGTAGAGTTTGAGAAAATACTTTTAAGAGTTTGGAAGGGAGAATAAGGAACTGTTATAGATGTTCATTGGAGAGACATCTCGGGATAGAGAGAGAGAGAGAGAATTTTGAACCGTTTGAGGTAAAACCCATTTTGAAGTTGTTGAGACTTGAAATGTTTTGAGATTCTAAGATAACCGAAGTTACAAAGACGTTTTCGAGATTCCCATGTGAGAAAAGAGAGTGCATGCTTTAGGGACGTATGGAGGGTATTTTTGGAAAAAAATTTAGAAAAAATGGGGAGAGTGCCACCTTAGCAGTGTCGAGCTTTAGTATAGATAATAGATTGACAATTGACGACACCCTATGGAGCAAAGAGGGGAGGAAGTTGATGACCTTGGGCATCGATCGACGGATAGGGGGAACCCAGGTTGAGCAGCTGGAGAAGTGGTCATAGTGCCTTAAAGAGAGAGAGAAGATGGAGAAAAAGAGAGAGTTTAACCATTACTAAATGGGGATTGGCAGGAGGATGGGTCGGTAACATGTGAATCCAAAGCTCAACCCATGGAATAAAAATTAGAATTTTTCTTAAAAATAAGAACTGTGGCTCAGACCTTACTGAAACATGTTCTTCACAAATTAGAAAATAATAACAAAAACAGAGGAGGCACTTACCGAATAGGATTTATGCTTTGGTAGAGAAAGGGGGCCTCACGATGGCACCATTGATGAAGGAAGATCTTCTCGTCTTACCAACAATTGCGGAACTGCCGAACATAGTCTCTTCTTGTGGCTCCTATTGAAGCACAAGAACATGGTCTATTCTTCCGGTGAATTAAGAAGAGGCGAGAAGACAATGGTACGATCCTCGAGGTTTGAGTACTTCACGGAAATAAACAAGGTGAAGAAAAATTGAATAGTTAGGGTTTGAGAATATTTAGTAGATTTTAAAAAGAGATTTAATGAAGGAAAGATTTTGGTAGGAAACAAGACTCCTCTTGCAACCGAAAGGAGAAATTTGGACGTGATGCATGGAAAATTTCCATCTCGTCAATGAGGCCTTGTTCGTGAACGATGATGATTAATGCTAATTATGTGGAGGTTATACCTTGGAAATAGATCCTCCGTCATCGCGCCATGCATGATTGGGAATGACGCTCGATTAGACTCTAAAGTTTTTGGAATATGGAAAAAAAAGATGCAACAAGGCATACCTCACGCTTTTTGGCTTGCTTATGGAGGTACTATTTTTGTTACTCACAGCAGCATTCTGGGCCCACTGACCACATGGATGTTTAGCCCACCTCTTGCTGGATATGCACAGAAAAATTACCCTGATTGGTAATCTCTAACCATTAGATCTAAGTACTTTTTAAGGCGTGATTATAGCCATTGGATTCAACCATTGTTTTTGAGTATCAAAACCAATGGCTAAAATCATCAAAACAAGCTGATTTATGGTATGAGTGTCTACTTAGGGGTGGATTAAACCAATGTTTAAAGGAAGCCATTTTAATGGTATAACGGACTGGGGCGTTATTGTTAAAACGGATTGTAACGACCAGGGGAAAAAATGGAAAAAGCAAAATTTAACGGAAAAAAATGGCGTTGAGATTCAAAATTTTGAAAACTAACGAAAAAAAAAACGACTGTTAAAGCCGTTAATTTTTACAGTAATGGGCTTGGGGCGTTACCGTTTAAACCCCGTTAAAAACTTTTAAACGGTCATTTTATAAAACCATGAGTTAAACATCCATGCTGTCACCGGGCCCGGTTGGTAACAAAAATCATGCTTCCCCATGCCAAAAAGCGTGAGATATGCCTGTTACACGGGGGAAGGCTTCCATGCACTAGGGCACCACACAGGCCCTGCTCAAGGTGTGCCACATCAGCAAAAAAAGCTAAAATAACCGTGCCCCCTATGTAACCGACTAACCGGGGTTGCGTTTGTAATTGCCAGTTATTTTAGCTTTTTGCTGATGTGGCACGCCTTGAGCATGGCCATGTAACGGGAGCCGGGGTATGTCAACTTTTTCAAACTGTGTAGGGGTTTGTCTAACATAGATGAATGAAAACAAGTAAAACTTCTGTCACAACAAGCCGAGAAATTTTTTGAAGCAGTAGATTTTTGAAGCAGCAAAGCAGTCGCCAATCACATGGCTGTTTCAAAAATCCATTGCTTCAAAAAATTTTCTTGGTCACAACCCACAATATGAGCCATGTGGCATACTCTTAGTGGACGCTGACTGTATGGATGTTTGGTCAGTCCCTCGGTGTACCTGCAAACCAAAGCTCAGCCTGATTAGTGAATTATAAATGTTGGATTGAAGTTATTTTCATGGGTTGATTTTAACTGCAAGAATTTGTGCATTATTGAGCGTTATTTGGGTGCAAAAATCCGAAGGTTTTAAATCACTATCAGGCTGATTTTTATTTTGCAAGTCCACCGAGGGACTGGCCAAACATCCATACGGGCAGCGTCCACTAAGAATATGCCACGTGGCTCGTATTGTGGGTTGTGACCGGCTTCGGTAACAACCCGTTGTGACAGAAGTTTTACTCGATGAAAACATGGGTACGTCAAAAGTTTCCAGAAAGAAAGAAGAGGGGTATGCGTACAGCGTACTACAGAATGGTTAGTCGGTCTAGTATGCAACCTTTACATACTTAAAAGTATGCAAACATTGTATCCTTCGTTGAATGCTCATTGAAAAACGTGTTTTTATATATTTTTTAAAATATTGAAATAACACATTTTTCAAGGGACATCCAACAGTACTGACAATGTTTGCATACTTTTGAGTATGCATACTAAATATGTCCGTTATGTTTTAGCTGCATGCTCTAAATTGCAGAAAAAGCAGGGAGATTTCTGTCATTTCCCAAAGTCATTAGGACTCAGTTGTGGTATCTTAGAACTGGTCAAGACTCAAAAACCCTAGAACCAAAAAAAGTGTTCCGAAGATATTTTACAATCTCTCTCTGAAGTGAAGAAATCTCTGTACATCTCTCTCTTTCCAGGATTCGGATCGGCCAAGGTACATCATGTTGTCGTCTTGGATTTTCGACTTGATTGCGTGATCCGTGTTCTCCTCTTTCCATTCTGCAAATCGTTTTGTTTTGTGTAACTTGGTTGGAGTTTATAGTTTGCTTTGGGTTTATCAGATCTTCGCGTTTTTTTCAATCTTTGAAGCATTAATGTTTTGTACTCGCTGAATGTTGATATCTCACGATGTTCTTCGGGTAATTTGGTTGGCTTTTTATCATATGTTGATGTGGTAAAGTTGATTGAAGTCTATGCAGATCTGAATGTTCTTGGTTTTTGGGTTTTGGAGGAGATTGAATCTATGCATTTTAATTCTTTTAGGTTTAGTTCATTAATATTTCGTTTCGAAATCTGTATAATTGTCTTCCGGTGCTTTTGTTGTTTGATGCAGATGTTTATGATTAATTTGGAAACTGGGGTTTGCGATTGTGATGAATATATTATTTTGTGTTGGGTTTTGAACAAAACTGCATTTTTGATGTAGATTTATTGAGGTTGAATGTGTAAAGACTCCTGTGTTAAGCTTTTAAAATTAGGATAATTGGCTTTTTAAATAAAAATGCTTAAAGCATTTTAGAAACCTATTCACGCAAACAGGTTTTCTATTTTTCGTCCTCTCCTAAGGCATAGTTGGAGTAAAGCTCACTTCTAGTATAAATGCCCTCTTTATTGGATTTGGCTGTCATGAAAATGTTTGGGCACTACTATCACTTCATGCTACACAGTTGTCGGTCTTATTTACCCGTGTGTGCTTCCATGCTGGACATGCCTTATGACCCCAAAAGGAGGAAGCTAGTACTCTTTTTGTCCCTTTTTAAGTGCTTGTAGTTGTAACTTTTAAGGTGAATCTTGGAAAATTAAGTCACGAAGTGCTAATTCTCCTCCTTATTAGATCAAGTGGCATCTTGAATATCTTCTTGAGGCTTTCTTGCCTTGTGAACGGGGTTGCTCTTCATGAGGGATATTGTACACGTCTGATATGAACCACTACAAAATTTAGCAATTGGAGTTCTAATCTGGTTTATACCATTAATAGTTTAGTGGTGGAATATATCATGGAATGGAAGGGAAAACACACTTCAATTAGATTGTTGTAGATTGGACTACATCTTTCTATTTTTGTAGTTATTTATTAGTCGATGACCTCCTAGGCCTTAAGGCTCTGATTCCATGTTAAACAACCATTTACCCCAAAAGATCAACCTTTTGGAGAAAGGCAAAACAACTATGTATACCAACAGGTCGTTTGGCCAATACAACACGTGCATGTAAACACACCCTCCGCTAATACTCCCCTTTAGCAGGAATACACTTTGCTGGAGACTTGAACCTGCGACCTCCCAGGCATTAAGGCTTTGAAACCATGTTAAACAATCATTTACCCCAAAAGATCGACCTTTTGGGGAAAGGCAAAACTACCATGTATACCAACGGGTCGTCGGGCCAACACAACACGTGCACGGGAACACACTATCCCCTAACAATGTGATGCTTTTTTATTATGATATTACACACTGCAGTTCCTCTCAATATTTTACATTCTGCCTGCTTTTTAGAATCTTGGTCTGCAATGTTTATTGATCATTTGTTGATTTCATTCTCCTATATAGCATTTCTTCCCCCCCCCCTGTTTCGAGTACACATTCATGCTACCCTTTGCATTGATTTTAAAGAAATAAGTTTGGGTCTCCAATTTCTCATATCTTCAGCATCTTATGCATTGCTTTTTCCTGACAGATATTTGATTTGGAGACGTATCAAGTCATATTTAACATAATGGCTGGTCAGAGAAATAACTATGGCAAGCGATCCCACTCTCAATCCGACTATGCTGACAATGGAGGAAGTAAGAGAAGAAACCCTGGTGATGATAGAGAACAGTATGCTCCTGGGCCAGAAGATACTGTGTACCGTTACTTATGTCCAGGTAGAAAGATTGGAAGTATAATTGGTAGGGGAGGTGAGATCATTAAGCAATTAAGGGCAGAAAGTCAATCGAAGATTAGGATCGGCGAAACTATGCCAGGCTGCGAGGAACGTGTTGTTACTATCTTTAGTTCAAGCCGGGAAACTAATGCTTTTGAAGATACTGGCGATCTCATTTGCCCGGCCCAAGATGCTCTCTTTAGGGTACATGACAGGCTTGTTGCTGATGAAGCCCCTACTGATGAAGATGCTGAAGAGGTTCAGCAAGTTACTGTTCGTCTGCTTGTGCCTTCTGATCAGATTGGATGTGTTATTGGGAAAGGTGGGCAGATAATTCAAAGTATACGGAGTGAGACTGGTGCTCAGATTCGCATTCTAAAGAACGAACATCTACCTCCTTGTGCTTTGAGTACTGATGAGCTTCTTCAGGTACTATGAGCTATTTTTCATCTATTTCTCTGTATTTTGGATTCACTCATGCGGTGTATTGAGATGCCTATGCACTTCTATTCTCTGTCTTCTTTCACCTGTTTTCTGTGACCTATATGAATGAATAAAGGATTTGGACTGAGAAACATTATTGCTATGCTTCATCAAATTCCATCCCAAAGGCCTATCCAGAGTTTAATCTTGTTGGCATAGTAAACTGATTACCCTAGCTGATTGAAGCTAACTCAGGATCTTTTTGGTATCAGATAACTGGGGAAGCCTCAGTTGTGAAGAAGGCTCTTTATCAAATATCATCTCGACTTCATGATAATCCCTCTCGATCCCAGCATTTGCTCACCTCTGCCATGTCTAGCATGTATCAGTCAGGTGGTACGTTCATGGGTCCGAATGCCGGTGCTCCAATCATGGGTTTTGCTCCATTGATGGGTCCTTATGGAGGATACAAAGGTGATTCAGGAGGTGAGTGGCCCTCGCAACCTTTTTATGCTGCTCCAAGAGATGAATCCTCTGCAAAGGAATTCTCTCTTCGTTTGGTTTGTCCGACTGGAAATATTGGGGGTGTGATTGGCAAGGGTGGTGCTATTATCAAGCAAATCAGACAGGAATCTGGGGCATTTATCAAAGTTGATAGTTCTGCTGCTGAGGAAGATGATTGCGTAATATCTATATCAGCAAAAGAGGTGAGCTTCTTAATCCGTTCGTCTCTAGATTTTGTAATGACAAACAAATGCAGGGTTATGTAACATTACAGTATTCTAACTCGTTTTCCTTCAGTTCTTTGAAGACCCAATATCTCCAACCATCGATGCAGCAGTGCGCCTGCAGCCCAGGTGTAGCGAGAAAAGTGAAAAGGAATCTGGTGAACCTTCTTACACGACCCGTCTACTTGTGCCAACATCCCGTATTGGCTGCCTCATTGGGAAAGGTGGGGCTATCATCTCTGAGATGAGGAAACTCACAAAAGCGAATATTCGCATACTTTCAAAGGAAAACCTTCCAAAAGTTGCATCCGAAGACGATGAGATGGTTCAGGTAAATCACGTGTGTTGCCTCTCGATATGTATAGTATATTTATTGCATCTGTTGGTTCGTCAACTATATGTATTTTCCTCTGATAGAAACCATACGTTGTATATTTGTGTGGTGATGCTGCCCAGATCAGTGGAGACATTGAAGTTGCTCGAAATGCTCTTGTACAAGTAACAACACGGTTAAAAGCCAACTTTTTTGAGAGGGAGGGTGCGTTATCTGCTTTTGCACCAGCTGTTCCCTACTTTCCTATGTCAGCAGATGTTTCAGATGGTTCAAAATATGGAAGTAAAGATGGTAAATCACATGGACGTGGATATTCTTCTTACTCTGGTGGATATGGTGGTTCAAGTGATGTACCTCCCAGCGACAGTTATGGAAGTTATGGTGGTTCGCAGGTAATGTTATCTGCGAATGAATGTTATTCGATTTAGTTGTTTAATTTCTATTATCCTAGTTATTGAATTGATGTTTTTTGTCGTGTACCTTTATTTCCGATTTGTGTCTAATTGAGTTGTACAATGTAAGTTGCCCTAGAATTTCTAATGCTTAATATGTTTACGATCTAGCTTTCAATTTTGTTATTTTCTTTTCTTTTCTTTTCCCCTTTTTGTTATAAATTATATTTCTGTATTCTCTTTGTAGAGTGGTGGTGGTGGTGGTAGCGGTTATGGAGCGTATGGTGGCTACACTTCGGGCCGTTCTAGTAGTGCGGGGTAAGATATTCTTTTTTGTTCACAGATCTTAATCTTGGCGTTTAATTTTTATTATTATTAATGAACGCTGAAGAAATTTGTTTGTTGTCAATTTATTCATTACTGCTTTCTTATTTTTTCCTGTAAATATGTGCTCAGAGGTTTTTTTTATTGACAATTAGCCGCCATTTTTGTCATGCTTGTTTATTGTTATGATTTGTTAATCTACCCCAGAACCCTGATTTTTAGCTTCTGTTACCAGGTTATCTGGTCAAAACCCTGTTTCCCATGGGAAACATCACGGTTATTAGGGTCCCCGATGATTAGGGCCCGCAGGTAGATTATTGTCTTCCTTTATGTTTTTATCCTTTGAATTAAATAGCCGGTGATATATGCTAGTCACATTATAATACATGGCAATTTGCTATCTTAACCTAGCCAGCCCTCCTATATTTAGATTTCTAATGCTCCTGTTTTACCTTTGTTGCCTCCCATTCCTATCAAAACAGCTGAGATCTATGAAGCCTGAAGCCAGCCTACTGCCTCTTTTGATGAAGCCTCCAGCCTAGACCTGAAGACCAGATGAACAGGGTTTGAGAAACTTATGGCCCACCTTTGAAGCTTTGTTTAGGAGGACCAACATTATATGGAGATGTTATACACCATTCAATCCTTTTGCGGCCTTGACACCACATCTTACCAAGATCCAATGTTGTGTGCTCCCAAGGGCCCATGTAGCCAGGACGCCTCTATGAGTTGCAGCAACCATATTCACTTTTCTGGAAAACTAAATATACTGGTGGCCATGAATGTCTCCTCATTGGCAGTTTTATTAGGATTAGTAATTTGGCTTTGAGATTAAAATTAGATCTCATCTGTATGTTGGATTTTATGGCTGTCTGTTATTCAGAACTCGTAGGTTTAGTTAGTACCCTTGGAAACTGTAGGTTGCAATTAGATTCTATTGTGGAGAAGTCGACTATTTACCTGAATGCAGGCATTAATGTGGTGTCATAAATCTGGTGTAATATGCGTGTTAAGGATTGTTACCCTTAATATTTTCCTTCCTGTCTATAGGCTCTAGCATGCTATGATTGTGCCTTGCACATTTGTGTTTTCTTGTTAGTGATTATGCATGATGTTGTTCACACACACATTCATTGCTGTACAGAATGCAGTTGATTTTGATCTCCTTTGTTTGCTCATTTTTCATGAACACCTCTGAGAAGAAAGAGCTCTGGAATCACCCCTTTGTTTAGATACAAAATTATTTTGAAAAATCTGTTTTGGTGGTTATTTATGAACATGGGTGGAGTTAACTACACAAGAATGTTACAGACCATAGATTTGCTTAAAGGCAGGTATATTGCCATTTTTGCTGCGTGTTCAGGTTTTTTTTGGAGGCTCTGGCCTGAAGACAGAATCACAATTATGGAACTCCAAATCACCTGAAAGGTAGGTTGAGGATCTTTCTGATGAATGCTCAGAACTTCATAGCACTAGTTGGAAGCTGGTTCGGAGATCTTTATGGTAGTGGAGAAGCATTCAGTCAAACAGGGGTAGGTTCGTTCTCTGTATAATGTGATGCGTGTTTGTGTCAATTTATTGCCTTAAATGAATGCGATTTAAGTGTTGCATGCAATAACTTGGCAGGTTTTAGGAACGATTGGTTTCCTCCGCATGACAGTCAGGTAAGCTGTTCTCTGACTAGGCACATAGCAAGCACGTAAGTGCTGTGTGGCTAGGGTTGGGTGAAACACAAGCTTTATTAGCTTGCTGCACAAATGTTTTTTTCCTGGTTGTCTGTTCTGTATGTTTGCTATCCTGCATTACTTATTACATGCTATGGTTCTCTTTCAATTATGCGCTGCTATTTCCTCCTTTTGTCTGCATATTTGGAGTAACCTTTTTTGAAAATTTCCCAAAAGTTCATTAAAAACCCTTTTGCTGGGTTTCAATTTGTAACTGTTTCTCTTATTTCACCTTGAAGCATTTATTTCTTTTACATAATCGACTTCTAGGTTGTGGACTAGTGTTAAAAGGCCAAGCGGATCAGGTAAAGAAATGTATTTGAGGTTAAATGCTTCTGTCTCAGATCATGTATTTCATGATCCCGGAGTCAACCTTGATCATGGGGTGACAAGAATTAGAAAGCTGCAAACCGGTCAGAAAAAATATAGAAGTAAATAAAACAAACTTATCACAGCAGCAATCTTAACAGTGAACTGCGGTATCTTTCTTTTTGGTCCACTCATCTAGGAAATGAGGTTAACCACGATGATATGAATGCCGCAAAGAGTGGAAACAAAATGCAGTAGGAAAGGTCAATGTGAAATGGTGATGGTACTAAGCTTTGCTTGGTGAAATCCAGGAAAAATTACTAATGCTGAGATTAATATCCCTTATTTATAGAAACAAAATAATCTCTTTTCTATCTCTATAATCTCCCAAAATTCTCTCTTTTTCCATAAATATTGAATAGTGGGCCAAAGTTTTAGAATTGAGTTCTGATTCTGATATAACCTGAAACTAAAATTTCAGGTGTTTGGACAAAATTTAAAACCTTGGTTAGGTGCCATCATGTGAAGTTGCTACCTGTATCTTATCTGATGTCCCAGAAGGAAGGCATATTTTTATTACTATTAAAATTGCGGGTGCCAGAAATTTTGGGTTTGTGTCCGAATGTGCCTTGTGGTCTGTAGGCTTTTCTGTTGGGAGTACTGCAGTTCATTTGTGGACATGAAAAATATTGCTCATGAGATCGTGTTTGAAGGGGCTGCTGGAAGTAGTGAGACAAAAAGAGCTAGAAAGGTCATTAGTTATTTTTATAGGACATACCACTCTAATGTCATTCTAGAATGTAAAGTTGGTGCCCACCTGTTTCTTTTGATAGCTTGGGGAAATAGTTATTGCTGAGTTTGTTATTTGGAGGACATTTCTTTAATGAGCGATCACTGGTTGAAATAATGGTCATGGGTCTGTACCCATCTTATCCCTTTTGAGAATTTTCTTCAGCAGTTTAGTTCTGATCGAGTGATCGCGAAGGTTGCATGTGGCCTTAGGCTGTGGCTCTGAGTTATCTTACCAATTATGAGATTTGTTCAGCAGAAATCTTGAATCTGGTTCATATTTGCCAAGGATGCCAGACATTGATCCTCTTCTGGGAACATAATCATCTCCCATTTTCAAGTAGTTGGGAATCTTATAAAAAAAAAGCAGTTGGGAATCTTTGAAAGTTCTCTTTGGCAAGTCAGTCTTGATAGTTTTCAACATCGATCACTTTGCATGCTATGCTGGAAGACTTAGTTAAACATGTTATCTAATGGATGATCCATTTTATTTAAATCCGTCCCCTTAGGGGGGTGTCATTGAGGTCTGTAAACAGAATAGTCGTGGAAAAAATGGGAGGACTAAAGCACTTGTTCTTTTTGGGTCTTAAGGTCAATTCTTGCTCGACACGTCGATCCATTTCTCTCCATCTTACAAGCACACAAGTGGAAATTGCCCCACCTGCACCCGCTCCTCCCTCTTGCGTCCCTCTTTCATTTCAGATGGAGTGTAAGCCTCAACCACAATAATGTCATCGTTAGGTAGAATGTTTCTGGATCTTGATCAGTCAGTTTTTTGGGGATTTTGGGGGTGTGTGTGACAGTGGGGGTTATGTATGTATTTATTTTTGATAATTGTAGAATTTATTATAGGCAATAATCCAAAAGAGAATACAATACCCAAAGAGGTTGAGATGACCTGTTAAGAGCAAAACCTCCAACAAACAAAAAGGAACAAGACTAAGCCCTTCTCTTGAGCAAAGAATATCCCATTGGAATACAAAATCCTCAAAAAATAGACCACGACAGTCTAAGAAGGATTTGGACCACAAAAACATAAGACCCTTTATTTTAAGAATAATTCTCGCCATCTCTTCTTCATTTCCTTTGAAAACTCTTAAGGTTTATTTCTTTTTAGAGACCTCAACAAATCGCAAAGGGAAGCATGTGCCATAACAGTCGTCCTCTGGACGAAAAGGACAAAGTATTCCGACTAGAAACAAGAATCGACAAAGAATTGGACATCCACTAGGCTATTCCAAAATCTGCAAAAAAAAAAAAAACACCTTCCTGGCTGTCCTCGCCTCATCGCAATGCAGAAGATGGTTGACCGATTCTCCGCTATGTTTGCTCATCGAGCAAAAGTCAACAATAATAATCCTTCTAGTAATCAAGTGATCTATGTTAATACCTTATCCAAAGATGTTGTCCATAAGAAAGCTATCTTGGAAGGCAGTTTGGATTCCTAAACAAAAGAAGCCGAGTAACTATCACGACGATGTCTAAGGCCTTATAAAAAGATTGGACCGAGAAACGCCTATCTCTCTACCAATTGCTCCGAGGGAGACAAATGACACTCCTGCAGACGGACATAAGACAAGACACGACTTCAAGTCTTCAATACCCCAATCATTAAGCCTTCATTTGAATCCAAAGCTCCAAGCCAAATCTTCTTTTCATGAGTAGAGAAAAACTAAATAGAGCAATTCTTCTTGTCAGAAACAAGGAAGAGCCCATGAAACTTCTCCATTAGAGGACGATCTCCACACCGCCGGTCTTTCCAGAATCTAATCTTGTCCCCAAGACTTGCCTTGTACATCGCCCACTCGATTTTTTTTGCAAAAATCTTCATGACCCCCTTCCAAATACTGCACCCATAAGCCGAGTTCATTATTCTCCCATCCCAGTCAAAAATTGAAACCCCGTATTTACCCGCAATCGCTTTCCTCCACAAGCTAGTAGTCTATTCCTGGAACCTTTACAATCATTTACCCAACAAAGCCGCTTTCAAAATTGAGATGTTCTTGATCCCTAAGCCTCGTTGTGGCTTCGTGCATCATACAATCTTCCAATCAACCAAATGAAACTTACCAACCCCATCATCTTCTCCAATGCATTTACAATGGACCTAGGCATGGAAAAGAGCGACAAATAGTAAATGGGCAAACTGGGAAGATAATGCTTGATCAACTCCAATTTTCTCCCCTTCGAGAGATATCTAGTAATCCATGTAGGCAACCAACTCCCAAATCTTTCCATCACTGGATCCCATATAGGCTTTGATCTTTAACTCGCTCCTAAAGGGAGCCCCAAATGCTGAGTGGGTAAACAACCCAGAATGCCTGCCAAATCCGCAATATTCACCACTTCCCCCACCCAAACACCTTTCTCTTAGCCATGTTGACACGTAAAATTGAAACAACTTCGAAACAACATAGGAGACAGGGGCAGAGCCAAGGGGTGGCGAGGCCCCCCCTCAACTTTTAAAAATTGATAAAAACTTTTTTTTCCAAAGAGGAAAAAATTGTTGATGGGTAACTATAGACCGCGTTGCGCCCCTCAACTTAGACTTGCTCTGCCCATTGACCGCATGGATGTTTGGCACACCTCTTGGGGGATATGCACACCCAAAATCACTCTGATATTCAATCTTTAGCCATTAGATTTTAGTACTTTTTATAGCGTGATTCTAGCTGTTGGATTCAAAAAAGATTGGGTACTAAATCCAACGGCTAAAACTCATCAAAAAGCCGATTTCGGGTACAAGTGTCTACGAAAGGGCTAAACAGCCATGCGGTCAGTGGGTCCATCTGCCCCACTTTGACGAGTAAACCTTCGATGACACCTGTTGAGAGTGAGCGATGCTGCTGATTGTAGCCAATATGAGCCACTTGACACATTCTTAAGAGGACACTGACTGTATGGATGCTTGGTCAATCACTAGGCGGACCTACAAACCAGAAATCAGCCTGATTCGCGATTTAAAACCTTTGGATTTCTTACCCAAATAATATTCAAATTCCTATGGTTAAAATTAACCCATGAAAATAACTTCAATCTAACACTGAGAAATTAGTGATCAAGTTTATTTTTGGCTTGTAGGTCCACCTAGTGATTGGCCAAACATCCATACGGTTAGTATCCTCTTAAGAATGTGCCATGTGGCTCATATTGACTGTCAGAGGCGTCGACTGCATGTCGTTAACTTCGCTTTGATGGTCGCTTGCCCCCCTGGAACAAAATCCTTGCTCCGCCACTGATAGGAGACCACATAGAAAAGTAAGCTGAGAGGGAGAAGCCCACAGGAAAACAAGGCTATCATCCACAGATAAAAGATGTGATATCGTTGGAACCCATGCACCCACTCCCTTGAGGTGACTTTTTCCATAATAAAGTTACGGTCAACGTAACTATGTTTTGTGTGATCATGTTGAACTAGATTATGGGCAATGCTGATCTCCGCTTTGTTATTATTACAATACAAGGACATTGGAAGAGGTGGGGAGCAATCCAACTCACGTAATAGCAAACGTAACCCATAGCAACTAAGAAATATCGTCTGCCATCGATCGGAATTCAGCTTCGGCAATCGAACGAGCAACAACAAACTGCTTGTTTCTCCGTTAGGTCACTAGGTTACCACCCGTCATCGTACAATAATCAGATGTAGGCCGTTTATCAGTAATAGATCCAGCCCAATTTGTATTTGTTCAGGTCTCTACACGCATGTGGCTATGCTGTTTGAAAAGTAACTGATGCAGGATCCCCTTTGTCCTACATCTGTAACCCCTTCCTCGGGCATCCCTCCAGATAGTGTAAAACTTGCAAAGCTACATTAAGATGTGCGGCACAAAGAACATGCATAAACTGGCTAATGACACCGCATATGCAATATCAATCCTCGTAAGGGACAAGTAGATCAGTTTACCTACTAAGCGCTGAAATCGACTGACATCCCTTAAAGGCTCGCCATCACTATCACTCAATCTGTGAGTGAGTTCAATAGGAGTCCACTAGTTTCACTTTAAGTTTACTAGCCTCCTGAATCAAGTACAAAACATACTTGCGCTGGGAGATGAAGATACCTTCCTTGGACCATGCAACTTCAATACCCATAAAGTATTTTAGAAAACCTAGATCTTTGACTTCAAACCTGTGAGCAAAAAGAGTCTTCAACCGCTGTATTTCTGAAGGACAATTGCTAGTAATGACAATATCATCTGCATACACAATAAAAATTGTAGTGTTGGTCCCACTATTTGACAAACGTGTGATATGCCTGGCATTGTCTGTAACCCACATCTTGCACAATATGGCTGAATCTTTCAAACCATGCTCTCAGAGACTGCTTGAGACTATAAAGGGACCTTTTGAGTCCACAAGCTTTCCCATTGACATTGGGAAATCGGATACTTGGAGGGACGTCCATGTAAATTTCTTCTTGTAGGAGATTTTGCAAGAAGGCATTCTTTACATCCATCTGATGAAGTTCCCAAGAGAAATTGACGGTCAGTGACAAAAGTATGCGGATGGTATTTGTCTTCGGTATTGGAGTGAAGGTCTCCTGATAATCAATGCCATAGGTCTCCGCATAACACCTGGCAACTAATTTGGCTTGTATCTATCAACAACACCATTAGACTTGTATTTTTCTTGTGAATACCCACTTTTTTTTTTTTTTTGAATACCTACTTACACCCAACATAATTCTTCCACTTTGGAAATGTGACAAGGTCTCATGTGGTATTCTTATCCAACGCACACATTTCTTCTCCATAGTCGCCTTCCACCTTGGATCAAGTATAGCCTCTTTTATATTGGAGGGAATAGTGACGGATGACAAGGTGGCTACAAAGGAACGGTAAGACAAACAAAGCACGATATGAAACAAACTGTAAAATAGGATGAAGGTTACCTTTACGCAGAGCAATAGGAACCTCATGATCAGTAACAATGGCAAGGAATATCACCAGAGGGAGGACTCGGCTCTTTAGAAGCTAGCCGATAGCTCGGTAATGAAGTATCAGTGAAACATAAGAATGTATGATAAAAAATGATGAATAGTTTTTTATTCATATTTGTGGGAAACGATGAATGACAATTCTTTGCTAATTGACAAACTTCATATTGAAAATTAGATACTGAGACTGAAATAAAGACGGAAATATACGCCGCAAATACTGAAAAGAAACATGACTCAATCGAATATGCCATCACATTATTTGGATTTATTGACCTTCCTACTACTGCTACTTAGACGCATGTGCCTGTGGAAGAGGCTGAGATGTGGGAACATCGAGAAGGTACAAGCCGTCCACTTCATGACCAATGCCAATCATCTGCTTCATTGCCAAATCCTGAAAGACACTGAGAAGGGAAAAAGTGACTTTGCAATTCAAATTCTTTGTAATTACTGACTGAAACAAGATTAGTAGTAAGGTTGGGAAGATGTAGCACATGAGATAAAGGAAGACTAGGAGTGACTTTGATGGTTCCTTCACTAGCAATAGATGAAAGGAACCATCAGCTAGGCGAACTTTGTCCCTCCCTCAACAAAGACTATAGGATTGAAAAGGCAAAGGCATACTGTCATATTGTCAGGTTGGGAACATGTAGCACATGAGATAAAGGAAGACTAGGAGTGACCTTGATGGTTCCTTCACCAGCAATAGATGACAAGGAACCATCAGCTAGGCGAACTTTGCCCCTCCCTGAACAAAGACTATAGGATTGAAAAGGCAAAGGCATACTGGCATATTGTCAAGCTCCTGAATCGATGATGCAGGAGGTGGATGAGATGTGGACACATGATGGTCAGAGGCACCCTATTATAAGGGGTGCGGCAGCCCTAAAATGGAGATCCCTAGGGTTTTGAGAGGTGTGGCAACTCTAGAATGGAAGACTCTAGGGTTTTGGGCAGCCCTAAGATGAAACTAGGTGCAAATCCCATGATAAAACCTACTCTGATACCAAGATAAAATCTGTTGAGAAGAAATAAGAAGAAAAGAGGGAAGAAGAGAGGAGAATTGAGGACAATAAAGTTATCTACTTGATTTGATTACATAAGGACCTTTATACAGTGAAGGGTCTAAAGTACCAAACTACTGCTACTAACCAATGTGGGACTAAAAATAAAGATCCTTGGGACATAACATGATAACAGATATTATACTATAGGCTCTTGTCTGATCTTTGTCTTTCAAAACTAGACTTTTATCTGGTCTTTGGCTCTCAAAACTAAAGGCTTTTATCTGCTCTTTGGCTCTCAAAACTACCACAAATTTTGTATTTTGGCTCTTCTATATCATGTCGCTGGAGTTGCACCACTGGAGTCCGTGTTTTAAAGGTGTCGAATGGTGATCGATGCACTCTGCAGTGCCACTGCAGAGATTGTACCGAAGAAAGTTTCCTGTGATTTATGCTTGATCTCCTACTGGGATGATAAGTTGTACCCTTGCTGTGCTTAACATGGTTTGAAGTATGGTAGGGGAACAATCTGTTTATTTTTGTGGATCTTACAGGAAATGATGTCATAGGTTTTCTACAGCAATGGGTTATTTAGGGAGGCCAATGCTTGCAGCATAGTGGTCACTGGAATTTCCATTCAATGAAGTATTCTTTGGGGTTCTTGGAAGAGAAGGCCTTTCAGTTGCTGCATTGATGTGGTTGGCTCATGGGTTGCTGTACTTGTTCTGTTGCGGATATTTATTTGCAAAACAGCCCCTACAAATGTTTCAGCACTAGCATGATTATTGTGTTCTGGTTCTTTTTCTGAGAAAATAATTAGTCTTAGTATTTTCTAATCAAAGTTTTGAGGCGTCTGTGCTTATTTGTCTATGTATTTCAATTTTTCTGGGACGATCTGCTGTCAGAATCAAGTAAAGATTTCAGGAAAGGAGGCACCACTACAAGGAGGGTCTGCACATACATTTGCTGGGTGTCACCAGAGGCGAAAAGTTACATAAGTTCGCAGCCTCCATTGCTCAGGTTGCCCCTTTGTACGATACATACCCATGGAGCTTCTCCGAAGGCATGTTTAAAAAGTAACCAGGGTTGAGTTTAGGTTGGGCTAGAGCAGTTTTAGGAGTACGTGCCATACAAAGGGGTTGCCCTGAGTGTTGCAACCATGCAGTTCACTGTTTGCTTGATTTTCCTATTTTCATTTATTTTTTGATAATAGCTGTTTGCTTGATTTTCTTATTTTCAGGACTGTCAGAAGATGAATAAATTGAATGGCTCGAAAGAATGTGCGACATGGCATTAAGGAAGGATAATACCTTGAAGCCTCACCCCATCCCTCCCTGGGACAGCAAACTTCCCCTCATATCTAATAATTGTAGACGGGCCTTTAGGGATGCTTCGGCCCACCTCCTAGTGGACTTGTGCAAAAATCAGCTTAATTTGCGATTTCTAGCTGTTGGATTTCATCATTTAAATTGGGATGATTTTTAGCCGTTGGATTAGAGCATTTTAAATGCTAGATATCACCAATCAGAGTTCTGGTGTAGGTCCCCTAAGAGTGGGTCGAAACGACTTTGAAGGGCCCTCTACAAGGATTAAATATAGGGAGTGTTGGTTTGCTGTCCTTGGGAGACTTCAAAGTATCCCTCCCTCCATGTCGGGTCTCTTTCGGGCCCACTTGTGCATGGATGTTGGTCTCACCTCTTGGTGGACCTACACACCCAAAATCAGCTCGACTAGTATTTCTAGCTGTTGGGTTTGACCTCCCCCAGCAAAGTTGATTTTTCGTGCAATTTTTTCTGAATATAGGGGAGTCACTTGCAGCTAAGGCTGTCGATGGTTTAGGTAGGGGTATGGGCAGCCCGGCCTTTAGGTTTTCTCGTGATCTGAGCTGGTCCGACCCTGACCTAAAACCGGTCTCTATATCTAAGATCAAATTTGGTATTTCACTATTTTTGATATCAAATTTGGTGATTTTTATTCTTGACATAAAATTTGGTGATTTTACTTCTCTCTCTGAATTTCTTTTTTTCATTTTCTTTCAGTTCAGCCTTTTTTGAAATACTGTTCTTGTCCTTAAAACCTTTCAAAAAAAAAAAAAAACCTCCCTCTATATTACACGTGTGCCCTTTTTGAGCAAGATGCTTTTTTGAAGGAGGGCTGGTTGTTCAACACTTTTTTGATAGTTTTTTATGTCAAATTTGTTGAAGATGCTCTAAAACCTCTTTTTGTAAAAAGAATACTCGCAAGTTAGTTTTGGTTCAAATTCTGGGTTTTTTTTGGGCCGACCAAAACTCGGGCTCAGACCGGTGTTGATCCAGACCTGATCTAAGTTTATTGGATTGGATTAAGGTAGATCGGGAACTGATCTGGTAGTTTTTTGGATCATTATTCCCATGTCCAGATCTAGTGTTATCAGATCGGGGTATTGGGGGGCGACCTGATCCATTGACAGCCCTACTTGCAGCAGTGTGCAGACTGAAGTAGTGTTTTTAGATGGACCTTTGTGAGAGGGAAATGATATTTAGAGAACTTTTTTACATTGTTCCGTTATAAAGTTATCTCTCATTTGACGAAATTGCCGTTCTCACTTGACATAAGACCTTTTATGGGGTCTAGAAGTAAAAAATTCTCTAGAGAAATCAATTTCTCGTGGAAAACATCTTCCACCATTTTATAGGTGTTCAATCTAGACATCACACGTTGCCATTTTTTTATCAAACGCCTGTTAGTTTTGAGCATTATAATGGGGGTCATTTTAACCATTAGATCAGCTCTTTTTTGGATGCTCAAATCTAACTGCTAAAAATTACCAATCAAGCTGATTTATGCAAGATATGGTGGGCCAAAAATCCATGAGTCAGTGGGCCCGAAATAGTGTTCCATGTGGCATTTTCATAAAGAGGAGACTTGAAGTTCCCGAAGACTGAAAATTTCTTCTTATGGCAAAAATAATACATCGGACTTTGGATTTTGTAACTTGTGTGGTTTCTGGAACAATGCATTCGCGTGACACGGATGAATTAGGGCTTCGGGAATTTTGTCTTCCAATTGCTATGATAATCAATGATGTATTCAAGAACTGGAAGTGATCATAATCTGGCGTTTGCCAGACTTTAGGGGCTACTGTATGGCATTATGGTATGTGGTGGCCATTCAGAGGGTGAAACTTGGTCGGTCCAACCAGAGTCCGACTGGCTGGTGCAATGCAACCTTAGGCTGCGCTTGATGCCTTGGTTAGTAGTTTTTTTAAACTTGGGTTGGACTGGAGTTAAGGCGTTGGGCAACCCGACCCAACTTTAGCCCCACCTATATTACATACTAGTAAATGGTCCGTGCCCGTGCCCACGGGACTCCGCGAAAAAAGTGTTAGCAAAAATTGGGTGCCTCTGGTGCACGGTATAACGGATTGGCAGCATTACTGTTTTTTCCATTTTAACGGATTGTAACGCACCGGGAAAAATGAAAAATAACGACACTAAAATTCAAAGTTTGAATTTCAAATTTTCAATAAAATTTGTAATAGAAAATAACTGAAAAATAACGATGTTATTTAATAAATTTTATGGTCAAAATTTTTGTTATAATAATGGAAAAATAACAGAAAAAACAGTCGTTAAGCATTAAAACGGTATAAAACGTAATGGGGAGGTCCGAATCTGTGCTACAGTATCGTCCCAATGCCACCATCTGCCATGCTTTTAGGCTCATTGACCCCCTTATTGTTGGCACATATTTGGAGGATGTACACCAAATCCTTGCCTGTATAGTGATGTTTCAGATTTCCACTAAAAACATAGCCCGAGACGAATAAATGAGGGGGATTGAGTGGCTGAAGTCTAACCATCCACATTAGATGGATGGATTTGATCTCAACCAATCTTTTATCTTATGAAGCGCCCCACCCCTTTCCCTTCTTTTTCTGATCCCTCTCGGGAGTCTTGTTTTACCCCTCCAGGTGGTAAAACACGCGGACCCTTTTGGTCCACCCACCTCTGCTGCCACATGTGTAAAGAATTGATCTTTCCTCAAAGAATTGTTGTCTAAACTTTATGATAATTGCTGAGGGCGTAGTTGGATGAGGGTCTCAGACCCACTAAAAAGATCTCCTTTTGGACGGTTTAGGGATGTAAATGGGCCGGCATATGATAGCTGGTACAAAATTTGAACAAAAGCCAGACCCAGGCCGGGCCCATTTACATCCCTAGGACGGATCAAGTAGTGGGTCTAAACAAGCCTCTGGAGAATTTTTTTGACGTGGTGGGATTTTTGAAGTGGCAATTATGAATTGCCACCAATGATCGAAAGTCACATAAACCCACGGTTTAGGCTTATGTTTAAAAAAGTAACCATGGGTGTATGTGGCGCACGATCATTGGCGCATGTTCGCCGCTTCAAAAATCCCGCCACTTCAAAAAATTTCTCGCCTCTCTGTATGCCTGGTGGTTACACAACAAAGGAGAATGGTACCTCTCTCCTTCCCTGAAGCGGGTGTTTCTCACTGTTTAGTCTTCCACAATGAAGATCATTTGGAAAGCTCATAAAAAGCCCGTCTCGATAGAAAAAACCAAGAATATGTTCGAAGTTCAGAAAAAACTTGGCGCACTGGGCACTGGGCACTGGGCACTGGTAAGTTAAGTAACGCACAAGTATCAGCCAAAGAACAAGAGCCCACAACGATTCATTGTTACAACAACAAATGCAAAAGCCATTGTGTATTGCTTTTTCATGGAAGCAGTGGAAAAGACTCATCATCTTTGGACATGATTGCCGTGATGCGGATAGAAATGGCTCACCAAAATTACTCATGGCAGACTCTGATCATCAGAATTGGCACTGTTATTACTGCCGCCATCTACAAGAGAATGGAAAACACACTCAAGACTCTCCTAAATACATAAAACAATAAAGCATGGCCTTTTTAGAAATGTGATCAGAAGCTGCATTTACCTTCATCGTTGTCTGCAGGAGCATAAGCTGATCGCCTAGATCGTACTTGCTGGTGTGGTGTTGGCTAATAATAAAACACATAAGAATAGACATCAGATAAAACATGCTTGTAGCACATCCATACATAAGTTGCATGGACATGGTTTTACAAGTTTATGTATGCATGAGTACGCGTGCGTCATTTTAAGTGAAGGATTCTGTTATGGTCAGTTTCTAGTTCATCTGCTCATTTTTACAATTAATGACGTTAATATTCCATGTCATTCAAACAATGCCTGAAACGCACACGGGAGTGAATCACTCCAGCATGTACAAATTTGTTATTTCTGGATGCAACTCTCAACACTCTCCATGCCTAGGATATCTGCGACTCAAGCATTAACGCATTTTAGTGTAAGATGCATCGACTCTTGTGTCTCAAGAACCTGAGACCTCACAGAGTACACCAATAATAAGATGTCCAAGAGTCGATGTATCTTATTATAGGATGTCCTCTGAGATCCTGGGTTCTTGAGACTCAAATAGTCAATGCATCTTACACCAACATGCGTTGATGCCTGAGTTGCAGATATCATCGGGTTCTTATTCAGAGATGTCTCAGGTTCTTGATAGGATTACTTATTGAAAACTTCTGGGTCGTCAATTTACACGATTAGCTTTTAATTCCACATTTGATAGGATTAGAAGTTTCAGAAAGGGTTGATTTCTTGAGAGGATTAAAATGGTTTCTTTAATATGATCCCGGGGGGACCATCATCCCTAGGATCCAAGTATGCAATGGGCCTCGAGATCTATAGTATGCACAATTCAAGGAACATGCAATGGTCATAGACCTAGGGGTGAGGCCACCCAAGCATTCCTACACATCAATCAAAGTACTAAAAGAAAATTAATCTGCTATAGTCAAAACAGCCTTTTGGCAAGCTATAGCCTTTTAAAAAGAGAAAATAATTTTTAAATAAATTTGAACATGTCTGTTATGCACAAATTGGCTCGAGCCGAGCCGATTGAACTGTAGATATTTTCCAACCAATGGTCTGGATGGTTAGTCGTTTAATAAGTCAGATTCCACAAGTCAACCTATCCTTCCCTATATATACACGCACACGCACACGCACACACATTTATATATATGTATATGTATATGTAAATATATAACATTATTTTATTATGTTTCTAATATTCTTAGGACTACCCTTTTCTTGGTTTGTTTGTCCTCTCGAGTATGACTCCCCTTCTCACGCTCTCTCCATTTCTCTATCAATCTCTTATACTCTTGCCATCCATCATCAAGGAACAAGAGGGAGGAAAGAGTACAAGAGCTAGGGTATTAATGTCTGTTTGTTGAAGGGGGCAAGACTGATTGCTAGCAACTTTGAAGACAACGACAAACCAGAGCAAGATATATTAAATTGAACTACTGAGTCAGACATGAAGCAAGAGAGGAAATTCGGAAGACAATTGAAACCAACAGGGAGATAAAGGAGAGACGATATGATGCATTTTGTGCTAAGGTTTCCTTTTTCTGTTTTTCTAATATTTTCCTAATGCATGAAGATTTGGGTTTTTGTGGTGTAATAGTTCACACTTGTTGGTGTTACAGCATCTGTAATTACAGTATTTGTAGTTTTTCCCTAATGCATTTGGATTTGGCAGTTTCCATTTTCCCTAATGCAGGACGAGTTATGCGACTGTTATCCTTTGTAGTTGTTGTTGACCAACCCGACCAACCTGTTTTTTTTGGATAAGTGAAGATTTTATTGAAAAGCAAAAACCGTAGGGACAGCCCACCAAAGAGGTTGAGGGGACCTAATAAGGATGGAACAAATTACACAGACACAAGGCCTCCCCACTTTTACGATGAGATCCCATCCAAAAACGAAATCCACCAATCCAAAGACAGACTTGTGCTGAATTGTGAGTAGCTTGCCTTGGGGATTGCTGAGAATTTCAAGCTCAAGTTTGGGTTGGGCTCGGGCACAAGCTGAGTGCTCTGAAGCTCGGATTGACTCCCAATCTGACCCAACTTGCACCCCTAACTCAAATAAACGTAGGAGCAAAATGTGAAAATCAAAAGATCATGCAAACACGTTCTTTCAGAAAGACGAAACGGGTTGTTGGCAGATTTAGTTCTGCATCAAGGGCCTTGGTTTCACTGGTTTGTTTGACAAAGAAATCAGGTGGAAGCTCCAGAAGTAGATTGTATGAAACATCACTATTGAACTATCTTAAAAAGAAGGCTTGGAGATGAGTGAATCTCTCTCTTTGTATGTGTGTGGCAATTGGCATATATCTATTATATCAGTAAGTGTATTTGCCTTCTGTGCATAAAACAGATTGAATACCTGCAATTTTGGCCGGAGAGCCTCAAGTGGTCCTTTTGGCTTCTGACCTGCTGGTGCTCCTTGCTGTTGGACATCCAAAAACAATTAGCCAAGACATTAGAAATATGATGAGACATGACACCCACTCAAACTCATATCTTGAGGCACTCAATATATGGTTAGTCACCATCAGATAGGATGGAGCAAATTACCCCTCCCCCTTCCCATACACACACATAAATAAATAATAAAGATAGGATGGATCTCACAAGAAACCAAGATAAGTACCTTTCCCAATGCCCAATCAGCAGAATCAAAGAAAGCACGTTCATGGTCCTGGAAGTAAAAATAATAAAATTTGTTTGGAGGTCAAACACAGACCAACATTGATTATTGTAAATTAAGAATAAGGAAAAGGATTATTACCTTGGATATCAGTGGAGGCTTCTTAGGTAACATTCCTCCATATTTTTTCTTGATTATTGCATCCTGCAGAAGACAGAATTGCAGATAATACCTCAAAATTTAGAAAGCAGTTAAACTTGAATTTAGGACTTAAGAACACACCAAAAATAGCCTGAATTGCTCCGCTTTAAACAATACAAGGGATTTCATAAGCAATGCATGTAAACTATGCGTATGACCTGTATGTATGAAATGCAACACTTTTTTGGTGATCATTACATGCTCCATTACCACCTTTCATGCTCCATTACCACCTTTTAATCACATAAACTAACCACAATACTATCAAAATGTGAAGAAGGTAAAATGTAAGACTACCTCTTCCTGGGGAGACGGCATAGGATTTTCCTCTTTTTTGTCTGAATGTTCTGGGTCCTCAGAGAAGTCTCCATCAACCTGGTCTTTAAGACTGTCCTCCGCATGTTCTTGCTCCTTAGCATCCTCAGGATTTGTGCCTGACATTTCGCGCCTTACAAAAATAGCAAGTACAACAATAAAACACAGCTATAAAACAGTTGTTTTTTTCACTGCCCATTGGAATTATACAGTTACAATTCCATTATGAGCAAACCGGGGGTATTCTTGAGAAGAGTGGATGATGCAGGACATTTAACCAATACTCCCCAAAAGCCGCGACTGTTGGTAGCGTGAGATTAAATTCCTTTATCTCATAGCCCATGATCCAGGTCCTTAGTCGAACCCTTCTTCGTGGGTCCCATTTCACACGGGCTATCCCACCCCGAGTGTGCCCCATATACGCAGGCTGCCCCACTCGAGCCCGGGTGAAAATGCCCCTGAATTAATCACCCCCGGTGAGGAGTTTCGAACACGAGACCTCCCACTCTGATACCACTTTGATGCAGGACATTTAACCAATACTCCCCAAAAGCCGCGACTGTTGGTAGGGTGAGATTAAATTCCTTTATCTCATAGCCCATGATCCAGGCCCTCGGTCAAACCCTCCTTCGTGGGTCCCATTTCACATATGCCATCCCACCTCGAGTGTGCCCCATATACGCAGGCTTCCCCACTCGAGCCCGGTGTGAAAATGCCCCTGCATTAGTGGACTTCTCATATTCTCATACCCTTGTGTCGGAGATGAGGTGCCCCTACAGTGGGACCACCTCCATTTGATGGGTCTCGAGGAGGAGATTTCTCAAGAGTAAAAGAAAAGAGGTTCAGTCAGATTTTCAAAACAATCTGAGCATATCTGTAGACTTTTCCTTAGACTGTTCATGTTTTTCTGGCCATATAAAATCACGATTCATTGGATGTTTAGGATCATTCAATTGGTTATTTTGCCTAGGTATTTCCTCGGTGGGATCATCAGATCAGCGGATGTCCTACGTTTATAGTATAGGGAGGAAAGATGGGAATTCCCAAATTCCAGAAAATACCCCAGGTTTCCTTTCCAAATAGAAATAAGATATAGAGATTGCTTGGCATTCAGAAACGATAATTTGAAATAATTTTTTGAGAATGGAACTATAGACTTCCCAGCAAAACATCAGGACATATGATCACGCTCTAACAGAAAAGCTTTTTGAAATAACCAAATAACAAGAAAGAAAGGGCAGTTCAAACTTAGAAGTTGTAAATAACAAAATGACTCAAAGCTGATGCAAGGAGCAAAACCGGCAAAGATGCCATGTTTTTATGTCTCGGACCGAGTCGTAGTTTAAAGTTTCGGCCGAAACAAGATACGGTTTTGTATCAGAAACCACTAAGTTTCACTTAAGTTTTGGTAGTTTCGGCCTCAGTTTCAATAGTTTCGGTCTCAGTTTCATTATTTTTAAAATTTTTTGAACTTTCTAATATGGTTTCGCCAAGTTTCGGACTGAAACCAGCGAAACTACTGAAACTACGACCGAAACTGCCGAAACTCTCATTTACTTTGGTTTCACCAAGTTTCGGGCCAAAACCGCCGAAACTACCGAAACGTTTCGGTTTTGCCCGTGACCGAAACCGAAACGAAACTATTGACTTTGAACCATGGACCGAGTCATGATACATGCACGTTGACATCTTCTCAATGTATCGCTGAGTTGATAGAATGATCCAGGTCCCAGTGTTTTATAAATCCCACCTCAAGACGCATGACGCTTATGCCTCGATGCAAAGCACAGGGTTCAGGTCTTGAGGCTTAAGCCTCAAATAGTTTATAAGAGGTTTATGCCTCGAGGCGTGAGGCACATACACGGGCCAAACATATAATTTTTTTTTGCTGTTTCCTGAAATACTCTACCCCATTTATCTTCTAAGCTTACAATCTAAATAAGATAATTTATATCATCTCCTCCTATTCATACTGATAAATATGAATTCATAGTCTGGGCAGCTTTAGTTGGAAGTTTTTCCAAGTAATTACATTCTTTTAGTAGAGAAACCAAAAATGCTTGAGTGACAAACTCTTAACAAGTGGAGTTTTATGTGAAAAGGATATGGATTCTTGAGATTAAATCAACAGACTCTAATAAGTCATCAA
Organism: Euptelea pleiosperma; assembly: GCA_035048495.1. Taxonomy (NCBI): domain Eukaryota; kingdom Viridiplantae; phylum Streptophyta; class Magnoliopsida; order Ranunculales; family Eupteleaceae; genus Euptelea; species Euptelea pleiosperma. Next base: position 16,964,837 of record CM068543.1, read on the forward strand.
CCCGCAATGATTGTCAAACTCGGTATGTTTGCTAAAAATATTTCTTGTTTACTTTTTGAGTGTTCCAATCGAAGTATACATTACTGAGTTGAAGTTTATAAATAAAAAATATGAAATGAGAACAAGTAATAAAGGCCTTCAAATGATAGAAGGGAACTTTTGCTTCAGCCAATATAAGTCCCACCTCTTTAATTTTTTTTGTAGTTGAACTTTTTATTTTGAAAGCTTTTCCTTGAAACAATTGGAGGCTTACGCCTTGCACTTTTATAAATATTGCCAGGTCCACTTATCAAAATATATATATATTGCCAGGTTTCAAGAACGAGACTGAAACCCAAAACTGTGAAGATTTGGCCACACGTTTCAAAAAATACAACTTTTCAAACTTTGAGATCACTGCCTAAAACATTGTATCTAAACTTTGTATATTATAATTTTTTATAAGTAAAATTTGTATATTACTTAAACAAATAGGAATGATGTCAAGCATCTTGTAGAGAACCCTCATGCATGAGCGATGGTGAACTTCATGTTAATAGAATGACATACCCTCACTCAAAGCAAGAACATATGCCAGTTATGACAAAGAATGAAGACAATTTCCCATAACGGACATATCAAGGGTGATTTGATCATTTAATTATTCAAGGGAAGATAGCGAGGGCCGTAGTAGCAAAACATTCCACATCCATCAAGCTAGGATGAATTATCCAAAGGAAATGTGTTGATCTTCACATGGAATGAATTGAGGTTTGGATCCTTGCAGAGAACCAAGTAACTCAAATTTCATAAACTAAAGTGTGGTTTAATATCCTTTTATTTCTATTTACAAGTTCCTTTTGATTTAAAATCTCCAGAACATCATTACATCATGGATGATGTAACAATAACACTTACTACCATTTATGTTTAACTAACAAGTTCTCATATATAAACTAATCAACAGTTTACTTTCATAATTAATATGAAATTAAATTGTGATTTCATTCCTATAATTCCATTCTCTACTGAATCATCCTTTCACATATAATAGGATTTGAGGTGTGAGACCTTAAGGATAATACATTTTATACAAGGAGAAACTCTCCAAATAACCATCCGATTAGTTCAAAATCCCATCTTTACGTGCGTGCCCACCACATGACCAAGCGGGATTGAATGAACTTCTGATATCTGCAAGCTATGGATTTACGATTAGAGCTGGAAGGGACTGTTAACAGTTGGTTAATGGATTACTAATGGGATGAAAATGGGTTTAATATCCCCAGCAATTATACATTATTTGGTCCTATTATTTTTCAATATTGTACCACCTGTAGCTCATTGAGCAAAGCGTTTTCTTCAGAAACTCATTTTTCATATTAATTGCGTTATCAGCTACGGCAAACATAGGCTTATAATGAAACAGAATACATAAATGCCCAGATAGTTTTTTTTTGTTTTGTTTTGGGTGTTTGATTTTTAACGAATTTTCATTTAACTGAAAATCAATATTCTTAATTAGAAGATAAATTGGAAATATCTACAGATCAACAAATGAAGAACACTCCAACAGAAGAAACAACATCAGATCTACAAATGATTATATCAAATACAAATTAGGGAACAAAAGTACTAAAAACGAATCAGACAGAGCTCTAACTTATATGTTCTTAACTAAAAACAGTTCAAAGGAAACATAGAAGAGCTAAATCCAAACCCTAGATGTTAAAAACGATCCATGCAACGCGAGATTCGGATCGAATAATCTTTCAGCAAAAATACATGAAACGATCGATCGATCGATCGTTATTCTCTAACGAATCATCAAAAACAAGGAAAAAAAAATTGTTACCTTGGTGTGGTCGAAGAGAAACCCTCGTTGTATCTCTTTCTCTCTCTGTCTGATTAGTTTGAGGAGGAACAGAGATGCGTTGAGAAGAGCGGTTTGTAATTTATGCGTACGCGATTGAACAAAATAAAAAGCTTTAGTCAAGTATCTCATAATAATACAATGTGTTTTATGGAACTCTGTACTTGCATGCGTTACTCACCGTTGATTAAATTACTGGGTCCCGATGATTGAGATATTAATTAGATTGAACCAGTAATCGATCCTGATCAGTGGATTGCTGTATAAAAACCATCTCTATCTTCTTGGAGCACGTTCTCGGTTCTCCTAGGGTCCAAACCGTTTATTGGTACTCGGGATTTGTTTTCTCTGCCCATCCAGTGGTTTGAACTTAAGTCCTCCGGAGGTGGACAGCAGCACACACAAATGGAAAATGTTGCCATGGTTTAAAAAATGGGCAGTTTTAGTATCGTGCATAGCACCAAGGTATACCGAACATGGAGCGTTACTATTATTTCCGCTATAACGCTCTGAAATTTTAACGGACACTAATGAAAAATAGGAGAATAAAAATAATTGCGGATTTAACGAGTTTATAATGAATTTAACGGCCATTATTTGTGAGCATTTATAACAGATTTAAAAATAAAAAATCAAATAAAAATAAATTTTAAATAACAGAAAATAAACAGATGTTTTATTTTGAAACATTATCAACAAACAACGGATAATATTTTCATTATAATGGGATAGCGGTAAATCAAAAATAACGTAACGGGTCAGAGCATTACCATTATAATGCCCCCTTTTTAAACCATGTTTAGGACGACATAGACATTCTCTTATATGTTAAAGTCATTGATGTTCTTCGGAATTTATAAAAAATCTACGGTTTTAACACATGGGTACGATATGCAAATACTACTATTTTTCCGTTAAAAAATGTTATAGTTGCTTTTATAATGGCAACGCCCAAAATAGTTCTGTTGTTTGCAAAAACAAAAATCCAAAACGAAAAAAAGGACTTAATGTTACTAGTTAACCCTACGTGCGTTGCACGTGGTGATTGTAGGGGCTGTTTTGGAAGATTAGTTTGTAGATGAGCATAATTAGAAAATAAAAAGTTCTGAAGTTGTCCATGTAGAATAAATATGTAGTTATTAAGGGGTTGTTTTGAAAACATGGAATAATGACAAATTAAAAATAAAAAATATGGTATGGAAAAGTAATTAATTGGTCAAAAATGGGTTAAATTGAAAATGTAAGTATGACATGAGAACGAGTGAGTGGGCATTTAATCAATATTATTATTTTTTGGCAGAGGGGCATTTAATAAAGTAATAGGTGCTTATGTTTATTTGATAGGCAACTAATGGTAAATAGCGTGCCCCAACCTAAGTTCGGTGCAGCTGGAATCCAAATGAACATGACACAAATTAAAAAAAAATATCTATGGTTTTAACATATGGGATGACATGTTAATACTACCATTTCCCTTCAATATATGTTATAGTGGCCGTTATAATAGCACACCCAAAAACAATTACGTTGTATGAAAAATTAAAAAAGAAGGCCAAAATGGAAAAAAAATGGACTTAATGTTATTGGTGGGTTACATGTGCAACGTGATTGTAGGGGCTTTTTGGAAGATTTGTTTGGAGGGGTGAACAATTAGGAAATCAAAAATTCTGAAGTTGTCCACGTAGAATAGATGTGTAGTTTTTTAGATGTTGTTTTGGACATATAGAAAAATGCACGGTATGTTGAAAATAAAAATTATGGCATGGAAAAGTAAATAAGCAGTTAACAAGGGGTATTGAAAATATAATTATGACACGGGAATAGGTGAATACGGTTAAGTTTTTTTTTTCTTAGTAGAGAATGACATTTAATGAGGTAATAGGGGCTTATGTTTAATTGATAGGCAACTACTGGTGAGTAGTATGCTCCAACCTAAGTTTTAGCTTTATAATAGTAATAGAAATAGATAACGACTATTATTTTATCCGGTATTCATTATTTTAAAATTTTAAAAATAATAAATTAATATTTTTCTGACTATTTAGATGTGACCAACCAATGGTGTGGACCTAGGAGAGGGTCATCATAAAAGTTTAGCTTGAAAGGATTTATGACTTGATTGATTTTCTATTTTTGGCCGCAAAAACATATCTATGAAAAAGATGTAAGGGCACTAGTTTAATGAAAATAAAACTACATGATTTCATAAATGGTGATAAATTCCTTTCTTGCAATTTCTCAAGAGGTTGGATTTTATTTTCTTTGGATTTTTCAGGAGTGGGTGTTATCTCGAAAAAAAAAAAAAGATGATAAGAACCATTTAAATATGGAAAAAGATGTCACAAGGTATGCCTGAAACTGTTTCATTTGCAGAAGCGGCATTTTTAGTAGTCATCGCTGCCATCTGGGCCTACTGACCGCATGGATGTTTATCCCACCCCTTGGTGGATATACATACGAAAAATCACCTTGATTGGTAATCTATAACCATTAGATTTTAACACTTTTTTAGCACTTTTTAAGGCGCTCTTATAGCTGTTGAATGCAACCACTTTTGAGTACTAAAACGAATGGCTAAAAATCATTAAACAAATTGATTTTTTGTATGAATGTCTATTAAGGAGTGGGCTAAACATCCATGCGGTCCGTGGGTCCAGATGGTAGTGGTGACAACCAAAAATGCCGCTTCCGCAAACGAAAAGATCTTAGGTATACCTTGTTACATCACGACCCTTTAAATATTATCTATTTTATGTGTACCACAGAGACAAGGACATGAAACGTTATGGACACGGTATTTACCATGGTTCTAAAAACGGCCGTTTAAACAGCCTCAAGCCCGTTTCTGTTAAAACCGTTTAAACATGTTTTTTATCATTTTTTGAATTAAATGGCCTTTTTTTTTTGTTTAAACGGCCGTTAAAATTGTTTTTTAAGTCTATGTTAATCAAATTAGTTTCTAGAAAGTCTAAGATGGCCTTCGTTGTTTCCTAGAGAATATAAGTACATGTGGGAAAATGAAAAGGTACATAGAAAATATATTTTTGGTGTATTTGGTTATGTTGAAATACTAAAGTCTTGTTTCTTATTAACATTTTTATTTTTATTTTTTTTGTGACAGGAGGTTTCCGGATCTCTTTGAGACCCGACTAATCCCCCCGGGTCCGTGCCGACCCCTCCTAAACACAGATCGGGCGCTTCTAGGATAAAAATCCTAGTAGGGTGGCCATCACGGGGAGCAGTCTCGAACTCATGACCTTGGGGAGCATACCCAAAGTCGCTACGTCTTACCACTGAACCACTCCCCTGATGGTTCTTGTTTCTTATTCACATTGGAGCATAGGTTCCTCCTAGAGTCTTTAGGATTATAGAATTGAATACCTTTGATCATGACTCGATGAGTTTGAGATCGTTAATCCTCACTTTCAAGAAGATGAATTGTCTTATGTATCAAGTTCTTCAAAGCTTTGGTGTAACCGAAATATCTTGAATCCAATTTCCATGGTGAACAACACATGTTGTGCACAACCCACATTTTTTACCGCTTATCAAAGAAGGCATGAAAGGTAACCAACTAAAGAGAAATAGGGCCGTGTTAGCTGTAGGGAATAAATCCACACACCCTCAAAATACGCGCTTTTTCCACGGGCTTGATATCCTTTCAGTGCTGTTGGATCCGAGGTCCCGAGACAGATCCGAGGTTAGACTCCGAGGTATCCGAGGTCAGGTTCCGAGGTATCCGAGGTGTCTGAGATCAGATTCCGAAGTGTTCGAAGTCAGATTCCGAGGTGTCCGAGATTAGATTCCGAGGAGTCCGAAGTGAGGTTCCGAGGCCGCTGGATGATCCTGCAAATAACTCAATGTGGTGGAATTCCACCAAATGAGCCTCCGATGCTTAAGTCAGTCTTCTGAGTAAAATTTATGATCAAGCTTTAATCTCCAAAATCCTCCCCTAGATAAATAAGATTTGCTCCCCTTGATCTCAACCGATCAACCAGCTGGTCATGCACCGTCCAATCCATTCAGGCTTCCCTCTCTCCTCTAACCACTTCATCAGTTGGTTACCTTCCTTTCTACTTCACTCCTTCATCCACGTTCCCACACAAAGTCATCATGGAATCTCCACGTAGCATCCCCTCATCTTATCATCACGTGTCAGATTACCCTTTCAACACATTTCTCTTGGCAGGTTTTATCCTAACTACATGCATAAATCACCGGAATGTGCTAGCCGTTCTGCCAGCATAATACTTAACCGACCAGCCTGTGTAGCCACCCTCCAGCCAACCAGTTGAACACACGTCTTGCAACTCTTCGTGCACATCAGCAACCAAAACACTAAGCCATGCAACCATACTGATGGATAACCTTGCAGGACACCATCAGGTTTATACTAGCCCTACGATCAACATGATCGATCATGGCAGTTCTTCACCGACTCCATTCATCACCAACATCTTCTCTTGCCGCCATACTTTCCATTATTGCCACGTGGACCACCATTGTAGTGACCAGGCATCCCCACAATGCATGCAACAACTTTGTCCCTCTTGGCTAGCTGTCCATGATCAGAGTGGAAATCTTACACGTCCACCTGCAACTATTGGCTCACCCCTCCATTATTGCTTGACAACCACCCTTGCAACTTGCAGCTGTCTCACTAATCAGCACAACTCCAGCTACGATCTCGTGCTCTTCACGCAGCAACCACCAGCAACGCTTGGAGATGACTCCAATCTACGGTGTCTAGTTCCTGATCCTCTCGCCTGAACCAATGGTTCTATTTCCAACCGTTGAATGATCGCTCAGCTCCTGCCGTTATCATCAGCCTACGATCCACCAGCCACTCTTGTCTTGATGGCGTCTTGGCCAATAGTGCATCAACGTCTTGTGCATGAATAACTCCATACTAGTCAGCAGCTCCGTGTGGTTAAAGCATCTCCACCACTCAAGCTCCAACAACCCAAGCCGTGAAATGAACCACCACCAACATTCGTCCACCCTCAGATCGTAGTTAACAATGCCTCCCATGGCTTAAATCAAACCCATCAACTATGCTTCCCGTCATTAACACCACCAACATTCGTCCACCCTCAGATCGTAGTTAGCAATGCCTCCCATGGCTTAAATCAACTCATGTAGAGGCTCCATCTAATGGTCTACATTGGAATTAATTTGAACCTCATTGCTCCTTGCATCGCACAACCAACCACAATAACGTGATCGTTCATCGATGGTTCGATTTTCCATAGACGGCGCCATTTTGTGGAAGGTCGAAACGGGTTTGCCGTCCGATCTCCGATCCTCCCTCCACAAGCAATCAGCATATATTAATTAACTAATAATTACGATAAAATTAAAGCAATAAATAAATGACGAACACAACACAAACTTACGTGGTTCGTCGCCGGGGCTCTTGCCGGCGACTACGTCCACGGGAAGCCGGTCTCCGGCCAATTTCCTTATCAAAATCTTCAAGTTACATCTCTCTATACATTTTTTTCATCTCTCTAACTTCATCCACCAAAAGCCCCCTCTCTTTCCTTCTACACACCATTTCTTTTATAGGGTTCTTCATTCGACATGTGTCGATACAATAGGAATTCCAGGGTTTAGGGGAGCGATATAGTGCTTCGCGGTGTATCCTCCTCAATACAATGATGATGTGTTATTTTATGTACCCACATTAGCATCATCTCTACTAGCCATTGTCGTTAGGTCTAGATGACTGATCATTCTCTAGACTCTGTGACCACACAAATCTCGAAGACCATACAATAGTCTGGACCTAGGCACAATGTTGCTACAATATTGTTCTTTAGATGATACTATAATTTTTCATAGAAGTAATGATAAAAACCCTCATCTAAAAGAAGGAAAAGATCATTGGTAAATTTTTCTACTCAAGGCAACTGCAAATAGATTTGAAGTTGGACTGGGTATTTATGCCTTGAATCTTCTTTTTCTCTTTCACCTTTCAAACTAGTTTATTTTTTAATACAACACCTTCCACGTGCGTCTTGGCTGAAGGTGTGTGTCTCGATTGATGACAAGTGTTTGGGTCACACCAAGGTGCACACCTTTGAAGACATAGTGGGCCTTGAAGATGCGTGAAAATGAACCTCCGAAGGTTCACCTCTTGAGTCTTCCAAGATGCATGTACTCTGAAGGTATACTCTCCACCCCACTTAATATGAGGCCCACTTATGATGTATGGGCCTACTTGACATATAACACATGTATGATCTATCAACACCCCTCTATTATTTGGGACCTACATATGATCCATCAACTTTTGTTCTTATGTGGGACCCATATGATTTATCAACTCTAGTTATTATGTAGGTCTCATGTGGTCTTGTAGAACCAAACGTCGGTCTAGACCTTTAAAAGTACGCACTTTGAAGACGTGGACCTTCAAGACATGCATATTCGGTTGAAGACGCACTACCAAACATATCCTAAGGGTTCGTTTGGTAGTGTACCTTCAATAAAAAAATGCTCGTCTTGGTGGTCCACACCTTCATGGTGTGTATATAAAAAGGTTGCAAGTTGTCGTTTGGTTCTACACGTCGGAACATGCCTCAAAGACGTATGTCTTGGTTCTCATGTGTTTCGTTCACATAGAGACACATGTCTAGGAATTGTGTAGGCACCGTACAACAAAAAAATTTCATGTTGCCATATATTATGTGGGCCCCACATAATAATGGGGTTTGTAGATCAATTGTGGGCACTACATAATAAAGGTTGATAGATCATATGTGAACTCCACACATCAAGTGGGTCCTACATAACAACGAGGGTTGATAGATCATGTAGGCCCCACATAATACTGGGGATTGATAGATCATATGTGGGCGCTACATAATAACGGAGGTTGATATATAGATCATATGTGGACTGCACACATCAAGTGGACCCTACATAGGCGTTGATAGATCATGTAAGCCCCACATAATAATAGTGGTAGATAGGTCATGTGGGCCCCATGGAATAACGGGGTTGATAGATTATATGTAGACCCCACACATCAAGTGAGTCCCATAAGAACGAGAGTTGATAGAGCATATGTGAGTCCCATCTAATAAAGGGGTTGATACATAATGTGGGCCCTACATGAGACGGGGAGTTGATAGGTCATGTCGGTTTTGCATAGTGCCAGGATTGATAGAACATGGGCCTACAAAGCCCATTGACTCATTGAGAGTCATTGAATAGAGAGAACTAACAAGAGCCCCTAAGAAATCATATAGTACAAAGGGCTTTTAGACATGGAACATGGAAGTAACTGTATCGGCGTAAAGCTGGTTGAGTGATAGAGAGGGAGACTCCATTCCATTACTTTCCCCTACAATAGTACCTTTCTATATCTTCCTTTGTTGCATCACAACTTCCTTGGAGCTTCTCATAATTCAAAACATATTCTTTTGGACAATAGTGCACCAGTGAAGACAACCTGTAAACCAAGTTCTCAAAAAATTCACATTTCCACTCCAAATGCTCCCGCGCAAGAAAAAAAAAAAAAAAACCCATCTGAAGGAGACAGAGTTATCATCATCTCCAATGCAAGAAACAACCAAATCGCTCTTTATGATACTTATATAGCTGAAAAAATGGAATGCAGCCGAACGCTGCATTATGCAGATACACAAGAAAATTTAAGATGAATTAGCGAAAACGTTACATTATTCAATTGAGATTCAAGTTTGGTTGGTGTGTTACATAATCATCCGAAACGAAAGAGTAAGAAAGGGCCTTACCCGATGTTTCTGAGGAGGAGATTTTAATGAATTTTTATCAAACATTTGATTGAAGATGGTTAAGATAGTATAATATAGCTTAATTATCAAAAGAATAATAAATCAAGAACGTAACATGGGATTCTTTTGGGGAGTAAAGCAGCCGAAAAGTGGGGCGATGTACCTCAAAAAGTCGCGGAAAAGGAGGAGGCTGAGTTCAGAATACCTAGAGAAGGAGCATAGGAGCGGTTTCTTTTTTGTTAAGGGCAACAGAAGCCCATGTCACACCGTAACCACATTCACGAGATTCATGGCCTCAAGCCCAAAGGCCCCCCAAACAACTACTCTTTGTCTCTCTCAAAACCCATTTAATATGTCACAAGTGCTTTCTTTTTCAGTCTGTTCTCCCCAGAGGTCCATTTAATAATCACAACCTACCGTCCTCTCTCTCTCTCAACTACAAAATCCCCAATAAGATTTGCACCCCCGGGGGCTTCAAAGTTTGATATCTCCCCTCCCAAAATCCCCTTTCGACACCACTTACCTTATGATCTTTGGCCCAAGGTTTAAGGGGCCGTTCTAACAGTATAATGGACTGGAGGCGTTGCGAATGTTTCTATTAAAACGGATTGTAACACGTTCAAAAATGGGAAAGACGAAAAAAAAGAAGAAAAAAATGGCACTAAATTTACAATTCAAAATTGAAATAAAATTTGTAACGGAAATAATGGTTGTTTTTTAACACTTTTCTATAAAAATAACGGCCGTGGCGTTAATGGTACATAGCATACCGTTATGGGTGAGGTCCGAATCTGTTATAACAGCTGTTAATTTTGTTATAACGGCCGTTTTTTAAACCATGGTTTAGTCCACCTTTTGATGATCTACACACCAAAAATCAGATTGATTTCTGATTTTGAGCAGTTAGATTTAAGCTCCCAAAAACAAGCTCAAATTCATTTGGGTAGAAATAACCAAATAAGCTGATTTTTGGTGTGTGGGTCCACCAAGGGGTGAACCGTACATCATTGTTCTGTGGGGCCGAAAGAGTGTGCCACGTGACTTTTTTTGTAGGGGGAGTACCATAGGGACAGCAAACTTAACTCGGGCTCATAAATACCCATTCAAAGTTTCACAAGATTCTCTCTGTAGTTTTTACTCTCTTGGGGTCGGTTTGAGATTTGTAGAACCAGGGCTTTCCCTGCTTGCAACCAAACTTTTCTTAGACTTTCTAAGTTTTACTGGGTCCACGTTGCTACAAGTAAAACTCGTTGGCCTTATTACTTCCAAGTGCTTTCTTCTTTGACGTGGATAAGCTGCTACTGTAGCATAATTTCACACAAGCATCGAATTCAAACCTATGAAAACTCCTTTGAAAACCTATTTCTTGTTGGGGGTCAATAATGTCGCTCCCTAAGGTCTCAGTAGAGGTGTATAGGTGTGAGGTCGATCGCCATTAGAGCCAAAAGGTGATGGGATCTAATCGCGAATCAGACCTTCAAGTGCTATGTCAATTGTGGTAAAAAAAGGCTAAAGTTTACCCCCTCCTGATAAGATATTTTTTCGGAAAGAATGGCAGCTTGAGGACCAGTTAAAGACCTAAAATTTCTTACATAGATGGAAATCGATTTCACTCAGAATGAACCAGTGAATACACTCTTTGTTGGTTTGTCTTGGTGTTTTTCGACACAAAAAACTCTCGATGGCGAAATAGTTAGGGACCTCTGGATAATGGGTACCTGACATTTTCTCTGTCATTTCCTTGTAGGTTTCCAATGTTGTTTCCTAATGGTTTTAGGGCTGTGATGTAACACGGTATACCTGATACTTTTTTCAAATGCAGAAGTGCATTTGTATTACTCATCGCTGCCATCTGGGCCCACTGACCACATGGATATTCAGTCCACCTCTCAGTAGACTTTCTCAACAAAAATCATCAAGCCGTTGGTTCTTGTACTAAAAAAATGGTTGAATCTAACGGCTATAATCACGTATTAAAAAGTACTAAAATGCAATGGTTAGAGATTACCATTCAGGGTGATTTTTATTACCATTCAGGGTGATTTTTGGTGTGTATACCAAGGGGTGGCTAAACATCCATGTGGTCAGTGGGCCCAGATGGTAGCGGTGGGTAACAAAAATGAGTTTCCGCATTTGAAAAGTCTCGGGTGTACATTGTTACATCTTTTTCCATCGTTTTATGTTTCCGTACGACATGAAATTTTCATTGGAAAAAGATGTAAGAAGACATACCTCACACTTTTTGGCACTACCATCTGGGCCCACAGACTGCATGGTTGTTTAGGCCGTGTATATACACACCAAAAATTACCCTGATTGGTAATCCCTAACCATTAGATTTTAGTACTTTTAAAGGCGTGATTGTAGCCGTTGGATTCAACCATTATTTTTGAGTACTAAAACCAATGGCTAAAAATCAAGAAAACAAGCTGATTTGGGTGGACTAAAGTCACTAAACATCCATGCGGTCAGTGGCCCTAGATGGCAGCAGTGATTAGCAAAATACTAAAACCCTAATCTGTTTGTTTGCTACAAAGACGATCAAACAATGGTTTTAAAAAACAGCCGTTATAATGGATTTGGACCTCCCCCGTTACATTAGGTACCGTTACAATGCTCAAAAAATAAGGGATGTTATTTTTCGTTATAACAGAAATAACGACATATTTTCTGGAAAAAATTATAAAAAGGCCATTTTTTTTCGCTATTATCCGTTATTTTTTTTTTTAATTTCAAAATTTAAATTTCAGTGCCATTTTTCCCGCTATTTCCGCTGTTTACCCATCATTTTCCGTTTTTGCCCCTTGGCGTTACATTTGGTTATAATGGCCATCATAACGGAAAAATATGTATGGGTTTAATGTTAGGGTTGCGGTTGGCGACTTGGGGTACGACTATACCTGACCAGACCGGATTATTAATTGGGGTCTGAAAGATGAAGAGTAAAACTTCTGTCACAAGATGTTGTGACCGTAGCCGGTCCCAACCCACAATACGAGCCACGTGGCACACTATTATGGGTCGCTGACCGTATGGATGTTTGGCCAGTCCCTCGGTCGACCTGCAAACCAAAATCAGCCTGATTAGTAATTTATAACCTTTGCACCCAAATAAGGCTCAATAATGCTCAAATTCCCTACAGCTGTGTTTGATTACCAAGTGGGAAAATTGTATTTTTCTTAGGAAAACACAATTGTCCATTGTTAGATAGCCATTATAAATTGGTATAATTTTCCCTAATAAGCCATTTAAATATGGATAATTTTTTCTACAAAGTCCGGAATTCATTTCCCATCCAGTTAGGTGAGAATTCAATTCCACCTGAAAATAAGTCTTTATTTTCTCGCATGATTGAAATATGTGTTCTCAGTTGCTATCAATCAGCCATTTAAGGCATATCCCAGATGTATTTTCTCGGGAAAATCTTCCGTGCAACCAAACACGGCCTACGGTTAAAATAAACCCATGAAAATAACTTCAATCCAAGGCTTAGAAATTACTAATCAGGCTGATTTTTGGTTTGCACGTCCACCGAGGGACTGGCTAAACATCCATACGGTCAGCGCCCTCTAATAGTGTGCCACATGGCTCGTATTGTGGGTTGTGAGCAGCTTTGGTCACAACATCTTGTGACAGAAGTTTTACTCAAAGACGAAGGAAGATCTGGCCAAATTGATTTTGGACTCGGGTTCAGGTTTGTTGGGGTAATCAGGTACCCATTGGCACACCTCCTGGCGTACCAAAAGCTGCGTACTGAAAGTATAAGAAAATGAAATAATGACGAGGCCCCACCAAATAAAGTCTCTTCAGTCTTGTTCGTTAATGTTGCAAATGATGAAGCATGAGGTACGTGTGATCATCTAAATAAAGATCAAGTGGTTAATCCAAGCATTTTAGAGTGCAGTTGTAAGAAAGTCAAGACCACTCAACACCCAACATAGCAGCTCAAATGGTTGGTGTGAATCCACATTTTTTGAGAGGTCGTGGGGTCAAACCCACACGGGTAGATTTCCTCTTATGAACAGTGTGCCAGGAGTAGAAATACCCTTTCCCGGCTTGACCGGCTCCAGGTTTCACCTGCCGACTTCGGTGGGGCCCTCCCACGATGGTAACGTACCAAAAAAAAAAAAAAAAAAAAAAAGCGCAAGACTCAAGAGTCAAGACCATTCCGCCAGTACTAGAGACGAGGTCCACTACAAGAAGGGTAGACTTCAGGTCACACGCTAGATACTGCAAACTTTGAACTGACACGCATCTCGAAGATTTACAATATTTGACATCTGATGTACAACACCTGTCAATGGACCTCATGTCTACTCTTAGGTGATGGGAACAGATCCTTAGGCTTAACTTCTCTTGGTTTTGGCACACAGGCAACGTCAAATCTAAGGAAAAATGTTAGACGGAGAGGACTTTGGATGCAGTCGATGCAGAGGGCTCTCCTGAGCCCTACATAGTTCATTTTTTGTACCCATTAACCGCATGGATGTTTAGAACTTTAGGCTACCCCTTGATGGATATATATACCAAAAAATCAGTTTGATTGGTTCAAATGAGAAACGTTGCAAATATTTAGAAGTCGCTGACTATATGGATGTTTGGCCAATCCCTAGGAAGACCTAAAAACCAGAAAATCATCCTGATTAGTGATTTTTAAGCGTTGGATTGGAGTCATTTTCATGGGCTTATTTTAACCGTAGGAATTTGAACATTATTTGGGGTACAAGATCGAAAGGTTTGGAATCACTAATCAAGCTGATTTTTGGTTTGTAAGTCCACCTAGGGATTGACCAAACATCCATACGGTCAACAGTCAAGGTCATAAAAATATGTGCCACGTGGCTCATATTGTGGGAGGTCATGCAAGTTTTGCTCTTCAAATCACTATTCCTTTTACCATTGGTTAAAGACCCAAATGGGTCAAACCCTAGCCGACCTAAACCTGTCTCACTTTCTCTCTGTACAAGAAACATCAATCATTTTTAAGCTCCCATGCCAAGAATTCTTTATAAACAGCCCCAAGAGTCCCAACAGTTTCCTTATTCAAAATTTCAAACCCGCCATTGATTCGCCCATGCCCTGTCAAGAGGGGTTTCAGTCCAATCAGCTTCTTCTTCTCCACCCTGATCACACAGACTCCCTGTTTGGGGCAATGTTCCTTGGGTTGGAATAAAAGAGGGGATGATAATTTCTCTGTTTCAACAGGGTATAAAATATTTCTCCTTTAGGAAAGGCATGTTTCATCAATGAGTTTGACTACTGCCTGCGGGCTAGCTGCATGGGATTGGCTGGAGTCTCAATCATCTAAGGTCTAGCATGTGGGGATGAGGTTGTGTGATGCAGCCAAGGATGACTTGCCGGCAAGCTTTCTTTATTTGGATAATATCTGTTTTTAATTTGATGGTGATCCCATGTGTGTGTCCATTCTAGAGAAAAAGTCCATGTAGAGAAGATAATCGGCAAGTTGTCCTTGGCTACATTTCTACCTCATTTTCTCATGCTAGATCTATGATGATGATGCTGAAGATGATGTATATACCATGTTTACCAAGTGGTATTCAAGAATTTTTTATTTCTTTTTAAATCATTTTCTTTGCTGTATAGAGTTGGGATTCTTTATTTATCTTCTCTCTTTGCAGATTGTGGAAAGAAAGGGTGAACCAGTGAAGGCCATTTTGTAGGGTAGCTTGCGTGATGACTCTTATCATCCATTATCTTAATCGACTGTTCTCTTTTCTTTATACATATCTTTGCATGGTGCAGCCGTGCAGGGACAAGAAGCTGTGTGCGCGGTCAGCGGTGTTAGCTAGCTTCTGTAATTTACGCCAATGGAGCCTTCAGCTCACAAACATCGGTTCTCTCTCTCTCTCTCTCTCTCTCTCTCTCTCTCACATTGGCAGTTCCAAGATCAACATGTTTATGTTTGGATTTGATCGAAGAACAGTTAAAGTCAAGAAGTTAGTTTGTAATTTGACTAATTTTTTTGTTGATGAAAAGAAACTGTGCGCCACCATTAAAATTAGTTTAACCACCCTATTATTTTATGGTGGGACATGCTTGGTTGTTAATTAGGCGTATTGAACCTTAAGTCATATCATATTCCTGTGAGTCATTGTAAGGTCCACACACCCTGGTGCACGCTATTATCAATTTAGGCCCCGCTTGGTTCAATGCAAATCGGATGCAATGCACTCACTTGCCACACTTTTGGGATTACAAGTGATTGGTTGGGGCCTCGGGCGTGCATAAAAGAGGGACAATCCATGCATGGCGTGTGATGAACTTTTAGGATCTTAAGCTTTCCACGCCTCTATCACTTAGGTGCTTTTGGTGTATTGGTTTGGGTCTTAACAGGGGAGTATATGAACCGACCTCTAAAGTCATCGGAGGGGCTACCTAGGGGAGTAAAACTTCGATCGGAGATGACAGGGCAGCGGACCACCTCGGCCTCACCACCCACGAACACAGGCGAGTGTTTTGGCAAAAAGCACTCAGTACTCACCTGGGTACGTGTGTGGTGAGGTCACCTGGGTACGTGTGTGGTGAGGCCGAGGTGGTCAGTCCGTACAAATTCCTGCTAAGAACTGCTGCCCTGTCATCTCCTTCGACGACAGGATGACAGGTCCGGTCATCAAAGTTTTATCGTCTGGGGGTCGTGAAAAGAGAAAATAGGAGGTAGTGGAAAAAAAAAAATATACCCGGGACAAATAACAAAAACAAAAAGTGAAAAAATAGGGGTACTGGAATGAAAGCTATCTCAAAGTGGGCCGGAATGAAAGCTATCTCAAAGTGGGCCGGGTCACTATGTACATTGGACTTGGAAGCTGAGTGGAATGTTAGGTTCCTAAAGATTAAGACTTAAGCTTTCCACAGCTCTATCACCTAGTTAGGTGCTTTTGGTGTATTGTTTTGGGACCTAACATGAACAAATGAATATAAACCCCGCGAGGCGGAAGTTAATAAATGTTAGCCTAATAATGTCTCATGATATAACTATGCCTGAATTGAAGTCATTATAAAGCGAAATAATGGAATCTGCTTCAGTTCTGGTCCGGTTATAAATGGACCCAGAACTTGAATATGATTCAAGTGGACCTAGAATTGAAATTGATTTCTGGTTCTCTTATGGGGTATTCTACATGTTGGCAATGCTATACTTCAGATAGGGAGGTCTTTTCCGACGTCATCGATGGACCCATGGTTTAAAAAAGGCTGTTGTAACGAAAATAACAGCCGTAAAAACGGAAATGGACCTCCCCCATTACATCATGTATCGTTTTAACACTCAGAAAATAACGGCCGATATTTCCATTATAAATTTTACTGAAAATTTAAAATTCAAATTTTGAATTTTGAAGTTATTTTCCATTATTTCCCATTTTCCCCCGTTGTCCATTTTTGCCCGTGTTACAATCAGTTATAACGGAAAAAACGGTAATGCCCCCCAATCCATTATACCGTTATAACGGCCCCTTTTAAATCTTGGATCGACCTATCAAGTTGCTTATAAAAAAAAGATTGATATATTGAGTTAAGAGAAACTAAAATCGGACTTGGAATGACAAATATGAGATCTGAAATCATAGCCGTTGTTCTAATCAAATCCAATTACAGATAACTTCATTTCAGTTTCAAAAATGGTATTATCCCAATCAACAAGGGCCTCAAATTTAACTAATTCTCCATCAAATGTTTCTTGAAGAAACCCATAAAATAAAAGTAAAGAAACTAAAAAATGTCGAACATATAGAAATTCTTACAAACCCACAAATTAAAATTCAAAGAACATCATAACACATGAAACCCAATTAGTTATAGATCATCAAGAGGAATTACAACAAAAGGAAATACAAGAAACATCATAAAACAGGAAACCCAATTACATAAATCATAAAGAACACCTAATATATCAGAATCTGAAGAGAAACCCAGAAATTTTCATAGTCCTGGCCAGTCTAGAAAAGGGAGAGAAGGAAGAAGCTAGAGAGAAATAAGGCCTTCCCTTACAAGCAGACCAAACATAAGAACAAGGAGACCAACTGTGATGCATTGGGTGGAGGAGACGAAGGTCTGTGAATAAGCAGACAGTGTGATTGCTGCACCAATCAATCCAATCAGAAACGCGCTCAAGTTCTGATTCATTTTTTCTCTTTCTTGAGAGATTCAGCAGAGCTTCTTCTCTTCTTCTTTTAGACCAAACTCCAACGACGACCCACAACTCAAAAGTCAACTATTGAACCCAATGGGATGGAATCATGGATCATGAATCTAGATCACTTCACCAAACAAATATCACCTCTGCTTTTGACTTTTTCATTACAATTACTAAAAGGTCCTTAGCTTTGAAGGTAATTACATTTTCATCACAATTCACCACATTTATCAATAGTGGAATTAAGAGAGATAATAGCCTAATTTGTACCGGATTAGAGCTGGTCCTGATTATCCCAGTGCTGGGACTAGCTATTTCAGAACTGAACAAAAAAAAGACTTGAAACTGTAGGACCCCGAACTAAAGTATGTAATAGGTTCCGGTTCTTGATACACTAGTATTTGGATCGAGCCGAACCGAACCAAATCATGGCCAAATTATTAGGACCCGGAACCGTAGTATTAAAGATATCAAACTTCTTTTTTATATATATATATATATATATTTTTTTTTATAAAACATGTGAGTACCGATACCCAACAGGAGAAAGCAATTTATCAGTTCAAGTTCTGGATCCACTTGTTTAGGAACCGGCAGGTTCCCGTTCTGAGCACCTTGAAACACCGAATGACCCGTTGAAAGTTAATTGAAACCCATACACCTAGGTCTGATTCTTACGGTCCAGCGTCCCACGACTCCATAACGTTAACCATCTATCCATCACATTCTTGGGACGATCAAAATGTGGAAGTAATATTGATCAAACAAAACGATCATCTGATCTGATCGGCTGGTTTTCTAGATCACCAAAGTCAGTCTCACCCGAATGGGGTATGGGCCACATTTTCTAAAGAAAGCCAACTTTCTAGCTAGGACTGCAACTTGGGCCTGATGGGCTCAACCTGACGTTGGGTTTGGGTAGAAGCACCATCACTGCAAATAGGGTTGGGCTCTAGTGACAGCCCTAAAATGATAGGCTCCCGTTATAGGACACGATATGAGTCACGTGGCACACTCTTAGAGGACTCTGACCGAATGGATGTTTGGCCAATCCCTAGGTGGACCTACAAACAGAAAATTCTTATATGAATTTTAATATTGAAAATTAAAATAATTTTTTTACCAACCTTTCCCAATAATAAAAAATAAAAAATTGAGTAATTTATCGACCCGACCAACCTGATTAATCCAATCGGGTTGGGTTCGGGCTGGATATTCTAAGCCTGACCTCGGGTTGGGTTGGGCTTGGACTCACAACCTTGAAGATCGGGTTGGAGTCGTTGGACTTGGGTTGACCCCAAACCCGCCCGAGTTGCAGCCCTATTTCTAGCCCTAGTTAGTAAATTCGTGTATTATACGCGTTTAATACCCAATTTTTTTTGTTTTTTTGAAGAAACGTTTAATACTTCCGTATAAAATAAAAAATCAGAAAAAATCACGGATTTTAAGACTGGGGGAATAAAACATGTATTATTCGCATTTAATACGTGAATTTTACATTTTTTTAAAATAAAAACATATTAAATAGCCGCAGAAAATGAAAAAATCGGTAAAATTCAAGCTTTTTAAGGCTAAACAATATAAAATTTCAACCATGACTGAATTTTTGACCGATTTTTTTTTATCCCAAAATCGAATTAAACTCGAACTTTTCCCGTTTCGAATCTTTGCCGTATGCCGAATTGCTAACTATGTTTCTAGCTAAGAGCTTTGTGGGCATTTACAGTCTATAAGACTCACACCATAGGTACGTGCATAACTATCAGGTCTGTGGTGGACATTACGTAGAGTCTATAAGACTGAAACCATCGATCATCCCTATTTGTTCAAGAAGGAAGAAGCAAGCAGAGACGATTACGAAAAAAAAAAAAAAAGGGAAGCAAGCAGAGACATTAGTTTGAGATGTAACACAGAGCAGCAACAACAAGTATAATAACAATAGATGAGAAGAACCCACAAAATTTTCGTCAATCAACTGCTCAATATCCCATCCAATCTCCATCTACAAAGGCTAGATATCAAGCTTCTCCATTTTCAGGTTTGTGCTCACTCCCCAGACTTTTCTATCAACGATAGCTTATTTACTGTGAAAACTCCATCTTTGAAGCTCAAAGGGTTTAACCATAATCACAGCAGAGATAAACCCTTCTCCACAAACCAAACACTCCCATGTTCTGATGAGAAACCCATATCGTCTTCTGGAGACGAAATTAACAATACCCACATAGATTTTACTTCGGTTAGCCCTTCTAGTATTGGAAGATCTGTTATTTTGAGGTGTTCCTACCTTTGGGAGAAGAAAGTTGAGGCCTTCGCAGAGTTTTCTCTCCAAGACCTTCTTCTAAATCTCTCTTATATATCACCTGAATCGACACGCCGGTTTTGGCGGGTTTCGACTTTGGAACCCGAAGATGTCCTTGAAATATTACTGGGTTTCGAATTCGATTGTAGAAAACCTGCAACCGAAGCAAGAAAGGTGGAACTTTTATGGAAATTGTTCAAGTGGGCTTATGATCAGAGTAAAGATTTTGAGCATCTACTGCGATCCTATGAGATCATGGCCTTGTTGCTTATCCGAGTTGGGTCGGTTAGAGAAGCTGAATCTTTGCTTCAAACTATGGAAACTCGAGGGATTTTATTGGGTGGTCATGAAATTTCCAGTAAGCTAATGGAAAGGTATGTCAGTTCCGGAGAATTAAAAAACTCGATTTCGATGTACAATCAGATGAGGAGTCGAGGTTTAGTCCCATCTGAGTCGTGTTATCGAGTTCTTATTAATCTCTTGATTCAATTGAACAAGACTCAGTTGGCATTTCAAGTTTATACTGATATGGTCGAGGTGGGGTTTGGATTGAGTAATGCAGAAAAGACTACTTTCGAACTTGTTACTAGATTACTCTGCAAGGAAGGGAAGATTCAGAAAGCCAGAAATCTTGTTAAGAAGGTTACGGCTTCTGGTTTTGAGCCTAGTCGTGTAGTTTATAACTCGATTGCTAACGGCTACTGTGAGAAGAAAGATTTTGAAGACTTGTTGAGTTTCTTAAGTGAAAGGAAGTGTGCACCAGATCCTCCTGTCTGCAATAAGATTTTATTGTCTCAGTGTAGGAATTTTGGTACAGAAAAAGCTTACTTGTTCATGCAGGAGTTGGAGTCTTTAGGCTTCAGGCCTGATGAAATGACCTTTGGGATCTTTATAAGTTGGAGTTGTCGAGAGGGCAAGCTGAAAGATGCTTTCATTTATCTATCTGATCTTTTGTCTAGATGCCTAAAACCCGATGTGTGTTCTTATAATGCTCTCATCAGCGGGGTGTTTAAGGAGTGTATGTGGAAACATGCAAGAGACATCTTTGATGAAATGCTTGAGAGAGGGATAACGCCCGATGTATCAACATTCAGAGTTCTCTTAGCAGGTTATTGTAAATTTAGAAGATTCAAAGAAGTGAAGGCGATCGTCAGGGTAATGGTGAACCACGGTTGGGTTCAGCTATCTCCATTAGAGGATCCACTTTCCAAGGCATTTATGATCTTGGGGTTCAACCCACTGGCCGTAAAGGTGAAGAGGGATAATGATGCTGGGTTTTCAAAAGCAGAGTTCTTTGATACCCTTGGAAATGGACTCTATTTAGAAACAGACCTTGACGAGTATGAGAAGACAATAATGGAGGTTCTAGAAGATGCCATGGTTCCTGACTTCAACTCCCTTATACTAAAGGAATGCAATCATGGTAATATAGAAACTGCACTGGTGGTGAAAGACAAAATGGTCCAGCGAGGGCAGAAGCTCTCTTTGTCTGCCTACTCAGCATTGGTGAAAGGCCTCTGTGTATCACATTCCCATGTTACTGAAGCTATCAATCTTGTGGAGGAAATGCCAGAACAAGCTTATCAATTAGAGCCAGAAACTCTTAATTTCCTCATTCGAGCTAGTAGCAAGAAAAGAGTCCCTCAGAAGGGGAAGATAATTTTGGAGGAAATGCTACGTAGGGATCTACCTGTCGAGAATGAGGCGTATACAGCTCTAATCATGGGCTCATGCAAGAAGGGGAGCCCAAAGGACCTTCACGAATGCTGGGAGCTTGCGCTTAAACATAATTGGTTACCTAGTTTAAAGGATTGTAAGGCTCTTGTGGGATGTCTATTCCAGCAGGCAATGCTTAAAGAAGCGTTAGAGCTTCTTAAAAGCATGCTAGAGACACATCCTTGCCTGATTTCTGATATTAGTGACGTGTTTCTTGAAGAGCTCTGTCGTGCAGGTTTTACAAGGATTGGGCATGTCTTTGTAGAAGAAATTCTAAGGCAGGGGTGGGTCCTGGATCACACAGCTTATAGCCATCTCATAAGAGGGTTCAGTAAGGAGAAGAGATTTCATGAAGCCTTTGGGATACTTGACACTATGCTAGAAAAGAAGATGATCCCGTGTGTGGATGTATATAGTCTGATAATCCCTCACCTATGTAGATCAAACAGAGAGAAAGCTATGGTTTTAAAGGAGATCATGTTGAGAAAGGAACCAACGGAACGTCTTTCTGTCTATAATGCGCTAGTGAATGGCTTATGTAAGATAGGGCTGGTCGAGGAGGCAACCCTCCAATTCCAAGAAATGGTGGCTATGGGGGTGTCCCCAGATACTGAAACTTATGATGCAATGATTCGAGGGCATTGTCAAGGTAATGACTCGAGAAAAGTAGGGGAACTACTGGGTATCATGGTAAGAAAAAAATTCTGCCTCTCGATCTTGAGTTACAGCAATCTGGTGAACCTGATGTGCGTGCAGGGTAGGGTGCTTCACGCATTGAGCCTGAAAGAGCTTTTGCTGAGAGAAACCAAGTCTCCGATCCTCATCATTCATAACATCTTGATATTCCATCTTCTCCAAACTGATAATAGTTCATTTGTTACAGCACTTTTAGACGAAATGCACGAGAAGGGCTTGGTTTTTGATGAAGTCACTTATAATTTTCTTGTGTATGGCTACTATAAATGTAAAGATTTCTCAAGATCGGTGGAGGCCCTGAAGACTATGATTGATAAGGATCTGAGACCTAGCAATCGCAGCTTCAGAACAGTTATCAGGCAACTTTGTAGTCACAGGAAGCTAGCTAAAGCAATGGGGTTGAGTAGGGTGATGGAATCGAGAGGCTGGGTGCATGATTCAGTTGTTCAAAATGCAATTGTTGAGGGCCTTCTTTCTCATGGTAGGCTTCGGGAAGCAGAATTTTTTGTGGATCGGATGGAAGAAAAAGGTCTGATTCCTGACTGTATAAGCTACGACATACTTATTAAACGCTTTTGTTGGTACGGAAGACTAAAGAAGGCAGTCGAGCTTCTGAACATAATGTTGAAGAAGGGAAGCCTCCCGAATCCTACCAGTTATGATTCTGTCATCCAGGGTTTATGTACGTGCAAAGCATTGGATGAAGCTCTCAATTTCCATGCAGAGATGTTGGCTAGGAACTTCAAGCCAAGCATCACATCATGGGATATGCTTGTCCATGGACTTTGTGCAAATGGACGAACTGCCGAATCAGAAAGGCTATTAAATTCCATACTTCAGCTGGGTCAAACTCCAACTCGGAACATGTACCTATCTGTGATCGATGGGTATCGCTTGGATAACAATCTAAACAAGGCATCAGAGATTTTACATAAGATGCAACACAATGGGTATGTGCCAGACTTCAAGACTCACTGGTCTCTCATAAGCAACTTAAGCAACTCAAAGGACAAGGACAGCAGTGACACCAGAGGTTTTCTGTCAAAGCTTCTTTCTCATAGTGGTTTTACTCAGAAGAAAGATTCTAAGGCCAAATTGGGGTAAATCAGCATTGTAGACTCTCAAACTTTCTGGTATTAATTTTCTTCAGAGATAGCTGCACCTATTGATTCTTTGAGCGCTCACACTGATGGATTTCCAGATTGAAGGTGATGCACAGCCTCGTGTATGCTTCCATGGAGTTGAACTATGCTTAATAGCCCAATGGGGCTCGTGCTGTGACAGATAGGAATCTTGCTCTGTTTGAATATTTGAGTCAATCACGATTCCAGTTAGGATTCATATTCCTTTGTGCTTAGATGCCTAAGAGATTGTATATACTGTGAGAACTGTTCGGGTTCCCCCTAGTCTTGTACATGAATTCCATCATTCTATGAATCTTGCTATTAAGGCACATTCCGTTTCTTTTCAAGTGACAGCTCTTCCATGCCCAAAGGTGTAATAGAATTAACTATTTGAGTTATCTAAAAGTGAGTACTCTCTTCAGGTTGAGTCTCTGCTCTAGTTGTGAGAAGGGAAGTGTGTGAGAGGTCATAAATCAGGAAAATAAAACTCTCTTTTCTCCAAATTTCCATTTTTGTCCATGTGAAGGATTACCATTCTATGCTCTAATTTTATGGTTTATGAACTTTTGAGTGGGAATCCCAGTTTAATCTTTTTTTTTCCAACTTATATGTTATAGAATTTCTAGGCATGAAAATAAATTTCGTTAAATTATCGAAATATATTGTGAAAATTTTCATTTTTGAGATTGCCGACGAGAAAGAATACATACATAAAACATATGGGAATGTTGAATTGCTTTGACGGTAGGATGATCTCAAATCTTTTTTATTTTTATTTTCTTGTATATATATTCTTCTTATTCAGTTTTTTTTTTTTTTCATATTTTGTTAGTCTTTATTATTTCTGCACTTGTTTAGTATAAACTGATAACTTGATAAGATGATTGAGGGTACAAGAATAGTTAACCGTTTAAATATGAGTAGATCGGGGCACCTCACACTTTCTTTAGTCTACATACCCAATGATCTTAAAAAAATAGTTAGTAAAGCAAATGAAGTCAGCTAATTTACATTTTGTTTGTTTATAAAAGTAGTCTTAGGGCCTGTTTGGTACGTGAGAAGAAGAGTTCCGATGGCGAATATTTAGCTAGGCGAATATTATCTTGGCTAAATATTTGCTCATAGCAATCTATATATCTATACTATAGTAGAGAAGTAGGCAGCGTCCCTCTCTCTCCTCCACATCAAGGTGACGTGACACTCTTCTCATGCAGAGTGCCATGTTATCGACACCAAATTTTCTATCATCTATTCTTCCTTCTTGCATTAATACAATTAATGACTATATCAAAATTGAATTGGTTATATTAAGTGTATATTATTCTAAAGCCGTTACATACTATCCAAATCGTCTATCTCCTCTCTTAAAACGTCTATTTGATTTTTTAAAACGTCTTTCATTCTTAAAATGTCTCTTTGTTTTCTTAAAACTTCATAAAACTCTTCTTAAAACGTCTCTACGCTTTCCTAAAACATCTATTTGATTTCTTAAAACGTCTTTCATTCTTAAAATGTCTTTTTGTTTTCTTAAAACTTCCTAAAATTCTTCTTAAAACGTCTCTACGCTTTCCTAAAACGTCGATCTATGCTTTTTTACCTAAAACTTCTTAAAATGTCTATGCTTTCCTTATAAAATCTCTCACTCCATTGTTCAATGGCTAAAACGCCTCCTAGCAAAAGACGCAGGAGCAAAAAATTTCTCTACATTGATGCGGGCTAATTAACTTATTGACCATGTATTTTTTTTTTGCCTCATTGTATATTTTTTCTCTTTTTTAAATTATTTTTTCATTATTTTTTTTCTTTTTCTGTTTAATTAGACAAAAATTGTACATGGACGGAGAAAACATCAGTGATCTTTTATACAACTCTCCACAAAAATTGCAGGCATGTCTCATCCGCTTCTTCTTTGAATTTTTATTTTTTTAGCTATATTCTATATGTATATAACATATTGAAAATAGCCTGATGAATCGACGCAAATCTATTATTCTTAACAGCAATTGCTGAGTTCTTTAGCACCCGTTTGGACTGATAGAGCTTTGTAGGCAACAAATGAAGAATGAATAATGTGATCGGCTGATCCTTTGTAGCATGATCACTTATCAAAATTTCAGAAGTGCGGGTGAATATATTTTTTGAAGACTCGGAGCTTTGAGAAGTTGCACATCAAGTTAAAGAAGAAGAAATTGAGACAATTTTTGCTCTCGGCTACGAGGAACACTCTTAAAAATGAATGGACGTATGAATGTGGATAAAAAAAGATTGTCTTTTTTTTTTAAGATCAATTTGATGTATATGGCCGTATTAGTTAAGAATTATAATGTAAAATTGTAAACTGATAAGGATGTCTTGCTTATTGTATATTATTGTAATTTTTTTTATTTTTTATTTTAAAGATCTTAATTATGAAGTTGCCAATAACATATTTTAGTCTTACGTAATTATATTACCGTTTTAAAGGACGTGGTAACATAATTATTCTAGATATTTTTACTAAATATATTTAGAGCATAGTATTAAATTTATAGGTATTTTTTATATGCAAGGGTCCAATAATATTTTCCTTTTAATTTTTATTTAGTCATAATGAAAGTTTGTCTTTTTTTTATGAATTTCTTTGTTTATAAAGAAATTCCTTTTAATTTCTTACCCCGTGCTTTAGCACGGGCCAATAGTATTTAACAATGTTTGGTACGTGTATGAGCTAGTTGACTTCAGCTTGCTACATTTTCTTTCAATTTGAGTGGGTCCCACATATCAAAGTAAGTCAAAAATAGGCTGGGCGAGTGCGGGAACCACATATTATGTCAAAGAATAAAAAAAAATTTATTTTTATCTTTTTTATATATTAAAAAATTAATTTTTATTGAAAATAGTGATTTTCCGGCGAGAAAATAAAATTTTCTCACTAAGGCATAATCGGCGTGAAAATATTTTCACGTGGAGGGGGGGGGGGCCGCGGAGGGCAAATATAAGGGCCCGGCTAAATATTCGCCAAGGGCGAGTGGCTGCCAAACGCAGCCGGGCGAATATTTGCGCGGCTAAATATTTTATTTGCCCACTGCGGAGCGTTACCAAACAGGCCCTTATTTTCAAACCTGTCGACCAATACCACTGTTAAAGGATTGGCAGCGACTCTATTAACCTTAGACTTTCGACTATGGTTGAATCACATTATTTCACTTGGATGCCTTTTCTTTCTCATGATCAGATTGGGCAAAACAATGCATTGAATTTCCTCTACTTCTTTTTCCAAATCAAATTATTTGATGTTTCAGCAGTATTTGCAAGTAACGAAATTATTTACTAAATTTATGAACGAACTTGTGTTCAGTCGATTTTCCGTCACTTTTTCCTGTATTCTTTTTTTTTTTTTTTTTTTATTCTTTTAATGAATTTTATTAGTAGTGATGTTGATGATCTAGGTTTAGTCAAATTTTCTTTAGCTACTACTATTATTAGATGCTAGTTCTTTCAACACAATACCTGAATTACTACTTAGATGAAGGAACAATTCAAGTCCTTGGTTCCATTCTGCATCCCTGATCATAGAACTCAAATCTAAAATCTAAAATCTAAATTCTAATTGTAATTGTACTAAAATTTCAGGTTCATGGAGTTTTGAATGCAGTCATTAGGGGTACCTTAATATGTCGTTATAGCAAGACACTTGAAAGCACGGTTTAAAATAACGTTGTTTTAACGAAAATAATGGCCATTAAAACAGTAACACCTGAAGCCTGTTATGTTATGAACCATTTTGACACTTAGAAAAAACAGCCGTTATTTTCGTTTTAACGGCTGTTATTTTCGTTTTAAGTAACGACCATTATTTTCTGGAAAAATTTGGTGAAGAAAAATGGCCGTTATTTTTTTCGTTTATGAAAATTTGAAATTCAAAAATTTGAATTTCAGCACCATTTTTTCCATTTTCTTTCTTGCCGCTTTCCTTACAATTCATTTTAATGGCTGTTATACCGGAAATAGTTATTTAATAACAACTTAATTACTTGCCATGCCATTCCTTTTATGTTTACAGATCAATCCCTTAAAAACTACTCATTTGGTCTACATGGACAACTTCAGAATTTTGATTCTCTAAGGGGCATGAGTTGTCCCTTAATAATTGTGCCTTGAGTTGTTCTAATTTACAAATTTACCCCTCTAAACTAATCTTTCACCTTTTGTATTTGAAATTCCTATTTTGCCACTTCTTTCAAATAAGAGAAAGAAAAGGCTACCAACCGATAACCAGGTTATCAAAAATATGTCCAGTTGCGGCTATTGACCATTGGATGCAAGAGAGCCATGGTCCACGACACAACAACTACAAAAGAGTAAAATAGTTGTTGCCTCATGGACCGTGGATCTCTTGAATCCAATGGATATTTTTGCCCGGTTGTGGGTAGCACGACTCAATAAAAAATCTCCCACGTTCCAACATCTTTCATGCCCCTTATTGAATGATTTAAATTTTTATACGATGGTCTAATTTTTTTTTAAAGTGCTCCAGGATGTCGCTTAAAAAACGTGCATAACGCCACTATAATAGTAAGGCTCTATCTCCATTATGTTATGATCGTTACCCTTATCCATCATTTAACCGTCAGTTACATTTTTTGTAAAATCAATGAAAAATAATAAGAATTTCATATTTTTTTATTGTGATTTGACACATTATAACGGGTGTTATAGCAAAATAACGGTAATGTTACACTCCCGTTATAACACAAAAAATAATGATTTTGCAGCTTTTCTTATATTAAAACTATTCTTTTTTACTAATTTGAAAATATTTTGTATTATATATGTTTAATGTGCTTACAATACGTTCCTCATAAAATGCAAATTTTACTGAATCTTTGTGGTCTCTGTAAATTATTACATTAAACCAAGGTTTAAAGGGGACCGTTATAACGGTATAAAGGACTGGGGTGTTACCATTTTTTTTTTTTTTTTTTGTTAATAACGGGAAAAAATGGAAAAATGACGCTGAAATTTAAAATTTAAAATTCAAAAACAGAAAAAACGGAATATAACGAAGAAATGGAAAAAAATGAAAAAAGCAGCATTTTTTTTAATTTTTTTTCCAGAAAATAACGGTCGTTATTTTCATTATAACAGAAAAATAACGTCTGTTATTTTTGTTATAATGGATGTTATATTTTGGGGTATCAAAGGTCCATAACGTAACGGGGGAGGTCCGAATTCGTTATAACGGCCGTTTTTTAAACCTTGCATATTAAAGTGATTAAACAACTCGAATTAGGACCATGGATCATGTCTGTGCCTCGTGCACATCCTGATCGACAATGTCCGCGTGGACTTCATCATGGAGACATGATCCGTCCACGTCAATAGCAGGGAATCTAACTAGTCAAGTTTTGTTTTATTGAGTAAATGGGACCCCCACTAGATTCTCAGAAAATACTTTGCTAACGTGTCGAAGCTTTTTTGGTACTTTGGATATAAGTTGGGCGTTGAACTTGAAGCTTGTTGGTTTGGTAGGTGATGGATTCAAAAACTTGTCGCCGGGCTATCAAATACGCAATGAATAATCGCTGCTTTGATTGCTCTTAAATACGTACCCGTTATGTCTGTTATAACGGCAGGCACCATTACCGTTATGTTCATTATTAAGGCCGTCTCACAACAACTCACATCACTATAAAAATGTCAAAATAATATTTTATTGTTATTTTTATTAAAATAACATCGATAATGGTAAAATAACAGATGATATAAATTTTCAGTTTTTATTTTTCAAATAATGAAACGGCCGACATTTTTTTTAGGGTCGGGCTCAGGGGACCCCCATTTTTCTGACCCCTCTTGGTGATCGTGTGCTTGGCCGTGGATTTCAAGAATCCAACGGTGGTTGTCAGCACCGAGCTGGCATCACTTTTTTCACTTTTGGGGGTGCTGACGACCACCATTGGATTCGTGAAATCTGCGGCCAAGTGTGCGAACACTGAGAGAGGTCAGAAAAAGGGGGGTCCTTGGAGCATGAGCCTTTTTTTAACCCTGGATTACTTCAAATACTCCTCACCCCCTTGCATGATCACTTTCATGACTCAGCCGAGTTCTTAGTAATATCCGACTTTAAAAAAACAGAATGACCCATTTCATGGAATAAATCTCTGTACTCTTAGTAGTTTCTTTGTCCATGGCTTGGTTGTTTTGATTCGGGTGCCCCACCAAACTGAGTCAACTTGGCCGAGTTGTTAGTAATAGGGCGAGTTACTAAGGAAACTCACCTCACCGAAAATCATAAAAATTGAGAACCATCATCCAAATCCAAAATTCC
The DNA here is from genome assembly GCA_035048495.1 of Euptelea pleiosperma. Classification (NCBI taxonomy): domain Eukaryota; kingdom Viridiplantae; phylum Streptophyta; class Magnoliopsida; order Ranunculales; family Eupteleaceae; genus Euptelea; species Euptelea pleiosperma. The sequence continues at coordinate 16,994,752 of CM068543.1, forward strand.
GGGGACCCTGCTTGGTTTGCTGCAATGGAATGCTAATGCATTCACTTGCCACGATTTTGGAATGCATGTGAATGGTTGGGGACGTGCAAATGAGCGGGCGTACAAGTGGTTGACAAGCCCGTGCAAACTCCTTAACGAAATAGATGCAAGCAAGTGCAGCCCAAAAACCATGTCAAGTGGGTTCATTGCCACTCACGCATTTTGCACTCCATCCAAGTGCAGCGAACCAAGCAGGGCCCAAATTTCAAAACCCTTGCATAGCCATCAACCAGTACATAACATGACATTCAATGAATTAAAGTCAAGTAAATTAGTCTAAACATAATGATACATTCTGATGAAAATGTTTGATTGATTGATCATTATTTTGTTTACCATGTGAAATCAGACTTGAAATCTAAATGGGGCCAATGTTCTGAAAACCAAACCGATTCATTGAACCGGTGAATTCATCTAGTTGGTCAAAAAGCCGACACAGTTGGGTCTTTCTGGTTTTTTTTAATATAATTAAAAAATAAAAATTTGGGTGGATGCTGACCTGGATTTTTTTTGGCAAGTACCATTCTGAAGGTCGGTTCATAGGTTTTCCACTTCAACTGGCTGGTATGGTCCATTGTATAAGCTAAGACTAAACTCAGCAACTTCAACATTACAATTATTAATATCCCAAGCAGGGGGGCAACATAATAAACATTTCCTTTGTTAAGTGAACATAACCCTTGATCTCTGTTGTGGTGGCATGATGACCCGTTGGTGTACATAATCATTTTATCTTTCTCCAACAAATCGATCTTTTGAGATAAATGGTTGTTTAACATGGTATCAGAGCTTTAAAGCTTGGGAGGTCGCGGGATCAAGTCTCCAGCGGAGTGTATTCCGATTGAGGAGGCATGCTAGTGGATGTTGTATTCCCACGCATGTGTTGTGTGTTATATTATGTGGATACTGATGACGCTAGAAGTACTGTACATGAAGGCACGATTCCACAGCCCAAGGCATTTTCGTATTTCTACTTAGAGATATGGAAATCCTAATTTCATCTTGTGGTTATATATACCTAAGTTGATCAAAGACGAGTATCCCATTTGTATTGTAAGTGTTTCTTTTGCCCTAGAACATAGTGGAACTGGTGTAGATCCGTGAACATACCTCAATCTAGAGGGAACCACGTAAATCTCTGTGTTGTGGTTGTTTTTATCTTTTGTATTTCATTTGATTATTGTTTCTTCTTCCTAACATTGTGTTGGCCCGACGTCCCGTTGGTATAGTTATTTTGCCTTTCCCAAAAGGTCAATCTTTTGGGGTAAATGGTTGTTTAACAAAATGTTATGACCCTAATGTGAATCTAGTTTCTCTAATATAGGATTCAAGAATTAACCTCAATCTGCAACCTTTGTGTTCCAATCACAAATGGTCCTCAACACAGAATTTTGTCTATATTAGAGTAAGAACGAACATGTCTAATCCTTAATAATGGTTTCTAAAACACTGGTTTCTTAATATAGAAAATATGTCGTGGCACTTGTTACCTTTTGCGATTTGTTGGAGCTTATGGAAAGAGAGAAATCTCAGGATCTTTAAAGGCAAGGAGGAAGACGTGGCGAACGTCATTTTGAACGTAAAAGGATTGTTGTTTGCTTGTCGAAGTTGTTCGACGAGTAGTTTATTTTTCAAGGACTTTGTGGTTTGTTGGGATCTCTTTTGTTCGAGAGATAGTGTTTAGCTCTAACTAGCTCTCTTCCTTTTGGATTTTGTTGTCGTTTTTTGACTTTAGATGTTCATCTCGACCTCTTTGGCTTTCCTTGTAATCTCTTTTGGCTTGTAATACATTCTGCACTTTTGCATGAGGCATGGCAGTGAACTCAACCTCAATTAGTCGTCAAGTTTCTTAATTTCGGAAAAAATTAATCCGAGTGGTTTAGTTAAAACTCAAATGCCCACTAAATATAATTCAATACCTTGGTAAGCTAAAGCAAATCTGCACACTTAAAAAGTAAAAAAAATTAAAATTAATAATACATATCTGATTTATCCTCTTTAATCAAATCCGAATATTCGCAATGACAGATTAACCAAATCCGCAGGCTTAAACTAGAAAACTCGAAGCCCGCTTATGGAAAACCCAATAATAAATATATACATTCAAAGAAAAAAAGAAAAGGGAGAGCTGCTTTTCACCATAATTGATCCTCTCTCTATATCGCCAATGCTGCAATCTCTTCAACAACCTCAATCTTATTGGCTTTTAAGCTGAAAGAATTGGAGATATTCATATTCATTAGAACCAAATCCTCCATTGTTTCTTTGCTTGTGGATCTTGCAAGATAATCAAATGAAATATCCCCATTTGAAGCTAACTTTAGTAGCTCGGATTCATCTAGACCTTTGGCTGGTCCAAGGCTACGTCTATCGGTCCCGTGCTTCGCCAATGCATCCTTGAATTTCTTGATCTGGAAAAGAGGAATTGAGTCTTAGAATTCGAAATGTTTAAGATCTGGTAAACATTTTCTATTGAATTCTGAAAAATGGGTCTGGTCTGTATAAGGGAATCGTGTCTTACAGTTGCATTAGTGCAGCTGAAGCTACATAGACGACCCTCAGCTCCCCTGTAGAACCGGAAGAAGGGGAGTACATGGATGTTGAGACTATAACACATGGGTTTAAGTTCTTCATAATTTACTTTGAGGAATAGTGCATTCGGGTTCATCTCGGCGAGCTGACATATCTGTAACAAAGGAAAGAACATTAACAAATTTCCCACAAATCCAATTTTAAGCAACTTAAATCCATTAAATTCTCGGTAAATTTTGGAAAATCGTTTACCTTAGGATGCACAGTTTTGCAGCCTCCACAACCAGGTGAGTAGAAGTCGATTATTACGAGCTTATCTCCGGCATTTAACAATGAATCGACGAGTTCTTGAGCTGAATTGATATCTATCATGTTGGGTTTAAGGGTTTTCTCCCACCATCTCAATGCTCTGCTCACACAGATTGATGCTTGTGCCTAAAATTAGAGAGAAATAAATTAGTTTCCGATTCAAAATTTGATAACTGGAAAAACTTAGTCAATAAAAGTTCGGGTTTTAATATTAATGCATTAGCAATTCTTAAAAAAATTCAAATCTAATATTAGATTCAGTGATCTCCTCAAACAGAACAAAACTTCATAGCTCATTAGTTATTTAAACCAGCTTCTAGAGTTAATGATCCATGATCCAAACAAGAGATAAAACAGGTAGCATTAAAGTGATACAAAATTAAAACTTGAAGAATTTATAAGGAAAAAAAAAATTGAACTTGAAAAGTAAGAGAAGATCCATGTTGTAAGAGCTGAGACAGAAAGAAAAGAAGAAGATAAGCCTCACTTACATGAACAGAGAAATTTGCAGAGCTTTTAGGACTCCAATCACCAAAACCATCCCTTTGATCTGAAACAACCATTTGTCTTCCTTTAAATTCGTTCTTCAACGCCGGAAGATCCATGGTTTTCGACTCTGTAAACCGCAAAGAATCCATAGAAGAACAAAAACCATCGACCCTTTTCGTATTCAACTGAATCTCATTTAAACCAGAAATGCAAAACCCACTTTTCAAAGAACCAGCCATTGTCATTAAAACCAGAGAGGTCTTTGAAGTGGTAACAAAAAACCCTGTTAAATCTTCAGAAAACAGAACGAAACCACAAAACCCACTTCTCTTTTTCGATCAAAAACAGTTGTTCTGAATTGAAGTCCGCAAGATTTGAACGAAAATATGTTCGGAGATGAAAAGAGGGGAAAGTCTTTAAAGGGGGAGAAGTAGAAGAGAAGAGGAGGGGTATTGGAAATCAAAGAAAAGGGGTTGGTGGGGTCTTTATTCTGACCAACTTTATCCATATTCAATCTGAGTCAATTTTTACAACGAATTCAAGCTGGGTGAGATGCTTTTGTGGGTATATTTCGTTTAAATTTTTCATTTTTCTGTTTCTGGTTTCCGAGGATCTGTTCGAGAAAAAATGATGCTGTCATCCTGAGGAAAACGTGTTACCTAAGGTTTAAACCGTTTGATATTCCTAGAGAATCAAGGATGTGAATCTCGAGGACTATCCAACGTTGTGGACCTTAGGGAGAACGTTCTTCTCATGAAGACGTCAACACAGTTTGTGTTTGAGTGGGTCTCGTGTTTTTCTTTGGCAGGTAGTATTGTTGTTTCATGAAACGGCTAAACCGCGTTGCTGACTGTGCTGCCAGTTCAAATTGGATAAGTTCCCCTCGAAATTACAAATATATAAGCTAAAAATAACCCGAAATGAATTGGGCCTTTTTTTTTGGGTTTTTTTTTTAAAGACCCGGTTTATTAGTAAAAAAAATAGGGTCGTGATGTAACAAGGTATACCTGAGATCTTTTCATTTGCGGAAGCGGTATTTTTGGTAGTCACCGCTGCCATCTGGGCCCACTGACCGTATAGATGTTTAGCCCACCCTTTAATAGACATTCATACAAAAAATCAGCTTGTTTAATGATTGTTAGCCGTTGGTTTTAGTACTCAAAAGATTGTTGTATTCAACGGCTATAAGAACGCCTTAAATGGTGCTAAAAAGTGTTAAAATCTAATGGTTATAAATTACCAATAAAGGTGATTTTTGGTATGTATATCCACCAAGGGGTGAGATAAACATCCAAGCGGTCAGTGGGCCCAGATGGCAGCGGTGACTACCAAAAATGCCGCTTCCGCAAATGAACAGTTTCAGGCATACCTTGTTACATCTTTTTCCAAAAAAATAACCTTATTTTGACTTTTGAGGGTGTTTTTGTCAGTTTAGACTTTGATTAATTTTGTCATTTTCAGACTTTTTGGGACATACCAGCACTTTTTGAAATGGTAATTAAGTGACCTGATTGACCAACTTTATGTATATGTAAATGACAAAACTACCCCTTATTTGACTTATGTCTCCATTTGTGAAGAATCAGACATTAGAGTTTGCGTGTCCTACCTGTTTTAGTTGATTCTTTCTTATATTTTGGGAGCAAGGTTTTAAACGGTCCGTTATAACGGTCATGTAACATTACCGTTATAACAGATCGCATTAGTCACATTTGAGTCAACAAAATGATTTATAGGCGTTGGATTGGACTTATTTTCGTGGGTTGATCTAAACTGTGGGAATTTGAGCAGTATTTGAGGTACAACGTCTAGAAATAACTAATCAGGCTGATTTTTGGTTTGTAGATCCACCTAGTGATTGGCCAAACATCCATACGGTCAGAGTCCTCTAAGATTGCGCCACATGGCTCATATTGTGTCCTGTAATCGGAGCCTGTTATTTTAGGGCGGTAACTAGAGCCGATGATTATTATTATTATTATTATTTTGAAAAGGACCAGGCTCCACAGACTCACCTTTTTTGCATGCATGTATTCCTGAGAATTCAACTGTCAATATTTCCTGTTATAGCGGCTGTTATTTTCTGTTATTTTTCCATTACAACGAAAACAACAACTGTTATTTTCTGGAAAATTTTGTGAAAATTTTTGTGAAAAGGCTATTAATTTTGGTTATTTTGCGTTTTTGAAAATTTTAAATTCAAAATTCAAAAATTGAATTTCAGCGCCATTTTTCTGTTTTTTTTCCCCTTAATTTCCGTTTTTCCCCTCAGCGTTACAATTCGTTATAACAGCCATTATAATAGAAAAAATGATAACGCCCCAGTCCGTTATAACGTCCTCTTTTAAACCTTGATTTGAAATATAAAACCTCCTTACAGACCCAAACAAAATCTTCCTATTTCAGTTTGAGTTCAAAATAAGAATTTATTTCATCATCATCCCCGAAATTTATTTTGGTGCTTGATGGTAGCATAATTACTTAAATTAAGGATAAGAACCCAAGATCCTGGTCTTCTTTTTCTGATATAAAATATGGAAATGTTATTGACAAGCTTTAGAAAAAAAAAAAGAAAAAAAAAACTACTAGAAATATGCTTTGTGCTTAGCGCCTTGCTAGGGTTATGTTAATGACAAAATCGAAACGAATCTCGACGTCACATGTACAATAAGTATATTATACTTAGGGCCAAAGATTTAGGGTTTTGATGCATCTCTTTAGCATGTGCATATGCATATTAATAAGTATTTTTGGGTCCTACCATTTTTATTTAACTTCCCCTTGCATTCTTGGGTCCTACCATATTTGCTTCTCACATTATATAAATTCTTAATTTGCAAGTCTTCCCTCTTTGTGAAGGATCATTAATGGTGTTAAATTTCCATGCCAGAGCATACGACATTCACAGATCCTCATAATAATAAGGCATAACTCATAAGCATGATTCATAATTCGTAATCAAAATTCAAAAATTGACAAAATCGAAATTAGAAGCATGATTCATAATTCATAATCAAAATTCAAAAATCGACAAAATCGAAATCAGAAGCATGATTCATAATTCATAATCAAAATTCAAAAATCGATAAAATTAAAATTAGAAGGAAAAAAAATGGGTCTTAGCCGATTAATCGGCAAAATCGACGAGTGATTTGAGAATTCAAAAAATCAGAAATTTTTGTGACTATGGTTCAACTACTAGTAAAGGTTTTAAAGAAATTAAGTGAGGTCTTATTAGCATGATTGAGGTCTTATATTAAAAATTTAAAACTAAGGTGGTACATTAGATAAAGGATATCCTCCCATTGCATGTTCCTTGCTGAAACCTTTTAAAATGTAAATGGGGATTTTGTAATAATTGAGATAAAAAAAAAGTCATGATATTTGTCTGGGGAGGGTGAGAGATGCCTTTCAAAGATTTTTGATTTTAAGGATGATGAGAAGTTGGCTTCAAGCCATGTTCCAACATGTTTATTTTCACTTTTTCAAGTCTTTTTGGATAAAGTTTGAAGAGTTAGCCCAAGGTTTTGGAGCTGAGGTTCTTGGAGATGGCCCATTGGTTTGTGGTTTTGGACTATCAAGGCGGATTAATCTTCTAGAAAGACTCCATTATTTGGGTTGTCGATAAGGACACTTTGGCTGTGACCACAGAAAAAAATAAAAAAATTGCTACATTGTCCCACTACCTGTGCTAATTCATTTATCTCTGCTCTCTCAGTAAGAAACGTGGCTCTATTAGAAACTGACATGTGTCCCACTATTGAAGCAGATAATATATGACGCAATGCGTTGCATCATGTAGGCCCAAGTTCATTGATTCCATACTATGTGGGGGTCAGTGCCAATCAACTTGTTGTCAGTAATTTTTTTTTTTTTTGGGATAAGACTTAGTAGGGTTAGGGTTTTAGAGTAAAACTTGTGTCACAAGATGTTGTGACGGAAGCCGGTCACAGCACTCAATACGAGCCACGTGGCACATGATCAGAGGATGCTGACCGTATGGATGTTTGGCCAATCCCTCAGTGGACCTACAAACCAAAAATCAGCTAGATTAGTGATTTAAAACCTTTGGATTTTTGCACCCAAATAACGCTCAATAATGCTCAAATTCCTACCGTTAAAATCAACCCATGAAAATAACTTCAATCGAATCGGTTAGAAATCACAAATTAGGCTGATTTTTTGTGTACCGGTCCACCGAGTGACTGGCCAAACGTCCATACAGTCATCGTCCTCTAGTAGTATGCCACGTGGCTCGTGTTGAGTGCTGTGACCGTGTTCCGTCACAACATCTTGTGACACAAGTTTTACTCAGGGTTTTAGAGTCCTCAACCAAGGTTTAAAAGGAGCCGTTATAACGGTACAATGGACAGGGGGTGTTACCCTTTTTTCAGCTATAACGTCTGTTATAAGGAATTATAACGTTCATTGGCAAAAACAGAACATAATGGGAAAAAGACCGAAAAATAGTGCTGAAATTCAAATTTTCAAAGACGAAAAAAAAAATAACGAAAATAATGGCCTTTTTTCACAAAAAATTTCAGGTTGTTATTTTCGTTATAACGGAAAATAACGGCCATTATTTTTAGAACGTTTTAATGGTACGTAACGTAATGGGGGAGGTCCGAATCCGTTATAATGGCCATTTTTTTAAACCCTGTCCTCAACTATTGTTCATATACGTAAAGAAGAAAAAAAATCACGTGGGATCAAAAATGTGTGTGCTGTAGATAACATGGTCTGTTTGGGTCGCTATTTTTCGGATTTTTGCCTTGGAAGCTTTGTCATGTGATCATGTAAAATATTTTCCTGGCCCAAAAATGGAAATCCAAGCAGATATAGACAGAGAGAACCAAAATGGGAGTTTAAAGCTTCAAATTTAGCCCCTCTTTAAATGTCGGTGGGATCTCTAAGTCACTCATGACATGACATGGGAACTACCTCGCTCATGTTAGTCGGACTCATAACATCTTCTTCTCATCAAGAAATACGGACAATGCCTAAGAGCATGTTTGGTTGCAGGGATAAGTGATGGACCTTTTAAGTGGAAAATAATTTCTTGGAACCCATTTGACCATAAAATAATTTTCTAGAACTGTTCCTGGAGTTACCATAGTTTTCCAATGGAAAATGCTACCCCAGGATAATCGGACAAAAAGATGTTCGGTTAAAGCCATTAACCAATGGATTGGAGAGATACATGGTCCACCACCACAAACTGCAAAGGATAGAATAGTTGTTGCCTCGTAGACCGTAGATTTTTTGAATCCAATGGTCGATGACCGCACGTATTTTTGTCTGGTTATTCATGGGGTGGGTACGTAGCACGACTCTTTTCAAATTCGCAGCTCCAAATCTAAATAGACGGGATCTTAAAAAATTGCCACTCAAAATGTGCGTTGGGCTGAAACTTCCCTACTTTGTCAACTTTTTCAATAAAAATCGGGACATTAATTAGTAATTAACAATCTTTCATGCTTAAAATGTTTTTCTTCTTAATTATACACGCGCATCTCGTGTGTCTCTCCATTAGTATGAACTATAGTGGGCTTTTACCAAAAAGATCAGGCTCAGGGGACCAATTTATTTGCACCAATAAATGCACGTTCACTCTCGATGCTGTTAATCCAATGGTGGTTGGAAGTGCTAAGCTGGCATTCAGTTGATTTACTTTTTACCAACTCACAACCACCGTTGGATTCTCGGAATTGAGTGCATTTATCGATGCAAAAAAGTTGGTCCCTTGAACCCGACCCTTAGCAAAAAAAAATTGGTGACGTACAAAACGATAGGGCCACCCCCTTGTAATTTTTTTTATTTTTTCGGAAAAAGAACTTCTGGCTGTGTCTTTTAACTTTTAGACTTATCTTTCATCAAAGAAAATAAGAAGGATAAAAGGGAGATACTTTCTCAACTCGAGAAATGGTTCAGCAAACTTTGAGAAATGTGACAAGTCAAGCAGCCCATGTGTATCTTGAAGCTTTAATTTCCCATTCAAATGTCTCAACCTATTGCGTGACTTTCTACCAAATCATACCATTTTCTTTCGCGCAAAAAAAAAAAGAAAAAAAAAAAGAAAACAGTCATAATGACATGGTTTAGAGTCGATGTATGTTATCATGGTGCATGGTAGTGTTAGCCAAAATTGTACCCTGCAAATCCGTTTTAAGTTTTAGTTAAGGGACGTGATGTAACAAGGTATACCTAATGCTTCTTGACGAATGAAAACATGATTTTTGTTACTCACCACTGCCATTTTCGTCCAACCATTGGTAGAGATTTATACAAAAAATCAGCTTGTTTGGTGATTTTTAGCCGTTAGTTTTAGTACTCAAAAAATGGTTGAATCCAACGGCTAATATCGCGCCTTAAAAGTATTATAATATAATAGTTAGAGACTACCAATCAGGGTAATTTTTGGTTTGTATATCTACTAAGGGATGAGCTGATGCCGTCGGTGATCCTATATGACGGCGGTGAGTAACAAAAATTGTGCTTCCTCACGAGAAAAAGCATGAGGATTTGGGTATACCTTGTTACATAGTAAGATATTGATGACAGAGGGCTGTCAGTAAAGCCGCTGACTACCACAGAATTCTTGACACGCATATCACTGCTTTTTGCCGCATACCCAAGTGAGTGTTTTTAAGATATCTTTTTTAATTTTTTATTATAAAAGCAAAAAATACCACTTGGGTATGAGGCAAAAAGCACTAGGTACGTGCCTAGAACTCTGTTGTAGTCAACAGCTTCACTAACAGCCCAATGTCATCAAAATCTTAATCTTGTTAAATTTTTTTCTTTGCTTAATTAATTTTTAAAGCAAATCTAGTACACTTGACCAATGACAAAATGACACCACCATACAACATGACCATCCATGGATTCCGGACCATGTGATCATTAGTCTAAAGGAAATCAATGCTATTCTTTCACTTAATTCTTTGATCCCTTTGAACTAGTGGGAATGCAGACAGTTCTCCTCTCCCCAATAATACCAATAGTTTCGTTTGCCATTGCAAACGTTTAAGATTAACTTGAAATTTCTCCGGTCCGTTCTCTATAATCCAATATACTTAGAATGGGGGGGGGATTAAGTATTTAAAATTATTTATACTTACATAATTTTACTGGTCTATGGTATGGGAACAAAGTCGCATGCTTTAGTTGTTGATAAAAGATTATCACAACCGACTCAAATCGAATATACATCTGTGGTGTATTTTCTTTTCTTCGTTTGATCTAATCAAGATAGATTGCGGAATACAAACAAACAATCACACAAGACAATGGATTTTTACGTAGAAACCTTAGCCAAGGAAAAACCATGGGACCACGTCCAGACGAAAAGTATCACTAACTGAAAAGTTAAACGAAATAAAGGTTACCTACGCATCATCATTGCAAATACAGCTTCCAACCTTAGCCAAGGCCTACTGCCGATGCGTCCACGTCCTCTGAATAAACGCTACGAATCCATGTGAGCCCTTGAAGCCAAGAAGCCTTATCCCCTTGTTCAGTTCGGTACACCCGAAATCTATCGTCGATCGGCTCCTCCGATCTTAATTCTCAACACTCCCGCCTTTGCAGAAAGTGAATGATTCAGTACACCCTGAACCTTAGGTTGCTCAAATGGTGTTAAGTCACACTGGTATACTCAGGCTACTAGTCTATAGTAGGGGAACAAAGTCGTATGCTTTAGTTGTTGATAAAAGATTATCACAACCGACTCAAATCGAATATACCTCCGTGGTGTATTTTCTTTTCTTCGTTTAATCTAATCAAGATAGATTATGGAATACAAACAAACAATCACACAAGACAAGAGATTTTTACGTAGAAACCTTAGCCAAGGAAAAACCATGGGACCACGTCCAGACGAAAAGTATTACTAACTGAAAAGTTAAACGAAATAAAGATTACCTACACAGCATCATTTCAAATACAGCTTCCAACCTTAGCCAAGGCCTACTGCCGATGCGTCCACGTCCTCTGAATCAATGCTACGAATCCACGTGAGCCCTTGAAGCCAAGAAGCCTTATCCACTTGTTCAGTTCAGTACACCCGAAATCTATCGTCAATCGGCTCCTCCGATCTTAATTCTTAACACTCCCGCTTTTGCAGAAGGTGAATGATTCAGTACATCCTGAACCTTAGGTTGCTCAAATGGTGTTAAGTCACACTGGTACACTCAGGCTACTAGGTCGAATATAGAAGTGGAAGACCTAAGTTGAGGAAAGGATCAAGCACTTGACTTTGATCAAGAAGAGAACAAGCTCACTAGATGTGAATAGGAAACAAGCTTATTGCTTTTCAGATAGATACTCTAATAAATAGAACATTTTCTTCTCTCTCTTGAAAATTGAGTAACTCTGTGTTTCTGTGTGTTTTTAGAGAATATATAGAAGGATTGTATTTATAGAATTCCATGACCCTGAATCGTGTAGAATGTAGGATAATGGAACAAAGAATTTTGGATCTGAGAATGACTGATTCTGTGCAATCGATTGTGCTCTGAGTTCAATCGATTGGGTTCAATAAGTTTCCTATTTTGAAGGCTCCAATCGATTACATAAATGTCTCCAATTGATTAGACTCAAATAAGTTTTTGTCTCGAAGGCTCCAATCGATTTTACAGAGTCTCCAATCGATTTGACTCAAATAATTTTCTATCCCGAAGACTCCAATCGATTTCACAGAGTCTCCAATCGATTGGGTTGAAACAAGTTTCTATTTCGTAGCTTCCAATCGATTACACAGAGTCCTCTAATCGATTGGGTATAAGTGTCGAATCGATTGGACTATCCCAATAGTCAATATTTTTGACTTAGACTAGGGTCTGTCCAATAACTAGGTTTGACCATTATATTTTATTTATTTTAACCAATTCCTATGGCCACTAAGTCACTTACCTTCCAAATCGAGCATACACGATCTTTAACTAACAAATGGACAGTTACTCAGATGGCTCTTGTCGTCAACCGTTTGATTCTTGCTGTCTCTGTCTTCTAGTCTTCAAGTAGTCGGCGAAATATGCGTACCACGACATCTCCACACTACACTAGTGCTCGTAGGAACGGTTACAAGAATATTTTTATGTCAAACGGAATCTTTGCCAAATTGAATATGAAAATATTCTTTACAATCTCCCCCTTTGGCAATTTCGTGAAGGTAAAAAAAAATAAAAAATACAATCCCACTCTCTTACATGATTCACTCATTATCTCACACTTTCTCGGAGATAATGGAATGACTTTTGATTTGTTCCTTTCACATTCTACTAACAATACATACGAAGTAATATCATCGGCAATCAATAAATCATTAAAATGCAGTGAGTTAATAATGCACATCACAAGTAGAGAAATTAAAAAAATAAAGCAAAACTTTCTCCCCCTGAATTTCTCTCATCCTATCTCACGCATCAACTTATTTTTACCTCTATGATTTTCTCTCCCCTTTTTTGTTACAAATTGACAAAGGTACAGAAATATAAGTAAATAATAAGCATGCAATGAATGTCATCATGAAGAACAAGTGCATAAGTGCAACATGATAACAAGTATAAAGACTAAAAGATAGGCATGACGTATAGTCTAAATAAATCAATGGTTTAAATTTTGGTGAAACCATTTAACCAATCATAAATCTCTTTCAAATGAATTTTAAAATTTGAAATCATCTCTGAAAAGATTTATAACTCACAGAACTCAAATCAAATCAATTCGGAAAAGGTCAAATATGAAGTACGATAAAATTCATGAAAAGTCAAATTAAGTACAATACATAATGAGTTTTAATGTGATTGACACTAACAAATATCAAACCTAGGATTTTAGACTTAACTACTCAGTTTAATCTTGAATAGTTCAAATACAGTCAATCTAGGCCATTTATCAGAGCTAGTCAGTCAAACTAGTACACTTTAGTTGAATTTTCAATTTCTTTCATTTGGGTGTACTGTGATCTGACTATCCACTTCTTAGTGTTAGTAAAAATCTAAATATTTTACTCAAAATCTAGAAGTATCTTGTATCCAATCATGAAATCTTCATTAGAGCTAATAAATTATCACTAATTCTCTATTTATAAGTGTATTTATTAATGTGATTTCACATTATTTTTGTAGCAAACATGACTATTTCTTACTCACTTGTTTTACTAGAATTTTAATTTTCAAGTTCTCATCTTTTGACACTTGGTTGGTTTGGTAGCTTTCACACTCGGTCGATATGGTATCCTCTGCAGCATTAAGAATCAAATTTTTATATAGATCGGGGCCATATAGATTTTACCACGTCCACTTGAGGTAGCTATTTCCATGTAGAACTCACACAGGGTGGCCAACAGTCGATTATATTGCAATTTTGAAATCAACTGAAAGTAGGAACACAACTAATTTGAAGTCATGAAAAGTAGAAGTTTATTCTTGATTCCCATAGAGTACTAGATTTATTACCTTAATCAAATCCAATCCCAACCAGTGTCAGTCAGTGTGCATGTGAATAACAAGTTAAAACTTATGAACATTTGAGCAATTAGAGTTTGCGTGTCAAAGCTGTTTTAGTTGATTCTTTCTTATATTTTGGGAGCAAGGTTTTAAATGGTCCATTATAACGGTCATGTAACATTACCATTATAACAGATCGCATAAGTCACATTTGAGTCAACAAAATGATTTATGGGCGTTGGATTGGACTTGTTTTCATGGGTTGATCTCAACAGTGGGAATTTATGCAGTATTTGAGGTACAAAGATCAAACGTCTAGAAATAACTAATCAGGCTGATTTTTGGTTTGAAGGTCCACCTAGTGTTTGGCCAAACATCCAAGTCAGAGTCCTCTAACAGTGCGCCACATGGCTCATATTGTGTCATGTAACCGGAGCCTGTCATTTTAGGGCAGTAACCGGAGCCGTCTCGAAGCACCTTCTTCTCTATTTAATCCTATTTTTGAAATTTCATCGGTCTGTTCTCTTTAATCCAATATACCTAGAAGGGGGGTTGATTAGGTATTTAAAATTAATTATACCTACTCAGTTTTACTGGTCTATGATAGGGGAAGAAAATTGCATGCCTTAATTGTTTGATAAAAGATTATCACAACCGATTCAAATCGAATATACCTCCGTGGTATATTTTCTTTTCGTTGTTTGATTTAATTAAGATAGATTGCGGAATACAAACAAACAATCACGCAAGACAAGAGATTTTTACGTGAAAACCTTAGCTAAGGAAAAACCATGGGACCACGTCTAGACGGAAAGTATCACTAACTGAAAAGTTAAATGAAACAAAGGTTACTTACGTAGCACCGTTACAAATGTAGCTTCCAACCTTAGCCAAGGCCTACTGTCGATGCGTCCACGTCCTCTGAATCAACGCTACGAATCTACACATGTCTTTTTAGCAAAGAAGCCTTGTCCGCTTGTTCAGTTTGGTATACCCCAAACCTACCATCAATCGGCTCCTTCGATCTTAATTCTCAACACTCCCGCCTTTGCAGAAGGTGAAGGATTCAGTACACCCTAAACCTTAGGTTGATCAAATGGTGTAGAGTCACACTGGTACACTTAGGCTACTAGGTCGAATATAGAAGTGAAAGACCTAAGCTGAGGAAATGATCAGGCACTTGGCTTTGATCAAGAAAAGAACAAGCTTACTAGATGTGAATGGGAAACAAGCTTATTACTCTTCGAATGGACACTCTAATAAATAAAACCTTTTCTTCTCAATCTTGAAGATTGAGTCACTCTGTGTGTGTTTAGAGAATGCATAGAAGGGTTGTATTTATAGAATCCCATGACCCTTCAATCGATTGGACATAAGTGTCCAATTGATTGGGTTCAATAAGTTTTTTGTTCTGAAAGCTCTAATCGATTACACAGAGGTCTCCAATCGATTTGACTCAAATAAGTTTATGTTTCGAAGGTTCTAATCGATTTCACAGAGTCTCCAATAGTCAATATATTTGACTCAGACTCAGGTCAGTCCAATGACTACGTTTGACCATTATATTTTATCGATTTTAATAAATTTCTATTGCCACTAAGTCACTTACCTTCCTAATCGAGCGTACACGATGTTTAACTGACAAATTGACAGTTACTCAGATGACTCCTGTCGGCAACCATAAGATTCATGCTGTCTCTGTCTTTTAGTTTTCAAGTAGTTAACGAAGTATGTGTACCACGACATCTCTACACTATACTAGTGCTCGTAGGAACGGTTACAAAAATATTTTTATGTCAAACGAAATCTTTGCCAAATTGAATATGAAAATATTTCATACAATTTCGTCCTATCTTTCAAAACTCAGAATTTCATGCTTTATCCAGTTTTAATTGAATTTAATAAATTTTAAGTTTATGAGAGTATGAACACAGTTTCGGTTCACCAGATGTGTGGATTAAGTGCTATTTCCGTACGTTGAGATCGTTGTATCCTGGGAAATAGACGTCCAGAGACCTTTAGCACTGCAATAAGGGGTCAAATTTGTCTTAAGGCTATTGTGTCCAACACAAGCCTCGATCCATTATACTTGCTAATAAGCCGTGAATTTTTAATTTGATTTATTTTGTTATTTTATTCTCCTTTCCTATTCTTCTATTTTTTGTGACTATATCATACAGATAACAATCTTAAGACAAATCTTCTTATTTTCATCTGTGTGATTCTAGTTTCACAGAATCAGAGAAGATGAATCCCCCATTGAACAACCAAGAGAAACCTGAACGGTTTAATGGTTCGGATTTTAACAGGTAGCAACAGAAAATATTGTTATATCTGATAACATTAAATTTGGCAAAATTCCTAAATGAGGAAGCCCCTGATTTAAAAGAGGATGGGACTGACAAAACTACTATTGCTGTTGTTGAAGCTTGGAAATATTCTGATTTCCTATGCCGAAATTATATCCTCAATGGATTGGACATCACTTTATATAGTGTCTATAGTCCAATTACAACTCCTAAGAAATTATGTGAATCTCTGGATAAAAATATAAAATAGAAGATGTTGGATTAAAGAAATTTGTTGTTCCCAGATTTTGGGATTTTAAAATGACAGATTCCAAAACAGTTATTAATGTCCAAGATCTTCAAATTATTTTACATGAAATTCATGCAGAAGGCATTAGTATTAGCAAATCATTCCAAGTGGCTTCGATAATTAAAAAATTACCGCCATCCTGGAAAGATTTTAAGAATTATTTGAAGCAAAAACGTAAAGAAATGAAGTTAGAGGACTTGATTGTACGTTTAAGGATTGAAGATAACAACAGGGGTAATGAGAAGAACTCCAAAATAAATAATGTGGATGCAAAGACAAATATGGTGGAGGAAAGCTCTTCAAAGGTCAAGTCAATTTTTCAACAAGAAAAGACAGAATCCGAATCAAGGTCCTAAAGACAAGAAATTTAAAAAGTTTAAGGGTAGTTGCTTTGTGTGCAACAAACCCGGACATCTAGCTAAGGACTGCCGCAAGCGTAAGAATCAAGACCCAGTAAAGGACAAATTGGCTCAAGCAAACATGACAGAAGTAGAAAATCTTTCAGCCATGGTGTCTTATCTCAATTTGTCAGCATTTATCTTTGAAGTTAACTTGGCTGAAAATAACAAGGGATGGTGGGTGGACACAGGTTCCACAAGACACATATATTTCGACAAAGTACTATTCATTGAATATACAAAGGTGGAACATAACGATATTCTGCTTCCTAAACAAACAAAATTAAGAACCAAAATAGTTGACAACGTTTTTATTGTTCATGCTATTAATATCAGTGCTTTTAGGTTCTTTGTTCATAAATCAGGTGTAATTGACATACATGATAATACTATCATTGAGTCACGAGATGGTGAATTTTTTGAAAATATATTTTCTTACAAAAGTGATCACAATCTATATTCTCATAAGAGAACATATGATGTTGTTTCAAGTAACAATTAGCATGAAAATACACCTGATAATGAACAAAGGAGAAGTAAAAGAATAATGACAATATTTACCTGTTACTAGAATAACATCCATACGAATGTTGATAGCTATTGCAGCATTGCATAAGCTTGAAATACGTCAAATGGATGTTAAAACATTTTTAAATGATAAATTAAATGAAGAGATATATATAGAACAACCAGATGACTTTATTGTGAAAGGACAAGAAAAGAAAGTATGCAGACTTGTAAAATCGCTTTATAGATTGAAACAAGCACCCAAACAATGTCATGAAAAATTTGATAGTGTAATGATGAAAAATGAATTCAAAATTAATGAATGTGACAAATGTGTCTACATTAAGAACATCAATAAAGCATGTGTTATAGTTTGTTTATATGCTGACGACATGCTCATTATAGGGACTAATACTAATGTAATTAAGCCCATTAGAAAGATGTTGACCAATAATTTTGATATGAAGGACATGGGAGTTGCTGATGTAATTCTTGGAATTAAAATTATTAGGACATCAAATTAACTTGTTTTATCTCAATCGCATTATATTGATAAAATGCTTAAAAGATTCAACAAGTATGATACTAATCCAGCAAAAATTCTTCTTGATCTAAATAAAAAAATTAAAGAAAAATACTGGTAAGACTATATCTTAATTGGAATATTCTCAGATAATAGGCAGTTTAATGTATATCATGAACTGTACTAGACCAGATATTGCTTATTCGGTAAGCAAACTGAGTAGATATACCAGTAACCCAGGATCTGATCATTGGGAAGCATTAGTCAGGGTTTTAAAGTACTTACGGTACACCCTATACTATGGGTTGCATTATACAAGATATCCAGCTGTACTAGAAGGATACAGTGATGCTAACTGAATATCGAATTCTGAAGAGTCAAAATCCACAAGTTGATATGTATTCACACTTGGAGGTGCAGCCGTATCTTGAAAATCCTCAAAACAAACATGCATAGCCCGATCAATGATGAAATCAGAATTTATTGTACTAGATAAGGTTAGAGAAGAAGCTGAATGACTTCGACAATTCTTAGAGGATATTCCTTTATGGCCAAAATCTGTGCTTACTTTATGTATACATTGTGACAATCAAACGGCTATAGCAAGGGCACATAATAATATGTATAACGGTAAGTCACGACATATCTGTCGTAGATATAATACTGTGAAGTAGTTGCTCTCTAGTGGAATTATTTCCATTGACTTTGTGAAGTCAAAGGATAACCTAGCGGATCCACTTACTAAAGGGTTATCTAGAGATCAAATATACTCCACATCGAAGGGAATAGGCTTAAAGCCTATATCTTGAAATCATCTCAATGGAAACCTAACCTAGTTGACTGGAGATCCCAAGATCGAGGTTCAATAGGAAAACTAGTTGTGAGTGATTTATCAGTAACACTAAGGAGATTATCTCTCCAACATATTCCTATGATGTAATAGTACTGTTGCCTTTGGCGAATGACCATGATAAACTTTGCTTTTAATGATTTTTATATCTTGTTTTAAACAAGTGGAGTGCAACAAGGTATTCTTCATAGTTAATCACCTATGTGAGTGTAGAACTGGGCCGATTCTATAAGAATTAGTAAAGGCTGAATTATTTAAACTACTCATGAATCTGGGAATGTTCAGGGCCAAAATGAACACAACCGTGAGAACAGATTGTGTCTGGAAAATACTTGTGTGAAGTTTATTGTTTTGATTTACACAAACGGCTAAACAGTTCAAGACATCACGTTCATCGATTAACTAGTAAATCTGATAGATTTTCACTAAGAGGTTCAAAGCTACAAGCTACCTTACCCAATGCAAGACTATTCCTATCTGTACTCTCTATTATTTTAATATTTTTATCTTCTTTTTCATTTTCGCCCTTTTCATTCATGTAGGGGATTGTTGAAAAGAATCGGGTTGAAAAACCTAAAAAAATGACTAACGCGGTCACTTTGGGCATAAATAAAAGTGGGACCCACTTATCTTTTGAGGTGGGTCCATGTTGATTTTTCATCTCCTTGGTATAGAGAATAATGTGGTTAAATTATTTAACAAATACCCTTTATGGGTGAATGAAAAATTGGCTCCAAACTACCTTACTTGTAATGTTTGCAAGTGAGTAAAGTTTGTGAAAAACTTTAGTCCTACATTGGAAAACAACAAGAGAATAGTGGGTGGGCTCGCGCGCACACGGGGGCCAATGATGAATAGAAGGTTTTTAAAAGGATTTGAATCTTGAGATCCAAAATTCCTTAATGCGCGCCCGCTGGCGGTGTGCCTCCTGCACATGTCAAGTGTGTAGGGGGTGCAAATCCTAGGGCTGCAACTCGGGCGGGTTGGGTCGGGTTGGAGGTCAACCCTAGCCCAACCTAACCTTAAAGGCTGTCAACCCTAACCCAACCCAACCCAAGGTCAAGCCTAGATTTTCCAACCCTAACCCAACCCTCTCGGTGGTTGGGTTGGGTTGGTTGGTCAATTTCTTAATTTTTTATTGGTCGAAAATACTGTTGAATTTTTTCATATTAAAATAATTTATCGGTCAATACAATAGTTGTTGTGCTAACCATTAAATAATAGCATAACTTCATTTCTAAAGCTCGTGAAAGAAAACATGATATTTTTATAATAACGGAAAAGTTCATTAACTCAAATGCATAATAAAAGTCACTAAAGAAATAACCAGAAATAATCGTTAGAGAAAAATATGATATTTTCACTATCAACCGATTACGTAAAATGCCAAAATATAGTTTCAATGACAGTTTGTAATATCACAAAGGTTATAGTTACTAAGGACAAACATCAATGGGTTGCTGCATTTGCCAAAATGTCGTGTGGATATTTGTCGGTAAAACTAATGGGTCAGGATGGGGGACAACTATTTCATAGAACATTTTTTACAACAAAAATTGGCGTCGGCCAATATATAAATTATAAGTATTGGAATGAGATGATTTTTGGCAAGGATGGTCTCTATAGTGAGGAGATCATCCTCACAAAAATTCAAATCAATCTGATATTCGTAGACTAGTTTACAAGTTGAAGAATTATAAAATGTTTATTTTTATCGTTAACTTGAAAACCACATTTGATGAGGTTAGAAATTTCAAAATAAAGTGATTTTTTTTGTAGGGGTGATCTATATGATGAAGAGATCACCCTCACCAAAAATTAGCTATTGATTCATCTTCCATGTGGGTACGTCAAAATTGTTGTCAAAAATATTGTATGAAATTGTTGTCCCCCGACCCTGACCCAAAACTAATATATATATATCGGGTTCGGGTTGGGCTAAGCCTCAACCCTAACCCAACCCAATTTGATCGGGTTACCAAAAATTCGGCCCAAGCCCAACGTAAGTTCTAAAAGGGCTAACCCAACCCAACCCAACCCTAATGTCGGGTTCGACCTGTCAGGCTCAGGTTGAGCCCGCCCAAGTTGCAGCACTAGCAAATCCTAGCTTTAAGCCTCATATGGGTGCGCGAATACTTAAAGTTTTGCTACTTTATTTATGGGCCTGACGTTTGGCTTTAGGCGTTCCTTCTTGACTTGGGCGAATTCATTGTTTTCATTGGTCCATTGAATATGGGAATAACTGTCAAACAATTATTCTGATTCATCGAACATGGGTATAACCGTCAAGCGGTTATGTAACCGTCTCGAACCACTTCCTTCTCTATTTAATCTTATTTCGTCCCCTCTTTCAAAATACAGAATTCCATGCTTTATCTAGCTTTAATTGAATTTAATAAGTTTTAAGTCTGCAAGAGTACGAACACAGTTCCGGTTTGCCAGACATGTGGATTAAGTGCTATTTCCGTATGTTGAGATCGTTGTATCCTAGGAGACAGGCGTCCAGAGACCTTTAGCACTGCAATAAGGGGGCGGATTTGTCTTAAGGCTATTGTGTCCAACACAAGCCTCGATCCATTATACTTGCCAATAAGCTATGAGTTTTTAATTTGATTTATTTTGTTATTTTATTCTCCTCTCCTATTCTTCTATTTTCTGTAAATATATCATTCAGATAACAATATTCCCATTTGAAGCTAACTTTAATAGCTCGGATTCATCTAGACCTTTGGCTGGTCCAAGGCTAGATCTATCCATCCCGTGCTTCGCCAATGCATCCTTGAATTTCTTGATCTGGAAAAGAGGAATTGAGTCTTAGAATTTGAAATGTTTAAGATCTAGTACATATTTTCTATTGAATTCTGAAAAATGGGTCTGGTCTGTATAAGAGAATCATGTCTTACAGTTGCATTAGTGCAGCTGAAGCTACATAGACGACCCTCAGCTCCCCTGTAGAACCGGAAGAAGGGGAGTACACGGATGTTCAGACTATAACACATGGGTTTAAGTTCTTCATAATTTACTTTGAGGAATAGTGCATTCGGGTTCATCTCGGCGAGCTGACAGATCTGTAACAAAGGAAAGAACATTAACAAATCTCCCACAAATTCAATTTTAAGCAACTTAAATGCATTAAATTCGCCGTAAATTTTACAAAATCAATTACCTTAGGATGCACAGCTTTGCAGCCTCCACAACCAGGTGAGTAGAAGTCGATTATTACGAGCTTATCTCCGGCATTTAACAATGTATCGACGAGTTCTTGAGCTGAATTGATATCTATCATGTTGGGTTTAAGGGTTTTCTCCCACCATCTCAATGCTCTGCTCACACAGGTGGATGCTTGTGCCTGAAATTAGAGAGAAATAAATTAGTTTCTGATTCAAAATTTGCTAACTGGAAAAACTTAGCGAATCAAAGTTCGGGTTTTTATATTAATGCATTAGCAATTCTTAAAAAAAATCCAAATCTAATATTAGATTCAGTGATCTCCTCAAACAGAACAAAATTTCATAGCTCATTAGTTATTTAAACCAGCTTCTAGAGCTAATGATCCATGATCCAAACAAGAGATAAAACAGGTAGCATTAAAGTGATACAAAATCAAAACTTGGAGAATTTATAAGGAAAAAAAAAATGGGTCGGGCTCCGTTGACAGTTAAACATTACCTCTATGGCTACAGCAACGAACAGCTATAGATGGGGCTCTAATCCCACCGCTAAAAAGTATTATTCAGTTTCAAAGAATATTAATGAGCTCAAGTCGCGCCAAGCCACGCCCGTGTGGAGAAAACTGTTAGTTCCAACGCCATTTAATGAGATGACACGTGGCTGAAACTAAAGGGGCACTGCAGCAACGTCTCCGTCTCCACTCCTCTCACGTCCCCTCTTTCTCTCTCTCTCCCCAAGCAAACCCCCATGAGAATCTAGTGGAAGGAGACGAAGCTCCCATTCTCAAACCAGTGGAAAGAAAGAGACGATCTCCCTTCGTTCTCTCCCCAGCAACCAGATCCCTTCACCATTTCAGGTTGCATACAGCGAAATGGAATTGCTAAACCCACTGATCAGAAGGAAAAAAAGGAGTTGCTAAAACCCTCATGGACCATGACTGATTGTAGCAGAGGCTTTTGTTGGGATCTATTTAGGATACCTATACTTAACACACACAACCCAAATACATCAATCACTGCGTAGCCGGTGCGTTTTTTTTTTTTATTATAAGCAAGTAACCAGTGAGTTGCTAACTGGTTTTGCTTCCTGAATGACATGCTTGAAGGAGGCCACTAAAGAGTAGGATCTATCGAAAATCTTATCAATACTACAAGCTAATCTCCGGTTGAACTCTATCTATGTGGGCTCTTGATCACTTCAAATGAATCGCCTGCCACGGTAGGCAGGTCCGCATAAAAGCTGCAAATAATCCAAACTCCATCATTTCTTCTTTCTCATCTCAAAAACACCTCCATCTAAGCATTAGCTAGTATGTTAACACGTAGCTGTTAATTCTATGGAGTATGGAGGGAAGATCTAGTGGTAAGCTCCCTGGAACCCTTTCTTTTATGGCATTTTGCAGATTGATTCTAATTTATTCTGCCACACATGGTAGGGAAAGATGGTAAGGGATTTTGAGGGCTTTAAATGATTTGGTTCAACAATTCCCTTTTGAAAGGGAGGTTAGAAGCACCCAATGGCGGAGCGAGGGTGGACCATAGTATGAGCTATGTTCAACACTCTCAGAGATCAACCATAGTCATGAGCTATGTTCAACACTCTTAGAGATCACTAACCACGGAGATGCTTGGCCAATCCCTAGGTGGATCTACATACCATCAATCTCTCATCAGTGATTTCTAACCTTCAGATCTGTGTACCCCATATAATGTTCGAATTCAGTGGTTAAAAATATTTCCACTGGTTTGAGAATGGGAGCATCGTCTCCTTCCACTGTTTCTCATGGGGGTTTTGCTTGGGGGAGAAAGAAAGAGGGAGAGACATGAGAGGAGTAAAACTTGTGTCACAAGATGTTGTGATGGAACACGGTCACAGCACTCAATACGAGCCACGTGGCACACTATCAGAGATCTTTGACCGTACGGATGTTTGACCAGTCCCTCAGTGGACCTACAAACCAAAAATCAGCCTGACTAGTGATTTAAAACCTTTGTATTTATGCACCCAAATAACGTTCAATAATGCTCAAATTTCTACCGTTAAAATTAACCCATGAAAATAACTTCAATAGAATCAGTTAGAAATCACTAATCAAGCTGATTTTTTGTGTACCAGTCCACCGAGGGACTGCCCAAACATCCATACAGTCATTGTCCTCTAATAGTATACCACGTGGCTCGTATTGAGTGCTGTGACCGTGTTCCGTCGCAACATCTTGTGACACAAGTTTTACTCACATGAGGGGGGACGTGAGAGGAGTCGAGAAGACAGAGTAAACCTTCATTCATTCACACCTGTGTGTGAGCAAAGCCGATCACACACAACAATATGAGCCACGTGGAACACTCTTAGAGGACGATGACCGTATGGATGTTTGGCCAGTCCCTCGTTGGACCTGAAAAGTAAAAAATCAGCCTGATTAGCTATGTCATATCTTTGGATCTAGTACCCCAAATAATGGTGAATAATGCTCTAAATTCTACTGTTAAAAGCAACCGATGAAAATGACTAAATTCCAACGCTTAGAAATCACTAATCAAGCTAATTTTTGGTTTACAAGTCCACCGAGGGACTAGACACACATCCATATGGTAATCGTCCTCTAAGAGTGTGCCACGTGGCTCATATTGTTGTGTGTGATCGGCTTTGCTCACAAACAGTGTGAGCGAAGGTTTTTTCGTGGAGACAGACGTTTCTGACGTTGCTACAGTTGTCCGTTCAGTTTCAGCCACGTGTCATCACATTAAATGGCGTTGGAACGAACAATTTTCTCGACACTGGGCGCGGCTCGAGCTCATTAATATTCTTTGAAACTGAATATTACTTTTTAGCCGTGGGATTAGAGCCCCATCAATGGTTGCTGTAGCTATGGCGGTAACATTTACCTGTCAACGGAGCCCGACCCAAAAAACAAATTGAACTTGAAAAGTAAGAGAAGATCCATGTTGTAAGAGCTGAGATAGAAAGAAAAGAAGAAGATAAGCCTCACATACATCAACAGAGAAGTTTGCAGAGCTTTTAGGACTCCAATCACCAAAACCATCCCTTTGATCTGAAACAACCATTTGTCTTCCTTTAAATTCGTTCTTCAACACCGGAAGATCCATGGTTTTAGACTCTGTAAACCGCAAAGAATCCATAGAAGAACAAAAACCATCGACCCTTTTCGTATTCAACTGAATCTCATTCAAACCAGAAATGCAAAACCCACTTTTCAAAGAACCAGCCATTGGCATTAAAACCAGCGAGGTCTTTGAAGTGGTAACAAAAAACCCACTTAAATCTTCAGAAAACAGACCGAAACCACAAAACCCACTTCTCTTTTTCGATAAAAAAAAACAGTACTTCTGAATTGAAATCCGCAAGATTTGAACGAAAATATGTTCGGAGATGAAAAGAGGGGAGAGACTTTAAAGGGGGAGAAGTAAACGAGAAGAGCAGGGGATTTAGAAATCAAAGAAAGGGGGTTGGTGGGGTCTTTATTCTGACCAACTTTATCAATATTCAATCGATCTGAGTCAATTTTTACAACGAATTCAAGCTGGGTGAGATGCTTTTGTGGGTATATTTCGTTTAAATTTTTCATTTTTCGGTTTCTGGTTTCCGAGGATCTGTTTGAGATAAAATGATGCTGTCATCCTGAGGAAAACGTCTTACCTAAGGCTTACACCGTTTGATATTCCTAGAGAATCAAGGATGTGAATCTCGTGGACTATCCAACGTTGTGGACCTTAGGGAGAACGTTCTGCTCATGAGGACGTCAACACAGTTTGTGTTTGAGTTGGTCTCCTGTTTTTCTTTGGCCGTTAGTATTGTTGTTTCATGAAACGGCTAAACCGCGTTGCTGACTGTGCTGCCAGTTCAAATTGAGTGAATCTAGTATACAACTGTTTACATACTTTAGAGTATGCAAACATTGACAGAAGGAGACACGTGGAAACAAAACCCCATCTTTAACCCAACAACTAATACCGTGGTTTAACACTTTAACCTTTTTATAAAAATAAAATTTGAAAAACATTTTAATTAAAATAGAAGTTGTCTTCTCCTCTTCGTTCCCTTCACTTCCCAACTACTCGTCAACTTCGAAAATCTTCGAGACAAAAATAAAAATTTCTGAACTTTTTATTTTATTTGAACATAGTGCCCCCTGTTAGAGGACGCTGACCGTATGGATGTTTGGGCAGTCCCAAGGTGGATTTACAGACCAAAAATCGGCCCGATTAATGGTTTCAAACCATTGGATTTTTGTACCCAAAATAATGCTCAAATTCCACAGTTATAATCAACCCATGAAAAAGACTCCAATCCAACGCTTAGAAATCACTAACCAGTCTAATTTTTTGTCTATATGTTCATCAAGGGTTGCGCCAAACATTCTTACTATCTGAAATCTCTAAGAATATGCCACGTGGCTCATATTGTAGACGGTTCTACTTAATTGATTGTGTTCCCTTGAACAAAATTCTGGCACCGCCGCTGCCTGCGAGCATGGATTTCGAGGTGCAACTAGTCGGAAGAGAGAGAGAGAGAAAGAGAAAAATAAATAGAGGAGGGAGGGAGAAAGGGACGGAGGAGATGGGAGGAGAGAGGAAGGAGAAAAGGAGAGGGAGTTAAGGATGGAGGAGTTGGAAGGGAAAGGAACGAAGAATTTTTAAATTTTCATTTAGTAAAAATAATTTTTATAATTTTTTCTGAAAAGAGCTAAACCAGGGTAGGTGACGTACGAGTTAAAAAAGGGTTTGTTTCCACGTGTTGCTTTCTGCCAACGTTTTTGCATACTCTAAAATATGGAAACGGTTGCATACTAGATTTTTCCCTTCAGAGTGGATAAGGTCCCCAGAAATTACAAATATATAAGCTAAAAATAACCAGAAATGAATTGGGCCATTTTTTTTTGGGTTTTTTTTTAAAGACCCAGTTTATTAGTCAAAAAAATGAGTAAAACTTATGTCATAAGATGTTGTGACGTATGGGAGCCACGTGGTATATTATTATAGAACGATGACCGTATGGATGTTTGGCCAGTCCCTCGGTGGACCGGTACACAAAATATCAGCTTGATTAGTGATTTCTAACTGATTCTGTTGAAGTTATTTTCATGGGTTGATTTTAACGGTAGGAATCTGAGCATTATTGAGCGTTATTTGGGTGCAAAAATCTAAAGGTTGTAAATCACTAATTAGGCTGATTTTTGGTTTGTAGGTCCACTGAGGGCCTGGCCAAACATCCATACAGTCAGCGCCCTATGATTGTATGCCACGTGGCTCGTATTGAGTGCTGTGACCGGCTTCCGTCACAACATCTTGTGACGGAAGTTTTACTCCAAAAAAAATAGCCTTATTTTGACTTCTAAGGGTGTTTTTGTCAGTTTAGACTTTGATTAATTTTTGTCATTTTCAGACTTTTTGGGACATACTGGCACTTTTTGAAAGGGTCGTGATGTAACAAGGTATACCTGAGATCTTTTCATTTGCGGAAGCGGCACTTGTGGTAGTCACCACTGCCATCAGGGCCCACGGACCGCATGGATGTTTAGCGCACCCCTTCATACAAAAAATCAGCTTGTTTAATGATTTTAACCGTTGGTTTTAGTACTCAAAAAATGGTTGCATTCAACGGCTATAAGAACGCCTTAAAAAGTGCTAAAAAGTGTTAAAATCTAATGGTTATAGATTACCAATCAAGGTGATTTTTGGTCTGTATATCCACCAAGGGGTGGGATAAACATCCATGCGGTAAGTGGGCCCAGATGGCAGCCGTGACTACCAAAAATGCCGCTTCCGCAAATGCAACAGCTTCAGGCATCCCAGCTGTTTTAGTTGATTCTTTCTTCTATTTTGGGAGCAAGGTTTTAAACGGTCCTTATAACGGTTATGTAACATTACTGTTATAACAGATGGCATCAGTCACATTCGAGTCAACAAAATAATTTTTATAGGCGTTGGATTGGACTTATTTTCATGGGTTGATCTCAACTGTGGGAATTTGAGCAGTATTTGAGGTACCAAGTTTAAACGTATAGAAATAACTAATCAGGCTGATTTTTGGTTTGTAGGTCCACCTAGTGATTGGCCAAACATCCATACGGTCAGAGTCCTCTAAGAGTGCGCCACATGGCTCATATTGTGCCCTGTAACGGGAGCCTGTCATTTTAGGGCGGTATTTTGCGTTTTTGAAAATTTTAAATTAAAAAATTGAATTTCAGCGCCATTTTTCTTTTTTCCTTAATTTCCATTTTTTCCCCTCAGCATTACAATTTGTTATAACGGCCGTTATAACAGAAAAAATGATAACGCCCCAGTCCGTTATAACGTCCACTTTTAAACCTTGATTTGGAATACAAAACCTCCTTACAAACCCAAACAAAATCTTCCTATTTCAATTTGAGTTCAAAATAAGAATTTATTTCATCATCATCCCCAAATTTATTTTGGTGCTTGATGGTAGCATAATTACTTAAAAACATTAAATTAAGGATAAGAACCCAAGATCCTGGTCTTCTTTTTCTGATATAAAATATGGAAATGTTATTGACAAGCTTTAGAAAAAAAAAAAAAAAAGTAAATAAAACTACTAGAAATATGCTTTGTGCTTAGCGCCTTGCTAGGGTAATGTTAATGACAAAATCGAAACGAATCTCGACGTCACATGTACAATAAGTATATTATCCTTAGGGCTAAAGATTTAGGGTTTTGATGCATCTCTTTAGCATGTGCATATGCATATTAGTAAGCATTTTTGGGTCCTACCATTTTTATTTAACTTCCCCTTGCATTCTTGGGTCCTACCATATTTGCTCCTCACATTATATAAATTCTTAATTTGCAAGTCTTCCCTCTTTGTGAAGGATCATTAATGGTGTTGAATTTCCATGCCAAAGCATACGACATTCACAGATCCTCATAATAATAAGTCAGAACTCATAAGCATGATTCATAATTTGTAATAAAAATTCAAAAATCGACAAAATCGAAATTAGAAGCATGATTCATAATTCATAATCAAAATTCAAAAATCGACAAAATCGAAATCAGAAGCATGATTCATAATTCATAATCAAAATTCAAAAATTGACAAAATTAAAATCAGAAGGGAAAAAATGGGTCTTAGCCGATTGATCGGCAAAATCGGCGATCGATTCGTCAATTCGAAAAAATCGAAGATTTTTGTGACTATGGTTCAACTACTAGTAAAGGTTCTAAAGACATTAAGTGAAGTCTTATTAACATGATTGAGGTCTTATATTAAAAAATTAAAACTAAGGTGGTACATCAGATAAAGGATATCCTCCCATTGCATGTTCCTTGCTGAAACCTTTTAAAATTTAAATGGAGCTTTTGTAATAATTGAGATATAAACAGTTCATGATATTTGTCTGGGGTGGGTAAGAGATGCCTTTCAAAGATTTTTGATTTTAAGGATGATGAGAAGTTGGCTTCAAGCCAAGTTCCGACATGTTTATTTTCACTTTTTCAAGTCTTTCTGAATAAAGTTTGATGAGTTAACCCAAGGTTTTGGAGCTGAGGTTCTTGGAGATGGCCCATTGGTTTGTGGTTTTGGACTATCAAGGCGGATGAATCTTCTAGAAAGACTCCATTATTTGGGTTGTCGATAAGGACACTTGGGCTGTGACCACAAAAAAAAAAAAAAATTGCGACATTGTCCTACTACCTGTGCTAATTCATTTATCTCTGCTCTCTAGTAAGAAACGTGGCTCTATTTAGAAAATGACACGTGTCCCACTTATTGAAGCAGACATTATATGACGCAATGCCTTGCATCATGTAGGCCCAAATTCGTTGATTCCATACTATGTGGGGGTCAATGCCAATCAAGTTGTTGTCAGTAATTTTTCTTTTTTTAATAAGAATTAAGGTTAGAGATTTAGAGTCCTCAAACAAGGTTTAATAGGGGCCGTTATAACGGTACAACGGACAGGGGGGGTTACCATTTTTTCCCGCTTATAACGTTCATGGGCAAAAAACAGAAAATAATGGAAAAATGACTGAAAAATTGTGCTGAAATTCAAATTTTGAAATATGAATTTCAAATTTTCAACAACGAAAAAAAAATAACAGCCTTTTTTAACAAAAAATTTCAGGTTATTTTCGTTATAACGGAAAATAACGGTCATTATTTTTAAAACGTTTTAACGGTACATAACGTAATGGAGGAGGTCCGAATCCGTTATAACAGCCATTTTTTAAGCCATGTCCTAAACTATTGTTCATATACATAAAGATGAAAAAAAATCACCTGGGATCATAAATGTGTATGTTGTAGATAACATGCATGGTCTGTTTGGGTCGCCATTTTTAAATTTTTGTCTGGGAAGCTTTGTCATGTGATCATGTAAAATATGTTTTTTCAATTGCAATCAATCAGCCATTTAAGCCATAATATCCCAAATGTATTTTCTCGGGAAAATTTTACGTGCAATCAAACATTGCCTAAAATAATTTTCTAAAACTTTTCCTCGAGTTACCACAGTTTTCGAAAGGAAAATGCTACCCCAGGATAATCAGACAAAAAGATGTTTGGTTAAAGCCATTAACCATTGGATTCGAGAGATACATGGTCCACCACCACCAACTGCAAAGGATAAAATAGTTGTTGTCTCGTGGACCGTAGATTTCTTGAATCCAATGGTTGATAACCTCAACCGCATATTTTTGTCAATCTGGTTATTCATGGGGTGGGTATCGTAGCACGACTGTTTTCAAATTCGCAGCTCCAAATCTAAATAGACTGGATCTTAAAAAATTGCCGCTCGAACTGCGCTTTGGGCTGAAACTTCCCTACTTTGTCAACTTTTTTCGATAAAAATTGTGACATTAATTAGTAATTAACCATCTTTCATGCTATTGAGTGCATTTGTGAATCCAATGGTTGTTGCAAGTGCTGAGCCGGCATTCAGCGGATTGACATTTTATCAAAGCACAACCACGCTTGTATTCTCGAAATTGAGTGCATTTGTTGATGCAAAAAAGTTGGTCCCTTGAGCCCGACCCTTAGCAGAAGAAAATAAAAAATAAAAAATTGGTCACGTACAAAACGATAGCGCCGCCCACTTGTAATTTTTTATTTTTTCGGAAAAAGAACTTCTGGAAGTTTGTGTCTGTCTTTTAACTTTTAAACTTATCATTCATCAAAGCAAATAAGAAGGATAAGAGCGAGATAAGTTCTCAACTCGAGAAATGGTTCAGCAAACTTTGAGAAATGTGAAAATTCAAGCAGCCCATGTGCATCTAGAAGCTTTAATTTCCTATTCAAATGTCTCAACCCATTGCGTGACTTTCTACCAAATCACTTCATGTACCATTCCCTTTCGCGCCAAAAAAAAAATAAAAAACAGAGTTATGATCGCATGGTCCAAGGTCGATGATGTTATCACGGTGCATGGTGGTGTGTGCAAATCAGTTTTAAGTTTTACTTAAGGGTCGTGATGTAACAAGGCATACCTGACCCTTCTTGACGAAAGAAAACACGATTTTTGTTATTCACCACTGCCATTTTAGCCCTACCATTGGTAGAGAAATTATACAAAAAATCAGCTTGTTCGGTGATTTTTAGCCGGTGGTTTTAGTACTCAAAAAATGGTTGAATCCAACGGCTAAAATAACACCTTAATAGTACTGAAATTTAATAGTTATAGACTATAACAATCGGGGTAATTTTTGGTCTGTACATCTACTAAGGGATGAGCTGATGTGCTCAATCAGCCCATATGACGGCAGTGAGTAACAAAAATTGTGTTTCCTCACGCGGAGAAGCATGAGGATTCAGGTATACCTAGTTACGTAGTAAGATATTGATGACAGAGGGCAGTCAGCAAAGCCACTGACTACCACAGAATTCTCGGCACGCATCTCAGTGCGTTTTGCGGCGTACCCAAGTGAATGTTTTTAAGGTTTCTTTTGTAATTTTTTTAATATAAAAGCAAAAAGAGCATTTGGGTTCATGGCAAAAAGCACTGGGTATGTGCCTAGAACTCTGCTGTAGTCAGCGGCTTCGCTGACAGCCCAAGGTCATCAAAATCTTAATCTTGTTAAATTTTTTTCTTTAGTTAATGAATTATTAAAGCAAGTCCAAGTCCAGTACACTTGAACAGTGACAAAATAACACCCCCATACAACATGACAGCGTTCGTCCATGGATTCCAGACCATGTAATCATTTTAGTCTAAAAAAAATCAATGCTATGCTTTCACTTAATTCTTCCATCCCTTTGATCTGGTGGGAATGTAGCTTTGGATGTTTTGATAATATAATTACAGTTAACTACGGCACCTGTGTGCATAGTGGCGCAACATCCAACAAATATTTGCATTAAACCCAATCCTTTTTTGTCAAAAAGAGATCTAATAATGTTTGCAGCAGCCAAAACAACTGCAAACAATAGGCAAATGACACTCTCATCCCCCTTGATCTCCCCGAACAGCTCTGCTCTCCCCAATCATACCAATAGTTTCTCAACAAACGTTTGAGATTAAGAAATATTTGCCTACGAACTACAGACTAAGCAAGGCCTAAAATGTTTTCTAGCTAACGCTCGTTATTGCACATGAGGCACGTGTTGATATATTGTGTTTAAAAGATGGACTTTCCTCGTCCGAGTACTAATAATCAAGACATTTCATAGGGCTGCAACTTGGGCGGGCCCAACCCGAGCCCGACGGGCTCAACCCGACTTTGGGTTGGGCTTGGGCTCGGGCTGAGGCCTTCGGCAACCCGACCAAACCCGAGCCCGATCAATATATAAGTAAATATGTTATATGTATAATTTATACACCGTAAAGATTCTCATGTATATATCTCACGATTCTCATCCTCTCATTGTACATTTACTCTCTCCCATTGTTTCTCTCTACAGGATTTACCCTAATCACCTCACCGCCGACGTCCTCTGTCAATGCTACGTCTTTCATCGGTGTTGTTCTCTGCCTCCTCAGGTAAGCTCCTCCTCTCTCTTCTAATTCTCTTCCCCTCTCTTTTGATCTTTTTAAAAGCTCAAATCAAAAGAGAAAAACCTCATGAAATGCCCCTTCCTCTTTCAAAAATGGGTGGAAGGTGAATAGAATGAAGGATAAAGGAGATGATGCTTCAAAGGGAAATAGGGTTCCTTGATTTCTTTTGTCGAGCGATCCTGAGTTTCCATTGAAAATCTGTTCCCATTCACCGTAGCAGTTCAAGGACCAACCTAGTCATAACGTTGTATGGATGCTAGGAAGGATTTAAGAGCAACCGGGCGGCCAATAGTTTGAGGTCTGCTATAGCTACTGCCATGGCGATGCCCAAACACCAAGGCGAGGTGGTAAATGAGGCAGTAGTTGATGGATGCGTGAAGAGCTAGTAAGAACGCTACGCTGGTCATGAGAGGTTATGATATGTTTTGGGATCTTAGTAAATGAGGATGTGCTGGACCTTCAACCACAAGAGAGAGAGAGAGATGGGTAGAGAGGCTACTACAAGGTAGAAAAATGGCCCCAACCCGACCAACCCGATTGAACCCGATCAGGTTGGGCTCTCGCTGGGACTCTCAAGCCCGACTTCGGGTTGGGCTCGAGCTCGAGCTCAGAGCCTTGTAGGTTGGGTTGGGCTTAGGTTGGCCTCCAATCCACCCGAGTTGCAGCCGTAGGTTATATGGAAGATGGAGAAATGCTTTAAAATTTTCCTAGGGTGAAAAAAATACTTTAAGGTCTGATCATGCTAATTTTCAGTATAAAATATTTTCTACCTGAGGCTCTTTACTGAATATAAGACACGTGTCAAGATATTGTGCTTAAAGTTTGAGTTTCTTTGTCTAAGTACTAATAATTAAGATGCTTTTTTAATAGGAGGCTTAAATGTCCATGGGTGTCAATTCTTTCGTTTGGCAAAATAATGCCAATTTTAGTGATTGGGTCATGTGGAAATTAGAGAGATCGATGAAAATTTTCCTAGTTCTACACAACATTTTTCCAAGGTTAATATATATAACATTTTCCTAATTCTAAATAGAACACTATTTCTAATAAGAAAGTTTTTGATGGACGGTACTTGCATCCAAATATCAATATAAATACTCTCAAAAGCGGACACCTGTTCGCTTGGGTTAATCTATGTTAGAGAATATATATCATAATAAGTTGTGTGAGATACACCATATATATTATTATTGATTTATCTTATCATAAGATTATGATAATATATTAAGATTAGATTTGATTGAAAGATTATAGGATCTCAATCTTATTGGACTCTTGTAATGGTTTATCAATTAAAATTAGATTTGATTGAGAGATTATAGGATCTCACCCCTATTGGACGCTTGTAATGCTCTATATTTAAACCCTTCAATAGAGCCTACACCTCTATTTCCTAGACTGATTGAGCTCTGCTTTGGAATCCTCTCGGAGTATCAAATTGTTAGATGATACTCTGAGAATGAAACTCAACCCTGCATGAAGAGTATTTATCCCAAGCTGCGCCTGTGTTCAATTCAAGCCAGCCCTTCGGTGGGGGATCAAACAAACGGTGTGGATGGTTGGTGAGGAATAAAACTTTGAGGCCCTGTCATCAAAGCTGATGACAGCGTTCAATATGAGCCACGTGGAACACTCTTAGAGGACTCTGACCGTATGGATGTTTGGCCAATCACTAGGAGGACTTACAAACCAAAAATCAGCCCGATTAGTGATTTCTAGACGTTGGATTGGAATTGTTTTCATGGGTTGATCTTAACCGTGGGAAATTTGAGCATTATTGACCAGTATTTGAGGTACAAAGATCCAAAGGTTTGAAATCACGAATCAAGCTGATGCTTTGTTTGTAGGTCCATATAGGGATTGAAAAAACATCCATACGGTCAGAGTCCTCTGAGAGTATGCCACGTGGCTCCTATTGCACCTTGTCATCAATGACAGGGGTTGGATGTGTGTTTTGATTGATGTACCGTGGGATAGATCTAATGAAATAGGTTCCAGGTGGCTCAGCTTGGTCATAAATTATAATGTTTATAAGAAAAGCCACAACCGCCACAAAAATAGATATAAGCCAGATAGAACTTGTCATCATCCCCCCCTTTACGACCCTTCTCGAAAATGGAGGATAGCCAAAGAAGAAGCTGGACACTATCCACTAGCTTAGTGCAAATGAAAAAAATTGAACCGAACCAAAGACGAACATTGATGGGGCACTGTAAAGGGTAATTTTAGTATGACACGTGGGCGATTCAGAATATGACACATGTCCTTTAATAACCACTTATAATAAATTAATGGTCGCGCTCCGTTGACAAGTGAAAAAATGACAGGATTCTATACAGGGACACAATATAAGCCACGTGGCTTACTCTTACAGGAATCTGACAGTATGGATGTTTTTCCTATCCCATGGTGGACCTACAAACCAAAAATCAGCCTGATTAGTGATTTATTGGCTTTGGTTTGGACTTATTTTCAATGGATGATCTCAACTGTGGGAATTTGAGCAGTATTTGAGGTACAAAGATCCAATGCCTATAAATCACTAATCAGGCTGATTTTTGATCTGTAAGTCTTCTATGGGATTGGACAAACATCCATACAGTCAGATTCCTCTAAGAGTGTGCCACGTGGCTTATATTGTGTCCCTGTACAAAGTCCTATCATTTTTTCACCTGTCAACGGAGCCCAACTCATAAATTAAATAAGTTTTAAAAACGAAGTCCTCACTTATTGATATTTTGACTATTTTTATGACATCACTTTCTTCTTTTTTTTTTAATCTCAAAGCGTTTTAAACTATTTTTTTTTTTTTTGATAAGTACTGGATGGCACGTCAACCCTTAGAAATCCCTCCCGCCCTGGGGCTCGAACCCACGACTGTGGTTAAGAGCCTTGCGCTCTACCATCAAAGCGTTTTAAACTCACACTTTTCAGTGGGCAAAGTTTAGCTCTTCACAGTTTGCTAACTATGGTCGTATATAAAAAGATTGATATATTAATCAAAGCTTTTTTATTTTTTAATTTTTGTAGGCAAGGTTTGCTCCATTTTTTTTTTTTTTTTACGAGTTATTGGCATAGAGGCAATTACTGTAATTTATAATCTACTTACGGAATATGTTGGAGAAAACTTTAGAGAGAGAAATATTATGAATAGGCTTAAAAATAAGTAAACAAATGTTGGTTGCTCATAATAATAAACTTATAAAAGTAGGGGTGCAACTCGAACAGGTTGGGTTAGGTTGGGAGTCAACTTGAGGTCAGGCCTGAGGTGTTTAGCTCGAGCCTAAGCCATTCCCAACCCATCAGGTTGAGTTGAGTTCGTCAGGCTTAGAGGTGTGGATTTGGCCTGTCGGGTCGGATTGATGCAAGCCGAGAACTGACGTGCCTGGCCTGATTTCAAAAAGTGAGAAAATAAACAACTGTTTTCAAATTTTAAGGGGGGAGAGGTTCCTTAAAATTCAAATTTTGGAGGGGTGTTTTAAAACTCGAATTTTAAGGGGGGTGGGGGGTGGGCTTAACGGGCCGCCTTACCGCCGAGCAAGCCCAGCATGCAAAGCTCTCTTCATGGACCAGGCCGCGGGCTCAACCAACAGGCCCAAGCCTGGACCGGAACTTCAATGGGCTGAGTCTGGCCGGGCCAAGCAACAGGCCGATCTGGCCCAAGCCTTAAAAACGGGCCGGGCGGTCCGGGCCATGGGCCAATCCACACCCCTCAGGTTGATAGAAAAAATGGAAAAAGATACAAATTCTACATTTTGCATCCTCGAAGGTCATCCAAAAAAGAGAAAAACAAGCACAGATGAATTTCTACAATTTTTGCAAGTTCGGGGTTGGGAAAAACCACCAAAACCCCTAATTTTTAGTCTGCTAATCTGCTTTCTTTTATGATCTCAGATCCAGAAACCCTAGCATTTCCCACAGACATTTAGATTCAAAAAAAATTCTGTATATGCACCTTGAAGCGCTGAAGAAGATTTATTTATGTGCATAGATAGAGAGAGGAAGAGCGAGAAGGAAGGAGAGAATGCGGTTACTAACCTACCACAATATGGCTGAACAAACAAGGTATAGAAGGAGAACAACGACTGATGGGCTAGCGAGGACGGCGTCGATGAAATGCCCTAATGATGTGAGAGAAAAACAGACATAAGAGAGAGGAAGAACCCTAGGTAGAAGATGGGGTATCATGATCATGCATGATACCCGGGTACACCTAGCTTCTCTGATCCTCTTTCCGTATTGACGACCACATCTTACCCTAAAGTTTTGGGCCTTTGGTATTACGGCAAAAATTTGTCAGAGGAAAAACAAAGCTAGGGTTGATTGCAGCAGTGAAGCCATTGAAGCAGTTTGAACAAAGCTGTGTTGCAGAGACATAAAACAAAGATATAATCACCCTCAAATGGTGGTGAGTGAACATTTTTCATTTCCTCTTCAATCGTCTCTCTCTCTCTCTCCTGTTAGATTTTTTCACATAAATTTCATTCTTTTTTTCTGCTTCCACTAATTTTTATTGAATTTGATAAATTCAGTCTATAGTTGGGAACGAAAATTTCCAGAGTTTTCATCGGATTTTCAACACCACCAACATCAGAACCCTAGCTTTCATCAATGACATCAGTCAGATCTTCGCCAACATTTTCCACCAGACATCCAATATGGGTTCGAATCGAAGGTGGGGTTTTTCTTTGATCGAAAGTGGTTAATTTGATTATTTTGTTCTATTGTCACTGTCTCTTCCATTATCTGGTTCTAGGATTCTGGAGGAGAATTGAGTTATACTTTTTCAGTCATTGATGCCCGAGTTTTGGTGAAAGAATCGTATGATGTAGTCTTTGTTCTGATTGTATGTGATTCTAGTTAAATTTAATCTAAATTACCCTTATTTTGAATTAAATTTTTTTAATTTGCGTGTTTTTTTCAAGCTACATTATAACCTGAAGACCATTTTGATGGGACCAAAAATGTTTCGTACTCTTTGGCAACTTCATTAAGAAATCTGAAAATATTATCCGAAACAACATTGCCAATCCAAATATAAGGACAATGAAATGACTAAAGATATTCTTCAAACTGTTTTCTTGCTAACGTATTATTGAAACCCACCACTCTTGAAATCGAAACCCACCCATCCCACATCCCACATCCCACCTCTACAATTGAAACCTACCCCTCTACCTTACTTTGTTTGCAGCTCAGGCTGTAATCTCCATCTCCAACGTATAAAAAGGGAAAACATTAAATATAAGATAAGGTGGCTGAAATATCAGATTTCTGGTGAACTTACCATCTGTGTTGTCCCACCTAGTAGATTTTCTGAATCTAAAATCAACATTATTGAATAGCTTTGTGAATCTAATGGGAGAAGTTGGAGAAATTTCCTTACAGAATGAGAGGGATATGATTATAGATACGATGGTTTTCTCAGTCTGTTCCCTCTACTACAACTCAAAGCTCTCGTACCTCCGAAGCCCTATATCAATGTGTTAGTCCAAATGGGCAATTACACTACAAAAGTAAAGTATCTTGAGGGGTATCTTTACCAAAATCTAGAAGATTTTTAGACCAAGTAGGAAATCCATATAGAAATTAAGCTTGCTGGTACATACAACTAATAATCCGGACCCACATTTAACCCATTTTCTCTTATTGAACCATCAAATCACAGATAAAAGGTAAATTTTCATGGGGAGACTGATTCAATGGATGAACATCTGTCCATTCTTTTTTATTTTTCATTTCTAATTGGTAGAAGGATTAGCCCTATTACATTTTTTTCCTTTCAGTTTTTGAGAATCTGATTTGAGTTTTTTTCTTCCTGAATTTGATATCTAGGACTTTTAGGCATGGTGAGATGTCGCAGACCATGCTTGAAGATCTGATGGTGACTGCTGATAATCCGTACCAGATCAAGAGCCAAGATTGGTCTTTGGAAAGGAAGAATGAATATAATGATAATGGGGATACAGAAGCTGTTTTCAATGCATTGGACATGATGCTGAAGGGCACTCTGGAACGTTTGAAAATGATTAGGTCAGATTTCAATTTTAGTTGATTCTTTATATTAAAACTGGTAGTTTGATATTACTGTACCATTTTAGTATATTTTAGACAATCTTTTTGACAACCTTTTATCCTTCAATTAATAGCTTGAATTTCACTACCCCATAGGAAATTTACTCTGATAACAAGAAAAACCCAACCATAGTCAGATTCAACTCACAAAGTGCAAAACAAGCCACTGCAAAGATTTTGTGCTACTTGAGTTTGGTTGCAAAGTATTCTACACGCATCAGCAAGCAGCTATGTTATCAAGTTTTTAAGATGTCTCAGACCACCCTTTCAAATTAGTACCTGAATCCAGTTGACTTGACTCGTTGTGCAATCCAATAAGAACTACTGGGATTTTCTCCCACGACCCCCATTGGAGATGCACCCAAAGGCAGTCAATTAGTTCTCCTTGATTTTTTTTTTGGCAGCTAAAGACCAAGTTTCCATTTCTCTTCTAGATCCATTAACGGTCCTATTTCAAGCAATTTCTTGTATCCTACTGAATCCTAGTGGTTGATATCAGCCATGGAAGAAAGAGAAGCTGCCAGTCATCTTAATCCAACAACTGAAAGTTGGCTAAGGTAAAGCCACTGTTTGAAGTGGTTCAATGTTTTTATGGCACTTGTATCTTTGATGCCAATCTGACTGCAACCATCAACTTTACCTCTCCCCTTCTCGCTTGTTTTGGATTCAGGGTAGGATTGCTTGGGATTGTATATTTCTAGGGGTATTGTTATTGCAGATGTAGTAGAAAGGACAGGATTCATGATCCTGAATTTATAACTTCTTTCTTATTCACTTTCACAAAACTTTGCAGGGAAAGCATTTTGATAGCGAGGGCTGGCCTTTGGGAATGTAGTTCTAAAGCTGTTTTCACTGGACATGCTACCCTAATTAGAGCTTTGTGTATAGAAGGCAAGGTGGGAGCAGCTCTCCGTCTTCGGAACAGAATGCTACAGAAATTTGTAATTCCTGACGTGTTTACGCACAATTACCTTATCAATGGTCTTTGCAAAACGGGCAACTTGGAGAACGCGAATTGGCTTATCAAAGAGATGTCAGAAGTGGGTCCCTCCCCAAATTGTGTTACCTACAATACTTTAATCGATGGATACTGCCGCCTTGATAACGTAGACAAAGCTCTCTATCTTTTCTCTTCAATGGGTAAGAGTGGTATTAAACCCAACAGAGTTACTTGCAATATACTTGTCCATGCACTCTGCAAAAGGGGTCTTCTGGAGAATGCGAGGAAGCTTCTTGTGGAGATATTAGACGAGCATTGTGAGGCAACCTCAGATATAATCACCTCAACTATACTTATTGATGGTTGTTGTAGGAAGGGGGATATGGTTCAGGCTCTCGATCTTTGGGATGGGATGTCTCAAAAGGGTACCCAAAGGGATGTTGTTTCCTATAATGTCCTCATTCATGGATTTTGTTTGAGTCAGGAAATGAAGCTAGCATATAGATACTTCTGCGAAATGATTAAACGGGGTTTCCTTCCGGATATATTCACATATAATACCCTTATAAGTGGGTTTTGTAAAGAAGGTAATTTTGATGAGGCTTGTGATATTCACAGTAAAATGTCGAGAATGGGTGCTCCACCGGATCAAATCTCTTACAAAATGATTATTCAAGGCCTTTGCCTTTATGGGGATGTTATCAAGGCTAACGAGTTTCTTCTTAGTATGTTAGATTCGGTGATTCCAGAGCCTCTTATCTGGAATGTGGTGATCGATGGATATGGGAAATGTGGAGATCTTAATCATGCTTTCTTGATTAGAGATCAAATGGTAGCATCAGGTGTTGTACCAAATATCTTCACCTATAATGCATTGATTCATGCACAAGTAAAGGGGGGGAATATTGTTGATGCTCAATCTATAAAGCAGGAGATCATCTCAAATGGGCTATTCCCTGATGTTGTCACCTATAACCTGTTAATGGGTGCTGTTTGTAATATTGGCCATGTCCGTTTTGCACTCCAATTGCATGACGAAATGCTGAGAAGAGGGTATGAGCCGGATACTATAACTTACACTGAGCTAATTCGAGGTCATTGTATGAAGGGGAACATGAAGGAAGCAGTTGAGCTTTTCAGCAAGATACAGCAATCCAGTTTACTTATGGACCATGTTCCATTTCAAATACTCATTAAAAAGTATTGCAAAATGAGAGAGCCAGAAAGAGCATTTGACCTCTATCAGGAAATGATTAAAAAGGGGCTTATTGCCCGTCCTTCAACTTATTATGCCCTAATATCTGAGCTGGGGAGGAGAGAATTCACTCGAGAAGCAATTCAAGTGTGTAACCACATGGATATGTTGGGTTTTATGAAGTAGAGTTCTTTGCCAATATTGACTTTCAGCAATCTAAGACTTTATTTGTCTACGGGAAAACCAAATTACATTCTTCTGTTAGTAACATAGTGAAGAAACAATATGCACTGTGGGTCTAACCTTCAGAGGTGGGTGGCAAGCTGGGATTGAACCCACTAGCTTGTGGTTGCAACGCAGAGTTCTGTCCAATTCTACAGGCTTGACCCCATGGGTGCAGATTATTTTGTGATTGAGCTGGTGATGGCTCTAAGAACTCTATACTGTACAAAGATTCAAACACCTGAAAGAGGAAAACAAAGCTGCAGTTCAAATCATTGTCCTTATTAAAGCATGGTGAATTTCTATTTCCTTATCCATTGTTATTATTAAGTCTTGGCTTGCTAGTGTTTGAGGAAATCTAAAGTATCTATTGGGTTTAACATATGGATAGTTTACCAATGTCATCCTGGCAGATGTGGCCCACATGTAAGGGGAATAGGATCTGCCATTTGACGAGTCCCTTCTAGGATGTCTGAAAAGGACACAAGAAAAGACCTGATTGGATGTTTGTAAGCAACCATTATATACCTTATTACCTTCTATTTTCTGTTCCAGCAACTCATTTTTTTTCTTACTGCCTGGAAGTAATGAGATAGATTGGATCGTCACTAACATCTAATGAGGTCGACATTTGGCATAGGCTATGTTTCCCACATATGGGTACTGAGTGTTGAGTATGGGTATGGGTCCAGAAGATGGACAATATATAGTTATTAATTTTCTTATATTGTAACACTTTCAAAAAAACAATTAATTATCAAAATGCATTTATACTTTTTAACATTTATTTTTAATAGAAAATATCTGGGTATGTGAATCATATCCAACATGGATCCCATACACACGTCCATGTTGTGTTGTGTCTGACACGGGTACCCT
This sequence comes from Euptelea pleiosperma, assembly GCA_035048495.1. NCBI lineage: Eukaryota > Viridiplantae > Streptophyta > Magnoliopsida > Ranunculales > Eupteleaceae > Euptelea > Euptelea pleiosperma. Next base: position 17,036,899 of record CM068543.1, read on the forward strand.
CGGGGTTTGGATGGGTCGGGGTAACATAGAGCAGAGTGTTTCCTAGATATGACTTATCTGATTGTAGACACCCATTCCATACATTCAGCACATGTACTTTTGGTGTGTAATCCTTAGTCTACCTGGCAGAGAACTTTAGGTTTCCACTTTGTGTTCAAATCCCACTATGAAAACCAATTCTCTTTTATTTATTTGTTTATTTATATATATATTTTTTAATATTTTGCGAAATCCAAGATGAAAACTGATCATCAATTGTTTTTGTTTTATGGTTACAGTCAGATTTTACAACTTACTCTTGGTAATCCTGGCGAAAGAGCTAATATTAATATCAACTACCATGGCAGTGTGAGATTTTAACTATTTAAGGTACGGTTACAATTCATCAAACCTTTTGTCCTTGGGCTGTGCCAATACATCAAGCCTTTTGCCCTAACCCATATTTTTTTGTTTGATTTCATTTTAGATTTGCGATGGACCACAACATGGCAGACTAAACAGGTTACATGTGGGTGATGCTTGTCGGGCATGAGCTTGTGGTGTATCTTGTATACTCACAACTCGGTAAAACTCATCTATAAGAGTTAATCCACATACAGGTTATCAAACATAATCTTGAAAATGTTAGCCTTTTCTTCCCAAGATTCTTAGGGGATTATTTAATAAAGAGAGAACTGAAAATGTTCTGGATCATGGATACAGAAAAATTGCCTTTTTGTGATAGATGATCCTACAAAATTGTTATAACTACCAATTCTTGGGTCATGAATGAATTTTTTGGTTGTTTTGTATTGGAATTCTATCCTTATAGTGTGTTGTTTCACATTTTTTTCATTAATAAAAATTGTTTATAATTAAACGTAGAAACGTAGTTATGGGTGTGTATGTATATGCAGCAATGTATATGCAGCAATGCCATTGACTGCTACCTTGAGATACTCTGTAGTTTTTTATCCTCTTTGTTTTAGCCTGAGTTAAATTATTGGTATTCGAACAGATACTTAATACACCAATATTCAATAATGATTAGTTGATGTAATCATATTAACTAGTGTATTTATAGAATACAATATGTTGAAACGGAGCAAATCGAACATTGAGAAAATTAGAGAAAAAAAGGAGGAAGAGACTGTGGAATGAAATTAGAATAGAATTGCAAAATATGGGAATGAAATTCTTTCAAAAATAAGAAAAAGTTGAAAACTTAGGAGGAAAAATAAGTCAGAAAGATTAGAAATAAATAGGTATCAAAGAAATAATCATAAATTAGAGCATCCAAGCTATAATAGGGGGAAAAGCTTGGGACTTGAGGAGGGAGATGACCAAATATTGGGGGTGAGGACACAGATTGGTAGATACTCCTTGTCTACTATGTGCATTTCACCAAACTAAAAGAGTTACATTTAATGGAAAATGTCATTAAACTGAAGAATTGAAATGTCTGATAAAAACACTATGCAGGGATATTATTAGATGCCTAAACAAGAATTTTTGAACTGATACAACTAAAGCCTTTATATTTGGACGGGGATGTGATGTGACCATTTTTTAGCCAAAAAAATAAATGTAACTTCCTTCTATAAAATTCCGGTTTTGTGGCACCCATCTAAAAGATTTGGTAGACTAAAATCAGCCAAAATTGTATCCTTTTTGGCTGGCAATAAACAAGAATTAAGCAGCCTCTTCTTATTTCAAGATAGTGGCCTCTGACATGATTAAGATCATTTGCACATCTTGAGATCTTGATGGCCAAGGTGTGGAGTAAAACTAGTCTGCAACCATTGCATACTTTCATAAGTATGGAAATGTTGCCAGAACAAGACGTGTTACTAATTTAATTTTTTGCTTTTAAATAACCAAGTTTTGTTAACAGTTCCATGTGTCTTGTTCCGGCGATTGGTTTTTAGATCTTGATTTAGCTCTATTTTGATATTTTTATGATTAAATATTAGGGCCCTTTTGGATCGCAATTTTTATTTTTGAAAAATGACTTTTCTTGAAGATGCATTTTTTGTGTAAAAGGGCTGTTTGGATCATCATTAATGCAAATGCGTTTATCTTCTCTTGGTGGGTCGTACCACTTTGGTTGAAGAGTTTCTTTGTGATATGTTTGTTGAGCCTGCAAAATAATAAGTCTCTTTCAAGGTGTACACAATGACTCCTGATTGGCTCCACAGCTCCAGAAAAAAATTCTCTCGGGTCTGGCCACATCAACAAACAAAATTAAGTCTGCCAGTCCTGGGAAGAGTTCTGCAAAACCATGTGGATGTGCACCACGTGTACTGTGGGAGAAGATAATGGGTCTTATCATGTAAAATAGTACGAGGGATGCATAAATTGGAGAAGAATGTATATATACAAGAAGTTGTGAATAGTTCACTTAGAAGTAAATGGAGGGTGTAGATGGAATGAGATTGGATAAAAAGCCATATATTCACTTAAGAACCTCTTCCTTCCTGCCTGCTTCTTCCAACTCACGCAGCCCTCCGACTTTCTGCTCAATCTCCTCTATCAACTCCTCTCGCCACAACTCTGCTCTGCCAGACTCTTCAATATCTTCTTGCTGCACCATAATTTGTGAAACCGTTAGCGTTATAACGGCTGACGGCTGTTATCTTGTACAATAAAATTAATATCGTTGTGTTTGTATACAGTTAAGGTTCATCACTGTTAACCCCATTATTTTGATTATTTAAAAATTAAAATTAAAAGCCTCTGTTATGATAATACAATTGGGTCAATTGGGTAGATGATCTCTTAGTTAGAAACCATCAACCTGCGGGTATTCACCGACTGTATGCGCACAGCACACCATGGGGTCAGCTATGTCATTGATTAAGAATGAGCGTAAATTGTGGAAGAGAAGCATACCTTCTCATAGACCCAATGCCCTGTACCGTCTCCCCCGTCTTTTCGATATTGTTCGCCATCATAATATGGATCCTAAACAATACCTTAATCATTAAAATCAACACAAAAACAGGAACTAAACTCTGCAAATACAGAAACAAAATGAGAAAGTGCTTACTTTTGTGGATCCAAAGAAACAACATCCCCAACAAGTAAACATGATGTACATTGTATCTATCATAGAAATTCCAAAACAAAATTCAAGTTCCAACCTTATTTATCTTGCCCATAACAAATTTAAGTAGAATTCGACTGAAGTAAACACTTACAGATATTCTTCATGGTTTCATCGTTTAGATGCCAAACTGACTTATGGGTTACTAAGTCTCTTTGCCCTTCCATGTGCTCAACTAGAACTGCCATGAGAGGCCAATCCGGGAATGCGTTCACCTTACATGAAGACCCTCTTTTGCTCCTCACCCCTTCACTCTACAGTACAGAAAAACCATTACTATATGGTCCAGTTCTAATAGTATATTAATGTTTTAGTCATGTAGACTTTTGACATGATTGTACTTGCATTGGACCCACTGTTTGGGATGTAACTCGGGCGGGTTGGGTCAGGCTTGGGATCAATCCGAGCCTAACACAATCTTCAAAGTTGTGAACCCAACCCAACTCGTGGATGGACCTAGAATTTCCAGCCCGAGCCCAATTCGATCGGGTTTGTCGGGTTGATATATTACTCAATTTTTTTATTGCTAGGAAAGGTTGGTAAAAAAAATTTATATTAATTTTCAATTTAAAAAAAAAAAGGCTCCGGCTTTGAGTACCCCTTTCAGGAGTCGAACTCAGGGCCGTGGAGGTTGTTAGCGCTGAGCTAAAGTGAATGTCAGGTCAGTGCTATCAACCACCGTTGGATTCTCGGAATATGTGATCCCAAGTCCAACTCCCAAGAGGGTTCAGAAAAATAGGGGTTCCTGAGCCTGACCCATATAATAATTTTTTATTCTTCATCTTTACAAACATAAACCACACTAAAAATAGGCTAGGAAACATAAAAGCGCATTAACGAAATATATACATTTAGATTTGCAGTGGTGTATTATCGGGCTGTAATTGGGTCGGGTTGCCTAGAGCCTGAGGCCGAGCCCAACCCAATTTTGATTGGGAATAATTTTTTATTCTTCATCTTTACAAACATAAACCACACTAAAAATAGGCTAGGAAACATAAAAGCGCATTAACGAAATATATACATTTAGATTTGCAGTGGTGTATTATCGGGCTGTAATTGGGTCGGGTTGCCTAGAGCCTGAGGCCGAGCCCAACCCAATTTTGATTGGGTTGTCAAAAATTCTGGTTTAAGCCCAAATTGAGTACTGAAGGGACCAACCCAACGTCGGGTTGAGCCCACCCAAGTTGCAGCCCTACCTACTGTTCATTGATCAGACCCTAATCCTAGTTGATCTTCTTTGATCAGATGATCATGTGAAGTTATTTGGCACAAGTTCTATATGTTGAATGCGAACCGTCAAACAAATCTCAGAATCGATGAACTTGATAATATTCACACCTGATACCAGCTACTGTTCCACCTAGAGCTTGAACACTGCCTGAACTGCAAAAAAAAACATTAAAAACGTAAATTTTTTATTTTGGCATCGAGAAATCTAATCAAATTCAACTATGAAACTGTGAAAAAGGACAGCGAGTTTTACTGTTTTTGAAAATGGGTTCATCTCCATTTTTGTTGCTTGGAGAGAAGAGGTGTGGATATGTGGCTTGGGCATGGTGAATCCCATGATAGCCTCCGCCATTTCTGTGAACGAGGAGGAGATGAGAGGAGGTTGCGTTGTGATTAAGAGGAGTGAGGTTTGATCTCTATTTTGGTTTGGTGGTGTTTTGAGAGAGAAGTAGAGAGGATAAGGAGAATGTTGGTATCCACCCCTTCCCACCATACACAATTAAACTTCAATTGATATTAGAAAGATGCCCTTGCTGCCTAGTAAAATGACAAGTATATCCTATTTTGTGTTTCTCACCCAAAAAAAATGCTCCGTTTAATTCGCAGAAAATTCGTGATATGGAAATTTATTGTTTTTTTCTTCTTCCAAATTATGGAGTTTTCAAGTCTTTATTTCATGAAAAATTCGATTTTTTGAAGTGAATTTTCCTTTTCAAACTTCTCCCCTTCTTCCACCAAAAGTATACCACCATGTTCGTTGCCTAGATTTGGACCTCAGATATCAGGGCCCACATGCCACATGACCCCACATATCAGGACCCACGTCAGTTAGCTCCATACATCAAGAGGGCCACTTTTCAAGGCCGCAAATGCCAAGTGGGCCACACATGGTAAGTAGTGCACCACATATAAGCCCACAATCAGGTGGGCCACACATGTTAAGTAGGCTCTATATTCAAGGACCTCACATGTCAAGTAAGCCCCACATATGAGGGTCGGCCAGCCCTATATAAGGATCCCACATGTTAGTTGGGCCCCACATATAAGGACCTAATGTATCAAGTAGCTCTCACATCTAGGTGAGCCCTACCCATATTAGCGTCACCCATGCCAAGTAGGCCCTGTAAGGACTCTACGTGTTAGGTAGGCCACGTATGAACGCCACACATGCCGGGTAAGCCCACATATAAGGATCCCTGTAAGGACTCTAATTGCAAAAATCTGTACCTATGTAAGAAAAAACTTTCAAAAATGAGTATTTCCACGAAACAAGCGAAGCCTGAGGGCTTGTTTGATTGCCAAGTGGGAAAATTACAATTTTTACCTGGAAATACGCCTTTATTTTCTCACATGATAAAGATGAAAAGTGAGGTGAAAATACGAAGGATCCAAAAATCGTCCCCCCAAACAAAACCCCTCTAAGTCCGGAATCCATTTCCATTCCACATAGGTGAGAAGAAAGTACGCCTTTATTTTCTCACATGATTGAAATATGTGTTCTCAAGTGCAATCCAACAGCTATTTAAGGCGTTCCCCAGAAGTATTTTCTTGGAAACATTTTCAGTGCAATCAAACACCCCCCTAAGGTCTTGATGAATCCTGGCCCAAACAGCATATAACTGCCTCTTGGGTTGCCATACCCCTAGAGCTTATCCACAAGGAAGAAAATGTAGTCTTTTCTCAAAATGAGAAAAAAATAGGGCCAGTTTGAATGACAATTTTTGCACCATTTTATTTTTGTGCAAAAAATGCAATCCAATACATTGACATCCCCAATGATGTACATGGGCCGGGCTTAGGTTTGACTTTTGTAATACGCCCAAGACCAATGCCCAACCAAATACAATTCAAGTTCAGGCCCGAACCTACAATGAACTGGCCCTACACCCTTGCACATGATCATCATCTATCAGATGGATTGTCTGTATAGGACACGTCAGCCCTCCACATGTTAAGAAAACCCATACTACAGCAATGATTTCTGGGGTGTAACTCCAGAAAAAGCTACCCACTCAACCTTCATGGGTCCTTGGAATTGGTCCAGATAAGATAACAACTGCCCCATTTCCCCCTTGTCTGGACAAGTGTTCCTACTTGATAGGTGTACATTTGAAATAGTATCAAGTTTTAGAGAATCTAGAGAGCTCTGTTTCCTATTTGGGCTGAGGTTTGTTGGAGTGGGGAAGGAGACTGACCCAAATCTAGTATATTACATAGAAGATAGAAGCAAGTAAGGGCAGGTAGAACTTAAAAATGGAGCCCTTACCAAGCTTTGGTAAGTACTATAATGTCATACAAATGGGTCCCATCCCACTAAGAACTGTCAAACCTAATATGCAAATTGATTGGTTGTCACAGTTGGTAGCTTGTGTATAAATACATGCATGTCTTCACTCACCCTCTTTCAACCATCCATTGAAACCCAAGAACCTCAAAAACCTTAAAACTTCAGAACCAGTTTCTTGAGAGAATGAAGTCTGGATCATCATTAGAACTTGGTGAAGGTTCAATGGGATCAACACCAAGAAGAGGGATGAACAAAGGGGTCTCTATACTGGATTTCATTCTGAGGCTGATTGCACTCATGGGTACTTTAGGAAGTGCTATTGCAATGGGGACTACTGATGAAACACTTCCATTCTTTACACAGTTTATCCGATTCAAGGCCGAATACAACGATCTCCCGTCTTTTACGTAAGTCGTCGGCCTCCCTTCGATGTCGTTTATATTACTAAGCTGGATAAAATTCAATCCATCATGTGTGTTGTTTCTATTGCACAGGTTCTTTGTGGTAGCAAATTCGGTCGTAAGCGCGTATCTCGTTCTATCCCTTCTCCTATCCATCTACCACATTGTCAGGAGCGGAGCGAGAAACAGTCGGATGCTCTTGATCTTCTTCGACACGGTAATTAATTCCATAGAGATTAGTTTGCATGGCAACTTGTTTCCTTACAGACGTATGTATAGTGATCTTATGAAGTGTGTTTTAATTATAAATTTGCGAAGGCAATGCTGGCACTCCTGACGGCCGGGTCTTCTGCGGCGGCGGCCATTGTGTACCTAGCACACAAGGGGAACGCTCGAACAAATTGGTTAGCAATCTGCCAACAATTCAACTCCTTCTGTGAACGGATCTCTGGCTCTTTGATCGGATCCTTTGGTGGGATGGTGGTGTTTATACTACTAATCTTGTTGTCAGCCATAGCCATCACTCGACGATGATTCGGCAAGGATGAACCATACCTTAATTTCATAATGTGTGGTAGGGTGATGAATGCATCTGTGTGTATGTTTGTGTGTGCAAGTGTGACTGTATTAAGTATGTGCAAGTGTCGTGTCGTGTCGCATCGCATCGTCCGAGGTTTTAAATATTTTCCTACATCATGTATCAATGTCCTGATCTATTGAATCCGTAATTCAAAGTCTTGGATTTCTATTTTATTTCAATAAAAAGCCTACTTAATCTAATGATGGCTTGGCCCGACCCAGGCCGCGGGATGGGCTTGGGCTTCAAAATATCAGCATGGCCCTACCTTGGACCACCACCCATGCCCCACCTTGGAGATCATCTACGTCCAAAACCGATCTAATTGAATGACCATAATAATAACCCTCCAATTTATCACATCGATCGACAGTTAAGATCGTCCAATCAAGTTGAAATCTAATTTAAGAGATCTGCTTCGGTGGGACCCCTTACATGTGCTTGCCACTGGCATAATTTCATGCTCCTAGAACTCGAGTGTAATCCATTGCTGCAAGGTTCTACATGTACCGAATATCCGGGAGATCTCCAATCAAGGTTGAAAATCAGACTGACTGGTGATTTTTAGCCATTGGATCTTTGTACCCACCCTAAAATAATGATCCAATCCCATGGTTGAAAATCAACCCATGAAAATACTAGTTTTTGATGGATATAAAGAACTAATCAGGCTAATGTTTGGTTTGTATGTCCACCTAAGAACGGGGTGTAAGAATGGTCTCTAAGAGTGTTCCACGTGAGAAATTATTTTGATCCAGGAGATTTTTAATCCGGCATCTGGGCCACACCTAAAAATAATATATATGTATTTGGTGTTGGACTCCTTATAAACAAATTATTTTGGAGCTATTTTTTACCGTATTTCAAAATGGATTATATTCGTACTATTCCGGTCCCGAATTTTTTCCGTACGTCAAATTGCTAACTAGGGTTCAAACTCACGAGAACTCCGTAAGCCTGAGTTTCTTCGGCACCCAAGTTTGATTTTTTCCATTCCCTCTCGCTAAAAGTCTAAAACAAGGATTTCCAAGTTGCTCCGTCTGGTCCCATTCAACGAGGGTATGCCCCCATCTAAGGCTGACAGCGACAGCGACAGCGCTCATCTTCTTTTCAATCTATGGCGTGGAGTGTAATTGTGGGCCCCGCCGAAGAAGATTTCCAACGCCAAAGTTCAGCCCATCTTAATCGCCCTACTAATTGTTTTCTTTTTGGACGGTGGGGAAAACTTTAGGTCAAAGTGGTGTGAAAATCTATGTGCTTATGGAGAAGTGATTATGTGTTACTTCCCAGCAACAAATAAGAATATAACTGTAGCCCCTTACCATACGATTTTGAGACGCGGGCTCCCTCCTGCCTATTTTTATATCCACATCTGACGATCATTGGATGATGATATTGGTTCTTATACCAAGTATATTGATCAAACTATCTAATCCCAATCAGATGAAAATATTAAGGGTCGCAATGTAACAAGCTGTAGGTCACCGCTTTTGTTTCTCACCTCTGCCATATGGGCCCACTGATAGCATGGATGTTTAGCCCACCCCTTGGTGGATATACACACCAGCAATCACAATGATTGATAATGTCTAGCCATTAGATTTTAGTACTTTTTAAGGCATGATTCTAGCCGTTGGATTCAACAATTATGAGTAGTAAAACCAACGCTAAAAATCATCAAGCAAGCTGATTTTTTGGTATAAATGTCTACCAAGCGGTGGGTTAAAGTTAAACATCCATGCGGTCAGTGGGCCCTCATGGCAGCGGTGAGTAACAAAAATGGTAGCGTGAGCTATCGAAATGAAGACACGAATCAGTCGTCCTGAAAACCAGTTGCTTTAAGGGTCATGCACCCGTTGCCTACGGATCAACTTAATCATACCTATATGATCAGAGCATCTTAACCACACGAAATCGATCTACAACTAAACTTGGATGGGTCAATCTTAAGGAGTAAGAGGACACTGAGCCACGTGGAAATATATTAGAGGACACTGACCGTATAGATGTTTGGCCAATCCCTAGGTGGACCTACAAACCCAAAATCAACCTGATCAGTGATTTCTAAACGTTAGTTGAAGTTATTTTCGTTGGTCGATTTTAACGGTAGGAATTTGAGCATTATTTACCATTATTTCTGTATCAAGATCCAAAGGTTTGAAATCAGGCTGATGTTTGGTTTGTAGGTCCACTTACGGATTGGTCAAACATCAATACGGTCAGTGTCCACTTAGGGATTGGTCAAACATCCACGGGTGGCAGGCAAGTCTTACTCATTTTGGCTGAAAAATGGAAAGTATTTGTGGAAACAATTGCAAAGAAAGTCCACAGATTAAATGGTCATGATTATCCCATCTGGATTTTGTTTTGCCTACCAAGAGTTGCCATGTGTCAGGTGTAATTTTAAAGCACACACTCTCAGGTAATATCAAACTCGGACCCTAAGCTATAGTTGGCTTTCCTTCGTTGTAGAACTCAGAAGTCAGGACTACTGTAACATTTTTAGTAAACCGGATCACAGGAAGGAAAATAGATTTCTCTCTCACAATACAAACTGCAAAAAGTGTGATCGCAATAATCAAGACCGCAAATTGAAGTGTAGCCCACATAAAATAAAAGGATAATTCCAAAAGTGATGTGCACCGTCCGCTATCCTTTGTTAGGAAGAAAAGGAGGATCCGGACCCCACCTCAACTTGGTCTTGATTACTACCACCTCACCTTGCAATCTCAACGCCACAACAGTAAAACTTCGGTAGCAACGCGTTGTGATTGTGACCGAAGCCGGTCACAGCCCACAATACGAGCCACGTTCCATACTATTAGAGAACGCTTATCGCATGGATGTTTGACCAGTCCCTCGGTGAACCTGCAAACCTAAAATCAGCCTGATTAGTGATTTACAACCTTTGGATCTTTGCACCCAAATAACGCTCAAAATGTTCAAATTCCTACGGCTAAAGTCAAGCCGTGAAAATAACTTCAATTCAACGCTTAGAAATTTCTGATCAGGTCTATTTTTGGTTTGTAGGTCCACTTAGTGATTGGTCAAACATCCATACGGCCATTGCCCTATAATAGTGTGACACGTGTCTCGTTTTGTGGGGTGACCGAAGTTTTCTGATTTCTCCAACGGGAACGCCGACCACAGAAGGAAATGATACCTCCCGCGATAAGACGCTTTAGCGAGATATGATACATCGATAAGAACGGCAGCCACAGCCCACAGGAGGACGTCTTCTCTAGTCTTATTTTATGTGCTTGTGTGAATCTCGAGGATCATCCAACGATGGGGAGTTGAGGAGGCTGTTTCCCTGATGTTGACGAACGCTGTTAAAGATGATTAATTGAACCAACAGGCTCTCTGGTTTTTTAAGGTTTCCGCTGTGTTTCTTCTTCTGACACCTATTCTGTGATCTTGAAGTCCTCAATTTTTAAGAACCCACAGGAGGTAAAATTCTGATTTCTTCAAGGTTTCTGCAAAAATTTCAATGGGAAGGAGTGATTATTTGATCTTGAGAAGCATTTTGCCTTCTATGGGGCTTATCACCGCAACCCAGTGAATATTTTCATCCATATGTTGTTTGTTTGGCCAATCTTATTTACAACTCTTGTTCTTCTCTTCTTCACACCTTCTTTTCTCCACCTCCCTCAGATTGGATTCTCCCCTTTTGGGAACAACGTTAGCTTGGTTTTTAATCTTGGGTTCTTCTTTACTTTGATCTACGCCTTGTTTTATATCTTGATGGATATAAAAGCTGGTTCTTTGGCTGCCCTTCTCTGTTTTCTTTGTTGGGTCGGTGGCAGTTCTCTTGCAAGTTATCTTGGGTACTCTCTGGCTTGGAAGGTAAGTGGGTGTTCCTAAATTTACCCTTATGTTCATGAATTGGATGTGGGTTTTGTTTATTTTGTGCTATTGCATGTTATAAATCATTTTATGGTTTTGTTTAATGTGAAATTTTTGGTTTGTTTTATCTTCCTGCATGAATAACTATTTGATTTTGTATTCTCACCAATAAATATATTTGTTGTAGGATGAAAAGTACTGGTTTTGTTGCATTTGGGATTATTAAGGGATCATCTTGCTTCTCATATTTTGTAGATAAACCAATTTTGGATAGCTTGATTATTTCCAGTAAAAAAGAAAAAAAGTTAGTTGCCTTTGTCTCTCCTGCTTGGAAGGTGAATGCGTGTCCTGTATTTCACCTCTTTTTTTTCCATGAATTTGATGTGGGCTTTATTTTTTGAATCAGGTCTTATATGTTTTTGTTCTGTGAATTGCGGTTATTGGTTTGCTTTTTGTTTCTATTATCTTAAGTTGGGTCTTGGTTTTGTTTGTTTTATATTTGTTGTAGGATGTAGAATTCTGGTTTTGATGTAGTTGGGATTATTAAAGGATCAGTTTTAGTTTTTGATAATAGACACATCAATGTTAGGTAACACGTATTCCTCTGTTCGGTAGAAAAAAAGAAGAAGAAGATAGTTTGCCTCCCTTGAATGGGTCGTAAGTGGGTATTTCGTTTCTTTTAGTTCCTTGAATTATGAGTTTCTCTTTGTGCATCACCTGCTGTCACCTATGTTACATGGATTCTTCTAAATTGGTGAAGTACCCGTGTTGGACACGTGACAGATTATGATACAGATTCTGGTGCGACAATTCCAAATTCTGTTTCATTATTTTCTTTCGTTACTTTCAATCTACTAACTAAAATTATCTGTAGGTTATGAGTTCAACCTGTTACAATTGAAGTTTCTATGCAACAAATATAACATTGCATATACGTATTATCTTGTCTATAAGCATATGATACAAATTATAAGATATTTCATCACATTATCCATTGTCATCATCATAATTATATATCAAAAAAACATTTACTATGTTTCATACTATTTAAAGTATACTGCTGCATCCATGAATCTTATTTTTCAAGGTTCGTCAAATTGGACACTCCATACACGCATGTTAGACTCTGACACTCGTGCCCGTATCAATGAAACATAGGCTGTTACTTTTCGATATTTACATGCTTTTCATCCTATTTTCTTTTTTTTTCTTCCGTTTCTTTTGTGTAGTTATCTTTATCCAATTGATTAATTGTTGTGTAAGACTAAGAGAGAAGGTGGACTAATTCTGGGCTAGTGGTTTTTTCTTTCACTTTTTGTTAATTCATAAATAAATGTTAGTTAGCTTGTTATTTTCTTTCTTTTACACATTTTAGTTTATAGAGATTAGCTTTTTATCTCTTGGCATAGATGGTTAGTGGGTATTTCTTTTTTCTTTAATTTTATTTCTGCTTATCTAGTTATTGTGGCTTTTGTTTGTTTTTATAGTAGGTTTTTATTTTTTGTTCCTCAAATCATTAGTCTATCTTGCTTTGTCATATAATGTTATTTGCTTGTTTGATTTCTTCTTTCTTTTCTCTGTGCAGGGTTATCTAGTTATTGTGTTTTAGGGTTAAGGCTTACTGTCAAATTATTATGAGTATTCTTACATAATTCACAAATCATTGTTAGGTATCTCAAGGCATAATTCTGATCTAGATTTCAGTAAACCTTTTAAATTCTACCTTTTAGGGCATGGCCTTTCATGCTACGCTAAACAGATAGACCATCATTGCATACCAGTGTCAGTATTGCACACTAAAGATTCAGATCACAACTTGTGTGTTTGAAGCGCAGCTTTCTGAACTTCTGTGACCTTATCATCTATCACATCTGGATGTTGGAATTCTGCACTCGACTGAGAAATTTATCTCTCAATTACTGGACCAATTTGTGGGGTTTACCACATTTGGGCTTAATCTTCATCTTGGAAGTATTTTTTCTCAGTTTCACTAGTGGGCCTTATTATCAACATCTTTCTTATGTTCTTTGGAGGTGGGGAGATTCGGATGATCCCCTTTTCCTAAAGCATTTGGTGGGGAGAACTAAAAAAGTAGGAAGCAGAGAGGAACCCTTCATGGAGATAGAGATTTCATCAGGGAAGGATGGGATGGTCCTGAAGAAATATCTAGAAATCTAGACTGCACTATTAAGATGGAATATGCAAGAGTGGGACTGAAAAGGGGAGACAGCTTGAAGGTAGAGGATACAACGAACAACAAGTGAAGCTTCCTAGGTCTATAAAGGGGAGGGGAATTCTATAATATATGCCTTTAGGGTGCAACTAGGTCAAGTTAGGAGGGAGATTCATACTGATAAGTGATGAAGACCACAATATTAAGAAAAGAGCCCAAAGGAGAACCTATTCAGGTGGATAATGGGAACTGGGACGGGTAATTAAAAGGTATAATAACCTTGTACTAAGACGCCATTGCTTTTTAGGTTCTAGTTATGGATCTTCTAAGAAATTGCCCACGTTTGAAATTTGGCACATAATGAAATTTTGCTTAGAACAAAAATGGAGTAAGCCATAGTTTGAAGGTGTGCTTATTTGAAAGATGTCTGCATCTGAATTGCATGCTATGCTACATGGATTCTTCTAAACAGGTGAAGTACCCATGCCGGACACGTGTCGGAGTCTGACAAGACAGATTCTAGTGCAACAGTTCTAAATCCGTTTTGTTTTTTTGTTCCTAACTTTCAAGATACTAATTAACAATTGCCATTAGATATGGGTTCTACCTTTTACAATTGAAGTTTTCTATGCAACAAATATTACATTACATAACTCTGGTCTATAAGTATACGATATAAATCGTAAGATATGCTATCACATTATTCACTAGTATCTGTATCATTATGTAAGAAAAAATTACTTTGTTTCACATTATTAAAAGTATATTGCCGAGTACACGAAAAAATTACATGTCAGACCCTGACACCCTTACCCAAATCAATGCAACATAGATTGCATGGAACAAGTGCAATGCAGATTATGCATGTTTTTCTTAGAGTTCTCTTTTAACCACTATTTGGTGCGCAAAACTCTTCAAGAGCTCAGATATCTGAGAAAGGGAACAACCTTTTAATGAAGTGAAAGCCCTTGTGATCCCAAGTAAAGTGGAGAGTTGGTCAGGAAAAGTGTTCGAAAGCAAGATTCATGCAACAAGAAGCTTAGAAGCAGATTGGCATGAAACTTCTTGTTCCATAATTGTTGATAGTGAGAACAAGCACAAAAACATGACCAATTAAATGGAAAACCTGACAAACTCAACTCCAACGTAAGCTAAATTCGATTGAGTTCTCAACCGAGGCTTGAATCAACCTGGATCAGGCCTCATGTTGGGTCCGAGTCAAGTTTCAAGTTATTAAGCTGTGTCCCCCTACCAAGTAAATATGCAACCTTTTCGCTTGGTGTAAATTATCAATTGGAAGCTACCAGCAGCCTCATCTCTTTTTGTTTCTCTAATTTAATTTCAATCCTGATCGTGATTGCAACACTTTTATATTCAGGTAGTTCTGGCTGCTCAGTTGTTCTGTTGGACCGGACAGTTCATAGGCCATGGGGTGTTTGAGGTAGCTAACTAAATTGTGTCATTTTTACGATTCATCTTAGTTTTATACAATTCATTCAATATTTCTGCAGAAACGAGCTCCCGCTCTTTTGGACAACCTCACTCAAGCCTTTTTAATGGCTCCTTTCTTCGTTTTGCTTGAGGTAATTATGTATAATCCTCATATATATATAAGAATGGTTTTTCTAATTTGAAGAGTAAGGTGTGAATGCTTCAATTTTTGGTCATTTTCAGACTCTTCAGATGTTGTGTGGTTATGAACCATATCCGGGTTTCCATGCAAGTGTGCAAGCAAAGATAGATGCTGAAATCAAAGAATGGCAAGCTGAGAAGCAGAAGAAAATTTCATAATTTGTAGCTTGGGTCGTGTTCAGCTAGCTATACCAGGTGTCGACATAACCTTCATCAAACTCCTTTCGAAGTTTAACTTTTGCTTCTGTAAATAAAGACAAAATCAGATATTGTGTTTGCACACATGTACCTTATGGAAGTAACATAACATTTTTTATATAATTAAGTTGCCTCAAATTGCTTGAAATTGGTTTCAGATTAGTGGATTTAGGACATAGTCATACACATGACACACATAAATGGTTCACCAATAATAGGTCCCACCTAAGATATCACTGACAAGAAGGGGAACAGAAAAACTGATCAAATGAGATGATAGTAACCATCCGATTATGATCAAATGAGATGACAGTAACCCTGCTTGCCCAAGAAGATGTACAATGCACCCATAATGGTTTATTGCTGGTCGAATACGGTAGTCCCTCTACTCATACTTTCAAAATAACTTCTTCGCAACAAGCCCTCTCTGAACTCCTAAGAAGGGAACATCACTTGGGAGTCTCAAGCTCCAATTCCTGCATTCTATAGAGGAGATTGAATGCTTCATCTGCTTAGCCATGCATTGTCAGTCCTAGTATAATTGGGTCCCATGATACTATGTCTTATGTTATGTGGAGCCTAGTGTTAGAGTACTGTACATAAAGGCATGACACTGTGGCCCAGTTTTTACGTAAATATACGGAAACCCTAGTTTCTTCTTGGGGTTATATATACCTCAGTTGATCAGAGACGGTTATTCATTGTATTGTGTGTGTTTCTTTTCTTACCTCAGCATATAGTGGAATTGGTGTGGATCCATGTACGTACATCAATCTAGAGGGAACCACGTAAATCTGTGTTGTGGGTGATCCATGAACGTACATCCATGGCCCTGCTTGGTTCGCTGCATTGGGATGCAAATGCACTCACTTGGCATGATTTTGGGATTGCACGTGATTGGTTGGAGGGGTGCGAATGAGTTGGCATGCAAGTGGTTGCCAAGCCCTTGCAAACTCCTTAACAAAATGGATGAAAGCATGTGCAATCTCAAAATCGTGGCAAGTGACTATAATGTAACTCCCTGAATTTGGAATGGAGTGCAAAATGCATCTCAGTGCAGCGAACCAAGCAGGGCCAATGTTTCTCTTGTTCATCTTATTGAATACCAGACGAGCTTTCTCAATTTCGCCGCACTCTGCATATATGTAATCAGCAAATTGGAGTATGATTGAGGTCTATACAATAAAATGGACCGAACTCCCAAAATCCAATGCACCTAAATCAGATGATCAGGTGCAATAATGCCAGTTCACTGGATTCTCAAGAACAGCTCAATTGCTTCTTTGTGGTGGCAGCAAGCAATGGACGTAGCAGTCGATAATAGTGTTCCAAGCTACTAAATCTGATCTGGGTATCTCTTCAAACAGCCACCATGTAGTTTCAATGTCTTTAAAGACATGAGAATCCGGGCCATGTTTCACATATCTTAAGCAAGAAAGTGTAGATGAAGTTGTCTGCTACCTCTCCCTTATCTTGCATTCCCTTGTACAAACCAAAAGCTTCCTCTGGTTTGTTGGTTTTCCAAACCCCTATAAATTAAACCCATCTGGGTTTTAGATTTGTTCAACTAGTGGAACACTGTAATCCATCGACTCATGTATCGGAAACCGCACAAATCTTTCCCACCACCAAGAGGTTATGATAAGGCCAGTTTGAATGATTTAGGCATAGGAAATGGTGGAACATTGTTTGAAAAGGAACTGGAGAATTTGCTCTCTTGAATTGCTGTTCTCATTTGGGGGTGTTGTGAATGGGAAGAGAAAGAAGAGAGACACAGCTTTGACTGAGTGAGGTAATGGGATAAGTAGCAGTTTTCTGTTAAAAGGGAAACAAACAGAGTTTGAGAAAAATGTTAGTCTGTTGAAGTAGGTTATTGGTCATAGTCAGTAACTAAAATATCCCAAAGAAATTTCATGCAGAGGACATCCCACCCACTGAATGGGTCCTTTGGCATTTGTGTTTTCAGATTTGACATCCTTTCCACAAGAGTTGGTAGGGGTGTCTTGTTATTCATCATAAATAGTGTAGCTTACGTTGATCTGAACCATTCGTTTCGGGAGGCCACCTCTTGAATTGGGTATACTCGAAAAAAAAAAAAAAAAAACCACTTGGAATTCTGCACTTCTAACTGCCAATTAAAAACAATTGAGGATGATGGAGCGATGGAGCGATGGAATGCCTCAAATCACATTTATCTTCTTTTTTCTCCCTCTTTTTTGCAATTATTTTACATTTTATTTCATTATCAACGTCATCAAAGAACCTTGCTTCTTGGATTCAACTTAGGTTTTGAATCAAACAAGAAATGCATGAGCTCTTTGTTATCTGCTTCAATTAGGCTAGAACCCGGTTCTTTCCTGACCCCTCTATCATCCATCAACTTCCTCACCTTCTCCACACCACCCCACTCACCCATTGAGGCATATATATTTGAAAGCAACACATAATCCCCACTTTGGTCCCGTCTCATCGCGAGAAGCCGTTCATTTGCGCGCTCCCCCAACTCAACATTCCCTTGGGTCCTACAGGCCCCAAGCAGAGTCCTCCAAATGATGGGATTGGGTTTGATTACCATTGCATCTACGAAATCGAATGCTTCATCCAGTAGCCCTGCACGTCCTAACATGTCTACCATACAACCATAATGCTTGATGTTAGGCTCAATACCATACTCAATTCTCATGAGATCAAAGTATTGATGGCCCTCTGTAACCATCCCACCATGACTACAGGCAACTAAGACTCCAACGAAGGTGATCTCGTTTGGCTGGATTTTCTCTCTCTGCATCTCCATGAACAGATGGATTGATTCACTGGCATGACCGTGAAAAGCTAATCCACCAATAATCGAATTCCACGTCGAGACATCCCTCTCTCTCATCCCTCTGAACACTTCTAGTGATCTCTCGATGCTCCCACACTTGGCGTACATGTCTATAAGCGCGTTCCCAAGAACAATGCCCAAATTTCTCCAACCCATTTCCATAAGGGAGCAATGTATCCTCTGGCCGACATCCAGAGCCCCAGAGTCCGCACAAGCAGACAACAGGCTCAACATGGTCACCTCATCAGGCTTTTCTCCCACACATCGCATCTCTTCGAACATTTCAAAGGCCAGCTCATAGGATCCGCAGAGCACATACCCAGCAATCATTGCATTCCAAGTGACCACATCTCGCTCAGGAACCTCACCAAAAAGTTCCCTCGCACTATCCATCTCTCCGCGCTTTGCATAACCCGTTATCATCACATTCCACGAAACCAAATCTTTTACAGGCATTTCATCAAAAAGCTGACGGGCAATTGCCAATTCACCTCGTCTTGCATACCCAGCCGTCAAAGCAGACCAAGGAACCACATCCCGTTGCGCTGATTCATCAAAAAGTGCTCTTGCAATCTTCAAATCGCCACAATTCGCGTGAAAATGAATGAGGGTGTTCCTCACAAAAGTATTTGATTCAAGCCCACATTTTACAATCTTTCCATGGATCTCATTACCCATTTTGACCCAAGAGAGCTTGGTACAGGCCTTGAGAAGAAAGGGGAAGGTGAAGTTATCGGGTCGTGCATGCCTTTCCTCCATCTGGGTATAGAGAGAAACGGCGTTTAAAGGATTAGAGCTCTGCGCTGAGCCTCTGATCATGGTATTCCACATGAAGATATCTGGTTCAGTAATTTGTTCGAAAACTCGGTGAGCGTAATCTATGATTCCTGTGATGGCGATGGCACTAGAGTAAATTAGCTCTCTTAGTGCAGAGGAGTTTGAGTTGAAGCCATTAACGATCATGAAACCATGAATTTGTTTCAGAGCTCGAAAGTTGGAACACCGTTGCCATAGCCTCGACCGGTGGGGACGGTTGGAGCTCCCGTCAGTTTTTCTGATCATCACAACGACTTTTTAAATTTTAGCCCGCCATGTGGAAGAGACTGTAAGTTGGCGTTTACAAGAGTCTATCCCGTACAATGTGGGGTGCAATTAAATAAACGGAAAATTGCATAAAAGAAAACAAACTTTAATCTATTTACTAAAAAGAATACAACTTTTCGCAAATCCCAAAAAAGAAAACGAAGTTTTGTTTGCTGTCAGTCGAATCAGTCGCCGACTGACTAACGAATGACTGATGGCTGACACGTCTGACAAACGCTCTTTTAAAGGGCGTTTATTCCTGAGAACTGGTTTTTTAAAAAAGTTTTCATGAAAAAAACCCCTTTCAAAGGGCGTCTGCCAGGCGACGACTTAAATTCCGCCTAAGTCGCTTTCATCTATTCTCCCGCCTCTCCTCTCTCGCTGTGTTCTCCTCCGGCGAACTCTCCCCTCTCTCTCTCCGGCGGTCTCCTCGCGGCCTCCTTGCTCCGATCGAAGTGGCCTCTTACGCTTTAAAACTCAAGTATGTATTTATTTTTTAGTTTTTTAAATTTTTGGTGGGGCTTGGGGGACCCCCATTTTGGCCTACACAGTAAAAATCGACAACCCATAATTCCTCAACTTCTAAACCAATCTACGAATATCGGAATGATCTAAATTTTTGTGAGGATGATCTCCTCACCGTAGAGATCATCCTCACCAAAAATCAGCCATTGATTCATCTTCTGAGTAGCCAAAATGGGCGTAAAAATTGGGGTTCCCTGTTTATCAAAAAACGCCCTTTAAAAGGGCGTTTGTCAGTAAAAACGCCATTTAAAAGGGCGTTTTCTACTGACACACGCCCTTTAAAATAACGTCTGTCAGTTGTCAGAGGTCTGACAAACGTTTTTTAAAAAGGCGTCTATTACTGACAAACGCCCTTTTAAATGGCGTTTTTTGATAAACATGTGCCACGTAATGAAACGCCATTTGAAAAGGGCGTTTCGTTTTCAAACGGAAATTTTCTAAAAAGAAAACAAACTTTAATCTATTTACAAAAAAGAATACAACTTTTCGCAAATCTCAAAAAAGAAAACGAGTTTCATTACGTGGCACATGTTTATCAAAAAACGCCCTTTAAAAGGGCGTTTGTCAGTAAAAAACGCCATTTTAAAGGGCGTTTTTCAGTAATAGACGCCTTTTTAAAAAACGTCTGTCAGACCTCTGACAACTGACAGACGTTATTTTAGAAGGTGTGTCAGTAGAAAACGCCATTTTAAAGAGCTTTTTTTGATAAACAGGGAACCCCAATTTTTACGCCCATTTTGGCGTACCCAGAAGATGAATCAATGGCTGATTTTTGGTGAGGATGATCTCTATGGTGAGGAGATCATCCTCACAAAAATTCAGATCATTCCGATATTCGTAGACTGGTTTAGAAGTTGAGGAATTATGGGCCGTCGATTTTTACTGTGTAGGCCAAAATGGGGGTCCCCCAAGCCCCACCAAAAATTAAAAAAACTAAATAAAAAATAAAAAATTAATACATACCTGAGTTTTAAAGCGTAGGAGGCCGCTTCGATCGGAGCAAGGAGGCCGCGAGGAGACCGCCGGAGAGAGAGAGGGGAGAGTTTGCCGAAGGAGAACACAGCGAGAGAGGAGAGGCGGGAGAATAGATGAAAGCGACTTAGGCGGAATTTAACTCGTCGCCTGGCAGACGCCCTTTGAAAGTGCATTTTTTTCATGAAAACGTTTTTTAAAAATCATTTCTCAGGAATAAACGCCCTTTAAAAGGGCGTTTGTCAGACGTGTCAGCCATCAGTCATTCGTTAGTCAGTCGGCCACTGATTCGACTGACAGCAAACGAAACGCCCTTTCAAAGGGCGTTTCATTTTCTTTTTTGGGATTTGCGAAAAATTGTATTCTTTTTTGTAAATAGATTAAAGTTTGTTTTCTTTTTTGAAATTTTCCGTTAAATAAACTGGGGAGTAAAACTTGTGTCACAAGATGTTGTGACGGAAGCCGGTCACAGCACTCCATACGAGCCACGTGGTACACTATTAGAGGACGAAGACCGTATGGATGTTTGACCAGTCCCTTGGTGGACCGGTACACAAAAAATCAGCCTGACTATTGATTTCTAACCGATTCGATTGAAGTTATTTTCATGGGCTGATTTTAACGGTAAAAATTTGAGCATTATTGAGCGTTATTTGGGTGCAAAAATCCAAAGGTTGTAAATCACTAATCAGGCTGATTTTTTGTTTGTAGGTCTACCGAGGGACTGGCCAAACATCCATACGGTCAGCATCCTATGATCGTGTGCCACGTGGCTCGTATTGAGTGCTGTGACCGGCTTCCGTCACAACATCCTGTGACACAAGTTTTACAGGGATCCATTCAGTGGGGCCCATCACTAAGACCTTACAGGTACTGGGTCCTTAGACCTTACAGGTACTGGGTCCGCCTAGATGGACCACTATTTGGAATGTTCTTTCCCCAGCGCCCCCTTGGCCGAACTGCTCATTTGGCTTATTATTATTATTAGGGGAACGCCATATGCGATGCATATTTACACGTGGCACTGTTAGAGATCACTGATTGTTTTAATGTTTGGCCCTTCTCTAGCTGGACCTACATGCTGAGATTGTGCCACATGGCTCACAATGTGCTCTGTCATCAACGTTGAATTAGAACTTGGGAAGCATGTTTGGAGGTGTGCAGTGTGAGGGGCAATTTCAAAAATAAAAGATACCCAAGTGGGTAATTAGCGGGGAGTTGTCATTTCAAAGTAGAGAGCCATTTAATGAGGCAAGGTTTTGACTTTAAAGGAGAGAGGCATTTAATGAAGCCCGTGTGCACATCAAAAACTTATCTCCCTTTGTAAAAGTACAGATTATTGTTATTATGGGTAGCTCTGGGTGCCCACATCTTTCGGTGGACATCCACGCGGGACAAAAATACTACAGCACTCCTTCGTCTCTCACCCTCTCACCCTCTCAGCCTTTCAGCACCGTGGGGGCTTAAAGGCCTAGAGGGAGAGAGAAAGGAGTTGGGGTGGGGTGGGTGCCCAAACTGAAGGGGGTCCTGTGGTAAAAAAAATTCTAGGATGTGGGTGCCCAGCTTAAAGAGGTGGGTGCCCGTAGAGTGACCCTATTATTATTTATATTTATATGCGTATGACTAAAGGCATATTCGGCCATTTATTGGACCTTTATAATGGGATCGTAGTTTAGGAGTAAAAGTTCGTTGACCGCCCACAGTATGAGCCATGTGGTATTCTTAGAGGACGATGACCGTATAGATGTTTGGCAAATCCCTAGGTAGACCTATAAACCAAAAATTAGCCTGATTAGTGATTTCAAACCTTTGGATCCTTATACCCTAAATAATAGTCAATAATCCTCAAATTCCCAAGGTTAAAATTAACCCATAAAAATGACTCCAATCCAATGCTTTCAAATCAGTAATCAAGTTGATTTTTGGTTTGTAGATTTACTTAGGGAGCCAGACATCCATACAGTCAGTGTCTTCTAAAAATGTACCATGTGGCTCATATTGTGGGCGGTCAATGGCTTCACTGATCGTCAACGGTCAACAAACTTTTACTCATAGTTTAAATTTACGCCAAAGTTTTATACAAGGCTCAGTCTCCAAGGATGCCCTTTTTCTGACCCCACTTAAGAGTCTTGTTCTCGACTATTGGATTAACAAATCCAACGGTGGTTGAGCGCTAGCAAAAAATGAATGCTAGCTCAATGTCATCAACCACCACTGTTGGATTCTCGGAATCTACGACCGAGAACACGAGTCTCGAGGGGGGTTAGAAAAAGGGTCTCCCCTGAGCCCAGCCCTTTATATAGAATAGAATTGTTAGCAAATCGTCTTGTCAAAGCATCTTAATGATGACAACGGTTGTCCACCCTCCCCTATCGTGCTTCTCCAAGAACCCATTTTCCAGGATTCGACTGGCCCGTAGAAAATAAAAATAGGACATTTTCCCAAACTCATGTAATACCTTGGATTTTCTCAATAAGGGTATTCACAAAATTTGTAGGCTTAAAATTTATATTAAAAAGATAAATTAAATATGTGAAAAGAATTTATTTAAAGAAGTTAATTAATGGATTGAGTACTCCATCCTACAAAAAAAACGTGGGTACCATACAAGGGAGTTATCCCATGTATTAATGTGGGAGATCTCTAACTGTGTGAAGCCTTAGTAGATCCAAGGATCCTCATAAATAGACAACTATTAATTAATATTAGCTAAGAGTCCATATTGAAAATTTTAAAAACCTCTCCTACTAAGAAAATATGTGCGAAGATGAAAAAAATCTAGACAATTATAGCATTAAGGATGAAAGAAATAGAGATTTTATTTAATTAGGAAACCAACAAGTATAAATTTTTTAGTTAATGGGTTAAATAAGTTTTAAGAGAAGAAAAAAACCATAAGAGGTCTCACTCAATTTTTTTAGACGTATCACCTATATCTCTTTCCCTCTCTTCTCTCTCTCTACGCATTTAGAAGGTCACCATCACCATTAAGGTTGCGACAATCAGGGTAAGTACCCATATTTTTATTTTTTGTGTTATTCTATGGATCATATATGTATTTTAAAGAATGATATGTCATGTGTATAGATTCATTTTTTCACCATGTTGATTAGGAACTCTTATACATGAATCATTGATGCTCTAGTTAAACATATTAAAATTTCACATCAATATGACATTGGAATATTTAAATATGTAATCATTTGAACTCTTTCTAAAGTCTTATCAAGATGAATCTTTGTGATCAGAAATATCTATTCTTGTGATTAAACATATAAAAATTTCAGATTGATTCGACATTCGGATCTTGAGATGCGAATTTGATCGGACTCCTTCTGTGGTCTGATCGACTTGAAATTTTGCAAGCATATATATCTGTCTCTAAATTGCATACTAAAATTTCAGATCGATCAGACGGCCAAATCACACGATACGAATTTGTTCAAGGTCTTCCCGAAGTCTGATCAACCTAAAATTTTATTAGAAGATGATTCTATATATCTGATCTGACATACTAAAATTTCAAATCGATCAAATGGCCATATCGCGGTATACGAATTTATTTGGGCCCTTTCAGATGTCCAATTGACATGAAAATTTTTGAGTAAATTTTGATGTCTCTGATTGAACATACACAAGTTTCAGAGCAATCAAACAATCTGATCTTGAGATATTAATTTACTTGGGCTCTTTCCGAAGTCTAATCGATCTAAAAAAATTTGGGCAGATTACTCAATGTTTATGGATTGACATACTAAAATATCAAATTGATTTGATGTCTATGTCTTGAGAAATGAATTTTGGTTTAGTGTTAATAATAGAAATGTTATACTGATCTGAAATCTGAGAAATGATTTATTATGATGCATTTAATGAGTATTACGCATATTACAAATATCAAGTGTTGGTCAATTTTCTTCACTTGGTTTATGGAGGGTCCAAGTTGAACTGAACTAGTCTATTTTTAACTTGGTTACAGGGGGCTCAAGTTGAAGTCGGACTAGTGAATTTATATTATTCTCCGAAAAGAGCTTCAAAGATAAGTTACACTCCGGGGGGAAGCAGAAAAATGAGACTCTCATAGGTTATGCGTTAGGTTTAGCGTGCTATAACGCACTTATTACTAATTTATATCTATGATTTAAGAATTTATTGCCTTATTGTATATGTATTTAGTTTTTCATTAATATTTGATGTATGTCTAATTTAATGAAATTCTAGTGTTACTCTATACATAATTGTATGTTTAACTTGTAAGTAGTATGATACTTTATTATTGAGCGTCATTGCTCACGGCCTTTAATACTATAAAATTTCAGATGTAGCAGAACAAGATCTTTTAGAGAATGATCATCAATATGATGATGATGATTACCTAAGAGATAACACTTAGTGGGACAACGGGCATCATGAGATAGAATTGGCGGAAGAACAAACTTAATTTAAATCTTTTTACTTTGATTTAATTATTAATGATACAATCAGACAATTATGATTTACGATTTTTGGTATGAACTTTTAAGGACATAAATTTGTTATTTTAGGTACTTATGATTATTTTGCATATTGAATGTGACTAGATTGCAAGACATCGTTAAATTCTAATTTTTATCACATCTGGATCTTGGGTAAATGGGTCGACCCACAGGTATTCGGGTCGGATCATGGAAACCAAATTTTGGTGCGTAACACCTCGTCTACGGTTTGGAACAACATGAACAGGATCTCTATTTCCAATTTTATTAATCTCAATTCAAGTTGCACTTTTCATTATCAACTTCCCTTAAGAAATGATCATCTAAAGGCTCCAACTATCCTAAAATGGATGTCTCTCTAATGAGACTGAAACGAGCGAAGAAGGCTAAAACTCTTATTTTTGCAACTTTAGCAGTGGCTTATATAGGTGAATCCTTGGAGGGTCATCATTGACTAGTTTTCGAGGTAGTCTCTTTTTTATTAAGCTTTCAAAGATATACCAACTAGAGATATCTTTTTTATTTTTTGGTTAGGTAAAGAGATTTTTATTTATAAAGAACTTGGAGGCTGGGAAGGCCTACCCAGGCAAGTAAATGCTTGTGTCATCTGTTTGCTTTATTTGATTTCTCTATGTGTGGCGTGTGTTTTTGGCGGCCATTGTCGCTCTTCGAAGGATCGCTTAGAGGTTTTGTGCAATACTACCAAGGCAAGAAGAAGAAGACAACAAGAAGCAAAAGCACAAAATAAAAAATGCTCAAGAAGGCACACCCCCCACCCCAAACCCCACAAACAACTCAATCCGGCCCTATTAATAAAAAATGACCAATTGAACACCACCTCCTCGAATCTAACACCCCTTCTTTCTTCGTACAATTTAACCCAACTATAAATAAGACCTCTAATTTCAATCTTGAGGGCTTCAAGGGAAGATCTTCTACTCTCAAAAACACTATTGTTATTCTCTTTCCAAACGCCCCATAAGATAGCCAACAGAATAAGAGTCCACAACCTCTTTCCGAGACCTCCAGACGCCTTACAATGCCAGGCTAAAGTAAATATTTAATCGACAAAGATGCAGCCTAGCTGAAACCAACCGTAGGTATCTGACCATCAAATACAGAAAGTCGTCTTCTAACCTGGGCAGAGTTTGTTTTGATCATCTAGCTTCGCTAACTTTGATGTAAGAGCATCTCCAACGCTAAAATGCTATCTCAATGTTATATTTTGAAACAGTTACAGTGCCAAAATGTAATATTTAGCATGGCATGCTCCAATGGTGCAATGCTATATCTCAATGTTATTTTTTGGATTGAGTAATTTTCATGGGTTGATTTTAAAGTGGGGATTTGAGCATTATTTGGGGCTCAAGATCAAATGGTTTGAAATCACTAATTAGGTTGACTTTTGGTTTGTGGGTCCACCTAGGCATTGACCAAACATCCATATGGTCAACATCCTCTAAAAATGTGCCACGTGGACAGCTGATCAAGCATTCATGGGTTGATTTTAACCGTGGGATTTTAAGCATTATTTGGGATACAAGATCCAAAGGTTTAAATGTATCAAAAGAGTAGAACCCATAAAGCTGCCACATGCTAAAATATAGCATATGCTATATATCCTGTGTCATAGCAATAGCACAGCGTTGGAGCAGCTCCTTTTGCACCACCGTGCCAAATTATAGGATAGCACGGTGGGATAGCATAGGGTTGGAGATGCTCTAAGAAATCTAGCTTCGCTAACTTTGATGTAAGAAATCTTGTAGATTAGCCCAGTAATTTTAAGGTGCAGATTGATTAGAATGTGGACCATTTGTATAGTAAAGTCATTTATCATTACAAGTGCAACAGTACTCGTTTTATTAGTACCCATCAAACCAATAGTTGATTAGACCTTAGGATCTTATCTTGATTAGGAATCTATGGTCTAGATAACGGCACACGTGATTTACATTGAGGGGAGACGGATCTTTCGATGGGTCACACTACCGGATCTCGTAGCTAATTGTTGACCTGATCTAACACTTACAGACGTCCAATCAATAGACTTTTTTCTTTCTTTTAATTGGATGGATCACCATGTTTACCTGATTGTCAAAGGAATTCAATTGGTTTTGTCGTTGTCATAGTCTTTGTAGCGGTCGATTTGTGCGATAGGAGATCTCCTGGAACAACCCATCGACGCGCATTCCCCCACGTGTGCAGGTACGATCAGTGGACCAACCCTTTGGGTCTAGATTGGACCTAAGATATCTAATTTTCTACTACTATAATTAATCCACTTAGGACATTGTTAGCCAAAGTTGTAATGGTCCGTTGTGACGTTGTAACAGACATTTAACATCATATCCGTTACATCAGTTTAAGTCAAAAGCGCCTGACATCAAATTATCTCTCCATCTTGGCAAGGTAGTCGTCCAAACGGACAAATCTAGTATGCAACTGTTTGCAAACTTAAAAGTATGCAAACACTGTCAGTACTGATGGAAAGTCTGCAAACAGTTGCATACTAGATTTGTCCGTCAAAAACAAGTTGGCTTCCCAATAGGAATTGGAGAGGATGGGGGAAAAATTAGCTGTCCCCTGGGGGAATGCAAGTTTAAAATCCCCCCTCCCAAAATGTCGACACGTACCAGCACTTTTAACTATCCTAACCAAGGCCTTAGCG
Source organism: Euptelea pleiosperma (assembly GCA_035048495.1). NCBI lineage: Eukaryota > Viridiplantae > Streptophyta > Magnoliopsida > Ranunculales > Eupteleaceae > Euptelea > Euptelea pleiosperma. The sequence continues at coordinate 17,064,878 of CM068543.1, forward strand.
CACCCACGTTAAGCCCTTGGTTAGAAGCGGCAATTATGGCGCCGATGATCGCGCGCCACATATACCCATGGTTTAGGCTTTGGTTTAAAAAAGTAGCCAGGGGTATATGCGACACCTGATCATTGGGGCAGGATTAAGAAATGCCACTTCAAAAAAAATTCTCATTGGTTAGTTGGTTATGAGAGTGGGTAACAAGGGGTACGTGTCAAAATTCGAAGGGGGGGGGACAACAAGTTCTTTTTCTCGGAGGGGATGCACATCAAGTAACATTGCACCAGCAAACGACATTTTGCACAAAAGCTTCGAAATGACAAAGATCTAAAATGCATTTTGGATAAGATGGAGAGGCGTAGTTGAATCGCTTTCTACTATGATCTGTCGAATTCCTATTTTCCAAACCGATTACAATGGAGATAACGTGTTGTTGCATGTCGGATGTTTGTAGAGAGAGAATTGTGGATTTTTAGTGCGAGAGCAACTAAAAGCGGCTTCATCGTTAGTGCGAGATCAACTTTCTTCAAGTTGAAGAAAACATATTTGATCTTTAATTCCGTTGCTGGAATGTTATCCTTAAAATGCAAGTCCTCTATTAAAATCGGTTGCAAATGAATGCACCACATAAAGTGATGCATCCACTTGCAAATTAAAGAACCTTTCTTCAGGCCTAACTCTTTCAATCGATTTTATTCATGTTTTTTTTAACCTGGTAAACTGAATGCAAGTGTGAACCAATCAGCTGGAATGGAATAGCTTTGCAAATAAATGTGTTCCATTGCAACTTGCATTATGTTGCAGCGAACCAACCAAGCAGCCTTGCTCGGTTTGCTGCACTGGGATTCATTTTAATGTGGTGAGTTGCATTGCAGTCACTTACCATGATTTTTGAGCTGCGCATACTTGCATCTATTTTCTTAAAGATTTTGCAAGGGCTTGGCAACCACTTGTACGGCAATTCATTTTCACGCCCCCTACCAATCACGTGTAATCCCAAATCTGTGGCAAGTGGATACATTGGCACATAGACTTGTGACTGACCCCTAGATTTCAACAAAGAGGGGGTAAATTATTTTAGTTGTTTTTGGTCATAGTCAAACTACACACACACTCTCTCTCTCTCTACACTTAAAATAAAAATAGGAATCCTTCTAAAATGAGAACATGGATAAGATCAATGTTTTCAAACGCTAAGATATGGGGCGCACGAAGCGCTTCATTAGCCTAAAACATGACCGTAAGCCTTTTTTAAAGTCTCAGTGGACGAAGCATATGCCTTCCAAGTTTTTTATATTGTTTAATAAGCCTCAGGGCATTCTAGAAAAAGCCTAACCTAGTTTAAGACACTGGATAACATATTGTAAATCAAAATTCTCATTTAAAATTATACCAATGGACTTTTTTTTTTTGTTGCATATTGCCTAATCAGTACACCTAACCAACTCCTACAAACCCTTGATTGGTTCACCCTTCACACTGTTTGGTCTATAAAATATTAAAATAAAAAATGTAGCATAGGGTGGCACCACAACATGGATAACGGGGATTCACCTATCTACGCGCCAAACAGTGGACTTGCTCATGGATCCAAAGCATTCCATTAATCACATCGATCAAATGAAATTAAACCGCACATTCCATAAATAAATAAAAAAATTCAGATGGCCTATGTACTCCTTTTGGGGGGTTCCGTATCAATCGAACGGTCTAGATCGATAAGCGCATCAGTTGGCGGGCAGGGCTGCAAATCACCATGATTGTGACCACCCATACTCTCTCAAATTAAAATTCTAAAAGAATGAGGAGATCTTAAACAAAAATGCAGATGGTTAGGATCCCTGGTTGTTGTGAAATAGGCCAACCAGGATCTACCACCTTACTAACATCTGAGATCCCCACATCACATTAGTTGGTTGCAACTATATATTTATATATATATATTAACATCTTAAGAATAAAAATAATATATTAAATTCTCAGATTTATGCATGTCTTGACATCTTCTTCTTTGTTTTTATTTCTGCATAGTCTACAATGGCAAATTAGGCTGTGTTTCTCTTTACATGTCATAGAAAATGTGGCAAATTCTGAACCACATGATCGAACCAAACTGCTGGTGATCAGGAATTTGCCAAGTACAAGTTTATCCCAATTGAAAATTACTTTTCCCAAATAAGTTAGGCATTGGCACGAAATATTTAATTAATTAAACTATTTTAAATTGAGTGGAAGATTTTTTTTTCTTTCAGGTCATAACGAATCACACAGAATTCAAATTCGCTGACCGTCTGATTATTTCCAAAATGGAATCGCCTAACTCTAATCAGCTCCCCCAACCTCAGTTCGCGGGCTTTTTAACGAACCATATTTAACCACGTATCCCTGTCTTTTTCGTGCCTACCTGTCGGGACAAAGGGAACAGGGCCCACATATGCAAGCTCAGCGTCATCAAGGGTTAGTGGTCAACCCTTGGGTTAGTTAAGCAAAATAAAGTTTGGTTTATCTTTTAATTGTCCAATAAAAAGTCGCCACGTTAACAGGTTGGTTACTTCCTCATTGGCAGTCTCTCGCGGCGGAAAAATCTATGATACAGACTTCTGTATCAAAATTTTGAGGCTGAAGTCCCTCAAATTGCCACGTGCTACACTATTTTGGCCCCACTAGCGCCCTGAATGTTTGGCCCACATTAAGGTGGGCTTACAAACCAAAAATCAGTGTGATTAGTGATTTCTAGCCATTGAATTTGAGAACTTATTCATCATGGGCTTGGAACCAACCCATAGGCCTGTGTCATGAAGCCCATAATAAAAAAAGTGCTTGAATCCTACGCAAGAAATTACCAATCATTCTAATTTTTTGGTGTGTGGGTCCATCGTGGTGTGGGCCATACATTCAAGTGGCAAGTGGGCCCGAACGAGTCTACTGCGTTGCAACTTTAAGAGACTTCTGCATCAAAATTTTGATGCAGAAGTCTGCATCAAAGAACAGCCCCTCCGGCGGCACTGTCTATTCCTTTTTCTCGGATGCTTACGTGGCAGATATGAACGTTGATTATTAGAATAAATCAAGACCGTTGGGTCATGGAGGTTACGGAGACGATTGAAATTCCTCAGAGGAGCCAAAGGCGCCACGCGTCCAGGCATTATTTGATATATTAGCTGAGAAGGAAAGCGTTACCTGTTTTGCATTAAAGTCTTAACTAGGAAAAGAAACGTTTAATAATAGATTAATTATAAGTTTAGAAAACGTCAAATTATAAATATCTCCATATTTTTAGATAAAATGACGGCCACCTCCCTCCATTCTTTGTTTTGTATTTCCTTCCATACCCTCGATCAATTTGACACTTAGAAGAAATAGATGGAGGGTGTTTTAGTCTTTTTAAAATAATGAAACTACAAGATGTCGGAGTCTCACTCCCACTCGGTTAGGTGGTAAAAATTAAACCACTAGAAGATAGAAAACATCCTTGCAAGATATTTAAATTATAAGGATTCTAATATTTAATTATTACCGTTAAGTATACGTATAAATCTTTGTTTATACAGCGTTGAGAAAGAAAAAAAAAACGTGTTTCAGGGATAATATTATATGCGATACGCATGCGTGCACGTCTCATTTGGATCGAGCCCATGCACGAAAATTTGACAAGATTTGGAATTTTAAGGTAATAGGTTCAATCCAAATTTACCACGCGCGTCGGTCAATTTAAATCGGTATATATTCCATGTTGCAACCCCACTTACTCATCAAAATTGTTATGGTTTGAACCCATCACTTGCTTGGATGGTGTCAAGATAGCCAATTTAATTCAAATTCACAATTCCAAACCACCAAAAAAATAATGGGCATTGGATTTTCTAGATGTTTGGCCCATTCTAAACGGCATCCTATACATGCACCGTTTTGATGACTAATAGTCGAGCATATATTTAAGGGACTTCATGCACCGTCCGTAAAAGGTTATTAACATCAATAAAACTGTCGATTAACTATAAAAGGAGTCGATCGTCACAAAATGAACTATCGATCGACTATAAAAAGAGTCGATTTCACGCACTATGCATAAAGATTCTTGGGCGCATTGAATTTTGGCCAATTTATAATTATAATTAGTAATGACTTAATTTATAAAATTTTCTTAAAGTAGAAAATTATAATTAGTATCTACGCACCAACCAACACGTGTTGCGCATAGATTGTTTAGCATATTTTTTTCTAGAGCATGAGGAAAAAGGTGAATTTTTTTTTTCAGATGGAAAGCAAGTGGGGTCATATTGGTCATTTAAACTGAATAAAGAGAAAATTTTACTAAATTTTGAAAAATGGGGTATTGGCTTTTTGTAATCTTCTTGGAATTCAGACAGTTGCAATTATGATAAGAAGGTTTGTTGGGAATGTTCTTTTGCATCAAAAGGAAGAAAATATGCTAAGTTTTTTCTTCTATTCTAAACTTATTAAAATACTGCATGGTAGATGACTTTGGTTGGATTGGTAACACTAACAACTAACTAAGTCAATTTAAAATCCCTTTAATTTACTGTATACCTGATAATTGTGATTATATTTATAATTTTAAGGGTATTTTCACTTACCCCGCTGAGAAATTTGTTATATTTGTGTTACCCCCGTCTATATTCATTCTTCTGGTCTTACCCCTTTCACTGTGTTTTGGCTGAGTCAGAAACATTAACCCCGTCACCCAAAAATTGAAAGGACTAATCCAACTAACAACCAGTAGCGGAGCCAGGGGCGAGGGTGGGCAGTTTAAAAGTTTAGTAGGATTTTTTTTTTTCAAAGTACCTTTTTGCCTGCCCTGGAACAAAAGTTGTACAATATTGTCCACCCTTGAACAAAAATCCTAGCTCCGCCACTGCTAACAACAATCTTGTTATAATATGAAACGTTTGTAACTGATGGCTGACCGTTGCTTCTCTAGCTTCAGTTAAAATATCAGCTATATGTATGAGAAGAATAAAGAATGAAAATACAATAGATTCATAACAAATATTTATTTTTGGGGTAACAGGATTAATATTTCTAACTCGATCGATGACGGTCGCAACACAGTCAAGGGGGGAAGACCAAAATAATGAAAATACGGGGGGTAATGCAAATATAGCAAATTTCTTAGGGGGGGGGGGTACTGCAAAAATACTGTAATTTTAATTTCATTTATAATCATAATTGATTATTAATAAATGGGTTGTGTTCATATTTACAAGCAGTTTGTTTGGATGAGTTGTATTTGGTCAAATTGAAGAAGAAGAAAAATATTACAGAAAATTTTAAAGAGAGCTAAAACTACCAACCTTGTTTCCTTACAAATCACGTTTCTTTCTCTTCAAGAACCAGTATTTAGAGGGTTCTGTTCCTTAGAACACTTTTTTCTTAACAGCATCTTTCAATCTCTCATGGCCTCCCTTCTTGCCTCTACATCCCTCTTCAGCTTTCTTTCTTATATTCATTAGCAATCAATCTGCTTTGTATTTGAAGCTTTTAGTGGGGTTTTCTGTTGGGGTAGCTTCAGTACATAAAAATAGAGCTATTTTGTTAGAACCCATTTGAAATTTATTGATTCTTCAGGTCTGGTTTCAGGAAATTAGGCTCCTACGGCTGTTATGTTGTCTTGAATACTAAAGATTAGATCTTTTTGGTCAGAACCCATTTGAATTTTAGAGAGATTTTTTAAGGTTTGATTGTTGAAACAGGAGTGAAGGTGGTGTTAAGGAATGGAAAACGTTTCTGTGCTTAGTAATGGAGATGAACAATTGGATATGCCTCCGGGTTTCCGATTCCATCCCACTGATGAAGAGCTTATAACTCACTACCTTTCCAAGAAGGTACTTGATTGCAGCTTCTATGCAAGAGCAATAGGTGAGGTGGATTTGAATAAGTGTGAGCCTTGGGATTTGCCATGTAAGTTTTGTTTCTTCATCTTCTCCTCCTCTTTTGTTTTTCTTATTATCTATGATTTGAAGTGTGTTCTAACTTAATTTTTGTGTCTGAGATTAAAGGGAGAGCTAAAATGGGGGAGAAGGAGTGGTATTTCTTCTGTGTGAGAGATAGAAAATACCCAACTGGTTTAAGGACAAACAGGGCCACTGAGGCTGGTTATTGGAAAGCTACAGGGAAAGATAAGGAGATTTACAGGGTAAAAACACTTGTTGGAATGAAGAAAACTCTGGTTTTTTACAAAGGGAGGGCTCCAAAAGGAGAGAAAAGCAACTGGGTCATGCATGAGTACAGGTTAGAGGGAAAATACTCTCTCTACAACCTCCCCAAAACAGCTAAGGTAGAGCTACTACTCTGTTTTTCTCTGTTTCTTACTCCGTTTTTTTTGTGCTGTTCTTGATGAATTCTCTTTTTCTTCTTCTTTTATGTTCTTTTTCAGAATGAATGGGTGCTTTGCAGGATATTTCAAAAGAGTTCAAGTGGGAAGAAAATTCATGTTTCGGGGATGATGAAGCTGGGCCCCTTTGGAGATGAATTGGGCTCTTCACTTTTGCCTCCATTGATGGATTCTTCTCCCTACAGCGGCAACACCAAACCTGTTGCAGCTGAAACAGCTCACGTGACCTGCTTCTCCAACGCAATGGAGGTCCAGAAAAACCAGGAAGAGATGATTGAGAGCTTCAATTCTCCTCTTTTCTCTTCTTCTGCAAACCCTTCTGATTTCTCACCATTGATTTTCTCCAAAATATCTCTACCAAATTCATTCTACTCCACTCAAACTCCTCCAAATCTAGCCAATTTGCAATACCCAGGTTCTGTTTTAGTGCAAGATCAAGCCTTCCTAAGGTCTTTACTAGAAAACCATGGATCAACCATGAAACAGAGTTGCAAACCAGAGAGGGACATGGTTAGCTTCTCACAAGAAACAGGCCTAACTACTGATATGAACACTGAAATCTCTTCAGTTGTATCGAATCATGAAATGTGTCGGCGATCTTTCGAAGATCAAGAGGACCCATCTACTTCAGCAGGACCTGTAGACCTTGATTGTCTGTGGAATTATTGAAATAAAGAAGCAAGAATTGTAGAAGTTGTAGAAAGAGAGAGAAGAAGAAGAAGAAGAAGAAGAAGAACTCCAGTTACTATTGTTTGTCTAAAATTTGATGGTGTGTGTGTATAGTTTTCAGAACTGAAATAACATGAAACAAAAAAGAAAGGATATTGCCATGTATTATATGAACTGAATCTCCTTTTCTGTTGTTTTTTTCTACTCAATTTTTGAGTTTGATCTATCAAAATTTTAGAATTATTGAATACAAACTACATGACTTGTGAGATTCATTTGGTGGCTAACTGATCATGGCATGAATTTTTTATTATATCGACACCCACTGCTGTGGATTTTTGTGTTCATATCACCAAGGACATGAGTTTCAGCAGGTGGTGTTATGTATAAATCTTTCTTGAATAATGAAATGTGGGCCCTTATTTCTTTTATTTTTTTTGGTTAGGTAATGTGGGGTTGAACCCAAAACCCCAAAGGTTGCAACATCACTGAGATACAGGTTCAACCCCCCGGGTGGGTCCTTAAAATTACGGATTCCGTTTACCTATAACGGTCTCATGTGATTGTCTTCTGTTCTGATGATGAACCTATTTCATGTTGTGGGGACTCGATTAGTTATTTTGAATATATTCAATGATATATGCCCTTTATTGGTCGACGTCGCTCTCGCTTTGAATGCATTTCTATGAGCCTGAGAAAAATGCTTTATATGTTAGGCCACCTACTGAGTAACTTACTGATGACCATAAATCCAGAATTTATAAAAAAAAACCTTATATTGTGAACTAAGATGACCTCTTTCTTCTTGTTTTTTTCTATTTGTTTTCACATTATTTGGGTAATTATTCTTTTTTCATTTTCTTTTTTTTTTTATTTTGAGTTTTTACCTCCTCTATGTAAAATTTTCAAATTATCTCGTATTTGTCGTGAAGCCGGTATATATAACCAGAGAACTACTGAATTATTCGCATTTCTTAGAATGTTTACAACTCTTTTTCGTATAGCAAATAAAGAAACAAAAGTGGGTTTGAGCCTATTGCTCAATTGGTTGGCATACTGAACTATTACATCACTAGTTGGATCCCGGCATACCAAAAAAAAATAAATAAAATAAAATAAACATAAAAACAAAAATTTAAGGATTTGTCATCTATTTCTTCTCTAAAATTTTCTCGAACGTATGCAAATTAATAAAGTAGAATATAATTTTTTCCGGTGGGTAGGGTTGCAATGTGGTATGTCAAGCAATTGAACGACGAATCCGGACCCAAAATACATATTTTTATGTGGCATTGAACCCGCCTTTTTTTAATTTTATTTTTTGTGGATAAGTTGGGATCAAAGCCTTAATTTCATGGTTTATTCAAAAGATAGAGAAGAAATTCTAAATAAAATTGAATATATTTTTGGATTTACCAAATATGACTAGAAGAGAATATTTTTGTATTCCTTGACTTTAATTCAATTTCGAAAGCTGATTAAATCTCCAACGGTTTGAGACTTGCAAGAGATAATCCTTCCCATTTATAAAAATGGAGGACGTCCTTGGTTTTTGACAATTTGGTTAAAATCTTAGATCACCATTCAATCAAAAAGTGGGCCCATCGACAATTTGTTTGGCCACTGTATCTATAATACTATAATGGTGGAAGGTTACATTGTGTAAAGATGTAGCCAGTTGCACTACATAATTCGTTTTGAGATATTTTCAGAGAGATATTATATTATTATCCAGTAACGTAAATAAGAAGTTGGTACAAGGGTATTTAAGTCATTATTCTACCCAGACCTACGTAATCGAATTCCATCTAACAGGTTCTCGTTGCGAGTCCTGAAAGGTGGGGTCGGGTTCTCCAATCTCGACGACAAATTAGGCCATCGCAAACGGTCGACACGTAGGGCTGTGGACCCCACATCCTGCCCCTCGCTAATCGACACACTGATTCAGGTTTTTGCTTACGTTAACAGTGCCCAACGAGCGTGACGCTGGAGCGTCATCCACGTTTATGTCGCCACGTCATTGATTTTCCCCTCTCAGCGCCGGCAACGTGTTGAATTTTTTCTGGGCCCTCGACCAGCTGGAGTCCTGCTTACGTGGAAGACAAGAACACCGTAGACCTGAAAGATTTTTTTTTCTTGCGAGCATATTCTTGTTTTGAGAAAGAAAGTATAAAATGAATAATTGTTCTACTATCTCCGTGGACCTTACCTACATGTTGTACACGTGGCTCAGAATCCATCAATGATCAACCAGAAACAGCTCGAGGCACCACCGCTCATTCGAGTGCTAGTTTGCTGTCCCAGGGGACTTCAAACATTGAAGTCACCACTCCCAAAAGCCACGTGATATACTCTTTCCATCTAACTGACCCCACGGATGTTTGGCCCATCACTTGGTGGACCTACGTATCCAAAATCAGCTTGATTTGTGATGTCTAGCCGTTGGATTTGAGGTTTTTCTTTTTTTAAGGTTGCTCAAATCTAACTGTTAGAAATCACCAACCAAGCTGATTTTTGGTGTGCAAGTCCACCAAGTGATGGGCCAAACATCTGTGGGATTAGTGGGCCCAAAATAGTGTTCCAAGTGGCATTTTTGGGGGTCTGAGGAGACGGGTTTTTTTTCTCCCTCGATTCACCTGAGCACTAATCCATGTTTGCAATAACTTTCTGGACCATTGGATGTTCTTGGGATACGTGTGATGTGAATCTCAAGCACCATCAAATTATCTGGTTATTGACAATAGCCCCCAATGAATTTGGGGAGTGAGGGAGCGCGTGTTTGTAGTACTCAATCATTTTACTATCGTCGTTGTCGTTTTGATTTATGGGTTTTGCCTAATTAGGCAGTAGATCATTTGTCGGTGGAGCAGATCAATGAGTTGGTCGGCCAACGGACAGTATGGGAGTCCGAGTGCATTGAGGATAATGGACCCCATGTCCATCAGAACACCACATTAAAGTATAGTATCAGTTGGAATGTCGCCTTGCTATACCATGCATATTGTAATCCTAACAAATGCGTATACAGGGCACAACTGTAATTTGCTTATTAAAGTTTTAGGAAATTGGTGTATTGCTACTAGGGCATGAAATGGGCAGATCCGACGTATTTTTGCATGTTTGGATGGATTCCGCCGTACTGACCCACATTCCACATATGGGTTGGAACCGAATTAGCCCAAATGGATCATGTTCGGATTCAGATAATGTGTCATGGATCTGAGTTGGATAATCAAAGTCGGATTCGTACCCAACCCATTTCATGCCCTAGCTGCAACACTTGCATACCCATGTGCCAAAATATACAGGTAACTTCCCCTAATATTGCCCTAGAGATATAGGGCCCATTAGTACCTTCCCCTAATTTAGTAAGCATCTCTTTTGGTAAGATTAAACCTAATGGTCAAGATTTCTTCTGGTGAGACGGGATCCAAACCATCTCATGGTTAATATTAGGATATTTCTGTTATATTTGCATGACCCTCTCTAAGAATTCTGTTATATTTGCAATACCCTCTTGTATTTTCATTCTTTTGGTCTTGCCCCCCTTGACTAATCAAACTAATAACACTCTTCATTTTTTGCATAATAGGGTTAATGTTTATTACTGGGCCAATGACGGTCAAAACACTGTCAAGGAGGTAAGACCAAAAGAATGAAAACATAGGGGGGGTGATACAAATATAACGGATTCCTCAAAGGAGTATTACTTAAATAAATAAAAAAAAACCTTAATATTTCTTCTAGTGAGGCATGGAACAATATGATTGGCACGTGTGCATGTTTGCTTTATAGATTTATTTATGTAACGTATAACGTTACATAAATAAACAAATATAGAAACTGCAGCTTGCATAGGATAAGGTGTGGTTAGGTAAAGCTTATCTTTAGTTACTTGTTATAACAAGTCCCGTGTTTTTGAAGGCCCCCCATTGGTTCATTTATGGGAATATGGGGAGGTAGGGAGTCAATATATATTTTTCCCATTGTAGCTAGGAAGAAGAATAAATTTGATTCATGTAAGTGGAAACGAACTTAAAATGGGTGAGTAAGAGGAAATGTGTGTCATTTTTGTTAGAATTGACAAGGTCAAGGAGGAGAGGCGGGGGGTGTCACGATCACATAAACACATACCCTTGAGGGATTAAGGCGTGTAAACGTGTCATTGGGTTGTTGGGGTGTATTTTTTTTGTAACGATGAGTTGGGGTCAAGCACACAACCAATGGCCAATGGGCATTCATTTTGTATTGAAAATTCTCCCGAAAATGGTTATACTGACGATTGGTATTTTGGAGATAGAAATCAATTTTGATTGGGAGTGGAGGAACACGTGTAATGAGTCAGCTACTTTGCTTTCTTTCTTTCTATCTTAATTCCTTTAATTCTTGGAAAGTTTTGAGATGTGTAAACAGTTGAGATGTGCACTGCACACTCAACTTCTTTTATTTCTTGATTAATCCTTCCATCATCATCATCATCATCATCATCTGTGATGTCATTTACATTTGGGTCCCACATTTACGGATTACAGTTGGCAGTTTAAGATGGGTTTTGATCTCTTGCTCGACTCTACTAGACCATAACTGCGCTCTACAACGAGCAAAGTTGTAGACGCTGAGCACAAAAGAAATGAGTGGGCTCAATCAATGGTTCACACCTAGGACACATCTTATTAGCTGTTGAGCAACAGCGTTCAACTACGTATCTGCATCCAACACGTACCCCTGTCATTATTGCGAAGGCGCTTGTTGAGAGCTGAGTGAATCTAGTATGCAAACGGTTACATACTTTTAGAAGTATGCAAATTCTGGGAGAGAGTGACAGGTAACAACCAAAACCTAGTTAACTCTGGTTAAGGAAACCATGGGTTAACAGGGGTTTTTGCTGTTACGTGTCGGCTTATGGAGACATTTGCATACTCCAAAAGTATGTAACCGTTTGCATACTAGATTTTTTTATCCTTTAGAGCTGCTGAGCAAAGACTAACTCGGAATAAAGCGTGCGGTACTCGATGATGATCCTCCAATGATCGGGAGTCCATTTTTCCTCAATGATGTTGTATGTGCCACGTGACACACTCCTCAAGATCACTGACCATATAGAAGTTTGGCCCACCCTTTCGAGGGACCTACAGACTGAAAATCTGCTTGATTGGTGATTTTTAGCCATTGGAGTTGATTTTTAACTGTAGGATTCAAGTATTATTAGGGATACCCAAATCTAATGGCTAGAAATTACCAATCTGGCTGCTTTTTGTCTGTAAGTTCATCAAACGGTGGGCCAAACATCCATTCAGCTAACGGTCTCGAAGAGTGTACCATGTGGCTCATACAGCGATCATTGAGGGTCTAATGTTTGCAGAGTTTAGAGTCTGCACTGCACATGATAATCAACTAAAGATAATGTTTTTAAGTTATTCTTTGAAACATAAAATAATTATTATAATGTAAGGAACTGTTTTGAAATTGTTCTGAAAATATCCCTACATCCGAACTATAGGGGCATTTTTGGAAAATGCACAAATAAAAGTAGTAGAAGTGTGGGCATTTTAATAAGGGTCAGGCTCCTTTGACAGCCCTGAAATGACAGGATTCTGTACAGGACACAAATATGTGCCACATGGCACACTCTTGGAGGACTCTAACCGTATGGATGTTTGGTCAATCCCTAGGTGCACCTACAAACCAAAATTCAGCCTTATTAGTGATTTCTAGACGTTGGATTGGACATATTTTCACGGGTTGATCTCAACTGTGGGAATTCTAGCTGTATTTGAGATATAAAGATCCAACGCCTAGAAATCATTAATCAGGCTGAATGTTCATATACAAGTCCACCTAGGAATTGGACAAACATCCATACGGTCAGAGTCCTCTAAGAGTGTGCCATGTGGCACATATTTGTGTCCTGTACAGAATCCTGTCATTTTTAGGGCTGTCAACGGAGCCCCCGACCCTTTTAATAATACCCCTGGAAAATACAGCAAATCTGTAAAAACTCTGTACTTTTTTGTGAAATTGGAAAGCCCCTTTGACCGTTGATCGTCGTCGTCATAAAATCATAGGACAAATGTCAACCCGTTAATCAGCCACTTACTCTTGAAAGGAAGACTCAATTTTTTGAGGGGTGTTTCCAGGGCCGGCTATACCTTAAGGCCATTAAGGCGATCGCCTACGGCACCTTGGTTAGAGAAGGCCCTCAACCCAGGTCCCACTACAAGCCCATGCCCTACATAGCACATTTTCTCAGGCCCACTAACCACATCGATGTTTATCCCACCCCTTGTTGGATATACAAATTAACCAAAAATCAACATGATTCTCTAGCCACAGATTTTAGTACTTTTTAGCATTGATTCTAGCTGTTGAATTCAAGCATGTTTGTTTGGTTGTAAATCTAATGGCTAGAAATCATCAATCAAGCTGATTTTTAGTGCGTTATCCACCAATAGGTGGGCAGAACATCCATGCAGTCATTGGGCCCAAAAATAATGTAGGGCCACGAGAATCCTCTGCATGAACTGCAATGGGAGTCCTCTGCATCTAAATTTTTTCCATAAATTTTTATTATCAAGAATAGTGATTAATTAAGTAAAGATTTTCTATTATATAGACTAGTGGGTACCCCGTGCCATCGGCACTCCTCGACAAAGAATTTGCCAAAATCAGGTGAATGGCAGAGATCCACCGTCTATTTGGGGGAGGCTTAGATCTCGGCCCTTCTTTGTTGATGCTTATAAGAGGAGGTATAAGAAGGGAGACAACCAATGTGTTTTGTTATATAGAATAGTAAATGGCCCATGCCCACGGCACTCTCCGACAAAAGCGTTTGATAAAATTGGGTGCCTTCGGCACTCAAACGGTATAACAAACTGGGGTGTTACCGTTTTTTCCATTATAATAGCTGTTATAACGGATTGTAATGCACAGAGGGAGAAATGGGAAAATAACAGAAATAACAAAAAATAACGGTGTTGAAATTTAAATTTTGAATAAATTAAGGTCAAATGAGGTGGATTAAGTGGCTGAAATCTAACCGTCCACATTAGATCGATGGATTTGATCTCGACCACTCTTTATCTAACCGTCTACATTGGCTGGATGGATAAGATAAGAGAATACAACTGAGTTGTCTTGATATATGCGTGGGTGGCCCGTGCCCATGACACTTTCCGACAAAGTGTTTGTCAAAATTGGGTGGGAGTTAATCTCAGTCATCGATATGAAGCATAGTGGATCTCAGCCACTCATTATTGAAGCCATATAAGATAAGAGTGGTATAAGAAAACCATTAAATTTTTGTTAAATTCTATTTTTTTTTTAAATTTATATTTTCAAATTTTAAATTTTATATTTTGAATTTCAGCACCACTTTTTTCCATTAAAATCTATTTTTTTCATTTTTGCCCCTGGCCGTTTCAATCCGTTTTAACGGTAACACCCCTCTCGAGGATTAAAAAGTGGGGCTCTTGAGCCTGGCCCTTGGGCTATATGTAAATCCAACCCATTTAATTCCTTATATGTAGGTAAATAGTAGGTGACCCGTGCCCACGGCACTCATCGACAAAGCGTTTGTCAAAATTGGGTGTGAGTGGCTGACATCCATCGTCCATTTGGTGTGATAAGATCTTGGCCATCCTTTATGAAGCCGGATAAGAGGGGGAGACAACCGTCCTGTTTTGTTATATAGATAGTTAAAGTTTTTAATTAATATCATATATGTTTTAATATATTAAGAGTCCGTCTAGAGCTACACCCATTTCTTACATCCACTTCTTACACCCGAAGTTGGGGCCCACATGGAGATCATGTTGAACAATCCAACCGCACAGTAAGTTTTTCATACTTTGGTTACCCTCTTCATAAAAAATCAGGACATTTCAACGTTCCTAACCTCATAAAAAATATGACTTTAATTTAAAAAATCAAGACCATACAATTAAACCATTATTTTCGGTCAATGTTTTATATGGTTAGCAATTCGAAGTGAACTGATTTTTGGCAACAATGATCATCATGGCAAGGACAACTCAATGTATGGTTGGATTGTCCAACATGATCTCCACGTGGGCCCCAACATTGGGTGTAAGAAGTGGATGTAGGAAATGGGTGTAGCTCTAGACGGACTCATATATTAAATATAAAAAAGGCCTTGTATAGAGTTTTCTCCTTAGGCTTCAACTTGTATCGAGACGACCCTAGGTGTTTTAGTCTTTCAACTCCTATTTCTCAAGGGGTGGTACTAAAATGCCATATATTTCGAGTTAGTCACATAAGGGTGTCCTTGGTTAAATTCCTCTTTATACTATTTTCGTCATTTAACGCTTTTATCGTTGATAGAATTATAATTTTCATTATTAATGGCATGGTGCATTGATCTTGAATGTCCGATTTTCAAGCCAAGGCTTGTTGAAGGGGCTCATGGATTGGATAATCTAGACCATTGGGTGGCTTCTTTGATCATCTATTCGAGATCATTTCTTCATTTTTCTCCAACGTTAAAGACTCACAATCTATGGAGTTCAAAAAAAAAAAATATCTCCTTCCCAATATGATTGCTTGTTGCGTGATCATCAGCTAAGTTTGACTTTCTGCATCACGCCAAATCTTAGATGTTGTCAGTCAGTTTATGCATGCATCAAGGTATACATCATCTAACTTATTACATTCAAGGCTGCGTTTTATGCATGCATCAAGGTATACATCATCTAACTTATTACATTCAAGGCTGCGTTTGACTCAGCCTTTTTATGTTATATTCTTATGTGCTAAAATTGTACACATTTGCCCTTTGATGCCAATAGGACATGGCCCTGGATAATAGATGACCAATATTGAACCAGGTCTAGTGTCATTTTTCGTATATTGATGTGCCGCATAAATCATAATTTTTTGTTGTCTAGGTTTGATTATCTATATAACAAGTGACAGTGGTTATCTCCCCACTTATACCCCCTCTTATAGGCTTCAATAAAGAATAGCTGAGATCTTATCCCCCAACTGGACGGTGGATCTCAGTCACTCACACCCAATTTTGACAAATATTTTGTCAGGCAGTGCCATGGGCATAAGCCACCCACTAGTATTTTATAAAACAAATAATCAGTAATCGAAAAATGACAAATTTATTAAATAAGTGAAGTAGAGATGAAGATATTGAGATAGATGAGTGAAAAGACAAAATTGCTTATCAAACATATTTTAGGGCACACGCCTTTATAGAAAAGATAACTCTAGATAGAATTGCTTACCGGAAAAAGAAATAAAATATCTCTAGATAGAATTGAATGGCAAAACAAAATTCATGGTGTTGACTCGGGCATCATTGATGATTATGATCATCATCATTCTGATTGAATTTTAAGATGAAATTAAGGGTGTTTGATTTTTTTTATGAGTAAGGTTCGATGTAACCTAAAATTGATTAAGCAATATTTACCTCACTATTATCAACTTGTGGTATGTGGTGCATGAGATTTAAATATTCCAACATGAGCCATGTTAATTAATTGGTTAATCTCCTTGATTTAAGGGTTAATCTTGATTAGGATCATTGATGAGATGATCAGCTTACCATGTACTTGTTTCACAAAATCCAATGCAACATGTCATATATTGAGGTGATGTAATATCCTGTACAGATTTTCAACAAAAGAGGCTCATCATCATGGTTTAGCCAACCCAATTCCCCTCTTTGATGCCACTTAGATCACTGAAAATCAAGTACTGGGTTGACAAATATTTGTTGATTGAAGAGAGCATTCTGGTTCACTTGGAACTTTGCTGAATTTGCAAATTGGTAAGCCATGTCGGCCGATAGAAACGTTTCCGTGTCTTGATCGTCGTTTTTGTTGTCGCACTCTACTGTTGAATTGAAAGGATTATCACTTAAAAGGTGAGCAATTGACATGTATTCGACCTCCAGCAGATGCGCGAGCGAAAACGTTCTAGGAAATTTTGATTCTTGTTGATCGTTAACATCTGCTTTCATCGTTATCGTGTTTTTGATACATGAATCCTCCTTTTGCTCTACATTTCTTCCCAAATGCCTCTTCTTGTAGATCCTGCAGAGGACCCAATCATCCAACTGAAATACAACCAAAAAAAAAATCTAGAGTAAGTCATCAAGAACGACGAAGAATCGAGTACTCGGAAGGACTTTGATTTACAGTTTTGATTATAACCCATTAGAGGTCTTACCCTCATAGACCCATTCGGCTTAGAGGGTTGTATCCTTGAATCACCCAACCGATATTCATGCATGATCCAATCCGTCTTAACGCCCTTCGGCGGCCTACCCTTGTAAAACACAAGAGCTTTCTTCACCCCAACATACTTGGACCCGCTATGGATGGCCTTGTCTGTGCCTGTGGCTTTCCAATAACCCGACGTTGTTGCGCGATTAGGTCGCACACCATTCGGGTATTTCCGATCTCGTGGACTAAAAAAATACCATTCGTCCTCGCCAAATTCCGCCTTCCCTATAATTCATAAACAATTGGATTAATTTCCACTAAATAAATAACAGATTGATTAATCCAAGAACTAAAATAAAACTAACCAGGCAATTCCCACGGATCGAATTTATAAATATCGACTTCCGGGATCATCGATACGGGGCATGGCTTCGATGTCGCTTGATTTTTAAGATAATAAGTGATCAATTCCTCATCTGTTGGATGAAACCTAAAGCCAGGAGGAAGATCAGAGCTCCTTCTTCCTTCCATTGAAGTCTCAAATGTTCAGACAAAAACACAAAAAACAGGACACAGTTTATGAAGAACACATGAAGCAAGAGTAAGGGAAGGGATAGAGAAGGTTGAAGAGACGTGGGGGTGCTTGAAATGTTTGAAAGGAGAGAAGTAGCCGTTTTATTGTTGATTATTTTTGTCGTCTAGTGAAATCTTAATAACGTAGTGATTGGTTGTCTTTTTTGACTGGTATTAGAGGAAGAAAGTGCTTGGTATCTAAGACTCCCAAGGTAGCTATCAATCCACTTAGTGAGGTGACACGTGTTACAGCTAAAAGTAGTAGATAGGGATAAGCATGGAAAATAAAGACAATGAATGTGGTTCTTATCTTGCCACCTCACACTGTGAGTCCCTTATTGGTGCACATGAGCACATTGAATTGAACGTTCTAGCATTATTTAATGGCCCCACTTTTTTTTGGACGAGTACTAAGTTGCCACGTGTATACATTGATTGTAGCAGGCTTATGGCTGATGAGAGGTTAGGTGATAGCAACTATGCCCAAAAGTATTAAGATAACGATTACACTACGGAATCTTAGCCCTTGTTTGCTCTTACGTGGCTCTGCTTCATGGTCTCAATTTTATTGGCCCTGTGGGACCATATAAATGTGCCCACGTGGCATACTGTTTTTGGATCCACTGAGCCATGGATAATTGGCTTTCACTTTGATGGACCTACCCACCAAAAAATCAGCCTCATTGGTGATCTCTAACCTTTCGATCTGGGTGCCAGGAAATCCAACAGTTAAAAAATGCCTCATGAAAAATGCTCCAAACAAATGACTAGAGATCACCAATCAGGTTGATATTTTGTGTGTAGGTCCATCAAGGGTGTGCCAATCATTCGTGGGTCAGTGGGCCCGAAAGAGTGTTCCACGTTCTGGTTAGGACTGCAATTTGAACGGACTCAATCCGATTTGGACTCAGATTGAGTTGGCTTCTACAGTTCTTGGGCTCGAACTCGAGACTGAGTTTTAGAACCATATCAAAATTGGGTTGGGCTCGGATTGAGACCTCAGACAACCCGAGCCCGATCAATCTATATAAATTACATGTCCTTTTAAGATGGTTTCATGTCAAGGTTATTTTTTTGAAAATGTTTCAAGATTTTATTCATCCATGTCACCAAACAAGTTATTACATGAATGAAACTTTCTTATGAATTTCATCAAACAAGTTTTTTTTTTCTACAAACCTAATCAAATCTGGCACAGGCTGAGACTCTCTGGCTTGACCTCAAGTTGGGCTTAGGCTCGAAATCAGCGTTAAAGGTCGGGTTGGGTTAGGGGGCTCAGGTTGGCCCCAAACCCAACCCCGACCTTTAACGCTGATTTTTACGCTCCCCGTACTGCCACGGGAAAAAAGTTGCCACAGGCTAAAATATTCAGGTCTGATTTAGAATTTCGTGTGCACAGTAAATTAATGATCAGGCCGACATATTTAGAGTGGCAGGTCCCACCTTAGAGATTTTATATGAAGCCAAGAATTAATTTGATGTGTGACAAAATGATGTTTATTGTTTTCAGGAGCAGTTACGTGGGCCGGCAGAATATTCTCTTTTCAAATCATGTAGATTAGGTCCTGGCTTAAATCCATTGGCGGCTGCTAACAAAACAAAGCTAACCATCGTTTTCTCTCTAGGGTCTGTTTGGAAAGGAGTCTCTCCTTGTACATGGTTCCAAGAGCTACACTATAGAAGAAGAAAAAAAAAAGGTTGTGCTGTCGAGGCCATTGACCGCTGGATTCAAGAGATCAACAGTCCATGAGGCAACAACTGCAAAGGGTAGAATAGTTATTTTTATCCATTAACAAAGTTGTTAACTTGTCGACCGTGGATCTCTTGAATCCAATGGTCAAGGCTTCAACAGCACTATTTTTTTTTTAATGCAGATATAATATTAACTAAAAAAAAACAAACCAGAAACACCGTCCAACTAGACTGAGGACAATCCAAGCACCTCTCTAGACAAAACGGTAACCAATCCAACCAGTCCAGAAGGATCCGTAGTTAACCGTGGGGTAGCATGACTCGGTGCAATAATCTCACTTGTCATGTTGGCAACCAGACAAAACTCATGTGAAGATATTTGGTACAAGTTGTACACCAGTTGCCAACCTGACGCAACCCTCCCCTTAATCTAGGCTTAGGGATATGGTCATCACCATCTTAAAGGTGACCCATCACTTACTTTGAAACATGGTTTGAAAAAACGGCCGTTATAATGAAAATAACCGCCATTATAACAGATTCGGACCTCCCCCGTTACGTTACGTACAGTTAAAATGCCCAGAAATAATGGCCGTTATTTTTGTTACAACGGCCGTTATTTTTCCATTATAACGAAAATAACAACTGTTATTTTCTGGAAAAATTTGAGGGAAAAAACGGCCGTTACTTCCATTTTTTCCGTTATTTGAAAATCTGAAATTCAAATTTCAGATTGATTGATTAAGCAGGTTTAACTCGAAAATCGACTTGATTTGCACATAAATTTATAAGTTTCTTTAGTGCATTTTCAACCAAAATCAAAAGTATAAAACCTAATTTCCTGTTTTCAACCATAACTTGTTTCTCCACTTTCGTAAGAGTCGGAATTTCTAAATTATATCTAGGTTTTAGGTATAAATTTTAAGGGTCTTATACATGATATCGGGTGTTAATCTATAAAAGGGTAATTTTAGTCCCACCCCACAAAATGTGAGGGCACCCGAATACCTTGGTTTCTTTAATTACCATATTTTTTTATTACGAAAATGCCATTGTGAAATTTGTTTTAGGCACCCTCTCATCAACTGTTTTCTCGGCTCACAACGGTTTTTGTCTTGTGACCGAATCCAGTCACAACCCAGAATAGGAGTCACGTGACACACTCTTAGTAGACGCTGACCATATGGATGTTTCGCCAGTCCCTCGGTGGACCTACAAACCAAAAATCAGCCTGATTAGTAAAATCAAAGTGTTGGATTTAAGTCATTTTCATGGGTTGATTTTAACCGTAGGAATCTGAACATTATTTGGGTGCAAAGATCCAAAGGTTGTAAATCACTAATCAGGCTGATTTTTAGTTGCAAGTCCAACGAGGGACTGGCCAAACATCCATACGGTTAGTGTCCACTGAGAGTGTGCCACATGGCTCATATTGTGGGTTGTGACTGGCTTTGGTCAAACCTGTTGTGACAGAAGTTTTACATGTTAAAATTGGGGAAGGGTGCCCTTGCAGAGTTTGAAATCTAAGTGGGGTGCTCTCAGCAGATCGGGTGCCCTCACATTTTGAGGGGTGCGACTAAAATTACCCATAAATATACATTAAGAGATTTAAAAGGACAAAACTACCCCTATATTAATAATTTACCATAATACCCCTGTATGGTAGTTCAAAGCAAGTTTAAAGGAGGCCGTTTTAACGGTATAACAGACTGGGGGCGTTACCATTAAAACCGTTAAAATGGATTGTAACGGACATGGGCAAAATGGAATTTAATGGATTTTAACGAATTTAACAGATTTTAACAGAAAAAATGGGAAAATGGAACTGAAATTCAAAATTTGAAACGAAAAATGGATTTTAACGGCCGTAAAAAAAAGCAGCCATTACATTTTAAGCGTCGGTATCGGGCTTGGGGCGGTAACATTTAAACAGCGTTATTTTAAACCATGGTTCCGAGTATTACAAATGTGTCATCAATCCATACATGGGGAGATGGGCCATATATAGCACATTTTAGAATATATTCTCCTCTCAAATCATGTGGGCTCCGCCTTTCAATGTATTGATGGAAGCCCTTGATTTACGTGACACCCGTCAAGCAATGAGTGAGGCAAAATTTCCCGTCCTCTAACATGTAAGGTGTCTTCGCTTAACATACTAAATCAATTAAAATGCAGCAACACATGAAGGGCGTTTGGAAATCTATCGAAAGGTGGGTTCCATTGAAAAGATCTTTCGAGTAAAAGTATGACCAGTCAAATAATTGTAATGTTTAAGAGCTTTATACTGATCAAGGATTAAGATCTTATCACATTGTTTGATTGTCATGGGACTAAGAGACAAGGGACATCCTATCCACCATAGTTTTAAAAACGGCCGTTTAAACGGTAACTCCCCAAGCCCCGTTTCCGTTAAAATGGTTTAAACATGTTTTGACGCTTTGAATTTAACGGTCGTTTTTTTTGTTTTAACGGTCGTTAAAATTGTTTAAACGGCCGATAAAATCTTTTTAACAGCTGTTAAATTCTGAAAAATTTTGTGAAAAAAATAGCTGTTAAATCTGTTAAATTTTTTTTTTAATTTAATTTTAAATTTTAAATTTTCAAATTTTGAATTTTACTGCCACTTTTTCAATTTCTTACGTTAAATTCCATTTTTTTCATTTTTTCCATTTTTGCCCATGTTCGTTTCAATCTGTTCTAATAGTTTTAACAGTAACACACCCAGTCCATTAAACCATTAAAACGGTCTCCTTTAAACCTTGCTATCCATGAAATGACAAGATTTTGTGCATATTTAATAGAAGAATGCACTCTAAACGAAGCAAATGAAGAATATTTGTGCTTACTTTTTCTAGGACAAGGCATGAAGTTGATTATATCCAAAATCTAGATCCAACTTTGAGAATACATGGTCTATAACACATGATTGTAGTTTACACACGAAAAAAAAACACATGATTGTAGGGGGGAAATCCCACACACCCCCTCAAAATGCACGCTTCCCAAAAGTTCTCTTGCTCACCACTCTAGTGCCGAGATCCCTTGTCTAACGTTGAGGCCTCCGAGGTACCATGCCGAGGACACCGACTACCTTGTCGACATTCTCGAGAATCTCCTACAAGAACTCTGTCCAAGGCGGCAACTTACTCGAGCCCAACGGGTTGAACCCGACATTAAGGTTGGGTTAGGTTAGCCCTTTCAGAATTTGAATTGGGCTCGGGCCGGATTTTTGGTAACCCGATCAAATTGGGTTAAGTGTAGTTTGTATGTTGGGCTCGGCCCAACCCGAGTCCAACATACAAACTACATATGTATTAGTATACCGACAAACATCCACACTACATTTTTGGCAAATGCTGCTACCCATGGATGTTTGTCGTTGGCTACAACCCTTGTCACGATTACAAAATGTTCTTGAAACTATATTTTGGCATTTTATGTGATCAGTTGTGTCACGCCTCAAATCCGGGCACCAGAATCCGATCCAAATGCCTGAAAAATTATCCGTTTGTCCAAAATCCAGGGTGTGATAAAAATAAAAAAATAAAATACTTCAAAATAATTTTTAAAAATTACTCTAATTCATAATAGATCAAAATAAAAATATTTTATAAAGATGTTTTGGCTAAAACTTTTATTTGATAGACTTTTTGAATTAACTTTTCAGAATTTTAACGGATAGGCGTAAAATTTTTCAAAAAATATAATTTTAATAAAAAATTATTTTATTAATTCTCTACTATTAAAAAATCATTTTAAGCATCTTTCGTTAATGCAATTTGTCCAAAAATATCATTTACTATTTTATTTTAACAAATTTTAACTCTCAACTAATCCTATCGAGTTTTGTTGAAAAAGAACAGAATTTGATTTATGGCAGAAACATTGCATGGGGGTCAGATTATATCTTTTATTAAGGTGCAAATAATAAAACAAAAGTACTAAATCAATCAATTCGAATTCAAAGTAGACCAATAAAGTTAAGATTCAAGTTATTATAATTATAAAATTAAAATAAATAAATAAAACTATGTGTCTTCAATGAACGCTTCAATATTCTTTGATACAGTCTTTTAGTCCATCGTTTCTTCTATCCCCAAATAATCTGAAAAATATTATCGGTGGAACCGTGAGCTTATGAAAGCCCAATAAGATTTAATCAGTACATCATATTTATAACAGTTTTATCAATTAATAATTCATACGCAAAATATAAGTATGGAACAAGAATAACAAGTATTTTAAAATAAACTATGATCCGAAATTAATATGTGGATGCAACCAATAACCCACCATGGGTCTCCTTCTCCTTCCCACACCGGGAGTAGTTCAACCAAGAACTCTTCTACAGGAGTTTAGGGCTTTGCACCCAAAGACTCTAGCCTTTCTTGCTTAAAAATTTTAACCATTGGGATCAATCTCACATTTAAAAATATGTGTAATTTAATAGCTAACAATTCAATAGATCTCCAAAATTTCAATACATTCGAATACAATACATATATAAAGAGTATAACTCAAATTAATTAATCAAAAACTCATAGAAGAGTGTACTTGTTATAACTTTCTTTTAAATTCGAGAAAGATGAAAATGTGTAGTATATTTCTTTGATTGTTGTCGGATGAAATTATTATTCTAGTATGTTATGCTTCGGGGTCTGTAATATCTTGAACTTTCGTTCTATGGTATTATGGTAAATTCACATAATAATAAAAACTTGAAACTTTTTTAAACTTATATTATTATTTTTATAATTTAATATCATGCTTGAGTATGATTCTGACAATTTTGAAAATCTGCTATTTTTGAAACTCGCTCTTTAGGGCTAAATTTCTTATTAAAAATAATGAATCATAACTTGCAGGGGACTTTTTCTTTCTCCAGCTAACAGTCCAGAACTTTTATAAAAAAATTATTTTGTAGGCCCGATACACTAAAAATATTTTTATTTTATTCTTACCAACTTACCTGTAAAATTTAGAACTTTTTCTGAGACATAAAAATCCTAGTGAGAGAGTTTTGGAGATTTTGACAAAAATAGTATTTTCATAATTTTTAAACTTTCTTATTATTCTTATATGTTTTAAAAATAATATTTAATTATATTTTATTTATTTGATAAGAGTGTGAGACCTGCGAATCATTTTCGGGTCATTCCGACGTCATTTGACAATTTTTCGTTGCTTTATGTATTTAGACTGCTTTTTGTGATTTATGTGTATGACATATGTCAATACCTTGATGTATCAACTTTTAAATTATATAATATAATTTAATTGAATTAATTAATAATTATTTGTGTTATTATTATTAGGTGGGCTCGTATGGCCAATGTAAAAGCCTTTTGGGCTTAATAATAATCTTCGATGAAGCCTAATTGATATATATGGGCTTTGGGCCCATTTCTAACCCTTTAGTAATGTAAAATATGAGTTTTTAAGGGTTGAAAAAGTCATCCCTTTGATAGTTACGAATTTTACTAAAATAGAAACCCTAATCCTTCCTTAAACCTATTTATGAAAATCCTAAAGCTTTAGAAACTTTCACAAATCCAACTATATTGAAGAATAGAGAAAGCTCCATTAAATCTTCTCCGGACACCTATTGTACTCAAGCAAGAAGGGAGAATTGACGGGGACTCTAAATGGAAGAACATACCCCGAGGAGAAGACGATCTGACGGTTTATCCTTGTTGTTTGACTAAACCCTAGATGGTTTAATCTATACTTGTATACATGGGGATCTCACCCATGTGTCTTGGATCCCTCATAGGGTTAGGCCAAGTGTCTTGGATTTCTCTTTACGGTTCGACCTTTTGTAATGAATTTCTCATAGGGTTCGGCTATGGTGTGTTGGATTCTATAAAGATTTTCACTTATATTGTTCATCCGTGTTGATCGTGACCTTCGATGATTGTTACATGTTATTCATGTTTAATCCTAATTCGTTTCTATGTTATCACTTTTGATGATCATATATTCATTTTATATTTTTATTTAAATGTTAAATACATGTGTGTTTATGCCATATAACCTTAGTACCATCTTGTTGTCATATCATGATCATCACGTCATTTCATATAAGAGGTGTATAAGGGAACGGGGTTGAAGCATATTATATACATTTATATTGGTTTTATCAATTAATCAGAGTATGGTACCCTAGGGTGAAAGGCCCCAGACGTTATTATATCCTGCAGATGGGTCGATGAGACCGCTCCCAGTGTGGGAAGGAGATGGAGACCCTATGTGATTATGGGTACTAGTTGCATTTGCATCTCGTACTCACTTGCAGTCACCCTCATATTCATGTCATCCTTATTATATGATTGAGATGCATACATTAGTTTAAAACTTATATAGTATGATATCATATCATGCACACTGTCGTATTACTGGGCATCGACTCACGGTGCTACACCAATATCATTTTCAGATTTTGAGGAGCTGGGTACGTGGGATGATTTTGAGAC
Organism: Euptelea pleiosperma; assembly: GCA_035048495.1. Classification (NCBI taxonomy): domain Eukaryota; kingdom Viridiplantae; phylum Streptophyta; class Magnoliopsida; order Ranunculales; family Eupteleaceae; genus Euptelea; species Euptelea pleiosperma. The sequence goes on from CM068543.1 coordinate 17,090,830, forward strand.
GGAAGACTTCGGTGTACTTGAGGAAATCGACGAGGATTTGGGAGTCGATCCCATACTTTAAAAAGCTGTATTTGATTATTTTATAACATTATTTATTTATTTTCACGGGTACTAGTTGTATTTGCATCTCGTACTCACTTGCAGCCACCCTCATATTCATGTATCCTTATTATATGATTGAGATGCATACATTGGTTTAAAACTTATATAGTATGATATCATATCATGCACACTGTCGTATTACTGGGCATCGACTCACGGTGCTACACAATATCATTTTCAGATTTTGAGGAGCTGGGTACGTGGAATAATTTTGAGACGGAAGACTTCGGTGTACTTGAGGAAATCGACGAGGATTTGGAGTCGATCCCACACTTTAAAAAGCTGTATTTTATTATTTTATAACATTATTTATTTATTTTCACGGGCATGTAAGCCTTTGATTGAGAACATGTTCTCACTTCCTTCTTTCCACATTTAGTTGATTGATTGAATTATTTAATTATTTATTTTCTACATCTAGACTTTTCTTCTTTTACTTAGTGGGTTTTCAACTGAACTTTAGTACTCTAATTGACCTAATTGGACCACTAGGGGACATTCATGGATCACCTCTGGGTTCGGGTATAGGTCGATGCACAAATTTTCGGGTCGTATTTAGGTATCTGATTCGGGATGTGACAGGGTCTCATCAATATTTTTGTCTCAATTAATGATGTTAAATGGTGACACGCTATAATGTTTCTAGGGCTTCAAAGATTCTTCAAGTTCTTCTTCAATGGAGGTGCTTAAATGAAGGAAGATGGAGATAAAGATGATGAAAATATTAGAGTAATGGTTTAGGGTTTGTAAGAGTTCATAAACTCTCAATGTTTTACTAAATAAGTTTAGGAAAGTAGAGTTTCTAATTTTAAGTGATTTTCGTCACTTTAAAATGAGTGAATTTTATAACTCACTAAAAGACTTATTTTAAGATAGATATGGGCTAAAAATGGGTTTAAAGCCTATGGGTATCAAGTAGGCTTCATTTAAGATTATTATTAATTTTAAAAAGCCTTTAAATTGGTCATATGGGCCCATCCAACAAGTTTAACTTATTAATTATTTATTACGACAATGCCACTCATATACCACAATAGAAATATAGTTAATTATCATTGAAAATAAATTATAAGAAAAGAAACTAAGGAGTCAAATTCAACTTTTTATAATTAATTTACTCAAAAATCTATAAATAAAAGTTCAAAGTATTACAACCTACCCCCTTACAAGAATTTCGTCCTCAAAATTTAAAATATATTTAATGAATTTTTTTTTACATCATGTTCATATATTTATGATTATTAAAACATTGCTTAAGCTATTTTTTTTAATTAACTCTAAGGTCTAATTTTTTTTTTCAAATTTCATACAATTTTTCTCAATTAGACGTACAAATTATAAATTTAAAAAATTTAATATGATTAAGTTATTAATCCAAATATATCAGAGTTCAACGGAGCCATCCAACGATTCTCTATCTGTAAATTTTGATTTTAATTTTCATAAATAATTATAAACAACTTAACTAGGCATAAACTCATTACACATAAATTCTAGTTGTCTGAAGTCTATGCTCTGATACCATTTTATTACGTCCCAGATCTAGGCACTAGGATTCGACCCGAATGCTTGAAAAATGACTCGTTTACCCAAAATTAGGGTGTGATAAAAATAAAAAATTAAATACTCTGAAATAATTTTTAAAAATGACTGTAATTCATAATAGATCAAAATAAAAATATTTTGTAAAGATGTTTTGGCTAAAACTTTTATTTGATAGGCTTTTTTAATTAACTTTTCAGAATTTTAGTAAATAGGCGTAAATTTTTTCAAAAAATATAATTTTAATAAAAAATTATTTTATTAATTCTCTACTATTAAAAAATTATTTTAAGCATCTTTTGTGAATGTATTTTGCCCAAAAATATCATTTATTATTTTATTTTAATAAATTTTAACTCTCAACTAGCCCTATCGAGTTTTGTTGAAAAAGAACATAATTTGATTTATGATAGAAACATTGCATCTGGGTCTGATTTTATATTTTATTAATATGCAAATAATAAAACAAAAGTACTAAATCAATCAATTCGGATTTAAAGTAGACCAATAAAGTTAAGATTCAAATTATTACAATTATAAAATCATAATAAATAAATAAAGCTATGTGTTTTCAATGAACGCTTCAATATTATTTGGTACACCGTCTTTTAGTCCATCGTTTCTTCTATTCTCAAATAATCTAAAAAATATTATCGGTGGAACTGTGAGCTTATGAAAGCCCAATAAGATTTAATCACTACATCATATTTATGACAGTTTATCAATTAATAGTTCATACGCAGAGTATAAGAATAGAACAAGAATAACAAGTATTTCAAAATAAACTATGATCCGAAATAAATAGGTGGATGCAATCAATAATTTACAATGGGTCTCCTTCTCCTTCCCACATCAGGAGCAATTCAACCAAGAACTCTTCCTCAGGGGTTTAGGGCTTTGCTTAAAGGCTCCAGCCTTTCTTACTTAAAAATTTTTAACCATTGAAATCAATCTCACACTTCAAAAATGTATGCAATTTAATAACTAACAATTTAATAGATCTCCAAAATTTTAATACATTCGAGTACAATACATATACAAAGAGTATAACCCAAATTAATTAATCGAAAAATCATAAAAGAGTATACTTACTTATTATCATTTTCTCTTAGATTCGAGAAAGATAAAAATGTGTAATATATTTTTTTAATTGTTGTCGGATGAAGTCATTATTCTAGTATGTTATGCTTCGGGGTCTAATCAATATTTTTGTCTCAATGGACGATGTCAAATGGTGACACGCTATGATGTTTCTAGGGCTTCGAAGGTTCTTCAAGTTCTTTTTTAATTGAAGTACTTCAATGGAAGAAAAGGGAAAGAAAGATGAGAAAAATATTAGAGTAATGATTTAGGATTTGTAAGAGTTCATAAGCTCTCAATGCTTTATTAAATAAGGTTAAAAAAGTAGGATTTCTAATTTTAAGTGATTTTCGTCATTTTAAAATGGGTGAATTTTATAACTCACTAAAATATTTATTTAAGATGGATATGTGCTAAAAATAGGCCTAAGGCCTATGAGTATTAAGTAAGCTTCATTTAAGATTATTATTAAGCCCTACGGGCCCACCCAATAAGTATAACTTATTAATTATTTATTACGACAATGCCATTCATAGACCACAATAGAAATATAGTTACTTATCATTGAAAATAAATTATAGAAAAAAAATTACGGAGTCAAATTCAACTTTTTATAATTAATTTACTCAAAAATCTATGAACGAAAGTTCAAGGTATTACAAGTTGATATTAAAAATATCGTATTTTCTTTGACAATTATTTTTTATTATTTCTTTAGTAACTTTTGTAATGCATTTGAGTTAATGAACTTTTCCCTTATTATGAAAATATCATATTTTCTTTCATGAGGTGTTGAAAATGAAGCTATTATTTAATGGTTGGCATAACGGTTATTGTATTGATCAATAAATTATTTTAATAAGGAAAAAAACTAGCAATCTTTCCAACCAATAAAAAATAATTAAGAAATCTAAGCCTGACCTTGGGTTAGGTTGAGTTAGGGTTCACCACCTTTAAGGTTGGGTTGGGCTAGGGTTGACCTCCAACCCGACCCAACCCCCCCGAGTTGCAGCCCTAACTCCGACCGATGGCTTTCTATCAGAAGAGCCTCTAATGCTTAAGTTAGTCACAATGCGAAATTTTGGATATCAGAGTACGAAACAACACGCGTACCCAATTTTTGCCCCATATACTACTCCTTTGTTGACATGGTTGTTACTTGTTACTTCACATTTTCGGCTAACTTCTGACTCACACTTCCTTACTGACACACATCCCTACTTGATCATGCTTTGTCTTCTAACTAACTTTTGTCTCTGTTACTTAACCCATGGCATTCTCTACTAAGGCAATTAACCTCTTGACCGCCGACTATCTTAGGCTTCCGACAAGGTTAACTACCTACCTCCCTGACTTTATTCTTTGACACAACCAAGCGCCATCATCTGACTGACTTTTCCCACTGACAAAGTTAACCATTATTAGCCACCTGACATTGTTTACCGCCACAAGTTGTTGCCACCCACCCCTATCCTTGGGTGCCATTCGAGCACATACACGGCTTTTCCATTTTTGTTGTACCTCGACATCTATCTAGTCGGGTTATTCTTTCTGCTTGGTCTTCGTCCCAACATGTTCAAGCACTTGTAGCTCTGAACATCATCTTCTCGGCTTCTATATTTGCCATTTTACTGTACGACGGGATCATTACTTCTCGGTGCACATCCGTAGTGCTTTGGATACTGGTTTGAGACTTATTATCCTTCTATTCATCTGAGTCCTGGATTCACTTCAGCTGACTGTTAGGCCAAGGTCCAACTAAGGTCCACATGTCATCATTCCAAGATTCCAGATGTTCGTCCTAAATTTGGCACCCACAATAGCCCCCTCTCGGTGACTGTGTCACATATGACACAGTTCCCGAGAAGATCCATGTGTCCTTCCCTATTTCGACATCTCTTGGTTATCTTGTCGGCATGTTCTCTTTATCATTTTGCCATGAGTCACTCTTTTACTAGTCCTTTCTAACAACGTCGTTTTAGGGTCCCCTCGATCTTGTCTATCATTAACCACTCTGCCACATGTAGGTCGCTCATTCATTATTTTGAACGGTGTGTGCCAAACATCTTTTCGGTTCTCACATTCATTTATGTCTTTGCCACACGTCACTCATTCGTTGGTTCTCCCGAGCGACGAGTGCGAGACATCTCTTTGGTTCTCATCCTTTTTACTACATCATTATTACCCCCTTACTATATGTGTGTGTGTGTGGTCCCCCACTTTACTTTCACTTTTTTCCTCTAATCATCCTTAAGATCTTATCGATTACCTCGGATAGACTCCATGGTCAGTTTGTTGATCTTCATCTCTCAACTCTCCCGGTTCACATTCTTTCCTCTGTTCAGCTTTCTCGGCTATACTTCTGCTTTGAAGTATTCTTCATTTCTTCTTGCTTCTTCACCTTATATGTGTCTACTGAGCCTGACCCATATATATTGTAATCAAGCTCCAAATTATATAAAAGTAGGGAAACCAGGTGCCATTATAAAGCTCACCCCCTTCTAGCAAAAGGGCTTTCAAAGCCACTTGGGGGGAGAGGCATGCCACAATTGGCAAGAGAACCACGTTTTTGCCTCCTGTTTGGTATGTGAGAAAAAGAGTTCCAACGGCGAATATTTAGCCAGACGAATATTATCTTGGCTAAATATTTGTTCATATCAATATTTAACAACGTTTAGTACGTGTATTAGCTAGCTTACTTTGTTTTCTTTCAATTCGAGTGGGTACATCAAATGTTTTCCCGCCGCAGTTGGCAAATTTGTGAGCCTGGCTAAATATTCGGCGGGGGCAAGTGGCTGCCAAACGCGCCCGGCCGGGTGAATATTAGCGCACACAAATATTTTATTTTCTTGCCGCGGGGCCTGTTTGGTAACGCACCGTGGCAGGAAAATAAAATATTTAGCCATGTTAATATTCGACCGGATGCGTTAATATTCGACCGGGTACGTTTGGCAGCCACTCGCCCTCGGTGAATATTTATCCGGGCCCACATATTTGCCCTCCGCGGTGGGAAAATATTTGATCACCTCCCCCCCTGTGTAAATATTTTCACGCCGATTATGCCTTGGTGAGAAAATTTTATTTTCTTGCCGGAAAATCAGTATTTTCAATAAAAATTAATTTTTTAATATATAAAAAAATAAAAATGAAATTTTTTTATCCTTTGATATTATATGTGGTTCCCACACTTGCCCAACCTATTTTTGACTTACTTTGATATATGGGACCCACTCTAATTGAAAGAAAATGAAGTAAGCTGAAGTGAGTAAGCTCATACACTTACCAAACATTATTAAATATTGATATGAGCAAATATTTAGCCAAGATAATATTCGTCTGGCTAAATATTCACCGTCGGAACTCTTTTTCTCACGTACCAAACAGACCCTTAAATTCGAATTCTACCTTAAAAGATCCAAAACTGCAAAAATATGGGATCGGATCCGACTGATCTCAAGTCTCATCACCCATACCATTTCATGCCTTACGGTCAAAGAAACTGTTGCAGTAAACTTGAGGTCCACGGCTGACATTGGGTCTACATCGTTGGATCCTATCCTCAGATGCACGTCAAACAGAAATGATCCCTGCCTTTGGATTTAGGGCAACGCACTTGTTGTGGACCGTAGGTTCACTCCACAGCTCATAGTCAAATGCATGCAGTGAGATAACTCTATTAAAATAAGGTCAATGTTGCAATTCAATCTTTTGAATGGTCAGAAAAATAAGGAGAGAGGCCCAGAAAAGAAGTCCTCAAATCTGATGGCTTAGCAGATCTCCTTGACGAGAGTGAGACTCATTTAAGGGTTGGTTTGGACTCCCCCTTCTGTGGTCGAGGCAGAAAAGACATCTCATTTCCATATCAGAGCCCTTCTTTTGATGGGGCCTTCCAATGTTGGGTCCTTGCAAATCCTTCCATGCGCTGTACTCCTTCAGCGCAAGTTAGCGACTACCCGTGATCTTTCTTTGCCCTTCCTATCTTCGTGTCCCTCGCGGTGGCCGTCTTTACCCGCGCATATAAAGTGACTTTACCAACAAGTTTTTCTCTGAAGCTAGGGTTTTCTGTATCTCCCGCGTACGTTATCTACTGTGCACTTGGATGATCGAATGAAGCCCTAATCTGCTGTTCTCAGATTAACAGACGAACGAAAGCTTTAGTGGTTCTCTAAGCTCATCCTCAAAGGGTATTTCTGAACCATTTTCTTCATTTCTCCTGAGATTTCTGTAAGACCATTACGTCTCATCTGAATAAATTAGGGCATACTTTCCTTTGTTCTGAGCGTGCTTAGATTTATCTCAAACTCTAAATTGCTTCTCTGATTTACACCCAAATTTCTATGGTATTAGAATCCTCTTTAAGATGCAAAGAAGATTCTTCTTGTTTCAGATAATTTGCTGTTCTTTGGGTTTTTAGTTGATGAGGCTATTACAATGCTATCGATTTCTTATAAGCTTGTTGGGATTTTTTTTTTCCGCATTGTCAGTGGGGATAGATTCGGTGAGGTTTGTTGGTTGTATGAGAAGGTAGAACGATTTTGAGCTATGTCGATTAGTTTTATTAGATTGATTGCTAATCGCGATTCTTTGTGTTTTAGGTCAGCTTTTAGTTCTAAATCTATGTGGATTAGTCGATGGTTTTCAATCTGAATTAGGTCGAAATATTACTAGAATTTCATGCTTGATGCTTTTTTTTTGCTGTTCAACTCTTTTGGTGGGCTGTAGGACTAACATCATTTTGATAGTACGATCCTAACTGTATGATCAAGAGATGGCTGTTGTTACTTAGACATGAAATGGTGCCACGTTTCAAAATGTCCTGCACAATAAATTTCAAAATTTTGTATACAGGGATATTTCCGTATATTTTGACCAATTCATGTAATATAATTACAAAAGAAGGAAATACAATCAGAATGATTACTTCAGAAAAAAATATCTAATTGTTTTTGGTTAAGATCAATTAGTAGAAAAGAAAATTTTAGAAGTAATAAAATTATAATAAGCAGTATATGTTGATATGATCTTAGAGGATGCCATGCCATATGTGTGTGTGTATATATATATATATATATATTTTTTTTTTAAATTCTATAATTATAAAAAATATTGTTTCAATGTTATTTCTTATCTCTATCATTTTCATGATTTCTTGTAGGTTTTCTTTCTTCTCGACAAGAAGGAAATGTATTCCTCCAGGGGGAGTAATGCATATGGGCAGCAGCCATATTCAGCGCAACAGGCATACGGGCAAAGTGTAAGCGTATTTTTTGATAAATTACATTTCCATGTAAAAAAGCTAGCATTTGAACCATGTTTGATACTTACCCAAACTAAAAGTACATTTTCGTAGCAAGAAATTAAGTATTAAAGGATGCAAGAACAAATTCCGGCATTAGTTATGTTTTATGTTGACTTCTTGTTGTCGGTCTGTAGTCTGGACCTGCTTATTCTGCAAGTTCTGTTGGAGGCCCTGATGGAGGCTCCCAACTTTCCATGCCCTCTCGGCATTCATCAATGCTAGGTGGTTCTCAAGAAGCAGACATGGGTGGATATCGAGCCCATCCTCCAGCTGCAGCTCATTATGGAGGACAATATGGGGCTGTATATGGCTCATCTACTTTGAGGAACGCTCCAGAGGTCAGAGATTTGATTTCTTTTTCCACATGAACTTCATTTGTATGTAATCCTCGTGGATGCATTCAATTTGTTTTTGTGCCTCTAAGGGACTTGCATTCCCTGCATTCTTAATTTATGCAGGTGCTAGTTGATTTATTTTACTTTGACTTGATTCTTTTGCTAATACAAAAGAATATTCATAGGCAGTATTTTTTGAGCGCAGGTGTGCGCCTCATGCCTAAGGCTTAAGCCTCAATTGAATTTTTTGAGGCTTAAGCCTCAGTCAGCGGAGGTGTAAGCCTCGAGGCGCAAGGCGTAGTTGAGGCTCAACTATGCACAGTAATGTGCTGGCTGAAAGTTAAAAAATTCTTTATATATATATATATATAATTTTTTGTTTTTTCTCCCAAAATGTTCTCGTTAATTGTTTTAACGGTGTAAAAGATCTAAAAGAAGATAGTTTTGACCACCTTTTTCTCTAATTTGGGAGAACTCTCAAAGCTTAAGCTATTTTGCCGTAGTTTTCTTATATTAGGAGATTTTGTGATTATGCCCTCACTCCTTATCCAATTCAATTTCCGTCACTTTCTACGGATTCCTTGCAACAAGACGGTTTGAATACACACAATTAAGTAAAGGATTACTTGAATTTTAAGGTAAGAAGTTGTAAAAAATATTTCCCCTGTTTTTTAACATATACATTTGAAACTTGTTATATCTTAGTATTATAATTATCATTTATCTTTGATTTGTTCATTATATTTTTACTTGGTGTTTGTTAGAAAATGGTTGGAGGAGGTGATAAACGAGGAAGTGGAAATAATTGATTAATTGCTAACTTATTATTTTTGGTTTATGGTTTTAGTTGTTTGATTTTTTATGATGTATATATAGTTTTTACTTGTTGAATGTTGATGATGAATTGATGACTAATATATCAGGTATTTGGCTTCGAACTATCACCCGTTAAGGTAAATCATTGAAAAGAAGAGCTAACAAGTTTATTTTCTTGTTTTCTTTTTTATTTCTATGGTTGATTAATTTTTTAGAGATTTTAAATATTTTTTAATGAAGCTTTTGGAGGATCTTTGTAAAAAAATTTGAGGCTTATGCCTGATACAGCCCTGAGGCTTACGCCTTGCCTCATGAAGGCAAATTGCATATATGCCTTGCCCTTTGTAAAACACTGTTTATAGCTTTTTATGCAATCTTAATCATCTTCTTCATCAACCAAACAGTCCAAACTATTTGGGTTTAGCTTCATGAATGGTGTTCTGTCATTTGATTTTATCAAGGGTACCTTGTTAAGCCTTCAAATCATTTTTTACTACCCCAGTCATGTCCTTTTTGTTCTTCTTACTACATTAGTGCACTCCTCACTAGTGTTGTCAATGTCCTTCCTTGCACATGGCCACACCATCATAATCAACTCTCCCTTTTTATCATATATTGAAGTCACTTCTTGGTTCTCTCCGATGCACTTATTGCCATTCATCCATTTTAACAAACTCATCTTGGCTATAAGCTCATTTTGATTACATGTTAGGTTATTGATTGCCCAACATTTCGTATAGCCCGACTTCCAACCTTCTAATAAATTTTTCCGTTAAATCTGATTAGTATGTGTCCATAACATAATAATCAGGAAGCACATCTCTACTGCAGCCACCCAACTCTGATTCTATGGGAGACATCCTCCTCAATTCCTCCATCTTTGTGGATAATAATACCAAAGATAATTGTCTTGTTTTAATTTATCTTTAAATCCTTGGATTCCAAGGCATTCTCCATAACTTCAGTTTTGCATTTACCCCCTTCTCTAGTCTCATTATTCCCCAGTATGTTTACACAGCATTTACCAAGGGACCTCCTCTTGAATTTAATTTCATCATAACTAGTGTAAAAGATACAAACCCCCCATTTCTTCACATAGTAACTACAAATCCTTCATCCATGATCCATGTCCTGAATGAGGTCAATATGTCTCAGGACTCCTTTCTTTCCCAATACCCATCAAATTACCTCTTTAGAAGCTCCATATTATGTGTTCCTTAGGTTAATAAAGATTCATTTTATGTTTTCTCAATACCCACCATACTATGTCGAAATTCATTCTCTTCTCTCTAAATTTTTCCATCAAATTTTTAAGCATGAGGATAACCTTGATATTTGACCCTCCTTTGCATGAAATAAACTGTCAATAGACTTGTTTATTTTTTTAATTTTTATTCAATCACTATCTGACCCCAAAGCCTTTCTTGTATTCATCCTTGCTGAAGCTTCTTTCACTTTTGTTATTTTGATTCTACAAAATTATACATAACCTCTTGTCTATTTAGAGTAAGCATTAGCATTTCTTGCTAATCCTAACTTCCACTCGTGTAGTATATAGTCTTCATTTATTAATTTCTCAAAATAGCCTCTCCAGCTTTCCTTAATCTCATCGCCTTCACTAGGATGCAGTTGCTTGGTGCTCGTGATTTCCCTCTTTCTCTTATTCCCAACTTATCGCTCATTTAATGCTTGGCCTCACAACTTCATTTCCTTCATTTTTGGCAGTTTTGCAAATCGTTAAATTTTCCTTTTCTGAAACACTTACGAAGCCTTCTAACAAGGCCTCTTTCTGTTGATAGCCTTTTGAACTTCAATGCTCTCCCACCAGGTTTCTTTTTTAAGTGATTTTCCCTATAGTTTCCCCAAGAACCTTCTCTGCCAATCTTTTAACTCAATAGATATTAAGTCCCACATTGCAATAGATTTTGCTTTCAAATTTCATTTGCCTTCTGCTTTTGATATGATACTATTTTTTGTCCTTTTCTTAATTCACCACGTTTGTTATGCACCTTTTATCTTCACTCCCACTCTTTCATCTCCTAATGCAATAATGTTCCAAGCCCACCAGTGTATGTTGCGGGGATCAAACTCTCCTTACTTATCCTTATCCCTACAGATGTTGCATGTTAATTGCTCATTCCTTGAAAATGGAAACAATCATCCACTCTTGAAAGTAACGAAATGCCCATCTCTCTTTTTAAAGTACATGTTTGTAAATTGGTAGATTATATACCACCGCAATTTCAAGGCTTGCATCCTCCATCTCATTGTTTTTTCTAAACCTTTGTTCTCCAGGCACTCTCTATATCCTTTATTGTCTTTGCCTACATGGTCATTTAAGTTTCCTCTTATAAATATCCTCTCTCCATTTAGGTGTTCTTGTCTTAGTCCATCTATCTTCCTGAACCTCTTTTCTAGATGATTTCTACGATCCTACTTTGGATGTGTGGACATTAATATTGTTATTTACCTTTTCTCCTAACACAAATTTAGTTGACAACAGCCCCTCACGTATTCTTTTAACCTCAACAATTTGATCCTTCATATCTTTTTTTTACCACTAGCCCTGCACCATTTCCATTAATGTCTTTTCACGCGTACCAAAGTTTGTAGCCATCAACACCTATTTCACTTTGTCTCTTATAAGCATGCTATCTTAACTCTCCTTTTTCATAATATCCACCAAATCCTTGCTCACACTTGTCATAGCCCCAAATTCCTAGTAGTAAATGGTTTTTCTCACTGCTTACTGCTTTGTTGCTCTTTTGATGCTTAGATTTTCACTAGGCATGTTTGTAACTATTAGTTATCTGTTATTATTGGGATGTAAGGATCGGATATCAGGGGGATTGAATATTGTTTTAATGGAACTGCATATTACTGAATAAACCATTGACCTTAGGCACATATGCTTTTACAGTTTACCCCAATGAGTGGCAAGGGAGCAGTTACCTCAGCTCTTCAAGGTCGTACCGGGTATGCATCTGCTATGGTAGAGTCCCCTAAGTTTGCATCTAGTGACTATGTCTCATCATCAAGCCAGGGATATGGTCACAACAAAGGCGATCAATTCTCAGGGAAGATGTCTGATTATTCTTCGTTAGACAAAAGGCATTATGGCGAGCTTCAGAGTGCTTATATTGGGAGGGACTTGCAAAGTGAACCCTCTAGACGATACGCTGATTCTGTTGGTCTTGGTCATCAGCATCAGGTATGGCGCTTACCGTGTTTCTTTCCCTGTTTGTTTTGTGATCATTTTGCTTAATCCTTGTCTATTGTGTTTCTTTCTTCTTTCTCCTACGAGTCTGACCTTTGTTCTATTTCTTTTGGTTTGTGCAACAGCCTGAGATGTACGATCATATTGATCAGGTATACGATTTGGTTACACACTGTTATATATATGTATATTGTGGTCCGTCAAAGTTAACATTCTAATTTGTGATAAAATGTGTACAAGGCATCATTGCTACGACAACAACAAATTCTGAAGTCTCAATCACTGCAATCTGCTTCTCCTCTTGATGGGGGTGCTAGGTATTTCTCTGTGATTGCTATGTTTACCATTTGACCTGGATTAATGGTTCTTGTGGAATAGCATGTGTGGCTTGCTAGTACACTGTCTTTTTTGTTGATTACTTTTTCCAACACGGCTGGCATCTGCTCAATCTTGCTCAGTGTTTGATACAACAGATATTTCTTTGTCAACGGTGGTAGTGTTAGCCCTGTGCACAGTTATGCTAGATAATCTTATAATTTCTTACTACACTGAGTAGCATTCGCATTTCTGGCAGACCAGCTGATTATCTTGCAGCAAGGGGTGCTACTATTCGTCATGCAACCCAAGATCTTAGCGCCTATGGTGGAAGAATGGATGCTGATCCTCGCAATTTGTCAATGCTTAGTGGTCCTTCCTATGGTGGACAACATCAGGCATCCATTTTAGGGGCAGCACCTCGACGAAATGTTGATGATCTCATGTATGCACAAGGTTCTTCTAGTGGTGGTTATGGAGTGAGCCTGCCTCCGGGTCGGGACTACGTCACGGGAAAAGGACTTCGTGGCGCGTCACCTGAATCTGATTATCCAAGTAGCCTTTTGTCGCGTGGTGGGCATCCAAGTATCGGAGGATCCAGAATTGACGAACGGAAAGATGATAGGGGTGGCTTTCGTCGAGAGCTTGAGATAAGGGAGGAGGAGCGTCGTAGGGAGCACGTGCGTGAGAGAGAGAAAGAACGAGAAAGGGAGAAGGAGCGAGAACGAGAAAGAGAAAGAGAGCGCGAAAGGGAACGTCTTCTGGAGCGCCGGGACAAGGAGAGAGAACGTAAACGTGGACCTGAAATTAGGCGCGAACGAACTCCACCAAGAATCACTAAAGAACGACATGGTTCCTCTTTGACGAGGGAGGAGAGACCTTTACGACGAGATTCGCCACGTCATGAGGCTCCGCATAGGTGGATCTTGATGTTTTATTTTGCATCCTGCTATAGTTCTAAATGGATTGCTGCTTATATGGTGCAGCCTTTAACTAACTGTATTCTCTGTTATGCTGAAGGCGTCACTCACCCGTTAAAGAGAAAAGGAGAGAATATATCTGCAAGGTAAAACCATATAAGAACTTAGTTGTTCAATGATGTTGCGAACTTTGTCAACTGTGAGGCTGTGGAGCTGAGGCCTTCTTTGTGGGATCTTATCTTGCTTCTCATCCTTTGGTTCTGGAGTTGAGGATTTCTTCTTAGAACCGTATTCTTGTTTTCTTTTGTCCGTTGGCTATCTGTAGGGTATTAGGACGATATACCTCTCTGAGATATTGTTCTGGAATTCTTATGAGTAGCCAATCCTAATTCACCGGATATGTCCAGGATTCTATCTAGAAGCTTAGGAATCGATTGCTAGAATTCATTACTTTGCGTATGGTTATCATAGAACAGCTTATAATATGCATATGTTTGTGGCATTGTTTAATTTCATAGTCTCTGTCTTTGGTATCGATGGTGGACGTTGTCATGCCACTAGACCCATGTTGCACAAGGAATTCGTTTCAGGAAAGAGAGAACTGTTTGAACACTTATAACAGTTGAGACTCGTAGTCATATAAGACTTCTATTTATGTTCATATACTATTTATTCACTGAGAGCTGATCTATGTTCCTGGGTTATGCTTCATTTATCCCTTCCTTGTACCAGTTGCATTTTTGGAGGTTGTGACTTGTGGTAATCAAGGTAGCATGCTTGCAGGTTTACCCATTCTGTTTGGTGGATGTTGAAAGAGATTATTTGTCTATAAATAAGCGATATCCCAAGCTATCAATTTCTCCGGAGTTCTCCAAGGTATGTCCTTATCTCATTTGTTTGTGAGAGATATCAGTGTTGTACACTTTGGCTCTGAGCTCCAGCGTGACCCTTAAATCGTCTTTAGGTTGTTCTGAACTGGCCGAAGGATAACTTGAAACTTTCTTTGCACACTCCTGTCAGGTACTTGCTTTGAGACAGGTTTCTATTTAAATTGCCTTCCTAAAGTTTCTCATGTTTCTGCCTTGTCTGTGTACTTCTGCTTCAAACCTTTGTAGGCTTCTGACCAGGATTTTCTAATTTTCATGATTCTTAAGTGCCCTGGAGGTTTTACATGTTGTGCTTTTGGGTTTCTGTCAACCTTTTCTTTTGAAACCTTTCTAAACCTAAAGTTCATTACCATGTTGTGTGAAACAGCTTTGAACATGACCTTGTTGAAGTAGAGAGCAGAGCTGACCAGAAGGAGCCGTCCACTGAGCCGTTGGCTGAGGAATCAGGGAAATCAAAATGTGGAAGTGTCGTGTGGAATGCAAAGGTGAATCATCTCAGAAATTTGAAATTACTTGTAGTTCATTCCTATAAGTGCTTCAGAAGTGATTTCAGTGATGCTACCTCTAGCGTGTGGTACATACTTCTATGGGGTAGACATATTTATTCCATTGCTGGTGGTATGATTAAGCTAAAATTTCAAGTATCAGTAAGAACTGCTCATGGAGAACTCAGAACAGGCCATCATTGGTTATTTGCTGTAATAAGCATGTAGGGATTTAGCCAGTAGCTCACTTAGGCAGTGCTTGTGGTTGCAATCTTGAGATCACATTCAATCCCAGCTTACTTTAGAAAAGCAAGGATCTAATTCAGTGAAAGAGCAAGTCTTTGTAACTAATTGAAAGTGTGATTTACCATATGTGATCCATAATGGGGTAGACAGTGGTAAGATTTGACTTGTGTGTCTGTTGCGCCTATTATAGTCACGACAGCTCCATTATTCAATTGGTTTGTGATATTTGACCCATTTTATTGAAAAGCGATGCTTGTGATTGATAGTGCTTTATGACTTGAATGGCTTTTTTACTTTGTTTATTGTTATATAGTAACCGTGAGAACCAGAAGACACCCTTTAATATGAAGTACTCTTGATTAACATCCGCTGCCCGTCTTCCCATTGCAGGTGATTCTGATGAGTGGAATAAGCTCGGATTTTTTGGAAGATCTTTCTTCTGATAAAAGCTCTGATGATCGCATTCCGCATGTCAATAATATCTTGAGGTTTGCTTTGCTAAGGAAAGATCGCTCCTTTGTGGCAATTGGAGGCCCGTGGGATGTTGCTGATGGTGGAGATCCATCAGTTGATGATTCCTCCTTGATTCAAACCGCACTTAGGTAACTGCTACTATTTATGTGTTATTTCCTGGATTTTTAAAGAAACAAGTGATATTTTTGCCAACTAAACTGAAGAAATGATATTTGCTTCGCAGATATGCAAAGGGTTTAACTCAACTTGATTTACACAATTGCCAGCACTGGAATCGCTTCCTTGAGGTAGTCTTCATTCCCTATCTGTTCTTTTGATTCTCATTTTTGTCTTATTCCAAGACTCGTGTATTTGATATTGAAGTTGGTGAATGCTGTCTGATGAATAGTTTAAATATAATTTGAACTTAACTGTTGGAATGATGGTGTGATGTAATGTCAAGCTGGTTTGATCATGATTGAACTGATGAACTCAGGCCTGTCTAAATATGTATTACTCTCATACTTGAACCATATTAGGTTGATTGTCTCATTTAATAAATCTGCTTAAGTTTTAGTTTTATCTGGTGTTTAGGAAAACCTTTTATTCTTTTTCTCATGCTAGAAGGGTCACTAGTTTATTTACAACTAGTAACTAAAGGGTTTCCTTGTTCATAAGCAATTGATTAGTTTCTATAGCCTAATTGATTGTTATTCTCATAAGTACATTTAAGTAAAATGTTAGTTTTTATCCTTTTCCGAGGTTTAATTCCCAATTTTCTTTTTCCTGTGATGGGGCATGAATTGTGGAGTTTTGCAGTTGTGTACATGTAGGGAGTGAGGAGGAATAAAATATCTAGATTAGCTGTAACAAACCATCCTTGTGGCATGAGAGCATCTCAATGCCGATGAAAAATTTTCTTTGAGAAAGCTGGATATGGAATTAAATTTTAGCCATTAGTGCTTGGTGGATGGGAAAGAAAAAAGTGTCTGAAAGGAAGATAATGTTTAGTGAAAGCTTAATTAATCTGGAAATATAATGTTTAGTGAAATAATACTACTATTATAATAGATACATTAAACACAAGTTTTTAATTACTTAAATTAATTTTCTACTCGGGAGTTGATGATACATAATACCCTTATTGTCCTGGTACCTTATCAGAAGGATACATTAGACATTCCAAGACAAAAATACTTTCAACCTATGTAACAAGGACACTTCATCTTTTGAAAATTCGCTGTCAGGCACTGTGTTGTACTCATGTATCAGATACACATTCATATCTTCTGCAAACAAAGGAGAGATGGAGTGTCCACCCTCCATACACTATTTAGTAAGTTGTTAAACACAACCATAGTTGTTTGATAGTCATACCTCTTATAAATCTACTTATGTTAATTAATTAATTGATTGGATAGTTGTATTCTATAAAGATTTTTTTCATATATTATTGTTTTAAGTTTATTTAAAAAAAAAATTCTGACTTAAATATAACAAAAATATTATATTATAATACATGTCTATGGACGCACTTGCTGTGCGGGCTTCTTGATGGTACTGTGTCAGACTCCTCATCTATGTTGGACACCGACGCACGTGTGTCATTGTCATGTAGCTTTCAACAATGTATGTTGGGAGGGTTGTGGCTTTCATATTCTACTATCGAGTACTAAAATGATTGCTTCAATTGTGGTTCTGTTTATTCTTTCTTATATAAAGTTGATAACTCGGAACTTCTCCTAAATGTTGATGTCTTGCAATATATTTCTTAATTTTTAACTTGGTCTGTGCAGATACACTATGATAGAGTTGGCAAGGATGGGCTGTTTAGCCATAAAGAGATCACTGTATTGTTTATTCCAGATTTGTCAGAATGTCTCCCTTCATTGATTGCATGGCGAGACCAATGGCATGCACACAAGAAGGCCACGGTTGAGAGAGAGCGGCATCTTGCTTTACAGAAGGAGAAGGTCTGTTGTTTATTTTGATTAGAAATTGTTTTTGCTATTTTATTTGTATATATTATGGTCCCAACTAAATTTGCTTTGTTCGTTCTTTCAGAAATCTAGTGATAAGGAAGTGGTAAAAGGTAAGTTTAGAAGTCTGTGAACATATTTCCATTAATATTTATTGGATGTGGTTGTCATTAAAAATGATGTCCATTGGCTTATTTCTGTAGGGGATCGAAGTCGTACTAAATTGGACGTTGATTCCCCAAGAAATGCCAAAATGGAAGGCAATCTGGTAAAACATGGGAAGAAAGAAAAAGAGCCACACAGTACACTCTCTGAACAGGCAATTGATGATAAGAAAACAGAGAAAGATGTTGGCAATGAAATCCAGGAAAATGCAGCTGAGAATGAAAAGGGAAATGCAGATGACAGAAAAATAGAGAACAAGGATGAGGGAGAAGGGAGTGGGGATGGCAAGCATGTTGAGAAAAAGGAACAAGAAGAAACTTCTGCTGCTCAGGGAACTGAGGTTCAGAAGCCTGGGAAGAAAAGAATTGTAAAGAAGGTTGTGAAACAGAAGGTTGCTGATAAGAAAGCTGGTGGGGATAGTAAAATAAGCAAGGAGAATGAGAAGTTGGATGAAAAGGATGTTGGAGACAAAAATGGTAAACCAAAAAGCACTCCTCAACAGGATGGAACTTCTATTGATCCTGCTGGTGTTAGAACTTTCGTGAGAAAGAAAATCGTCAAGAAAGTCCCTGGGGGAAAGACTGCTAAGAAAGAAGATAAAGGTACGAACTCCGATGACATGCAAACTGAGGCGAAAAATGAGAAGGAAGTGGACTGTCAAGAAGATAAACCAAAGGATAATATAGATCCCAGTAGTGCTCCTGTTGTTCAGGAAGCCGGTGTTAAAACAACTGGAAAGAAAAAAATCATTAAAAGGGTACCTAAAAGAAAGGCTACTGAAGTGGAAGATAAGGTTGCAAGTGCAAACAACAAGAAAGATAATGATAAAGATGAGAATAAGGTGGTGGAGAAAGGCAGTGAAACAGAAAAGACAAAGAAACAAGCTGCAGATGGCGACAAGCATGCACTTGAGGTAAACAAATCAGAGAAGAAAACAAGTACCAAAATGGAGTCTAAGTTGATGAAAGCAGAGAAGCAAGAGGAAGGTGCTAACATGAGTGGAAAAGAAGTCAAGGATGACAAGGTGGATAAGAATGAAGGAAAGGGGATGGAGGATAAAAGAGACTCTGGGACTAAAATGGAGATTGAGGTGGCCAAGGAAAAAGGCTCTAGTAAGGATAGTCATGATGGCAAGAGGGAAAGGACAAAAGATGAGAAAGAGAGAAAAGATAAAGATGAATCCAGGCGCAAATCAAGTAAGGAGTTGAAAGAAAAGGGAAAGCCTGAGGAACCTCCAAAGCACCCTGGCCTGATTCTACAGACAAAATGGAGCAAGGAATCTAAAGTAAGTTGAATGTAACTTAGATGTTTTAGTATGTTATGTCATCCAACATGGATTGATGCAAGTCTGCATGAGGTAGTTGTCTTAATCTGGATTCTTCTCTTACAGATTCGCTCAGTGTCGCTCTCATTGGGTTCACTCTTGGATTATAATGACAAGGATATTGAGGAATCATCATTTGAGGTTTGCTTTACTTCTCTCTATATATTTCAGGTTCTCCATTATTTGCCTAATATCGAAATGGCAGTTCTCCATTATTTGCTTAAATTCAAGTTCACATGGCATTTATCTGAGTACAAGTTCCTTTTATATCTCATTGCACTCCATCGTTTGCAGCTTTCGTTATTTGCAGAAACACTCTATGAAATGCTTCAATACCAAATGGGTTGTCGCCTTTTAACATTTCTCCAGGTTTGTTCCAAATGGTTAATCTGTGCATTGTTTATTAGTGTAGTCAAAGATTTGCCTAGATGTCACCTAGGCAAATGCTTTGCCTAGCGGCCCTAGCTGGGACCCCTAGTGCGTGCCTAAAACAGAGCTTAGGCAGGTGCTAGGACAAAAAGGGTCACCTAGGTGTGCCTAATTGCTGGGTGTTTAAGCATTCGCCTAGGTTAGGCATATGAATCAATACTATATCTGCTTTACAGTTACACATTAGAAAAACCATACACAGATCTGAGTGCCTTCTTGATTTGCTGAACATATTTAATTTGAAAGTAGACTTGTAGATCTACCAATTTAAAATTTTATCAAAATCTAGTTGATTTGTTTGTCCAAATAGGGTCTAAAGTCAATATGTTTTTTGTTCTGCACTACTTTTGTTTCTTTTAACTTTTATGAAATGAATAAAGAAATTATCGCCTATCGCCTAAGCGGCGCCCAAAGCATTTAACGACATTGGTATTTACTTGATTCTATTTCCTGATTGGTGGTCATTCTATGCTTGCTTTATGCGTAGAAACTGCGGCTAAATTTTGTGAATAAAAGGAATCAGAGAAAAAGACAACGTGATGAAAACCCCCAGAAGGAAAGCGACAAGGAGGATACTTCAAGGAAACGTTCAAAGACGACTGATGAGCCTCCTGTGGAGAATAAATCTGCCGAATCCGAAACGCTGGATGCTGCTAATCTAACTCATGAAGAAACCATTGCCAAAGAGGAGGATACTTCTGCAGATGGGGTTGATAACTCCAAGATTGACAATGAAACAGATGATTATGATCCAGAAGAAGATGTGGATGAAGATCAGGAAATGGAAGATGCCAGCCCCCAGAATGACACATCTAAGGAGGTAAGGCTTCTCTTTTCCGTTATTTCTATTTCCCCTCGCATCTTCTACTCTGCTGACTTGAATGGTGAACAGTAGCTTGGCTTCTTGTTTTTATTTTCTGGGGCGAGGAATGCAGTTTTATGATCAAATTTAACAAGAACCTTGCATAAAATTAAGAGCAGTGTAAGGAAAATCAGACACTGTAAAGGTAATAGAAGATAAAATAGTGGAATTCTGAGCTGCAATTTGGGGATGCGGATTTATCTATATTGATATGGACTTTGTTTTTCCTATCTATTTCTCAAGGCAAACATTCTAGTTCAAGGAGTTGAATGTGCGAAGGATCATTGTGGAGTCTGATGTGCAAAACATTCTCTCTCCACTTCAAAGAAAGGACTCAATTTTTTTTGGAGATCCTCCCATCATGTCATGATATTCTGGACTCTCTCTTAGATGTTTTGATGATAGAATTTTTAAGATGGTAGCTCACGAACTAGCTGGGGCTAAGAGATAAAAAAGCTGGGTATCCAAGCTCCATTTTTATGAGCTGAAGGAGGGTGGTTTATGTTCGGTTTCTGCTGCTTAATATATTCAGCGTGCATACAAAACTTAAGCAGCATATGCCTTGGCTGCATACAGAGTTGATACATGGAACTTTTTGTTAGCTGTATATTTCAATCTCATTTTCTTCATTGGAAGATTGGACCTGAATTAGTAGCCACCCCACTACCCCAACACTGGACAGTGAATTTGGTTTCATTCAAGATTGTTTTGTCAACTTCTTATATAGCAAAGCACCTTTTGTGCATCTATTTTACAAATTTATATGGTGCCTTTTATATTTTACTTGTGCAGGCTGGAAATGAAGATGGAATGGCCGATGGAGAGGTTAAGCCAAACAAGGAAGTAACTGATCGAAAGGATGAAGCAAATGAAGGTGTGGAGGGCGACAAGATTGAAGATAGAGCTGCTGAGGCAGGAGACAATTCCGATAAGGAGAAAAGCAAAGGTAAAGAAGCAGAGGTGGAGACAGAGAAGAAAGCAAAAACTATTGTAAAGGAGCCGGCTGTTGATAAGGAACTATTGCGAGTATGCTCTTGGCACTTCACTTTGATCTTCTGGGTTATTGTTTCTAATCAAGTAATGCAGGCTATGATTCCTTTCATTGCTTCTTAGACAATGTTTCCTATTTGAAACAGGCATTCAGGTTTTTTGATCGAAATCAAGTGGGCTACATCAGGGTACACACGATCCTGTTTTTTTTTTTTTTACCTTGTGCAGCCATTAAATGCTAGCGGTGAGTAGGGGTTAACAATCTGTCTACTTGCCTTTGCAGGTTGAAGATATGAGGTTGATTATTCATAACCTGGGAATTTTCCTTTCGCATAGGGATGTCAAGGTGAGTCCAGTTTTTCTTTGTGACTTTTCCTCCAGGGAATGAAAGCTTTTGGTGATTGTAATTGTTTTCATGGAACAGGAGCTTGTGCAGAGTGCATTATTAGAAAGCAACACAGCAAGGGATAATCGTATACTCTACAATAAGCTGGTGAGGCTGTCAGACATTTGAGATTGATCAGTGGGTTTGGAGGGCTATTAGGGTTTCTGAGGATATTTTGTTTTTGATCTGCCTTGAAGATATTTATGCAGTTCAGTTAGAACCCCTCTCCCTTCTATGTAAAAGAATCTTTTTTTCAAACAGCAAAATGAAGGTTTTGGTTTCTTCATTTAAAAGTCATTTACTTTCTTCCATCTATTTTGTTCCTCAATTTGCAATCGAGATCTTCGTCGCAGAGCAAAGTATTATTAAGTTTAACGCTAACATAGTCATTACTGGATGATCACGTATGGCCTATGCGCATTCCCTTGACTTTTTTCTGTACCTGATATTGTTATGTTTTTTCTGACTATCCAAATGAGGCATCTCAATCACACATTTTGAAAGGCAACTGCAAATTTGGGAAGAACAAAGCAGGTCCCTTTCATTCCTTATTTGGTGTGTAAGCCGAAATTGAATTTGCATTGTCCAGCTGAAACTGGCCCTAGAAAGTGCTTTGGTCAGTTCATTGCAACAGTTTCAAGAAATAATTTTTCTCACTGTTTTTGTTAACATAGATGATAGGACAAAAGATTCACACCAATTAAAATTGGCCTCAAAAGGCTTCACTAATTTCTTGTATAGGCCAAAAAATAGGACTTCAGACCGAAATTCCCCTTGTTCGCCTTTCCATTACAAGTGATCTTGCTTACTCGGACTCACCTCTTTCGTTGCCCTTGATAAGTGATCTCTGATTGAACACTCCTTGGATTGGCCCTGAAGTCCTCACCATTTCATAAGTGATCTCTGACTGAGCTGTTGGTTGGAGTAGTTCGACTGGGATGTGGTGTAACCTACTGTGCCTGGTCATAGTATGGTTGCTATCCAAACCATGATATAAATAACTGTCTAATACAATCGATAGGCTTTAGATATGTTTCTTTTTAAGCCCAAATTCTAGTCGTCATAAAAATGTTAAAAGTAATTTAATGAAGATCAGGCTACCCTCTAGGAGTCTTTTGATGGAGAGTTTCCATCAAAAACACTAATCAGACGGTTACCAAGCAATATTGGGATAGTACTCAAATTATTGTAAGCTAAATTTTTGCATTCCCAGGATCGTAGAGGGAACAACTATGGACCACTAAGGATCCATTGAGCTAGTGAGTGAGCATCCTTTTTTGAGTTCCTCGAGTATAGGTAACCATGTAAAAACCAGACATAAAATTCGCAAAATATAAGCGAGGAAGGAGGAGAAAAGCAGTTTCAAACCCAAGTAACCTTTTGTCTGCCAAACTGCAGAGATAAAGAGACACTAAACACTCTCTCATGGTGTGGAATAGGTTCTAATTTCATAGAAAATTCTATTAAAAAATGCTGATCAAACAAACTTGAACTCATCAGGGTTAAACATCCAAGTCAAAAACACTAAAAAACAAGTTGATTCTAATAGCTTTGGTCATGAATGCTAAGCTCAAGGAGAGCTCTCATTGCCTGTTTCTTCACCACTCTCCCATACGCACTTCTCCCTAACTTCATTGCTCTCTCCATCTCCACCATTCCACCACCACTTTTCCTCAACCCCTCTACAATCACTTTCAACACCCTCTCATCACCACCCACCACCTCTGCAACACTATCCACTATAGCATCTGCGGCCGGCATCCTTCTCCCCCACCTCCTCATTGACTTCTCTGACTTGAAAGCTCCCGAGTACACGGCCCAAAACGATGCTCTCAAGTAATCCTTCTCCCTCCTTTTCACCATCCATCTTCTCATCCCTTCCTCCAATCTTACAACACCACCACCCATATCTGACCCACAATCAAGAGCTATCTCAATCTCTCTGAACCCCTCTCTATAGCCTATTTCCTCCTCAAACCTGCACCTCTTACAATTACAATTAAATCCCCATGTCTTAGACATCTCCTTTCGCTTCTTCAATGGTGAAAGCACGTCAAAATAGGCGAACGTTATCTCTTCTCCTTCCTTGACATCTCTAGAAGCATGAATTATCACATGATCTCCAATGTGCAAGCGCCTTGCGTTAGGATTGCATGAGTGATTGATGAAGGAAGCCAAGATCCATAACCCAACGCCATAGTAATCACTGTTTTTTCCAAGAACTTTAGCTGAAATCGCATCTTCAGTTAGAGAATTCACATCCAAGATGTTTAAAATCCTACCCATTTCAGGTTTCTCCTTTGGAGAGAAGCTCTCCTCAGTGTCAGGTCTAAAGAGATTTATATCGGGAACTTCGAGGCCCTCTTCATCTTCTCCTGCCGATAATGTACAAATCAAATTATGGGTCTTGTTGCATTTTGCGGCGGCATCAAGAACTTTACCTATGAAGTCCTTCCACATGACCAATCGAGCACTATTGCCCGATTCTTCACTGGATTCCGGCAATATGCCCCTATCGGTGGCAACTGCCTTGGTGACTAGCAACAAAGTCCCAGTTTGGATGTTCTTCGTTGCAAATAGCCCACGACCACGATTCTCTGATTTTTTAATCTGGACTGAACCTATAAATTCAGCGAGTTCCGGAGATTTTCCTTGAAACCCATTTAAGACCCAGTCGGACAAATCGAAAGCCCCAGTCCTAGACTGGAATTCAAGTTTCTTGCATCGATCCAAATACCCATGAAGGGTTTCGGAGTTCCCACTGGTCTGAAGGTCAGGAAGAGCTCGTTTAAAGCAATCCGAAGCCATTGAGTACCGATTAAGATTGAGCAAGATTTTACCTTTGCAGAGGAGGGTTTTGAAATGGGTACTCTCGATTTTCAGTGCTTGATCGCAATCCTCGAGTGCCTCGGAGAAATCTCTCAGTCGGGATCGTGCTTCAGCTCGATTCGAGAGGGCTATACAAAGGGATTTCTGGAGCTTGGAGACCTGATCTGGGTCAGACTTCTCATGGACCTTTGAGAGATGTTCTTGGCAGAGAGAGATGAACTGAGAGTAGACTTGGATGGATTTCGTCCACTCCTCTCTTAGGAGGAGCTCTGTAGCTTTGGATCTGAGCTGGCTGCATCATCTCTTCTTCCATCTCTTGTTGTCGATTCTCTTCTTTCGTCTTTGATTGTGTGGATTCTCTATTCTCTATAGGTAAGGAGAAGGTCTTGGTGGAATACTTGGTTTATGTTTTTGAAAGTGTAACGGTCAGATTCTCTCTCAACGGCAACGGCTATGTCGGGTTTGTTGTGTAAATTATATTCGGTTTAATTAGATGTATATGGTAGTACCTGGTCGACATTACACAAATGGCCCATATTCTTTTCAATCTGGACTGTCCATAAAGTGGACCCCATGTAGGACTCATTGATAGAAAATCAACTTGATCGGATGATTTATCAGATAAATACACCTTTATCTACACTGCTGACTTGTATTTCTGGCCGTCCTAACAAAATACAGTTTATTGGGTGGTTGAGACTATTCCATGGGGATGACATATGGTTATAGAGATAGATAACAATGCTATGCAGCTGGTTGCACTATGTTCAATGCGGAGTACAACCTCATAACAAGAAAGTGCATCTATGGTTAGGATTGTTCAACTAGTATGATTTGTTTACTATGGCCAATGGATCATGGATGAGCTGCTGCCGGCTTTGTGGGTCCAGAGAAACCCACCAACATATGCGACCACCAATCTATGCTGGGGCCAAAAATCAACATAATCGGATTATCCAATCCATCAAATCAAAGTTCTAAGGAAAAGCTTCATTATTTGACGGCTAGGATCATAGAAATGGTATGATTTTTTTGTACTAAAACTAATGAAAAGGTAGGCACTGGTTGGTGCCTCTGGACCCACATGATAGGTGGTGGAATTACTGCCTCTAATTAAAGAATGGGAAATGATTAGATACTTCGAGGACTATCACAGTGAAGAGGTGATATATTGATGTTCTGAGGGGATCTAATATCTACTCATAATTAACTGCCCACCTGATCGGCTGCCCTTGATCTTAGTCAAAAGGCAGGGAAAAGAATAAGATAAATATGGATGGTTAGGATCGTCTATAATTAGAATTTTTTTTTGTGATACAGCCAATTCTAGATATGGTATGTTATTGTTGGTCTTTGCAAAATTCGATTATTGCTAAGGCGTGAGCCACCCATTCTCTGTTCTTTGTTGCTGGCCGTACATTTGGCCTGGATGCAGATTATGTATGGACCTTATCGAAGAATCATGACCATCCAATCTGATCAGATTCTTTTGGACAGTCTAAAGGGGTCCAGGGGAACAATATATTGATTTGGATAGTTATATAATCACACACTGGATCAATCGTTGATCTAAGAGACCTCAATAAGTCTCGAGTCCATTGTTACTCAAAGACGGCTGTATAAAACACATGGCACATTCTTTAAGACCACTGATCGTATGGATGTTTGGCCCATACCTAGGTGGGCCTACAGACCAAAAGTCATTCTGATTGGTGATTTTTGCCGTCGGACTATTTGAGCATTATTTGGGATAAGGTGTACGAGTTCGTCATCATCTTAAGTGGGCCCAGCCCATTATGTCACTAAGAAATTGCAATTTTCCATTATAAACAATGATTTAGAACTTTATCTCTCTTCTTTTAAAAAAAGGAAAAGAAAAAAAAAAAAGATTCAACTTTCATCACATATGACAAGAGTCAAATATACCCTTTTGATAAAGTCGGTCAAAAAAGGAAATTAACTCTCTTAGGTAACAGAGGCATCACAGGAGCAAACATGGAGTACACTCATTGCATTTTGGGCCAGTTCTAGTATCTTCACCCTGTGTTTAAGCCCATCTAACTCCCTCTCCATGCACACCATCCTCTCCTTCATCATCACGCTCTCTTCCTCGAGATGTGCAATTTGATCATCTTGATAACTGATCCTGAGCGCTAGCAATTTGGGTCTCGTCCTAGAGTGTGGTGGCCAACACAATACCCGAATTTCCTCCTCGACCAGCTTACTCGGAGACTCAGACTCGCTTGTTTTTTCGCTCTTTAGACATAATCCCATCAGCCCTTCCATTGAACCATAGCCGTTGAATACGGGTGAATCGGACGGGTGGCGTGGAAGTGGAGACATCATCATATGGTGTTGATGGTTTAGTTCCTTAGCTTTGATAATGTAGGATGTGGTGTTAAGTGGAGCACTGGGGACATGGAAGGTATATTGAGATTTCTTAAAGGACTTTGTAGTCATGAAATAATGGGGTCTCATTTGTTGAGATGTTCTCCATCTCTTTGGTTTGGTCCGCCTCCTAAAACATCCACTTTTCATTTTAGAAATTCTTTTCTGTACCTGAAAAAATGAAGATAAAACTACAGTATAAGTAGATTAAAAAAAAAAAAATAGTTCATTGGATTCCATTCTTGTCTCTGTAATTAAAATCTAAACAAAAGGAAAATGCTATTCTACGGATAATCCGTCCAAAAAGTAAACGGTTGAGGCTATTGACCATTGGATTCAAGAGATCCACAGTCCACGCGCTCAAGCCATTGCTCAATTGGTTGATGAATTGTGAGGTTGCAGGTTCAATCCCAGTTATTGATGAGCAAGATTTGGGACTAGAATTGAATGGTATATAGTGAGACAAGGCTTCTTGTATAGATTTTATGTTTTGTAGATGTAGCTGTGAGTATCGGATCTGAAAAGAAAAATAAAGTTATCTTACCTGGAAAAATATGAAAAAGAAAAAGCGCTTCGTCCCAATTGGATCTTTCCTCCCCAAGTAACCGATAATAATTCACAAAATAACAAAGTAAACAGATAAAATTGTTCAAAGCCTCAGAGTGAAGAGATCGGCCACTGCTTCAGCCAAGCAAAAGACGACTCTCCAAAGCAACGATAACAGTTGTGCCAAATACGTTATGGAAGGCATATGGAGTTTTTATTTTGAAATTCTCCGGCAGTCTTCTTTTCTATCATAATGGGTGAGAGAGAGAGAGAGAGAGATTAGGTTCGTTTCTCGAAACCACTCCTTGGCTTTGAAACGAGATGGGATGATCTGGGGCAGTCTCTGATGTGGTGGTCTTTAAATGGACGGTATAGAATACTTGTGTGGTGCTGAGGTGGGTCACTCACGTGGATCTTATCGCGTGAAAAGGACTCTCTTCCGCAATTGATGGAGAAGAGTTAAATACCTATCTCTGTCAATTTCTTTTAACCAAAAGAGTCTATAAAAAACTTTTTATTTAACAGTGAAGATCATCCAATCAAGCTGTTTTTCAACAAGGGCCCACCGGTAGAACGGTCAGGAGTGATAAAGATAAAATGTGAACTATTTATATGGAAGTCTTGCAATATCTCCTAATGTCAGTCTCGCAAGAATTTGGCCACATCAAAGTGTAAAAAGGACGACTGGTAATCTCACACAAATGACAGCACTGTGAGAGTAGTGTAGACTTTGGTCAGGTAATGTTAAGGTGCTTCTCCATTATACAAATGAACCATTGGGCGGGGACCATGAGATTTTTCTGTAACTTGAGGAGAATGTTCCGATTCTGAGTCCAACGGTAGAGATGTCTGATAGCATTTTTTTACTATAATGCAGCTCATTGCATGATGATTATGGACATCAGGTCCATCATCCTCAATGGATCAAGTCTCTAGGTCAACACATTGAGGCCCATCTTCATGGCATTGATCGGGACCTCAATCAATAGGCAATAACCATGTATATGTGCATCATCTGATCAGTGCTCTTTCCCTGACCATATGGAATATCTGAGTCTTAACTTAAAAACAATTCAATACAACGCCTTCGTTCTGACCTATTTGATCAAGTGGGTTTCCGGGGTAAGACATCTCTTAGTACACATCATATGAAAGGAGTAAAACTCGTGTCACAAGATGTTGTGACGGAAGCCAGTCACAGAACTCAATACGAGCCACGTGGCACACGATCAGAGCATGCTGACGGTATGGATGTTTGTCCAGTCCCTGGGTGGACCTACAAACCAAAAATCAGCCTGATTAGTGATTTACAACCTTTGTATTTTTGCACCCAAATAACGCTCAATAATACTCAAATTCCTACCGTTAGAATCAACCCATGAAAATAACTTCAATCGAATCGGTTAGAAATCACTAATCCAGCTGATTTTGTGTACCGGTCCACCAAGGGACTGGCCAAATATCAGTACGGTCATCATCCTCTAATAGTTTGCCACGTGGCTCGCATTAGTGCTGTGTTCGGGTTCCATCACAACATCTTGTGACACAAGTTGTACTCCATATGAAAGGGAGCTGCCCACATGCATTGCGTGCGCAGCTGACATTTATGAACCATTCAAGGCCTGCCAAACTTAAACCTTTTTTTTTAAGCAACAAAAGAAAAGGTCAGATACAGTAAATCATGAGCTACCAAATTGAATGGCCTTGAAGGGTCCAACAATATCTCTGGTGCAATTTAAAAAACACAAATTGAAAGAGAACGGATTTATTTTTCATATTATCGTTGAACTGAGAAGTTCGGGTTTGATATGATTTTGGTCTAAAAATACGGATTCAAAAATATGCATCCGTCCCAAACCCGGATGAAGGAGGGTTATGTCAGGTTGACATCCAGTGTAAAACTTTTGCCAATTCATACTGTGAATCCTGATCCATTATTACATTTAGCACTAAGATAATAGATGGCTTTAGACATGATTGAACGGAAGAACAGGATTTGTGCAGCCCACACCGTTGGGAAAAGGCTTATGATGATAATCGATTAAGCAGTAACATAAGTACAATAATATAGGTGTTCCCACTTATAAGCAACTCTCATGGATTTCAACCTTCTCAACGTTTCCAGAAAAGTGGGACAAAATAGATAATCTCTTATTTTAATGAAGGGATTTTCTTTAACTTCTGAAAAAAAAAGTGAGTTCTATCCATGATACTCTGGAAAACGTGAAGTCACAGACTAATGACATTGTTTGGGATTGTAGAACACTTCGAGATTTTTTTTTTTTTTTTAAATGATGTTTTTTTTTAAAACACCATGGATTTAAACATATTCCAAGAAAACGGATTTAAAAAAATAACACATAATTTAGACGGTTTTTGCTAACTATGGTTTAGACCACTCAAGTATATCAAATTTTAATGCCATTAGAGATAATTAGACATGCAAGTAATGATTGCTTAAGAATAAAATAAAAGAACAGATGAGATGAGATGGAAAGAGAGTTACAATAATCAAGATTAGAGAATCCAAGGTACGAGATCATTATAAGCAACCAATCTATATATATATTCGAATAGTCACAAACCTGTGAAGAATATAGGAATGCTATAAAGATTGCTGAAGATAAATACAGATATACAACGATTCAGATTCATGAGTTGGCCATGCTCAAGCATTTAGAGTGTGTTGGTTCAAAAATTCAGAGAAGCAGAACCAACTTAAGAAGAATCATCGGGCTTTTAAGAATGAAATGGATCAAATTGAACTTTACCTGTATAATCAACCTGGGGTATTTTATAAGGAGATGGATTGACCATTTAGTTTACACGTGTACACATGGCAAGTATGCCTCCCAATCCAGATGTCCAAATGTAGACCATTTCCTTGGATGGACAATAATTGGATAGTTGGGATTTATAAGCATTTGTGCACATGTAGTGGCATACATGTATGACACAGTGGAGTGGTCTTCTTACAAATTGCCCCAGGTTTCATCTTCACTAATTTCAGATAGCTCTTGAGAACAACTCCACCTACATAACTCAACTCAGATACTGTTTTTCAGTATCCCCCAAGGAATAGGATAAACAAGGAACTTACTCTTGCTACAAACAAAGATCTCCGATCTTTGCAAGTAACATCTTTGTGCTCGAAATTGGGGTGGATGGTAGCCAATAACTGCCGAGGTGATTGATTCAATCAAACCCTGTCATACATTTTCAAACAGAGTGAGAAAGGTTGATATCAGCAAGAAACGGATTAAAAAAAAAGATTCTAGGAGAAGCAACAGAGATTTGAGGGCCCAACTTTTTGATTTTTCTTTTTTGCAATTCACAATGTAGTTTGGGAAAACCAAATTCAAAGGGAAAGACCTTTGCAAGTGACCCACTTGTAAACAATTTTCTAAGAAGATCCCTTACAGTAGTGACCCTATATACAAATTTCTAAAACTATCCCTTCCAGTACAGGGGAGAGTCACAGGACAATTCATACATTTCCAAGCACAGTGAAAAAGGTTGAGAAGAGCAAGAAACAGATTAAAAGAAAACTATTATATCCGGATACTTCAACATGCCGAGCCTACTGGTTTCCACACAACACAATACCAACACTGTTACCAGATACTGCATGGATACTTCTAGCTTACATTTTTCTTTCCTATCTTACTATCAATTATTTTCTAAGCTTGTGACAATTTCTTCATTATACTAAATAATTGAAACTCAGCTTTTAAACTAAAAAGTAAAGCATGTTATGGACATATTGGATGAAATACCCATATCTGTATCCATGCCCAGGATTTTGGGAAATGAAGAGGCGTATCCCCATTTGCCGTATCCATATCCGTATCTAAGCATCTTAGAGAAGGAGAAGAAAAAAGATTCTAGAAGCAACAGAGATTCGAAGGCCCAACTTTTTCAATTTTCTTTTTTGCAGTTCTCAATTTAATTTGGGAAAACCAGATTCACAGGGAAAGACCTTTGAGAAGGATACACTTGTAAACAAGTTTCTACGACAATCCCTTACAGCATGAAAGACTCACCAGGCCAATTTGCACAAGGCATTAAATTACATGGTTGCATTCCACTTATCCGTTTCACTACTTCTTCAGAAAGTACACCCCATCTCTTAGTTCTAACTTCTCTTCTGATATGAGACCAGACAAGAAGCTTTGCAGCTGTTGGAGTGACTTGTCATAGGGAGGATCAGCTACACAGAACATCTGCCATAAAATGTAGCTTTAATAATAATTATTAACATAATCAGTGCTTCTAAACCATTATTATTGGGGCCTGATTAAAACCTTGTTTTACCTTGAGAGTATTATGAATCCGATCCAATGCCATGCTGCCGAAATTAGTAAGCATCCCCATGATAAATTTCTGCAACCAAAACCAGATATCAGCTGAGGAGGCTTGTGTGCACATTGAAATTTGAAATTGCTCACTTGACCATGGAATTCTCCATTTGTTAACACAGCACAGGGCAATTGCTGCTACCCAAGAACCAAGAATTTTTCTTTAATACATTCTTGACATTTAACCTTTTTTTGTTGTCTCAAATTTTCTTTTTAAATTCTTTGCTGAGTCCGGATTTCTTTAGTCCAATTGTTGTCATGCCAGGCTATGGAAAAATGAGGCCCTATGATATCATATCATGTTTACAGATAATTGGCCTAATAGAAAGATTTGAGCTTTATGGATATCACGAACTGAGATTAGAATTTTCAGAAGGTAATGAGATTTGCAGCGAATAAGCAGATCTAGCAAAAAGATGGCATGAAGCCATGTAGAGACCACAGCACAAACCTCATATACTGTCATCTCTTTCAGTAGCTGCTCCTCAACTGAGGCCACAGATCTCTCTCCCTCCTCATCAGCTGCTAGAAGCTCTTCACAGGCCACATTGTTAACGCCATTCCTGCTACTATCAACCATTCCATCCACAAGGGTATATATGTGGTTATCAGATTCTGCCCCCAGTGATTCTGCAAGGATTCCCTGGTCAAAACAAATAAAAAGGGAATAATACAACAATTAGTAACTGGCATCTTAAGATTTCACAATCTTATTAGAGAATTCCCAATAAAAATAAAAATAAAAATTGTAGAAGAAAATATTATTCCCAATAAAAAATATATCTTATTAAAAATTTGGACTAATTTTAGTAGCTGTCGAGTATAGAGAACGAATGATGATCATATACAGCTGCCAGAAGGACTTGTTCACTGAAAACACATGAATTATGTACAGTTTGCTGCAACAAACCGAATGTGGTTTTACAGGGTCAACAGTAATCTTGGAAGGAAGTAGTCAAACGGATCAAGGTGCATATTACTATTTCTACCCATATAATCTGGCAATTGGGAAGACTCCAGCTTACTTTTGGTATTCCCTAGTGATATGGTCATAATTGAACTAAGATTCAGAAAATCAAAGTCATCGAGATAAAAATAAGAACATCAGAAAAGACTATTAAGTTTTCCTAGTAGAAGATATTCTCCCAAGAGTACTCTCATCCCAAGACAAATATGCTTTAGATTTTCTCAAAGCTGGAATTGAAAGAACATAGGATGTGTGCATGTATTAATTCAACAATAAAGTGGAAAGCAATTGCCAAATAAGGAAATGTTCTCTAATCCAACCAAGTAAACCAGGAGTCCTTGTTCAGTCAAATACAATATTACCAACATATGTAGCCATCCGGTTTACAATCAGTTGAATTTATGAAGTTTAAGTTTGCAGAAGTAATTATCAGTTCAAGTATGAGCCAGGAGATTCTAGTTGTAAAGCAACATATCAACTAAATTCGACAGTTGTTATGAGCGAATCATTAATCATATTTTCTTGACCAAAAGGAAGTATCTAACGTACTTTACTCATCCAGAAGTTTATCCTCCGATTAAGTGTATCCACAGTTACTCCAATAGCAGCTGCAAGGTTCTTTGAGGTCCAACTGAAAGCAGATAATGCGGAATTGTTAGAAGATAAATACACGGTGAGAACATAGTGAGACATCTCCTGTGTGATTCACCTTGTTTGATCTTGAAATTGCATGATGATTGCTGCATGCAGCGGAGCCACTGTGAACTGCACCATCCGATCTTCAAATTGCAACTCCAACTAAAATAGGAGCATACAATCATAAAATTGTTGTAAACCAGGCAATAATTGTTCTGAGGAATTCTTTGGGCCACAACTAAACCAAATTTTAACAGCAGTTCACCTTTGCTAATACTATTTTACATATTCTATAGAAAAATGGGCACAGAATGATGCTGTCAAGTTCTGCAAGTATCTAACCTTGACTGTACCAAGATTTTTCTTCCATAATAACTTGCGAGGGGTCTTGATTTCATTAAACCTTTTCGCATAATCAGAAAGCAGCTGATCCACAGGTCCAGGTAGGTTAAGGGATTCGTCCTGTCATTTTTCTTAAAGGTCAGTGCAACAAAACTTGTTAAGCATTGACAAAAACCTAACACCAACCTTAGATGAAAAGGTTATGAACATAAAGCCCAAAGACATGTCGACTGGGGCAGATAATTATTGATTCTAGTAGCTATAATAACCAACTTGATTGCACCCAGATAATGTCAACATTGGTAGGTTGCACTACCTTCTCTCACGGAGTCCCTAAAACTATTAAATTGTTTATTGTGAAGAAAATGCACGTGCCTCTCATTAAGATAGCTCAAAAATGTAAATAGCAACATTTCAATCAATATATAGATAAAAGCCCCTTTGACATCTCTTGATCTGCAAAGAATTCTTGATTGCAATGCCGCAGCCCCATTCATTCAATCTTTCTCGCCATCTTGTAGAATGACCAAAATGATTCAACAATTCCCACTCTTTGCAATGAGCATGAAATTGCTATATATAAATATAAACTTACATCCAGTGGTGGGGTCCATTTGGAGATCAAGTTTAATCTAACTGCACAGGGCATTATCGTTGCAATGTTGATCGTCATCACAAAAAATAATCAATTTTGACATTACTAACCATATGAAAAGTCATCTGGAAGTAACGGTTCAATTGGATGATCAAGAAATTTCAAATTCAAGTCAACTTTCATTAGATTAGGAATGACAGAATGGATTTTTTTTTAGGATAATCTCCACCTTATGAACAACACACTATGTGATTGGATTGTCTAACATGATCCCCAGGTGGGCCCCACAACCAGGTGTAAGAGGTGGATGTAAATATCTGCTGTACCAAAGGAGAGGAAGTGAGAAAAAATAAAATAGTATAAGACCCTCTAATCAGTTGACGGTACTGATGCTAAAAATTGTACTTAATACCTGTATTGGTGGCCAAAAATTTGAAGATAAGATTGTAGCATCAAGAAGATCTAGAGACACTCCATTCTCTCCTTGCTCAGCACCTGAAAATATATTAGAATTAAATTCTACCGGCCAATTAACATTAGTGAGTTACTAAGGGTGATTTTTCGGTAAAGATGGCATGACCAGCCCCAAAGGCTCTGTAATATGCTGAGAAGTTAAATAATTTTTTTTAGAAGTGCCTCTCTGGGATCCTTTCTCTTAAATAATTTCTTTAAGAAAGTACCTCTCTGAGATGGATGAGTAATGGTTGCCTTTATATTGGCATTTGTCCTCTTGGAATCAATTAGATCATTGAGCATAATTTCACACCGCTGCATGCTGCTCTCTCCAAAGTGTATCTGTAAAATAATAACAGGAACAAGAGCACATCAAATATACAAGTCAAACTGAACCAAACAATGGAAGTAAGAATCCAAACTATCAATCACAGCGAATAGTCCCAATAAACTCACCGGAGACCTAAACAACATTTAATAGACAGAGAACCTACCTTAAGAAGTTCTAAAGTGCGTATCTCCGAGTTGATGTCATAATCAGATTTGTTCAGAAGCTTTTCAGCCAGCATAACACGATATTCATTAACTAGCTGGTCCTTTGAACCAATTATGCCAACAATCATCCCAAGTATGTCAATTTTCCTTCTATTCCTGCTACCCTTCAATGGGTCAGCCTCTACTGGGTCAGGTTCCCAGCTGGAAAAAGGACAAGACCCATGTAAGAAAATTTATACTTTCAAATATATCAAGCTAAAGCCATGCTGTCTGAGCAGCGTAGAAAATACTAAATCTAACTTCCATTGAAGTAATTTCTTTGTCACGAAAGCCATGACAGTGTATACATACCGTTCAGCATTGATCCATGCTTGCTTGTCGTCAGAGTTGAAATCATCATCACAACCGGCATTCTCTTGATTTCCTGCATCTCTATTTAACTCCTCAAGAAGGCTATCCCCAGTGTTTCCAGGTCCATTTGGATTCCCACCAGTCCCATCGGTAAGCATGGTCACAATGCATTTTATAGTATCTTTTCTTCCCCTTAAATACTCTCTTATTGGTTCACCTACTGCTTCAAGAAAAACACCAGTTGGGTCTATCGTTCGGAGTGCTTTGATAGTAGAAACATACTGGTGCAATATGTCATTGGTTGAGGCACCAGCAGTAAGCAAGCGGTATCGCAGAGCAGATATGAATGAATCAACAAGCTTTGAATGCTGACCAGTATATTCAAGACACTGCTTTAAGTCTTCAATTGCAGGAGAACTGCAAAAGCCATAGCCATCACATGCATATATAGAAAGATGTGCCCAAGAACACCCCAGATGAGAACTTGCA
The DNA here is from genome assembly GCA_035048495.1 of Euptelea pleiosperma. Taxonomy (NCBI): domain Eukaryota; kingdom Viridiplantae; phylum Streptophyta; class Magnoliopsida; order Ranunculales; family Eupteleaceae; genus Euptelea; species Euptelea pleiosperma. The sequence continues at coordinate 17,127,110 of CM068543.1, forward strand.
AGTTTTTACATTACAGCATTATTTTGTAATTTTTCATACCAGAGGCTATGTTGCATTGATTCTTCTAAACAGGTGAAGTAACCATGTCAACGCATGTCAGATTCCAACACTCCAACGTATTTGGAGAAATTTACTTTACAAGAATACTTCAATAGTACATCCCAACGGTAAGAACTGATCTCCGACCGTCCAAGCAACACCTATCCACCATGAGTTGGTGGACCGTACATTGTCAGGATAGTTTGGAGATGGGATCTGACCATCTGGATGTACTTGACCCAATAACTCCTCTTTAATTTGTACAGATACTCTTCAATGAAAAGCATTTACATAGCAGTCTAATTCTTAGATTGATGAGTTATGGAAGAACATTAACCCTCCTAATTACAGCCAACAGTATGAAGAATGACAGATTCACAATCTAGTACCTCAGCTACTTAACTATCAATATCACTTGTAGCGAGAAATTATGGCACACGTCATGTTAAGAAAGTGAAATGTGTACCTGTCAGGATAATCCACAATAATCTCAAAGAGTTTGGCTATTCTGAGATCTTCCAATGTTTCATAAGCAAAATACTCAAGGCGCAATTGCCATCTGACAAGTCCTTCAGAAGGAGTGTCAATCCCAGGGTAGCATGAAGAAGGACGTGATGCTAAAGGCGATTTGAGACCAGATGAAGGGCTATCATAACTAACTGAGTCACCAAGATAAGCTAGAAGTGCATATAAGAACTGGAGAGGAACAGCCTGCCCAGACGTACATCAGAATATTAGAAGCATCCTCACAGATATCCTGCAATTCTGAAATTATGCACAAATCCGCATTTTCTTCCAAAAAAATCATGCAGATACTTTCTCAGATATGAGTTATGATTCTAATAAGCAACTTATAAAGTTTGAAAAAAGGCAAGCCAAAGATTTAATCTAAATTCAATTACATCATTGTCCAACCTTGTCCCAACTATTTGGGGTCGGCTACAGGATTCCTTCATTCCATACATGGAGAGCTAAGTTACCCATATACTTCAAAATGGGTGCCGTACTCATGTTGGATACTTCAGTTGAAGTGTAAATATCATAACCACACCTTATTGGTCCAGCATCTTTCCCGTATATGGATGGGTAACATAGATTGAGGTCCATAGCCTCTGTTAATGCATATGCCTTCAAATACTTTCTCACTTCCATCAATAACCTTCATTGCACATGACCAAACCCTCTCAATCAACTTTCCTTTATTCTATAATTCTTTTACATATTTTCAATTTTGAAGTGCGTGAACGCAAGAATTAAGTATGTGGCTCATGATGCCTCAAAGATGAGTACTAAGCATTCTAAGCTCTGACAATTAAAAACTATACTCAAGCACTCATGCAATCACCAAACATGCGGATTTATATAAGACGCAAGATATATAGAACGAGCAGTTTGCACAATGAGTTCAGTTTTAAGGCCCTAATACATTCAATTGTATAAGACAGACGATACAAAGAATAACGTTTTTTACGAGAAAGATTATTATTCTTAACATAATCTCATGAACACATGCACACGTCTATTAACTAAATCTGATAGTAACAGCAACCAAATAATTACCTGAATCCACTCTTTAATGGACTCCAAAACAGAACTCCTGTAATCATCCCCAGCCAAATCATGAACTTTAGTCTGCTACACAAACAGGAACGTTATCGATGTAATAGAAAACAATGTATTATGAATGAGAAAAAAAAATGCAATGAATTCAATTATCAAAATAGATCACTAAGTTGGGCTTTTGACTCCAACATACTGAGAAAGATAACAAAAGAAACACTTCAAGAGAGAAATAAGATAGAACAAATGCCCATTCCATAGAGGAACACATACCTTCAAAAGCAAAAATATAGCAGAAGCATATGCATCTTCGGTCATAGATGTGAATCCAAGACTTCTGAGATCACGAACAACCTTACCAATGTTTTTCACCAATTTGTTGTTCTCTGAAAGTTTTCTCTTGTGATAAGTTTCATCAATGTCCATTTCACCAACTCTAGAGGAGAATTTGGTTCTTTCATCTATATCCATGTCATCTTTAACTTGAGATTCATCATCATCTTCATAGTCTCCAGCAATCATTGTACTTAATTCTTCCAAACTTTCTTTGAAATACAAGCGAAGTATCTCTAGAAGAACATGGTAAGACAAACATAACTGGAGATTAAACTTTCTGCAAATAGTAGAAGTCCATGCAATATAACGCCTCCAAGAAGAGACCACCAGCATAGATAATCAAATAAAGTGAATGACTTGTAGATCTTGCTTATTAATTTATTTTTTTACCTTTCTATCAAATAATCACAGTAAGCCAATGAAATGATCATTGGCCATCAAAGAATCAGAGGGGAAAAATAACAGAAATGTCTGTGTTTCATAATGTTCTACTCTTCCTATCCAAGTGGTTAACAGACAGTTGGAATGACAGACTTGTAGATCTTGCATGGTGCTGAACTTCAAACAAAAGATTGACAAAAAGTGAATAGTGCAAATGTCTATTAACATAAGAAGACAGAAAAGAGAGGTATGTCACATGAACCCACCAACCATGCACCTTATTCAGTAATGCACTAGGTGGTGTGGCAAGACAATGTTGAAGATTGCTCAAACGGTAGCTAGTCTATTGATGGATAGGCAGCATGGTTTAGTTACCATTACCAAATAACTTCTAAATAATGATCAGGGAATCAGAAGAGAAACTATAATCTGCTAAAATTGTCCGTGGGCTGTAAAGACATAAGCCTTATCCCAACAATATGGGGGTGGCTGCACAAATCCTGTTTTTCCGTTTAATTATATTTGGGGCCAGTTCTTCTGTTAGAGCAACTGCCTTCCAATCTGCTCGCAGTAACTCAATCTATGTCCTTCCTGGCCTTCCCCTTGCCCTTTTAGAGCCTTCAACCTACACGTTCTTTCTCAATGGTGCTGTCATCCGTCTTTGTTCTACGAGGCCAAACCATCTCAATGTAAAATTTCATGTTGCAGCTTTTTTTGGTTATCCATATATTATTTCATCTCTCTATATAGAATTGTATGGAGGAATAGGATTCATTTTGTCGATCCCAAATAGTTGGGATAAGACATGACATATGATGATGATGAACGAAATAATTTCATGTTATATAAAGAAAAGGATCTAGCAGCATTAATTTTAATACAAAGCAGTCACAGAGTCAAATGCTGAAACAAAGAACTTAGATCAGATGCACAACAATGCAATAATAAGAAAAATGTGTTTTGTGAGAACTTGAATCTAAATAGGCAGTAAAAATATCCATAAGAAAATTAGCCAACATAACTCTCAAATTTCTTAAGCATAAATAACTAACTCAGAGCAACGCACCACGAAAATGGCGAGGAAGGGACGTCATAAGAGCTGAAGACACCATCAACTGGTACCTAGAAAGAAGATGGACTCTTTCCACATCTGTATTATGTCTTCCCTCCGATATGTTTTCCTGGTGTGACTGCAAAGCATGAACCAGTATTAACAGGCACTTTTCCAGATATTGTTTTTCTAAGCATATCTCTTCTAAGGCTTTACACAATACTTGCTGAGCCCAGTCTTCCTGAATCTGTATTAACAATTTTTAGATAAGGACATCACCAAAAGAAATCATCTGCAAATGATGTAAATATAGAGAAGGTACCTAAAATAGAAGATCATAATGAAATTTAAATTATGAAATGCATCAAATCTCATGAACTAACTCTGCCGGTGTAGTGCTTTGCACTGCATCACCGGTCCCAAGCTTGGACGAAGGAGAAGGGTTAGGTCAAGTTAGCAACCGGTGTAAAATAAATAGTGCTTATGCACCTCAATTGAATTAAGCGAAAGCATTAAGAGAATTTTGAGAAGACATGGATGGATTGATGCAAGGAATTCCTAATCATCAAGATATGGAAAAGAGGGAATGAAAATAAAAAATGCCCAAGAATAAGGTGGAAAAATTTAAAAGAGGAAAAAATAGCGTCTTTCATATATAAATGGGTAAAGGAAGAAATGTGGAATGTATATGCAAAGACTACAGTGACGTGGGATGTATGGCTATATGTATTAAAAAAAATTGCAAACAAGGTCCTTGGGGAATAAGGAAACTTGGTGGTATGATGATGAGGTTCAAAAGGTCATTAGAGAAAAGAAGATTTATTACAAGACCTAACAACTAGCTAGAAACAATGAGAACTTAAAAAGATATAAAAATGCTAAAAATGAAGCAGAGAAAGTGGTAAGTGAGACCAAACATAAAGCATATGATAGTCTATATAATAAATTAGGGACATAAAAATGTGAAAAAGATGTCTACAAGCTTGCACGAACAAGAGAGAGACATTGATGCAGGACATTTAACCAATACTTCCTAAAAGCCGCGACTGTTGGTAGCGTGAGATTAAATTCCTTTATCTCATAGGATCTATCTAGGTTCTCGGTCGACATGACCCCTCGTGGGCCCATATCACATAGGCCACCCCACCCCGAGTGTGCTCCATATTACGCAGACTGCCCCACTCGAGCCCGGTGTGAAAATGCCCCTGCATTAATCACCCCCGGTGAGGAGACTCGAACATGAGACGTCCCACTCTAATACCACTTTGATGCAGGACATTTAACCAATACTCCCTAAAAGCCGCGATTGTTGGTAGCGTGAGATTAAATTCCTTTATCTCATAGGATCTATCTAGGTTCTCGGTCGACACAACCCCTCGTGGGCCCATATCACACAGGCCACCCCACCCCGAGTGTGCCCCATACTACGTAGGCTACCCCACTCGAGCCCGGTGTGAAAATGCCCCTGCATTAGACATGCTAGAGATATAGATCATGTAGATGCATTATGGGCGACGACCAGAGAATCTTAGTAAATGAAGAAATTAGGGAAAGGTGGAATACTCATTTCCATAAATTATTAAATGAGGATAACATAATGGATATAGGACTAGATGAAAATATTAGGGAAAATATTAAACATACATACTTTCATAGAATTAGGATATCAGAGGTGAAAGCAACTTTAGCTAAGATAAAGGCATGTAAGGCCTTAGGACTGAATAGTATTCCATTAGATGTGTGAAAATGCATGGGAGGATTTGGATTCTCCTGACTTACTAAGTAATTTAACAATATCTTGAAGACAAGAAAAATGTCAGATAAATGGAGAAGAAGTAATGTAGTGCCTATATACAAGAACAAATGAGACGTTCAAAGTTGCACAAACTACCATGGCATCAAACTTATTAATCACTACAAAACTATTAAAAAAAGTAATGGAGCAAAGATTAAGGTAAAAGGCAAGGATATCTTTAAACCAATTGGAATTTATGGTAGGAAGATCAACCATCGAAGCAATCTTCTTACTTAGACAAATGATAGAAAAGTTCAGCGAAAAGATAAAGAATCTCTACATGGTCTTTATTAACTTAGAAAAAACATATGATAGAGTCCCTAGAGAATTAATTTGGTGGGAATTGAGAAAGAAGGGGTGCTCCAAATAGATATATAGACATCATTAAAGATATGTATGAGAAAGCAATAACAAGTGTCAAAACAATTGATAGCGAGACAAGCAAGTTTCCAATCACAATGAGATTACACCAAGGATCAACCACAAGTCCATATTTGCTTTAGTTGTAGATGAAGTAATTGCTCACATCCAAGATGAGGTCCCCTGATGTATTTTATTTTCAAATACCATAGTATTAGTTGACAAGACTAGAGATAATGTAAATGTAAAACTATAACTCTTGATGAATACTTTGGAATCTAAAGGTTTTGAAATAAGTCAAACAAAGATAGTATATGGAATGCAATTTTAGCAAGAATGCACATAGAGATAATCTGCCAATTAAAATTGATAGCCAGGAGATACCTTGAAGTGACCAATTTCACTACCACATAAGGAATAAGAGATTGAGGAGGATGTTGCTTAGAATTAAAGCAAGGTGGCTAAAGTGGAGATGTGCTTCTAGAGTGCTATGTGATAGATGTGTGCCAAACAGTTTAAAAAGAAAATTCTGTAAGACGATAATAAACCCAACAATGCTTTATGGAGCAAAATGTGGACGATAAACAAATTCATAAAATGAGTATAACCGATATGAGAATGTTGAGAGGGGTGTGTGGGAAGACAAGAAAAATTAGAAATGAGCGCATTCGTGAAAATATAGGAGTAGCCCCAATAAGTGACAAAATGTGGGAAAGTCAATTGAGATGGTTTGGTCATGTACAATGAACACCAATGATAGCACCGGTGAAGATAAATGTGGAAGTTGAAGGACTTAAAAGGGTGAGGAGAAGGCCAAAACAAACGTGGAATGAAGTTTTGAGAGAAGATTTTAAGAAACTTGCCTTAAAAGAAGAGATGGCTTTAGACGGGATTGAATGGAGGAACAAGATACACATGGTCGACCCCATACCATTGGGAAAAGGCTTATGATGATGATAATGATGATCAAATCTCATGAAATAAGAAATGATAACATTTGATTTTTCACTTCTGCAGCGTGAAAATAAAGATCTTGAATGTGACCTTCATCGGGCAGCAAAAAGCTGTCCCTTGGAGCAGCTCAAACTTATTCTGGGCATGAAAATGCGGAAGTAATTTCTTAAATAGGATTGAAATCAAGTTAATCATCTATTATGCGACTGTGAGCATCACAAAAAAATATAGTGTGTACTTAACAGTCCTGCTTCCATACATGGAATCCACTAATTTCTGACAATGCAACGTCACTATAAGCATCAAAGTGCCGCCAAAACTTCAACATCCCATTTTTCTCAAATGTTTCCTGCAATCAAAGAACACTCGTAAAATACTAACAGATGAGACCAGATGCCTAACCAAATAATTTCTTCTTTTTAATTCTCTGATACACAGACACGTTTAATTAAACAATAGCAAACTTTACAAATTATAATCTAATTTCCTTGAACATTGAGCAAATCTTCTTAATAAAATCTCTGAGAAACATTGATTTACGTACCTCTAGTGCCCGAAGAAAGTGGTCCTGAACGAGAGATCCGAGGCCGTGCTTACAAAGAACGTGTACATAAGAAACGAAATCGGATCCAACCGAAAGATCTCCGTTGTCTTTCAGAAGAACTTCTGAGCTGATACAGAAACCGTTCCAGCTCCCCAAAATCTCATCGACGGAGTCGTCGCTTATTGAATCCAAAATACCTAAATTATAAATCGAAGATGCCGGTTCCATCGCCATGTCGAGAGAAGATGATGCAGAAATACTGATATTGAGGAAACCCTAACGGTAGAGAGAGCTCTCTCTTTGAAATGAAGAGATGGCTATCTCCAATGCGGTTTCAGGAGGATCGGTTGATAGGAGTATAAGCTTCAGATCGGTTCTTTCTCTGCTATAAAGTGAAGAAGAGGGGAGAAGAACGAGTAGTGAGAAGTGGGGTTTGTAAAGAGTGATTGGTTTGCCGCCAGTTTGTTGACATAAAATGTGGCGCACTCGGACTCCGCGTGCGGTATAGAGTGAGGAGTCGGCTTTAAATTGATTCAACTCACTGGGCCGTTAATTGCATCTCGGGCGAGTTCACTGGGATACTCTTATTTGAGGAAAACAACCATTGGAATACAGAGATGAAGAGAAAGGGTCGGGCTCTAGTTACCGCCCTAAAATGACAGGCACCGGTTACAGGGCACAATATGAGCCACGTGGCACTCTTAGATGATTCTGACCGTATGGATGTTTGGCCAATTCAATCCTTAGGTGGATCTACAAACCAAAAATCAGCCTAATTAGTGATTCCTAGATTTTTAAGTACAAAAGAATAGATTTAGGTGTGTAGATCTAGTCTTTCTTTCTCGTCTCCTCCTTCTTCACCAAAAGTGGCACAAAATAGATGTTAAAAATCCATAGAATAGCCCATAGTGGGACCAATGTTTTAAAAACCAAACCGGTGATCAAATCGAAATTTTGACAAATTGGTCGACACGGTTGGACCATGCTTTGATATGGTTAGATCGGATTGTATTTATCAAATAATTTAGAAAAAAGTGAAATTTCAAACAATCATGAAATTTGAAAAATACATTCACTTTCCCAAAATATTCTCTTAGACTATAGACAAAATCTCTGAATTTTGTAAGTTCATACGTGAGCATTCATATTTTAAAATGGTTTATAAAAACTGGTGGTTCGGTCAGTTTGACAATTGAACCGCTGGTTTTTGAAAAACCGTCAGGTTCCCTCCAAGTTTTTGGTTTAATGGGAACCAGATTCTTCTAAAAAAATCCGGTGGGACTGGGTCCAGCGGGACCCAGTCCAACCGTCGAGCTGGTCCGATTTTTTAGACATTGTAATGGATGTACGTGTGGGCCATGCGGAACACTAGTATAAGAATGTGCCACATGGCCAATGCGAACCTCCATGAGGCGTCAGCCTATACCATCTATAATTTATTCTTTCATGATAAGCAAAAAACACAAACAAAGTCTTGATTGGAACACATAATCGACCTTAGTGGCAGTGGAAAATGTGCACAAAATTGTAGTTGCACAAATTGAATGTTGTGTGAAATCGATTTAAGAGGGTTTGGTTGGGCAGGGAAATTGGGCAGCTTTGCAGCGTGAACTCCATATGACTTGGTGCCTTAACCTATAGAGATCTCAGAGCATACCCTTTTTGAAAAAAAGGTGGAAAATTTAAAAATCCATCTCCAACCATACCCTAAAGTCTACCTTATTTTAAGGTAACCCAAAATCTTAAAACATATTTCCCCTCTTTTTTTTTTCCTGATAATTTCACCCAATGTCATCCCCTCTTTTCACTTAATGCCACCTATAGCCCCCCTCTTTTCACGTAAGTGTATTAGAATATGTTTTATAATTCAAATGCTGATACCAAATATAACCGGCTAATCTTAACAGTACATGCGTGCCCATATCATGATTAGTCGAGCACACGACCAGCCGACCTATTGGCAACTGGCCAATGTCATGGCGTATGAATGTGGAACTCAATTAATATTGTATTTTAGAGGGAGTGTATATTCACACAGCCCAATTTCTGTCAAGGCGAACACCTGGTCGAGGCACACCCCAACTACAATGAAATAGTCAATGAACTTGTGGATTTCACTTTCTTCATAAGTTTGGATGTTTGAACAAAATCTGTTAATTTCATCTTCGGAGGTTATCATACCAACAAAGGTAAGAACTAAAAGAAATGGGGTGAGCCCTGACAAGAAATGGGGTGTGCGAATATGCACTAAATATTTGCTCTCCGTGGAGGGCTGCTTAACCCCATCTTTCTCATAAAAAAAGAAACGTTTTTATTGGGCATTCATTGGGCCCGTCTTAGAAGTCCCTTACGTAAAAATCAGAGTAAACCTTCTCACACCGGGCTATGAGCCAAGCCGATCACAGTCCGCAATACAAGCCACGTGGAGCACAGTACGAGCCACGTGGAACACTCTTAGAGGGCGCTGACCATATGGATGTTTGGCCAGTCCCTAGGTGGACTGACAAACCAAAAATAAACCTGATCAGTGATTTCTAAGTGTTGGATTGAAGTCATTTTCAAGAGTTGATTTTAACCGTAGGAATTTGAGCAATATTGTGCGTCATTTGGGTACAAAGATCCAAAGGTTGTAAATCACAAATCATACTGATTTTTGTTTTGCTGGTCCACCGAGGGACTGGCCAAACATCCATACCGTCAGCGCCCTCTAAGAGTATGCCACGTGGCTCGTATTGTGGAGTGTGAGCGGATTCTCTCACAACTCGGTGTGAGCTAAGGTTTACTCTAAAAGTCATCCTGGATGATCTCCATAATATAAATTTTTTCTAAAATTTGGGATAAACTATTAGAACCGGGTTATCCTAAAGGAAAAAGATGAGACAAGGTATGCCTGAAACCGTTCATTTGCGGAAGCGGCATTTTTGGTAGTCACCGCTGCCATCTGGGCCCACTGACCGCTTGGATGTTGATCTCACCCCTTGGTGGATATACATACCAAAAGTCACCTTGATTGGTAATCTATAACCATTAGATTTTGATTGGTAATCTCTAACCATTAGATTTTAACACTTTTTAGTACAATTTAAGGCGTTCTTATAGCCGTTGAATACAACCATCTTTTGAGTACTAAAACCAACGGCTAAAAATCATTAAACAAGCTGATTTTTTGTAAGAATGACTATTAAAGGGTGGGCTAAACATCCATGCGGTCAGTGGGCCCAGATGGCAGTGGTGACTACCAAAAATGCCGCTTCCGCAAATGAAAAGATCTCAGGTATACCTTGTTACATCACGACCCAAAATCTAAAACCGTTATCAATGGGATAGCCTATTAAAGCCGTTACCACATGGGTACATCACTACATAGTACATCCTATGACTCGTTTCCTCCCGGACAATCCTGGTTGACCCGCGCAAATCCCTCTGTTCAGTCTTGTTTATTTTCGTTGCTAAAATCCCCCTCTCAGCCACATGCGCACATTAGTCTAGGTCATTCTGTAACATTTCCTCTCAAATCCTGCCATGAAAGGAAACGATGAAGAGAAGGAGAAGACGCAAACGAAGATCGCCCTTACTTCTCTATCCGCTATGGTTGCAGAGACGATGACCTTCCCTATTGACATCACGAAGACGAGACTCCAGCTTCATGGTGAATCGCTTGCCTCGACTCACCCCACCAACGCGTTCCGAGTCGCCTCGGAGATTGTGCAGAGAGAAGGCCTGCTCGGTCTCTACAACGGCTTGTCTCCGGCTATTCTCCGGCATCTCTTCTACACTCCGATTCGAATCGTCGGATACGAGCACCTGAGAAATGCTATTCCGAGCGATTCTCTTTCTCTCTTGGGCAAGGCGTTCATCGGTGGGATCTCCGGCGTAATTGCTCAGGTAGTTTCCTCCACTTCAAATTCCTTCAAATTCCACTATTTATCCGAGCTTTTTAAGTGCTAGGTAGAGTTTATTGAGTGTTCGATTGATGGATTTAGTTCTACTAAACTCGTAACGGGTTTCTTGGAGTATTTGGCGTCCTACACTGACCTGAGCAGCAATCAGTCGAGTTGACTCAACGATATTATTGAGTGCCTTTAAGTAGTTGATCTGAGTTGAAATTTAGGTATCTGCAGTACTTGATCGAGTTACCATGGGTATTCAATTTCAAACTTGGGTCTGAGCCTTGATCAATGGGTTTGCTTGCACTCGATTGAGTCTATTTCGATTAAATGATTGAATAATTTTGATCATCTGGTTGATATTTCAAGTGTTTGATTGTGTTTCATGAGTTTTTTTTTGTTTGTTTATGAATATAAGCTTTATTGAAAACAACAAAACAAAAGGGAACAACACAAGATACCACATTTGCCATCATGACCTGGGTGTTGAATGTTGATCGTATTGGTCACTCGTTGAGTTTTTTTAGTACTTGATTGAGTTTTGAACCATGAATACCTGAGAATGTTCGTGGCCGAACACAACCGTAAGAACTCAACTTAGACTCGGAAAAGTTGTGTATAATTCATTGTTTCGGTTTACATTATAAATCTCAACAATTCAAGACGAGAGTTCACCGAGCAGCTAGTACACCGATGGAATTACACTAAGCAAAGGTTCAAGTTGAATAACACCGTTGCCCATACATAACTGCTCCATTATACTCCAGTTTTGTTTACTTTAATTTTCATTTATGTGGGAGATTGTTATTTATAAAGTTTTATTATAGTGTTATTTAGAATTTTAGAAAGCATCATGTGGTCTAAAAGTTTTAAACCTTAAGACTTATTGGTTCGTTGCTTTTTTTTTTCCTTTTGTCTATTTTTAGTACACTTAAGAAACTTTATAAATATTTGAATGAATTATGAAGGGAAACATTAAGCCATTTATATTTGTGTGTGTGCATATTTTTTATGAAACTTTAGTCCCACATTGCTTGGGACTAAAAGTTTTGAGGTTACATAGGTGGAGGTTGGATTAAAGAGTGGAGCCCTTGGGTCTCCTACTTTTGTACCCCATGAGCACAACTCTGCACCACCAATAACGCACATGAATGTATGCACGTCACGTCAGGCATGGGCATGGGTTATGAAGGATCACCTATCTTTGTATACAAAAGTCTTTTGAAATTCTGATGGTTTTAAATTGTTACAATTTTTAAATAAAGCGTTTTTAAACGTTGCCCCACCTTTTCTAAAGCGTTGCTATACCGTTTGCATACAACTCGTTTTTTTTTTTCTATAAAAGGCATGTTTGTGTCCTTCTGAAACACAAGACATACTTACATAAACATGGAACAGACAAAAACTCTATTACTTCTCTCAAATAAACTCTATTACTGAAGTATGTGAGAGCTATTTTCTAACCCAAATAAGAAATCCCTAAGACAAACCCAAAAAGCTGCTTTCAACAACAGTATCCCAATTTCGATTCTAAATTCCCTAATTAAAGATAAGACGGTCTAACCCTGTAGACAAACTTTGCCGTCAAGGTTGTTGAGTACGAGATGTTCTGTGTGATGTTGAGCAACGTTCAGATTCTCCATCACAATGAAGGCTGTAGAAAACAATGTTTTTAAATGCTAAGGCGTGAGGCGAGGCGCTTCACTAGCCAAAGCCTTGAGGCGTAAGGCGTAAGCCTCACGTGCACACATTTTTTAAGTAGATAAGTATTTAAAATTTTAAATATATAAATAAATGTAGGAAAACTTCAAAAAAGAAATTATACTTCCAAGTTTCATATTTCCAATTCCAAGAACTGATAAAACAGAAAAACATGTTATTCTTCGTTTCTGAAACTGAAGACATGATTTTTCTTTTTATTGGATAATGGATATTATGTATAATCTCTGTTTTTTGCTCATATTATGTATAATTATTAATTACTTTCTGATTTTTCTGTTTTCTGAAACACAAAATAGAGAAGGACAAACTGAAAAATGTGGACTGAAGTCTAAGAAGAAGAACAAGAAGACGAAAACGTGAACTGAATTTTCAGAAAACAGAAAAGGAAGAAATATGTGAAGAGCATAAACATAAAACAGAAGAAAAACAAAAGTAAAGAAGAAGAAGAAGAAGGGTTGTTTTTTTATTATATAGCTTGCAAAACACGTGTGGGCCAAAAATTACACCTGTTGACAAGAATTTAAAAAACTAGGGTTGTTTTTTTATTGTGTTGGTTTGGTTCTGTTGAAATTGAGGGATACTTGTTGAATTTTTTTGTTCTGGATGCTTCCGTTGTTTCTTAGGGGAATACTTCACGGCACGAGGATAAAAGAAAACATTTCTCACAGCCTGTGCAGCATGTGGCACATGCAATGGGAGCTGCCATTTTTGTTTTCCACAAAAGGAGATATTACTGGATCAAAGCAACCGAAATAAGTGGCTATAATCCTTCAAGCTGTAGAGTTTTTGATGGACCATTTGCCATATTTGTGCTGACCTTTCAAAAGAATGTGATGGGTGAGGGGTTATGTTCATTGTATCAGATATGTCCTAGGAGATCCATAGGTGGGACAGTGGGACACATCAAACGGTGACTTCCTTCAGAACTTTCACACGTGCGCCAGAGCCTAGGAAGATGGCTGCTTCCCATGTCTCAATGCAAATAGTCGTATATTTGTTAAATTTCTCCATTAAGATTGGTGTTATCTTAATTCTTACTTATTAGTTATTATTAAACATTACTTCCTTAGACGTCTTAATGCAGTTAAACTTATTATGCATTCAATTCTAATTTTAGCTTTCCTATTCTTTCCCCTCATCCATCTCAACATCCTCACTTCGGCTACGATCATTACATGAACATGTTGTTTCTTGATTACTCTTTGAAGAAACATTATTATTGTTGCCCAGTTTGCAAGTACATATATTATCCAAAATCTATGGGAAATAGGGGGTCAGTGATCATCTTCATAAAACAAGATAGTTATCGGTTTAATCAGTAGAGGTTCTCTGTCCTGTATCAAAAGCTTTTGTCCTGCTTTATATATTTGTTGTCAGCACATTTGTTGTTTGGACATCAAGTGATTTGCTGGGGATCTTTCAATTAAATCCAGCACTGGACCTTTGTAACTTACTCATGCTTACCTAATTGACACAGGTTGTGGCAAGCCCTGCTGATCTCGTTAAGGTGAGGATGCAAGCGGATGGACGCCTGGTGAGCCAAGGTCTCCAACCAAGGTATGCAGGGTCATTTGATGCTCTAAACAAGATTGTAAGGACAGAAGGTCTTGGTGGACTTTGGAGAGGAGTTTTCCCGAATGTCCAAAGAGCATTTTTGGTAAATATGGGGGAGTTAGCCTGTTATGATCATGCAAAGCGTTTTGTTATCCAAAAAAAAATCTGCGAGGATAATATATATGCTCACACCTTAGCATCGATCATGTCGGGTCTTTCAGCAACCACTTTGAGCTGTCCGGCTGATGTGGTGAAAACTAGAATGATGAACCAGGCTGCAGGCAAAGAAGCTAAGGTAATGTATAGGAATTCATATGATTGTCTGGTGAAGACCATGAGATTTGAAGGTGTAAGGGCACTGTGGAAGGGGTTCTTCCCCACATGGGCAAGGCTTGGGCCTTGGCAGTTTGTATTCTGGGTTTCTTATGAGAAATTCCGGCATATAGCTGGGCTTTCTTCCTTCTGATGAATTCTTTGATTCATTCCCGAATTGTATCTTTGTTAAATGTTAATAAAAATTGAAGGCCATTGATTTTCTTAGCGTTGGCAATAGCCTCTGCGTACCTGTTATATCTGTATAATGAAAATAACGGCCGCGTTTTTTTTTTTTTAATTAACGGCCATAATAACAAAAATAACCACTGTTATTTTATGAATTTTTTTAAAAAAAAGCCCGTTATGTCAGTTACTAGTAGGTGGCCCATGCCCATGGCACTCTCCGACAAAGCGTTTGCCAAAATTGGGTGTGAGTGGCTTAGATCCACCATCCATTTGGAGTGATAAGATCCCGGCCATCCTTTGTGAAGCCGATAAGAGGGGGGATACGTGACTTCTCTGTTTTGTTATATAGATGTATAGTGGGTACCCGTGCCCTCGGCACTCCCCTACAAAGCATTTCCCAAAATGGAGTGTGAGTGGTTGAGATCCATAGTCCATTTGGGGGATAAGATCTCGGCCATCCTTTGTGAAGCCGATAAGAGGGGTATAAATGGGGAGACAATTTCCCGATTAAATTAATCCAACCGTCCAAATTTTATTTTATGCAAGGGTTGATATGGACCCTTGGATATATGAAGCCTATAAGAGGGGGAGACAACTTCCCTGTTTTGTTTATATAGATTTTCCATTACTTTCCGTTATAAATTTTACTGCAAAAACGTTAAATTTTAGATCAGTTTCTTTTTCATAATACTGTTATTTTCCCTTACCCCCTTTTTTCCCGTTTTTGGTCCTGTGCGTTACAATCCGTTATCACTGAAGTTATAACGGAAAAATGGTAACACCCCCAATCCGTTATACCATTATAACGGCCCCTTTTAAACCTTACTCAAAAGCAAGGTTCATGGTTATGAACGCTACAATGACCATAACAGTCACAGTAGTAAGATAACACTTGAAGGCAAATATTTTCCATTATAACGTTTTTAGCCGTTTAATAATGGAACGGGGTTGGAGCAACAGCCATAACAGTCATAACGGTAAAATAATGCTTAACAGCAGTTATTTATTTTCCATTATAACGGTTGCAAATGTGATAACGTTTTTAGTTGTTAAATACCGTAACAGGATTGGAGTCTTACCATAACCGCTTTTTAACTGTTTTTTCAAACCATGCTCAAAAACATCACAATCAACTTATCCTAACCTTTCAATGTATGGCATTTCTTTTTCTACGGTAACTTGCATTTTTCTTATAGCCATTAAAGATTCAGCTCCTTGGTTTCTTTTGCAACGTTAACTCCTCAAGACTGTTTAGGATCAAATGATAGTTTTTGGGCCCATCCAAGAGGTGGTCCATCAGATGAACGATCTAGATCCCATGGTTAAGTATGCGGGGTTAGTTTACCAACTTAGCAATGATTGGTGACACTGATGTATTATGGACCATAGTTATCAAAGATTCGGAAGTTTAATTTGGTTTCAGGATATAAAAATTCGGTCACTGTTGAAGTGTTATATTCGTTAGGCCTTAAAAACCTTGAATTTTACCGATTTTTTTTTCATTTTATACGTTTTTTATTTAAAAAAAAAACACAAAACTCGTGTATTAAACATGCATAATACACATTTTATTCGTTTAGTATTAAAATTTGCGATATTTTTCAAATTTTATTTTATATGACCGTATTAAACGTTTCTTAAAAAAAATAAAAAATTCGCGTATTAAATGTGAATTTACTAACTACGTTATGGACTGGTGTCAATGTATACCCAATTAACCGATACCCAATATGAAACAGTCTCAATTATCACGGTTCCAGGACTAACTAATTTAGAACCGGGCCTGAAAAGATCCAGAACCAGTAAGACTCAGAACCGAAACATATAATAACTTCTGCTTCAGTGCACATTAGTGTCCAGGCTAAACTAAAACCAATAGGCCAGGAACCAATATATACAGTCGTGCTAAAGATTGTCATTATTTTTTTTGTAAATTTTGGTATGAAAATCATCTTATATATTTATTTTTCACATTCTTTATACATCACATACACAATATCCGATGCCCAATTAGAGAACCGGATATCTATCAGTTTCGGTTCTAAATCCACTTGATTTGGTATCAGTTTTGGTTCTAAAACCACTTGATTTGGTATTGGGAGAGCCGAAAGAATCGTTGCTAAAGTATATAGCAGTGCTAAAGAAGTATGAAAATCATTTTATTTATTATTTTTTCACATTATTTATACAACACACAGGTACATGATATTGAACAAATCTTTGATGATGGGAGGCTCAGGCACGTCAATATGAGTTACGTGACACACTCAGAGACAGCTGACCGTGTAGATGTCTGGCCATACCTAGGTGGACCTCTATAGACCAAAAAATAAGCATGATTGGTGATTTCGAACCATCGGATTTGAGTCTTTTTCATGGGTTGATTTTTAATTGTGGAATTCGAGCATTGATAGCAAGAAAATAGATATTAGTTAATTTTTGTGTTATGTGCAAAACTAATGGGGAGAGCACTAACCATCAACTTTTACACTGCAACTTCGCCAAACAGATATGGGAGTACTTTCTAGCACTCAAAGGTCTATCTTGGGTCTTTCCAGAATCTATTGGGGCACTATTGGAAGGATGGCCCAGGATTGGTACATCATCAAGGGGATCTATTCTGTGGAAGATAATACCGTTTGTTATTATTTTGGGAATTTGGTTAGAAAGGAATAGGAGTGTTTTTATTAGTAAGGCAAGTTCAAGTATCAAGGCTCTACTCTATAGTTGGGGTAGCATCTTCCCAGAGATTAGAGGCTCCTTTTTTTGGGGATATAATTTTTAGCTTGGGGGCAATCTTGGATAGATAATTGTGTGGCCTAGGGTTTTTGTTTCTTTTCTTTTGTTTTGATTTCTTTCAGCTTCGGCCTTTCCTTGTTTTGTTTTGAGATTTTCTCGATCTCCTCTTAATATATTGATTTGGATTTATCAAAAACAAAAAAAAATTGTGGAATTCGAGCATTATTTGGTTCACTCAGATCCAAGGGTTAGAAATCATCAATCAGGTTGATTTTTGGTCTTTAGGTCCACCTAAGGATGGGCCAAACATGCATATGGTCAGTGGTCTCTAAGAGTATGCCACGTGGCCCACACGACATCCGTCATCTAAGATTTCGGTTCCGAATCTACTTGTTTTGATACCAGAAGCGAGACAGTTGTAGGGTACATTGGAATCCTAAACGGAGCTGACTTGTTGATTTCTCTCCTTTATAATGGGTCTAGGTCAAGGTTTAAAAGAGGCCGTTATAACGTTATAACAGACCGGGTGTGTTACCATTAAAACGGCCGTTAAAACAAATTTTAACGGACGGGCAAAAATGAGAAAAATGGAAAAACAGAAATAACAAGAAAACGGAATGCTGAAATTCAAAATTAAATTTGAAATTCAAATTTTCAAAAAACGAAAAATACAAAAAAAAAAAAAACGGAAAATAAAGGCCAGTTTTTTCAAAAAAAAAGTTAGAAACGGGCTTGGGGCGTTACTGTTTTAACAGCCGTTAAAATGGGGTTGTTTAAAACAGTGGTCTAGATCAAGGTTTAAAGGGGGCCGTTATAATGGTATAACGGACTGGGGGCGTTACCATTTTTTCCGTTATAACGGTCATTATAACGAAAAAAATGTTCAGGGGCAAAAATGGGAAAATAATGGAAAAATGGAAAATGACAGAAAATAATGAAATTTAACGGAAAAAATGGCTACTTTTTCACAATTCTTCCAGAAAATAATGGTCGTTAATTATTTTTGTTATAACGAAAAATAATGGCCGTTATTTTTGTTATAACGGTCGTTATTTTTTGGGCATTTTAATGGTACGTAACATAACGTAATGGGGGAGGTCTGAATCTGTTACAACGACCGTTATTTTCGTTGTGACAGAAGCATATGTCAAAACACTGTGATAGAAGTTTTACTCTCTTTTGGATGGTAAAATGCAAAAAAGGAGGGTCTTGATTCGAGAACATGCAGACCATGTATAGTTTTGAGCTTAAATTCATTAAAGGAGGGTCATAACTCTTGAACATGCAGTTCCGTGTAGTTATATGCTACAAACTAATTTCTTGACGAGTCAGATTTAATAAGTTTGATGAAAGTACCTAGGTGATAGAGGTACATATTAAGATCCCAACATGTCACGACGCTTATACGCAGTCGGCGGTCTACTTTGTGGTCCAATTAACCCTTTCCATAGGTATATATGGTCCATGTAGTCCTTTCCACATGGTGGCTCTTACTCGCACCTCTTTTTCCAATTAAGATCCTAACATACCACCACGATTCCGCAAATTGACATCCTCTTATAGTCCAGCTGGTAGTCCAACATGGTGGCTCACTCTGACCTCTTTTTTCCATTAGGACACCACGATGCTTCACAACCACGTGTCGGCAACCTACTCTATGGTCCAAGTTGTCCTTTTCACTGGCAACTTTTACTCTGACTTCTTTTTTGTGGGTTTCTATAGTCGAGGTAGTCCTTTTCACATGGTGGCTCTCACTCTTGCCTCTTTTTTCCATAGGTCGTCACTTCTTTCGCAACTCGGGACGTGGAATTGACTCTGATACCAAATGTTAAGACCCAAATCAATATACCAAAAGCACCTAGATAATAAAGATGATTATATATATATATATATATATATATATATATATATAAAGCTTAGGTCTTAACCATTAAGATCCTAACACTTGACTGCACGTTCACATATGTGGGTACCTTATTTTTTGAGAAGTTAAGACAATGCCATGTGTCACTTAATGATGCACGTTCTCCGGGCAGAGGCACGTTGGCTTCCATAGATCATGGACCACCTCGGCACAGAATTTGACATACATATCTTTTTGCCAGGGCATATGTTTGCCGGCCGACTAAAAGATATACTTTGCAAGAACAACTGCCGACGCGGTCCGATTAAAGGAAGAGCCTTGTCGGAGCCAACGGGAGAAGCCATTCGTCCTTATCGGAACAACTGCCGACGCCGTCCGACTAAAGGATGAGCCCTGTCGGAGCCGACGGGAGAAGCCGTCTGTCCTTATCAGAATGCTTGCCGATGCTGTCCGACTAAAGGATAGGCCCAGTCGGAACTACAGGAGTAGCCATTCGTCCTTACCGGAGCACCTGCCGACGCCGTTTGAATGAAGAATGTTCCATTTCGGAACACTTGAAAAGGCCGACCAGCCAGAAGAAAAGGCTTGTCACCCAAAATTGATAGGCATTGGACCTAGACGTTTAGAACGTCAACTCGCAGAGCGCTAGGGTGAAACACTTCCTCAGACCAAGAAACATAACAGAAAACTATTATCAAGAAATGACGGTTACAGGCTCCTCAACAACGACGCGCTCTTTGTTGAGGGCCCTATAAAAAGAAAAGAAGATCTAAGGAAAGGGGATCGAAAAATACAAGGGAAAGAGATAGACATGTATCAAGAATTAGTTCAAGAGTATCTGGATCCACATTGACTTGATCGTCGGAGTGTAATTTGCAAGTACCCCGACGACCGAAGTAGCGACAGACGAACCTAGGCGAGAAGGGACACTGATCGGCTCCATCCTCTCCGAACCATCGAAAGCAAGGCCGACGTCACCGGACAATTCATCAATCCGAATCCTCGGGGATCGTGCGGGAAGTGTTGACCGGATCCCCCCCCCCAACGTATAAAATAATTTATTACTTTTAAAGTTTCTTTTGAGAATAACATATAAAATAATAGCTGCTACAACATTAAATCAGTTTTTTTTTTTTTTGCAAATAATGTAACGGTCTTGAAGGTTACCGTTATAACGGCAACCCATAACTCCAATGTCTCTCAATAGATTTGAAATTAGAAACAAAATAAGAGAAAAAAGAGAAACTATATAATCTCATAAGAAGAATGAACGGTAGATCAATACTTTTGACTGTTATTTGTGCATGTAACATAATGAAGATGTGTCATGGGGAGCACCAACTTGCATGCTCTTCGTGTAAACCATCATATATGCTAACTTAGATACATTTGAAAAGGGATGATCTGTATTTGAATACCCTAGTACCTTATAATACACGGGCGGTGTAGTCGGCCGCTTGTGGGAAGACAACATTTCCAGTCACGAGCCACGGGGCAAATTCTTAGAGGGCTGAAAGTATGGATGTTTTTCCAATCCCTAGGTAGACCACAAATTAATCAAAAGTTAGCTTGATTAGTGATTTCAAACCTTTTGATCTTTGTACCTCAAATAATGGTTGATAATGCTCAAACTCCCACGGTTAAAATGAACCCAAGAAAATAATTATAATCCAACGCCCAGGAATCACTAGTCAGGCTGATTTTTGGTCTATAGGTCCAGCTAGGGATTGGCCAAACATCCATACGGTCAGAGTCCTCTAAAAGTGTGCCAGGGGACTCATATTGCGCTGTCACCAACCTCCAAGTTTTGGACTCTAAAAGTGTGCCACGGGACTCATAATGCGCTGTCACCGACCTCCAAGTTTTACTTGTCGTGCAATTAATATCTAATTACTTCCACATGAGTAAAACTTCAATCACAATGGGATTGCAAATCACACAAAACACAGCCAATGAGTTCTCGGCATGTACACCTAAAAAGCAAAAGCACTTGTGTACGTGCTGAGAACTCATTGGCTGTGTTTTGTGTGATTTACAATTTCGTGTGACGGAAGTTTTACTCCTTCCACATGGGCGCAAACTACCTATGTGGATCACACGTCTCGAGACGAGTAAAACTTCTATCACAAGATACTGTAAATCACACAATCACAAGCCAATGAGTTCTTGGCACGTACACAAGTGCTTTGTAATGTACCCATGTGCTTTTTGTTTGAGGTGTACGTGCCGAGAACTCATTGGCTGTGATTGTGTGATTTGCAATCCGATTGTGACAGAAGTTTTGCTCACTCGAGACCAGTTCTTGTGATCACGTACTAGATAGGACAGATCTGACCCTCGTCATATTTACTATCCAATGGAAAAAGTACACGTGGTGGGAGGAGAAAACATTAGCTGGTCCCCGGTCCTTCAAAGTTTGAAGGTGGAGCTTATCAAGTTAGAGTCAGACACGTATCTATGATCATGCCTGTCTTATTATTATGATGGACTCCTATACATACACGTATTCCTTCGTTTTCCATCTATAAATTGTGATGGACTTCTTCCTGTTCGAGCATCTGCTTTGTCAAGTAAGGTAGGAAAATTTCTTTCATCCCTCTTCCACCTTGTGTTTTCTTTTATGATAGAGAACTTTTGCTGCTCAGAGAAATCAGCAAATCAGATGCTAACACCCAACCCATCTCTCTCTAGCAACCAAAAATCTTCCACAACTCGCTCACCAGAGAGAGAGAGAGAGAGAGAGAGAGAGAGAGAGAGATGTAACACGGTATAACTAACGTTTTTTTTGTGTGAAAAGCACGTGCCAGCTGGGCCCACTGATTGCATGGATGTTCGACGTCCCTCTGTGGATATACACACCAAAAATCATCTTGATTGGTAATCTCTAGCTATTGATTTTAGTACTTTTTAAGGCGTGATTTTAGTCGTTTGATTTTTTAGTATGAATGTCTACAAAGGGATGGGCTAAACATCCACGCACGGCTCAGATGGCAGTGGTGACGGGTGAGTAACAAAAAATTGTGCTTCCGCAAAATGTCTTAGGTATACCTTGTTACATCACGACCTTTTGGTTAATGTGCTGCGTGTCCTTGTCCACGTCATGTCTACGCCCCACCATGTATTTGTACATTCCCCATGGTTTATAATAAAAAAAACGCCGTTTCTGTTATAATGGATTCCGACCTACTTCATTACGTTATGAACCATTATGACACTCAGAACATAACGGCTGTTATTTTTGTTACAACGGTGTTTTTTTTTAAAATAACGACGTCATAATGAAAAAAAACGATGGTTATGAAAAAAAGCGTCATTATTTCCGTTATTTTCTATTATAAATTTTATTGAAAATTGAAAATTCAGATTTTGAAGTTTGGCACCATTTAAGTAGCGTGATTTTTGTTACTCATCGCTGCCTTTTGGGCCCACGGACTGCATGGATGTTTAGCCCTCCCCTTAATGGATAGGCACAGCCAAAAGCACCCTGTTTGGTTATCGCTAGCCATTAGATTTTAGTCTTTTTTAAAGTGTATTTCTAGCGGCTGGATTCAATCATTAATTTAGTACAAAAACCAAGGCTAAAAATATCAAACAATCTGAGTTTGGGTATGAATAGAGTCATAGACCAAGAGGTGGGCTAAAGCTGCTAAACATCCAAGCGGTCAGTGGGCCCAGATGGAAGTGGGGAGTAACAAAAAACGCACTACCTGATGCCAAAAAGCGTCAGGTCTAGGCAGAGAGTGTCGGCTGATATTAGCGCTAGAAGTAATGTGACAAAACGCGTGGACTCTTTTGAGCCTATAGCATAGGATGCCACGTGTAAGAAACCCAATAATGGAGGATTCCTGTACCTAAGAAAATTGGCGTGTATACATCTTAAAAGCTTGATGAAATTTTGTACGTGTAGAATAATGGATATATATATATATATATATATATAAATGTAACTTCTTCCTTGTTTGACTAACGGTGTTTTACAAAGTTACAGATAAGAAAAGGAAGAAGAAGAGTTATCAATGGAGTTAGATTTATCACCCAAGATATCCCAGAAAGTTTCTGCTGGAGATGGTGGATCTTATTATAGCTGGTCAAGTGCCCAATTTCCCTTACTTAGTCAGGCCAAACTTGGTGCTGGGAAACTTATTCTCCAGCCGCTTGGTCTAGCTCTTCCACACTATGGGGATTCATCCAAGATTGGCTACGTTCTTCAAGGTAACCGTTCCATACACCCTACCCCTTAAAAAAAAAACATAATAATCTGAGTTCATTTATTTTTTAACCCTACCATACTTGTAAGGCCGTCTAAAAGAATACATCTGATCGACTTAGGTGCCGTTAGTAATTTTTGGAAATACGTACGAACTATTCTAGTAGGGGTGTTAATGGGCCTGAACCAGAAGCTATTATGTTTGGGTATGGAGGTTCCGGTTCGTAAACAAGTGGATCCTTGAAATCGATAAATATCTGATTCTCCTATTGGGTATCGGGTACCGTGTGCTATAAATAAATAAAATAATTTTCATATTAAAAATATTGACATCTTTAACACTACGAATATATATGTCGGTTTTGTATTCTATTGGTTTCGGTTTTGGTTCGGTCGATCTTGGTACTAGTGTACCAAGAACCAGAACATATAAAGTACTTCGGTTCTGGGTCTTTTAATTGGGACCGGTTTCTATCGGGTATCGGTTAATCGGGTGCAAATTGATAAATACATTTCGGTGTCGAGGTTTATTTCGACCAGTCCGACTAGTGTGGAAATAATATATTTTTCGTAGAAATTATGAAAATAATGGAGAATTGATGGAAATATTGTACCAATTTTAGTGAAAGTTTTGAAAAATGATAAAACATGCAACACATAAATTATGTGTAGTGTGGAATTGAATGATTATAACCAATGTTATTAAACTCCGCCCGGCCCAGCCGGTTGAACCAGTAACCCGGTGACCCGGTCACAAAATCGGGTTGGGTTGATCCCGACCCAGCAATATATGACAATACCGTTCTAAGTCTTCTAACCCACTCAACCCGAACGGTTGACCCAGCGACCCGGACACGGGTTGAACTAGTGACCCAGGGTGGTCCACCATGGAATGGGTAAAACATTCATGGGCTAGTGGGGCCCAAAGAGTTGCCATGTGGCAGGTTGACCCAGTCGACCCGGCGGTTGAAGCGGTGACCCAGTGACCCAACCCCTTGACCGGTTCAACAATTGGTTTGGGTATGAAAACATTGATTGTAACAGTTGATAAGATGTTGAGGCAAGGTATTTGATAGTCAGTCAAGACATTATTTAATAGATAATTATTATTTATAAAAATATTCATAAATCAAGGTATTAACGAATCTTTATTCACTTACATTAGTGTCTTAGCATCATGTATAATTTTAAAAAATTTATACATTTACTTAATATTAGTAATATACTATCGATATTTTTTGTAAATACTGGTAGTACGTATAATGTCATATAATCAAATTTATGCACAATCATGAATGTTTACGATAAAAACCAATGAAATTGAAACTTTTCTCAAATTACAAATTTTCATTAATCTTCAATCCATGCATAAATGTAGTGTAAATGTATTATAGATTTATTACACTTAATCTATCTATTTGTAACAAGAAATAATACCAATAAATTTTATATTTATATATATTTTTTTGAAAAAATTTCAAAATGGGATTCGATTCGTCTTTACAATCAATCCGCAAACCGAAAAATTAATCTACAATGGATTAGTCTATTTATAAAAAATATATGAAAATGGGTTAGATGGATTAAATATGAGATTTGTGATAGTTTTGAACTCAAATAAGATTTTTGTCGAAACATTTTGACTGAAATAATACATATTTACACTATTAATTGATTGAAATTTATTGTCCACGTGAAATATTTTGACATGAATCAAAATATTTTGTGAAATTTAACATTATTTCTATGTATGTATTCTTTCTTGCCGATAACTTAGAAAATAGAAATTAATTCATGAAATATTTCGATAATATGATGCATTTTTTTTTATTTCCTTGCCCCTTACCAACTAGTGGAAACACACGAACTATTCTAGCCTATATGCTTACCTTAATGTACAGATGTTGCTACACATTCACATCCTCTACAAGAATGAAGATATATGCAATAATGAAAAAAAATAACTTGACGAAAATACATGGATTACTCTATCTTCTGAACAGGCACTGGGAGAGTCGGAATGGTATTATCAGAAGCTTCAGAAGAGAAGGTGCTGAAGATTAAGAAAGGCGATGCCATACCTATACCTCTTGGGGTGGTATCATGGTGGTTCAATGATGGAGATTCTGAACTAATTGTGGTGTTCTTGGGGGAAACTTCTAAGGCTCTAAATCCTGGAGATATCACTTATTTCCTCTTAGAAGGAGCTAAGGGCATCTTCAATGGTTTCTCAACCGAGTTTGTTAGTCGAGCTTTGGATTTAGAGGAAGAAGAAGCAAATAAGGTCGTGAAAAGCCAACCTGCTATTTTAATTGTCAAACTTAAAGAAGGGAAAAACATGCCTGAGCCTAACAAGGCTGATGTTGAAGAGATGGTCTTTAACATTGATGCTGCATTGCCGGACGTTAATGTAAAGAATGGTGGACGTGCTGTTGATCTCACTAGTGGGAAATTTCCATTTCTCGGAGAAGTCGGGTTGAGTGCTGCCCTCGTAAAGCTCCATGCTAATGCTATGTACTCTCCAAGATATTCTTCAAATTCATTTCAGATGATTTACATTGTGAGGGGAAGTGGACATGTTCAAATCGTTGGTATCGACGGGCAACGCGCCTTGGATGCAACAGTGGAAGCAGGTCAGTTGTTTGTGGTGCCGAGATTCTTTGTGGTATCGGAGATTGCAAGTGATGAAGGAATTGACTGGTTTTCAATCAACACAACACAACAGTAAGTACTTATGTTCTCCTTCCCTTGTAGATAATCCTATATAATAACAGTCCACTAGTCCTAAGAAGCCACAAAATCTAGTAGATAACTCAATTGTTGCTAATGCAATTACTATGAATTATATATATATATACTAAGAAATTGCCCGTGCCCACGGCACTCCCATTTGCAAAAATCGGGTGCATACGGGTGGAAAGGAGAGTCCAAATGGTGTTGGATCGTGAAAATAAAATGACTTGGGCTAAGTGGGTTAAGCGGGGCCAGATCTGACCTTTTATCTCATCAGCCAATCTTTATGGTGCGTGCGAAGAAGATTTATTTTAGTGGGTTGGGGGATGTACACTACAACAAAAAAGGGTCGCTACATCCTTTATCGACGGCCAGGCTGGCCATCACTAGCCGTCGGTAGAACATTCGTCACTAAAGGTTTTAGCGACGGCTGTTTCTAAATTGGCCGTCACTATAAAGTTGTTCCCGCCAAAATTATATGACCATTCACATGAGATGAATTGGAAAATCTCATCCATTCTTTGTACCTTTATAAAGCCTTATAAGATAAGAGGGGGAGATAACTGATGTGTCTAGTTATATAGATAGGTAATATAATGCTAAAGCTACTTCAAATTTTAGTAGGAGAATTTTTTGCTGCTAGCAAGCGAAAATCGATGCACACAAATCCCAGAAGTTGAATTTTGCTGCTAATCATTAGCAGCCTATGTTGCATGGATTCTTCTAAATGGATGAAGTACCTGTGTTGGAGTCCGACATGACATAGATTTTGGTACAATATTTTTAAATTTTGTATTATTTTTTCTCTCCTTTCTTGCAAGATATACTGACACTTGGTATATAGGTTATAAGCTCTACCATCTAGGATTGAAGTTTTCTAATCATAAAAATTTTATTTTATTTATCTAGCTACTACTATCATCTTAATTATTATATAAAAAATAATTACTTTTGTTTCACATTATTTAAAGTATACTGCAGAATCCCGAATCCTAATTTTTAAATTAGCTGAATTGGGCACTCATGCATCCGTGTCGGACTCCAATTAACACTCATACCGGCATCAATGCAACATATATAGCAACGAAAATGTCTCTAGTATATATAGGTGGTTATTTTGTAATTGTTTTTGGCTCTATGGAAATTTAGTTAGTTCATTTAAAACTTGAATATTTTGTTAATCATACATTTTACCACATAGGTACTTGTTATTGATATCCTTTGAAATTTATTTGTCTTCATATTTGTTTTGTTTTTTTTTCTTTCTCAGGCCTGTGTTCAGTCAATTAGTTGGGAAGGCATCAGTGTGGAAAGCTATATCTCCAAAAGTAGTACAAGTTTCTCTCAATAAAAGTCCAGAACTGGAGGAACACTTTAGGTCAAAGATGAGCAAGAATGGCATTTTCTTACCAGCTCCACCAAATTAGTTTGCTACTTAAGAGATTTCTTATATATTCTTAAAGAGTACTGTTGGTTGGCTGCTTAGATTAATGAATTTTAAATACTTTTTATATTACGCACTAATCGTTGAGATCAATGGTCCGGATTGACTTTGAGGTAACTATTTATAGTAGTACTCGTTTGATTTGGGAGATGATCAAGATACGCGAGATATGTAGATTAGGAATCGAACGATTAGATCGAATTAGTGTTTGGCATACGGCAAGTGTAGGATGAATTGTTTGGCGAGGTGTATATTCTTGCTTAATACGATTTTACTTCAAAATTTGGTACCAAATAAAATATCGGCACACACCTTGTTACAGTGTATAATGTATATAGATGTAACAAGGTATGACCCAAGACAGTTCTAACGCCCTTATTAAGAGTTATAACAGCCGTTATTAGGGTTTGATTCCACTCGTTAGGGTTATTGTTGCAGCTGTAGTGACATACTTTTGATATAGATGCTGTGGATTTGTTTTTGGGTAGTTCTGGTTGCACCTCCCTTCAACCAAAATAAAATTTGATAAATGCACCACCCTTTTAATATGTGCACCTACTGGAACCAACTTCTCTTTGCCGATCGTTGAGAACTGAAACCCCTTCCTCACTTCTTCCACTAAAACTCCCTTTCCCACTTCGTCCACCAAATCACATACCAAAACCTCCTCCTTCCTCTTCTCCGTTGCACCACGCCCTACCACCACCACCCACCATACGAGTGTCACCCTCATTGCACCGTCCTCCCTCTCTCTCTCTCTCCACCGTACGGGAAATAAGGTTATTTTCTAAAAAGATTGCCTTGTCGATTCTGAACTGGTGACATAGCGAAGGTCATATCTGCAAGCCCTGTCGACATGGACTAAGCGGTGGGGCAAGTCTTGCTGACATGACCTTGTCTATGTCGCCAGTTCAAAGTAGACATGAGCCGACATGACACGACCTTTGTCATGTTGACTCTGAACTGCCAATATGGACAATTTGGAAATTTTTTTTTATTAATTTTGTTCTCCATCTTAGTTTACAGCCAACACGATGAGAGAGAGAGAGATGATGGTGGCATAGTAGTGAGTTGGTTCAATTTTATGAGGAAAAAAAAAAAAAAAAAGGGTCAGGATCGGGGGACAACCATTTATGACAACAATTTTTGACACCCATTTGGCATACCCACATAGAAGATGAATCAATGGCTGATTTTTTGTGAGGATGATCTCTATGTTGAGGAGATCATCCTCACAAAAATTCAAATCAGTCCAATATTCGTAGACTGGTTTAGAAGTTGAAGAATTATGGACCGTCCATTTTTACCGTGTAACTTGAAAACCACATTTGATGGGGTAAGAAATTTCAGAATGGGCTGATTTTTTGTTAGGATACTCTATATGGTGAGGAGATCATCCTCACCAAAAACTAGCCATCGATTCATCTTCTATTTGGGTATGCAAAAATGGTTGCCAAAAAATAGTTGTCCCCCGATCCTGACCCAAAAACAAAAGAGGAGGGTTGCAGGGGTGTACTTTGAGGACATGTTAGGCATTTTAAATTTTTATAGTTGTTGGTTTAGGGTGGTGTAGATAATGAAATGATAGGTGTCGGAATTGGCACCCTTTTATAAGGCAAATCAATGGTTGTCCATTGTTTGAAATTATTCGGACATGGTTGCCCAGGCTGTAGTCCTGGTACAACCCTACTTTAAAATCGTTGAAGTTTACCCTTTTATTGTAAGGATTTTATTCCGTTAAAATCCCTTTTTTATTTTTTTCATTTTTGCCCGTGGCCTTTTTTTTTCTTCCGTTTAAACGGTTTTATCGGTAACGCCCACAGTCTGAAAGTATAGGGGTATTACAAATTACTTCAAAATTTCAGGGGTGTTACAAAAATACCGTTTAAAGTATTCTACTATCAAATCATGTGGGCTACCCGGTACACTGTAATGTACAGATGGCAGTCCCTTATTGGGGGACCACATGAAACTTCGCCCACAAAAAAAAAATCTCGACTTGGGTTTATGCAGGACTTCGGGACCTGGGATCTACCATTGGTCCCCCGTATGGGCTGCTTCTTGGATGAACTATATCCCAGATAATCAATAATTGGTGAAATCCTAGTCATCCAATTAGTTACTTGATTTTGAACAGTCATTGAAGTACATGGGCCACTAAACTATGCTTGAAGCCAGCTGAACACTAGATAGACTTGACATCAAATGTGAGAATTAGGGGTGTCAATGGGGAGTTACACCCATTTCTTACATCCACTTCTTACACCCGATGGTGGGTCCACATGGAGATCATGTTGGTCAATCCAACCGCAAATTGAGTTATCCTTGACATAATGATCATTATTACCAAAAATCAGTTCATTTCGACATTGCTAACCATATAAGAAAACTGAGTCAAACTAATGGTTTATTTGGACGGTTTGGATTTTTCAAATTAAAGTCAAATTCTCATGAGGTTAGAAATGTTGAACTGTTCTGATTTTTTACGACGAGGGTAACCATAGTATAGAAAACTCAATGTGCAGTTGGATTGACCAACACGATCTCCATGTGCACCCTACTGTCGGCTGTAAGAAGTGGATGTAAAAAATGGGTGTAGCTCCAGAGGGACCTGTCAATGGGTACCCAATTATAGAGAAAACAATGTGCCAGCAAAAACGACGGTGCTATAATCACCACCAAGGGTGGAGGGGTCCATAACACATCAGAATATTCTCTTGTCAAATCATGTGGGTCCCACATCTACAGGTGGTGGTGATCCCACCAGAATCATGGCTATTCCATTGAAATTATTTTCATGGGTTGATTTTAACGGTAGGAATTTGAGCATTATTGAGCGTTATTTGGGTGCAAAAATCCAAAGGTTGTTAATCACTAATCAGGTTGATTTTTGGTTTGTAGGTCTACCGAGGGTCTGGCCAAACATCCATACGGTCAGCTCCCTCTGATCTTGTGCCACGTGGCTCGTATGGAGTGCTGTGACCGGCTTCCGTCACAACATCTTGTGACACAAGTTTTTCTCTCATAATATGGTCCATGTATCATTACCATTTTAAAAAGCCAGACATTTAATAAATGGAAAATTTTCAAAACGAACCTAAGTTTAAGGCTATTTTCCAAAAAGAACCGTATTTTTTGAAATTTGTCAAAACAAACCTAGGACGCCGAACCGTTTGGCGAATTCTCACGGAACTTTAAAATGGCCGAATTGCCCTCTTCAAACGATACGCCGAACGGTTTGGCGTATGTTGTTATAACCCGCCATACAATATGGCGTATCATTTTGTGAACCGCCAAGCGGCTTGGCGGTTCACAAAATGATACGCCGTACTGTTAGGCATTTATTTTTTACCGTGTTAACTTGAAACCCACGTTTCATGATGGTAGAAATTTCAGAATATGTGATCTAACGGTGAGGAGATCATCTTCACCAAAAATCAACCAATGATTTATCTTCCACGTGGGTACACCAAAGTTGTGTATGAAAAAAAGTCAAATTGCTGTCAGACGCCACACTGTTTGGTGACAGTTATTAACAGTCGCCATACTGTTTGGTGGCGGTTATTAACAGTCGCCAAACCGTTTGGCGTTGGCTATTAAAAGTCGCCAGACCGTTTGGCGACTGTTAATAGCCGACGCCAAACGGTTTAGCGACTGTTAATAACCATCGCCAAACAGTATGGCGTTTGACAACAATTTGACCTTTTTTCAGGCAACAATACAAGGGCAAATCTGCCATTGAAACATTTTTTGAGCACACGCCAAAAGGTTTGGCGACATAGGTTTGTTTTGATAAATTTCAAAAAATACGGTTCTTTTTGAAAAATACCCTTAAACTTGGGTTCCTTTAGAAAATTTTCCGTTTAATAAATGTCTCGTACTTTCGTACTTACATTACCAATTATTAAAAGGGTAATGATACATGGTGGTCCAAGGGCCATGGACGTTATCATGCTACATGGTGGTGTCGTTTCGTCCTTGGCCAAACAATGCTCAAAATCTAAAGTTAAAAACAAACCATGAAAAAGACTAATCCAAAGGATAGAAGTTACTAATCAGGATGAATTTTCCTATGTAGGTCATCCTAGGGATGGGACAAACATCTATACTGTCAGTGATCTCTAATAGTGTGCCATGTGTAAGGTGTAAGGTGTAAGGTGCACGTGTCGCACATAGCCTCCCCCTAGAACCAATTAATGCACCTATAAAAGACCAAAATATAATAGCTACAAGTTAACTGCAAGGCACGTAATGCAAGTAAAATCTACTCACCTTAAACCACGACTTGCGTCATGTACCCATTAGTGCACCTATATTAAAGACCAAAACATTGTAGCCACAAGTTAACGGCACAAATTTTAACCTGGGTCAGACCGTTAGATTAGATCAAGAGGGTATTGCCAAAGTTTGAAAGTATAGGGGTATTTTACTAATTATTTTCAATATTCAGGGGGTGTCACAAAATACCCTAAAAGTATTCTACCTGGTCTGGGATACATGCAGGACGTTGGGACCTACCATTTAGTGTGCAGGGTATCTTCACTAAGCAATGAGATTATCAGGTCAAAACTAAACATGATCAGATGATCACAACCAATAGAAAAATAATTCATTTATTTCGATGGATGAATCTGGCAAATGTTGACCAATGAGGGGGATCATTACATCATTAAAAGGTGATTAACATTACAGGTTCGCCGTCTGGGCTACCTCCTGATGAATTATACAGGTTTTGGACCCCGATTACTAATTGAGTTGGATCCGGTCTGATGCACAAACTTCCTATTCATTACCTGGACCTGACACCCAAATACCAATAGAGCCAACCCCATTGATACCCCTAATGAATCGACACTGTGATGCCTAAATGTTCTTTGGAGAGCAAAATCATCTCTGTTTGAGGTCATTGAACTGCCTTAACTCTAGGCCTAATCAGTTTAAAGAGTGTAAAATGTAAACCTCCAACTCCTGGTGGAAGCTTGCAAAATAAGAATCCTAAAACAAAAATGTTTTGGAACCCAGAAATCACAACGTTAGAAGTTGCTCAAGTCTAATATTAAAAAAAATAATCAACATGAACTAAGAAGTTGTAGTATACAAAAGCAGATTAAAAAAGGATAGGGAACTGTACAAAAGACCAGTTGCACCTTCCCTTTGTTTACATGTTTACAGTGTTTTTCACAAGGAAAGAACTACCATGGAGTTGCTATCGGATTTCCCTGCAACTAGTATTTTGAGAGACTATTTGTTTATTCATTTAAAAAATTAGTCTCACAAGGGACTTACCGTGTTCTCAAGGCTTTGATCCAATCAATTTCCACTCTGAAATCACCCGGTCCAGATTTTGCACCGGGAGCACCACCACCTGCATTGACGGAGAGAGCCATGCCGACTATACGCAATGGATTCATTTCCATCTCTGCATCTATGATGTTCCCTTTCCATGTCGGTAAGTATCGATCAAGAGGAATCTGAAAGTTTGATACTAGTTAATTTCATACACGCCACGCACAAAAAGTCAGAAAGTCGGAACAAAAACGAACATAAGCAGCCACTCGTGCAAACATAGTACCCATACTTTCAAAATTTCACAATTTTTTTTGAGATTTTCACGTTATTTTCTCAAGAAATTAGATAACTGAATCTTTTATTTTCTCACAAAAGTATCATGAGATTTCACAAACTTTTGATGTTTGTAGTTTATGAACAGACATTTAGTTTCAAAGTTTTTTAATGTATACTTCCCCTTTCTTCTTATTTTAAATTTAATTTTAAGTATTTGCGAATAAAACCCTAAAAGACAAAAAAAGTTCTGAAATTTACTGAGAACTTCCCCCGCCAGAAATTTCACAAGAACAAGATTTGGAACTATGCATGGTTAAGAGGTTAAACCTTAGGTCAATTAGTTGACATTCCACAGAACTGTGTGCTCGTAGGTTCGGTACCAGCTTACTTAACTGGAGAAAAAGGAATTAGGTGGAGTTCCATGCAGATATACATCCATTTACTTGTTTAACTCTAACTACAGATACAAAAATTGGGTTATTTGGACACGACAACCTTTGGAAACCCCAATATTGTTACTTTAAGATATAGTAGTTATTGTTGAGGTTGTCTGATAGGTAAAACCACCTTTCTCAGTTCTTTCTAGGTTGGAAGTGCGTTAATTTCTTTAAAGAGTGGGGATGTGGTGGTGGGGGTGGGAGTGGTTATGTACTTTGAAAGGAAGGGGTTTCTTCGGAGTGGTTATTCTAACTCTCTTGCTCTCTTGCGTTTTCAACTCTTAATGAATTCATAACAGCCTAAAGTTAATTAGATGGTGCCATCACAAGGTCGGTTCACATTGCGCTGACAGTGGTGACGGCAAGGTTATAGTGTAGCAACGGTTGTAGGTTCTAGTAAAGTTGTGGAAGAGGGGTTCAAAGATGCTTGCCAGGTTTTGAGGAGGTAAGACTAATCCTAAGGGCTTCTGCCTAATCTAAAAGAAAAAAAGAGAACTTACATACGCTATCAGGGAACATGATAGTAGGTAATATGGTCACGTCTTAAGTATACAATGAGGCAGTTGAGCTTTAAGAACCCTCAGGCAAAAAGGCTGATATAGGTGGGATTTGCCTGTGGAAGGTCTAGTAAAGAAGGTTATGCGATATACACCAAATTTGTCCAAATCGAAAAGTTAGAGAGGACTTTCTACTTCAGCAGATTTCAGGAGAAGGTGATCATGATGGGTTGGTAAGGCAAGTGGGCGGTTTCACTATCATGGTGGAGATTGTGAGGGCTAGAGATGGTAAAATCACCACTCCTAATTCTTTCTTAGGTTGAAAGGAAATTAATCTCTAAGGGGTACTTTTGGGTAAATCCGAAATAGATTTGGACCAGCCCTAGTATTTAATTGAAAAAAGAAAGGAAAAGATGTAGTCCTTTTGGATGAGAGGATCTCGGGAGTGGTTCTTCTCCCTAGCTCTTTTACTCTATTGGTTTATCAACTACTGTTGAAATCCTAAGGGCCTTAATCTTTTGAGGCAGTGCGATCATGGGTTGGTCTGGGTTATGACAAAAGTAGTAGCAGAAAGGTTGCAATGTAGCAACATTTGTAGGGTTCGGTTAAGTTGTGAAAACGAGGTTTAAAAGCTTCTTGCCGAGTTTTGAGAAGGTGACTCTAATCCACACGTATCTTATAATCTCCCTTGATTAGTGGATTTATCATTTGTCAGATTCCTCGAGGATATAGCCACATGCTAGGTGAACCATGTTGCCGTTATGTGATATTTATGGTTGTTTATACTTTATTTTCTCCACAATTTCTTTCTCTTATTGCACAAGATCCTTGGGTTAGTTCACGAGTGATCCGAATACAATTATTTGTAGTTTGTGTGGTTGATTTCCAGTTAATGAACACATCATGGCAGTCCTAGCCACACCGGTTATCATATGATATTTTCTGGGTTGGTTATCATAGGATAATATATGGGGAAAGTCTAAAGGGATAATCCCATTAGGAATCCTATAGTTCGCTAAAATTTCCAAATATATGGTTATTATCTAATTAATATGTAATCGACGGCTTTTCTGCATGGTGGCCAACCAAGAGTTCCAATAATGAGAATGACATGAGGGGCATGGAACTTGCCTTTGCAATATACCAGTCGTCTCTGGGTACAAAAACAAAAGCTTGCCATGAACAGTCTTCTTGTTGCCCTGGCGAATTTACCCAATTCTCTGTGTATATCTGCATTCAAAGAAAGTGGTTACCAAAGGTTCAATAAGAACTTAAAAGTTTAATCCAGTGAAGATTATGTCACAAGCAACCACATGAGCGATACATGTCCAACTTTCTTTTCCTTTTTTTATTTTTTATGAGGAAAGAGAAACTCACAGTAGATATGTAGCATCTTCCATCTCCTTTAAGCTTCAATGCTAGTGTATCATATGCATCCAAGTCAATGAAGCCATCAAACTGCACATAAGGAGAAATTAGGTATGCTATCCTTGGTGCTAATAGTAGTAGTCTAATGGGATAGGACTGATTGGGGTAAGGCATTAATTGATCTCTGTTTCCCTGGCTAAGTTGAGTTTGCTCAAGGAAAAAAATAAAATTACTTAACCAAAGGCTTCAAGAGGGAGACTGGCCAACCAGGACTTACTTTATATAAACTATGATGAAATATACAGAGTAAATTTTTCAAAATAAGAAAAAGGGAATTACTATTTCCAGATAACATTTTACTTCTTACAGAGCAGCAATGCTTTTTCACTCCCTTTTTAGTTCTTCCAGAGTTTGCTTCATCCACTGCAGTGGAAAAGCATTGGTGCTCTTGAAGAAGTAAAATGTGCTCTGGAAATAATTTTCCATTAGAAAAATAATACATTAAGGCTTGTCTGGTTGTCCTTGAAAAAGTCATCTAGAAATGATCCTTTTCCATAAATGTTCATAAAAGATTTCTACATCAACACATTTTGACTTATGAATCCCATCTTAGAAAAGTTTTCTGTAGCCACCACACAGGGCCTAAGTTCCAGTAGTCAGGAAAAGTGAACAAGTACTTTCATATGGATTCAAAACAATATATCAACATGTATTTTGATTAAGCAATATCTCCTTACAGACTGAAAAATATCTTATGTACTATTGCAATTTTCTTAATATAGTTCATTTCCTTAGAAAAGAAAGAACGGGCTTTAAAATGAGATCCTTTATAGCTTCACAGTTATAATTCGAAAAACCTATTGCAAAGCAAATAAGCAAGATCTTGCTAAAAATTGCTTTGTTCATCAGGTCTAGACCATAAGAAGGTCTACCAATGGCCCAGCAGTTCACACTGCCCATGTGCAGGGGGGCTGGGAGCTACAATTCCATGGTCCAACCCAGGACATCTTGATCCAAAAAGTTGACACAATTTTATGATTTTAAGCATCTGATCTAATAGTCTATCTTTGGTACTTTGGACCATTCGACATAGTCTGTTGAATGGCCAAAATATGTGTTCCATGTACCAGTATGTCATTGGTAGGCCTCTTTACCCATCTATCTTATGCATCACTATGCCTTAAAAACACATTTTCTCATAACATACAGACCAAACCTCACCAGTCATGAACTCTGCACTAGCCAAATAATACCAGATCTTATATCTAATTTTCCAATTATAGAGTAACGAAACAACCGTAAACACTAATTGAACGCATGCTGAAGAATTCAAAATATCGAGAACAGCTTTCCATGGTCACTCCTGACTCTTGACCCGTAGATCCGTAAGAACGTTGGAAATAAAGTTCACCTTCTTAGACCGCATTCCACAAAAGCCGCTGCGATTTATTTTCCACTTGGAACCCTCAGTTACATCCAAAGAAAGGTTGCCGGAGAAAATCCCTTACAAACAAGAAGAAATCATGAGTGCAGAAATAAAAAGTATCAATTAGAGGAAGACCTCAAACTATTTCCAGCACAACAAAAATAAGGGTAGATTAGTAGTTAATACAAGGACAGCTTTCAACTTTAAGCAAAATGTCACAGAAGGATGAGTTAAGTACAAATAAGAACTCAGAAGGATGAGTCAACTTTCAATAGGGTACTTAGTGCTGTATCTCGTTTCAATCTGCTGGTTGAGAATACTACGTTTATTAAATAGAAAAACTAAAACAAAGAAGGGGTGAATCCATTGACCCCTTTGATCGAGCATGTGTTTCCACTTCCTTAGTGGGCCTCTACCCATTCGAGCCCCATTACCTTTCTTTTAGTCCCTTTCTTGTCTTTTCCTCTCTTTGCTGGCTCTATAATTTTCTGTTGCCAATGAAAGAACGAAACGACAACTAACTCACCAGACAAACAAGGAGACCCTACTAAATTGCTATCAGGGTTTAAGTTTTGTTATATGTTTCTCTGATGATGTTGTAGTCACAGATTGTCGTATTCACAAAGAAGAAAATTCTAATCACATGCTGTCATGTTCAAAAAGAAAAGAAAAAGCTCTAGCCTATTGTTACTGGAGATGAGATCTAAGGTTATTATATATAAGTTTATCTTGCCCTAACAATTGTTTACATTCCACGTCTTTTTCAAGCTACATATTTTCCATTTACATGTTAAAAATAAAATAATTACAACTAATTATGAGTTCTGAGAAACAGAAATACATGTTCTACAAATGGACACAAAACTTCATGATTCATGAGAACATAATATAGGGTTCAAGATTTACACCAGAAAGTTTTCCCAAATTCTTAAGAATCTAATCCAAGTACCCAAAGTAAACTTCCTTTGTTCACAGAAGAAAATAAAGAATTTTGCCGCATGCTCATAAGTAAGCACTCCATCTCATAGAAAGTATGTTCCATTTTCCAGATACAGATCATGGGAATCCACCAAACATCAAACAATGTGAAGGTTTATTTTTTCTCATGGCCTGAAAGTTCCGCCAACATGTGTAGATTGTAAAAAGCTTTGGAACAAGAACCAGAATTATGAGTTAGCATGCATAAGTAGTTTAGACTGAACTTTCTTTGGCCCTTTATTTCTGAAGTCTCTAAAGTCCTTTTGTTCGTACTCTGATGACATAATTGCAGTGAAAAGCAGACATTATTTGCAAAGAACTATTCAATGCTGTATAACAATCATCATGCCATGATGTGAGGGGACATATGTAGTTCATAGTACCACATAGACCATTCCCAGCATCTTTGATCTCCAAGGACGCCGAGGACAAACCTGAGAAAAAATATAAAGAAATTACAGAAATTACGTGCTTTTTCTAGAAAAACTATACAACATAGGCAACTCAATGCATGAGCATAAACAATAATCAAGAAAAAGTAATGAGTAACGTTCATTCGTAAAGGGGTTTCATCAAAATAATGTAATACAATGGCATACAACATACAAATAAAAGACCAATATGCTTAAGGATATATAAAATTCTATTGCAAGTCTGTAATTACTTCTCTCCACCTTGATGCCCAAAAAACTGCAAGTGCATTTTTCATCACTATATTAGAATGAAATACAAAGTAGGCAATGAAAAACAAATGGGTAGTTTCATTGATGAGTAAATTAGCCATAACAGTAATATGGAAGGAGGTGACAAAGAAAACTCAGAAAAGGTATTCAGAGACATTAAATATATAAAGGACATGGTGTTCCCACCATAAAGGTTGGTGGTACCAGCCTACCAGGTCAGTTATATAATCCCAACTTGACCAAGATGCATGATGTATAAAAGTCTAACTGTACAAAAATTTAAAGATGTATCTAGAGAATGCAGACCTCCATACTCAGAATCTGAATACAGATGCCACATTTTCAGCTCCTCCTTCGAATTGAAATTAAAGAGATATTTTTCACTTGGAGGCATCAAATCTTCAATGTTCCATGTGAGAGCTACAATTTAACAGAGAGAGAAAACAAAAGTTAGCATAACCATACA
Organism: Euptelea pleiosperma; assembly: GCA_035048495.1. Lineage (NCBI taxonomy): Eukaryota > Viridiplantae > Streptophyta > Magnoliopsida > Ranunculales > Eupteleaceae > Euptelea > Euptelea pleiosperma. Next base: position 17,166,201 of record CM068543.1, read on the forward strand.
CAAAAGTGGACAAAAGAAAAAATTGATTCCACCTAACATCATTTCTTTAAGTAGTACACTATAATGCAAAATAATTCCATCTAGCATCATTTCTTTAAATAGTACACCATATTGCAAATAATAAAGGCAAATAAATTGTGAACTTACATTGAATGTCACTTGTTCAAGGAAAAAAAATCACCCAGAAATGTTGGAACTCAAGTTAGTGATGTTCAAAAGGATCAAGGATAATTCAAATTCCCGTAGAGACAAAGAACACATAAAAAGAAGGAAAGAACATCGTACTTTCTATAGTATACTAGTACAGCAATCAAGAGAGTATCCAAAACTCGTACTTGTCAGAAATGTGTCACCAGGAACAAATTAAGGATTGTCCATGTCAAAGTAATACCATAACTTCCATGATTTCTATTTTTGGTAGGAAAGCAAGCCAGTGGCTAGTAGGTTAGTGGTGAAAAGGAGTTCTGAACCCAGGCTAGTGTTTGGTGTTGCCATGGGTAAGCCTGTTTTTAATAAGATTAGTAAATCAAAGGAGCAAACGGGTTTTGAACAAAAAGCCTGTAACTCAACAATAAAGGCCCTCACATACTCAGACAAGTTGGCATTTGCAACTTTCACGAATTTTTCTCAAATTGATTATTATTCGATTCAGGCAACTACTCATTTCTGAATACAACCCAAAAATGAAAATTCCAAATCTGTTAAATCTAATATCTCCATACCCAGAGCAGATACCATGGTACGCAATTTTCTGCAACAGCAAATAAAAGACAAGGAGAGCATTTGATATTAAAGATTAGCGAATACCCAATTCACTAATCAAGCTTGTCATGAGAAATACAAGCATTGAACTATAATTCTTCCACATCCATATGAACAGACAAAAATAAATAAATCGAGTACCAAAACCTCCACTAAATCAAATACTAGTAAATACCCACTTCAGAAATTAGCCTGTATAATGAGAAATTCGAGCTGTGAGATCTAGACAAGATATGTATGAACATGAAAAGAGGGTTATGGCATTTATTTTACAGAGTGAGTGAGGAAGGGGGAGAGAGAGAGAGGCCAAAAAACTCCATTAATTCAGATAAAAGTGACTACCCAGTTCAGAAATCAACCAAATTATCAGAAAATTGAGATGCATAATCGATAAATTTCCATTAATGCACGAAAAAAAGATAAAAAGAGAAATGTTAAACATACCTTTCTTGGTTGCATCGATGGTAGATCGCCAGAGTGCTCGAAACCTCGACATTTTTGCTGGCGCCAAACTGAATGAGAGCGAAGGATTTCAAGAGCCAATCGAAAGAAAAGTTGATAAAAATTAGAAAATATTATGAATAGCTGAAGCTGTATTATGCCTCGGACACAGAAAACTTAGCCGTGCTTCTGTAGAAGCGTTTGGACTCTCGAACAGCAAGGGTACATTTGAAGAAGGGAGTGCATATTCGCACACTCCATTTCCTGTTGGGGCGGACTCTGGTCGGGGCACACGCCGCACACCCCAAAAAGAAAATTTTCTATTCAAAAAACGAGTAAGCTGATCGGCGACCACCGACAAGATAAGCCACGTGGCACATGTTTAGAGCACACTGACCGTATGGATGTTTGGCCAATCCCTAGGTGGATGTACAAACCAAAAATCAGCCTGATTAGTGATTTCAAACCTTTTGATCTTGTACCCGAAATACTGGTGGATAGTGCTCAAATTTCCACAGTTAAAATCAACCCATGAAAATGACTCCAACCAATCAAGATAATTTTTGGTTTGTAGGTTCACCTAGGATTGGCCAAACATCCATAGATCAGTGTCCTCTGAAAACGTGCCACATGGCCAGGGCCGGCTCAACCATAAGGCGGTCCCCTTAGCCCCATGTGAGAGAAGGCCCCAGTCCACTAACCGCATGGATGTTTAGCCCACCACTTGTCGGACATACGAACCAAAAAAATTAACCTGATTGGTCATCTCTAGCCATAGATTTTAGTACCTTTTAGGATTTGATTCTAGCCATTGGATTCAAGCATGCTTTTTGAGTAGTAAATCTAATGGCTAGAAATCATCAATCAAGCTGATTTTTAGTTTGTTTATCCACCAATATATGGGTTGAACATTCACAGTCATTACGCACAAAAAATGATCTACGTAGGGCCGCGATAGGTCCTCTGCATGGACTGCAATGTAAGTCCTTTTCATCTAAATTTTTTTTCAATATTTTTTTGATTATGAACAGTTGTTAAATAAGATTTACTACCATACAGAGAGTTATAAATTTTAATTAATACAGTATATTAATGGGGCAGGATCCGTGGACAACTATTTTGGCGGACCCACATAGAAGATGAATCAATGGCTGATTTTTGGTGAGGATGATCTCCTCATCATATAGATCACACCCCCCCTGATCAGCCCTTTGTCTCTGTGTTTTCACGTCGGGAATTCTTTGCAGATCAAGAGATGTCAAAGGGGGATCATTCCATCTCAATTGAAAAAGCAAATATCTTTTCAGGAAGAAATTTAGTTCCGCTTCTGTGGTGCTCTTGAATTGCTTTTTCTTTCTACGTTTTTTAATGTCTGATCCCGCATAATACTCTTCAACATTCAGCCCCCATCTGAAATTTCTAATCCCATCAAATGTGGTTTTCAAGTTACACGGTAAAAATAAACGGTCCATCATTCTTCAACTTCTAAACCAGTCTACGAATATCGGAATGATTTGAATTTTTGTGAGGAGATGATCTCCTCACCATAGAGATCATCCTCACCAAAAATCATCTTCTAAGTGGGTCCGCCATATGGTTGTCCCCCGATCCCGATCCCGAACCCGAACCCGATCCTATATTAATATATTAAATATTGAAAGGCCTCATATGGAGTTTTCGCCTTAGGCCTCAACTTGCATCAAGACAGCCCTGCACATGGCTCATCTTGTGGGCGGTGGCTGGTCAGCCAAGTTTTACTTGGCTTATAGAGAGATTTCTCTTTTTTTGGGGTGTGCGAATATGCACTCCCTTTGAAGAAATGTAATGTAACCTATCTAATACAAAAGGTTTGTGTCTGTGATCATTGCAATCCATCTTATGATCAGATCCACGGCAAGATGATCTTGGCGTGGTTTGACGGACCTACTTCGTGGATCAACCATCCCTACACCGCTACAAATGCATGATGCGTAAAACAGGTGGACTTCTTCATGGCTGCATACTAATATCCGTCCATGAAAGATAACAGAGCATGTCCCGAATCCACTAGTTCATCTACTTAAGGTATGGGAAATCATCATTTGAACGAGCTTTATTCAAGTTGGTGAAGTCAATGCATACCCTCACTTTCCATTTTCTTAGAGAGGAACCATATTGTTTGATATTCATTTGGGGTACTTGACTTTGCAGATAAACTTGGATTTTAACAGTTTTCGGACCTCTTCGCTCACATTGTAGAGAGTGGGAACTAGCTTCCTCGGCTTCTAGTGGACAGACCAAGTCCTGGGATCAACGTTCAACTTGTGACACGAACTTTGGATCTGGACTGTGCATGTCCTCAAAGTGCGTCATAGTGTGGACGAGGTGATCGAAACCTTTTTTGGAATTATACCAATTTTTTCGAGTAGTTAGACTCCTTCGACCAAGCTAACCTTCCTCTAGAAGTCGGTTCTCACCTCTATCAAGCCAACTCCGTGTATGACCGAAGCGAAGTAACGAGCTTTAATGGTTCTGTAATCGGCATAACTCAAGTTGATTTATGTTAACCAGTCCCAAGGTGTGGTCTCTTTTGGGGCTGCAACTTGGTCGGGTTGGAGGTCAACCCTAGTCGGGTTAGGTAAATCTAATGGTCAATAAAATAGCCGCTATGCTAACCATTAAATAATAGCATCATTGAATTTCCAACACCTCATGAAAGAAAATATGGAAATTTTATAATAATGATAAAGTTCATTAACTCAAATACATGATAAAAGTTACTAAAGAAATAACCGAAAATAATATCAAAGAAACACAATATTTTCAATATCAACCGATCACATGAAATGCCAAAAATGTAGTTTCAAGGATATTTTGTAATTTCACAATAGGGTTATAGTTTGCTAAGGACAAACATCCATGGGTTGTTGCATTTGTCAAATGTAGTATGGATGTTTGTCGATATACATATATTTAGTTTGTATGTCGGGCTAGGGTTGGGCCGAGGCTCAACCCTAACCCAACCCAATTTGATCGGGTTAACAAAATTCCTGTCCGAGCCCAACCCAAGTTCTAAAAGGGTTAACCCAACCCAACCCTAATGTCAGGTTCAACTCGTCGGGCTCAAGTTGAGGCCGACCAAGTTGTAACCTTAGTCTCTTTTTGAAAAAAAAAAAGAATGCAAAAGGCTGGCTGTCGTCACAAATGGGTTGGTTTCAATATGAAGTAGTAGAGACATCCACAATCGAATACCAAAATGAGGGTATCGAAATCACGGGTTGAAACTTGGAACCATCTTACTCATTTGAAGAGAAGAAAAACGGATGCCAGAGACTTTTAATCAAGAGGAGCATCAATTGCTTCACTACTATGGCACATGCTTGTTTGTGTATGGACTAGGGAGGAAAGGTAGCTTAACTTTCATGTATATGGATTTATTTCAGGTAGCTCGTGTTGGCGTCACCTGGACCCATGAAATGTTGGGCCATCTCTTGATGAAGCGTTAGCCCAAACCTTTAATTTTAATTACATGGGCCAGGACTTTGGTACTTTTTTTTTTCCTTCAAGGGGTTTGTCCAAAAACTGCTGTAGGCCAATGGTGAAAAACAATGAAATCAGATGGGCAGGATTACTGAATTAGCGTGACTTTCGGAATGTAGTCTCTTGAGAGGAAAAATTTTAGATGCAGAAGACTTTGGATGCAGTCGATCCAGAAGGGTCTCGTGGCCCTACATGGCTCATTTTTTTGGGCCCACTGACCGAATGGATGTTTACCCCACCTCTTGGTGGATATGCGTACCATAAATCAGTCTCATTGATTTTCGCTAGACATAGATTATAGCACCTTTTTAGGATTGAGTGTAGCCGTTGGATTCAAGCATGTTTTTTTGCATATTTTTCGGAACTTAATCCAACGGCTAGAAATTATCAAATGAGATTGATTTTTGGTTTCCATATCCACCAAATTGTTCTGGGGTGGGAAATCGCTTAGGTAGGTCCCACAGTACCAAGGATATTAATGGGCCAGGTTTAGGCCAAGCAAAGCTCAGCCTGATAACCAAGTCTGGCCCGATAAGAGACGTAATGGGCTGGGCCGTTTGAATGATTTGGGATAACTTATTTTTAATGAAAGATATCCCCAACCCCTGCCCAATTATTTAGCAGGCCTTAAGTACAAATCTAGGCTGAGTACCCTAGTTATTACTTCAATGTCCTATACGAAGTACAGGGTGGGAATTTTAAAGTTGTACGGGCCTCATTTATACATAAGACCAAAGCCTCTTCCAAATTCGGCCCATCATTGAATTTGTAGTGGGCCTTAGCTTGCAAACATCACAGTATTAAGCTTAGATATGACCCATTTATTTAATGGGCTTGAAAGGGTCTTAAAGATAATGTTCAAGGGGGGGGGCTGGAAGGAGCAGCTCAAAGTCAAACCCATCTCAAATGGGTCAGGCTAAAAAGTCCATCACGTCAACTAACCCATGTACACCCTTGACCCAACCGTTGATCCCAATAATGACCAAATCAGCCCAACAAACATGTACTCCCCTTCATTTCTAACTTCTGGTATTGACCCAATAACTGTGTGTTCAGTATCATGGTTGTGCCACAGGTGGTAAGAGGAAACAGGGATGAACTTCCTCACCCAAGGAGCATGCGTATCTAGCACGACCCCATTTTATTCCATTTTGTCCTCCTAAAATAAATGAATCTCATTGACCTATCTTGATCAATTCTCTTTAGCCAGAAAGAGCGTTAAAGAAATCGAATCTACTCCGGTGCCGCTCATGGATGTTGATCAGAAGAGGTGATCCCCAACTGTCAAAGGGCGACATTAATCGCATACACGATATCGATCAATCTAAACGCTTACATGATCAATCCAAGTGTTCCTATTGTGTTTCACTAGTAGGCGACAAACGTCGTTGGATGCAATTTACTATAAAACCAAACATGAATGAAACCTCCCTCTGTAAAATTCAAACCCTAAAAACTATCACTTTTTCTAGGGTTTATAGGAGTTCAGAATTTTGAACCCTTTCTTTCTTTTCGAATACGTGACACTGACCCAACCACACTAAGTTCTAACCCTACATGTATAGACTATTGGACCACTTTTGTTGTGAAATGAAGGTGCCTTTAAGATTTCTGTCATGTTCCTTGGTGTGAGCTTTCAATATACTCAAGGGCAAGGTTTTAAACGTTGTAACGGACGATTAACATTATAGTTATGTCTGTTATAACCCGGTCACGTCTGAGTAAATAAAAGGTCAAAATAGGATTATTTTATTATTTTTCAAAATAGCCTCTATAATGATAAAATAAGGGATAACAAAACAGACAGTTATAACAGCAGTTATACTGTTTTTTTTTTTTTTTTTTTTGCATTATTTTCTAACGTAACAGCAGGTTAGAGCATTAGTACTATTATAACAACCGTTACAATGTTTTTCTAGACCATGCTTAAGAGGACTCAAGGGCCGTGTGGACCACGTAGAAACGGATATTTTCTAAAGAAAATAACCCTTTAGGGGAAATGACTTAAGTTCCTTACACTTTAATATTTTTATTTAATCTTATTTACTTAATTTATATTGACTAGTGGGTTGTGAATGATTGTAGGGGTGTTTTTGGAAGAAGTGTGAAAATACGAAAGTTTCAACCCAATGGGTAGTTTAGAAGACTAGTGTGGAGAGGAAAATCTATAAATTGCGACAACTAGTCAAGACACAATTTAAAAATCAAAATTCTAAAGTTATCCATACCTAGCTATTAAGGGGTTTTGGAATATGGAAGTAATGACATAGAAATTAATTAGGTTCAACATTCAATGAATTAATAGGTACCTATGTAATCTTTTTATAGGTAATTAATAGTGAACGACACGCCCCAACTCGACTTTTGGTTTTAAAATAGTTATAGATATGAAATTATGAACTCATAGAGCGTTTCATATAAGAAAGCCATACTCAACAGGACCATATATACCCAAATTTTCGGATTTGATCCATTCAACAAGAAGATCAATCACACGGACAACAAAATTTACATGGTTCGGCAGTGTGCCTACGTCCACGAGTGGGAAGAGTTCACTCTCTCAATATACAAGTGAAACCCGGCTCCCTTTAAAGAATATATATAATTTATTGTACAATGAAATACTAGAAGTTCCTTCAATACAAGTTGTACCCCAACGCAAATTGTATGAACTAGTACAGAAAAATAACACCATTGTCTCTAGTGGACTCGTGTAAAATTGTAACTTAATAAACAGTAAAATCTTTGAAAAATAGTATTCCCTGCAGAATACAAGACACCTAACACAACACTTTTGAACCTGATTAATAACCGTTCTGGTTTAGGTAACCTTGTATACATCTTTCGTTTTTGTGGCTAGGTCTTGACCCGATTGATAATGGGACCTGATCCAAGCCACCAACCTGTTGACCTCATCTATTATAGAGAGAGAGCACGGCCATGAAGGTGGGCTCAAGATCAATGTCTACGCATCCTTTGCATGGTATTATATCATGTCAGAATGACGCGTCAAAAGAGAACAGACAGTCGGCATTATTGGTTCAACCCAGAACTTATGCTATTTAATTGCAGTGAAAGCATATGTGGATTGTACCGTTACATTCTTAATTAGATGCAGCTGGAGGTACAAAAAATAAAAATGAAAAACACTTTTGAAATTTATCAACGGTGATCAAGTCATGTTAATGGTTACTGATCGTATCAAGAAGCCACACGATTCATGTCTTTGATACCTAATGCTGTACAATTTGATACAGATGCATCCCTAGGATAAGTACAGTTTGTGATACACTCGTGAATGTAATAGGGTTAGGGTTAGGGTTAGGGCTTGAGAAGATGGGTTGGTCAACAGCCATTTAAAGAAAATCTTAACTCCTGGCATGGTTGATGGTCAATTGCTTACCTAAATTGTAGTTTTGCTTTCCTACTCCAAGTGATACGTCCCATCCTTGGACGTTATCTTGACACGCCTTATTTGGGTGGGGCCCACATGGAAATAAGTTTAGAGCTGTGTGTGTGTGTGTGTGTGTGTGTGTGAAGATAATCTCCTGATATTCCTCGTAAAAATGTTCACAAAAGTCTAACCTTATTAAATGTGAACTTGTAAAGTGTGAGAAAGACTGTCAATGAGATGATTTTTTACTGATCGGATGGTTTCCATGATTAGATGATGATCTTCACTGAAAATCAGTTCTTTAAATCATCTCTATGTGGGCCCCACATGAGTCATATTCAAAATAACCTAACCCTAGGTTAATATTACAGGGGCATGTTATGGTATATAGTATTTTTAACCATAAAAATGAAGCCATGCAACCATAATAGGAGAGGAGGAGTGTTTGGTTGCAATGACAATTCCAATTTCCATTGGAATGTAATTATTGGTACGTGTATAAGCCATTTTTTTTTTATAATTAAACAGTGTAAAGTTAAACCAAGGTTTTACGTACGTGGACCATTATAATTGTATGACGGACAGGGGGGTATATATGGACAAATCTAGTATATGCAACTGTTTGAGTTTATCCACCATTGAATGTTCCTTCAAACACGTGTTTTTAATTTATAAAACATATTTTTTTCGAAAACATTGAAATAACACATTTTTCAAGGGTCATCCAACCGTACTAAGTGACCCCAGCATATATTACCACTCCTGTTATTATGTCCCGATATTTTAAAGGACAATAATGAAAAATAATGGAATAAAACAATATATTTTTTAACGTTAACAAATAACAGCTGTTATATTCGTAGTAGTGCTTTTATAACGGGTTTATAACAGATTTAATGGCTGTTATTTGTGAGAATTTATAACGGATTTTAAATTTGAAATTCAAAATTTTCAAAAATAATATGAAAACAAGGAACGATATTTTCGTAATAACGGTCGTTATTTTAAAATAACAACCATTATAACGGGATAGCATTAAATCAGAAATAACGTAATGGGACCAGAATGTTAGCATTATACGGCTGTTATTTTTGTTATAATGGCCATTCTCCGAAATATGATGTAAACCATCTTTCAATGGTCGTGTTTTAAAGGGGTGGGATATTGGCACCTGCCTTTTTACCCTCTAGACCCACTTTTTTTTTATTTTTAAAAAACAACCAAGTCCCTTTTCTCTTGTACCCACCATCTTAACCCAAAAAAAATCAAAAAATGTGAAGAGAATCTCGCAGGGAAGAGAAAACGAAGCTGCACGAAAAGACCGCAGCACCACAACCTATCTGCCCAAAACAGATCCAGTGACTCTAGCTTATCTGCCCAAAAGGGAAGAAAGAATATTAATCTTATAATTTACAACCTAACTAGACTTGCCCCCACAACCAAACACTACGACTTCGTTCAACCAAACGCCCCCCAAAAAATTCTATTAATGAGAGAGAAGAGAGAGAGGGAGAAATAGTCAACAATATCCAAATGAGTTTCCGTGCAACTCTCACGTGGAGACAACTAGTCGCATTGAAGGATTTAGTAATGGTTGGGGGCCCCCTTAAAACGATTATGTCCTCTCCCTCATAAGGGACTGCATAAACGTGGGCACAAGGCTCTAAATGCCTCTTCACAAATGACCTTACTGCCCTCAATCTTTTACAAAAATAACAACATAAATAAATAAATTAAAAAGCTAAAAAACAATTAAAAGTTTAAAACCTGTCGGAAATTTGGAATCCGGACGCCAGGAAAAAGATTTTTAAAAGGTTAAAATTGGATCGTAAGGTTATAACGGATATATAAAGTTGCCGTTATGTCAGTTTTAAAAGCCCATTATAACAGGTCAAATCATAGTAAAAGTCGTAATTTTATTATTCGATTAACATCGACAATGGTAAAATAACGAACATGATAACGGCTGTTAAAACCTTAAGTTTATTATAACGATTTTTAGCAAATAATATAATGGTCTTGGAGCATTACCATAATAATGTCAGTTATAACTTTTTTTTCTAAACCATAGTTTTTCACAAGGTTTTAAATTACCCGTTACAATAGTCTCATAAACTTAGGGTCTGTTTGGTACGCATGCAAACCATTACGCGTACAATGGTTTGTGCATGTAATGATTTGCACACCTATATTATTTTCTTGCGTTTGGTTTGCACTAACTTTGCATATGCAAAGTTCAAAATTTACGCATTGTTCATATTTACTACCATTTGGTCCGTGCGCATGCCCACTTAAGAAAACACAGAATATGTGGGCCCCATATATTAAGTACGAAAAAAAACTAGAATTTTTCGTACATAATTATGTGGGCCCCATATATTTGAACATGAATTCAAATTTTCAAAAACGAAAAAAATTAAAAAAACAGAAAAATAATCGGCAATAACATAATTAACAGACGTTCTTTTTTTCACAAAATTTTTCAAAAAATAATGGTCGTTATTTTTCGGTATATTTTTTCTGCATTTTAACGGTATATAACGTAACGAGGGAGGTCTGAATCCGTTATGGCAAAAATAACGGCCGTTGTAACGGATTCAGACCTCCCCCGCTACGTTATGTACCGTTAAAATGGTCAAAAAATAACGACCATTATTTTTTGAAAAAAATTGTGAAAAAAAGGGCTATTATTTTTTCTAAATTTTTAAAATTTTAACTTTCAAGGCAACTTTTTCTATTATTTTTGTTTTTTTTTTTTTGGAAAATAGGGTTTGATTTGATAAAATATTGGATTTTAATTTGTACCTTATGCAAATCGTTTGCACTAGGAGGTTGTGTAAACGATTGCTCAGGGGGTAAAATGGGCTTTTAATTGCTAAAAAGGGTAAACATTCATTTGCCCCTTTGCATGTGCAAATCGCCGAATGCACACGTACCAAACATGTGTGGAAAACGATTGCACGCATAAACCTATTTGCACACCCAATTTGCACGTGTATCAAACGCACCCTTACTGTTGTGACTGTTATAACGTGTCACATCACATCTAGGGGTGTCAACGGGTCGGTTCCTAAGGTGGTTAGAACCGGAACAATCGGTTCAGTTTCTTAACAGTTCCAGTTCTCGAAGTGATGGATCTGGAATTGGAACTGATTAAGTATTTCTGTCTGTTCCGGTTCCGATTCTGGGTATAATGGGCAAAATCTTGAGAATATGAGAATTTTTACACTATATTTATACATTGGTATCGGTTCGGTTCCATATTAGAGTAACCGGAACCGGAACCATTATTTTCAATTCGGTTCCGATTCTGGTTCCTTTTTAATCGGTTCCCAAAAGTTTGGAACTAGAATCGGTGTTTTCGGTTCCGATTCCGATTCGGTTCCGGTTAAACAGGTAAAATTGACCCCCCTAATCACATCTGAGTAAAAACTTGTCAAAAATATTATTGTAATAGTTTAATAATTTTTTGCAATAAAATCCGATAAAAATGATATTTTTTCCATAATAATGGCCGTTACAACGGATATCTCATTTTATTGGTTTTAGGCCTTGTATAACAGTAAAAAAAAAACGCAATGGGGTCAAGGAGTTATTGTTATAACCTATGTTTTAAAACTTGCAAGTTGATTCAGAACTCGATCAAGTAACTCGATTGTATTTCGAGTCAACTTGGCATACAAATTCGGATTTGCAAGACTCACCGAGTTGACTTGGAAATCTGGCTGGGCCGACAAGAAACATGACCGAGTCAATCGTTTAAATGGTGAATCGACTTGAAACTTTTTTTATTTTTTAATTTTTAAATGTTTTCAGTACTTTTTTCTAGGCTCAGGCTCCGAGGACCTCCTTTTACTAACCCCTCTCGGCGTTCGTGCGCTTGGCCGTGGATTTCATGAATCCAACAGTGTTTGTCAACACCCGCCAAAAGTGAAAATGTGGTGTCAGTTCGGCATTGACAACCACCATTGGATTCTTGAAATCCGCGGCCGAGCACACGAACACCAAGAGGGGTCAGAAAAAAGGGGTTCCCTTGAGTCGTTAAATTAATTATTAGATATTTAAATATATAAAAATAATATTTATTAAAAAAAATAGTTTCTTTTAATAAATATTGTTTTTATATATTTAAATATCTAATAATTAATTTAGCGACTCTCCAAGTCTACTCCGGAGTCAACGCGTGGACTTCCGAGTTTGAAGACATTGGTTATAACGGCTATTTTTCATGCAAAAAAATAAAACATATTTTTTAAGGTACAAAATTGCGATCCAAAACTAACCAGATCTCCATTAAAGAACACGATGATTGGAGGCAATCTAGCCGATCCCATAATTAAAAAATAATATGCATATGAATCGCACAGTGAAACTCTGCAACGGAAATATGACCACTCTGGAACTCTTATCATAAATTCTTAGATTTTTCAGTCTGCCTGATACCGTACGTTGTTAGGATTGAGGGTGGATCAGAGTGGTCAAACATAACTGTTGCAGCACTGCTGCATGGGTTCACCCGTAGCTTAACACGTACAGTATATAAATTGTATTAAACTGGTTTGATTGAGATTGAACATATTTAAGTGGACACGTTGATCAAGGTAGACATTTAAAACTGTTATTTAATGAAAAAACATGAATCCAGGCCCCACATTTAAATTTCTACATGGAGGAACTGTAGATTTTGTTTGGTGTTTCACCAACATTTGCCTTTGTGGGAAGATAACCTTCACAAGTGGGAATTCATTGCCTGTAAATTCTTTAACTGCAATGTACAACAGTTTTGAAATCATGCCATCTCTATTTGGATTTTGGCAAGTTTCACCTGGAACTTGTTTAGGCTGCATTTGGGTCAGTTTCAAATTTTGGGTCCGGATCCGCGGACTCTATTTTTCACCCAAACTCTCGACCGTGGATTTTGCTAAATTCAATGGCGGTTTTACTTTGGTAAAGTGAATGCCAGCTCAGCACCATCAACCACGGTTGGATTTCCCAAAATCCATGGCTGAGAATTTGGGTTAAAATTTTGAGTTCCCGGGTTCTGAGCCTTAAAACTTATCATAAGTGGTTACCTAATATATATATAGAAAAATGTTTTGGCCGTGTGGTAACCATACAAAAAGTAGGAGGTTTTGAGTTCAACTCTCTTTGGGATCACCCCCGAAAGAGTAGGGTAAGTGACTCAGTCCATATTAACTCTTCTATTACACTCCGGCACGTGTGGAAGGGGTGACTATCGTGCCCGGGAGATTAGTCGCGGGTGCTCTAAGAGGCCCAGATACCCACCGTTTCAAAAAAATAAAAAAATCATACAAGAGGAATGCTTGAGTTAGGCTGTTTGGTATAACCATGCAAGAAAATGCTTTTTTCCTTAATAAGTACCCTACTGTGTTTGGTAAAATTAGTAAATTTTTTGGTTGCAAAAGCGAAAAAAATTGAAGTTTCTATGAGTTACAAATATTTTCTTCTGGATGAACTTATAATTTTTTTTTAAGAACGACTTCCTATAGAAAAGTAATTAATTAGACGAAGAAGCCACTTAGAAATGGCTTTTGTCTAAGACAATATGAGAGCTTAGTGATGTTTAAAGAAGTTCGAGTTTTATCAAATGCATAGTTTTTTTTTTTTTTTTCCTATAAGTGCTTAAAACCGTTAAAATCTAGCTTATTAGGGTTTTTAAACTTTTCCAACCGCAACTAGCATTTAAACATGAAATGTGTAGCTTCACACTGTAAAAATGAAAAAAAGAAGAAGCTTCACACGATTTTTTTGCTTTTCTACAAAAGCTTAAAATGATGAACAAATATTTTCCTAAGGTGGGGAGCCCCCGCGACAGATTTGCAGTGATCCAAACTGACCCTTAAATCACATAACCTAGGTATGTTTGAAAAATTCGTATTTTCATAGCCTGCCTCTATCTTAATTCTCAAAAGCAAACCCGATCCTGTTTTAAAGACAAAATCTGCAAAAAAAAAAAAAAAAAATAAATGGAGCCTACAAGTGAACCAAACACAATAAAGGACTGGATCACTTGGACTAGCTAATCTTGTCTGGCCCCACTTTTTGGATTTCGAAACAGGCCCTTAAAGAGCAAGTACTAGCTTTAATCCTAGCCATTGACTTATTAGCTAAATTTTAATATAACTTATTACAAGTAAGTGACGTACGGACCCAGCCAATTAATGATGGAAATATAAAAAATTTAAGCCTTTTGATTGGTTGGCCTATTTATTACGTACTCTCCATATATGGTCTTCTAAGTGGGCATATGTGGCATCACTAGGTCTCTTTGTGCATGATGGCATCAAGTTGGAGATAGAAAAAATTAAATGGGTATTTTCCATTAGTGGATTTTGAGTAAACAGAGAAAAAAACTGTAGCATTTTCTTGGGCCTTACTTTAGATTGAGGGCGTGTTTGACTGCACAGAAAATTTTGCCGAGAAAATACATCTGCGAAATGCCTTAAATGGCTATTTGATTGCAATTGAGAACACATATTTCAATCTTGTGAGAAAGTAAAATCGAATTTTCGAGTGGAAATGAATTCCCACCTATCTAGATGGGAAATGAATTCTGGGCTTAGTAGGGAAAATTATTCACAATTAAATGGCTTGGTAGGGAAATTATACGGATGTAAAATGGCTATTTAACAATGGAGAGTTGTGTTTTCCCAAGGAAAATGCAATTTTCCCACTTCGCAATCAAACACGCCTTAAGAGATAGTGGGGTTGTCCCTCTCTGGGGTAGCATGGAGGAATTGCTAGGGTCCCCCAAAAATGACCAAAATTTAGCAAATTAAGATGTTCTTCGTTGATTTCTTAGAGTTGTCAGCTTAGCCTTTTTGGACTAAGGGGGAAGTAGAAAAAGGTGAAAAGGACGAGAACCTGGTGAAGGGCCTGTTTGGAATGCCATTTTTCATAAATATATTTTATTTAAAAAATATTTTTTTTCTTAAAAAAGGTTGTTTGGATCATCATTAATACTAAATGTCTTTATCTTATCTTAGTGGGTTCCACCAATATAATTGACGAGAGTATTATTTGGGGAGGGGTGGGAATAGGGTTTCTATATTTATTATGTTAAATAAGCACGCTAAAAACGGCTTTCAGCTATTTTTTTTTTAATTTATAAAAATAAGATTTTTTGGCTTAAAAATATATTTTTACGGAATAAATACTTTTTAAAAAATATCATCTATATTATTTAGAGAAAAAAAGTCTTTTTGAGGAAAAAAAGACTTTTTCCAAGTTTAAAAACGTCGATCGAAACAGGCCCTAAGTTAATTTTTGACAAGCATAAAAACTAAGTAGAGAGAGAGAGAGGCCTCTTTAAAGAGAAGCTTATGTCATTATTGAGTGATTAAACCCTCATTTCCTGAAAGTGATACTTCAGTCTAATGGTCATGCATGATTATTTGATCATTTTCATATATTAATTAAAGAGATGCTTAAAGCTTTTAAGAAGAAGATTGTTTAAGGATTGCATTGTCACCAACATGCTTATAAACAAACAAGTATACCGCGTCTCGTCTCGAGATACGGGCGAACCTTAGATTATCAAGATTAAACTGAAAGGAATTTAATTAAAAATTGCACATGCATCAAATTAAATTGTGCCAAGGTTACGATTTTTTTTTTTTAATTTTTTTTTAAAATAATATCGATAACGGTAAAAATAACAGACAAAATAATGCCAATTTTAATGTTAAGTCCTTTTTTTTTGGGGCATTATTTTCCAAATAATGTAACGGTCTTGAAGCGCGCGTTAATGTTATAATGACCGTTATAAGTAACATTTTTTTTTAAGACCAAGTGACGATGCATGTCAATGTGTTGGACTCCAGTTTGTAACTATTTTGTCGCAAATCAATTTACTCGCAGATTATCAAAACAGATCCCACCAACTAATTCACAGTGAGAAAGAAAAATCCATTACTTGCAATAACTACGGCATCGCAAATTTCTGAGTTTCACTGACGACCATCGCTCATTAACATCCACTTGAAGCGGTTGAACACTACTGCCTTAAATTGAACAAAAATAAAATTATAGAAAAAAGTTAATAAATAAAGAAATTAAGCGTTTTTTAAAAAGATTCGTCGAAAACTAAGAAATTAAGCGTTTTCAATTCGCCATGCAGTTCTTGTCCCTCTATGCCGTTGATCTCTAACTTTGCTCTGTATATCAAGAATCATAGACGGGTTCTAATTCGATCCATAGTTCTAGTGTTATCCCAGATTAGAAATTTCCATAATTTTGGATTACGGTAGTTAGAACATAGTCGATCGAATGCGTTATATTCTAATTTCGAAATGTTAATTACCTCAAAAAAGACATGTTACTAACATGCAACACCAAAAAACTTACAAGTACACGATTTACTTGGACCCCTGCGATTTGAACAAGTGTAATGGTTCATTAATAAGGTATTTACACATGTCGGACAATATAGAAAGGCTGGAGCTGGCAGGGATGAAAGGAATTAAGGAGGGGACCCCATGGTCCTTTCTACCAGTACAATATGGGGTCTTAGGTCCTTTTCATGGCTGACCTTAAACACTAATATTGCTAGCTATTTTCGCCTTTTTTTCACGACGCCCTTTTGCTACACCTTAGATAATGACTAACATTCCTTCGTGATATTAATTAACCGTCAATTAATCGTCAATTAATTAATTATACTTCCTTTTTTATTTTAATCAATTTTTTTTTTAAATTATCGGAATTATTTGCTCTTTGTTTAAGCCCGAAAATTCGACCCGCCTTAACATTCAATTGGTTCAAGTTGATTTGGTGACAAAAAAAATTGATTCCGCGAGTCAAAAAATAATTATTTTATACAACTAATATGAATAAGCTTTATAAAAAAGTATTTGAATTATTATCCCAAAAAAGAAAAAAAAAAAAGATCGGCTTTTTTACATAATTACTTGCTATAGAAAAAAAAAGAAAAAAGAAAAAAAAAGAATTCTTAGTCTTTTGTATTTAATTTCTATTTATTTTGAGAATTTTACGGAAGTGATATTTTCGACATGTGTTATTAAAATGCGCCTGGCATATCTTTCATTTTTTCTAATAAAAATATATAATAATATTTATTTAACTTATTATTATATAATTGGCTCAGGCTCCAGTTACCACCCTAAAATAACAGGCTCTCGTTACTGGACACCATATGAGCCATGTGGCACACTCTTAGAGGACTCTGACCATATGGATGTTTGTCCAATCCCGAAGTGGACCTACAACCAAAAATCAGCCTGATTAGTGATTTATAAGCGTTGGATTCGACTTATTTTCACGGGTTGATCTCAACTGTGGGAATTTGAGGTACAAAGATCCAATGCCTAAAGATCACTAATCAGTCTGATTTTTGGTTTGTAGGACCAACTAGGGATTGGCCAAACATCCATACGGTCATAGTCCTCTAATAGTGTGCCACGTGGCTCAATTCCTGTAACGGGAGCCTGTCATTTTAGGGCAGTCACTGGAGACCGACCCTATATAATTAAATTAATATACAAGGAATTACTGGCACAAGGAATGGCCATCATGGTCACATGGAAGCTTATTTAATTGGATCCCAAGGCCTGGGCCCGTTGATTAGGAGGCCCATTAATGGAAAGGACTTTTATTTAATGAACCGATAGAGGACTAAAATGCAATTATACCCATATTATTTGTGCCCAATATTAAGGATCATGACAAAACTTACAAGGGTAGATTGGTCTTTCTGTCCGAGTCGCCATCATCATTTATATGATTGGAGATGAGAAATTGACATTAGTGACCGAATTCGAACCAAACCCCACGATTCCCAATTCGGTTAGTCGGCTTTTATTACCTCATTTTCCAATCATGTTGCAATATATTGACTCGGACTCAACTCGTTGGGCTAGCCATGCAAGTTAGGCTGAGTTCATGGTTCAAAGTCTGGGCCGATCCCGGTCTGGATTGGGATCGGAGCCCACATATTTAACTTCGTGGTATGTGCTATTGGGCAATCCTATCCCTGGTTTGAAGTCTCTGGATTGGAGGCCGGATCAGTTGTCGCCAATTCCAATCCAGATCGGTCTGATCCAACATTGCCTTGAACGTCTCTCTCGAGACGATGTGAAGGTTCTTTATAGAACAGTGCATCTCGCGATACGATCCCAAAATGAAATGGATCAGTGGGCATCAATCCCGATCCTGATTGGCCGAGATTTCGAACCATGATCTTATCTTCCAATATTCAAGATCCCCGACTGCTCTGAGTTGACTCGTCCAAGTCTGAGTTGACTGGCGAGTTCATCAGCTGTGCTATCTTGAACCCAACAGAGTTAACTTGGTTAAAATGGATCTTCCTAAAATTGTTTATACCCATATAAAAAATTACAAAATTACCCTTATGAAATATGTGTCGCAGTCTTGTCAGATAAGAGTGAGAGACTAATCAGGCAATCCTGCCCACTGGTATTGGGGATATTTTTCCTCACCTTTGACCAGGATTGTTGGTAGCCATGCAAGTTTGGTATATTTATCAGGGAGAAAATTTTAGATGGTAAGAAATTGCAGCAAAAGTCGATGCAACCACTCTCAAAAGTCGCCACATACAAACTTTGGTTGATTGATGAATTTAATAATTTGTCTTATTTGTACATGGCGCACCAATTGAATGGCCCATATCAATGCGTAGGTGGGCCTACTTACTTCATTTGAAAAGACTTAAGGGTAGTTTTGTCATTTAATAGTTGAAATATGTTTTTTTACCCAAAACAAAAACTCTGATAAAAATTAATTTCTTTGATCCGATTTATGACGCTGACTTTCATCTCTGCCCATTTCTCTATTTATCAATTTCTCTCTTTCTCTCCACCATCACTTCTTCTCTGTTCAAAATCTTCCCATCTTCTTGTGTTATATGCCGTTATAAGAAGCTTAAACCTCGACCTTCTTCTTGTGGTTTCACTCTGAAATGGGTCGATCTCCTTGCTGTGAGAAGGTGGGCTTGAAAAAAGGTCCATGGACCCCAGAAGAAGATCAGAAGCTCTTAGCTTACATTGAAGAACATGGACATGGAAGCTGGCGAGCTTTGCCTGCTAAAGCCGGTGACTATTTTCGCAGATATTTCAATGAGTAAACTTCTTAGTCGGATTTTGTGATGTTGCTCATCGGATTTCTTTGTTGTTTGTACTTGTAGGTCTTCAAAGGTGTGGGAAGAGCTGTAGACTAAGGTGGACTAACTATCTTAGACCTGATATTAAGAGAGGAAAATTCAGTTTACAGGAAGAACAAACCATCATTCAACTCCATGCTCTTCTAGGGAACAGGTGATTGCTGTTCTTTTTTTGTTGAGATCTTTTTCTAACAAGAACACTTAATAGATTCTTGATTTAACTTTCCCTAGTTTTTTTTTTCTTCTTTTTGTTCTCTCTTGATTTTGTGGACTCTGGCCTATCCATTTTTTGAGGTTTTTTTTCATTTTAGCAGGAAAATCTCAGTTTTCTCGATTTCTTTTAATTACTCTTGGAATCAAACAATTTCACACCTTTTTTCAGGAAAATGTTGGACTGTTCTCCTTCTTTCACTGGAATTTGCTAATGGTGTTTTCTCTTAAATTACTATAAACTACTAAGTAGTAGCTTAAAATTTCATAAGTACTACTAGTTTTAAGTTGCTAGAAAACTAAAAAATTAGTTTCTTTTATTCATCCACCTTGAATTGGTTTTTTTTTTTTTTGAACTATAAGCTGGGGTTAGGCAGACCCCTTACCTGCTATTAATCACAAAAAACATTACAACCTAGTATAAATCCTTCCTTCCGCATCCACCTTGAATTGTTACAATGTGTGTGTGTGTGTGTGTTGTTTTTGTTGTTGTTGTTGTTGAGTTTTTTTTTTTAATTTTTTGAGCTCATCTCCACTCAGAGTGAGATAATTCATCTACCTTACCTTCCTTCTTAATTTACATGAACTTTGTTATTAATGGGCTTTCTACAATTTTTATTTTCAATTACTACAATTGCACCAACTGTTCCCTTTACTTTATTTAGAAGTGTAATGGGCTTTCTCATAATTACTCTCAACTACTCCCAACCATCACTAATTTTCATTTTTTTTAGCTAAAATTAATAAATATTTTCCATGATATACTGGTTACAACTTCGAATTATTTCTTCGGAATCTGTATATATACATGGTAGCAGGACCAAAGATAATGCTTTGAAAAGGGTTTTTTTTTTTATGCTGATGATCTTGAAATACTACTACAACGTGACTTAATAATTGAGGTTTCTTGTGTTTGATCTGCCATGAAATGGGTTTTTTTTTTCTGTCTTTAATTAGAAGCTTAGAAAGTCGTAAATGCTTGTATAGTTGATGCTTTCTAGGGTTTATTTATCTAAGGTTTCTGTCTTGGTATCTTTTTTTTTCCAGGTGGTCGGCCATAGCTTCGCACTTGCCCAAGAGAACAGATAACGAGATCAAGAATTATTGGAACACCCATCTCAAGAAACGATTGGCAAAGATGGGTATCGACCCAGTGACCCACAAGCCCAAGAGCGACGCCCTAAGCTCGGTCGACGGTCAATCCAAGAACGCAGCCAACCTTAGCCACATGGCTCAGTGGGAGAGCGCTCGTCTGGAAGCCGAAGCTAGATTGGTCAGAGAGTCAAAGCTTCGGTCCACTTCCTTCCAACATCAACTCGGCTCGTCCGCTTCGAGCTCGATGACTCAGTTGCTGAACAAAACTTCTGCTCCAACTACGCAGCCGCTTTGTTTGGACGTCCTTAAAGCTTGGCAAGGAGTCTGGTTAAAGTCAACGAAAGGTGGCCATGATCTTGAATCTCCAACGTCTACATTGAGCTTCTCCGAGAATACACTTCCATTACCAACCGTTGGATTCAGCGATAATCCAACAGGTGCGATCGAGTTCGTTGGCGATTCGGGTACTTCTGAAGGAGGAATAGTAAAAGAAGAAGGTGAAGAAGAAATGAAAAGCTTCGGAAAATACAAAGAGAGGATGGAGAATTCAGTGAGCTTCACTACAGGCCTTCATGACGTTGCATTTGCTGTGGAAGACCCATGTCCATGGACCCCGGAATCGTCGAAAACTAGTCATGGGCACATAACCGCTACGAATTTCATTGATGGGTTCACTGATCTTCTTTTAGATAATTCTGATCATGATCATAATTCATCAGACGGCAGTGGAGATTCCGATAATGCCGACGGAACCGACGACTACGAGGAGAGCAAGAATTACTGGAACAACATACTCAACTTGGTGAATTCTTCACCATCTGATTCACCTGTGTTTTAGAATCACCGTCTTGTGTTTTAAAAGTTTCCATGTTATTAAACGTACGTGAAAGCTTCTTAGTCTCTCTCTTTCTCTCTCTCTCTCTACCTTCGACACGGTCAGACTCGGCCGTTTCCACTCAGTGTTTCAAAATCGTCAACTCAGTAAAGTCCAACATTTCTTCTCTTTTTTTTTTTGGCCTTTCTCGTCTCGTCTAAGTTTCGGAGCTAGGGAAGAAAAAAAAAAAACTAATTCTAAGTAGGGGGATAAGAAATGAATAACGTATCCATTTAAGGGGGTTTTTTGTAATTTTTTCTTTCCTTTGTATTGGAAAGTTCACTTTGGGATATATATAAACAATTATTATTATGTTTTATATAAAAAAAAGGATATATGCATTTATGAACCGTCTTTACTGCTGTTGGTTTCTTGTCGCATTCCATTCTTTCTGATTCTTCTCTCCTATTAATTTCTCCGCTTCAAGAGAAAAATCAATTTCTCGGGTACGAAGATCTCCATGGACGTACTATTTTGAGTATGACAGGCTCCTGTTACAGGACACAATACGAGCCACGTGGAATACTCTTAGAGGACGATGACCGTATGGATGTTTGGCTAATCCCTATCTAGACCTGCAAACCAAAAATCAGCCTGATTTGTGATTTGTAGGCGTTGGATTGGACTTATTTTCATGGGTTGATCTCAACTGTGGGAATGTGAGCAATATTTGAAGTACAAAGATCAACGCCTATAAATCACTAATCAGGCCTATTTTTTGTTTGTACTCCACCTAGGGATTGGACAGACATCCATACGGTCATAGTCCTCTAAGAGTGAGTCACGTGGCTCATATTGTCTCCTGTCACGGGAACCTGTCATTTTAGGCTGTCACTGGAGCCCGACCCTTTTGAGTATTTTCATTAGGTCCCTGCTAACCTACGCGACAGCAGACCATCGGTGGTCAGGCAAGATTTACTCCAGTACGTGCACATGAAGATGGGTATTTTTCCCATGGAGATTTGGTTGGACAAAATTTTTCAAAGAAAGATCTCCAAAATTGTCGGCGGACCCACTGACGGATGAATGATTGGCTCATTCATTGATGGGCCTACACTCTAACCATTAGCCCGATTGGTGATCACTAGCTGTTAGATTCAAATATTCTCCACGGAGTGCATGGTTCGAAATCTCGGGAGTACTGGATCGTCCCGGCCAAGACTTCGAACCATGATGGAGTGATCTCAAGCCACTGGGTTCAAGCGTTTTTTTGGGTACTCAGATTGAATGGCTGGAGTTCACCAACCACAACCAGGCTGATTTTTGGACTTTAGGTCTATCAAGGGTGGGCCAATTATTCATAAATCAGTGGGCCCACAAATGTTCGGGACTTTTTAGGTGCTTCACAGCCCCAGAGTTCCACAGACGTAATTTACTCCACGTACGGCCATAAATTTTTGTCTCCTTGTGCTTTTAATTTTATCTTTTAGTACACGTGGCAACCTTAGGAGAGCTTCTTCAACCTTAGGAGAGTTTTTTTTACCTCTTTGAGTCAATTAATTTGTTATCGCGACTGACAGTAATACCCTTCTCAAACTTTGCTGACGGACGAACTCGTAGGCACCACAGTATGAGCCATGTGACATTCATAGAGACAACTGACCGTATGGACATTTGGTCCATCCTAGTGTGGATCGACATACCAAAAATCAGCCTGATTAGTGATTCCAAACCTTTTGATATTTGTACCCAAAATAGTGCTCAAATTCGACAGTTAAAAATCAACCCATGAAAATGGCCGGTGGCATCAAGTCACGATCAAAATCTTTGGAGGAAGCAGAGGTGTGAGCGGTAAAATGGAGTATTCTGGTGGTGCCTCAATTTTGCAATTTCGATGTGTTGGGGGAGCTAGTTGCTCAAATGGTGGTCTCCGTGCTACAGGATGGATCACTTTCTCTACGAAGGTTTTCTATAGCTCATGCAGTGATATTTTGGACTCTGTTTCCTTATTCTCCTCTCTATCGTTTGTTTATGTCCCCCGAACACCAAATTTTGCAGCTTATACTATAGTCGGTCAGGCTAGAACTTTTTTATTTCCATCTGTGTGGACATCTGATCTCCCTCCATCACTGGCATCGATTGTTTCCTAGGAGGGTACCTTCGATCATGAGTAGAAGATCAATATTTGTTTTGTGGTGTTTTCCAGTGGTTGTTTTCGGGAATGAAATGGTTTGATTACCACCAAATTAAAAGAAAAAAAAAAACCCAACCCCGCTTAAAATCTCTAATCAGGCTAACTTTTGGTCTGTAGGTCCACGTAGGGCTGGGCCAAATATCCACACGCTTAGCAATCTCTACGAGTGTTCCACGTGACTCATATTATGGCCCTTCATCAAGCAACGTTTAGAAGACACAATGGTAATTTTTTTTAGAAAGGTATTTTTGTCCAACGATGATTGGAAGAGGTAAAAAGTTAATTGAGAAAATAAATTCTCAAAAAATATTCATAAAAGTTTATTAGCGGAAGGCATGAAAGGACTGACTAGTTTAGATGGGCGATTATAAAAATTGTGGGAACTCAAGGCACAATGTAAGGCAAAAAGTCGAAGATGAAAACGAGAGGCAAAAGTTGGAAATAAAGGCCCACTTCCACAATTGCACTTACAGGTGCATACGGCCAGGAAAATTTTGGGTGTAGAGCAGTATATGCTTTCAACCATGTACCATCATCTGTGCATGCCATGGTCAGGCCCACATCACCTTTCGAAATATTCTCTGGCGAATTAATGCATCCCCACCTACCATGTACAAATGGTTCCTGATTAAACATAATTATATCTACATCAAAATCATAGGATCCTATATACAAATTAAATTTGATGGACCTGGGTTGGAATTCATCCATAGGCTTGCTCATACATGAATCCCATGATGAAAAAATGGTCAAATCCAATGTCTACAAGTCATCAAGCAAGCTGAATTTTAGTATGTAGGTCGACAGAGGTGAGCTAAACATTCATGGGATTAGTGATCCACGGCATTTTAGGAAAGGGGTCTTAGGGCAACTCCAACCAGTTTCTTTATCTTCAAATATAGAGATGCTTTTTTGAAATCCAACCCCAACCCATCTCTTTATTCGGCTCCAAATTTGAAGCTAGCCCCCGTATCTCTATTTGTGACTCCAAATATAGATATCTCTTATTCTTTGACTCTAAATAGAGATCTGCTTTTAAGCGTTTTTGAATTTCTATCTTTAGCCTTTCAGTAATATTTTAAACAAATTTAATTCTTTTTGTATCTTTTTTTAAATACCTTATGTGTCATTTTGACTCTAATTGGTAGATGAGCTGGTTGTATCATTTTTTAAGTACTTTTTGAAGGGTGTCTCCATCTTCAAATTTGAAGAAGATTCTTTTTTGAAGCTAAAATTTGAATACACTAATTGGAGTTGCTCTTATATATGCCGGACTCATCAGTCATCAAGACTTTTAGCCTTACTTGGTTCACAACAAATTGAGTGCAATGCACTCACTTGCCACAATTTTGAGATTGAAAGTGATTGGTTGGAGGTGCGCTAATGAACTGCCGTGCAAGTAGTTGACAAGCCCTTGCAAACTCCTTAATAAAATAGATGCAAGTGCATCCCAAAAACTGATGCAAGCAAGTGCATTGTGTTAGCTCAATATTTTTTTTTTTGAAAAACAACAATAATTATAATAACAACAACCATGATTATTTTTTATATTATTATCTTTTTATATTTTATTTCTTTATTTTTTAGTTTTCTATTTTTTTTATAAGGTCAGGTTCGAGGACAACCATTTTTTACAACCATTTGGAATACACACATAGAAGATGAATCAATGGCTGATTTTTGATGAGTATGATCTCTACGGTGAGGAGATCGTCCTCACAAAAATTCAAATCATTCCGATATTAATAGAGTGGTTTAGAAGTTGCAAAATTATGGATAGTCTATTTTTACCGAGTAACTTGAAAACCACATTTGAGGGGGTTAGAAATTTCAGAACGTGCTGATTTTTTGCAGGGTTGATCTATATGGTGAGAAGATCATCCTCACTAAAAATCAGCCATTGATTCATCTTCTATATGGGTACACCAAAATGGTTGTCAAAAGTGGGTGTCCCCTGATACCGACCCTTTTTAATATAGTTGGTCGGGGTTCCATAACCCCAAGCTCTCCCCTCCAAAATAATATTAATAATAACAATAACAGTTATAATCAAGGTTTTAAAGGGGCCGATATAATAGTATAATGGGCTTAGGGCGTTATCATTTTTTTCCGTTAAAACGAATTTTAACTCTGAGGGGCAAAAATTAAAAATAAGGGGAAAAATGGCACTGAAATTCAAAATTTCTAATTTTTAAAAATAAAAATAATTAAAAATAACTAAAGTAACAGCCTTTTTCACAAAAATTTTAGAAAATAACGGTCATTATTTTCGTTATAATGAAAAAAAAAATAGAAAATAATGTCCTTATAACGAAAATAATATATAGCCGCTATTTTTAAGCGTTTCAATGGTAGATAACGTAACGGGGGAGGTCTGAATCCGTTATAACAGACGTTTTTAAGACCATGATTATAATAACAATAATTATAATTAATAATAATAATAATGAAATCAACAATGATAACAATAATTATTTTATTGTACATTTTTTTTATAAAATCAAGAAATAAAATAATCCATTGCATTCATTTGCAATGCACTACCAACCAATCAACTAAACTTCATTTGCATCTATTTACATGGCATGAACCAAACAGTTGTGAGTGACTTACATCGCACAGTTCATTGTATTTTGCACTAAAGTGCAGCGAACCAAGCAGGGCCTTAGAGATTGCTGACTGTATGGGTGTTTGGCCCAACCCTAGGAGGACATATAAACCACAAACTAGCCTGATTAGTGATTTCTAAGCATTTGTTCTCATGGGTTGATTTTTAACCACAGAATTCCGAGAATTATTTGGGTTGCAAAGATGCAAAGATTTGAAATCACTAATTAATCAATATATATATATGAGTTTTGGCACGTAATTCCACCTACGAATGAGCCAAACCTCCGTAAGGTCAGTGGTCTAAAGTATGCCACCTGGCTCATACTGTTGTTCATCACCAACGTTGATGACCAACGTCCATCAGCAAAAGTTGTACTTCTACCATAGTACCATATCACCCTACGAAAGCCTCCGATCCACACATATATCGGAGATCGTTGGATACCAAAAAATGAGAGTGATAAAGAGTTATTATAGCTAAGATGGGCCTAGAATGTTGGTGCATGAGACCCTGCCAGTCTGACGTGATGGGTCCATGTGGATCCGGTAGATATGCCATGTAATTGCGGTTGATTCTCACATCATGGATATTATTTTTCTTTGATAAGACACATCATTGATATTAGGATAAAACTTTAATGACCGGGCCCTGTCATCAAGGGAGATGACAGGGCAGCAGATCTCGGCAAGTGTATTATGTACGGACGGAGGCCTCACCGCACACGTACACAAATGGGTATTTTGAAAAAGAGCACTCAAGTACTCACCTATGTACATGTGCGGTGAGGCCAAGGTGGTCCGTCCGTACAAAATACACGTGCCAAGATTTGCAGCCTTGTCACCTCCCTTGATGACAGGCCCTATTATTGAAGTTTTACTCTGGATATTATATTAGATGCATCATGACGGCTAGGACTCCGCGAGACTCTCAGAGGAGTAAAACTTCGATGACAGGGCCTTGTAATCAAGGGAGATGATGACAGGGCAGCAGATCTCGGGGAGTACTCTCCTTGGGGCCACCCCTGGAAGAGTAGTAATAATAAGTGGCTCAGTCACGTCAAACTCTCCCAGAACATTTGATGCGTGTGGAGGGCGACCGTGTCCCAGTGGACTAGTCGGGTGTTCTAAGAGGCCCGGAGACCCTCAGATTCACAAAAAAAAAAAAAAAAAAATTGCATCATTTTGATCTTATTTGTGTGTGATCTCGCGTGTACGTGCAGATATGTGCTTACGTACATGCAGATGCGATCGAGTTTATATTTAACTTTTTTGAGTAAACCTTAGCTCACACCAATGTGTGAGCAAAGCCGATCACACACTACTATGTGAGCCACGTGGCACATTCTTAGAAGATGATGACCGTATGGATGTTTGGCCAGTCCCTCGTTGGACCTGAAAACCAAAAGTCAGCCTGATTAGTTATGTCAGACCTTTGGATCTAGTACCCCAAATAATGGTCAATAATGTTCTAAATTATACGGTTAATAGAAACCCATGCAAATGAGTCCAATCCAACGCTTAGAAATCATTAATCAAGCTAATTTTTTGTTTACAAGCTCACCGAGGGACTAGACAAACATCCATACGGTCATCGTCCTGTAAGAGTGTGCCCCGTGGCTCATATTGTGATGTGTGATCGGCTTTGCTCACACACAAGTGTGAGCGAAGGTTTTCTCCGCTTTTGTGGCTTACATGCGTTTTGTACCATCATGATTCCAAGGGCTCGGTGAAATTCGTGGGTCAGGAGAAAAAATTTACGGTCCCCGGAGAATTATTTTATCTGTCGCTCGGTAAAAAAAAATAATTTTTTTACAGAATACACTGCACATAAGTTGGTCCATTTGAAGGCTCACAACCTTCCACGTGTCTTATATGGAAATTCACAGGCAATCGAAAAGGACGAAAGCAAGTCAGCACGTTGAATCTGGGCCCATTAAGCATGTGTCCATATAGCAGTACTCATGCTCCATCCCATAATCATCGTTGAACATCACCATCACCATCACCGATTTCTGGTTCTTAATTGCACTATATATTCACTACAATATTAGCGTGTACCTGGTCAAATTTCCTCGATTTCCCTGATGATCATCAAATCTTTGACCATTTAAAAGAACAGATTTATGTATTTCTTCTAGCCGTCCAAAAAGAATGAGATAGATCGAGTTGTTAAGACCATATCATGCGGTCCAAATTTAGCGCAAGATATCTCCTAGCATGGACCACCCACATCCATATAGCGGAACTTCAATGAAAAGATCAGAATAAATCTCATATCTTACCGGATCAAATGATATTAAATAGTGTCATATCATATAAATGTATGGAACTTCATACTTCCTCACTCAATGTACACGTGACACGTGCTATTTGTTTGTTTATTATTTAATTATAACATTCAAAATTTTGCAATCTGATATATATGATTATTATGATATGTTCGTGGATTCGTATTGAGAGCACTATGAAATCTATTAGGATGATTTACGATTACAAAAATAAATAAAAAATTAATAGTTGACGCAACGTGAAACAATAAAGAGATATAATCAACGACAATAGCACGAGGTTTGGAATCTACCAATAAAGAAGATCAACTCTCAAAAGAGCTAAATCATGAAATTTTATTAATAAAAAATTTAAAAATAAGTAAATTATTTAATGTAAAAACGAAAATAAATAAATTAAAAAATTATTAAAAATAAAAAAAATTGACTAAGCATGAAAACTGATAATTCTAGAGCATAGAAACTTGTCAGAATTGATAATTAGTGATTCTAACTTCTATAATTAAAATTATTATTAAAATAAAATCTTCTTAAAAGAACAAAATTGTTGTTTCCACTCACTAAACAATGGAATTTGACCGAAAAATAACTTCTGCAAACTGTGAAGTAGTGAGTATTGCGAGTCTCGTCGTTTTCTTTCAAAAGTGTCCGGCCTCGTGCAATTCTGATACTGGTGACAATGCCATTAATCCTCGTTTTGTTCAAAGTTTATTGACAAGTCCGTTAATACCTGGTGTGTTCCTTTAATATCGTTTGAGCTTTTGACAGTCCAAAAACTCCATGAAAGAATCCATTACTTGTTTTCCATCAATCGTGAATCAAAACGTGCTTTTTCTATCAAGCTTTCTATTTTTAGTAAATTTTAGTTTAGTTGTTTATCAAAATGTGTTTATTTTATTTGTAATTTTTAGATCATTTAGACAATCGGGATATCGACCCTGCAAAACCTGTCCCAAAAATGAATGATCCAAAAATTTAGTTTTTGGAAAAATTGCTGTAAATGAAAACTAAATAAAAGGGCATTTTAGAAAATAATTTTTTTTTTCAAAGAGTTTTCCAAGTTGAGGGGGGCAGCTGCCCCGTTGGCTCCGTCACTGCCAATGACCAATATCACGTGGTTTTGGTCTTAGCACCATAACGTAATTGTACAAGTTTGATTTTTTTTCTATGTTAATTAATTATTCTTAGGTGTGATATGATTCAGATTTAGTGATTTGATTTACTAATGGGGACGGCCGGATTCCCGAGCTTGCAGATATAGTGCATTTTCTAGTGTTCACAATTTTCACGCCAATCACGTTTATTGGAATCTGAATCAATATAGGTTTTTCGTATCTTGCGATAATCTATTTAACTAATTTCATTTTCTAGTAATTAATTTACGAGTAAACACGTTTCTGAATATGAAAATCGGTTATTGTGTCGATCTCATACCCTACACCATTCAAATGTGTTGTTTATAATCTCATTGTCAATATTTAAAAACTCAGGAAACCGTACTCGACTTGAAAGCAGCTCGCCGGATCTAGTTGAATATTCAACGACTCTCGAGTCGGCTCAATCAGGTATTTAAATTATAATAAATGCATAAGATTTAGAAAAAATAAGTTCAAAAAAATATTGAAATTAAATATAACTAAAAGATTATTATATTATCTCATTCTTTGATAAAAAGACCTTTAAAAATAAATAATTTTTAATTAGAGACGACTCAACAAGTACGTATCTGTTAATTAAGTCAGTAGCTCGAGCCTCCTTGAAATTCCACTGAGTTGGGTTCGTTGGGCCGAGTTATAAAATCATACTCAGTGTAACCACAAAATGAAGAGATTCATGTGGCAATTAGGTTTTAAATGGTCCGTTATAACAGACATTTAACTGTTATGTCCGTCATAAGGGCTTGCAGTTATAACAGGTCACATCTGAGTAAAAACAACATCAAAATATTATTACTTTTTTAAAAATAATCTTGATAATAGTAAAATAACATTTTTCCAAAATATCGGACTTTATTTCCGCCGTGCATATTACCATGTAACAGCCGTTACGATGTTTTTTAAACCGTGCCATATATTAGTAAATTAAATCACAAAAACAAAAAAATTTAAATGAACTAAGGGATATAGTACTCCAGTTTTTTCAAAACCGGAATGGACCGGTGATGTGGAGTTTTATGCAGAAACTGCTCTCAATCATTAAAACCGGTTGAACCTGTGATTGAATTAAAAAGAAATTGGTGACATGACATGACGGTTTGCCCGAGTTGACCCGGCAGTTGAACTGGTCAACTGGCTAAACTTATTGAAGAGCAACTTCCCCTTCAGATGGGGAAGTTGCCAACTGGCATCCATGTAATGTCGAGACTCGAGAAAATGAGTCCCGATATGTCTAGATTTGGGCAAAGAAGGAGATGAAGCTTAGCGATTTTGGAACTACACCTTCCCTTCTTTCCTTTTCAAAATGCCTTTTGTGAATTGGTAGGTCCTACAGACCCAAGTGTTCCAATTTTATGTGTGCTAGTATACTACGTACATACATCTATATAACAAAATAGGGAAGTTGTCTCCCCACTTATACCCACTCTTATCTATTTAGACGAAGAAGGGCTGAGATCTTATTCCCCAAATAGATGGTGGATCTCAGTCATTCACACCCAATTTTGACAAACGCTTTGTTGGAGAGTGCTGTGGGCACGGGCCACTCACTATCTATATAACAAGTGACAGTGGTTGTCTTATACCCCTCTTATCTTATATGGCTTCAATAATGAGAGGCTGAGATCCACTATGCTTCATATCGATGGCTGAGATTAACTCCCATCCGATTTTGATAAACACTTTGTCGGAAAGTACCAAGGGCACGGGCCACCCACGCATATAACAAGACAACTCAGTTGTATTCTCTTTTCTTATCTGCTTCATAAGATAAATAATGGTTGAGATCAAATCCATCCATCTAATGTGGACGGTTCGATTTCAGCCACTCAATCCCCCCTCATTTATTCATTCACTCCCACTCATTTGATCTCAATTTATTAAAAATTTGAAATTCAAAATTTGAATTTAGCACAATTATTTTTTGTTATTTTTCCATTTTTCCCTCTATGTGTTACGATCCGTTACAACAGCCATTATAATGGAAAAAAGGTAACGCCCCAGTCTGTTATACCATTTGAGTGCCGAAGGCACCTAATTTTTGCAAACTCTTTTGTCGGAGAGTGCTGTGGGCACGGGCCATTTACTAGTATGATACATAAGAGGGCAAGGGACCACCATTACATGGGTCTCTCTCCCCCATAAATAGACCTCCAGTGCTAAGTAATTAGTTTATGAGGTGATCATTAATATAATTATGTTATTTCAGTATGACCCACTTGTCTATTTGTCACATTTGTTTTGAAACTAAGGCCATGTTTGATTGCACGAAAAAAAATTTCGAGAAAATACATTTGGGATATGCCTTAAATGGCTGATTGATTGCAGCTGAGAACGCATATTTCAATCATGTGAGAAAATAAAGACCTATTTTCTGGTGGAAATGAATTCTCACCTATCTGGATGGGAAATGAATTTTGGGCTTAGTAGGAAAAATTATCCAGATTTAAATGGCTTGTTAAGAAAAATTATACAGATTTAGAATAGCTATCTAACAATGGACAATTGTGTTTTCCTAAGGAAAATGCAATTTTTCCACTTGGTAATCAAACACGGCCTAAGTGAAAATAGCGTAATTTGGCCACTTAATTTGCCAAATGAGTACATAATCGGTGGCAATCTTTGGAAGATGGTGCCTTATACAATTATGTGGGATCTTTTGAGGCAAGACGAATTCCTTTCATGATACCCTTATCAGTATAAAAGCTTTTTTTATTCAGATGGAGCAGGTTTCCAGAGATGAGAGGAGTTTGTTTTGAAGATATGGTTTTTAGGTTGGATGATGTCTTGGGGAGATCGAGAATAGTGTGTTGTATTATCTGCTTTGTTTTATTTTGTTGTTGTCTCTTTGTTCGCTTTTTTGAGATCTTCTCAATCTCTTTTTAATACATCTTTTGGACTTATCAAAAAACAAATGGTGGCAATCTTACAGAAATTGTTATTATAGACCTAAGTATCTGATTTATCACATTTCATTTAAGCAGAAAGAAAATATATTACAAAGGGTACTAAAGAAAGTCCCGATCAAATGGTTACCATTATTTGATCAGGTCAATTTTTAGCATAGAATTGATTATGATTCCTACGCTTCTTTGTTCTCCATGTACTCTTGTTAGTCAGGTGCCTAGTTGCAAATAATTCGCGAACAATTGATATTACATGCATAACCGAATCAAACGGACGAATCTTTCAATAGTTCGGAATTATTCGTGAATAAATGAGATTCAGCAAATAAAACGCGTTTTAGACGTATTCGCGTTTAATTCGGCCCAAAAATTCGGTTAAAAAAAAAAAAACCAAAAACCAAAAACAAAAACAACAACAACAACAAAACAAAACACTAAAAGTGGCAAAAACCCTAATATTCGTCCCCACTCCCAACCCTACCCCATTCCTCAAACCCATCTCAGGGTCCCCCACCTTTCAACTGAGTTATAACTATTAAGTTACAAAATTCATGACAATTTGATGATTTTAACCTCAGATGTATGGACATTTTTTTAACAAACATTTGGTCAAACTTTTTATACTTATATCTTACATTGATGGGTATGTAAGATCATGTCTATATATAGTCATCTTATAGATCTTTATATTTTGTTCACGAATTTTTAGATCATAGTCGAATAAAACACGAATGAATGTATTTACAAACTTTTGCCGTTCCTCGAATTTTTGACCAAATTTTTACTAACGAATTTTTAGTCCATAACCGAATAATACTCGAACATTTTCCAGCTCGAACTTTAGCCGTATCCGAACTTGGCAACTAGGGTCAGGTTTAAATCTTATTCTTTAGCCAACAGGCTCAAGGGACCAACTTTTTGGACCAGCGCCCGAGATGTCTTCTTCTGTCGTGATTTCAAGAATCTATTAGAGGTTGTGCTTTGGTAAAAAGTGAATGCCAGCTCTGCACAACAACCACCGTTGGATTCTCGAAATCGACGCCTGAGAGCAGACGTCTCAGGCGTTGGTCCAAAAAGGCAAACCAGCAGACATTCGACTGGTATATTTTCCAACACCTTGGAATACCAAATTTAAGGTGTTTAATTTTTTTTTTTTTTCTTTTGGGGGGTATTCATAACACCACCAGTGGCAAGCGAACACATCAGCAGGACATCAATGTAACTTCAAGAGGGGTGGATCCATGTGGATCATGTGCAGATATGTTGCCTTGAAATAAACAAATCCACGTGAACCATGCTTCAGATCTGTCATAAAATAAAATAAAATGTATGTATATATATATATATATATATATAGAGAGAGAGAGAGAGAGAGAGAGAGAGAGAGAGAGAGGTCAGTTTTTGGCCACGTTTCAACGGGGGAAGTGAAGCAAATAATATATGAAGAAGAGTAGTGGCACATGGGTGTTTTATAAGAGTGTCCTAGCCAACCGAGCATATTAATAACTACTGCTCTTGTTTGCCCCTTCAGCATTTATGTAGATACATTAAAACTGAAAAAGCCTAGACCAGCTAAGTTACGGACTCACGAGGTGGACTCCTAGTGTTTGGATGTAGACATGACAGCATTCATCACTTAAGCGCGACTTTGGCTTCTTGTACTACCCTACACTCTCTATGCTTCTCGCTGTGTTACCTCCCCGTCGTACCTTCTCTACCCTTCCCTTCTACTTACTCATGAACCTGTTAGATTAGATGCTCCTGAGGACCACACTTCTCCTTTGACGACACACGCCATTCTTTCATTAATCCCATATGACAATTATCTGTTTATCAATTACTCTCACCACTTCTTACTTCGGCTGTCAACCGCCCCAACGATATAAGCCACGTGCTTCTCTATTAGAGTGTGTGCTGACTCTGTGTATGTTGGGCCAATCCCAAGCTGGACCTCCAGACCAAAATATCAGCCTGATTGCTCAATAATGCTCAAATTCCTCTTGTTTATTTAATCTAAACATGTATTTATTTTCAACAACAGATGGGTTCAGGTCGGTTCCAAAACAGGAACCAGAATCAATAGAACCGGAACCTAGGCATACATATTTTTCATAGCAACAACAGACCCAGCCCCCTTTTTTTTTTTTTGGATTTGGCCTGGCCTAATTTGTTAATTTGCTGAGAAGGATCAAACCTGACTCTCTCTCTCTCTCTCTCTCAGCTTGTTTAGGTGGTCTGGGCCTTACCAGCAGCCTGCTCACAGGCTCAATAAGAAAATGTTCCATACTCCCAAGCACCAACAGATTCAAGGCCCACTCTCGCTGCCCATACATTTAATGGACGTACATATCTAATCCCCGCTCAACCCGCTCAACCTGTGGGCCATCAAACATGGCCCAAGACCAACTCGTCATGTTTAGGGATTCATAATTTCATACTAGTAATCCATTGTCTGGCTTTCTTATAAGTACTTAAGTAATATTGATACAGAAATAGGCGCTTTAATGGGCTGGGCTCGGGTTGAGCCAAGCTCTTCATAAGTGTGGCCTCAGACCTAAGTAGCTAGGCCTAAGCCCAGCCTAAACGTAGCATGTCAGAACAGGGTTGTAACCGGGCCAAGATTTAAATGGGCTGGGACTGGCAGGACTTAAAGCCAAATCCCAAGCCCGGCCCTGGGCCGTTAGGTGTACGGGCTGCAGGCTGGGCCAAGCTGGGATGTCCAACAGTCAAATTTATGACTGTTTGGCACAAAAGGGAGGGTAAACATTATTCAACTGCACAGTCCTGACGGGCTCGATACACACCAAAAATCAGCTTGGTGATCTCTAGTTAGTCATCTAACTACCTAAAAAAATGTTCACTGATTAAATATTTTTCGATTGTCACTGAGGCAGTAATTGTCCTTTTTCTGGAGAATAAAATTGAAAAAAAAAAAATTATCGATAATTTAATATCCAATCTAATCTTCCCCTATAAGTACGTGATTGAACACCTTAGGCCGTGTTTGATTGCACGGAAAAATTTTCCGAGAAAATGCATCTGGGATATGCCTTAAATGGCTGATTGATTGCAAGTGAGAACACATATTTCGATCATGTGAGGAAATAAATGTGTATTTTCAGGTGGAAATGAATTCTCACCTACCTTGATGGGAAATGAATTCCTGGCTTAGTAGGAAAAGTTATCCAGATTTTAATGACTTGTTAGAAAAAATTATACAGATATATACTGGCTATTTAACAATGGACAGTTGTATTTTCCTAAGGAAAATGCAATTTTCCCACTTGGTAATCAAACAGGGCCTTAGAGAAAATTTTCTTATGAGAAGGCAAAAATGCCAGTAGAACTTTGCTGACCAACATACCAACCACAATATGAGTCACTTGGCATTTTCTTAGAGATTTCTGACCGTCTAGATGTTTGGCCCAACCTTAGATGAACAGTGGCCAAAAAACTAGCCTGATTAGTGATTTCCAACGGTTGGGCTGGAGTCGTTTCCATGGGTTGATTTTTAACCCTGGTATTTAAGCATTAATTGGGATACAAAGATTCAAAGGTTTGAAATCAGTAATCAGGCTGATTTTTTATATGTAGGTCTACCTAGAGATATGAGCCAAACATCCACATGATCAGTGTACTCAAAGGTATGCCACGTGGCTCATATTGTGGTCCGTCAGCACAGTTCTACTCCAAAAATGCATGGTTATGACTTATGATTTCCTGATGTAGTCCTATATTTGTAAAGAGGTTAGTTGCGATCTACCTCTCCGAAACCATCCGATTGGAGTGGGCGGACTAAATGGAGCGATAACAATGGCCCCACAGAGTAGGACAATGCACACTTGAAAATGATTTGCAAGAAATAAATCCTTATTAGTATCACAGAAAAGAAAAGGATACCAATTATCGTGCTAATAGACAGTAGATCAGATTAAAACAAGGTTGTCACGGCGCCTCAAAAACTAAAAAGAAACTTCTATTACCCTTCTGAGACGATCCATCGATCGATCGACCGCCCGTTTATTAAATTCCTAACTAAAGTAAAAACATTTATAATATATTGATTTCCTCTAATATCTATTTATGCACGTTTTTATTTTCATTTATTCTAATATATTTACATTTCCATTTATAAGAATTACATGCTCCATTATATTTAGGGTCGGGCTTAGGGGGACCCCCTTTTTTTCTGACCCCTCTTGGTGTTCATGTGCTCGGCCGTAGATTTCAAGAATCCAACAGTGGTTGTTTTCGCCGAGCTGACACCACTTTTAGCGGGTGCTGACAACCACTGTTGAATTCTTGTAATCCACGGCCGAGCACGCGGGACACCGAGAGGGGAAAAAGAAGGAGGTCCTTGGAGCCTGAGCCTTATATTTATTATGGGATTAGACTTGGACTTGATGGGCCTGTGAATAAGTGAATTGTCCAAGTCTAAAGTCCCCATAACTCAAAGATTGAAAGTTGGAGTTGGGTCCAATTGAAATGACTTTGTGACCGAGCTTGGGCTGAAAAGGAGCTTTAGTCCTGTCATGACAAGTTAGTGGGTTCAGTTTGGGCTGGGCTAATGAATGTAGACACAACTATGGGCTTGAACCCATGCCCATGTTTCACAAGTAGGCTTAGGCAGATCTTGAGCTGATTATAGCCCAGAAAGAGCCCTTATTGGTCGAGTGGTAAAGGCATCCCTAATGTGAGGGCATGCCCCAGCCCTAGTAGGTTCATGTTTCCTTGGATTCTCGAGTGTACTCGTTTCAGTACCCTCTACCGCCACAAAATAAGGGCTACAACCCACAAAATAAGGCTGTTTGGTGTGGGATGGGCCCACTTCATTTTTTAGAATATTCTCCTCTCAAATCATGTCCTTACTCGTGTATAGATGGCAGTCCTTGAATGGACACAATACCTTGAAATCAACTCTACATCAAGAAAATATCTCCGAATCCAAAGACTCAAGTCAGTCCAGCACTAAGCCAAGCCCATACCTAGTCAACCAGTCCACTCTACTCATTGACAGAACCGTTGACCATTAATCGTTTGCCACCAATCATTCACATTGATAGTTGACCATTGACTGTTGATCTGATCCAAAAAAAAAAAGAATTTCATACAAGATGTCAATAGGTGGGGCCACCTTGCGATAAAATATTACATAGGTGATGATCATAACTAAGGTATAAAAGGGACCGTTATAACAGTCTGGGGGTGTTACCGCTTTTTCCGTTATAACGAAACGCTCAGGGGCAAAAAATGGGAAAAAATGAAAAATAACGGAAAAAGCAGGAAAAAAATGGGGGCAAAATGGGGCTGAAATTCAAATTTTGAATTTTCAAATTTGAATTTCAAAAACGGAATATAACGAAAAAATGAATGTTTTTTTTACAATTTTTTCCAGAAAATAACTGTTGTTATTTTCATTATAACGGTCGTTATTTTCTGGGTGTTTTAACGGTACCTAACGTAACGGGGTAGCTCCGAATCCGTTATAACGGCAGATTTTTAAACCTTGATCATAACTATAACTAAAACTTTATAGCAGTCTTATCCATGGTTTTAAAAACTGCCGTTTAAACGGTAAATCCCCAAGCCCGTTTCAGTTAAAACCGTTTAAACACGTTTTAACATTTTTTATTTTAATGGTCGTTTTTTGTTTTAACGGCCGTTAAAACCGTTTAATCAACCGTTAAATTTTAAAAAAAAAAATTGTGAAAAAAACGGCCGTTAAATCAGTTAAATTTCCGTTAAAATCCATTAAATTTCATTTTTTTTTAAGTTTCAAATTTCAAAATTTGAATTTCGGCGCCATTTTTTTTGTTAAAATCCATTAAATTCCGTATTTTTTTTTCATTTTTTCATTTTTTTCCATTTTTGCCCCTGGCCGTTTCAATCCGCTTAAACAGCCGTTTAAACGGTTTAAACTGTAACGCCCCCAGTCCGTCTAACCGTTAAAACGGCCTCCTTTAAACCTTGGTCTTATTCATATTCCATAATTCTGACTACTAGTGACTCTTGGCTAGTCCCTCAAAGAGGTGTCCCCACGTTTTTGGTGTCCCAAATGGGCTTCTGTGATCAGATTATTCAAGCCCAAGATCTTCTTGGTCTTTAAAGGTAGGCCCAACCCAAATGAAGCCAGTCTACTGAAAAGGAGGGTAACTCTGAAATTTTTTTCTCATGTTTATGTTTTTTTGTGAGATGTTGAAGAAGACCATCTCGTTCTCGCGTCCAAGATAAGAACTAA
This sequence comes from Euptelea pleiosperma, assembly GCA_035048495.1. Classification (NCBI taxonomy): domain Eukaryota; kingdom Viridiplantae; phylum Streptophyta; class Magnoliopsida; order Ranunculales; family Eupteleaceae; genus Euptelea; species Euptelea pleiosperma. The sequence goes on from CM068543.1 coordinate 17,204,984, forward strand.
GCCTACTGGGAATTTCGGCCTCGGAAAGCCCTTGATCGATTCTAAGTTAAGATCCAAACTTCACTGAGAAACATATATGATAAATCGTACGAACTCTTAGGAATATTAATCCCTTTCTTTCTCTCTCTATGTTGATTGGTTTTTTATTCTTTTGCTCGATTCCTGCTTCAAATCCACCATAATGCAAGTTATGCTTCTGGGTTTTGTTCCTGATACAGTTTCGCAGGTTTCGGTTTCTGGGTTTGCTTGAATTTGTGGTAATTTTGATGGGTTTGCCGTTTGCTTGAAATCATGCTGTTAGTCAGATAATTTGTAATTTCTGTATCTGGGTAAGGTTTGGATTCCTTCCTTGGTACGCAGTAATGCAGTTTCTTCTTCTGTGTTTTGTTCTGAAAACAGTTTTTGCAGGTTTGGTTTTTGGGTTTGCTTGAATTTGTAGCAATGCTGATGGGTTTGCTTTACTTCGTACTTCTAGCTAGATAATTTAAGATGCTACTGCTTTTAACTTTAGTAATGCTATTTATGCTTGTTTTATTTCCTAATACAGTTTTTGCCGGTTTTGGCTGAGCCTCTTAGAGAATCACTTTGTTGGCATACAGGTTTATAAGATAATTGTGGTTACTGTACCTCTCACGATTGGAGTTGTGGTATCTGTGTTCTTTCTTGGTTGCGCGCTTATAATCAAAGAATTGTAATTTCCCTAGTGGGGGGTTTGCTTGTGCTTGTGCTTTTTTTGGTCTGAGATAAGATCACTTAGTGATTCAGCAATTTATGGTTGTAAGGTGATGGGGAAGGATTCTAAGCAGAAAGAGTCAGGATGGAAGGGCAAGGGAAAGCAAGCTGGGGGCGGGGGTGATGAGAATGCTTCCAAGGGTAAAGGTAAAGCTGGGAAGGCTGCAGATGGGCTCGGTACTTGCACATATGTCAAAGGTCTTTTCTAGCCCTTGAAACAACTACGACTCTTTGCATCTCTCTTCGCATGTATATTATTCTCTGAAATATGATTTCATTGTTTTCTCAACTTGGATTGGGCGGATTTATTAATGGATGCTTTACAAATGATCATCCACTGCGAATGAACTTGGTTAATGAGATATTTGATTACAAGTATGCAGTTTTTAAGTACTGTAGTGATACTTTGTCATTTGGGATTGATTTTTTTTGGTAAATGGGACTATTGCTTTTTGTATGTCTAATATCACTTGCACAACATGTTGCTCCTTTCCAACTCATTTATTTTCTCCTTTTAAATTATAAATATGAGACGGTGATTGTTTATGTAATGGTGAATGGGAGAGAATGATTCAAAGGCCGTGTTTGTGAGGGAAGAAAATCGCATTGGCTCCAACCCCTACACATCCTTTTGTGTTCTTGGAAGCATGACTATTGAAACCCTGATTGGTTCCCTCAAACCACAATGCTCCTCTTCAATCTGGTGGTCAATGAAGAAGTCTATTCCAAGTGACATACAGAAATCACTACCCACTTTTCTCAAGTCATGCTTCACTCCTTTCCAATAAAAGCTGATTTCACACAATGGTCCTTTTCAATAGATAGATAACTATCCTGGAGGAGGCTTTCTTGGACTATTGTTCCAATAGTACTTTCATTGTTTTGATCCAAAAAAATCAGGTGGCTGAAGATATTACTAATTATAGACCTATTAGTCTTATTGGAAGCGTGTATAAAATTTTGGTTAATGCACTAGCCTCCATACTCATAGAGGTGCTGTCTCCCATTATTTCCTCAGCCCAGGTGCATTCGTAAAGGGAAGGCAAATTCTAGACGGGGTACCCATAGCTAATAAGTGTATTGATTCTAGGAGACACTTGGACCAGCCAGGGATTGTTTTCAAATAGATATGGAGAAAGCTTATGGGTCCTCTTAGACCACCTTTTGGGGCGAATGGGTTTTAGAGAGATGTGAAAAGAAGGTGGCATCGTGGAAGGCAGTTTATTAATCAAAAGCGGGTAAGCTAATTGTAAACAGATAGGTGAGATCTTAAACTCGGAGAAGGTAATCGATTCTCTTTATTGATAGTAATCACTGTAGAATATAAAGCAACATAGCTTGAAGCAATGTTAAAGAAGAATCCATGGCTTCCGAGTCCAAAGTACAACGGACCAAACAATTGAAGAGACCACCACGAGGGAAGATGAAGATGAGAGGCTAAGAGGAAAGGAACAAGGTAGAAGATTAGGGTAACACATTGGCTATGACCTCCTCCTTCCTTCGACCCCCCTTCTCTATTTATAGTAGAGGGTCGAAAGTTAGGAGCGCATGATTATTATAAATCTGACAGTTGTATTTGAATCCTTTGATCGAACATGTGGCATGTTACGGTGCCTCTGTGTTGCTCAGATGGCGGTCGATCAAGCGAGTACCTCGTTCCCATATGTTTCAGTGGTTTCGCAAATAAGAGTGCCTCTGATTGACCTCTCATATCATTGCCCCACCAATCTTACAATTTATCTTTGACCCCCATACTAGTGCACGATACTAATTTGCATGGCAAAAATAGATTTCCTATTAGTAGGCACATGGCCCTGTAGCGAGCAAGGCTATCTTCTTAGTGTTGTATGCAAGTACCAAATGAACACTCTGTGGGTGGAAGGCACCAATATATGTCACCGTATAATGTGCGGTGTCGTCTGATAGATAAGTTGCACGAGTCACCTTTTGATGTGCTGTGTCGTCTGTTAGATAAGTTGCACGGGTCACCTCTGATGTGTGGTATCATCTAATAGATAAGTTGCACAGGTCACCATCTAACGTGCGGTGCCATCTGATAGATAATTCATACATGGTGTCGTCTAATAGATAAATCATATATGGGGCCATCTAACATGCAACGCCGTCTGACGTGCAGTGCCAATCGGCTCTTCATTTGGAATATCTACACTACTGTTGATTGAAAGCATTCTATCTATTTCCTATTGTTCTGTTCTATTCCTATGGGGTGGTGAGGATACTTAAAAATTATGATAATAGACTTTCTTTGGAATGTAGGGAAGACTCGTCGAAGATCCCGTTGGTTAAATGGGAGTTGGTCTGTACTCCGAAATCAAAGGACTTGGTGTGAAAAATCTAAAATGTATGAACGTGGCTCTCTTGGGGAAATGGTCATGGCACCTTGGGGAGTAGACGCAAAGTTTGTGGAAAAGAGTGATTGTAGAAAAACATGGTAGTCAGTATCTGAGGTGGGAGAGTAGTCTGGTTAGATCGGTTAGATCTCCATATGGGTGTAGAGTTTGGAGAGGCATCATGAACATGCATCCCAAGTTTGCTATGGTAGTTTGATTTAATGAGGACAAAGGGAATCGGGCCCCTTTTTTGGAGGACTGTTGGTGTGGTGATAAACTTTTCAAAGTTACATATCCAATTCTCTTTAGCGTATCCGAAAAACAAGAAGGCATGTTTAATGAATTTACAAGGGGGATGGGTGAGAACCGGACCTGGGACTTCGGGTTCAGACGCAATATAAATGATTGGGTGGTAGATTTTGTGGCTAGTTTGATTGGGCTTGTTAATGGACATCCTATTGATTGTTTAGTAGATGACATTAGAGTTTGTTCCTACAACAAGAAATGTGTTTTTTCTGTCCGCTCCTATTTGGCGTTGAAACCGGTGACGAAATTGACCTTTCCAATGGCTTCGATCTGGGGTGCTAAGGTTCCTTCCAAAATCTCCTTCTTTGTTTGATGTGCAACTTGCACAACTAATAACTTGATTAAGCGGGAAGATTATTGTGGACTATTGTGCGACGTGCAAGAGGAGTGGGGAGTCAGTGAATCATCTCCTTTTCCATTGTCAATTGGCTAGGGAGGTTTGGAGTACTTTCTTTTTGTTTTTTGGGGTGGCTTGGGTGATGCCAAGGGCGATTGGAGAAGCTTTTAGCTGTTGGCGGATTCAAGCGTTCTCATTTTACACTCGTAGGTTATGGAGTGTCCTTCCTTCTGCTGTGGTGTGGTGTATTTGGCGAGAGAAACCGTAGAGTGTTTCAAGACGTAAAGGAAGATTGCTATCACATTTTTCTTTCGGTGAATGCTCTATATATCATTGGTCCAAGCTCTTTTAGTAGTGTAGGAGGGTGTTCTTCGAAGACTTTGGAGTCCTTGATGCATAGAGGCAATTAGCATCCTTTCCTCTTTTTGTCTTTTTTGTCTTCTTGGTGTCTTATGCTTTTTTCATGGGAGATCTCTTCAATCTCCTTCTGTTTATGCTTTTTTTTTTTTCTTTTTTGCCCTAATAAAGCTTATATTCATCAAAAGAAAATCACTATCCAATTTTTGTCTGCATGCGTGTCCTTGTGAGCACGTATTGAAATGCCTAAGAAGTAAGAACTCTAGATACAGGCCCTGTTTTTATAACAAAGTTGCTTTCCATGTTGCTTACTCCAATCTTTGTATTTGTTTCAGCGAGGCATATCTTATGTGAGAAGCAAGGGAAGATCAATGAAGCATACAAGAAGCTACAAGATGGTTGGCTAAGCAATGGAGACAAGGTTCCTCCGGCTGAGTTTGCTAAGGTAGAAATCCTAGCATATAATCCTTAAAAGTTTGAATTTCTTTAAGTTTAACTCCTTTTTTCCATTTCACTTCTAGTTGTGACAATGGAAGTGGAAGACGGGTCAGATGATACCTCATCAGATGATTGTATAGTATAAGGAAGACGGTAGGTTATAGAAAAGAATGAGAAATTCAACAGGATTCTTGATTGGATCAGGAATCCAATTTTTTATTCGGTATGGATAAAAGATCTTCCTATGTTATACTATTCAATTCTTGACGATGAATTGATTTTATAGCTCAGATATTGCTTCGAAGATGAATCTGTTCCCATGCAATAGTCAGGAATTCTTGACGGTATCGAGCTGGAACAACCTGTTCTTCTTGAATACCCTGATTCAACGCCAAGGAATTTCCTGCCGCTACCATATAGCATTCATCTCTACTTGGTGATAAATAAACCACCATCTATTTTTGGAGACCATGTTTAAGAACTCAAATGAGGACCTGAGAAGAACACCACCAAGTCGAGTTAAGAACTCAGTCTACTACACAGATTCTTCATTCAGCACCTGGAAACTCATAAAAAAACAGAAATCTACATATGGTTTACAAACTTGAAAGGCCAATTCAGTAGTCAGTTGAGTTTAAAGTCAACTTGGACAAGCACTCGTAGAGTCCGAGACTCCGAGTTGAGCTTCAAGTTTCTAAGCCTTTGGCAGAAACCTGATTAGATTTGATATTTCGAAGCTTATGTCGCAGACGTATACAAACTGATGGGGCAAAAGGTATGATTTTTAGGGAAGAGAGAAAACTCTCAATGATGCTTTCTTAATTGTTACATTTTTATCCACTATTTTTGTATTTTCAGCTGGCTTCCGAATATTCAGTGTCCATCGGGAAAGAAGGGTGGGGACCTTGGATGGTTTCCTCGAGGAAAGATGGCAGGCCCATTTCAAGATGTTGCTTTTAGCACATCGATTGGAGCTACCAGTGCACCCTTCAAATCAACGTATGTATCTGCATTTCCTGATTTTTTTTTATCCTTATTTAATTTAGAATCATCAGTAGACGTGGTTGGATTATTTGGACGCATCTAAGATTTCGATCTTGTAATTTATCTGGTAAGAAAATGACACACAAGTTGGCTCAAGAAAAGGATCGATAGCCATGATTTCATGCAACCATATAGGAGATATGTAGCAATGACACTCCATTTTGCAAAAATAAAAATAAAATTCACCCGAGACACCCATGTTTAGCTAGTCTCAAACACCCACAAGAACACCTATGAGAAGGAACTTTTCATTTATTTTTTCTTTTATTTTCCTGCTATATTTTTGCCGTGTCATTCACATATCGATACGGATACGCGTGTCTAACACATCCCGACACACATCTTGACATGTACGGCAGCTTACGTTTATTTTAATAACTTTTATTGAAAAATGATTTTTAAAAGAGTGTTGTTGTATTCCATCCTCCATATAGTATTTTGTTAAGTTGTAAACACAGTTATACCTGTTTGATGCGAAATATACATATTATGTTATTCGATAGCTCCATGGCCTATGGAAATGCTTTCTTTTACTTTTTGTGTGTTTCTTTCTTTTTGTTTCAAAAGAAACATCTAGTTTAAATATAAGTAAATGTCATATTGAAATAAAATATACTTCTGGTTTAAATATAACTGAAATATCATACTATAATATATTTGAACGTCTGCATTTCGGGCTTCTTAAAGGTGCCATGTCAGACACCTTGTATTTGTGTTGACACATGTCCATGTCATTGTTACATAGGTTTTTGGTCATATATATTCTAGATATCCGTTCATTAAGTTTCTGCTTTAATGACATTTTCCAATTTCATCATGTAGACTTTATAAGAATGTCACACGCCTGGTTGCCTATGGTTTCCCCATCTGACATTGGCATTTCTATATTGAAAGTTCGCATAGTAATAAATCCGACATTTTATAAGCTTATTTAGCTTTGCCTAGCTAACACTTTTGTTGTGGGAATCAATGCAGGCATGGATACCACATAATCTTGTCTGAAGGTAGGAAGAACTGATGGACCCTACAATTACAATTTGAGCAGAACTCAAATCTGCAGACCCTTACAGCTACAAATGGGAAAGCTAAAAAAGCAGGAATCACAGACATGGAACTCGCCTCGCTTAGTGCATCTGTCTTACAATTGGCCTCCTAATAGTGGACATTATGTTTGGATTTCTAGTAAACCCTTCTAGTAATGGGAGAGGGTTTCCTCTCTTCAAAGTAAATTTATCTTGGTGACATCAGGAAAAAGTGTGTTTCTTTCAATAAGAATTGCTAGTTAAGAGGATGTATAACCCCCAGTAGTGTTCCTTCTTCTTTTTTCACCTTTCTTTCCGTTAAACAAGCCAACATTGGATCCTTAAGGGATCCTTGAGCACAGGCCAATTGACTGGTGGGCTAAACCACAAGCTGCTGACTATGCTCACAAATGATTGATTGTACAAATCAAAGGCGTTGCTTGCTGCTCTCAAGTGTAAACATGGGAAAAGGTTCTTTTGCTTCAAGTGAAGATGAATTAAATACGTTAGGATCTCCTTTTATCCACATATATAACTGTAATGTATGCCCAATGTATGTTTACATGTTACATGCCTCTAGTTTTAGTTCACTTGCTTAGCTAAAATAAAAATATAAAATAGTTTTTTCTCCCTTAACAGATCACAAATCAAACAAGGGTCAAAAAAAAAAAAAATTTCGAATACAATTTTCAGTGTAAATGATGGTTAACAGAAAATACGCTTCTAGCGTTAATTACCAAATAAGCATTACAGTTACAATGGCCGTTATAACTGTGCTTTTAGAGCCATGATACCTCTCAAGAACAACTTTTTCTTGATCTAAATAGCAGAAATAAAAGGTAAAAAACAAGTTATTTTGTAACTTGAAGTGTCTCTGATTATCAATATCTGAAGTAAGATGTTGCTAAACCTGTGCGACAGATCCCTATAACTGAGTCTATTCATTGATGATCTTATTAGGCATCAGGTTAGAGTGGCTTGCCATGGCCAGCAAGAAGAGAGATCAAACACAGCGCGCTAAATGACACTAGATTTGAATTTTGGGAGGGAGTTACCAGCCACCCCCTCTCCATCTGTCTTGCATCTCAGCTGCCTTCTCTTCTTTCATCTTCTGCACGATTTCATGTATCTTGGGATTGTGGAAACGCTCACGGACATACTTCCTCTCCTCAGCCTGTATCTCCTTGATGGCACTTGGATATGGATTCGGAGGTGGCTTCTTCCCTTGGAGGTGTGCAATTTGCTTCAGCCTTTTGTATGCCTGCTTCTTTGCCTTCTTCTCCGCCCGATATTCCATCTATACCAGAACAAGCCAAAAATGTATAGAGGGAAATATATTAAATGACTCGAAAAAGAAATTGATTAAAAAGTTTGAGGAAGATGGAATACATACATCAGCTACAGCCATGGCTTCCTCTTCACTTACTCCCTGCTCTTTCAATTCAAGCACCCTCCATCCAAAAACACGAGCTGGAGGGGGATCAAAACCACTAAACCTGTTAAATATTAAGAGCAGAGTAAGTTAATGAGTAGTGCTCATCTCCTCTTTCTCTACCAAGACCACAGTAAAGGGTCCACATCAGGAGATCAAGATAACAGCAAAGTTTTCTGACCTCAAGACATTACCATCTACATTAACCAGAACATGAGTGAATATAGTGCCAATAAGCCCATATTATAGTACAGGACAAGAAAATACTAAGATTACAGTGAGTAGGTGAATCTGCGCCATCCACGAGATTCATACAGTTCAGAGGCCAAGCAATTTTCAGACCCAAAAAGAAGTAATGCACTATCCCACCCTTAAGCCTTAGTGAGGACACACTTAACAATAGAATGTAACCTAATTCAAAAACTGAAATTAAAAACTAAACTGATTAAAAAAGAATTTGATGTAGTTAATTGAAAATACAAATACAATGAAAACAAGCTTAAAAGAGGACAAGGATTAGTCCATCATCAGCAATAAGCAGATTTTTCGTATGGCAAGTTTTCCATCAAATCATCGAAAAACAGAAATGAAAATTAAATTGGAGTTTCTAAACCGGTGTTTGGACTTTGGATACAAAGCTAACATTGTGTGATAACCTAATAGCAGAAAACACTTGGAAAACTAATGCAAGTCAAGCTTCAATTAAGAAAATATCTATAGCAATGCGGCAAACAAAGAAAACTGTGACGAATCTTAAACAAAACTATGAGAGGTTTAAAATCTCGGTCTTGTTCTGCATCTCAGTAAGTGTAGTGTAGAATGAGACGTCTCAACCTAGACAGAATGAGACATTGAAAAAAAAAATTAATACGTCTTGATACCTAAAGTTATGTGTATTACCAAATATTTAACTATAAAAACATGGTTTAAATTACTTAAACTAGGGTTTTGGTACAGGACATTACATCCCTGAGGTATCATATTAGTCTTAATGGACAAGATGTCTTGGCCAACGAAATGAGAGTTTGAACCATGAAATTAAGTTCTCAATTTCCAATGGTTTCTTACTTCACAAAACTCAAATCGCTTGTGCATGGGTGACTATTTCTCTGTGCATATATATTACCAATTTGGCGCCAAGATTAAGACTAGGGACAATGATGTTAGAGAACCAATGTAGGTTCATGCCAAGGAGAACAACTATTGAGGTTACCTTCTTCCTTAGGCAATTAATGACTTTTTCAGAAAAGAGGAAAAAGCTTCACATTGTCTTTATTGAATTAAAAAAAGTATGCCATGTAGTTGTTAGAGGGTCAATTTGGTTGGCACTGAAAAAAGGAGTCCTAGGCAAATATATTGACATAGTGAGGGGGCGGTAACTAATGTGAGGAAATTCGGTAGTTAAACAAGTTGGTTTCCACTTACAGTGAGTCTACACCAAGGTTGACCCTAAGTCCATACATTTTTTCACTAGTAATGGATGAATTAACTACTCGTATTCAAGAAAAAATCTCTCCACATACATTATTTGAAAATGGCATAGTGTTGACTGATGAGACTAGGGAGGAGTAAATGCAAAAATAGAATTTAAAATAAACTGGACCAAGACGGAACAAAAGCACACAAAAGGATGACTTGTTAATTAAGATTGACGAGAAATAAATACCCCCAGAGTGACTAGTTCCATTATCTAAATTTTTGTTGGTTATATCATTATCAAGGTTTAATTAGCCATAAAGAGGTTGCCCATAAAATTAGAAATAAGTGGCTAAAGGGGAGGTGCGCTTCTGAAGTGCTATGTGACCAACACATACCGATCAAAGTAAAGGCAAAGTTTATAAGCCAATAATGAAACTAGTTTGCTTTATAAAGAGGAACATTGGGTGATCAAGAAATAATATCTTCATAGAATGAAAGTAGCAGAAATGGGAATGCTGAGATGGATGGGTGGAAAGACTAGGAAGGGTAAAATCAGAAAGAGCACATTGGAGGGAATTTAGGAGCAGCCCTAATAGGGATAAACTAAAGGAAGTCGATCAATAGTTTGAGCTTTTACAACGTAGACCAATGACAACACCTATGAAAAAAAGTGCTTTCGTGCAGGTTAAGTGTTCTAAAAGGATGTGAGAGAGGCCAAAAAGGACATGAATTGAGGTAGTAAGAAAAAGACCTAAAATCACACAATCTACAGAAGATATGACTGCATAAAATTGAAGATATTGCTGCAGAAAATATTCATGTTGTCAACCACAAATAGCTGGAAAAAGGAACTGGAAATTACCACTAGAACTTTTGAGCACTTTGATTAACCACACTCCAGACATAAGTCAAATTTAGTATGTTTCCTCTTCTTTGGGCAAGTGAAAATTTTTATTGAAGAAAAGGAATAAGTTGTTACAAAGAAAAAATTGTGTATTTCAAATTATTAATCGTCACTTCTTGTTTTGATCCTTTATCTCCACAAAACACTCGAGGCTTACTATCACCGTATGCCACCTACAATTCCATTCTCCCTAAGCAATTCCGTAAATAGCAAATTTTGTCATTTCGTTAAAATAGAGTTAAAGTTGAACGATGCACCATTGAGTCTACAGCATTCAAGTTGGTCTTTAACATCTTAATCGTGGACCTTAGGGTTTCAATAACATTGATGGGAACCCAGTTCAACCATTTCTCTAAAGAGATGTGTTGCTATTAGCTTCAGAAGGACATCCTATCTAGGTTTACACTGTTGGATGATCCTCGGGATACAAACCACATGAATCTCAACAAACATTCAACAGTCTGGACCCTAGGGAGGACGTCCTCCAGAGCCTAACAGCATCATTTTCCTTGTCGAAATTCTGTCAGAGAAGTTCAATACCTGGCGCATAAGCATTTTTTATGAAATAGTATTAACTATTAAGTCCTCAGACATGATTTCCAATAATCATGTTAGGAGAACTTCTTACACATTAGGACACAAATAAAACATACAAATTGATACTGAAAAGAAATTAATCCACAATGCCTTATCCCAAGATTCCCAACTACTTGGGGTCAGCTAGATACTGAAAAACAATACAAAGATAAAATACAAATCGAACGAGCAATACCTGATAGCATCTTCATATTTAGAGTCTGGATGCTTCTGAAAGAATTTCTTTACATAGATATCCTCAGGGAGAGAGATCTTCTCAACTTTCCCATCAGTTCGGGGAAATGACACAGGTGGAGCCCTGCACGTTGCAATCAAGTGTAAACATAAGCAGAGTGTTATCAGGTTATAACTGATGAAATGAAAAATCACCATCAATACTCGGAATAATGTAAGAAATCCATTTGTCTCCAGAAATATCTTCAAAGGTGGTCTTAATTCAAGTACAAAACACGTCATAGAATTCAAACTTAGCAGATTTTAACAATCCAACAAATTGAAATAAGTTTGTATTCCCTATCTCTAACTCACTAGAAAGATTTGACTGCCTGGTTTCCTCCGTCCCAAATTATTTCAGTAGTTCTTTTCTTTTTCAGGAGAAAAAAGTCAGGACTTTCAATATCAAACTCAATATAATATTTCCAAAACTCAAACATGTCATAAAACCAATAACATAGCATGATCTTACAATCAGATTGCAGAACAATTACACTGGTAAAGTTATGGATTCCAAATAAACCGAATAAGCAAATAAAGAACATTGTACCCTTGGTAAAAATTGGGGTACTAAGGGGTACACCGAATAAACAAATAAAGTTATGCATTCCAAGTACCCTTTTTTCTTCTAATCCCAAGATTCCCAACTGATTTTCAAAATTGGGAAAGATCCATCTTTTCTTTTTCGTGGTAACAAACATAATATTAGTTTAAACCTAAAAAAAATAAACAAACTGGAAAGCTTTTTCAGGGATTCCAATCCATTTTGCCGTTGTCCATCTTAATAGAAATACTTGACCATTTATTTGTTTTAATCTCAACCCTAAATGAATTACAATCAAAAGAAAAGACTCATTTAGTCTTTCTCCATCAAAACCACCACAAAAGTTCTAAACCTCTAATAAATCAATAAAAACCAAAAAAAAAAAAAAAAAACTTATATTTATATATATCCTGATTAGAATTCAATTCAGCAGTTTGGTTCTCTTAATACAAATTGATTTTCGATAATAAGGAAAATATCCATAAAGTTTTTCTCTATCAGAAAGTGGGAAAATTGCATTCTCCTTCAGAAAACACAACTGTCCCTTGTTAGATAGCCATGTTAAATCTGTATAATTTTTCCTACCGAGCCATTTACATCTTGATAATTTCCCTACAAAGCCCAGAAATCATTTTACATCCAAATAGGTGAGAATTCATTTCCGCCTAAAAATACGCCCTTATTTTATCACATGATTGAAATATGTGTTCTCAGTTGCAATCACAATCAGCATTTTAAGGCATTTCCCAGATGTATTTTCTCGGGAAAATTTTCTGTGCAATCAAACACGCCCTAAGACTCATTTGATCAAGAAACTAAAATATTTTTACTGGGATGAATCGAAATCTATTCACTTTCTTCAAAACCACAAAAGTATGTCATCTCAAAACACAGAAAACAAGAACAAACATAGATAAACACTTAAGAAGGTGAGATTACATACTCTTCCATAGCTTTGAGCCATATGGGCTTGGCTTTTGCTAGGCCCTTGACGAGCTTCCTCGTCTTCGTCAGCAGATCTCCTCTCATGAACGACATGGTTGCCTCTCTCTTATTCTCTCTCTGCTACAGAGTTAAAAGTTTATTCATCCTGGTTTAGGGGGCGTTTGGGAACGAAGTAAAAGCACTTATACTATAAGTAGAAGTTACTTGTTGATTATTTCTGACTCCCATAAAAGTTAGGGTCGGGCTCCAGTTACCGCCCTAAAATTACAGGCTCCGGTTACAAGACACAATTTGAACCACGTGGTACATTATTAGAGGACTCTGACCGTATGGATGTTTGGCCAATCCCTAGGTGGACCTACAAACCAAAAATCAGCTGATTAGTGATTTATAGGTGTTGGATCTTTGTACATCAAATACTGCTCAAAATCCCACAACTTAGATTAACCCATGAAAATAAGTCCAATCCAACGCCTACAAATCACTAATCAGGCTGATTTTTGGTTTGTAGGTCCACTTAGGGATTGGCCAAACATCCATACGGTCCGAGTCCTACGAGTATGCCACGTGGCTTATATTCTGTCTTGTAACAGAGCCTGTAATTTTGGGGCGGTAACTGGAGCCTCTGAGTCTAAAAGTTATAGAAGTTGAAAGCATGGTTTTAAAAACGGCCGTTTAAACGGTAACGCCCCAAGCCTGTTTCCGTTAAAACCATTTAAACACGTTTTATCGGTTTTGAATAAAACGGTCATTTTTTTGTTTTAACGGCCATTAAAATTGTTTAAACAGTTGTTCAATTCTGAAAAATTTTGTGAAAAAAAACGGCCGTTAAATCCGTTTAATTTCTGTTAAATTCTATTTTTTTGTTTTAATTTTCAAATTTCAAAATTTGAATTTCAGCGCCATTTTTCCTTTTTTTTCCGTTAAATTCCATTTTTGCCCCTGGCCGTTTCAATCCGTTTTAATGGCCGTTTAAACGGTAACGCCCCCAGTCCGTTTAACCATTAAAACGGCCTCCTTTAAACCTTGGTTGAAAGCGCTGGGAGCAGTTCTAATTTTTGAGAAGTAATTTTTCTTTGAAGTTGAAAGCTAAAAAATTTAGCTTCAAAGCTACTTTTTTGTGTTGCCAAACGCCCCCTTAGTTCTGGAAAATAATTTATCATTCCCATTGTCAAAAATTACGGTCAAGCCAGAATATTAGAGTAAAACTGAGCATCGCATCGTCCTTACATCAATACCGTTGATCTTAGAAATTGGAAGAGTACCTTTTTGTAGGACATACTTGAAAAATTAAACTAGGTTGAGTTAAATTGAGGGAGTTGTTTAAGAGTACCGAGAGCAAAGGCGGACTCATCAAACGGTGACTCAAAGGAGTCCACCTTCGCTCCATGTTTTCCTTTGCACGACAAGTACCTCTACAGTAACCAGGGTTGAGTTTAACCCAACTTAAACTCAATCATGCTTATGTTTTTAACATGGGTTGGAGCTGCTTTTGGGTTCGTGCTTGGAAGCAAAGTTTTTAAATCCAGACCGGTCATCAAACGGGTATGGGACCGGGCTGGGCTGATCCGGGTGGTACGTGAGATAATCTAATGATAAAAAAATAAGTGCTGCTATTATGCTTTGGCAGATGTTGTCTGTAGGTCCAGACCACTGGATGATCTTCGATTTTCTCACCACACAAATCCTGAAGGCGATCGGCCGTTTGGATGATAGCATTATTTTCAAAAATAAAACTCAAATAGAGACGACTGGAGGGATTAGTCCCAGTTGTGCGTAGGGAAACTTCCGTGGGGCCGGTGCGCACGACGGGAGCAAAAAGGTGAAGGTGTGGGGATACCTCTGGAAGAAGTGGCAGAGACCACTAACCGTATGGATGTTTGGCCCATCCTTAGGTCTACATGTAAAAAATCTGCCTGATTAGTGATTTCTAAGCATTTTTTATAGGTTGATTTTTAACCGTGGAATTTGAACATCATTATTTAGCACTCAACTTGAGGTATATTTTTGGCCAATAACAAAATGACACCATTATGCACATCCATGTGATCATTACTCTTTTAATAATGGGGCAGTACCAAAAGTTTTAATCACTTTTTTGCAAATATTGAAACTAAATAATTGGTGCCACGTAGATGCCACGTGACAATCTCTTGGAGACCATGACCGAAATGGATATTTGGCTCATCCATAAGTGGACATATATACTAAAATTCATCCTGATTAGTAATTGCTATTCATTGGATTAGAGTCTTTTTCATGGTTTATTTTTAATCGTGGATTTTGAACATTATGATCCAAAGGTTAGAAATCAATAATCGGGTTGATTATTGTTCATATGTCTACCTAGGGATGGGCTAAACATCCATTCGGTTAGTGGCCTCTAATAGCAAGTTACGTTGATTCACACTATAGTCCGTCATCAACGTTTCCTTGTTGAAGGAGTTCACGTAAACACATTTAATGAGTTAGAAATGTAAAAGTGATATAATGACCAAAAAGTCCTTAAAAGTAAAAGAAATATAAAGAAAATAAAAGAAGCAAAATATGGGTATTATAGGGACATAATGGACAAAATACAGAATAGATTTAATCTATTCTACTGTATGTACCCCAATCCTCAATATTCTCAAATTGTCCATGTTTTGCATTTTTTAGTTTCAAGGGCTTTTGGGTCATCATAACACTTTGTCATTTCAACTCATTGAAATGCATTAAATGCGTTCAGCGAACTCCTTCAACGAGAGAATCTTTGATGACTGATGTCCATTATCGACGTTGATGACGGATCACAATGTAATCATGTGGAATACTATTAGAGGCTACTAACTGTATGGATGTTTGGTTCATCTCTAGGTTGACTTACGTAACATAAATCAGCTTGGTTACTGATTTCTAACCCTTGGATCATAATGCTCAAAATCCACGATTAAAATAAACCATGAAAAACTCTAATCCAACAGATAGAAATTACTAATTGGATGAATTTTAGTATATATGTCCACCTAAGGATGGGCCAAACATCCATACGGTCAGTGGTCTCTAAGAGTGTGCCACGTGGCAGAAACGTGACATTAATTATTTTGTGTCAAAATTCAATGTTTACAAAAAAAAAAAAAGTTGATTAAAAGTTTCCTTACTTACCCCGTTATTAAAAATTAGTAATGATCAGGTCCATGGATGTACATGGTGGTGTCGTTTTGTCGTTGGTCAAAAATGTACTTCTAGTTGCATGCTAAATAGCGATGCTCAAATTCCACAGTTAAAATCAACCCATGAAACGACTCTAATCAAATGCTTAGAAATCACTAACCTGACTGAGTTTTTGCATATAGGTCCACCTAGGAATGAGCCAAACATCCATATGGCTAGTGGTCTCTAATAGTGTGCCACTTTTTCCAAATAATACTCAAAATTCACAATTAAAAACAAACCATGGAAAACTACTCTAATCAAATGTATATAAATTACTAATCATGATGAATTTTGGTATGTAGGTCCACCTAAGAATGGGCCAAACATCGATAGAGTTAGTGATCTCTAAGAGTGTGCTACACATGGCATCCCCCTAGTACATTTATAACGTCTATAGTATTAGATACCAAATAACATAACAGTAGTTGAGCGTAACTGTTCCCGTGGCTAACATTTTTTCCTTCACAAACATCCAGAAAGATGACATACTCTAAGCTTGCAAAAACACTCCACTTTCTCACGTGGGGGACATAAGAGCATCTCCAACGTCGCCAGAATAAGGATCCATAGATGGAAAAAACACCTCCAGCAGACTCGTAGTTGGCTTGCCACTTTTGGGGCTCTTCAACTGCCTCACTGCATGTAGGGAGCGAAGAAGGCTTGCCAAACTATTGACAAGGGTCTCACTTCTACTTTTCAAAACATTTATACCTTTTCAAAAATCAGCCTGAAGTGATTTCTAAGCGTTGGATTGGAGTCATTCTCATGGGTTGATTTCAACCGGAATTTGATGTACAAGGATCCAAAGGTTTGAAATCACTAATCAGGCTGATTTTTGGTTTGTAAGCCCATCCAGAGATTGGCCAAACATCCATATGGTCGGCATCCTATAAAAGTGTGCCACGTGGTTCATATTGTGAGCGGTCATCGTGGGCAAGCAGCAAAAAGTTAGAGCCTGTTGGAGTTGCCAGCCAATGGCTCCCTACCCTAATAGTGAAAAAGAATTGGGAGCCCTCTTGGAGATGCTCAAGGGCTAAACAAATGCCCCCCCCCCCCCCTTCCCGAAAAAAAAATAGCTCAAAGAAGTGGAGAAATGGATTGAGCTGGACCCAGCCCTTCAACCCGCACCCGGCAAACAAACCACAGAACCTTTTCAAACTAGTATCCAAACACCCCGTTAAACAATGGAATTATTGCGCGCCTCAAGCCTTCGATCCATTTATTTTTTTATTTTCAGCTCTGCATAGATGGCCAAACGTTGCAGATAAATAAGCCCAGAACAAGTCTGACACGTGTTAACCGTAGATTGGTTCTCTAGTCTGGTCTGATTCAGAAGGAGAAAACTACCTTCAATTGAGCGTTTGGTGAGAAGAGGAGGGAAAGAAGAAGAAACCCGTTATCTACTTACCACCTAACCTCTTTAGTCGAGAATGTCTGCAACGGCTTCGTTGTGTTCAACAACGGCTCTTCAGTCCCAAATCAATGGGTTTGATGGAGGTTTTAAGCTTCGAAAACCGTCTCTCTCCCCTCCCAGTTCACTCACCTCGACAAGGTATACATATATATATATATGTATTTTTTTTTTTTTTTTAAATTATGCCTTTTTTCGTGTTTTCTTTGATGGGTTCTTGACCCTTAATGGAATTTTGGTGAAATAAGGGAAATCCATCTCCTTTGCAGTTAATTGATGAAACCCATTAATGGAAATTCAATGGGTCCTGAACTGTTTCGATAGTTCGAGGGAAATATATCAAAATTGGGATTTATGAAATATTCGTATGGGTGTTCTGTGTTAGATGATGGGAAATTGTCCGGGTATTGGTTGTTTTTGTGGTATTTTGAATTGTGATTGAATACTTAAGTGATGGAAACATGTCTCGGATGAAATTGGGTTGTTTGGGTTCGAGATTTTGAAAATCGAAGGAATTCGGTCGTTATTGCAAATTCGAGGGGTATGCATATTACACATTTGACGTCCATGGGCACAAGAGGATTTTGTGTGCAAATGAAAAGGAATCTTGTCTTGGGTACCCATGAAAATGTTTTTCTAAATTGTACCTTCTTCATTTGTGATTATGCCGAGCTGAAGTTTGAATTATTGATTGAGATGCAGTTGTGAATATGAGCTAATAATCAGTTGCTGTCTTATCCTCTCGTGTTCTAATTGAAATTTTGGGAAGACCCTCATTTACAGAACTAATTTGAGAAACAGAGTATACTTTTAAAGTTTTTATTGGTTTTAGTATTTTTGTTCCTTTGAAGAAAATTTGCCAAACCCCATCTACTGTTTATGGGCAATTGAGTTTAGGTGTGCATAAATGTTCAAGTACTTGACAGTTAAGTTAATTATTTACTTTTCAACTTTTGATTCTTGGTGGTAATTTTGCAATATACGGTTTCTTTTTGTTGATTTGGGTCCTTTTGGTGATTCCATGGACATGTGACCCAGCCCCTTGCATAGTTGACAGCATTTAAGGTCAATCTTAGTGTAGATATTCTTGTTACAAAGTGAATTATTTATTGTTACATGGTCCAATAAAAGTAATTGTTACATGGTCCATTAAAAGTGGTTTCTTTATTCCTCAGTTTCATTTGACAGGCTATGTAGTCTAGTGCTGCTAATTTTTCTTGTTAAATTCCAGGAGGAAGTTTCGAACTGCAGTGAAGGCAGCATCCCGTGTTGACAAGTTCTCAAAAAGCGACATAATTGTGTCTCCATCTATTCTCTCAGCTAATTTCTCAAAACTGGGCGAGCAGGTTTTCTTTTGAACTGTGTTATCGCAATGTTAAATCTTTATGCTATAGAATCAGGGGGCACAATCTAACTTCTTGAACCTTCTATGCAGATTAAGTTCTTGTCCTATTGCATAAGTTTGTTTACATGTTTGCATCGAAAATCTTCCAACCTCTAATCTACTCTATGAAATTCAGAAAAACATTGCCCATGGGCTATCATACTTGCCTGAATTTACTATCTTCTGGCATTTTTCCTTATTCTTTGGACTTCCTTTGGTTAAGCAGATGTTAGTAACACTGAGCTCTAGATTTTTTTTCATCTAGTCTTAGAAATCATTAAGGTTATCAGATATAGAATAAAACTGATGGATTGTATATGGGTGATCAAGTTTGATTCTCATTTTACCTAGGTAAAAGCAGTGGAGTTGGCAGGATGTGATTGGATTCATGTTGATGTAATGGATGGCCGTTTTGTGCCAAATATTACAATTGGACCTCTTGTGGTTGATGCCTTGCGCCCAGTGACTGATCTTCCACTGGATGTACATTTGGTATTTTTCTTCTTCTTCTTCTTTAGCTACCTGAACTATTTAGTGCATGATAAAGATCTCACGTAATATTTTTTATATGGGTCGCTTATAGGTCTGGTCTATATTGGTTGAGAATGTGTGCTTATGTGAAAGATAAACCTTGTAGATGATTGTGGAACCCGAGCAACGAGTACCGGACTTTATAAAGGCTGGAGCAGACATTGTCAGTGTTCACTGTGAGCAATCTGCCACCATCCATTTGCATCGGACAGTTAATCAAGTAAGATTTATATCTGAAACTCATGATGATTCATGTTTGATGCATATTAGTTTGATTGGTGGAGATCAGATTAAGTTGGCATTTTTTTCCTAAGAAAGGATAATGTCTCTGTGGCACGTGAAGGACACAAGTGTTATGATTTTGTTAGGATATTTGTTGATTTGCATGTATCTTCTTTTTATTATTTTTATTAAGTCTTCAAATATCTGAAATAGTTTTACGAATTCTGTCCTAATGTTCAAGTTGATTTTTGCTTATGATTTATCATATGACTCAATCTTCAGGAAATTTATGTATATATTGGATGCTAGGGACAAACTATGAGGTATGAGTAATACTTGGGTCAGTGAACTCATTTCTATTTGTCCAAATCACACACAAGCAAAATGAGTCAATGAGCCATATGTTATCTAGAGGATCATATATAGGCATGGTTCAAAATCTTGTTCTGTCTTGTTTTGTCTTGGTGAGATGTCTTGTTCCAGTAGTGTACGAGATGGTAGATAGGAGATTCTTGTGCCAAAAGCCTAATTTAAGCACTGAAATTAGTTTAAAGCTTATTTGCATTGTATATATGTCTTTTATAACATATATAAACGCTAAAATATAAATTTGTAGCTTAATTAAGTATTAAAAAATGGTTTAATCTTATCAAGACATTTAAATTTTTTCCGTTGTCTTGTTTAGTTCCTTTTGTCTCAGTCGAGACATCTCGTTTCGTCTTGGTCGAGGTGTCTCGCTCTGTCAGCTTTCTGAGACAATGAAACAGAATGATATTTTAAACCTTGGATATAGGATTTAACCACATATATCTATTGACCCTTATCGGCTTCCTCATATTCCTTTTTTGGGTCGTTAACTTGCATCCTTATATTGTTTGAAAAAAAAAATGTTCAAGATACTTGGAAGGAGTTATTTGGTTCTGAAAGTTGCTGCAGAGAACTCATGTGGGAATATAGCGTTTATGAGTGTTGCTCGATCACCACAAAAATGAAATTTCACTTGGAAATATTTTTTGCTTGTTTGTTTCACACAAAGCAATCAATACAATGACTTTGATTTGCTTACCAATCTATCTGCATCAGTCAAGACCTACTTACTTTTTGTTTGTTATATTCTCTGTGGAGAGTTTTTCTTTTTCCTCTTTTTTTTCCTCTACCACTAGTTGGAATATTCTTTGACAGTCCTATTTCTGTTTCTTAATTCAGATTAAAAGTCTGGGAGCTAAAGCTGGAGTGGTTCTGAACCCTGGTACCTCTCTAAGTGCCATAGAATATATACTTGATGGTAAGGTTTCTATTAGAGTATCCGTTTTAAAGCACCTTTAAGAATTTTTAAGTGTGAACTTAGACCCCTAACTTGTTCCTTATATTTTTTTTTCGAAAACCGGTGAATTTTCTGGTTAAACATATTTGTATTTGGCCCTGTTGGGTATGCTTAGCTTAGCGATGCAGATTTTGGTCCTCAAAAGAAACACAAATGCAAAAGCGAAGAATGCTTCAGATGTGAAGTGTAAAAATTTATTATAGATTACATCATACGTATCCTAGGAAAACTAAGCAAAGAAATGCCAAGTAGAAATGGATGCGAACAGGGACTGGAAGGACCGTGAAATTGATGATTCTTGTATTTAGATAAAAAAAAAGGAGGACCTTATATTCAAAATCAAAAGTATGGATGAAAGATAAATTCCTACTGACATTGGAAAAATAACATGTAGTCTAGTAAATTAATGGTTCTAGTGTGTGGGACTAGAAAAATAGGTAAATTAGTACTCAGGAGTTGTTAGAGATCATTAACATAATCATTTTGTTAGGGTTATTAATATGTCAAAACGTTCCATTCAGTTTATCTATTTATTAGTAAGATGATGCTGTTGAACCCAATGCCAGAGTTCGACTCTTGATGGAACTTAACTAATTGCAATTTATGGAAGTAGTAATAGGATGAATGACCTCTTAAAGTCCTGTACTGCACCCCTTGTCAACTTTTTGGTTAAGTTCAGGTAGGGATCCGTTAAATTCCAGCTTATCAACTTAAAAAAAAAAATATGATGTTGAAAGCCTGACTATAGTTGGGTTTCATTAGCCAATGGTAAAGACACTGACTATTTTTTTTTCGTTTGCATGTGAACAGTGGTGGATTTGGTCTTGATTATGTCAGTAAACCCTGGATTTGGTGGGCAGAGCTTTATTGAAAGTCAAGTAAAGAAAATCTCTGACTTGAGAAGATTGTGTGCTGAGAAGGTAATGACAGATCCTGGCTATTGTTCCACTTTTTATGTGAAGTTCAAGATGGCAGACCCTTGAAAATTTATGGCATTTCTAACATTTGGTTATGTAGGGTGTGAACCCATGGATCGAAGTGGATGGTGGAGTTGGCCCAGGAAATGCATATAAGGTGCGAGTTCAAAATATTGTTGTTCTTATTTTATCATATATATTTTGTCTAGATATGAACTAATGTTCAAATAATAATATATCTCAACATCATCTTACACTGGTATCAACTTTTTGGGCCTTCTCGGGTTAGCGGGTCATATCCATGTCTGACATTGACGCTCGTATATATTTTTAAGTTGTTAGCTTATATTGCAAAGATGAATACCAAGTAATCGAGATTTGCAGACAGTCTGGTTTATCCAAATAACTACAGATAGAGGAATACCAAAGAAAAATCCTGAGATGCCACAATGAAAATATTATTTGTTTGCTGTCAAAGAAAACAATTGTTACTTGTTAGGAAGAACTTATTGATAAGGCATATGTTCAATGTGCTGTCCTTTAGGTAGAAATCACCCTTGCTTAGGTCGTGCTTCTCAGTGCTGATAGGATTGCCAGAATCTACCCCAGGATTGGATAGTCAACGGTCCTGGAATCTAGCACTCGCAAACCATGGACCCTAGCAAACTCGACAGAATTTGTCACCCAAAAAATTGCAGTGAAAATAATAATAGTGGAGAGCAATAGCGGGAATATAGCCTTTGGCTGCTGCTCTGTTCTCCCAATTTTCTGTCTTGCAGAGAAGGGTTTTTTTATAGACCACAAAACCCAAAATGCCCATCCATCTAAATCCCTAATTATTTGGTTTAAACAGAAAATAAAATAAAAATGATAAAACTTGATTCGTGGATGCTAATCCCGAGTAACTAGCTAAATGTAAGGGTGAAAGCAGAGGGAAGCACCTGCTTGTGTGTGTCACGCACCATCCCAAGAACCCAATGAACATGAAACACGCATGCATTTGTGTGAGAATATTTTCTAATTATCCACTAAAGTGTTTTCTCAACCCTTAAGAGCACAGAATCTGTATATGTACCCTTGGAAGAGCTTGTAATTATTCAACGAGACAAAAGGACAACCAACTACTGAAGGAAACAATGTTTTCCTCCAAAAGTTACATAGCTTCATGCTTTTCCTGAGGTATGATCACAACTCATTTGTAACTTCAATCTGTATTGGCAGGTTATTGAGGCTGGAGCCAATGCTTTGGTTGCCGGTTCAGCTGTCTTTGGAGCTAAAGATTATTCTGAAGGCATGACTCTATTATTCTTTTCCATTGAAAATTCTATTTTCATTTCTTCTTTTCATACATCAGATATGTGCATACATATGTAGTAGTGTTTTGACATTTGATATTATTAAAAGCATCTGTTGCCTTGCAGCTATAAAAGGCATCAAGACTAGCAAAAGGCCTGTGGCAGTTGCTGTATGAAATCTGAACTGCGCCAAAAGATCATACACCAACAATGCGTACTGCTTCGTTCTTCAGTTCCATGTATGTTTCGTTCATCATTTCATGCATTACTGACTTTCAAATGTGCGTTCGAGTTTATATTTCTAATTTTCTTGCTGTTCATAGGTAGTATGAACTATGAAGAGAAAGCATGACTAGTAAATGATCACTTTACGTTCTAAGAACCATGCCACAAAGCATTCAGCTATTCAGAAACAGTACCACAAAGCATTCAGCTATTCAGAAACAGTATCACATTCGTCAAAATGCTTCTTATGACAAACTTTGAAGTTATTTCATTTATATACAATATGAATATACATATGTATTTTATCTTAAGTATTACTTGAATATAATACAGATGCTACTTAGCAAAACTAAGAGAATAAAAAAATAATTAGTAAATAGTATGCACTGACAAGTTACTTAAACATCTCCACGACTTTAAAGCGAAAGGTCGATTTACTGAAATACCCATGGCACTTAAATTGTTTTATTAAAAGTCAATGGGCAGCTTCTACTTTCCAACTTCAAAATTTTGCTTATATAACTCTCCCTTGAGTTGCGATTTTCAGATTTTCCCCTCCAAAATTATCTTCCAGAATTTCCCTTTCAGTTGCTAAATTTCCAAAATTGTCCCTATTTTGCTTGTGTTTCCAGAACTTCCCTTTGGGTTGGAACTTCCTCACCTCTTGCAAAAATGTCCCTAAAATCACTAATGTGCTGCCTACTAGTTAGTGATGATGCAATTTATAAAAACTACGAAGTTATAAAAAGAAAGAAAAAGAAAATCTGTCAGTGGAATGTCTCCTATGTCATTCTGCCTTCAAAAAATATGTATTTTCATCATCCCTTGATATTTAAATTTTCTTAGTTGCCAAGGCTTTAAATGGTCTGTTATAACGGTATAATGGAATGCCTCCTATCTCATTCTGCCTTCCAAAACATATTTTTTCATGATCCCTTGATATTTAAATTTTCTTAATTTTCATACTTCTCGCCAAGGTTTTAAATGGTATAACGGTCCCTTAACACCATTATGACCATTATAACAGGGTCACATTAGTCACATCTGAGTTAAAAAAAAGGTCAAAATATTATTATTTAAAAAAATCGATAACGGTAAAAGTTTTGTTTTCACAATAATGGCCGCTATTTCCGTTTTAACGGCCACTATAACGAATGCCCCTTTTTTCTGCCTTGGTGTCACAATGGAAAAAAAAAGTAACAGAGTTGGGGCGTTACTGTTATAATGGCTGCTATTTTGGCTATAATGACCGTTTTTCAAACCATGCTTCTTGCCACAATTCTCATTGCTTTAATAGACTTTCATGGGGATACAAGCTACTGGTTTATGTGTATGTATCTATGTACATGTATATTGAGTTAATTTTTATACATCCTATTTTGTTGTTGGAAATAGTATGTATTGGGAATAATCCTGATAAATTTTGGTTCCATTTGAATAATTATTCTGATAAATTTCCCACAATTCACTCTGTTTTTGCAGATAATAACCATGCGACTGGATGAAGGCAACATATTACTAGCTTCAACATCGTGTCAGATGTACTGTTACTCTGTTTAAATTCTGTGAACATCAAAAAAAAAAAAAAAGGAAAGAGATTCGCTGTTTAAGCGCAAGTCACCATGCTGCACAGTTACTGTAGAGCATATTTTGTATAGGGAATGAATTATTCAAAATAATTTGGGGATGCTGCTTTTCTCTTAAACAGGTCACTAGCTCGACTAACGTTTTAATGTTTCTGGTGGTTCTTCCATTCACCATTATTGTAATTTACTTTGAGATTTGGGAACTCGGAAAGATTGTTTCAGTAATATCAGAATTGCAACAACCAGATTGTTTCTGGCGCAAAAATGCCAATCCGAACTGCACCTGCCCATGGCACTCTCTGACAAAGCGTTTGCCAAAATGGGGTGTGAGTGGTTTAGATCCACCATCCATTTGGTGGGTGAAAAGATCTTGGCCATCCTTTGTGAAGCTGATAAGAGGGTGGATAAGTGACTTCTCTGTTTTGTTATATAGATGTATAGTGGGTTGCCCATGCCCTCAACACTCCCCTACAAAGCATTTCCCAAAATGGGGTGTGAGTGGTTGAGATCCATAGTCCATTTGGGGGATAAGATCTCGGCCATCCTTTGTGAAGCCGACAAGAGAGGTATAAGTGGGGAGACAATTTCCCTGCTAAATTAATCCAACCGTCTAAATTTATTTTATGTAAGGGTTGATATGGGCCCTTGGATATATGAAGCCTATAAGAGGTGTTTGTTATATAGATATAGATATGATGATTTTACCTACAACTAAATTATCAAAACTACCTCCATAGATTTTTCCATGAACCACCTCTTTCCACATTTTGATCCTCACTTCATCAACCTCTCACAAGAAAGTCTTTTGTTGGAATCAGTCGTTGAAGCTTCCTGTTGGTGTGAGATTGCACTGGGGATTATCTTCTCTAATCTTCGCTAAATCTGGAATCAAGACCTGGCATGATGAGTCCCACCATTGAGATCTCGGTCAAAGTCAATTATCAAAATCATCCAATTGATTGCAATCATTTGCAGGTCTCAAAAAGATCTGGTGGATGATCAATGGTTAATTCGTAACATCTGATTTTGGGGGGATTTCAACAGGTTGGTAAGGCTTTTACCCAGGGTACAACCTGACTCCATCCCGACCCACCAGGTCCTAAATACACACCCGATCCCCAACACATGGGTTAGTGGGCCTTAGATACCGGAATCCTAAATGGACCCCAATCCACCCTCCTCTTGATGCATAATTGCATACCACTTAGGTAGGGGTGTCAATTTGTACCCGATTAACTGATACTCGATGGGATCCGGTCCTGATTATAGCGGTTCTGGGACTAACTATTTTAGAAACGAACATAAAAAGATCTGGGACCAATAGGACTTAGAAATGATGTAATAGGTTTCGGTTATTGGACTCTAATATGTAGATTGAACCAAAATCGAACTCATAGGACCTAGAACCGACATATATAGTAGTGTTAAAGATGTCAAGCTTTTAGAAAATTTAATATGAAAGTCATTTTATTTAATTATTTACCCACATTTTTATGTAGCACACGTATATCCCCAATACCCAATGGGAGGACTGAATATTTATCGGTTCTGGTTCTGGATCAACTTGTTAAGGAACCGGAACCGGAACATAATAGGTTCCAGTTCTGGGTACCTTGACACCCGATCCGGAACCAACCCGTTGACACCCCTAGGCAGCTACGCTTAGGCACTTTCCATGACCCAGGAATGTGTTCGGATCCATTGTTTTAGCGGGTCGACCCATTTGCACACTAGATTCCTAGATTCTGATGCTGAAGCCTGAAACAGCAGTTTCAAAACATCAGCTGGAGTGCACACTACGCACACTGCGGACTGTAGAAGGATTCTATTTCTTTTATGGTCAGTACGAAGAAGTTTCCAGGGTTTAGGGTTTAACGGAGAAAACGCGGCCATGGGAGGCACTATTATCGACTCCCACAACTACCACCCCAACAAACCCGAGAGATCATCTAAACCTCGGCATGTCTTCCTCTGCTTCAGAAACCCTAGAAAACGAAACCCCTTCAACCCCTTCAACCTCAAACCCTCCACCTCCCCATGAATTCAAAAACCTAGAAAACCAAACACCAACAGTTTCAAATCCTCCTCTCGACAACAAAACCTTAGAAAATCAAAAGCCAGGAGATTCAGATCAATCGAATGTCTCCAACAATGGGGAAGACGGTGAAGGAGGAGGAGGAGAAGGCGAAGAGGATGAAGAAGAGGGAGAGTGTGGTTTCTGCCTGTTCATGAAGGGAGGTGGATGTAAGGATAGCTTCATTGCTTGGGAGAAATGCGTTGAAGAAGCAGAGAAAAACAAGGAAGATGTCGTTGAGAAGTGTTTCGAAGTGACGGCATTGCTTAAGAAGTGTATGGACGCTCACGCCGATTACTACGAGCCGATACTCGGGGCGGAGAAAGCGTTGGAAGAAGAAGTGGCAAGGGAATTGAAGCGAGAAGCCGTGGAGAAGGAGAAACAGGAAAATTAAAGGCCTTCTCAATTTTGCTCTTTTTTCTTCCAATTGTTCAATTTCAATTCATGAATGGGCAGCGGAGAACGAAGGAAGTTGGGGTGTTCTTCTGTTACAGAGATTATAGGATCCTTCGAGGTAACTTAAAGAGTTCCTGAACTTTTTAATTGTCGAGTTAAATCGTCCTTTTTTCTTCGCATCTGGAATAAATTGATGCTGATTTTGTTACTTAAAATTCATTCTGTAAGCATTAGTTTTGCAATTACACGACTTGTATTCTTCAATAATTATGCTTGATGTTGCTCAGGGAATTTCTGTTCTCAATGCAAGTTCTCTTTTAGTGAGAATAGCTGATTTTCAAACCTAATGATTCTTCGATTCTTTTCTTCCTTGGATCATAATCCAATCAAAATTTCTCGAGTTATCATAACTGTAGGAAAAATTCCTTGATTCTTCAACTTCGATGAAATAATAATATTTTCATTGGTATACTACTGCATTTGGATGACATCTAATCGGAATGGATCTGTTTATACACTGATTAACAAGTTCTTGAAACCTATTGGAGAACAATTGCATTCGGAGAGTGATTCGCAAACATATCTATATAAGTTTTACCATCATCATTAACTTTAGCGGTGAAGGGAGATTAAATGTAATTGTTGGAAATTCGATAACACTAATATCTTCGTAATGTCTGAAAGTTCTGCCTCTGATGTATAGAGTATAGTTCATTAATACACAGTAACACAATTCAATGTTGTGTAGTAGCTAAAATTTGAAATGGGGTGTCAAATATGAAGGATCTGATCATACTTGCTTTTGCAAAGTTTAAAATATCATTGAGTTTGTGTTCAGCTTTTGTGATTTGATTGATCCAATCTTCTAGCATACTTCTAAATTGGATCTGGCATATAAGAAGGGATTCAAAGGGTTTATCCTTTCTTCTTCACATGGAATGTTG
This sequence comes from Euptelea pleiosperma, assembly GCA_035048495.1. Taxonomy (NCBI): domain Eukaryota; kingdom Viridiplantae; phylum Streptophyta; class Magnoliopsida; order Ranunculales; family Eupteleaceae; genus Euptelea; species Euptelea pleiosperma. The sequence goes on from CM068543.1 coordinate 17,233,129, forward strand.
ATGCAATGAAGATTTAGAGTTATACGATATATCACGTACATATACGGGTGAGGTAAGAGAGGGGTTTATTTGCTTCCTTCTTACTATTTGGTGTGAGAGACACTTATATGGAATTTTTTTCTCTAGCTGTAAAGGCAGAATTGGGAGAGAAGAAACAAATGGTTGAAATTGAAACAAAACCATAATGTGAACTTGGGTATTTTTTTTTTTTGGGTGGTTTAGTTTTGTCTTTGGCCACAGATTCTTAGGTGTGGAATGTTTGGGTGGATATGGTTTTTAGAAATATCCAATAGACTTTCAGGCAAAGCTTTTAGTTTGTTTGTATGTTTGAGACTCTTAGAGATGCGTTGATAGCGCAGAAAACCCTATGTGCAGACTGCATAAGGTATTCAAGAAAACCAACAAACAGTTTCCAACAATTCAAGAAAACCAAAAAACAGTTTCCAACAATTAAAGAACATGCTAGACTAGTTGTTCAATTAATACCAGTAAATCTATACATGTTTCTTTCTTCACCTGTAAATCTAGAGACAGAGATAAACAAACTACATCTAAGAAATAAGAATAGAGACACAGAGGCCGAATGAGCAAGGGAACATTCCTCATACGATGAAGCAGTAATGAAGAAAGACAATGAAAGAAGTCTCGCTGGGTGTCTATTTCCTTAACTTACAGGAAGTTCATAAGCTGAAAGGAACCGATCCAAGTAATTAATTGATGGGTAGACACTCTAAATGTCCAAAACTGTATTGGGCACGAACCATTTAAACCCAAAGACAATAATGTTAATCGTCAAAGTAAACTAGAATTAAAATTAGTCGCCAGAGTGGTGGATGGCCAGCCACGAGACACTGTTTTTTGGTTGTTGGAGCAGTCAAAAAGATGAGAACATCAAAAGATTTAAGACTATCAATGTGAGACGGATCCAAATAGATTCAGATCTTGACCCGACTTTGCATGTGTATGCTGGATCCATAAGCATGAACCATACCACAACCCATGATCTGTACTACATGATTAAGACTCAACCCACAATTCATATTACATGTTTCAAGCCCAACCCACTCAAACATGTACAGGGCAGTTTCCATCTTTCGGAATGTTTACATAGCATATATGGTAAGGATCTGATAGAATCCAGCATAGATTTTAACTTAGAAAACTGGATTGGGCTCCTTGGATTGAATCTGTATTAAAAATGGATATCAATTTTAGAATCCAAATCTCTCAATTTTGTTCAATTTCCAAGTACTTCAAAAACAAGATTTTCAAATTTAGATTTCAAATAAGGGTGGGGCTCAAGTGCCCTCCTTTTTCTGCCCCCTCTCGAGAATCCAACGGTGGTTGATAGTGTTGAGCTGACATCACTTTTTGCAGCACCAGCTCAGCACTATCAACCACTACTGCAGCTTGAACACAATCAGATGGGTAATTATGGTGGGCTTTGGATGGGATGTGTGGGTGCCAGATTTTTTCACACCGTAGGATAGGTGACACTTGTCACCATTCTACTTACGAAATAACCGATACATGCGGTACACGAAATCATTCCATGGAAACAAATGAACCGAAGTCATATCCATCCGGCACGTGTTGTTATATCTAGATGCGAACAAGTGACTCAGCTAGTCAGATCGTTTGGATGAATACAAGTGACTCAGACAGTCAGATTGTCTGGATGAATACGAATGACTCAGACAGTCAGATCGACCAGGTACGGATAAGTAACTCAGCCAGTCAGATCGTCTGGATGAATACGAATGACTCAGCTAGTTAGACTGTCTAGATAAATACAAGTGACTCAGATAGTCAGACCGTCTGGATGAATACAAGTGACTCAGACAGTCAGTCTGTCTGGATGAATACGAAGGACTCAGACAGTCAGACCGTCTGGATGAATACAAGTGACTCAAATAGTCAGACCGTCTGGATGAATACAAGTGACTCAGACAGTCAGTCCGTCTGGATGAATACGAAGGACTCAGATAGTTAGACCGTCTGGATGAATACAATTGACTCAGATAGTCAGACCGTCTGGATGAATACAAGTGACTCAGACAGCCGGTCGTCTGGATGAATACAAGTGACTCAGCTAGTCAAACCGCCTGGGTGAATACAAATAACTCAGTCAGTCAGTCAGTCCGACTGAATGAACGCGAATGACTCAGACAGACAAATCATCGAAATTCAGATGAGTATAACTTTAACCATATAATTTATCCATTAAATAAGTCCGTGTCAGATATATTTTAGGCATATCTGACACGTAAGGTTATAAATTCAACCCAGTTGACGTCATATGCTCCCCCAAAACAGACTAAGTGCAACCACGTGTTCTTTCATAACCAACTAACCGAACGCACGTGGTTGGATTTAACAGGAGCCGTGTGTTTATGAGAAACCTATAAATAAAATTCGAACCAAACAGAAAAGGGATCGAAAAAAGAAAGGAGAAAAAGACAAGCATTCACACCAACTTATCTCAAACATGAAGTAGCTTTATTCTTAAACTAGAATTGTTTCAATCAGAGTCTATATCCAAAATCCCTGTGGAAAAATGACGTTTGGAGATAGAATGATTTCTGACTTGATCGTCAGAGCCTTATCAACAGGTACATTCCTGTCGGCGTGAAGGGCGAGGAGCGATTGGAGTAGAGCTCAATCAGCACAGATCTATCTTAGTTTGGCCGCCAAAGACTGTTAAAGATTATAATTCCTCGGGGATTGTGTGGGTAAGATTCACGATTTTTCCCCCACAGGATGCAACGACAAAACCGGGCTTGGGGCGTGGTCGTTTAAAACTGTTTTTAAAACCATGGTTTATAACTTTATACATTGTACCCCACACCATGGTTGCGATTGAAACTATGATCTCTGATGGATTCGATGTTCAGTTCTTACTTTGTTGGAGGGTAGTTCTGATTTCTGAGTCAACGTCCTCCACAGGACTACATTTTATATGATTTCCTTTTTCAAATTAGCCCTACTTGGTCAAGTCCCTCAAATTGCAATGTGTTACACTCTGGTGAGTGACCCATAAATGTTTGGCCCATACCTTGTATATGTGCGTACCAAAAATTAGCAAGATTGGTGATTTCTAGCCAATGGATTTGAGTACTTCTTCATTATGGGCTTGGAACCAACCCATTGGCCTGTTCATGAAGCCCATGATAAAAAGTGCTCAAATCCAACATCTAAGAAATCACCAATCACCTGATTTTTAGTACGTAGGTCCAAGGTTTAAAGGAGGCCGTTTTAACTGTTAAACGGACTGGGGCCATTACCATTTAAACGGCCGCTAAAACGGATTGAAACGGCCAGGGGCAAAAATGGAAAAAACGAAATTAAACGATTTTAACAGAAAAAACAGAAAAAAATGGCGCTGAAATTCAAAAAAAAAAAATGGAATTTAACGGAATTAATTTTTAACAAAAATTTTCAGAATTAAACGGCTGTTTAAAAGATTTTAACGGCCGTTAAAATAAAAAAATGGTCGTTTTATTCAAAAATGATAAAACATGTTTAAACGGTTTTAACGGAAACGGGCTTGGGGCGTTACCGTTTAAACGGCTGTTTTTAAAACCATGCGTAGGTCCACCAAGATGTGGGCCAGAAGTTCATGGTGTTAGTGGCCATAAAAAAGTGTGCCACATGGCAATTCGAGGGACTTCTGTATCAAAACTTTGATACAGAATTCTCTATCATAGAACAGCTCACATGTTACTTGCCTTTCGTATTTTAAACTCTAGGCGGCTTTGAATGGGACTTGCTCACCACAAAATGGCGTGTTTGTTACGTCAAAACTACTTCCTGTTTTTTGGGTGGAATCCCAGAATAGAGATAGGGACTTAGACCAAGCTGTCGTTTTTTATTTTTATTTTTGTGAGTAAGACGGATAGACCAAGTTAAGCTAAGGAGCTTTTATTCATTTTGCTAGGATTTCTATGAGATAATTTATTTATTTTGATAAGCAGTAAACTGGATTCACTGCTTATCAAAATAATATGATAATGGTGTCTTTGTAGTGAGTATAGACAGGTCGAGGATACTAGTGTTTATCACCACTGAATTGGGGATAGATGCTAGTACAAGTATTTGTAAATCAACATACAAATTACTTATTTTTGCATTGTGACTTTGCCTATCAAATATAGTTTTTCTTTTCAGTATGGGCGAGCCTTTTTTGGGCTATGCCATAGACTATTGGAGCTTTATTACGTGGATGGCCTCGGATCCATGCCACCCTGAGAAGAGAAGTATTATAGAGGATGGTACCTTTTGCGATCCTATGGGGTCTAGTTGGAAAGAAACACAAGTCTTTAAAGGAATGAGAATGTTGATTCCAGAAATGCTTTTTGAGCATCAAAGCCTTTATATTCAAGTGGGGGAGTATCTTCCAGAGACAATAGTTTTTTCGTTTTTTTTTCGCTGATATAGTTTTCAGGTTTGACACTATTATAGGATGTGAGTAGTGGGATGTAATATTTTTCTTTCTTTTTGGCGGTTTCCGCTGCTTTTGTTCTCTTCGATATCTTCTCGATCTCTTTTAATACTAATTTGGATTTATCAAAAATTTTTAAACTTTCTCAACAAATACAAATAATTTATTTGTGTTAAAATGATTAAAGATTATTTTTTGTCATTTCGAAATTCTACAAGTGACGATTGTATTAATATAAGCATCGCTAAAATCGAAGTGATGTTCTAACCAAGGACTTGAACAATAAAAATAAATATTTCTCTTGTTTTTATTTTTAAGTATCAGTGGCACATGCAGAGGCGAGGTGTTGGTGTGTGTAAGATGCTGGGATAGTTTTTTGGTTGTTTAGAATATTTTTAAAAAGGGGGGCTCTCGTCGAGAAGCCGATCGGACCGTTGGATTCAAGAAATATGTAGTTCACATAGTGATTATACCGAAAGTGCCACTGCAATGGGAGCGATTTCCCGCCTTGAGAAAGTCCTCATCGTTGAAAAAAAAACAAAAGAATCTCTCTGATTTTTGCAGGAGATGAGAGGCAGAAGCTCATCATATTTGAAAGGGTCGCGATGTAACAAGGCATACCTCACGCTCACGATTTTTGTTACTCACCGCTGCCATCTGAGCCCACCGATTGCATTGATGTTTAGCCCGCCCTTTAGTAGACAATCATACAAAAAAGAAGCTTGTTTTGTTGAATTTTAGCCATTGGTTTTAGCAGAAAAAAGATTCGCTGGTCCCACGGGACTTCAAACTTCGAAGCCTCCCCACCCAAAACGTCAACAAGGAGTGCTTGGTTAGATATTTTGAGAGGGGACGTCCTGGTCCAGCGAATTTTTTTCTTTTGTTTTAGTACTAAAAAATAATGGTTGAATCCAACTGCTATCATCATGCCTTAAAAGGTACTAAAATCTAATGGTTAGAGATTACCAATCAGAGTGATTTTTGGTGTGTATATCCGCCAAGGGGTGGGCTAAACATCCATGCAGTCAGTGGGCCCAGATGGTGGCGGTGAGTTACAAAAAATCGTGCTTCCACCCGCCAAAAAGAGTGAGGTATGCCTTGTGACATCTTTTTCCTATTTGAAATTCTCACAATTGAAATTTGTATAAATAAATGAGTATAATCATATTCACATCTGTTCGTCAAATTAATCAAAAATCTCTGTTGAGTAGGAACAAAAAAAGAAAAAAGATGTACCAAGGTATGCCTGAAACTGTTTGAAATGTGCACGATAAAAATCGGCCCTATAGGTGATTTCTAGCCATAGGATTTGAGCATTACTTTTTTTTTATCATGATCAAATCTGTCGGTGGGTTCCTAATCCATGATACATAGCAAAACATATGCTCAAATCCAATGGCTAGAAATCACCAATTGGGTTGATTTTTGTTGCGTATGTCCACCGAGGGCTAGGCAAAACATTGGCTTATTGGCCCAAAACCGAAAGAGTGTGAAATAACTTGGGACAAAGACAAATATTGCCTTAGAGGGACATCCTAAGATGGGGTCGGTCTAGTATGCAACCATTTGCATACTTAAAATATGCAAACATTGTATCCATCATTGAATGCTCGTTGAAAAACGTGTTTTTAATTTATAATTTTTTTTTGAAAACATTGAAATAACACATTTTTCAAGATACATCCAACAGTACTGACAATGTTTGCATACTTTTAAGTATGCAAATGGTTGCATACTAAATTTGTCTCCTAAGATGAAGGTGTCGTACTCCACAATCCTGAGGACGACCGCATCCCATCGTGGGGCATCCAAAGCCAATTGATTTGCTGGTCGTCGCATTATTACAGACTATAGATAGAGCACTGTTTGTTTGTACCACTTGCAAGTTGCTACCATTTCTTTTTTCCATTTTGAGCCATGGTTATGGTTGCCTTAGTGGGGCATCACGTGACATGCACTTGCATAGAAAGATGAACCCTTTGCTGCTCCTCTAATACTCAAGTAGTCCTGACCACCTCGGTGGACCCTACGATCCTTTAGATGAGATGCTCGTCATATCAAATTTTAAATTCAGAGTAGTTGGGTGTTCCTTGTCTTACATTACATTATTAAAAATTAGGGTCGGGCTCCGTTGAAGGATCTAAAATGACAGGTAATGACAGGGACACAATATAAGCCACGTGGCACACTGTTACAGGACTCTGACCGTATGGATGTTTGTCCTATGCCATGGTGGACCTACAAACTAAAAATCAGCCTGATTAATGATTTATAGGCTTTGGATTGGACTTATTTTCATGGGCTGATCTCAACTGTGGGAGTTTGAGCAGTATTTGAGGTACAAAGATGCAACACTTATAAATCACTAATCAGGCTGATTTTTGGTTTGTAGGTCTACCATGGGATAGGACAAACATCCGTACGGACAGAGTCCTGTAACAGTGTGCCACCTGTCGTATATTGTGTCCCTGTCATTTTAGCTGTCACTTTAGATCTGTCAACGGAGCCCGACCCTAAAAATTAAAATCATAATCTTGACCGGACCATTTAAATTTCTCCAACGTTGGATTTTTGGCACTGAGTACATTTTTCTACCTAAAACGTCCAATAATCCAATCTTTACATTTTTTCTTTACAATATGATTGATCGAGATGTATTATCTATGGTCATCAGTATCTGCCCAGGGCCTATAAGAAAACTACGTTCTACCTAAAATATCCAACAATTCAATAATTATATTTTTTTTAAATAATATTTTTGTAACAGTTCAAAAATATTTTTATGGCCACGGCCAATAAAGAAAGAAAAAAAAAAAAAGAGAAGAATGATTTCTGGGATTAATGCGACATTGAGTAGGCAATGAAGATTTTTTACGACAAACAACAGATGGATCCCCTACCTCTCGTATTAGCAATCGACATCGGAATCTCCTAATTGAGATAGATTTAGTGGTGGTACCGACTTCTATGTAATTTGGATTAACATAAGCTTACCGCAAACCCCTAGCGACATATTTATTTAGTAGTGAACATTATCGGAGAAGCATAATTTAGGGTAGGCGAAAATTAGTGTAAGTATGGAACTAGCAAGTTTTTGTGGTAGGTTAATTGGGATTTGGGGGGACCAAAGACAAGACTTCAATGTAGGGCCGGCCAACCATTAGGCGGTTGAGACGACGGCCAACCATACTGACGACCGGCCATGATCAAAGATGCCTGTGAGCAAAAATGGACTTCAACACGCTCATTATGAACTAGCAAAATTAGGCTTTTCTTTGGACTTTGGTTTCACATTTTTGATAGTCCTCCTAGTGTCCAGCTTTGGCCATGAATGTCGTTTTGCTCGCTAACAGCTCAGAATGTCCGTCCTTGAAGGTTTGTGCAGGTTCAGTGTTCACGAACTCGGTGCAAGTCGCCTGTATCTAGTGGCGGAGCCAGGAAGGGCCCGGGGGGTGCAGTCAGTTGCCCCCCCCTATCAATTTTTTTTGGCAAATCACCCTAAAATATTAGCCAAATATTTGGCTGTTCTACTGAGAAGGCTACTGAGGGTAGCAGCTCAGAATCCCTGTTTTTTTATATTTTAGTTTTAAAGTACATTTCCAAAAGCCATGCACCTGGTGCGTCGTTTTATAATTTTGTTAAACATAGTTAGAGTAGTTACCAACACTTCGGAATGGTTTAGAACCATTTCAAAATTTAGGAACAGCCCAAAATAGGAACAGGTTTGGGCCATTCCCAAACGGCTTTTTTTTTTTTTTTTTTTGGTAATGCTTACACTTTTAGAGACCAAAACATTAATGGGTCAAGATCGGGGGACAACGATTTTTGACAACCATTTTGGCGGACCCATATAGAAGATGAATCAATGGCTGATTTTTGGTGAGGATGATGTCGGATTATCTCCTCACCATAGAGATCATCCTCACAAAAAATCAGCCATTGACTCATCTTCTATGTGAGTCCGCCAAATGGTTGTCAAAAATACACCCCCCACCCCCAATCCGACCCAACATCCACATGACTCGTGGATGCTTGTGAGTTGTTCACGACAAAGACGTTTGTGACCGAAAATTTGACTTGTCCTCTTAAGGACCTTAACCTTTTGCTGTACACTGAACTTATGGGACCACTCCCTTCATGTAATGTTACTATTTTGGCACAGTTTTTATCGGTCAATTAAAGGCGCCTTTTAATCACGAAGAAAAATAAAAAAAAATGAGAGATCTTTTGATTAGACTCCACTAGATGTTCACATTTTCAAAAGTCGCCCGAAAAAAACACAAAAATGTGGACTTCTAGGAATATGGTTTAACACGTTTTGGACACTAAAAGCATGTTCATGCTCTCCTTGAAAACTAACCCATCGCATTTTTCCAAAGGCGAGGATCTCTGTTGAGTGATTGGTCCTATGAAGTTGAAATCCCCTTCCTTGACTTCGCCAAGCTCATGTTTATGCTAACCTTATGGGACTACTCCCTTGTAACTGTTTTGGCACAGTTTTTATCAGTCAAACAGAGGCCTCTTTAATCATTAGGGCTTATTTGATTGTCATGTGGGAGGGAAAACACAAGTGTACGTCCATTGTTAGATTACACATTTCAATCTGTATAATTTTTCTATTTTTCATATGAATCTAGATAATTCTCCTTATTAAGCCCGGAATTCATTTCCCATTCAGATAGGTGAGAATTCATTTTCACTTGAAAAATATAGCTTTATTTTTCTCACATAATTGAAATATGTGTTCACAGGTGCAATCAGTCAACCATTTAAGGCATTCACCATATGTATTTTCTCGGGAATATTTTCTGTGCAATTAAACACACCTTAAGAAAAATAAAAAAAATGAGAGCTGTTCTTCGATTAGACTCCACTAGTTCAGAAAATTCTTATACCAAGAAAACATCAAAAGTAGATGTTCACATTCTCAAAAGCCTTCGGGTTAGGAAAAAACACAAAAATGTGGACTTTTAGGAATATGATTTGATACATTTTTGGACACTAAAAGCATGTTCACGCTCTCCTTAAAAACTAACCCAACGCATTTTCCAAATGCGAGGATCTCTGTTGAGTGGTTGGTCCTATGGAGTTGAAATCCCCTTTCTCAGCTTCGCCAGGCTCTGGTTTAGCCCGGATGCTTCCCTGGTCTTGCAGTCCAACCTCAACCATGTTATATAGATATTGGGATACATTGACTCATGCTTTTCTTACTAAGATAATGACTAATGGATGTGGGGCCCACATGAAAATGAGCTAAGGGCTAATTTTTTGGAGGATGATCTCCACACCAGAGATATCAACCCCATAAAAATTCAATCCATTCCAACATTTTGTAGCCTTATGAAAAGTGGATTGCAAGTTGAAAAATTTTGGACTATCCATTTTCACCGTTAAATTTAAGTCCATATTTAATAGGTTTAGAAGTTATAAAAGTTTTGATTTTCGGTGAGAATGGTCTCGATGGTGAGGAGATAATCTTCACAAAAAATCATCTCTTAATTCATTTGCATGTGGACCCCACATCCATTAGTCATTTATTAGTAAGAATAGCATGAGTCAACGTCTCCGAGCCCATATATATATATATAGAAGTTGCCACACAACGTTCACCTAGGCACCTATTAGTTGCTTATTAAAACAGAAAAAACGTAAGCATCTATGAAGATGTATAGGCACATTAGTTCATATTTTTTTTGTAAGCAACCTTTCAGTTCATCAAGTCTTTTCTACAAAAAAATAAAAATAAAAAGGTATAAAAGTTCATTAAATTCTACGTCATTAAATCAAATATTTTAGTTTTAAAAGCTCACCCGTTATTGCAAAAAAAAAAAAAAAACCTCTATTCAAATACTTAATAACTTTCCCCGCCATTATTCTTATTTTCAATACAACCTCTTAATAAACACTTAATTACTTACCATGCTATTATTTCTATATTTTCCAAACATGTCCTTAATAACTTTATATACAATTTCTTCTATATTTTTAAAATAACCCCTTAATAACCATATATTGTACATGGACAACTTCATTATTTTGATTTTCTAATTGTGCCTTAGAGTTGCCACAATTTACAAATTTCATCTCTTCAAATTAATCTTCTACACCACTAGGTTGGAACATTCTCATTTTTGCTACTTCTACCAGAAGGTGTGACCAACTAATATAAATAAATAAGTAAATAAAAAAGTTTTGCCAAGAAAACCAGTCGGGAGCATGATTTGGCTTTTCAGGTTATGAACACTAGGGGATGCACATGCTCCGAACATGTGGCAGTACCTTACACGTGGTACGCTCTTAGAGATCATTGACCATATAGTTGTTTGGCCCATCGCTAGGTGGACCTGCATATACAAATTCATTATGATTAGTAATTATTATTCATTGGATTAGAGTCTTTTTCATGGTTTGTTTTTTAACCGTGGATTTTGAGCATTATTTGACCAATGACAACTCGATCATTAGTCTTTTAATAATTGCATATGTACAATGCATTTAATTAGCCTTTTTTGTTTTTTGTTTTTGCCAACATCCACTTTGACGATGGGCCATATATATTATGAGCCACGTGGCTCACTCTTAGAGACTACAATGATTGTATGGATGTTTGGCCCATCTCTAGGTGGACCTACATACCAAAATTTATCCGGATTATTAATTTTTTTTCTATTGGATTAAAGTCTTTTTCATGGTTTAATTTTAACTTTGAGGATTATTTGGGGTACTCAGATCCGAAGGTTAGAAATCAATAACCATGCTAATTTTTGGTTATCTACGTCTACTTAGGGATTGTCCAAACATCCATACGGTTAGTGACGCTTTAATTGATGGAAAAAGAAAAATTATTTAAAGACTAAAATACCCCTATAAATATTAAATTTAAAAAAAAAAACTAAGAAAAACAGGGGCACAAATAGAATAGATAGATAGATAGGTTGTTGTGAAGCCCACGTGGATGGCAACCCCGTTATAATAGTTTAGATAGAATAGATGAGGTTGACGTTACGTATTAACATCAAAATATTGTCGCATGTCATTTGAATGGATGCCAATGCTTTAATCAACCTTTGAATTTGGGATTAATGAGTGAGAGAAAGGCGCAGGAAGTCATTGCTTCCAAATCCAAATACAGGCACTAAGGTGGTATCACACCAAACTACCTGACGATTTTTTGAAGCCGCGAAGCAGCAATCACACCGCTCCACAATTTGGTGATGCTTTTAAACAATTCCAAAAATGCTTTAGAACAGCTGATTGTGGACGGTGTGATTGGCCACTGCTTCCCCGCTTCAAAAATCCACGGCTTCAAAATTTTCTCAAACAAAAGTTATCCATTAATACACTAGGAAGCAGGGCCCACTGCGCTTTTAAGATTAGAGTTGTGCTAACCCGCTGATACGTGGATAAAAACATGTGCGGTTGAGGCCATCGACCGTTGGATTCAAGAGATCTCTGCAGTTGTTGCCTCGTGGACTGTGGATCTCTTGAATCATGGTCGATGGCCTCCAACCGCACAAATTTTTGGCTGATCATCGTGGGATATCATTTCCTTTAGATTATTATCCTGTCAAATCATGTGGACCCATTCTCTATCGATTGACGATGGACGGCCCTTTGTTTGATGGTCAAGCGTTATGCTGTGAGTAAAACTTCGCGGATAGCCCACAGTCAACGAAGCTTCTGACCTCCCACAAAACGAGCCACAGGGCGCACTCTTAGAGGACTCTAACCGTAAGGATGTTTGGCCAATCGTCAAACCAAAAATCAGTCTGATTAGTGATTTCAAACCATTGGATCCTTGTACCCCAAATATTGGTCAATATAATGCTCAAATTCCCACGGTAAAAATCAACTCATGAAAATGACTCCAATCCAAACGCCTATAAATCACTGATCGGGTTTACTTTCGGTTTGTAGGTCCACATAGTGAATGACCAAACCAAGGTTTAAAGGAAGCCGTTTTAACGGTTAAACGGACTGGGGCGTTACCATTTAAACGGCTGTTAAAACGGATTGAAACTGTCAGGGGCAAAAATGGAAAAAAATGGAAAAAGACAGAATTAAACGGATTTTAACGGTTTTAATGGAAAAAAAAGGAAAAAGTGGCACTGAAATTCAAATTTTGAAATTTGAAAATTAAAAAAAAAACCGGAGTTTAACGGAATTTAACGGAAATTAAACGGATTTTAACGGAATTAAATGGTTTTAACGGCCGTTTTTTTTACAAATTTTTTTAAAATTAAAAGGCTATTTAAACGATTTTAACGCCTCTTTAAACGATTTTAACGGCCGTTAAAACAAAAAAAACGGCCATTTTTTTCAAAACCGATAAAACGGGTTTAAACGGTTTAAACGGAAACGGGCTTGGGCCGTTTAAACCGTTTAAACGGCAGTTTTTAAAACCATGGACCAAACATCTCCACGGTCAGTGTCTTCTAAAGTTATGCCACGTGGCTCTTATTGTGAGCGGTCAGTGAAGTTTTACTCGCAATGCTATGACATGTGCTCCTCGAGTGGAATCCAGAGGCAGGTTTCTTCCTTTGAACGGTTGTGCCATGGAGGAAAAATTCCCACCCCTAACCTGGCTCAAGTGTATCCCAGATGCTTCCTCATTGGATTCCAGCTGCTGATGTTGCAGATCTGGGGTCCGGCCTCAACCGTGTCGCTGCCAAAAAAATCCACTTGACAAACTGTAAATAAGGCCCACTGGCTAATCACCATTGGCTGTGCTTGTGTGATTTGCAATCCGATGGTGACAGAAGTTTTACTCCGATTGGGTCTCGTTGAGGACTTGATCAGAAACCTAGTCACTACTCACTAGTCTGGGTGGTTCTGGAAGTACACTAGAGCAGCCAAAAGTGGTGGTCCACCAATGCAATTACAACACAACTTGGCAGATGTGGACCCCAACTACCACTTTATTTACAATATTGTTAAAATCACCGTTCATGTGGGCCGCATGAAACAAAAGATTTGATCATAAGTCATAACCATCTCATATCCACACACATTTTTCTGTACCATCAAACACCATAGATTATGTACCATCAATGATCAAACAGCCTTCCTCCACGTCGACAGGACAGACCAACTAACCTTAGTTAAAAAAAACTAACCCAACAACTTGACCCTAGTTAGTTCAATCTGGCAAAACTAACTAAACTACTAACCCAACAACTTAACCCTAGTTATCTGATCTCTGCTTATAAAACCGAACCACCGCCGCGGCCCTTGAGGACTCTTGAGGGGAAGAGACAGGGAGGTTTGACCATGGCCGTTTCAAGCTGTGCTAGGGTTCTTCCGTCGTTCGAATGCCGGTCAGATCCAGATTTATCTGGCAATTCACGGCGGGAGAGGCCGAGTTCTGGCCGATTCACTGGGAAGGCCAACTCAGTGCCGATCCGTGGATCGTTCGGTTCATCGGATCTATCTTCTCTGATTTTCAGGTTCCCCCCGAACTTCGTCCGGCAGCTTAGTATCAAAGCCCGGAGGAATTGCAGCAACATCGGTGTAGCGCAAGTGGTTGCTGCTTCTTGGTCGAACAACAACCCGGCTGCTGTCCCTAATGCCACTGCCGCCGCTGAGATCGATATCACTGTCGATAATGATGCGGCGGCCGTTGATGGTGGTTGTTGTAACAGTAGTAATGGTGTACAGTTGTCTGGTTTGGCCGCTTTGCAGGCCTCATTTTTGCGCTCCGATGGGAGCATCGCAGTTCATGCCGGTACTCTTCCATAACTCTCTTTCTCCATTTTGTTTCTTTGGTGGATTTCTGTCTGATTTTTTCTTTATTGTTATAGTTTCAGTTTCATTTATAGTTTTAGTCATTATTTGAAGGTTAAACGTTTAAAAATTGTGTTATTTACCCCGTTTGCGGATCATGCATCCTCATGCGGATTTTTAGATTGATTTGTGATTTGCTGATCTTTTAATGGTTTGATTAATTGGGAAGGTGAGTAAAAAATGCCATTTTCCCAATTAATCGAACCATTTAAGGATCAAAAATCATTTTAAGCCATATGAGGGCTCTTATGATTAGGGAAACCATCTCTTAATCTTGAGATTATTAGAAAGAGGTGTATTTTGTATAATTAGGTGTATCAGAATACTTCTCGCTTCCTCATTTTGAAGCGGTTCTGGACCGTCCAGTTGGTGGGACCAACCTATAGTATAGGTGATCCTCACCTTCCAATGAATGGTCTTTTTCCTGGATTGGGATTGAATGATCTGGAAAGAAAAATATTTTCCAGAAAGGCATTCATTTGTTGGATGGTTAGGATCATCTGATTGATTTGATTTTGATTGAGCCAATACAAAAAGTGATGGTTAGGATCATCTGATTGATTTGATTTTGATTGAGCCAATACAAAAAGTGATCCACTAATTTCATAGTCCGGAGCCTGGATCTGCCTGCATGCGTGTTATTTGAACAGAGAATAGTTGACAAAGCATTGCTAACTGTATTTTTAGGGTTGCTCTTGAACCTTGTTAGTAGGTGATCTTAACAATTCCATCAGGTACTCACTGTCTATTTGCAGTGATCAGTGTTTTTTTTGTAGGCTGAACCTGAATTTATCTGCTTGATTGTCTGTTCTAGTTTTAAGTTCCAATCCCATTGTGACATGAGTTCTGGTGACTACTCTTTTGGGTTTGAAATGCAAGATGTAATTTGTTTTTGATTCGTGCAGGTGAAAGATTAGGTCGTGGCATTGTTACGGATGGAATTACCACACCAGTTGTCAATACTTCTGCTTACTGGTTCAAGAACTCTGATGAGCTCATTGATTTCAAGGTCTGCATTCTACTGCCATTCATTCTCTTGTCTCTTGAACATTACCCATGAGTTCTGCCCTTGTCGAGCATTCACCTAATTGAGCCAGTTTCTAGTGGTGAGAAGTTGATGTGTAAATACTATTTGTTTGGTGCTTGATTTCTTGTGTTGCTATTAAGGCCATGGAAAATGGTAAGAGTATACATGAGGTCTATTGTGGACCTTATAGGTTGACACCATTGGATCCTAAATCTTCAAGATGTGCGTTATGTTAAATTTCAAATTGAAATGACTACAGCCTTTGAATTTAAGATCCAACAGTGTGAACCTAAGGACCAAACCCCATGTTATGGATTTCAGGCCCACTATAGCTCTGCGGCCATACTTCACGAAGGCAGGATGTATATGGAGATTTATAATTCATTGAAGTCAGTAAATCTGTTTTTTTAGCTGTCACAACTGTGCCTGGTTTTCTGGTATTGTTTTGGTTAATATATGTATTTGATCTTTTGCTAGGAGGGACGCCATACCAGTTTTGAGTATGGACGCTATGGGAACCCAACTACAGTGGTTGCGGAAGAGAAGATAAGGTCTGCACTGGGTTTCAATGTGTATATGTAATTGTGCATGTATGTGGTTACTATTGCTTTTGGATACTAAATTAAGACGTTTCTATCTTTATTTACTGGAACAGTGCACTTGAGGGGGCTGAATCAACTCTGCTACTGGCATCTGGAATGTGTGCCAGTACAGTTATGATGTTTGCTTTGGTTGAGAGAGGTGGGCATATTGTGACAACAACAGATTGCTACAGGAAGACTCGAATTTTCATCCAAGATTATCTCGTTCCCAACATGGGGATCTCGGTAATGCCTCTTATTTTATTCTGTTCTTTTGTGCACTTTCTTTAATTACTAGTGCTATTGACATGTGCTCTGCACAGAAACTCATTAATGAAATGTACTAAATAGAGTATAATGTCAAATACAATTTTTGGTTCTGCACCTTCCAAATCATTAAATAAATGAATAAATCTTTGTTGTAATATTATTTACATTTCTTTAATTTATGAAATAAATAAGTAAATTATTGCCTAGGAGTCACCTTGCCCAAGGGACCCCTGCCCCTATAGCCTAACTCTTTCGACTACACTGGTAATATACCTGTACTCGAGTTAATATTTGGGCTTGTGACTTGTGAGCCATGTGTAAATGGAAGATTTGAAATCCTTCTCACCTTATATGCTGGCTGAAGCATTGGTAAGCTTAGACAATTTCTCTCTTTGAATGGAGGAGCTTTGATTTTGGCTGAGTTGTTCACTGTTAGTAAAAGAACAAATGATCCATGATTTAACAGACATACAATACATACATACTATAGGTATATTCATAACTCACTACTGCTAGTGCCTATTTATCATTGAACTGACATTTTGTGTTCAGGTAATGTTATCATGGAATGCATGCACAACTATTAGTCTTCTAGTTTTGTTTTCTAGATTGTAGTTGTCAAGTTCTGTGTTTACTGTTGTGATAATCATTTAAGAAATTCTGCCTTTTCTAGACCTCTTCTGTATGTTCTCTGAATGTACCTGATTTTTCTCATCATCATAATACAGGTCACTGTCATTGACCCTGCCGATATGGAAGCCCTGAAATCTGCTCTGGATCAGAATAATGTCAGTACTGAAAAAAGTGGTTAGCTTGGTTCTTGGAATATCTCTTTGATTTGATTTCCCTAGAATCTGTTATCCTCATCTACCCTACCCGCACTGTTTTGCCTGCAGGTAGCTCTTTTCTTTACTGAATCTCCAACCAATCCCTACCTCCGATGCGTTGACATTGAGTTGGTTTCTAAGCTTTGCCACAGCAAAGGAACACTGGTATGCATAGACGGAACTTTTGCCACACCTTTGAACCAGAAGGCTCTTGCTCTTGGTGCAGACATTGTTCTGCACTCCGCAACAAAGTTCATTGGAGGACATAACGATGTGAGTTTTTGCCAACATTCTTTGCAATATTCATTTGGTTGAAATGTACATCTATGTTATTTTTGTAAGTAAAATGTAATTGCTATCGAGATGTAAAAAAACAAATTTGAGTAATAAATAAACACATTATTCCATTTTCAGGTTCTTGCAGGTTGCATTAGTGGTTCTGTGGAAGTGATTTCTAAAGTTCGTAAGTTGCATCACGTATTGGGTGGTGCTCTTAACCCGGTAAGCATATTCATATTGGGTAATCAGGCTTATAAAATAGAACCCATGCTTGCTAGTACTGTTCACTGTCATCAGATCCATGTTTGTTGTGATTGATCAGCTGACTGAAAAAAAGCAGTTGATCAAGACTCCCTACAGTGATTGGCGCGATACATCTCATATGCCACTTGATGATTTTTTATCTTTTTTTTAATTTATCATAGTAGTTTTGCAGCTATAGTTTTCGTCTATGGTTATTTAAGTAGCAAGGCTAATCCACTTGAATAATCACCATTTTAATTGATGCTCTTATTTTGTTTTATCAGAATGCCGCGTATCTGATCATCCGAGGCATGAAGACACTGCATCTTCGTGTACAGCAGCAAAACTCAACTGCATTGAGGATGGCCGAGGTTTTAGAGGCACATCCTAAGGTAGTGGATGTTTTAAAAGTTATCATTCGTCATTAGTTTCCTTTCTTTCTTCCTCATTTGGATGAAGGATTAGCTGCAGTTTAAACGATATCACCAACATTAGACATCTAATGCATATTGGAGGATTTTTGCCAATTACAGTATATACACTTATAACCAAACATCCTAAATGATTCTGTGATCATGCTCTATATTTTGTGATCTGCATTTATTCCCAGTAAGTGATGCACTTGTCAGTTTTACATTGCCTGTAGCCATGGTTGAAAATCTTGTTTCATCTCGGCCGAGACAATACATAGGGGAATATATCATCTCGTGCCAAAGACTTGATTGAAGTAGTAAAATTGGTTTTGAACCTTATTTTCATGGTATATCAGTATATGTACTTTTATAACATGTGTAAATACTAAAAAATAACTGTGTAATCTAATTAAGCATTAAAGAATAGTTCAACCTTATTGAGACATATAGTGTGTTTTCCATTGTCTCGTTGCATTTCGTTTTGTCAGCGTACCTAGACAATGAGACAGAAGAATTTATTAAACCTTGGCTGGAGCTTAAATTTGCTTTTCCAGATTGTGTGCTGATGCTTAAAAGGCCACTAGTAGGTTGTATTAGATACTCAAAGCTTCTTATAATTGTTTTTAGTTGTTACTCAATTGAGTTTTCAAAGTGCTTCCTGAATTGATGCAACTTGATTGAGAACTCGTTGAGTTACGAGGGCTATTTGTCTTTTTCATTTTGTTAGCCTGAAAGGTAACCAAGTACGTATTGAAAACAAAAAAGGTAACCAAGTACTTGTGAAATTCCACATATACTCGGACAAGTTCCACAATTAGGTTGAAAATTAGCTCATTTTCTGCTTACTTCAAAAGAACTCATTTCCTACCCTTGTTTTCACTGCCCAATGTCTGCACCTATTCTGGCGACCTTATGCTTCTAGTGCCATCTGTATAAGCAGTGCAAAAGAAAGCTCTTTAAATTTACTGCAGAAATATTATCCCAGTGACTTGGGACATTTGTCCAGTGTGAGCCTCAGCATTTTTTTTTATTTGATAAATAAGAATTTTGGGAGTAAGAAACAATTTGCAAGACATCTGTTTTCATTTCAGCATCTGTATATAACATATTTTTCTTTTCCGTGGTTGAGAGGAAGTTAATATGGCAGATTAACTTTATATGAGTAGTTTCAGATATAAATGCAAGTAAATAGAAAAATCAGAAACAAGTGTTTTTCTCGTCGCAATAGGAAGCAGAAGGCTGACATGGCATAACTGGCAGGTAACTCGCGTCCATTATCCAGGGCTGCCAAGTCATCCGGAATATCACATTGCCAAGCAACAAATGACTGGTTTTGGTGGTGTGGTCAGTTTTGAGGTGAGCATTGATATTGTGTGTGGAATTTATTGATAGGCTAATTTTGCTTCCTGTTCAACAATGAAATTTGGGGTCGGTACAGGACAGTTACTGAAAAGTCTATTGTTATTTGGTCGCGCAGATTGACGGAGACTTGAATACTACCAAAAAGTTTGTTGATGCTTTGAACATCCCTTACATTGCTCCTTCCTTTGGAGGCTGCGAGAGCATTGTAGATCAGCCCGCAATCATGTCTTACTGGTACTTCTTCCATTTCCCTCCATTGAATAATTGCCTCTTAACAAGTATTTCATCCATAAGTTTCGACTTGTTCTTCAGCAAGGTTGATAAGATGGTTGATATTATCCGTGCTATCTTTGAACAGGGATCTTAGCGCCGCAGGGAGAGCTACATTTGGGATCAAGGACAACTTAGTTAGGTTCAGCTTCGGAGTTGAGGACTTTGAAGACTTGAAGGCAGATATCCTCCAGGCTTTAAAGAGTATCTAGGGCGTGTTACCTCCTTAGTTTTTCTTTCTCTTACTTTTCAGTGTTCCTGAAAACTCTAATCTGGATTTTGGTTGGTGTTCCATCACTTCCTGTTTGTTTTAATTTCAATAACAATCAGTCCATGTAATGGTCTGGTACTAGTCTATTTAGTTATTGAGACTTAAATTTTTTGTGGTATGTTTGTTTCTCAGTTTTGTAGTGCTCTGATTGGTCAATTTACCGGATTGACCTGCCCCAACAAATTTAGATGTGGGGTACCCAAATACAATGATCAGACGAGTTTGGGAACTCTACTGATACTCTCTTGCCTCAGTGGATGCAACCTTGTTGCGGCTGCTGGAATATTTAGAGACGAGGAGGATCAATCTTTCCTTAAGAATTGATAATATATTGAAAGACCATGGTTTCACAAGTACAAATCATGGTTTAAAAAAACGTTATGGACATTATAATGCCTGTTATAACACTAACGCTCCAAGGCCATTGTGTTATTTTCTTCAAAATGCCAAAATCGGAAAAAAAATGGGCTTAAAGTTACAATGGCCATTATTTTGAAAATAACGGATGGTATAATGCCCATCATCTATTATTGATGTTATTATGAAAATAATATTTTGACCATTGTTTTACTGTGACATAACGGAAATGTTACCTGTCCGCTATAACGTTGTTTAAACCTTGGTGCTGATAACGAATTAATCAAATATATTGAAATTAGAAAGAAATTGAAGGTTAACCAACTACGGTAAACAAAGAAATTACTGCACCTCTAGCATCTCTTCTCTGCTTTGGTTGACCGCGGAGGATGCAAATTTATCTTTGTGGTCCTCATTGTGGGAATGAGTTGAATGTAGAATACTTGTGAACATCGTTCCAAGTGCTCATTCTCCAACATGATAAATCAACGGTCCAATTCTTGTCAGCAGAATGGAACAATTATGGCGAGTCCACTATTTTTCGCTATTTCCATTCTCTTGGGGAACATGTCTTAAATCATGGATCAACTCGAAACTAGTGAGAATGATGGTCAATAGGTGAGCCAAGTTCGCTTCAAAACGAAGGGAATGTTGCAGTAGCATCAGTCCTAATAGTATTGATCAATTATCGAAGGGAGGATTATTTTGGTCTTTTGCTAGAAAAGGGTAATTTGATAACAATGAGAGCTTAAATTTTTTTTTCCCCTTATGAGCTTAAACTGTATATATTATTTATAAGGCGTGTTACCTGAGTCTGTTGTTGTTTTTGTTTTTCCTAGTTTTTGGCGCTTCAGAAGACTCTTAATCAGCATTTTGGATTGCAATTACTAAGTCTGCTAAACACCTAACTGCGTTGGCAAATTAATTTGCCAGACCAGGCAACTTCTATCTTAGTTCCGCGAAAGTTGCGCGAGAACTATGTAGTTTCTTTCTTACTATGTCACCCCTTCTGTTGGGTGTTATGGAACAAAAAGAGTACTATCTTGCATGGGTCGACTTTGTCACAAATTTCTAACCATCTTCGAGTACTATCTTGCACAATTGGGAAAATTACAGATATTCTTCTCCCCCAATGGAGGTAACCTTGTAGCTCTACTTAGAAGCTCAATTTAGCTGCACTTTTGTTGGGGGAATTTGGAACCATCCTAACCCCAGCATTCCCACAAAAAAGAAAGAATTTTTTTCTTTTGACCAGGCTATACTTTAAATGAAACATAGGAATGTTCTTAGAAGTTTTTTTTTTGACAAGGAATGTTCTTAGAAGTGGTAACAATAAATCAATAGAATGGATTAAAATCTCAAAGAAACAGAGGAATCGACAACCAGAGTTACAAAAAAGTGACTACATTTCTGCTACCACAGAATCAATCAATCAAAGTGACGACGTTACTTTTGCTCCATTGCTTCAGTGCGTGCGGATTGTTTCGTCTAGCTTCTCTATCTGCCTTAATAGTCTGGAGGATGCCTACTCATCTTTGTCTTCATCCTCATCGTAGTTGAAAGGGAGTGGTACGGACTTGAATGCACGATACTTTCCGACATTGTTCAAGTGCTCATTCTCCAATCTGTCAAGATCCAATTATCATAAGCAAAACAGAACAGTTATATGATACATTTAGAAACTATTGGTATCGATTCCATTGACTACGAGCCAATACTCTTTGCATACTATCTCAGCTAATTGCTTATGTGTTCTGCCATTTCGGTGGCTTGAGGAAAGGGTCTTATGGTACCGCATGTTATATGCGGTTTACTATCACTAAAGTGAGACAATTGCATAAGCAAAGAACATTCGCTATCTGTGATACCAAGTTAAATTGACAGAAATTCTTAAATCTTGAACTTACCTGAAGAAATTCCATATGCCGCGACGAATGATCTCTAAGCTGGCAACAATTGCAATTAGGGCTTGTCTATGTAGGAAAGACACTTGAAAGTTCAACACAGTCTGCAGCCAAGCAAATCTCAGGAGGACATTCAAGACCTGCATTTTTCATGAAAATCGTTCCAGGCATTAGAGTCTAGAATATCAATGACACAACCATTTTTTGGTCTGGCTTCTTTTCTTCCTACTTACCATGGCTCCAAAGTATACACTTTTTTGTGAGATGAGGAGTTTGTCTCTCAACCAACGATTCTTGGAGCGCCCTTGTAGGAGGCCCCAGTCAACAACAAGGTCCCAGTAAGTACTAACGATTGCTGCAATGACTGAGCTGATCCATGCCATCACCAACCAACCATTTCCTTTTTGCAGACTATAAGCTGTCCTCATAACGACAGCCACGATAGTTGCGAAGTATTTCAACCCGTTATATCCCTGCATTGGATCTCTCTCTTCATACAAGCGTCGGAGGCACTACAAAAACAAACAACTATTGTGAGTCTAAACATGTTATTAATATGAGGACTAACTGTAAGAAAAGGGGAAGGTGATCTACCTGAAGCAAGCGGGACCAGTATGGAATTGTTGCTATGATGAAATAGAAAGTATTGTACACAGTCTTACTACTGCAAGTGTTCCGCCTAAGTTTGAAGTCTCCCCAACCATAATAGCAGATGTAGAACTCAAGACTTCTAATAGCCTGGACCTGGCTAGTTAGCTGGTCTGCCAAGAAAAAATCTGGTAGGGTGACCTGTGAAAAAATAAAGAAGAGAGGAAAGAAACTAAAGATGATCAATAACCCTGTCTCAGTCCCAATTTTTGTATCATTTTGTAAAGAAATTTTGTTTATTTTTTACCTTGTAAAGAGGAGCACAAATACAGTGGAATGCACATTGGAGTAGGAAGAAGCGACTTGAGCGATATACGATATTGAAAGGGCAGAATGTTATGAGAAGTACAAGCTGCACAGAAGGAGATTATTAGTTAAATCACTTGAATATGCGGTATCTACAATTCGGAGAGAAAGAGAATTAAGTTGGTCAAGTATTAGTATCATACAGTAACTAATCCCAGAGGGAGTATTTCTGTGAAGGCCTTGTAGTCTTTAGTTTTTACATCCATCTCCATGTCCAGATTCGAGAGCACACTAGCCAGTGCTAATGTTGCAAGACCCATGCTGACGAGCATGACTTCTCTGTAACCCAACTCGGTCCCTTGCTTGAAACCAAATATAAATGGATAATTGACTCGGTAACGCCTCCAGAAGTATATATTCACAGCATACATGACCATATGTAGGACAATGAATCCAAACAAACTGCATGGAAATTCAAGGTGTCTCAATAAACAAAGATAAAAGGACTAAAAACTTCTACAATTCATTTTCTCAGAGCAAGTGCAGAAGAAAGGAACAACACAAATTTAAAATGTTGAGAATCTATTAGGGAAGTCCTGGCTTACCTATAAAGGGGAAACATGTTATCCATATATTGAGTACTCCCCTCCTTTTCTATGAGATTTCGAGCACGTATGATCAACACAAGGGCAACAATGAGAGCGGTTGTGCAACCAGCAAAGAAACCTGAAAAATAACAATAAATAGATTAATTTAATCCCCTTAATTAAATCCTAAAAGCAAATCTACAGTCGATTTTTTTCTCTCCTCTCTGTAAGAGCATCAAAGAGATGCAAATGTAAGCTGAACTCATTCTACTCTATCATTGGTGGGTTTTACAAGTAGTGGATATTTTGCTTGATTCAAATCTTACCTGTGGAAAATGTTGTTCTATGCCTTTCTCTCTTTGCTTTTGGTCTCAAGATGCTTATGCCTTTACTGCGGTTTGAGTTTGTGAAGTGTTTGATGAATGTAGCTTCTACCCTCTCCATGAGCCTAGTGAGCTGTGAGAACACAAACAGAACCAGAATAGCAAAGTTATTTAAAAATTAAGGTATCGGACAACGGAGCTGATGCTAATGGTTGGAATATATGTTTCTCAATTCATCGTATGAACTATGAACTTCACTAAGCTGTTTATAAGTAGAATGACGAATATATAAAAGCTTACTTCATCGGAGCTGCCCAAGTAGGAGTTATCCACCATGTTTAAGTAAGATTTTGATGCACTTCTTGAAGCAATCTGTTACAACAGAAAAATAAATAAATAGAAGAAATGAAAAATATTCCCATTTCTGATATATATGTGATCATGTTCTAAGCCTACAACTTAGAATGGAAAGGAACATTTAAGTCTATACCTTGTCATATTTCTTCATGATCTTGGAAAATGCCAAGAGATTCATAAAGCTGGTTCATCCATGGGGAAAAAGGTCACATACATTTCCAAGAGAGCAAATAAGCCATGCACCCAAATTTAAAGATATATCGAAAACCCATGTAGTGTTTCTTACCTGTAGCTCTTTAGAAGTCTAAGCTTTTGATAAAACTCGACAAAAGCCCGCCTCAGTTGTTCTTCAACTTTTCTTAGATCTTCTTTCCTGAAATTTAATTCTTGGTTTTTGTTAACCTTGAGGATGCCTTTTATGGTCGAACGCGGAGTTTCGAGCGTGTTGTTGAACTTCACATGGTTAAGGATTTCTAAGGGAGCTGGTCTAGTGGCTCTGATGTTTTTCGGCCTCTCTTCATGAATACCGTTATGGTCGATTGCTTTGGTGTCATTGAGACCCATATCCTCACCTGAGTCTTCCGAATGCCCATGGCTTTTCTGCTCAGTCTCTTCTATTATATCCATATGTACTGTTCCTGCACATTCCACACGAGGTTCTGTAAATTTCTACGCTGAGGACAATATCTCTCGATCAATTCAAATGCCATTATAAATTTCACTATAAAACACAATCAATGAGTGGATATTAGCTATTGAACTAACAATGACCAATGACAACACTAGCAAGGAGGAGTGTTCAAGTTGAAAGGCCTAAAAAGGCGAGGAAATGACCAAAATGAATGTGGAGTGAGGTCAGGGCCGGCTCAACCGTAAGGCCAGTAAGGCGTCGCCTTAGGTCCCATGTGAGAGAAGGCCCCTGGCCCAAGTAAGAGAAGGCCCCAGTTCACTAACCGGATGGATGTTTAGCCCACCCCTTGTTGGACGTACAAACCAAAAATTAACCTGATTGGTCATCTCTAGCCATAGCTTTTAGTACCTTTTAAGATTTGATTCTAGCCATTGGATTCAAGCATGCTTTTTGAGTAATAAATCCAATGGCTAGAAATTAACAATCAAGCTGATTTTTAGTGTGTTTATCCACCAATATGTGGGTTGAACATCCACATAGTAATTAGGCACAAAAAATGATCTATGTAGGGCCATGAGTCCTCTGCATGGACTACAGTGGAAGTCCTATTCATCTAAATTCTTTTCAATAGCTTTTGATAATGGAATAGTTGTTAATTAAAATTTTTAACTGTGTAAATAAAATTTTCTACCACACAGTTAAAATTTTTAATTAATACCATATATTAATAGGTCACGATCAATGGACGACGAATCAATGGCTGATCCCCCCCCCCCAACAAAAAAAAAAATCAGCCCATTCTGAAATTTCTAACCCTATCAAATGTGCTTTTCAAGTTACACGGTAAAAATAAACAGTCTATAATTCTTCAACTTCTAAGCCAGTCTACGAATTTTGTGAGGATGATCAAGAACATAGAGATCATTCTCACCAAAAACCAGTCCTTGATTCATCTTCTAAGTGGGTCCGCCAAATAGTTGTCCCCGATCCCGATCCTATATTAATATATTAAATATTAAAAGGTCTCATATGGAGTTTTCGCCTTAGGCCTCAACTTGCATCGAGATAGCCCTGAGTGAGGTTCAAGAAGAGATTTTAAGAAAGTACATTAACGGAAGAGATGACTTTAGAAAAGATTGAATGCAGGAACATAATTCATGCAGCCAACTCCATACTGTTGGCTTAAAAAAAAAAAATACTCCATACTGTTGGAAAAGGCTTATGATGATGATGAGGCAAACATGTGGTTAGCAATCTGGCACCTTCTAGTTATGTAATGCCAAAATAGAAACCAAGGTAGCTAATAACCGGTCGTTTGGATGGACACCAATATACAGTTGCTGCCATTTATTTTTAAATGTGAGCCAAGATATATGCCATGTGCTTGGATGGGCTGTTTTGTCACTTTGCTGCCATTTTGTTTGCAATATTCAAATTTTTTTGTTGTACCCATGACCCATTAGTGGAATAGGACGATGATGACAGACCACATTATGAGCCAGGTGGCACCTTCTTAGAGATCACTGACTGTACGGATGTTTGGGCCAACCCTAGGTGGACCTACAGTCCAAAAATTAGCCTGATTATTGATTTCCAATCGTTGGGATTGGAATCGTTTTCATGGGTTGATTTTTAACCATAATTTGAGCATTATTAGTGGTACAAACTACAAAGATCAAAAGGTTTGAATTCACTAATCATGCTTATTTTTGGTATATAGGTCCACCTCTAGAGATGGGCCAAACATCATTACAATGAGTGGTTTCTAAAAGAATTTCACCTCCATACTCAAACCAACATGTGTGTTTTGTCTCCAAAATTTTTTAGATACAGAGGACTTTCGATGCCCAAGAAAATACATCATGTAGGGCCACGACCGTTTCTAAATCCACTCCATCTAAAATATTTCGGTGTGTTTCATAGTAATGATTACTAATTAAAAATGGGTAGATCGGATAATCCTTGTCTCTCGACTTGTCTGGAGGGCCGTTTCTCACGGTTCTCTTAAAAACCATAGAATATTTTTTTCGGAAAATTTCTAAAAAGAAAATAAACTTTAATCTATTTACAAAAAAGAATACAACTTTTCGCAAATCCCAAAAAAGAAAACGAAACGCCCTTTCAAAGGGCGTTTCATTACGTGGCACATGTTTATGAAAAAACGCCCTTTAAAAGGGCGTTTGTCAGTAAAAAACGCCATTTTAAAGGGCGTTTTTCAGTAATAGACGCCTTTTTAAAAAACGTCTGTCAGACCTCTAACAATTGACAGACGTTATTTTAAAGGGCGTGTGTCAGTAGAAAACGCCCTTTTAAAGGGTGTTTTTTTACTGACAAACGTCCTTTTAAAGGGCGTTTTTTGATACCCCAATTTTTACACCCATTTTGGCGTACCCAGAAGATGAATCAATGGCTGATTTTTGGTGAGGATGTCTACGGTGAGGAGATCATCCTCACAAAAATTCAGATCATTCCGATATTCGTAGATTGGTTTAGAAGTTGAGGAATTTTTAAAATTTCTCAGGAATAAGCGTTTGTCAGACATGTCAGCCATCAGTCATTCTAACTCGACTGAATGGACTGACAGCAGACGAAACACCCTTTGAAAGGGCGTTTCGTTTTCTTTTTTGGGATTTGCGAAAAGTTGTATTCCTTTTTGTAAATAAATTAAAGTTTGTTTCCTTTTGTGTAATTTTCCGTATTTTTTTTATTCTCTTAAAAGAATAGATTAGATGGCGATTACAAAAAAAAACATAGAATGGATCAGATTTGATGTCGGAACCCATCGCAAAGATGACACCATTGATGGCTCCCGACTGTCCCAAGTCCCAACGTTATCTTTACGTCTGCAACTTGTCCCCTATGTACTAAAACAATACGAGTCGTGCTATCACACGGATAACCGGACAAGAAAGTGTGCCGTTGAGGCCACAGAAATCCACGCAGTTGTTGCCTCGTAAACTGTAGATCTCTTGAATCCTACTTCCTATCAACTGGAGCCTGATCATACCGCACATTCTTTTGTCCGGTTATCAGTGGGATTGCATTTTCCACTAATACTTGCTTTCCTCGTCATCATCGCCTAACTTACATTAATCTCCAATCTCCAATCTAAAATTTATCAAAATAAAAATAAAAAATATTGGTAATAAAAGTGCCGTAAAGTAAAATGTATGGAAATTTGATCTATTGATGAAGTCAGGTAATCGGTGGTTTCTATGGAGTAATCAATGGTATGATAAAAAAACCAGTGGCGGATTCAGGATTTTTTTTCCAAGGGAAGGAAAGGCGGCATACGACTTGAGAGGGGCAGCGCAAAAAGAACATAAAAAGGAGGGGGAAGGGGGAAGGGGGCAGCGGCAGACGATAAAGATGAGGGGGGTCAGCGGAAAAAAAAAATGACGGGGTGTATTTTCAAAAAGTAAAAAAAAAAGTTTTTTTTTTCAAAGTTGAGGGGCAGCTGCCCCCCTTGCTTCCTGGCTCTGCCGCTGATCACAACTACGGTTTAAAAGGGGCCGTTATAACGGTATAATAGAATAGGTACGTTACTGTTTTTTCTGTTATAACGGCCGTTATAACATATTATAATGCACAGGGGCAAAAACGAAAAATAATGGAAAAATAAAGGTTAAAAAAGGGCGCTAAAATTCAAAAATTGAATTTCGAATTTTCAATAAAATTTCTAACGGAAAATAACGGAAATTAGGGACTTTTTTTAATAACTTATTCAGAAAATAATGTTTTTTATTTTCGTTACAACGGAAAAATAATGATAACGGCTGTTATAACGAAAATATCGGCCGTTATTTTCTGAGCATTAAAACGGTACGTAATGTAATGGGGGAGGTCCGAATCCGTTAATAACGACCGTATTTCGTTATAACAGCCGTTTTTAAACCATGATCACAACTACTCTACCCATCCCATTTTTTTTTTTTTATATATAGATGATTAGAAAATATCACCATATCTATTATTTCCCATTTCGAAATGAATGCGATATATTGAATGGTTCTGATCATCATGTCCGGTTGGTTCTTCGGCATTGGAGAGTAAACTAACCATCCATCATGTGTACCAAACAGAGAACCAAGAAATTTAGAAACTAATTAAACTGAGTTAACTTCATTAAAGAGTAGTTAGCTACTTACTTGATGCTCTAGCAGTTGATGTACTTCTAGCAGCGGTTGGCGAAGAGATTGTTACCGTCGCTGCCGAAGCAGCAACTTCTGTTGCGAGCTGAGTCATCTCGACCGACCAGTCAAACGTCCCATCTGGGTTATCTACCTTCATCCGGAACGCGATCAATACATCCATTTGCTTGTTTAACAAAGCAGCCTCCTTCATCACCACCTCCACTTTTTCTTTATAAAACTTATTTACCTTGTTGAACTCATCGTCAAGTCTCCTGAAGAACACAAGTTCGTACTCAGCTCCTTCATCGGACGCCATGAGGAACTTAGTCTCATATCGCCCCTCCGATCCTTCTTGTTGCATCGCGTTCACTAATATCACTTGGTCCTCAATGTCCCCTACATTGGGATTCTTCATGCTGTTGTATCTTTGCGTTAGACCGCTGAAGGCTCTGTACATTGTCATCTTTCTCTTTAACCCTCTCGGCGTAGCCGCTGGTTTATGTCTGAGCTTGAAATTATGAATCTCTTTGAGTACGGTCTTGAGGTAGTCGTAATCCATGTAGGCTTCTTGCCATTCCGGCACCATTTGCGACGTGAACTCCTTCCCAAACTTCATATTTTCGCCGGTTGCGTGTCACAGATGAAAATCAAGTTAACTGGTTTATAAGTGGAGAAGAAAGCACAACGTCTTTATCAGTTTGCTCTCGCAAACAAGCGAGGAGAAGAGAGGTGGTAAAGGAAAGAAGAAAGTAACCTCGATGAGGGAGGTGTCTCGACGAACTAATTATATTTATAAGCAAAGAAAGAGATAGAAAGCAAACGGATTCTAGAGAGAGACCCTTTCAGATTTCGTTGTCGAACGTTGAATCGTCTTAAGAATTTGCTACCTGACGAAAGGAACGCGCAAGCCGCGAGGTGGGCTGCCGCTGGTTAAATAAAATAAAATTTTGATGTAGGAATAGTATTTCCAAGAAGGTGATGTGTCATGTTCGTGGAAATACCGAAATACTCCTACATGGAAGACTTTCAAGGATAATATTATATATTTTCCTTAATTAGTAAATGGCTGAAATTATTTTGATTCAGTCAGCAGGATATTTCTATGCGATGGATTTGAGCACCCCCCCCCACCCAAAAGAAAAAAAAATATACTTTGAATCCAACGTCTAAAAAAACCCAAGAAAATGTTGTAGAAATCATCCATATATAAAAAAAAGTGCTTGAATCCAATGGCAAGAAATAATTAATCAAGCTGATTTTTTAGTATGTAGGTCTACCAAGGAGTGGGTCAAAATTGAAGAGTGTGCTACAGTACTTATCAAAAAACAAAACGTGTGGTACAGTGTCATGTTGGAGTAGGTGCTGATATCGAACTTTGGTGTTCAACTTGACTGACATCAAAATCCTACCGAAAAAATTAAAAAAAACCGTGATGAAATCAAAGTTTTTACGGAAGTCAACAATTGTGTCCCTTCTTTTCCTCTGACCAATAATAAAACCAGTTTTATCAAGTTTGGTGGCTTTTATGGAGCTCGAGGTTCAGATCAATCCAATGAAAAGAAGACAAATGGGGGGTTGTCTTCTAGTTAATAATAACCCGACTAAAAAAAATTGTGCGGTTGAGTCTATTGACCATTGGATTCAAGGAACCTATATGATCCAACTTTATTAGCAGATAAAAAATTGTTATTTTACACCTATAATCTAATGGTCAATGGCTCAACCGCACAATTTCTCTCTTTTTTTTTTTTTTGGCTGTCTACCGTGGGGTAGCATTTCCCGTAATAAAACCAGTTTTCACTAAAGTTTGGTTGCTTACAGGCCCCACGTTCGCACCTGTCCAACGAAAAGAGGACAGTGACGTGCATCGATCTATGGTACAACTCAGAACCAACCACGATCAAGATCGGAGAATCGCACAGGATGAACGTAGGGACATCGAAGAGTATACACAAGTTATTTAACTTTATAATTTCTAATAGTCACATACAATAGTATTAGTGTGCAAGAAGATCGAAGAGAAGGTAAAAGGGAGATATTGCACATTGTGGCAGAGCTAGGGGGGGGGTCGAGGGTGGTCAACTCAACTTGGAATGTTTCGCCGTTCCCAAGGTGGACCACGGTATGAGCCAGGTGCAACACTTTTAGAGATCACTGATCGTATGGATTTTTGGCCTATTCCTAAGCGGGCCTACACACCAAAAAATCAACCTCATCAGTGATTTCTAACCTTCGATCTTAGTAACCGAAATAATGCACGAATCCAACAATTAAAATTATTTCCATGAAAAAGACTCCAATGCAATGGTAGAATCACTAGTAAGAGCATCTCGTCGAGCCCGACCGTCTCCCATCGTTAGGCAAAAAGTTATATTTGCCGAATTTTTGAATAGTAAGTCGGCAATTTAACCACGATACTGTGTTGCACAGCCAAAGTGTAATCATTACCCTTTTCTTCTAATAATTTGGTTTTGTTTTTTAACGTATTTACTCATTTGCCATTTACCAAAATGCCACCTGCCATCAAATCTAAACTTATTTACCATTTACACTTAAACCACCCGCAATATGAGACACGTGGCACACATTTACAGGACGCTGACCTTACGGATGTTCAACCAATACCTTGATGGGCCTTCAAACCAAAAATCAACTTGATTAGTGATTTCTAGGCATTGGTTTGGAGTCATTTTCATTAGGTGATTTTAACCATTCAAATTTGAGAATTATTGGTCTTACCGTCAGTTGCCACACAGTCAAGAAAGTCCATTTGACTCAAAATGCCTATTCGTGATTGGAGAGACTTGCTGATGTGGTTAAGCATTTTGAACCAAATGCCTATTCACCTTAAACAACGATTGGAGATGCTCTAATGAGGCTGATTGTTGGTATATAGCTCCACCCAAGGATAAGGTAAACGTACAGCCATAGGCTAGGGTCAGTGGTCTCTAAGAGTGTTGAACGTGGCTCCTAACTGTGGTCTACATACGGATGGCCGCCAAACATTCAATATTGAGCTGACCTGTGGCGACCCGAACCCGGGACCCATGACCCGACCCAAAAGAATATGGATCGAACCTAGTATCCGAGGCTAAGGCACGAGGTGCGGATAAAAATAATATTAATGAAATAGTGAGCATGTATCTAAGTCATCACACAAATCAAAATGAATCGATCTCATAAATTTGAAACTTATTTCCGATTACATTCCAAATGTCAAATAACAATCTACTGAGATAACTAAGAATTCAAATGACTAGAAGCAAAACCTAAACATAATTTCTAGGAATGCAATAAAAGTGTTAGAATCCTCTGGCTCCTATCACTGAGTTGCTGGTCCATCCGGTATCTCTGCAAAATGTTAGAATATAGGCACGAGTTATCAACAACTCAGTCGGTTCACTCCACCACCCATACTTCTATGGGGATGAGCGGTTAAAGCATGATAAAAACCATATAATGATCGAAATATGCATCAATGCTATCGACAATCAAATACTTGACTCATCGGGTAAATTCCAAAACCCCAATGAGTCAAAATAATAATGAGAATGCATGGTTGGGCTAAACAAGTGGCTTTCTTATGGGCGGGCTATGCCGTTAATTCCACCACAAGGATTCAGGGATGTTTCAGGTCTTTCACCATTGGGAGCAGAATGTCTCCGTTGCTTTTTAGGCATGCGCTCGGAATTTGAGAGAGCATCCAAGGGGTCGTGGTCCTACGATACATCTGAACCCTCAAAATGATAACAACGAAATAATAACAATCAATGCATCTCCAACAATAATTAACAATCTAAGATAATATCCAACGAACGACCATACATGTAGATAAATCAACGGAGATGCATAAGAATAGATATACATACTTTTCAACATAAATTAAAATACATTTTCTATTTTAAACACATGCATTTAATAATAATATAATAAAATGCATTCGTAAAAATAAGAGATCGGGAACAGAATCCTACCTTAGTATGCTTTCTGTTCAAACGTATTTATTTCTTTTGTCTTGTTCGCGTAGATCTAATGTTGAGACTGCCGGGCCTTCAATTTTCCATGATCTCGAGGTTAGATGAAATTCAAGAGTAGTTGTGTACAAGATGTTTCCTTTAATTTGAAGGTAATGGTCAATGTTTTAGGACTAGTTCAGCTAGGACTTAGCATTACATACACCCCCGACAACATAAAGAAGTGGAGCTTGATTTCTCATGTTTTAAGCCAATAGGAGGGTCAACAAAATATACATGTAAATATTAATAGATTAACGTAGATTGGGTGATTGTAAATTTGCTCAACCCAATCAACGTTGGGTAATCAAAAGCATTAATGTATATACAAGTGTATTTCCCTTAGGCCTAAACGTCTGTAATTCATGAGCATAACAGCGGGTCAATCTAGGAAGATCCATTTGACACATGTGACACACCCACGCATACATTGCGAATGTAGCCTGGCATCGAAACCCTTAACTTGACTAGGAGTTGAATGGCTTGGCCTATGAGTCTCACTGGATTCGGGCTTGAACCTATGTTACTCGGTTTAATGGACTTGATAAGCCAATCATGATATTAATGGGCTGGACCTTTCCTTTGAAACAGGACCTTCTAAGTTGGTCACGATCTAAATTTCTTCTTGGCTTGCTGACCCATGATGCTAGCTCATCTAATGGGTTGTCTGCAGGCTGATTAGTTGGGATAGAAGATTTGGCCATAATGGATTGGTAATGAAATCAATGATAATTTGGAGTGTAAACGAGACTGCCTAATGAAGTAGTACATATGATGATCAACTTAAACCACCCAACTAATAAGCCACTCTTATAAGGATAGAAGGCCGGAGATTTTTCTCGACTGTTGCCCAGAATATCTAAGAAAATCTCAATAAAAAGAGATGCTCTGGATCCAACGGCTAGAGTCACCTAACAGTCTGATTTTTTTATATTTTATCTTCCCATACGAGTATGTCTAGTTCATGGGTGATTCGGCCCGAGGTGAGTAGGGAGTGTATCGAGTAGGGAGTGCATCTTATCCGTAGAACATCACATAAAAATAGAGAAAAAAAGTACCTTGAGAGTGTTTGTCAATTATCGTTTGATGATAGTGGTGAAGAAATCTTGCAATGGAGGACTTCAATGGTATTACAAGAGAAAGATGACCTGCACTCTCTTTGTTTTCTTAGATGATGAAGTTTCTTGATTGGGTGTGGGGTTGGCCAACAACAATCATAGTGCTGTATGAAAAAATATATATATAAAAACAAAAAAATAAAAAATAAAAAATACAGGAAAACCAAAATACAATGAATAGAACAAAAAAATCAGAACTAAAGAACAAAATGAAAGAAGTACCGTGAGATATTGTGATCCAAGAAGAGAGTCTATGTACAAAGTAGGACCAAGAGTAAAATTGAAGAGGGCTTTACCTGGTAGGTGACTGACGGCTGAGTGAGTTGGAAGGGTGCTGTTCAACGGTGGACTCTCTTCAATGGAGATTTACAGGAGCACTATCGATCAGTGGTTGCACTCATAAAACTTCTTACATGATATTCAAAGAAAGGAAGATGATGGCAGCAGAAGGTTTTTGGGCGGTGATGAGAAAGACGTCTCTCTATAATATAAAGTTCAGTCATATAGGAGGGGATGTTTCAATATAATGTGGAGAGATGAAGGAAAAGATGAGAGACGTGTGGGAGTGGGAATATATTGAATGGTTGATGATTGGTTTCTTGGTTGAGTTTCCAAAGTGTTTTAGTTGGGAAGGGAACACGTGTTTCACTAGTAGGAGAAGTAGGGTCAAATAATGGGGTGGGTTTGTTGTGGAGATAATACTCTATGTTCAACTAGGAAATGTGGAATGGGTCAACAATTGGGATGGGATTGGGATTCACGGTGGTGATATAGGATTTGGGATACAAAAGATATCATGGTGAGGTGGCTTAGTTGGGTATATATTTATGGGTTGGGATTACTTTATCATTCATATATTCTACCATAAGATATGTATTTGTTTTAAATAGGTTGTTACATGTATGGGTTTAGACTTACATTAATAAAGATATATCTTATTATATATTATATGGGTAGATAATATATTACTTAAATATACATATGCACATCTTAATATATAATCCTTATTAGGTTACAACCACTAATACTAATATACGTAGGGGTCAAAAGGCGTATTCTCATATATACGTATATACGTGTACATACACTATTTTTAATAAATAAAAAATGTTAGATATATACTCATAAAATTCTAGATAAGTTCATTCATTATATTTAAACAACATGTTGTGTGTACGGGACACGAAACGGTCCAAAAATTTCTGACGGGTCCCACAAAGCTTATGCGGGTCCCACATGAAAGACCCCTAAAAAATTGCTCTCTCTTGAAATTGTCGAAATTTTGCGTAAACATTCTAATAGTTAGGTAATCACATTTCATGAAAGAAAGATGCATACTAAGAGTCTTAAAAGAGCAAAAAACAAAGGTCTAAAATACCCTTAACGAGGTTTCAGGGTTTTACATGACCACTCTCGGTGCCCTGGTGCTGCCAATGCGTACAAGGCATCTTCCCTCTACTTTCTCTTCTTGCACACCGATACTATTGTGTGCGACGATTAGAGATTATCAAGTTGAATAATTTGTTTATACTCCTCCACAGTTCGGACGCTCAAAACCCACATTCACGAAAACAACTCTAATTTTATTTTTCTTTGAGACATAAGTGACAAAATATAAATGTACTAGGATGATGCAGAAGTTGGGTTCACCAAATGGACCATGGTCGAGGCAGTAGGTTAGAGTGGTGGCTAGTTGGCATGTTGAAAAGAAGGTTTTCAAATAAATCATATTTTTTCGAATCAACTTGGCATTCATCTAAAATTTTTATATGAACCAAAAGCTATCCCTTAGTATCTGTCGTTAATTTATGGCGATCCTAGAACTACTTATCGAAACATTCTTCGGGGGGATCTCTGGTCTAAAGTGCTATAGCTGAATGGACCATGGGTTCGATCTTATCGGTGATTTTAATGAATTGACGTTTACTTGGGAGAAAAAGGCGAGCACTTCGAAGCCTAACATATTCAACCAGGACCATATTGATCGATTTCATGCAGGATGAAGATTGGATAAAGCTATTGCGAATAGTGAGTGGAGGTTCATTTTTCCGGATGCAAAACTCAATAATTTAGCTATGCTAGACTTAGATCATTGTTCGATACTGCTTAACGTCAACACGGAGGTGGAAAAATTACAACGACCGTTTCATTTATTCTCCATGCGGGCAGAGGAAAAAGAATGCGGAAAAATTGTGCGCGATTCATGGGAGCCTCGTCTTAAAGGTCCGTACACTGTTCAACGTCTACATCGAAAAATCTAGAGCACATGCATAAGATCAAAATTTGGAATATTGAATGGCGAGTTGATAGCGAAAGGCATATTGAATATCTCCAAATGAAATTGGCTAACATTCAAAATCTCCCCCTTTTGCAGCAAATGTTAAGGAAGAAAAGGATACGGCTCAGAAGTCAGAAGTTTGGCTGCGGGAGGAAGATTGTAATTCAAAACTCTTTCATCTTACCCTCTTCTCTCGACGAAAAAATCAGATAGAATGGCTCATGGACGGATAGGGTGTTCTAATCAATACCTTTAAAAAAATTGGAACGGACTTGGTTGATTATTGTAAAGATTTATTCTCATCTTCAGACCAAACAGATTTTTCCTCTCAACCATCTCGCCCTTCCAAAAATTTCTTCAAGAGGTCAATGATATTTTGATTAGACCAGTGACTATGGAAGAAGTTAAAGAAGATGTTTTTGCTCTTGGAGCAAATAAAGCTCATGGTCCCGATGGTTTCTCCACCCTTTTCTATCAAAAATTCTAGCCCAGTCTTAGTCATGATATTTTCAAAGGGTCAATTTCTTTCTGACTTCAAATTGCTCGATAGACATCTTTAACAACCGTACTGCTATAGCTCTTTATCCTAAAGTTCCATCGCCTGAACTCCCTCAGCAATTTTTGTCCTATAAGCTTGTGCAATGTGAGCTAAAAAATTATCTCAAAGGAACTTTCATCCCGAGGCGGATATTTTCAAAACCATCCAACGTAAAAAGGGTAATCATGGCTTAACGCCGTTGAAATTGGACATGTCAAAAGCCTATGACCGGGTTGAATGACATCTTTTTTTCTGTTCTCAGAACCAAGGTTTAAAAAACGGCCGTTATAACGAAAATAACAACTGTTATTTTCTGGAAAATTTTGCGAAAAAAAAACGGCCATTATTTTCTTTTTTTCCATTTTTTCCCGTTATTTTCCGTTATATTCCATTTTTTTTCCGTTATTTTCCATTTTTGAAAATTTGAAATTCAAATTTTAAAATTCAAAATTCAAAATTCAAATCCATTTTTTTCCGTTATTTCCCGTTATTTCCATTATTTTCTATTTTTGCCCCCGAGCATTTTTTTTTTTGTTATAACAGAAAAAATGGTAACGCCCCCAATCCGTTATACAGTTAAAATAGTCCCCTTTAAACCTTGCTCAGACCTGTGGGGTATTTTCAAAGCAATGGATTTCTAATAAAGCTTAATGGATCCCTTTATTGTTTCTTCAAACCCACCTGGGGACTACGCCATGGTGACCCACTTTCACCTTTCTTTTTTACCATTTGCATGAACGTTTTATCTCAAATGCTTATTTTAGAGGAATAACGACAACATATTCATTGAGAGAAAATTGGTAGAGGATGCCCTTCGATTTCTCATCTATTTTTGCCGATGATTGTATGATATTTTGTCGAGCAAATTTGGTGGAATCCAGAAACATTAGAGATCTCCTTAGCTCATTTTGCAGTATGTCGGGCCAACAAATCAACTTGGAGAAATCTGGTGTCCTCTTTAGTCCTAACCTTCACCTGTCGGCAGAAGAAATCTGTCACACATCATTCAAATAAAAACGGTGAACATTTTAGAAAAGTAATTGGGAAACCCCTTTTTGTTGGTCTGCGGAAAGCCCAAGCCCTTCAACATTCGTGGAAAAATAAAAAATCTTACCTAAGGATAAGGATGGAAATCTAAATGTATTTCTAAAGTAGGTAAGACTAGTCTTTTAAAATTGACGGTGACAGCTATCCCTGTTTACTTGATGCAATCTTTTTTATTTCGAAGAAAGTGTGTACGAAAATGGATGGTGTGGAATCAATTGTGGTGGTGTCAGGTGTGCCTCTGGTAAGAAAAGAGTAAAGTGGTTAGTATAACTGAAAATACAATTTGTATGATTTGCATTTTCCACATCCTAATAGTTCTGACCTACCTAAGGTAAAACATATATAGGTGGAAGACTACACTGATTGAACCATAACCCACCAGGCACCAGCTATATACTACACTGATTATAACTAAAACGTACACTTCAACAAGGTCAGATTAATAAAAACACTAAAATAGTCAGTGTTCAGAAATCGAAATATACTAGAATAGCTGGTGAAGTATTGAAAACAAAGTCTAAAAATATTGATTATAACGAGATTTACTAAAAACACTTCAAGTGGTTCAGATTAATAATTCTGCTAAAATAAAGCTAACAACCATGTTCAGAAATCAACAAAAATTAGTCTGGAGTTAGGCCAAAACATCAATACGGACGTAAATCACCCAAAATCAGTTTAGGGTTAGGCCAAAACATCCATATGGACAGAAATCACCCAAAATCAGTCTAGGGTTAGACCCAAAACATCCATACGTTCAGAAATCAACAAAAAATAGTTTAGGGTTAGGCCAAAATATCTATATGGACATAAATCACTAATTAGGCTAATCTAGGGTTCGGCCAAACATACGTACATACATTCATAAATCATCCAAATGTAATAAATCCAACAGCTAGATGCCATCAAAGAAGAAAAAAACTCACCTCTAAATTTGTAATCTCTGTGTATCCTAAAATCTAAAGAGGCCTTGGCTTCCGAAAATTAATGAAATGAACCGTAGTCTCCTATTTAAGAATATGTGGAATCTGTAAAAGGAAAAAAATCTCTTCTTGCTCTTTAGGCGTAAAAAAATGTCTCAACGTCGTGGTATTAGAATAGCATTATCTCTGCTAAGGAGGCTTGTAAAGATAAGGTTCTATGGATCATCGGCTCCGGGACAAATATCAATGTACGGCAAGATCCATGGATTCCCGATGTTGACGGTTTTATGATCAATCAATATGCCTAGACCACTAGGCTGCCAAACACACAGTTCTATCGACCCAATAATGGAATTTGGAGCTGTAGCAAGCCTGTTTACCCAAACAGATACTTCAAGCGATTAGTGAATTCCTCTCAGTAAGCGGTCTTTCCCTAACATATGGTTTTGGACTCCCCATTCTACAGGCACGTACCAAGTCGGCTTATCAGTCTCTTTGTAATAGCGCACAGTATGTGTTGGTCTCAGGTTTTTCAGGAAATTTTCAGAGAATATTTGGAAATTAAAGAGACCCTTTTGAGCTCAGCTGTTTATTTGGAAGTTGTGTCCGCAAATCTTACCCACTCGAGCATTCCTTATAAAAAACTAGTAAATGACCCATGCCCACGACACTCTTCAACAAGAGCGTTTGAAAAATTGGGTGCCTTCGGCACTCAAACGGTATAACGGACTGGGGGCATTACTATTTTTTCAGTTATAACGGCTGTTATAACAGATTGTAACGCACAAGAGCAAAAATGAAAAAATGAGAAAATAATTGAAAATAACGGCACTAAAATTCAATTCAAATTTTCAATTTGTTGCGTCACGGGGGTCAACTGAGTGGGAGTGGCCGAATAAATGAGGGGTTTGAGTGGCTGAAATCTAACCGTCTACATTAGATGGATGTATTTGATCTCAACCACTCTTTATCTTATGAAGCAGGATATAAGATAAGAGATAAGACAACTTCTATGTTTTGCTATATAGACTAGTAGGTGGTCCGTGCCCATGTACTCCTCGACTAAGCATTTGTCAAAATTGGGTGTGAGTGGCCGAGATCCACCGTTCAGTTGGGGGATAAGATCTCGGCCCTTCTTTATGAAGCCTGTAAGAGGGGGAGACAACTTCCCTGCTTTGTTATATAGATGGATTCTCCTTATTTTGGAAATGTTTTTTCCTGAATTCTCTCTTCAACATGTTTATGTTATATTTGACTAAAATCAATTTAAGATTTTTTTTCCTAAATTTTCTCAAACTCATTTTTTAGTTGACTAAAATCGGTTCTAAAACCGGTCAGTTCATATGGTTCAACGGTTCAATCGCCCGGTTTTTTAAACTCACAGGTATTTTTATAGAACCGAACCGAAAAATTTTAAAATCCCGGTCGGACCTGGTCCGACTGTCGGTCCGGTCCGATTTTTAAAACACCGACTTCAAACAGAAGGGAATATTGTAAGAGCATCAGTCTTAATAATAGTATTGATCAGTTATCAAAGGGATGATCATTTTGGTTTTCGCTAGAAAAGGGTAGTTTGATCATAATGAGAGCTTAAATTTGTTTACCCTGAGCTTAAACTGTAAATTTTTTAGGTGTGTTATTACCTGAGTCTATTGTTTTCTTTTTCATACTTTTTGGCATTTTGGAAGACTCTTAATCTGCATTTTGGATTGTAATTACCAATAATTGCTAACTGGGTTAGTGAACTAATTTGCCAGACTAGGCAACTTCTGTCTTAGTTCTGCGGAAATAGGAATAATGAACTACTTACATTACACTAGATTGTGAACAGAGCAATTTCTTTCTTACTGGCGCACCCTTCTGTTGGCTGGTTTGGGAGGTGTGGAACAATAAGAGTACTATCTTGTTTGTGAATTTTAATCATCTTTGGGCAAATTAAAGATATTCTCCAAACCCAATGGAAGAAACCTTGTAGCCGCTACTTGAAAGCTCAATTTCGCTGTACTTGTTGAGGGGTATTTGGGACCAGCCTAACCCCAGCATTCCAACAAAAAACATAATCTGGACCAGTCTATATTTTAACTGAAGAATTGATTTGATAAAAATCTGAAAGAAGCAGAGGCATTACTAACTAGAGTTACAGAGAAGTGACGGCATTTCTGCTTCCACTAAATCATAGAAAATTGCTGCTTTACTGAAGAAGCTCAACTGCGCTTCTTGTTTTTGTTTTGTTACTTTTGTTCCAATGCTTTGGCGTAGTTTTTCAGTGGGGATTGTTTCTTCAAGCTTCTCTCTGCCTTGATTATCTGGAGGATGCCTACTCATCTTCGTCTTCATCCTCGTTGTAGTTGAAAGGGAGTGGTACGGACTTGAATGCACGAAACTTCCCGACATTGGTCAAGTGCTCATTCTCCAACCTAATCAATCAATGGTCCAATTCTCATTAGAAAAATAGAACAATTATATGATACATTTAGTTTGGTATCGAACATCTGCTCCCTGTGATACCAAGTTGACTTAACTGAAATTCTTAAATCCTAAACTTACCTGAAGAAATTCCACACGCCGCGACGAATGATCTCTAGGCTGGCAACAATTGCAATTAGGGCTTCTCTATGTAGGAAAGACACATCAAACCTCAACACGGTCTGCATCCAAGCTAATCTCAGGATGACATTCAAGACCTGCATTTTTCAAGAAAATTGTTTGAGGAGTTGAGTTGAGATATCAATGACACCACCACTTTTCGGTCTGGCTTATTTTCTTCCTACTTACCATGGCTCCAAAGTATACATTTTTTTGTGAGATGAGGAGTTTGTCTCTCAACCAACGATTCTTTGAGCGCCGTTGTAGGAGGCCCCAGTCTTCAACGAGGTCCCAGTAAGTACTAAGTATTGCTGCAATGACTGAGCTAATCCATGCCATCACCAACCAACCATTTCCATTTTGCAGACTGTAAGCTGTCTTCATAACGACAGCCACGATAGTTGCGAAGTACTTCAACCCGTTCCATCCCTGCTTTGGGTCTCTCTCTTCATACCAGCGTCGGAGGCACTACAAAAACAATCAACTACTGTGAGTCTGAACACATTAATGTGAGGGATAACTGTAAGGAAAGAGGAAAGTGACCTACCTGAAGCAAGCGGGACCAGTATGGAATTGTTGCTACGATGAAATAGAAAGCCTTGTACACAGTGGAATTATGACAATTGTTTAGCCTGCGTTTAAAGTCACCCCAACCATAGTAGCAGATGTAGAACTCGAGACTTCTAATGGCCTGGACCTAAAATGGAAGAATAAAGAAGACTGATTAGTTGTTTCAAATAAACCAAAATATATGTTGTGCGATCGACAGTGTGAGCCACGGTATCAAACCTGGCTAGTTAGTTGGTCCGCTAAGAAAAAATCTGGTAGGGTGACCTGTGAAAACAAGAAAAAAAAAAGGAAAGAAATTAAAGATCAACAACCCTGTCTCTGTTCCAATTTCTCTATCATTTTGTGTAGAAATTTTCTTTATTCTTTACCTTGTAAAGAGGAGCACAAATACAGTGGAATGCACATTGGAGTAGGAAGAAGCGACTTGAGCGATATACGATATTGAACGGGCAGAATGTTATGAGAAGTACAAGCTGCACAGAAGGAGATTATTAGTTGAATCCCTTGAATATTCGGTATCTACAACTTGGATAGAAAGAGAATAAGTTGGCTAAGTCTTAGTATCATACAGTAACTAATCCCAAAGGTAGTATTTCAGTGAAGGGCTTGTAGTTTTCGGTTTTTCTATCCATTTCCATGTCCAGATTCGAGATCACACTGGCCAGTGCTAATGTTGCTAGACCTGTGCTGAGGAGCAAAACTTCTCTATAACCCAACTCGGTCCCTCGCTTGAAACCAAATATAAATGGATAATTGACTCGGTAACGCCTCCAGAAGTATATATTGGCAGCATACATGAGCATGTGTAGGACAATGAATCCAAATAAGCTGCAGGGAAGTTTAAGATTGATGTCTCAATAAACAAAGAACACAAGGACTAAAGTCCAAGTTTTGGTTTGCAACTCGGCCAACAATAAAACTTCTCCAATTCCTTTTCTAACAGCAAGTGCAGAAGAGGAAA
Source organism: Euptelea pleiosperma (assembly GCA_035048495.1). Taxonomy (NCBI): domain Eukaryota; kingdom Viridiplantae; phylum Streptophyta; class Magnoliopsida; order Ranunculales; family Eupteleaceae; genus Euptelea; species Euptelea pleiosperma. Next base: position 17,276,116 of record CM068543.1, read on the forward strand.
CTAATAAAATGTTGAGAATTTATTTGGGAAGTCCTGGCTTACCTATAAAGAGGAAACATGTTGTTCATGTACTTATCAGTATTTTCATCCTTTCTTATAAGATGTCGAGCACGTATGATCAACACAAGGGCCACAATGAGAGCTATTGTGCAACCAGCAAAGAAACCTGAAAAATAGCAATCAATAGATTAAATTAGTTCCCTTAATTAAATCCTAAAAGCTAATCTACAGTAAAAAAAAAAAATCCCCTTTCTTTAAGAACATCAAAGAGATTAAAATGTAAACCGATCGAACTCATTCTCCTCTATCATCGGTGGATATTCTGCTTGATTCAAATCTTACCCATGGAAAATGTTATTCTATGCCTTTCTCTTTTTGCTTTTGGTCTCAAGATGCTTATGGCTTTACTGCGGTTTGAGTTTGTGAAGTGCTTGATGAATGTAGCTTCTACCCTCTCCATAAGCCTAGTGAGCTTTGAGAGCAAAAACAGAACCAGAATAGCGAAGTTATTTGAAAGTAAGGTGCGCAGCGGTTCTCACCACGACTAACACAATTTGGCTTAATAGAAATGGAATCATTTTTGACGAAATTAAAGATGATTGGGAGGTAAGTAAAAAAGAAAATCCTCAATGCCATAAGGAATGCCGGAAACCTTTCCCGAAACACTATGTTCAATTCCATATATGATCTATCAATGCTCTCTATGACAGGAGTTGGTTGTAAGCCAGGTAAAGCTCCGAAGATCAGGGAATGTAGGTGGCAAAGACCTCTCTCCGATTTCATTAAGATGAATTGTGATGGGGTGGCTAAAGGTAACCTCGGGAGAGGAGGGATTGGAGTTATTTTTCATGACTACTGGGGAACTTTCCGGGGCGCCTTTAGTAAAGGATTGGGAGTTACCACTAACTACATCGCGGAAGGCGTGGAATGGGCTACCAACAAAGGGTGGAGAAAGATCTGGATTGAAACTGACTCGAAGGCTGCAGCAATGGCTTTTGGGACGTGCAAGATTCCATGGAGAATACGTGAAAACCCGATGGGAGGCAGTGATCGAAAACATTACTCAATGCCTCATAACCACCATTTGGAGGGAAGTAAATTTTTCAGCGGACATCATTGCTAACCACGGCACTAACCTAGAAGAAGAAGCCTTGGAGCATTTTGTAGAGCGACCTCCGTTCATTTTCAAAATGGAGGATCCTCATGCCACATACGATAGATTTGACTGATTTTTATTTTTTTTTTCCGCCTTAGGCTTGGGTTCTCCTTCCCTCGGGGTGCCAACCTAGTTGGGATGTCATAGGTTAGGGTGGCTTGCCTTCATTCGTTTTGTATAGTTTCCCTTTCTTTCAATATATTTTCAATTTAGCACAAAAAAAAAAAAAGGTATCGAACAAGGTGATTCTCGGCGAGCTGATGCTAATGGTTGGATATGTTTCTCAATTCATAATATAAACTATGTACCTCATCAGAGCTGCCGAAGTAGGAGTTATCCACCATGTTTAAGTAAGATTTTGATGCACTTCTTGAAGCGATCTGTTGCAATGGAAAATGAAATAAATAAATAAATAGAAATGAAAAATATTCCATTTCTGATATAAGTATATGATCATATTCTAAGCCTAGAAAAATGGAAAGAAATGGTTATGTCTATATATATACCTTGTCATATTTCTTCATGATCTTGGAAAACGCCAAGAGATTCATAAAGCTGGTTCACCCATGGGAAAGAAGGTCAAATACATTTCGAAGAAGCAAATTAAATAAGCCACCTAATAATTTAAAGATATACTGAAAACCCATGTAGTGTTTGTTACCTGTAGGTCTTTAGAAGTCGAAGCTTTTGATAAAACTCGACAAAAGCCCCTCTTAGTTGTTCTTCAACTTTTCTTAGATCCTCTTTCCTGAAATTTAATTCTTGGTTTTTGTTGACCTTGAGGATGCCTTTTATGGTCGAACGCGGAGTTTCGAGCGTGTTGTTGAACTTCACATGGTTAAGGATTTCTAAGGGAGCTGGTCTAGTGGCCCTGATGTTTTTCTGTTTCTCTTCATGAATACCGTTACGGTTGATCGCTTTGGTGTCATTCAGACCCATATCCTCACCTGAGTCTTCCGAATGCCCTTCGCTTTTCTGCTCAGTCTCTTCTATTACATCCATACGCACACTTCCTGCACAATGCGCATGAGGTTGTGTAAAATTGTAATTAAGCTGAGGACATTGCTCTCTCCATCAATTCGATGACCCGGCCAATATAATATAATGTTCAGTTAAAAACACAATCAATCAATGAGTTTCTTCGACCATTAACAAGTGTCTATTAGCTAGTTTAGGATGTTCTAAGGTCTAGTACTCCAAATAATGCTCAAATTCTACAGGTTGATACCATCAAAACGACTTCAATCCAACGGTTAGAAATCACTAATCAGGCCAAATTTTCGTGTATGTGGGTATCGTTGGGCCAAACATCCATATGGTCAGAAATCTCTAAAATTACACGTGGCTTATATCGTGGTCCGTCGGCAATTAAAGTTCTAACTCATGGGTGGGAATAGGATAATCCTTGTCTTGACTTTTTTATGGGGCTGTTTGCTATTCTTCTTTTGAAAAGAAGAGATTGCTGGGACCGTCATACTAGTCAAGGCGGCCACGAACCCTTGTGTACGTATGTGCAACATGTCCTCTACTAAAACAAACGAGAAAAAAAAAATACTTGATTTCCTCGTCATCAAAGTTTTACTTCTCAACATGGATTGATAATTTTATGGCATTTCTATACAGTAATGGATGGTATGATCAGAACGATCCGATTCATCTCTATACAGAAGATAATTGGGAAATGTTAAACAACCATTTACCCCAAAAGATTGACCCGTACGTAGGGGAAAGGTGAAACAACTATGTACACCATGGGGCCAACACAACAAGTGTGCGGGAACACACCATCAGCTATAACATGCCCCCTCAACGGGCTTACACTCCGCTTAAGACTTGAACCCGTGACCGTTCTGATACCATGTTAAGAACCATTAATTACCCCAAATGATTGACCTGTTGGGCTCAATAAAGAACCAAGGAATATAGAAACCATGGTTTTAAAAATGGCCATTTAAACTGTAACGCCCCAAGCCCGTTTCCGTTAAAACTGTTTAACATGTTTTATCGATTTTGAATAAAAAGGCCATTTTTTTTGTTTTAACGGCCATTAAAATCGTTTAAAGAGCCGTTTAATTCTGAAAAGGTCGCTCTACGGGTGCCCACCTCTTTCGGTTGGGCACCTACGCCAATTAGAGGGCCCCTGTTTGGGCATCCCATTTTGCTGGGCACTCACATTAAAATAAAAAAAATAAAAAATTTGACTTGGGCTCTTGGCGGTGCCATGGTGGCCACAGTAGTTCTAGGCCGTGAAGGCAAAAAAAAAAAAAAAAAATTTGCTGGCTTGCCGTATATTGTCCATCTATTTGTGGAAGTATGGGATGCTCCAAACCACCACTCTACTACTACTCTACCACCACCACTAACTCCACAACCACCACTACCATCACCAACTCCACATCGATCACCACCACTCCAACACCACCACCACGGTGGCTGGGGGAGGAGGTGCTATATGAGAGAGAGAGACCACTCCAACACCACCACCACGGCGGCTGGGGGAGGAGGTGTTATATGAGAGAGAGAGAGAGAGAGAGAGAGAGAGAGAGAGAGAGAGAGAGAGAGAGAGAGAGAGAGAGAGAGAGAGAGAGAGAGAGAGAGAGACGTACCTACTGTGGTGGCGTCCTTTTTTTTTTTTTTTTTTTCTTCAGTGTGTGTGCCCAAACAAAATTGTAAAGGGATGTGAAAGGGCAATTTGGTCCTCAAAAATTGATTTATTTTGTGGGTGCCCGGCTTAAAGAGGTGGATGCCCGTAGAGCGACCCTTCTGAAAAATTTTGTGAAAAAAAACGGCCATTAAATCCGTTAAATTTCCGTTAAAATTTATTTTTTATTTAATTTTTAAATTTCAAAATTTGAATTTCAGAGCCATTTTTTCCATTTTTTCCGTTAAAATCCGTTTAATTCCGTTAAATTCTATTTTTTCCCATTTTTTTTTTCTATGTTTTGCCCCCTGGCCGTTTCAATCCATTTTAACGGCCGTTTAAATGGTTTAAACCTATGTTTTAAAACTCGGAACTCAGACTCAACTCGGAAGTCCCTTGGGCCGAGTCACCTCAAAGACTCGGGAGTCGACTCGGCGAGTCATTAAATTAATTATTAAATATATAAAAATTAATATTTATTAAAAAAAAACTTTGAAAATTTATAAAATATAGTAAAAAAATTTAGAAATTAAAAAAAAAAACATTTAAGTTTGAGTCGACTCGGCATTTAAATGGTTGACACGGTAAAGACTCGGCATCATTTCCAAGTCAACTCCGCGAGGCATGTAAACCCGAGTTTGTATGCCTAGTCGACTCGAAATACGATCGAGTCGACTTGGCTGAGTCCCGAGTCGACTCGGCGAGTTTTAAAACATAGGTTTAAACGGTAACGCCCCCCGTCCGTTTAACCGTTAAAACGGCCTCCTTTAAACCTTGGTAGAAACTACAAGTGAGTTAACTTCCTGAAAGAGCACTTATCTACTTACTTGATGCTCTATCGGGAGTTGATGTAGTTCTAGCGGCAATTGGTGAATAGACTGATATAGTCGCTGCTGAAGCGGCAACTTCTGTTGCGAGCTGAGTCATCTCAACCGACCAATCGAACTTTCCATCTGGATTATCAACCTTCATCCGGAACGCGATCAAGGCATCCATTTGCTTATTTAACAAAGCAGCTTCCTTCATCATATCCTCCACTTTTTCCTTGTAAAACTTATTTACCTTGTTGAACTCATCGTCAAGCCTGCTGAAGAACACAAGTTCGTACTCAGCTCCTTCATCGGACAACATTAGGAACTTAGTCTCATACCGCCCCTCCGATCCTTCTTGTTGCATCGCGTTCACTAGTATCACTTGGTCCTCAATGTCCCCTCCAGTGGGATTCTTGACGCTGTTGTATCTTTGATTTAGACCGCTGAAGGCTCTGTACATTGTTATCTTTCTCGTTAAGCCTCTCGGCGTAGGGGCTGCTTTATGTTTTAGCTTGAAACGTTGGATATCTTTGATTATGGTCTTCAGGTAGTCGTAATCCATATAGGCTTCTTGCCATTCCGGTATCATTTGCGACGTGAATTCCTTCCCAAACTTCATATTTTCGCCGGTTGCGTGTCACAGATGAAAATCTAGTTAACAGGTTGATAAGTTTATAAACCTGCAATATGTTTGCTCTTGCAAACAAACAACTGAAACAAGCGAGGAGAAGATAGATGGTAAAGGAAAGAAACCTTGAATATTAGATCAGGAGTATGTCTCGAAGAACTAATTTATATAAGCAGAGAAAGAGAAAAGAAAGCAAAGTACGGATTCTCTATGGAGAGAGAGAGAGAGAGCCTTCAAACGTTGAATCGTCTTCAGAGTTGCCAAGTCTCGACGTATGAGTATTTCCAAGAAGCGGCCGGTGATGTGTGTCACCCATTTTCATGGAAATACTCCTATTTGGAAGTTTTTCAAGGATACTATTGTATATTGAGTAATGATCACATGGTGCATAGTGCTGTCATTTTTTCATTGGTTGTTAATGGGAGTATTTTTTTTTTTGTTCCACACTTTTCAGGGCCCACTTACGGCATGGATGTTTATACACATCAAAATTAGTTTGATTGATGATATCAAGCCGTTACATATAGTACCCAAAAAGCATATGTTTGAATCCAACGGTTAGAATCACTTCTAAAAAAAGTGCTAAAACAAATGTCTATAGATAAGCAATCAGGAAAAAATTTAGATAATAGAGAACTCTCGTGGCCCTACATATATAGCTATTTTGTTGGGCCCACTAACCGCATGGATGTTTAGCCTGTCCATTGATGAATATACCTACTAATTAAAAATAAGCTTGATTGATGATTATGAGCTGTAGAATTTTTACTTCAAAAACATGCTTGCATCCAACGGCTAGAATCCATCCTAAAAAAGTACTAAAACAGCGTATTGGCTTCAGAGGCGTATTACTGGAACCCCTTGAATGGGGGTTCCACTCCTTCCTTGTACACCACATAAGCTGGTGCTACGAATTAACTACATATTCATATCACCTCAGAATTCGCTTTGGTTTTATCCTTTAGGGGTGTTTGGTTACTGCTATAAAACCAGATTTCACATTTGGTCGTCTGACGCCCGATTGGACGTTTGACGCATCCCTAAGTGGACCGATATTCTAAAAATCAGTTTGATTAGTGATGTCAAACCTTTGAATCTTTGTACCCTAAATAACGATTTAAATTCCACGGTTAAAAATCAAGCCATGAATACGACTCCAATCCAATGCAAAGAAATCATTAATCAGCCTAATTTTTGGTCTCTGGTACACCTAAAGTGGGGCTAAACAAGAGTGTGCTAAGAAATTTAGGACCTCTTTAGATCGCCATTTTTAGACCTTAGAAATACTTTTTCACAAAAAAGACTTTTTTTCAAAATAATAGATTGTTTGGATGATTATTTTTTAAAATGTATTTATTCATATATATATATATTTAATTTTAGACCAAAAAGTCTTTTAGCTGGAAGCTGTTTTCTAAGTCAAACAAGGCTTTAAAATTTTACTAGCTCAATGAACATAAGAAACAAATTAAGAAACCCTATTCCAATCCCTCCCCATCTCTCTCTCTCTATCATCAATCATATAGTGATGGGGCAACTAAAGAATATAAAGACATTTTGTGTTAATAACGATCCAAACGACCTTTTTCTTAAAATAAACCATTTTTTTTTATATAAATGACAATCTAAACGGGCCTTGGACTTTTAAAGCACTCCACAAGACTTCTGCATCCGACAAATATCCCTAACAAAACTATTTTTAATTTTTGACAACCATTTTGGCGGACCCACATAGAAGATGAATCGATGGCTGATTTTTGGTGAGGATGATCTCCTCACCATATAGATCACCCCAATAAAAACTCAGCCCATTCTGAAATTTCTATCCCCAACAAATGTGGTTTTCAAGTTACATGGTAAAAATAGACAGTCCATAATTCTTCAACTTCTAAACCAGTCTACAAAAATCAGAATGATTTGAATTTTTGTGAGGATGCCACTGATTCATCTTCTATGTGGGTTTGCCAAAATGGTTGTCAAAAGTGGTTGTCCCATGATCCCGACCCTTGTAATTAATAATGTTGTCTTGATACAGAACGAAAAGTCCCTGAAAAGACTTTTCAGTACCCTAAAAATACCATGTGGAGAAAGCCCACATGAGCCGTTATCGTTTGACCCATCCCTTGTTGAACCGATACACAAAAAATCAACTTGACTGGCAATTCTATTGGATTCTATCATTTTGATGATTTTTAGTTATTTGATCTCACCATTTATATAGAGGAACATGTTCCGAGGACCTAAATTTTCACCGGAGGTCTCGAGTGTGGATTCTGAGAATCTAACGGTGGTTTTGCTTTGGAAAAATTGAATGCCAGCTCAGTACTGTCAACCACCGATGGATTCTCAAGATCCACCGGCGAGATTTTCAATGAAAATTTATGGCCAAAAATTTAAGTCCGCTGAGACTGTAGCACGTGATATTTGGTATGGGCCTTCTTTCTAGAAGAAAGTGACAGTGTCATCTTCCTTGGACACTTCAAACGTGGAACTGTCAATGAGAATTCCAGGCTACCTAGGAAATCTATTCCTAATTTCCTATTTAGGCAAAAACAAAACATGCAAAAGAAAATAAGAAATCCGGTTGGCATGGTCTCCCGGTTTCTATAAGTGTACGTTTCACCACTCTTATCGTTTTAGTCGCTTAAAAAGAGCACTGGATCCGCGTAAGGACTAAGATCATTCTACCAGGATGACTTTGAAGTTTGAATGATTCTTGCGCCATGCGTTCACTTTCCAATTAAGGCTCGGCGGACTTTTGTCCATAAGGTCTCCTTCAAGGGAGTACAATTTTGCTGCCGCCACCGGTCAGTAATGTTGCTGAACGTCCACGATATGAGCCACATGGCACACTCTTAGAAGACGCTAGCTGTATGGATTTTTGGCCAATCCCTAGGTAGACCTGGGGCCAAAAATCAGCCTGAGCAGTGATTCAAACCTTTGGATCTTTGTACCCAAATAATGGTCGGTAATGCTCAAATTCTATGGTTAAAATCGACCCATGAAAACAACTCTAATCCAATGCTTATAAATCACTAATCAGGCTAATTTTTTGGTCTATATGTTCATCTAGGGTTGCGCCAAACATCCATAATGTCAGTAATCTCTAAGAATATGCCACTTGGCTCATATTGTGGGTGGTAAATAGCTTTGCTCACTGGTAGACTGGCGGAGCTAGGATTTTGTTCCATACTAGGGGAACGCCACCTGCGATGCACTTGCACCTTAGACGTGTCACTCTTAGAGATCACTGACCGTATCGATGCTTGGCCCATCTGTAGGTGGATCTACATGTAAAAAATCAACCTGATTAGTGATTTTAAGGATTTGATTCAAGTGGTTTTCGTTGGTTGATTTTTAATCGTAGAGTTTGAGCATTATTTGGGGTATTCAGATCCAAAGGTTTGGAATCACTAATTAGCCTCATAATTGGTATATAGGTCCACATAGGGATGAGACAAAAATCCATACGGTCAGTGATCTCTAAGAGTATGCCACATGGCTTATACTATGGTCCTTTGTGGAGATTGGCCATATCCCCAACACACGCGACCCCAACCCAGGTTTTGGCTTATAGGCAAGATTTTTGATTTAAGTAGAGTGACCTTTAATTGTCACATGGGTGGTAACCCCAGTTGTTGCTTTATAATAGTATAAACTTTGGGTGCAAAATAAATTAAGAAGGGTAAAAAAAAAAATTTTAATTAAAGAGTTTTCAAAGTAGTGTGTGTGTGCAACTGTAGCCCCTTGTTGGTTCCACCACGGCCGGCGGACTCCCTAAGGGCAGAGTTCGCCACTTGTCACACGTGTGATCAGTGACTAAATGGAGGCTTGGACCATTCCTAGGTGGACCTACAAACAAAAAATACTCTGATTGGTGATTTATAATCATTGGATTGGAGTCTTTTCATTAGTTGAATTTAACCGTGGTATTAAAGCATTGTTTGGGGTACGTACTCAGATCCGAACGGCTAGAGATTACCAAGTCTACTGATTTTTGATATGTGGTCGATTAGATAGTCCAAAATCCATACGATCAATGGTCTCTGAGAGTGTGCATGCCATGTATCCCACATGGACGCCCGTTGTCAAAGATACTTTCACTGTGGTTTGACAAACATATGGGTTGACCTACTGATGATCAAGTGATCACTAGCGATTTATAACTGTATACCCAAGGGTTCTCGTTGTTCCCTGCTTGCTTGATACTTAGGGTCTTACATACACTACCCAAGTGCTTATCCAAAATGCTTATACATAACCTAAAACATCGGATAGCCGTAGATCATGTATGCTTAACATACTAACCATACTTATTATTTAGGGTCGTACCTAACCATCCAATGATGCATGACATTTAACTAATTCTCCCCAAAAGTCGCGACTGTTACTAGCGTGAGATTAAATTCCTTTATCTCATAGGATCTATCTACCTCATGGGCCCATATCACACAAGCCACCCCACCCCGAGTGTGCCCCAATAATACTCAGGCTGCCCCACTCAAGCCCAGTGTGAAAATACCCTTGCATTAATCACTCCGATGGGGAGACTCGAACACGAGACCTCTCGCTCTGATACCACTTTGATATAGGACATTTAACCAATACTCTCCAAAAGCTGCGACTGTTGGTAGCGTGAAATTAAATTCCTTTATCTCATAGGATCTATCTAGGTTCTCGGTCGACACGAAACCTCATGGGCCCATATCACATAGGCCACCCCACCCCGAGTGTGCCCCATATTACACAGGCTGCGCCACTCGAGCCTAGTGTGAAAATGCCCCTGCATTACCTAAGATTATGGATACAGGTATGAGTTGATCCATGAAAATTTTGATCGGGTCAGGGTGCCCGGATCTGGTGCGCGTGATAGTCCCACAAAGCCATATGGGCCCTATATGGAATTTTCCTAAGAAAACCCTGAAAGATTAATTTTCTCAGAATTTGCTCAATTTTGGTTGCCCAAAGGCCTATTTGATCTGTTCAAATACGTAAGCCGTATCACGCTACTCTAGAGATGTTCTAATGATTATCCAATGTCATTTAGTAAAGAAAATATATGAAAGTCCTAAAACGAACAAAATTATTAAAAAGATCAAAATTTATAAATAAAAAAAGGAAAGATGAAAAAAAGTAAAAGAGAAGCATACATGGTACGTTGATTTTCTAGAATGAAATTAAGTTGAAAAGTACTCTTCCTTTTTCACTTCTTTCTATGAGAGTTGAAAGAGGTTGAGAGCGTTATTTGAAAGAAAGTTAAGAGGATTGAGAATGTTAAGAGGGAGATACAATGGAGTGAGAGAGAGCTGTTAGAGTTATGAGATAGTTGAGTGAGCTTGTTGTTGTCATTAGGAAAAAGAAGTACTATAGGAAAATTGGGTATTAGCGGCGGTCGGTGGCCGCTGCTAAAAGTCAAAACCGCCGCTAACACTTTCAGCGGTTGCTTTAGCGCCGCTGATACCCTGGTCGCTAGAGGTTTTAGCAGCAGTCATCTACAAAATGGCCACCGCTAAAAAGTACCTCACCATCGACACTTAAGTCATGGAGAAAACCATAATCACAGGCGGTTGAAATGAGTATTAGCGGCCGGTAAAAGAGGTATTAGCCGCGGTTATAATAAAACCGCAGCTAATATCTACTTGTAGCAGCGGCTTTATTTTACAGCCACTAATACTTGCTTTTTACGGCGGCCACTGCCCGCAGCTAAAAGTAACTATTAGCAGCAACTAATGACCGCCGCTAATACTCTCTTTTACCCTTATGTTCGTAGGCTTTAGCGGCGGTCATAGCCACCGCTAAAAGATTTTTTTTTTTAAATAATATTTTTTCCCACCTGTACCTGTAGCCTATATGCACTAGTAACCTGTATCATTTTTATTACTAAAAATAATAAGTATTTAAATCAAATAAACAAAACTAAAATAAATCGTTCATTAAACTTAAAGATTAATACAATATCCTCAGTTTAAAAACAACTATAAATACAATAGAAAATTCAACAACAAAACATCAGCTGGGTCTGCAGCAGATCAATCATCAACTGGGTCCTACCAAAAATTTAGTAAACTAATTAGAATAAAAAAATATTAAAACCTATAATAAAATAAGTATATTGTTTAAAACTTGAAAATGACTTTAGTCCTAAATCTTAAATGCCTAAACCTACAACTAACTATAAGGGCCTGTTTGGTAACGCACCGCGACGGAAAAATAAAATATTTAACTGCACTAATATTCGCCCGGGTGCGTTTGGCAGTCACTCGCCCTCGGTGAATATTTATCCGGGCCCACATATTTGCCCTCCGCAGTGGGAAAACATTCAATCATCTCCCCCCCCTGTGTAAATATTTTAACGCCGATTATGCCTTGGTGAGAAAATTTTATTTTCTCGCTGGAAAATCACTATTTTCAATAAAAATTAATTTTTTAATATTTAAAAAAGATAAAAATTAATTTTTTTTTATCCTCTGACATAATATGTGGTTCCCGCACTCGCCCAACCAATTTTTGACTTACTTTGATATGTGGGACCCACTCAAATTGAAAGAAAATGAAGTAAGTTGAAGTGAGCTAGCTCATACACGTACCAAACATTGTTAAATATTGATATGAGCAAATATTTAGCCAAGATAATATTCGCCGTCGGAACTCTTTTTCTCACGTACCAAACAGACCATAATTTTCTAACTAGACCTTGTAATTTAACCCCGTCTCTTCCAACACATTTGTTTCAACACGTTTGAAGTGTTAGAAGAAGTTTCAGGAGATTCAGAACTTGTTTGCCCGATTTGGGCGTCGAGGTCCCGAAACGAACTTTAGTTCTACGTCTTAAATGACTAAACCTTTTATTGACTACAATTTCTCAACCGAAGATCGAATTTTGACTCCGTCTCTTCCAACAAATTTGTTTTAACACATTTGAAATGTTGGAAGAGGTTGCAAGAGATTTATACATCGTTTGCCCGATTTTGGCATTGAAGTCCCGAAATGGATTTCAGTTCTATGTCTGAAATGCCTAAATCTACAACTGACTACAATTTCTCAACTGGAGATCGGATTTTGACCACATCTCTTCCAACACATTTGTTTTAACACATTTGAAGTGTTGGAAGAGGTTTCAGGAGATTCGGACCTCGTTTGCCCGATTTGGGCGTCGAGGTTTCAAAATAGATTTCAGTTCTAAGACTGAAATACCTAAACCTATAACTGACTACAGTTTCTCAACCGGACATCAGACTTTGACCCCGTCTCTTCCAACACATTTGTTTCAACTCATTTGAAGTGTTAGAAGAGGTTTTGAGAGATTCTGACATTGTTTGCCCAATTTGAGTGTCGAGGTCCCGAAATGGATTTCAGTTCTAAGTTTTAAATGCCTAAACCTATAATTGACTACAGTTTAGTACCTTGACCGAAAATCGGATGATCACATGGACGATGTACCACTCTTATGCGTTGACCCGAGTAATATGTGTCAGACCCAAGTACCCGTATTTGGGTTGTGACAATATGTCAACGTTCAAGACCATCCCATTCTCACATTTGACACCTGCCTATTCAAGTATCCAACCAATAGGAAATTTAGATAGAACAAAGGAAATTTATACCAGAGCTCGTGAGCTATCAGGATCATTTATAGATTGCTCCACCAAGCACTTCAGGGTACTGGTGCTAAACACAATCTCTCCAACAAGCATTTTGACCTGTTCAACAAGTAGATCCATCTGATCTGATCACATTGTCATCCCAACCTACATGGGAATAGGAAAAGAAATAGATATGACTTACGGTTCCACTCTCACAAACAATCATTCCAAAAATATGATAATAACATAGATTAATAATATAGTTGTCATCTTCCAGCTATTGATATGACATAAAATTGAAATACTCAATGATTTTTATTCTAATTTATCTCATCTACAAACTGTTCAAGCATGCCACCTGCAGGTAATGTGTTTTGATTTGTGTAATTGATGGTAGTGAAGCATTATCATACACTCACATTAAAATTAAACAAAAAACACTTAGTCATCTTACATACTACAGCGCTATTATTCTTATAAAGAAAATGGAAAGTAAAACATCATGTTGGCAGTCTAGAACCACTGGTATGATTACATAGGCTATCTTGTCTTAGTTTCACAATGGTATGATTATTAAACCAAAATAGGTCTCAATATAAATAGATAACATTCATTTATGGAGCACATCTGAAGACCAGATTCCTCTATTAATCAACGAACCAAAAAAAAAATTGAAAGAAGCAATCAACTCACAATCCTAAGACGTTCCCAAACAACACATCTTGGTTGAAGAGAAGAGTCAATCGCTGGGCGCAGTCTTTCGTTATTTCACTCATGATTTTTTTGGCTTTTGAATCATAAGCCCGTAGGATCTAACTGAATGAAGTTAGTCCGAAAGAACAATTCATACGATTGGACAGCCTCTAAGTCATCAAGCTTACTCACTAAAAATTGATGACATTAAAATAGAATAAACTTCCAATACAAGTTCATTATCAAAAGGAAAGAATCCTTCAACCCCCTCCTAGGGAAGACTGAAATAGCCATTTAGCTGTTCTTTTTTCTTTTTTTTAAGAGTAAGCCATAGAGTTATTGTCAAATGGTGACATGGAATAAGAAACTTCCAATGGTGACTTAAAAGAAATGTGTTTTTCAAGTTGCTTTGATGGTTTTCCTTTCTCACATTGGAAGTTTTGTACCAGCAAGCGGCTTCTACTGTGGGTTTGACTGGTAGTTATGTCACCTGCACATTTTCCCACATTTTTAAATCATGACGATCTTTTGAAAATTAGTTATACATGTTAGTTTGCAACGGACCAAACTAGCTCCTGACCTACTAAACTAGGATATTTTGCACGATGGGAAACAAGCTCATGACTGCCGAACAATCAACATTTATGATGACCTACATCAAGTTGGAAATAAATGATATACCATTCTTATCATACCTACCATTGATGCATTGACCACATATGAGTATGAATGATTTAATTTAATTAGTTGGCAAACTAAATAAAATGGGGATGAGATCTAAGTGCAACACTCCATTTTTTGTGCTTAGGTAGTCGAGGAGAACTTTTATGTAGCTTCCCTTTTCCCAACATTTAACCACCTCCATCCCATGTAAAAGTTATGACTCTTGATTGGAGCAACATCAACTTTGATTTTTAGCCAAAACATCAAATGTTTTCCCTAAGACTCTGTATGGTTGCCTTGAACTGTCTTTAGCCCAGTTCATGGGCAGTATGTCAATAATAGGTGCAAGCAAAGGATTGGCTAGGGGACCAAACTTCTGTCTAAAGACGGCACATGTCTATCTAAACCATCACAAATAGACAACCAAATGAAACTCATTACATGGCTGTAAAGAAGAAAAACAGAATATCGAACATAATTGCTCAACAAAAAATTGCTGTAGTAAGAAGTTTCTCAATTTACCTCGTCCACCAAATGGTCACCATCCACGAAACTCTGAATATGGTCTTTCCAAATCCACGGAGCAGCTGTAGTACATAAGATATAACGCATCTGAGAAGCACCAGAAGGGGCATCATCATCGTCGTCATCATACTCCGACATAGGTTCATGAGAAGAGGCTTGGGCCCCAGTTCTACTCCTAAATGAGTATGTAGAATCCATGAGGCAAGTGATTTGACAAGCATGACAGAAAAAAAAAATATAATGAGGCAAGTGATATCAAGTTAACTAATATTACATAGTATTGCACCTCTATATGCATGAACTCTATGATCAGACATCAAGTAGAGCCCAAGGCAATTCATTGGCTCAAGTCCAAATTCTTTTTTCTCAATCTGCACAAGACACGACTTATATGTATCATATTGAAACACAATATGGGTAGCACAAAAGCAATTTCATTGTGTACATAATTGGGAGAAAAAAGTGAATAACTATCCCACTAAGAAGCTATTAGATATGTTCAGAAGTCCTCTAGTTTCTATTTGTTGTTAGTCCAACAAGGAAAATCAAGTCACATAAGGGTAATTCTATGTCTTCTGTGTATAGATCCTTCCCCACCACAGCCCCAATGGTCCATATGGTTAACTGATTTTTCTGTTTCTTATTGAGGCACTACAAGAAAAAAAAATTACAATAAGCAAAATCCCGGGACAGTTTTCTATTTTTTACTCCATTCAGTAAATGAGAGAACAATAGATATACATGACAAAGCAAAAATCTTACATGAACAACATCTTGGACTGCTGAAAAAAAAAAGCAAGATAATCTACTCTTAGCGAAGGATCCATAGAAGACGTGGTTGACGACATTGCAACAAAGAAGTGATCATTAGTACCTTGCTTAACACTGCCAGCCTGAATCAGTTGCATGGAAAGCTTTGATGCCTTGCTGAACTAAGTGGGATTCTATATGTTGGACGCAATCTTTCTCCGTCGCTTCTATCACTTGTTATTCTGATGCATCCACTCTCGTTTTGAATCTCAAACACTTTTGGGATGCAACCACTGCTTCTGAGAAATCAAATCCAATAATGTGATAAATTTACAAAGTTGAAATTCCTAATAAGACATCAAGCTTTCAAGCAAAAAATTTCATCAAGTGAAAGAGGAAAAAAGTGCGAGTAACAATTAATGCACTGTATGTGGTATTTGGACTAAAAAAGAAAAGAAATGGATCAAGGGAATAAGATTGGTAAACTGATAATGGAATACATGGTAAACAAAAATGAGAGACTTCAACTACATATTTAAACTATGAGGCCATGCCAATCTTGGCATACCATAACAAAATTGCATGTATCACAACAACAACAAAAAAAAGCAACATTCCCCACAAAAGTTCAAAGTGGCATGCAAATGGAGACAAACAAGTAGAGAGTATCATACTTGAGCCTTTATTAGGAAGCCGAACACCTCCAGAACCCCCAATCATTTTTGCAAGCTTTTTCTTCTACACTCATCAAGTTTCTCCAATGACCTTTCTATAGGTCTCATTCCAACCAACTACAAGGTCTCATTTTTGCAAGCTTTTTCTTCTACACTCATCAAGTGTTTGAAAGCCACTCATCCTTTCCTTTCTTAAAACATTAATCTCTCTAAAGTGTTCAACCACAAATACTCACCCACCTAGAGCTAATCTGGCTAGTATACAAGATAGGGAGCCAGATTCTTGACCGAACACCATTCTTAGAATCTGACCCATGCACCGAGTCACCACCCCAGCCTAATACCTTGCTTTTTTTGACCAATCAATCCCCAGACAAAGCAGCTCATTTACATTCAACTAGAGTCTTGGGAACTTTTGGATATCATGCTCTAGAGTAAGCTTATTATTATTATCCTGAAACATCCACTTGTTACTCTATTTTTCCACTTGAACATTAGATTCCAGAAGATGGACTTATCTGAATTTTCAATTTGTTGTTATGCCTTAATTTTTCTTCTTTCTTGTTTCCTGCTACATAGTTAGTTGATTATAAATGATGTGACAGTCCAACAATCTCCTAAACTAATGTTCCTGGAGCTTGAGAACTAAAAAATATGTAGATGAGGCAGATGACTTTGCCACTGGCAGCATACGTAAAGAACTACCATAATAACATTCAAGGATCAATGTTAAAGAAGAGTTTATAAGTTTCGACAATTTTGGAAACATCATATAATCAGTCATGCGAGAGATATGGTGGGAAAACGAACCTAGAGAACAATACTGCATGGGATGCAGCCCATTCTAAATGCTGACATTGATATCTGCAAAAAGGTTGAGTAAATTAGTAAGATATCAAACCAGAAATAAACACCAACTGAATGCAAGGACAAAAAAAGAAAATCTGCAAACTAAAAGGGCATGAAAATGGAAATAGTAAATGCCATGGAACAAAGAAAACAAGCCAATTAACTTCTTGATCTAGTTTGCCAGCATTGCTAACTGAGAACACAAATTTATAACCCCTTGATATTACAATTCAATAAATTTGTGACATGGGCACTACTACAATCATCCCTTCTTCACCATCTTCACTAATAATTAAGATTACAATGAGGGTGAAACGGATCCATGCGAAGTGACACGCTTTGATACTTGATGTTGGGGTACAACGAATACTTTTTTGTAGGAAAATAATTCGGGACTTAGTATTGTTGTCCCTAGCTAGGTCCAGACTGTTGATGTTCTTCAAGATTTGTGTGCTGTGAATCTCAAGTACCATCATTTGTCTGGCCCTACCGATGATGATGGGGATGATGGCCACCAAGGATGATGGTAACACTGCCCAACTGTTCGTTACTGCAAAATTGACTAAATGATCACAGCCAACAATGATTTTCATAGCATCCCACAATCGTTCATTCATTGTGTCCCCATATGTTACTACACAAGCAATAAGATTGGTTCGCATTCACCTTCAATACTCCATGTAGAATGTGTAGGAGTACATTGAATTTATTTTGAAAAGGTAGAAAATTAGGTCTGCTATAAAGTTGCTAATTAACTCTTTTTTTTTTTTCACAAACTAAGCAAAGCAAAATCAAACAACAGTAGTTGCCCATCTTCAATAGGAGTCGGGCACCAACCCCAAAGAATCATAACAATTTTAGGACATGCAATTAAATTCTTGCAACGGTTCAAATTTAAAAGCTTATTATTTTGTAGATAAATAATAGTAGTCTCATGTTGTTGGATGCAGAAAGAGTCTAGCTCCAATAAGCTTGTACCGAGTTTAATTAAACAATTGAGAAACCGTACCTACCAGTTCTCTTTCTTTTTCATTTTTCTTATTAATTTTATGTCAAATCGTGCTTATTCTTCCTCTTTCTATCTCTCTCTCTCCAAATCAAGCTCCTATCATTGTCAAACCTGGTCTAATTTATAGATAAAAACTGAAGAAATCAAATCTGATTTTTAACAAAATGTCACCAAAAACATTCTTAGAAACATAAAAACAAATACCTGTTTGGCGCACAGGGAGGTGTTTATTTCTTGAAGGGTGTTGGCACCTTCTCTAAAGATTTGAGATCAAAACCAAATGAACCACCTCTGGGCTCTTCAACAGCAGGATTCATTTCAATTTTCGGAGTAGTGGTCCGAGTGTTCTGCACTTTTAAGGAGACGAAGAAGAGAATGGCAAGAAATGAAATGGGTTATCGACAAAACAAAGACCAGATCCAATCCCAAAAGAAGACCAAATCCAAATCCAATCCCAAAACCCAAACAAATCTAGAAAATTGAACAAAACAATAAAGTTCACGGATCTGAAAGCTCTTAATAAGTTAATACTCCCCCCAATCGGTTAGGCAAACTGAAAACTCTTCCTTGCCGTAGTTTTCAACTACCCTAATCAAACCCAAAATCTGTTCCACGCTAAGAAATCAACAAGAAAGAGGAGAGAAATACACTAATAGATGAAAAAAAAAAAAAAATCAAAACATTTTGCGGAAGTAAAATAAGAAGAATCGGAGGTTTTGAGTAGGTGGAGATGGAAACTGACCTGATTCATATAGGTACCGATGGGACATGGGAGAGGGAGAGAGAGAGGGAGGGAGAGAAGTACATGTCCGTGTGCTCCACCTCATCCAAAGGGAGGTCGCAGGTCGCAGGTCACAGGCACACCGTGAAGGGAGGTCAGAGAGCACGCCGAGGAGGGAGGCCGTAGGGGTTTAGGGTTTCCAAAATGGTTTTGCACGCATGAGACGGCAACGACAGGGCGACGGAGGAGGAGCAGCGGAGAGGAGACGAAAAGGTTTTGAATAATGAAACGAGGAAAGAACAGAAAACAAATTTTATTTATATTCAACCTTCACCGGCGGTCAGATTCTCGCCGCTGTATAGAGGTTACTAGCGGCGGTCAGATATCGAACCGCCGCTAATAGAACACCTATAGTGGCGGTTTTTTATGTGGCCGCCGGTAAAAGTTCCATTAGAGGCGGTTTTTTGAGCGACTGCGGGTAAAAGTCGCCTCTATAAGTGATTTCTTTTCCCTCCATTTTTTCTACAAGCCTTTTGTTGCGGGTTAACCACTGGCCGCCGCTAAAACCACTAATAGCGGAGGTTTTTTATTGGCGGCCACTAAAAGTCCGACGCTAAAAGCCAATTTTCTTGTAGTAAAGGTTGAAGGAAAGAGATTAGGATATAAAATGAGGTGTAAATAGGTATTTATCAAGTAATGCCGGGCTGGGCTGGGCTGGGCTGCGCTAGGCTTTATGAGTGTTATCTTGCCTGACCCTTATTTAGAAAGGCTTTACATATATGAGCCATTCATTTTAAGGCTTTCAACTGGGCTGGGCTGGACCCCTTTACAAGAGGGTTGGATTGACGTACACCCCTACTTGGGACATTGGAGTTGGACTTGAGTTTTGATCTGGTAGTGGTGGGATTTTGATCAAGCGTGGAGGCCCCATCAATCTGAGACATGAAAAATGTGTTTTTAAAATTTAGAGGCATTAATATTGTTGAGTAAGAGTGCTTGAACAAAAATGTGTTGGTACATGATAAACTTCGTGGAGCCCGCACTTAAGTTCAGTTTTGAGAAAATTAAAGAACTTGACAACGCCTCTGCATCCGATAAATACCCGTATCAATACTAATTTTAATTTAAGATACAAAGAGGCAGATGAGCAAAAAGTTCTTCCCCTACTGTTGGAAAAACCTTGCATTTACTCGAAAAATGTTATGTGGTAACGATATTTGGCTCACTGACCTTTGAACCTTTTTGGCCCATCCCTTGGTGAACCTATACCATAAAATCATCTTCATTGGCGACTCTGGCCATTGGATTCGAGCATTTTCATATGGGGTGATCGAGTTTTAGTTGTTTGATTCGAGCACTTTTATAGATGTTCATCAACGGCTAGAAATAAACTGTAAGCATCCATAGGTCTATGGGCCGGCCAAGAGTGTGATTTAGAGCAGGCAATATTGAGTACTCCATGATTGATAAGCTTAGATCGTGAGCTACATTGTTACTACATTTAATGTTCTTTTCCACTGTTTTGTTTCCATTCTCTTGGTGAATAGGTCTTGACTCAAGGATTAACGTTTCCTGGCCTGCACTAGTGAGAATGATGGTCAACAGATTGTCAGAACTGAGAGAGTTGGTCATGGGTTAGTGGGTAAGTGCTAAGCCAAGTTTGCTTCAAACCAATGGGGAAACTAATGGGGAGCATCAGGCCTAATAGTATTGCATAAATTATCAAAGGGAAGATTATAACGGGAGGTGTAGAACAATATATTACTATTTTGCACGGGTCGACTTTCTCACAAATTTCTAGTTTGTGAATTTTAATGATCTTCGAAGGGATCAGAGTGCTATCTTGCACAATGGGGAAACCAAAGATGTTCTCGTGCCCCATTAATGGAAGCTCATGAATTTAGCAGCACTTGTTGGGGAATTTAGTACAATTATATTCTGAAAGAAAGGAGGAATCACCAACTGAAGTTACAAAAAAGTGACTACATTTCTACTGCCGCCATTAAATCAAAGTACACTGCTTTTTGTTTTTATTTTATTACTTTTGTTCCATTGTTTCACTGCATTTTTTTCAATGCCCATAGTTTCGTCTAGCTTCTCTCTATGCCTGAGTAGTCTGCATTAAGGATGCCTACTCATCTTTGTCTTCATCCTCATCGTAGTTGAAAGGGAGTGGTATGGACTTGAATGCACGATACTTCCCGACATTGTTCAAGTGCTCATTCTCCAACCTAATCAGTCAATGGTCCAATTCTCATTAGAAAAACAGAACAATTATATGATACATTTAGATCGGTATCGAATATTCCATTGACCCTGTTTGATAGACTCAGATGAACCAATCTCAGCTAACCCAAGCAGTGAAACTGATACAACTTAGCACCGACTTAGTCCCGCATTTTATATGCCATTTACTAGATCACTAAATAAGTAAGTCAATTGCATTAGCGAAGAACATCCGCTCCATTTGATACCAAGTTTACTTGACAGAAATTCTTAAATCCTAGCCAGAACTTACCTGAAGAAATTCCACACACCACGACGAATGATCTCTAGGCTAGCAACAATTGCAATTTGGGCTTGTTTATGTAGGAAAGACACGTCCCAGTTCATCACGGTTTGCAGCCAAGCAAATCTCAGGATGACATCCAAGACCTGAATTTTTCATGAAAATTGTTTGAGGCGTTAAGAGTCTAGACGTCAATGATACCCCCACTTTTTGGTCTAGCTTCTTTGCTTCCTACTTACCATGGCACCGAAGTATACATTTTTCTGTGAGATAAGCAGTTTGTCTCTCAACCAACGATTCTTTGAGCGCCGCTGTAGGAGGCCCCAGTCAATAACAAGGTCCCAGTAAGTACTAACGATCGCTGCAATGGCTGAGCTGATACATGCCATCACCAACCAACCATATCCTTTTCGCCGATTGTAAGCTGTCCTCATAACGACAGCAACGATAGTTGAGAAGTACTTCAACCCGTTATATCCCTGCATTGGATCTCTCTCTTCATACAAGCGTCGGAGGCACTACAAAAACAATCAACTATTGTGAGTCCGAACTACACATTAATATGAGGGCTAACTGTAAGGAAAGAGGAAGGTGACCTACCTGAAGCAAGCGGGACCAATATGGAATTGTCGCTATGATGAAATCGAAAGTATTGTACACAGTACTATTACGACAATTGTTCTGCCTGTGTTTGAAGTCTCCCCAACCATAGTAGCAGATGTAGAACTCGAGACTTCTAATAGCTTGGACCTGAAATAGAAGCATAGAGAAGACTGGTCAGTTGATTCAAAGTAAATAAACCAAAATATATGTTGTGAGATCAACAGAGCGTTAGCCATGTATCAGACCTGGCTAGTTAGCTGGTCTGCCAAGAAAAAATCTGGTAGGGTGACCTGTAGAAAAATAAAGAAGAGAGGAAAGAAATTAAAGATGATCAATAACCCTGTCTCAATCCCAATTTCTCTATCATTTTGTGTAGAAATTCTGTTTATTTTTTACCTTGTAAAGTGGAGCACAAATACAGTGGAATGCACATTGGAGTAGGAAGAAGCGACTTGAGCGATATATTATATTGAACGGGCAGAATGTTATGAGAAGTACAAGCTGCACAGGAGATTATTAGTTAAATCCCTTGAATATGTGACATATAAAACTTGGAGAGAATGAGAATTAAATTGGCCAAGTCTTATTATCGTACAGTAACTAATCCCAGAGGTACTATTTCAGTGAAGGGCTTGTATTCCATGGTTTTTACATCCATCTCCATGTCCAGATTCGAGAGCACACTGGCCAATGCTAATGTTGCAAGACCCATGCCGAGGAGCAAGACTTCTCCGTAACCCAACTCTGTCCCTCGCTTGAAACCAAATATAAATGGATAATTTACTCGGTAACGCCTCCAGAAGTATATATTTGCAGCATACATGACCATATGTAGGACAATGAATCCAAATAAGCTGCAAAGAAGTTTAAGATGTTCTCAATAAACAAATTAAGAAACAAGGACTAAGGGGGCGTTTGGCAACACAAAAATAAGTAACTTATTGACTTTTATAAGCCAAAAAGTTAAAAAGTTAGTTTGGATGTGTTTTACATTTTAACTTTTGAAAAGTTAAAAATTAACTTAAATCTGAAGCTAAAATTTTTAGCTTTTGACTTCTAAGAGAAATAACTTCTCAAAAATTAGAATCCGTCCGGACATTTGAATTTCTATGACTTTTTTGGAGGTAAAAAATCAACTTATAACTTCTACCACAAGTAGAAGTGCTTTTACTTCTCGTTCCCAAACGCCCCCTAAATCTTCTACATTTCCTTTTCTAGGAGCAAGTGCAGAAGCAGGAACAACACAAATTTAAAATGTTGGGAATCTATTAGGGAAGTCGTCCTAGCTTACCTATAAAGAGGAAACAAGTTTTTCATGTACTTATCAGTATTGTCATTCTTTCTTATGAGATGTCGAGCACGTATGATCAACACAAGGGCCACAATGAGAGCTGTTGTGCAACCAGCAAAGAAACCTGAAAAATAACAATAAATAAACTAATTAAATCCCAAAATCAAATCTACAGTTGATTTTTTTTTCTCCGATCCTTTCTTTAAGAGAATCAAAGAGATGAAAATGCAACTTATTCTCTTCTAGCTATTGGTCTATCCTGCTTCATTCGAATCTTACCCATGGAAAATGATGTTCTATGTCTTTCTCTCTTTGCTTTTGGTCTCAAGATGGTTATGCCTTTACTGCGGTTTGAGTTTGTGAAGTGCTTGATGAATGTTGCTTCTACCCTCTCCACGAGCCTAGTGAGCTGTGAGAACACAAATAAAATTAAACTAGAATAACGAAATTATTTGAAAATACAGGTGACTCTCATTGAGCTGATGCTAATGGTTGGAATATTAAGTATGAACCACGTTATGTTGTTCATATTTTAGAATGACAAATACGTAAAAGCTTACCTCGTCGGAGCTGCCCAAGTCTGAGTTATCAACCATGTCTAAGTAAGATTTTGATGCACTTCTTGAAGCGATCTGTTCGACGAAAACATAAATAAATAGAAGAAATGAAAAATATTCCATTTCTAATTTTTCACTTCTTTAGTCTATACCTTGTCATATTTCTTCATGATCTTGGAAAACGCCAAGAGATTCATAAAGCTGGTTCACCCATGGGAAAAAAAAAGGTCTCATACATTATGAATAGAGCAAATAAGCCACCCAAATTTAAAGATATATTGAAAACCCATGTAGTGTTTGTTACCTATAGCTCTTTAGAAGTCGAAGCTTTTGATAAAACTCGACAAAAGCCCGTCTCAGTTGTTCTTCAACTTTTCTTAGATCCTCTTTTCTAAATTTTAATTCTTGGTTTTTGTTAACGTTGAGGATGCCTTTAATGGTTGAGCGCGGAGTTTCGAGCGTGTTGTTGATCTTCACACGGTTAAGGATTTCTAGAGGAGCTGGTCTAGTGGCCCTGATGTTTTTTGGCTCCTCTTCACGAACACCACTATGGTTGATCGCTTTGGTGTCATTGAGATCCGTATCCTCATCCGAGTCTTCCGAATGCCCTTCAATTTTCTGCTGAGTTTCTTCTATTACATCCATATGCACTCTTCCTGCACATTCCTCATGAGGTCATCGTGTAAAATTCTAAGTTTAACTGTTTAAGACAATAGTCTCTCGGCCAATTCAAAGACCATGCATTATACTGTTCAGTTAAAAAGTAAAAACACGATCAATGAATTTCCTCGACCATGAAGAAGTGGATCTCCATCTCTTCAATCACCATCGCTATGGTGGGTCTATGGTAGATATTGAACTAATTGTCAGCTCAAAACCTTTCTTCAATATTTACTTTGAATTGCAAATTTGATGGTTAAGATCTGATGCCTTCCAAGATGGGATGAATGAAAATGCAGCTTTGTGATATGATGATGTCCACTACACATCATCATCAAGTATTTAATGAGATGATGCCGAGTGCAAATCATGAAAATATCATAGTTGATTGGCAAAATTGGAACCTGGAGTATTATACATATTTCCATATAAAATCTCGGAACACGTCACTCACCTTCACATGTTAAGCACGCTGATGTCCCTCATCAATGATGACAAGGGACCACAATATATAAGCCATGTGGCACACTCTTAGAGGTCACTAACCGTGCAGATGTTGGGCCCATTGCTAGGTGGAGTTACATATATACCAAATATCAGCGCCTGATTAGAGATATCAAACCATTGAATCTTTGTACCCCAAATAATGGTCAAATTCTACGGATAAAATTAACCCAGAAAAATGACTCTAATCCAATGCTTAAAAAATTAACAATCAAACTAATTTTTGGTATGTAGGTCCACCTACAGTTGGGCCAAACATCCATAAAGTCAGTGGTCTCTAAGAGTGCCACGGAGCTCATACCGCGGTCCGTCATCAACATTGATGGGGCTCCTATAATTACTCAAGTGCGATCAAATCTTAAACATCGTTCCAAAGTAAATGAAGAAAAGTTTTGAACTGATAAAAAAGAAAGATTTTTTGTTTGCCCCCCTTACTTTATTGATGCAATTTGCATCACACCCTATGTTTTAAAATATTTGCGTCTCACCCAATGTTTTTAGTGGGAATCTATGGTCAGTCAAAGGGTGAGACGCAAATATTTTAGAAACTTTCGGTGAGTTGCAAATTGCACCAATAATGTAAGGAGACATGCAAAAAAAGCCCTAAATTCTATTGTAGTATCCATACCGCCATAGAAATCAAGCTAGCTAAAGGCGGTTTTGGATCGACCCCAAAACCAAAATACATTTGGTGCCATTTTTTTTTTCTTCTCGAATGTGAGCCTGATGCCATTTGCTTGGGTGCCTACCACGTCTTCGAGCAAACATGGATGTATGAGCCATATGGCACACTTTCTGAGATCACTGACCTTAAGGATGTCTGGCACCATCACTAGATGGACCTACAGACCAAAAATAAGCCTGATTGATGATTTCTATCTAGTCGTTGGATATGAGTATTTTTTTTGAGTTGATTTTTATCCGTTGGATTCCAACATTATGTGAAGTACTCATATTCGCTATAAATCACCAATCATACTGATGTTTGGTCTGTACACATATGAATAGGCCAAACATCCATGATCCATCCAGAGTCCATGTTCTGATAAAGTGTGCCACGTGGCATTTTTGCTTGAGCAAAAATAGTCTGGCTTCTAGACTCCTAGTAATATTCCATGACCATTGACTAGGCTGACCACGCTGACCACCCACAACATATAAGCCACGCAGTAGTATTAGAAGACGCTGACTGTATGGATGTTTGGCCAATCCCTAAGTGGGCCTACACGCCAAAAATCAGTATGATTAGTGTTCAAACTTTTGGATATTTGTACCCGGGTCAATATATAATGCTCAAGTTCATAACATTGACGGACCACATGAAGAGCCACATGGCATACTCTTACAGGAAAATGTCCATAGATCCTACATACCGATTAGTGATTTTAAACCCAAATTCCATGGTAAAAAATCAACCCACCAAAACGACTCTAATCCAACACCTAGAAACCACTAATCAGGTTGATTTTTGGTTTAGAGGTCCACCGAGGGACTGGCCAAACATCCATACGGTCAGTGTTCACTAAGAGTGTGCCACGTGTCCTATGATTTTCAATGTGATAAAACGAAAAACCTTTCCTCACCCCTTGGGTTGAGGCATCTCCTCAACCCCCAATCATTTATCAACACCTGGAGGGAATGTTAACAGTAACCGGGAGAATTATGAGTTGATTTTGGTTAGTGATTTACAACCTTTGGATCTTTTCACCCAAATAACGCTCAATAATGCTCAAATTCTAAAGGTTAAAATCAACCCACGAGAATAACTTCAATCCAATGCTTAGAAATCACTGATCAGGTTTATTTTTGGTTTGTAGGTCCACCTAGGGATTGGCCAAACATCCATACGGCCAGCGTCCACTAAGAGTGTCACGTGGTTTGTATTGTGGGCTGTGATTGACTTCGCTCACAGCCCGAAGGTTTACTTGAACTTTGATGATGAACGAGGATGGACCACGGTATGAGTCACGTGGAACATTCTTAGAGACCACTGCCCAAAAGAATGTTTGGCCCATCATTAGATGGACCAACATACCAAATTGCAGCCTGATTGGTAATTTCCAATCGTTGGATCTGTGTACCCAAATAATGTTCAAAATCTGAAATCCCATGGTTAAAGTAAACATATGAAAAAGACCAGATCCTAATCCAACGGCTAGAAATCACACAATCAGGCTGAATTTTGGTATGTTTGTCCATCTACGGATGGGTCCAACATCCATACAGTAGGTGGCCTCTAAGAGTGCCACGTGGCTTATATGTGGTCCGTCATTAACGTCCTCCGTTTTCAAAGTTCTACTATACATGTTAATGGCGTGATGTAAATAAAGGAAATTATTGTTTGGTGACATTAATACAGAGGAGAGAGAAAATAAAATATTGAAATAAAGAAAAAATTTAAAAAGTAGGTTTTGTAGGTAGCCCTTGTCCTTCCCTCCACGTGTCAGACCATGACAGGGGGTTGAGGCATCTCCTCAACTAAATGGGTGAGGCAAGCCAAACTCGTCGTAAAAGCATCTGTCACAACGCTGTGATAGAAGTTTTACTCCCAATCCAACCATCTTAGAAATCATTAATCAGGCTAATTTTTGTTTGTATGACCATCTAGGGGAGTAAAACTTGGATGACAGGCCCTGTCGTCAAAGGAGATGACAGGGCAGCATATCATGGCACGTGGATTTTGTACGGCAGACCACCTCGGCCTCACCACCCACGTACACAGGTGAGTGTTTTTCGCAAAGGAAAAAGATGTAACAAGGTATGCCTGAAACTGTTCATTTGCGGAAGCGGCATTTTTGGTAGTCACTGCTGCCATTTGGGCCAACTGACCGCTTGGATGTTTATCTCACCCCTTGGTGGATATACATACCAAAAATCACCTTGATTGGTAATCTATAACCATTAGAGTTTAACACTTTTTACCACCATTTAAGGCGTTCTTATAGCCGTTGAATACAACCCTCTTTTGAGTACTAAAACCAACGGCTAAACATCATTAAACAAGCTGATTTTTTGTATGAATGTCTATTAAAGGGTGGGCTAAACATCCATGCGGTCAGTGGCCCAGATGGCAGTGGTGACTACCAAAAATGCCGCTTCCGCAAATGAAGAGATCTCAGGTATACCTTGTCACATCACGACCACTTGAGTACTCACCTGGTACGTGTGTGGTGAATCCGAGGTGGTCAGTCCGTACAAATCCACGTGCCGAGATCTGCTGCCCTGTCATCTCCTTCGATGACAGGGCCCGGTCATCAAAGTTTTATCTAGGGTTAGGCCAAACATCCATACGGTCAGAAATCTCGAAGAATATGCCACGTGGCTCAAATGATTGTGCACCCTTTAACAAGGGTGGCGTTAATTGCACACACCTTTTTTGTAGTAACACCCACCCCTTGGTGTGTGCAAATAAGTTACAAAAAAAAAAAAAAAAAAACCCAAAAATAAAAACAAAAACAAAAAAACTCCACCATCGAGGTCCTCCTCCTCTTCTCCCAGCGGCCTCCCCTTCCTCCTCTTCTCCTGGCGGCTTCCCCTTCCTCGTCTTCTTCTTCTACTCTGAGCGACTTCTTCTTCTCCAACTGGCCTCCTCATCTTTTGAGAGAGAGAGAGAGAGAGAGAGAGAGAGAGAGAGAGAGAGAGAGAGAGAGAGAGAGGAGGAGGAGGAGGAGGAAGATGAGGGAGGGAGAGATCTCTTTCTCCCCCTCTCCATAAAAAAAAATTCGCTCCGTATCGGTAACGCAGGCTACCGATATGGCCAAAGCCATGTCCGCGGCGGGCTACCGATACGGAGCGAAATTTTTTTTATTTTATTTTATGGAGAGAGAGATAGGGAAAGGGAGAGAGAGAGAGAGGAGAAGGAAGATGAGGGAGGGAGAGATCTTTTTCTCCCCCTCTCCATAAAAAATAAAAAAAAATTCGCTACTGATATGGCCAAAGCCATGTCCACCCTGCGTTACCGATACCGGAGGGAATTTTTTTTTTTTTTTTTTTACGGAGAGAGAGATAGGGAGAGGAAGATGGAGGGAGGAAGGGAGAGAGAGACACACACACACACACACACACACAGAGTAGAAGGAGGAAGAGGAAGCCGCCCGAAGAAGAAGAAGAAGAAGAAGAAGAAGAGGAAGAGGAGGCCTGCCGCCCACCACCAGGTACGAGAGAGAGGGAGGGAGGGAGTGGTGGTGGTGGTGTAATGGTGGTGAAGAAGAAGATAACGGTGGTGGAGAGTTCCTCTTCGTTTGGTTTTTTTTTTTTTTCTTCTTCACAACTTTGGGTATGTGCATAAGTTGTGGGTGTTACTGCAAAAAAGGTGTGTGCAATCACTGCCCGGATACAGCCCACCAAGTATAACAGTCTTGAAAAAGAAGAGAATTCTAGCAAATAACCCCATTGGAGTTGCACAATGCAACCTCGTAGAGAAAAAAAAAAACAACCCTGCTTCTAAGAACATAATTTTGAATTAAAATATATATATTCTTTCTCGTCTTTTGCTGGTTGCTTCTGATCAGAGCTCCATAAGGGGCTGCTCACCGTCATACTTAAAAAAAAAAAAATTTAATTTCAAAGAACTTCAAAAATTAAACACAGGGTTGTCAAAGGGAGAGCCCCTTCGAAAGAAAACTAAGCGCTTGGCAGCAAAAATGGGCTCCCCAAAATTGCAC
Source organism: Euptelea pleiosperma (assembly GCA_035048495.1). NCBI lineage: Eukaryota > Viridiplantae > Streptophyta > Magnoliopsida > Ranunculales > Eupteleaceae > Euptelea > Euptelea pleiosperma. The sequence continues at coordinate 17,305,608 of CM068543.1, forward strand.
CAATCTAAATCTCAAATTTATCCAAAGAGCAGTTAGCTACTTACTTGATGATCTAGCAGCTGATTTACTTCTAGCAGCGGTTGGTGAAGAGGCTCTTACAGTGGCTGCGGAAGCAGCAACTTCTCTAGCGAGCCGAGTCATCTCGACCGACCAATCGAGCCTCCCATCTGGATTATCTACCTTCATCCGGAACGCGATGAACGCATCCATTTGTTTATTCAACAAAGCAGCCTCCTCCATCACTTCCTCCACTTTTTCCTTGTAAAACTTATTTACCTTGTTGAACTCATCATCAAGCCTTCTGAAGAACACAAGTTCGTACTCAGCTCCTTCATCGGATGCCATGAGGAACTTAGTCTCATATCGTCCCTCCGATCCTTCTCGTTGGACGGCGTCAACAAGTATCACTTGGTCCTCAATGTCCCCTCCAGATGGGCTGTGTCTTTTTTGCGTTAGACCGCTGAAGGCTCTGTACATTGTCATCCTTCGCTTTAAGCCTGACGGAGTAGCCGCTGGTTTATGTCTCAGCTTGAAATTATGAATCTCTTTGAGTACGGTTTTGAGGTAATCATAATCCATGTAGGCTTCTTGCCATTCCGACACCATTTGTGACGTGAACTCCTTCCCAAACTTCATTTTTTCGCCGGTTGGGTGTCACAGATAAAAATCAAAGTAGCTGGTTTTCAGATCTCGCAAAGAGGGCAAGAGAAGAAGATGGATGGTAAAGGAAAGAAACTTTGACGAGAGATATAAGAAGAGAAAGAGAAAGAAGCAAACGGATTACACAGAGAGAGAGAGAGAGAGAGAGAGAGAGAGGGAAAAATTTTAGATGCAGGACTTTGGATGCAGTCGATGCAGAGGGGTCTCGTGGCCGTACATGTGAAAAAAACTTTGATGACCGGGCCCTGTCATCAAGGGAGATGACAGGTTAGGAGATGTCGGCACGTGTATTTGTACGGACGGACAACCTCGGCCTCACCGCACACGTACCCAGGGAGTACTTGAGTGCTTTTTCCAAAACACTCACCTGTGTACGTGTGCGGCGAGCCCAATGTGGTCCGTCCGTACAAAATACACGTGCCGACATCTCCTGCCCTGTCATCTCCCTTGATGACAGGGCCCAGTTATCGAAGTTTTACTCCCGTACATAGTTCATTTGTTGGATCCCACTAACCGCTTGGATGTTTACCCCACCCCCTGGTGGATATGCATACGGAAAATCAGTCTCATTGATCTTCTCTAGCCATAGATTGTAACACTTTTTTAGGATTCATTATAGTCGTTGGATTCAAGCATGTTTTTTTCATATTGTTGGGCGGTTAATCCAATGGTTAGAAATTATCAAACAAGCTGATTTTTAATATGAATATCCACCAAGAGGTGAGGTAAACATCCATGTGGTTAGTGGGCCCTAAAAATGAGCCATGTAGGGCCACGAGACTCCTCTGCATCGACTACATCCAAAGTCGTCTGCATCTAAAATTTTCCCGATTCATTATAGCCTTTGTCAACGTAGGTGGGTCTCTTTGATCTTCTACGCTTTCAGTTCGTTTTCAAACGTTAAATCGTCTTCAGATATTCTATTAGAAGAAAGAAAGGTACAAGCCGCAAGGTTTACGAGGCCCATGATGAAATCAGTGTGATTGGTGATTTCTAACCATTGGATTCTGCATATCTTCATCGTGGGATTGAAAGTTGAAACCAACCCATAGGTCAGTTCATTAGTCCCATGATGAAAAAGTGCTCAAATCCTATGGCTAGAAATCACCAATCAGACTAATTTTTTGATGTGTGGGTCCACTAAGGTATGACCCAAACATTGAGGGGGCAAGTGGGCCCGAAACAGTGTTCTATGTGGCAATTTGAGGGACTACTGCCTAAAACTCCCTACATGGTACATATGCCGACAAGATTAAGATAACTAGATAAGAACATTTCAAAACGTGACGTGTCTCCCCTCCGAGAAAAAATTGGCTAGCAGGAAATCTCCCCACCCAAAATGTCAACACCTACTTCAATCCCTTAACTCAACCAGAGTTAAGCCCTTGGTCAGTGGTTTACAAGTTGCGGTACTTGATTGGGGGGTGACGTCTTTCATTGAAGACGGTGGACAAATCTAGTATCCCCCGATTTGCATACTTAAAAGTATGCAAAGAGTGTATCCACCATTAAATGCTCCTTGAAAAATGTGTTCTTAATTTATAAAATATATTATTTTTAAAACATTGAAATAACACATGTCTCAAGGGACTTTCAACGGTACTGACACTATTTGCATACTTTTTAAGTATGGAAAGAGAACTATGTTGACAAAGGCTTCTACCAGCACCCCGTAAAAAATTCAACTGACCTTGAATGTTTGGACTTTGGCCTACCCTTTGTAGGACGATTCTATCTATATATCTATATTATAGCAGAGAAGTGGGCAGCGTCTCTTTCTCTCCTCAACATCAAGTTGACGTCGCACACTCCTCATGAGTGCCATGTCATCGACACCGAATTTTCTATAATCTATTATTCACTAGTAATGAAAGTCCGTGCTAAAGCACGGGTAAAAATAGAAAATACAAACTAACAATAATTAATTTTTATATCTACATCTAATTATAGTAGGAAATAATACAGAAAAATTGCTTAACTATTCCCTTTCCCTTCATCCTCTCTAAATATGATAAAAAAATAAAAAAAATTGCTAACACCAAAAGAAAATAAAAAATAAGTTTTTATAATCTTCATTTTTATATTCAAGCATCGCACAACAGCACATCCACTATGTCCATAATAGTGACGACCCTTTCATCAGTTCTCCCCATCTTCATATTATTTTTATTCACAATCTTCTCTTCGTTATCTTCAACAACATCCTCTTAGCCTGTAAAACATGATAAGAAAATAAAAAGGGCTAACAATGGAAGAAAATAAAAAAAAATAATTTATAATCTTCGTTTTTACCTTCAAAGATTTATAAAATCATAAAAAATTTAAATCCTACAAATAAACAAACAATCATTCTAAAGTCTAAACATAAACGTGAATGTAAATAATTGAATAACAATTCTTTTAGAGGCTCAAATCAAGTATTCAGGATAGACGACTCATTGAAGGAAAAAATAAATTTAGAAGAGATGGTAAAGATATCGAACCATATTGGCTTTTCTCCTACTTTTGTGTCTGTCATTCGAAAAAGCTCAGTAGATGAGAGAAAATGTGAGAACCCTGCCTAAACCCTAATATTTATATATGACCGAATTAATGACTAATTAAATGGATCATTTATTTATTGACGAAATATGGAGAGACATTAGATGTCAATATGGAAGTGATGTTAATGGAAAAAAACGTTTTATATATGACCGAATTAATGACTAATTAAATGAACATTTATTTATTAACGAAATATGGAGAGACATTAGATGTCAACATGGAAGTGATGTTAATGGGAAAAACGTTTCAATTGAAATAAAAATAGAATGTTGTGAAAATTGAAGGAATGAGATGGAAAGCCATTAGAAGGCCATAATGGAAGTGGTGGTAATGGGATAAACATTTTGATTGAAACATAAATAGAAGGTTATAAATGTTATGTTTTGAAAAATAAAAGGGTTGAAAGTAGGATTTTTCCGTGTCGTTGAATCGGAAAACCTAATCTCAACACATTTTTAGAATCCGCTTCTTTGTTCACTCAAATCCTGTAAAAATCACAGGGTTGTACAGTGGCTCGTGTCGGATATCGTCCGCACTCGGGGTTAGGGCAAATAAGAACAATAATGACAGAAAATGCTTCAAATGAAGGATGGATGAGAGATCTGGGGTTGATTTTGAAACAAGCTTTGAGATTGAAAGATTATTAGAATTATTTTAACGAAATGAACAATTAACTAGGAAAATAATGAAACAACTATACTCAAATAAACTCCATTCATTAAATAGAAAATGTCAATTACAAGCCTTGAATGAAACTATTGCAAAACAATTAAGGAAAACTAACTAGAAGAAATTAAGAGAAAGGAAGTTAGAGAGAGACTTAGAGAGAGAGAACTATTCTAGAGAGAAAATAGACAAAGTGAGAAAACTCTAGAGAGAGAAACTCACCTTGAACTTACCTGAGGAGATTGGATCCGGTAGTAGAGGTTCGACCAAGGATAGAATATGTGCACACGTGGGTGCACCATGAGGAGGGTTTGGGTTGATGTGGTGCTGTCTAAGGGGGTAGTGGCAGCGGCTAGGAGACGAGGAAACGGCCTACAACTTGGTTGAAGTGTGAACCGTTTTTCAATTATTCTTCTCTTTTTTTTTTTATATTTGTTGCTCTTGGGGGGGAAGAGGACAACCTATAACTTCGATTGCTGGTGAAGTTTCAGATGACTTGCAAGGTGTTCAGTTGGGAGCGCATGGGTTTGCAAAGAGGTTGTAGGTGTTGTTGGTTCTTGCAAGGGTGGAGGCACAACAGTGAGGATGATCGCCCGAAGAAAGATGCTGGGGAAGACGGTCTGCAAGTGTTTTGCAGATCGTGTTCTTGAGAGGAGATTACCGGCGTTAGGGAGGAGCTACAGCAGCAGGATTCACCTTGAAGAACGCCCAGGGAAAACGTGGAGAGGTGCGAGCCCGTCAATGAAAGGATGGTTGGAGTTGCAGGTTGCAACTCCAGCAACCGTTTTGGAGTAAGGAGGACGTGGGAAGCTGCAGGCGGCAACCGGTGGTTGCTGTGGAGAGCACACTGCAACGTGAAGGTGCAGCAGCGTGAAGAGGGATGTGGAGCAGTCTAATGGAGACTGACGGTTTGTGGCGTAGGAGAAGAAGAGACGGTAAAGGATGGGGGCGTCGGAGGTTGACTCAAGGAAGAAGATGGTGGCCTGTGCAATACCTCTATGATTCGAGTTGTGGAGACGCTTGCAAGGGCAGCAAGGAAGGAGGAATCAAGGGCGCAGCGGCAAGGAGAAGAGGCGGCAGGAGATAGAGGAGAGAGATGCGTACTGGACTGGTTGGGGGGGGGCGCTGCCGGCCGGAGTTGCAGGCTGCAACTCCTGTAGAAAACGGGAATAATATGATGAAGAAAATGAAAATGAAATAAATAATAAAGAAAAAAGATGAGAAGAAGAAGAAGAAGAGGAGGAGGAAGCCTTACCAAACGGCCGGAGTTGCAGGCAACTCCGGCGAAGACGTGAAGAAGATGAAGAAAAGGAAAAAGAGAAAAGAAGAAAAAGAAGGAGAATGGGGCCGAGGGAGAAGGGAAAACGTGGGGAAGAGTAAAGGGGAAGGATTGGAAGAGATTGGAGGGGGATTAGGGTTCGAACGAACCCTTCTCCCTCCTCTTATAAAGCTCCCTATTTCCTTTAATCGAAATAGGGTATTTTTGAAAATAAAAAAATATATATATTTTTTTTTAAGTAAAAATCTACTTTTCTATAGGGAATCTCCCCAATTAGTGGACCCCCCGTTTTTTTGAAATTTAATTAAAATTCTTTGGAAATTCACGGGGTCCACTAACTGGTCGGACAGCGGGTCGATGATGATGGGCCCGGCTACTGGCCCACATGGATTTATGATGTCCATTGTCTCACAAGATGATGTGACAGACGGTCTGATGGCGATCGGATGGATGGTGACTTAATTGGGACCCAGATTGGTAGATCGATGGATCTAGAGAGATCCAACGGTCCGATTGAAGATCCAATGGTCCGATGGAAGATCCAACGGTCAGAAAGCTAAGGGAGATCAGATAGAGCTGAAGGGTAGGAGTTCTGGGGTTAGGTCAGTAGATTCGAGGATCGAGAGATGAAGAGAGAGAGAGAATAAGAAGAGATGAGAGAGAAAGTATCAAAAAAATGGAGAAAAGTATTGGCAGAGGGTCTGGAACCCTAGTCTTCACTGTGACCATCCTCACGCTTCTCCAGTAGAGTAGACTATCATTCATTGCTGACTCATGTGGCTTTAAACGCTTTGGTCCGTCTCTTGGTCATTGACTCTCCTGTTCTTTTCGTTCTTTGGGCCGGCTTTTTGGTCCTCCTATTCAGCCCATAGTTGGCCCATATCTTTTAGTCATAGCATGTGGGCTCTTTAAGCTTTGATAATGGGCTTTCCTGATCGATGTGGGCTCGCAAGTCTCGAGAATTGTCCTATCGGGGTTTCCTGCGACAGAAGAAGCGCGTAATGAGATTTTATCAGAATGACTACATGTTTAGACTTCCAAAAATGTGTTTAATGCATGCAAATATACCATTTCGTCCAGAAAAGTGTGTTCTACGCAACACAAGAGACTCTTACGTAGAAAAGTAGATAAATAGAGTATTTTAACATAGGAGAATGCAATAACGCTAAAAGGATAATTGCTTAAAATAAGCACTTTTGAGCGAATATCAAGGGTGTTAAGAGATGTTGAGAAAGACGAATTTAAGAACGAAGGAATAAATAATTAAGATTTTAAAGAAAAATAAATTGAGTTGGTTAGAAAGTCTAAAAAGTCCTTAATGTTTGAGGTGCATTACTTAAGTGTGAAGGGGTATTCTTGGAAAAGACAAAAAAGATAGGGTAGAGTCAAATGAATGAAAGAGGAAAGAGAATTTTAGGTTGTTGACATGGCACTCTGCATGAGGAGAGTGCCACGTCAACTTGATGTGGAGGAGAGAGAACGACGTTGCTCGCTTCTCTACTATAGTATAAACTAGTAATGAAAGCCCATACTAAAGCATGGGTAAAAATAGAAAATACAAACTAACAATAATTAATTTTTATATCTACATCTAATTGTAGTAGGAAATAATACAAAAATATTGCTTAACTATTCCTTTTCCCTTCATCATCTCTAAACATGATAAAAAAATTAAAAAAATTACTAACACCAAAAGAAAATAAAAAATAAGTTTTTATAATCTTCATTTTTACATTCAAGCATTGCACAACAGCACATCCACTATGTCCATAATAGTGACGACCCTTTCATCAGTTCTCCCCATCTTCATATTATTTTTATTCACAATCTTCTCTTCGTTATCTTCAACAACATCCTCTTAGCCTGTAAAACATGATAAGAAAATAAAAAGGGCTAACAATGGAAGAAAATAAAAAAAATAATTCATAATCTTCGTTTTTACCTTCAAAGATTTATAAAATCATAAAAAATTGAAACCCTACAAATAAACAAACAATCATTCTAAAGTTTAAACATAAACGTGAATGTAAATAATTAAATAACAATTCTTTTAGAGGCTCAAATCAAGTATTCAGCATAGACGACTTATTGAAGGGAAAAAAAATTTAGAAAAGATGGTAAAGATATCGAACCATATTGGTTTTTCTCCTACTTTTATGTCTGTCATTCGAAAAAGCTCAGTAGGTGAGAGAAAATGTGAGAACCCTGCCTAAACCCTAATATTTATATATGACCGAATTAATGGCTAATTAAATGGACATTTACTTATTGACGAAATATGGAGAGACATTAGATGTCAATATGGAAGTGATGTTAATGGAAAAAGACGTTTTATATATGACCGAATTAATGGCTAATTAAATGGACATTTATTTATTAACGAAATATGGAGAGACATTAGATGTCAACATGGAAGTGATGTTAATGGGAAAAACGTTTCAATTGAAACAAAAATAGAATATGTTGTGAAAATTGAAGAATGAGATGGAAAGCCATTAGAAGGCCATAATGGAAGTGGTGGTAATGGGATAAACGTTTTGATTGAAACATAAATAGAAGGTTATAAATGTTATGAATGTTATGTTTTGGAAAATAAAAGGGTGTTAAGAGATGTTGAGAAAGACGAATTTAAGAACGAAGGAATAAATAATTAAGATTTTAAAGAAAAAATTGAGTTGGTTAGAAAGTCTAAAAAGTCCTTAATGTTTGAGGTGCATTACTTAAGTGTGAAGGGGTGTTCTTGGAAAAGACAAAAAAAATAGGGTAGAGTCAAGTGAATGAAAGAGGAAAGAGAATTTTAGGTTGTTGACATGGCACTCTGCATGAAAGAGTGCCACGTCAACTTGATGTAGAGGAGAGAGAACGACGCTGCTCGCTTTTCTGCTATAGTATAAATATATAGATATATAGATTCCTGCATTAATATAATTAATGACTATATCAAAATTGAATTGGTTACATAAAGTATATATTATTCCAAAACTGTTACATACTATCCAAAATGTCTATTTAGTTTCTAAAAACGTCTTTCATTCTTAAAATGTCTCTTTATTTTCTTAAAACTTCCTAAAACTCTCCTTAAAACGTCTCTACACTTTCCTAAAACGTCGATCTATACTTTTTTGTACCTAAAACTTTCTAAAATGTCTCTGCTTTCCTTATAAAATCTCTCCCTTCATTTGTCCAATGGCTGAAATGTTTTCTAGTAAAAGACACGAGCAAAAAATTTCTCTACATTGATGCGGGCTAATTAACTTATTGACTATGTATTTTTTTTGCCTCATTGTATATTTTTTCTCTTTTTTAGATTATTTTTTTCTTTTTCTATTTAATTAGACAAAAATTGTACATGGACTGAAAAAACATCAGTGATCTTTACACAACTCTTAACAAAAATTGCAGGCATGTTTCCTCCACTTCTCCTTTGAATTTCTATTTTCTTTTTATTTTTTTATCTATATTTTTTTTTAGATTAATCGGAGCCTATTTAGATCAATTTTTTTTCATCCACCTAAAATAAATAAATATCTAATTCAATATGTATATAACAAATTGAAAATAGCCTAATGAATCGACGTAAATCTATTATTCTTAACAGCAATTGTCGAGTTCTTTAGCACCCGCTTGGACTGATAGAGCTTGGTAGGCAACAAATGAAGATAGAATAATGTGATCTGCTGATCTTTTGTAGCATGATCACTTATCAGAATTTCAGAAGTGTGGGTGAATATATTTTTTGAAGACCCGGAGCTTTGAGAAATTGCGCATCAAGCCAAAAAAAAAGAAATTGAGACAATTTTTGCTCTTGGCTACGAGGAACACTCTTAAGAACAAATGAACGTATGAATGTGGATAAAAAAATATTTTTTTTTTTTTTTTAAGATAAATTTGATGTATATGATCATATTAATTAAGAATTATAATATAAAATTGTAAACTAATAAGGATGTCTTGCTTATTGTATATTATTGTAGTTTTTTTTTATCTTAAAGATCTTATTTATAAAGTCGTCAATAACACATTTTAGTTTTACGTAATTATATTACCGTTTTAAAAGACGTGGTAACATAATTATTCTAGATATTTTTTGGAGATTTTTTTATTAAATATATTTAGAGCATAATGTTAAATTTATAAGTATTTTTTATATGCTAGGGGTCCAATTATATTTTCCTTTTAATTTTTATATAGTTATAATGAAAGTTTTTATTTTTTATTTTTTTATGAATTTCTATGTTTATAAAGAAATTCCTTTTAATTTCTTACCTCGTGCTTTAGCACGGGCCAATAACACTAGTTCTATTAAATAAAGAGAAGCCCGTCACCTGCAAGCACACGTCACCCCCTTACAACCCATTCAAAGCATTTATTGAAGGAAACAGATGTAACAAGGTATGCCTGAAACTTTTTGAAATGCGGAAGCACAATTTTTGTTACTCGACCATTGTCATATGGGCCAACTGACCGTATGGATGTTTAGCCCAACCCTCAGTAGAATTCGTACAAAAAATCAGCTTGTTTGATGGTCTTTAACCGTTGATTTTAGTAGTAAAAAAATGGTTGCATTCAACGGATATAAGAATGTCTTAAAAAATGCTAAACTCTAATGGTTATATATTACCAATCAGGGTGATGTTTCGTGTGTATATCCACCAAGGGGTGGGCAAGACATCCATGCAGTCAATGGGCCCAAATGGTAGCAGTGACTACCAAAAATGCTGCTTCGGCATTTGAAAAGATCCCAGGTATACCTCACGACCCTTTATTGAAACTTGTCCATGGAAACAAATTTATCCTTTGGCAGCTGAATTTTGTCCATGTAAAGAAATTTGATGATGGACACATAATGTAAGCCTCGTGGAACACTAATAGAGGCTACTAACCGTATGAATGTTTAGCACATTCCTAGGTGGACTTAAGTAAAAAAAAATAGGCCTGATTAGTGATTCCTAACCTTCAGATCATAATGTTTGAAATCTACGGTTACAAATACACTATGGAAAAGATCCTAATCCAACAGATAAAGTTAATAATCTGTATGAATTTTGGCACGTAGGTCCACCTAGGGATGGGTCAAACATCCATACGATATGTAGCTAAGATTGTGTCACATGGCTCATAATATGGTCCATCATGAACTTTGATGTTCGAGAAAAATGACAAAATATAAAAAAGTTAAGTGTACTGTAGGTACCCCTATTATAAAGAAGAGTGTAATGATCACATGGTTCAAGAGCCATAGACGTTATCATGTTGCATAGTGGCGTCGCTTTGTCATTAGCCAAATAATACTTAGTTAAAAACAAACCATGAAAAAGTCTCTAATTCAACGGATAGAAATAACCAACTAAGATGAATTATACGGTGTCACTGATCTCTAAGAGTGTTCCACATGTAAGGTGGTACCACGTATAAGGTGCACATGCAGCGCACGTGATGGCCCCCTAGTACATACTGAAAAAGCAGAAGTCGATATCTATCCGGTGGATGAGTACGTACCTAAAAATATACTTTGAATCTGTCGTCTAAAAAAATCCATGACAAATGTTTAAAATCAACAGGTAGAAATCATATATCCATAAAAAAATGCTTGAATCCAATGATTTAAAATCCTTAATCAAGCTGATTTTTAGCATGTAGGTGTACCAAGGGGTGGGCCAAATTCAAGTGTGTGCGTCATGTTGGAGCAGGTGGGTGTTCACCTGGACATCAGTCAACAACGAACTCTCCCTTCTTTTCCTCTTGTTAAAAGAGACGAAAACTGGGAAAAAATATCTGACTTCTTTTCCTCTTGTTAAAAGAAGTCGTGTCAAACTCCCCCACCCAAAATGTTTGACACGACTTCTTGTTGTTCACATGGACATCAAAGTCTTGATACAAGTTCTTGTCTGGTTGTGGTGTCACCAGAATAAGCGAGAAGTGCTTGAGCAAAAAGTTCCCCTCTCCCACCTTATGTTAGAAAAAACTTCGCTCTTACATACCCTAAAAAAACTACGTGGCAACACTTTTTAGCCCACTGACCTGTGAACGTTTGGCCCATCTCTTGTTGAACCATTGGATTCGAGCATTTTCATGGGGTGATTTTTAGTTGTTTGATTCCAGCACTTTTATAAAGGGTCGGGATGATCAGGGGGACAACCATTTGGCGAACCCACATAGAAAATGTATTAAAAAGAGATCAAGAAGATCTGAAAGGAAACAGAAAGGAGCCATAAGAGGAAAAGCAAAAAAATACAAAAAATAAAAATAAAAAAACAAAAAGCTGACTACACTCTCCCCAAGAGGGCATCAAACCTGAATACCATGTTACAAAAAAAAACTCCCTTCTCATCTCATGAGAGATATTCCTCCAATAGAATAAGAAGGCTTTGATACTAACAGGGTCTTCTTAAAGTTACTTTCCTTCCCTCTAAAGACTCTAATTATTTCTTTCCAACCACAGACCCACAAGATCATGTAAGGCACCATTGTCCACAATACTTTCCCTTTCTCTGAAAGGGTAGGCCACCTCTCAACATGCCTCCAATGGATTATGGCATCACCCATAACAGTCCCATTGTACACCTAGAAAGTATGACCAAATCTGCTCAGCGAACTCACAATGTAGAAAAAGATGGTTAGTTGTCTTAGCATTGGACTTGCACATTCTCTATTTATATAATTTCACCTTATCAAAAAAAAAAAAAAAAAAAGCATTGGACTTGCCATTACACAATAATTAACCATTATCCAACTCGTATAGCAATCAAATTGTCAACAGTGAAAAGTTTATTTAAAGATTCAACCCAAGTAAAAAAGTGAATTTTCTTGAGAATTTGGCTTTCCAAATATTATGGCATAAAAAGGGTTGTGTATGGGTAGGAGGGGTTAATAAGGCATAGAAAGAACTAACTGTGAAACACCCCGATTTCGAGTGAACCCAAGATAGTTTGAAACACCGTGAATCTAACACGTGAAAAATGTGTTTTTAAAATTTAAGCTTTTTAGAAAACAATACTGTCATAGTAGTATTCTAGTTAGATTTAGAAGCAACGCTGGGCAAGAACGCTCGAACAAGAATGTTTTGTACATGATAAGCTTGGAGCTGGATGAGTAGCCCGCACTAAAGTTCAATTTTGAGCAAACGCTCAAAAACATCGCTGCATCAAACAATTACCCATTTTAATTTTTGAAAATAGCGTTATAACATTTTTGTATGGGGATACCTGTTGGATACAAAGACGTTGAGCGATGTTGAGCAAAAAGTCTTCCCGTACCATTGGAAAAACCTTGCACTTACTTAAAATGCGTTGTGGCAATGTTCATCAAGGCCTAGGAATAACCTATAAGGTTAATTTTTGGTGTAGTTCCACCAGAAATGGGCTAAAGATCCATAGGTCTGTGTACCCAAAAGTGTGCCATGTGGCATTTTGGGAGGGGCGTTGACTCCATGATTGATAAGGCTTAGAGATCTATCTAGTAACTACGTATAATGTTCTTTTCCACAGTTTCCATTCTAGTGGGGAACATGTCTTAATTCAAGGACCAACTCCTACACTAGTGAGACTGATGGTCAACAAATTGTCGGAACCGAGTGTGTTGGTCGTGGGTCAATGGGTAAGTGCTGAGCCAAGTTCGCTTCAAACCGAAGGGAAGTTGTGAACCGAGCAGGTTTGTGTATTGTCGCCTAATGTTGTGTTCTGTTTTAGTTCCAAATAAGAATCAATCCCTGTAATGGTGAAGCTGCCACCCCTTCTTACAAGCACACCCCTTCTGTTGGGTAGTTTGGGAGGTGTGGAACAATAATAGTACCATCTTGCACGGATCGACCTTCTCGCAAATTTCTAGTTTGTGAATTTTAATGATCTTCGAAGAAATCAGATTACTATCTTGTGCAATGGGCAAACTAAAGATATTCTCCTGCCCCAATGGAAGTAACCTTGTCTCCATTTAGCTACACTTGTTGGAGAATTTGGGACCAGCCTATGCCCGGCCCGCGTTCACACCAAAAAAATATCTAGAACAGCCTATATTTTAACTGAAGAATTGATATTAATTACAAAAAATTTCTAAAAAGAAAACAAACTTTAATCTATTTACAAAAAAGAATACAACTTTTCGCAAATCCCAAAAAAGAAAACTAAACGCCCTTTCAAATGGCGTTTCATTACGTGGCACATGTTTATCAAAAAAACGCCCTTTAAAAGGGCGTTTGTCAGTAAAAAACGTCATTTTAAAAGGCGTTTTTCAGTAATAGACGCCTTTTTAAAAAACGTCTGTCAAAACTCTGACAACTGACAGACGTTATTTTAAAGGGCGTGTGTCAGTAGAAAACGCCCTTTTAAAGGGCGTTTTTCACTGACAAACGCCCTTTTAAAGGGCGTTCGGCCATTGGGATCCGTTCCAAAATTGACCGTTGGGTAACGGATAAATGTTATTTGAAAGGGCGTTTTTTGTTGACAGCGAGAGAGGAGAGGCGGGAGAATAGATGAAAGCGACTTAGGCGGAATTTAAGTCGTCGCCTGGCAGACGCCCTTTGAAATGGCGTTTTTTTTTCATGAAAACGTTTTTTAAAAAATCATTTCTCAGGAATAAACGCCCTTTAAAAGGGCATTTGTCAGACGTGTCAGCCATCAGTCATTCATTAGTTAGTCGGCGACTGATTCGACTGACAGTAGACGAAACGCCCTTCGTTTCGTTTTCTTTTTTGGGATTTGCGAAAAGTTGTATTCTTTTTTGTAAATAGATTAAAGTTTGTTTTCTTTTCTGCAATTTTCCGTATTAATTATTTAGTACAATAATGTTCTTACAGGTGGTAACAATGAATTAATAGAATGGATTAAAATCTAAAAGAAACATAAGCATACAAAAAAGTGACGACATTTTCTGCTGCCACTACATCATAATCCACTATTGCTCTACTGATGAAGCTCAACTGTAGTTCTTGTTTTTTGGTTTGTTACTTTTTTCCATTGCGTCAGTGCATTTTTCAATGGCGAGTGTTTCGGATATCTTCTCTGGAGGATGCCTGCTACTCATCTTTGTCTTCATCGTCATCGTAGTTGAAGGGGAGTGGTACAGACTTGAATGCACGAAACTTTCCCACATTGTTCAAGTGCTCATTTTCCAACCTAATCAATCAATGGTCCAATTCTAATCAGAAAAATAGAATAATAATATGATAAATTTAGAGACTATTGGTATCGAATCCATTGACCATATTTGATAAACTCAAATTAACCAATACTCTTTGCATACAATCTCAGCTAACTGTTCGATCCAGTGTCTTGAGGAAAGGGTCTTAAGTGAATGCCATTTCCTCTTGATACAAAATTGAGTCAATTGCATATGCGAAGAACATCCAATCCCAATGATCACTTGACTGAAATTCTTAAATCTTGAATTTACCTGAAGAAATTCCAAACGCCGCGACGAATGATCTCTAGGATGGCAACAATTGCCATTTGGGCCTGTCTATGTAGGAAAGAAACATTAAAGTTCAACACTGTTTGCAGCCAAGCAAATCTCAGGATGACATTCAAGACCTGCATTTTTCATGAAAATTGTATCAAGCATTAGAGTCTAGATTATTAATGACACCACCACTTTTTGGTCCTGCTTCTTTTAATTTCTTCCTACTTACCATGGCTGCAAAGTATACACTTTTATGTGAGATAAGGAGTTTGTCTCTCAACCAACGATTCTTGGAGTGCCGTTGTAGGAGGCCCCAGTCAAAAACTAGGTCCCAGTAAGTACTAACGATTCCCGCAACAACTGAGCTGACCCATGCCATCACCCACCAAACATTTCCTCTGTTCAAACTGTATGCTGTCATCATAACAACAGACACGATAATTGAGAAGTATTTCAACCCGTTGTACCCCTGAATTGGGTCTTTCTCTTCATAAAAGCGTCGAAGGCACTACAAAAACAATCAACTATTATGAGTATGAACACATTAATATGAGGGCTAAATCTGAGGAAAGAGGAATGTGATCTACCTGAAGCAAGCGGAACCAGAAAGGAATTGTCGCTACGATGAAATAAAAAGTATTGTACACATCATTACTACTGCAAGTGTTTTGCCTTTGTTTGAAGTCTCCCCAACCATAGTAGCAGATGTAGAACTCTAGACTTCTAAGGGCTTGGACCTGAAATAGAAGCATAAAGAAGACTGGTCAGTTGATTCAAATTAAATAAACCAGAATAGATGTTGTGCAATCGACAGAGCATTAGCCATGGTATCAGACCTGGCTAGTTAGCTGGTCTGCCAAGAAAAAATCTGGTAGGGTGACCTGTGGAAAAATAAAGAATAAGAAAGAAATTAAAGATGATCAATAACTCTCTCTCAATCCCAATTTCTCTATAACTTTGTGTAGAAATTCTTTTTATTTTTACCTTGTAAAGAGGAGCACAAATAAAATGGAATGCACATTGGAGTAGGAAGAAGCGACTTGAGCGATATATGATATTAAACGGGCATAATGTTATGAGAAGTACAAGCTGCACAGAAGGAGATTATTAGTTAAATCACTTGAATATATGATATCTACACCTTGGAGATGAGAGAATAAGTTGATAAAGTCTTAGTATCATACAGTAACTAATCCCAGAGGTAGTATTTCAGTGAAGGCCTTGTAGTCCATGGTTTTTTCATCCATCTCCATGTCCAGATTCGAGAGCACACTGGCCAGTGCTAATGTCGCAAGACCCATGCTGAGGAGCAAGACTTCTCTGTAACCCAACTCGGTCCCTTGCTTAAAACCAAATATAAATGCATAATTTACTCGGTAACGCCTCCAGAAGTATATATTTCCAGCGTACATGACCATGTGTAGGACAATGAATCCAAATAAGCTGCAAAGAAGTTTAAGGTGTCTCAATAAACAGAGAAGCAAGGACTAAAGCCCTTTCTACAATTCCCATTCTCAAGTGGAGAAGCAGGAAGAGCACAAATTTAAAATGTTGAGAATCTATTAGGGAAATCTTGGCTTACCTATAAAGAGGAAACATGTTGTCCATGTACTGAGTACTCCCCTCCTTTTTTATGAGATTTCGAGCCCGTATGATCAACACAAGGGCCATAATGAGTGTTCCTGTGCAACCAGCAAAGATACCTGAAAAATAACAATAAATAAATTAATTTAATCCCCTTAAATTAAATCCTAACAGCAAATCGATCTACAGTCGATTTTTTTCTCCTTTCATTATGATCATCAGAGAGATGAAAATGTAAACTAATCTTACCCAGGGAAAATGTTATTCTATGCCTTTCTCTCTTAGCTTTTGGTCTCAAGATGCTTATGCCTTTACGACGGTTTGAGTTTGTGAAGTGCTTGATGAATGTAGCTTCTACCCTATCCATGAGCCTAGTGAGCTGTGAGAGTACAAACAGAACCAGAATAGCGAAGTTATTTTAAAATATGGTATCAGACAAGGCAACTCTCGGTGAGCTGATGATAATGATTGGAATATAATAACCTAATTAGAATGACGAATAGGTAAAAGCTTACCTCATCGGTGCTGCCGAAGTAGGAGTTATCCACCATGTTTAAGTAAGATTTTGATGCACTTCTTGAAGTGATCTGTTGCAATAGAAAATAAATAAATAGAAGAAATGAAAAAATTCCATTTCTAATATAAATATGATCATATTCTAAGCCTACCAAAATAGTAGAAACCTTTTGTGTTTAACTTGTCTACAACTTGGAATGGAAAGAAACGGTTATGTCTATACCTTGTCATATTTCTTCATGATCTTGGAAAACGCCAAGAGATTCAAAAAGCTGGTTCACCCATGGAAAAAAGAAAAAATATCACATACATTCCGAATAGAGCAAAACCCAAATTTAAAAATATATTGAAAACCCATGTAGTGTTTGATACCTGTAGCTCTTTAGAAGTCGAAGCTCGTGATAAAACTCGACAAAAGCCCGCCTCAGTTGTGCTTCAACTTTTCTTAGATTCTCTTTTCTGAAATTTAAATTTTGGTTGTTGTTAACCTTGAGGATGCCTTTTATGGTCGAACGCGGAGTTCCCAGCATGTTGTTGATCTTCACATTGTTAAGGATTTCTAGGGGAGCTGGGATTTCTAGGGGAGCTGGTCTAGTGGCCCTGATGTTTTTCGGCTTCTCTTCACGAACACCATTATGTTTGATCGCTTTGGTGTCATTGAGACATGTATCCTCACCAGAGTCTTCTGACTGCCCTTCACTTTTCTGCTCAATCTCTTCTATTACATCTATATCCACTCTTCCTGCACATTCCACGAGTTTGTATAAAATTCTAAGCTCAGGACAATTGTCTCTCGATCAATTTGAAGACCATTATAATGTTCAGTTAAAAACAAAATCAATGAGTTTCTTCAACCATGAAAAAGTGGATATTAGCTTTTTTAGGAACTTCTTCTCTTCATTTCACCATATATTGCCGTGGCCAGTGGGCCTAGGGTCATTGGTAAGCAATGAAAGTATAGGAGTAGCCACAACAAGTGACAAAATAAGGGAAAGTTGATTGAAATAGATTGGTAATGTGCAACAAAATGACAGCACCAGCAAGTAGGAATGTGCAAGTAAAAGGGTCTTAAAGGGCGAGGGAAGGTCAAGCCGGACATGGAGTGAAGTTTTAAGAGGAGATTTTAACTTGCACCAGATGTCATTTGCAGCCGACCCCATACCGTTGGAAAAAGGCTTATGATGATAGCAAGTCAAGCATGTTTGTGATCAATTCTAAAGTAGTATATTATAAGCCATACCGCCAAAGAAACAAGCTAGATAACAGGCCATTTGGATGGACCCCAAAATGAAGTTGGTACCATTTTTTTTCTTTTCTTTGAAAGTGAGCCAGATATATGCCATGTGCTTGGATGGCTTCCACTATATAACTCCATTTTTTGCTCACCGACATCTTTGCGCAAAACAAGGCTGTATGAGCCACGTGGCACACTTCCGAGGCCACTGACCCTGGACCTACAGACCAAAAATAAGCCTGATTGATGATTTCTAGTTGTTGGATATGCGTATTTTATGGGTTGATTTTTAATTAGCGGCCCATTGGTTCAAACATTATTTGAAGTACTCAAATTTGCAACAAATCACTGATCATGTTGATGTTTGGTCTTTAGGTCCACGGTGTACCATACACCTAGGGATGCGCCAAACATCCATCTAGTCGGTGGTCTCATAGAGTGTGAGACGTGGTATTTTTACTTGATAAAATATGGTACGGTCTCGCTCCCACTCTGCCTCCTAATTCATTCCACCTGCAAAGGCCCAACAGCGTTGGCGCAAATTTTGAGGGGAGCTGTTTTGTCAATTTGCTGCTATTTTGATTTGCAATATTCAAAACTTTTGTTGACCCATCCCAATTCCCAAACCTATGTGGCAAACCTTTGGATCCTTCTACCCCAAAAAGAGTTTAAAAATTAAAAACAGGGTTGTCTAAAAAACTTATTCAGGGAAAACAACACAGAGCCTTAATCTCAAAATATTGGTACTAGAAGTTAGGGAAAGTAAAATCTATGGATTATTTGATCTATTGATAATGTTTAATCTATTAAAGAGCAGTTAGCTACTTACTTGATGCTCTTGCAGTTGATGTACTTCTAGCAGCGGTTGGTGAAGAGACTGTTACAGTTGCTGCCGAAGCGGCAACTTCTGTTGCGAGCTGAGTCATCTTGACCGACCAATCGAGGTCCCAATCTGGGTTATCTACCTTGATCCGGAAAGCGATCAAAGTATCCATTTGTTTATTTAACAAAGCAGCATCCTTCATCACTTCCTCCACTTTTTCCTTGTAAAATTTGTTTACCTTGTTGAACTCATCGTCAAGCCTCCTGAAGAACACAAGTTCGTACTCAGCTCCTTCATCGGATGCCATGAGGAACGTAGTCTTATTCCGCTCCTCCGATCCTTCTCGTTGGACGGCGCTCACAAGTATCGCTTGGTCCTCAATGTCCCTTCCAGAGGAACTGTGTCTATGCAATAGACCGCTGAAGGGTCTGTACATTGTCATGCTTCGCTTTAAGCCTCTCGGCGTAACGGCTGGTTTCTGTCTATGCTTGAAATTGTGAATCTCTTTGAGTACGGTCTTGAGGTAGTCGTAATCCATGTAGGCTTCTTGCCATTCCGGCACCATTTGCAACGCGAACTCCTTCCCAAACTTCATATCAAGTTAACTGGTTGATAAGTGGATAAGAAACACAACCTGTGTATCAACATGCAGCGTTGCTCTCGCAAACAAGCGAGGAGAAGGTGGATAGTAAAAGAAAGAAACCTTGATGAGACTAAGAGAGAGTGTCTCAAAGAACGGATATATAAGCAGAGATAGAGAGAGAAACCAAGCGGATTCTAGAATCTAGAGAGAGAGAGAGAGAGGACCCTTTCAGTTCGTTTTCAAACGTTGAATTGGCTTCGTATCTTCGCCGTAGGCCCCAAGAAAGTGTCAAGTGCCCAATCATATTGCGCCAGGTACACGAGGATTAACCTGGCTCACATTATTGCCCCTACACTTAGGTATACCTGAGGCAATATGATTGGTCGCACGTTGATATTTGCGGTACTCCTTGTGCTATTTGTGGTGCTCCTGGTACTCAGTTTGTTGCGTTTCCCACTTGACCTATGTTTTGTCTTATTTGAGTCATCTTCGTTGACTCAGACCGACCCCGTTTTTTTTGGTAATCGACTCAGATGTATATGTTTAAGGAAAAAGATGTAACAAGGTATGCCTGAAACTGTTTCATTTGCGGAAGCGGCATTTTTGGTAGTCACCACTGTCATTTGGGTCCACTGACCGCATGGATGTTTATCCCATCCCTTTGTGGATATACAGCCCAAAAATCACCCTGATTTGTAATCTATAACCATTAGATTTTAACACTTTCTAAGGCGTTCTTATAGCTGTTGAATGCAACCATTTTTTGAGTACTAAAACCAACGGATAAAAACCATTAAATAAGCTGATTTTTGGTATGAATGTCTATTAAGGGGTGAGCTAAATATCCATGCGGTCAGTGGGCCCAGATGGCAGCGGTGAGTACCAAAAATGCCGCTTCCACAAATGAAAAGATCTCAGGTGTACCTTGTTACATCACGACCCTTTTTAAAAATATACAAAGGTGATGAAAAATAGGTATAAAAATCTTCTTTGAAACATGGTAACACATCACCTTCTTTGAAATACTACTCCTATGACCCCAAGTTTGAAGACCCGGCCCCCTCCAAAAATGTCACGTGGAGCATTCTTTTAGGAGACTTCAAATTTTGAACTCCACAAGGACAGTAAATATTTTCTGGCGGTCAAAGATCCAAAACATGTGTTTTTTTTTTTGTTTTTTTTGGTAATCATGTGTCACGGTCGCTTGATTGACGGAAAAAATCTACGAAAAAAAAAATCATCCAAAAAAAAATGCTTGAATCCAATGGTTAGAAATCATTAACCAAGGGTAGGCCAAATTACAGTGTCATGTTGGAGCAGGTGGGTGTTATTCACCTGGACATAAAACTGTTTATGGAAGTCAACAATGATCTCCCTTCTTTTCCTCTTCTTAATAATGGACGGTTTGAGGGGGGGGAAAGAAGACAAATGGGAAAAAATTATCTGACTTTGTCGTCTTTCACCTGGACATTGAAGTCTTGATAGAAGACTAATATTGTACGTACCCGCAGTTTCTTGCGTCTTTGTAGTGCCACCGGTTGAAGCTATCGACCATTGTATTTAAGAGATCTACGATCTAACTGTTTTTTTGAACTTTAAGCTCGGATTAGGCAGACCCCTACCAGATTTTAATCACAAAAAGATTACATTCTAGTGTAAATCCTATACCTTCCGCATCCTGCCGAACTATGATGTCCAGTCCTTATGAAGAGGAGGGACAAAAACTATACAATCTTCGGCATATATGGCAAAGGGTTGAAAGAGCATCAGCAGCTCTATTAGTTTCTCTATATATGGTGAATGTTAAACCAACTATACACTATCCAACTTTATTAACAAAAAAAATGACAGTTTTATCTTTTATCTTAGATCTCTACAATCTAACAATCGCTCGACCGCACATCATTTTTTTGGGGGCCTACTATAGGGTAACATTTTCCATAGTTTGCGCAAAGTACTAAAAAGTCCGAAGTGTGCGCACGGCTTGACTATTCAAGTCGTAGGAAAATTTTCAGTACTAATAGATATTGCTTTGATGGACCGACAAGTCTTCTTTGTTACTTTTACTGCTAAATCTATTTAAAATCAAAATGAAAAGACGATAATGTCATTATCCTTCATTGACACACAACGACACAATTCCTCGTTTACGACGCTTGAAGACTTGATATTTGCAGCGTTTGGGCTGAAAAATTCAAGCTCGAGACCATGTTGAACTTCATATTTGCAACGTTTCTGGTGCCAATAGATGATATCACTACTTGTCCAATATAAGCAAACAATATATAGTAATATACTAAATATGGGAGGGACGGCCTTCATCAATGGGGTAGCGTGGATCAATGGTGAAAAGGTACATATTCCTGACTATTTGTAGTTTTCGGCTATTGTCTAAGTTCTTTGATATTTTCTCAATGATTGAAGTGCCATATGAGATTTGGTGTAGTTAACATAATAAGTTTGTGATAATATATGTTAAATATATTAGCCTGAACTTCTAATGTAGCTCTTATACACTTGAAAATTTGTGTATGCAATTCCTACCCATAATTGAGGAGTGAACTACCTTAATGTTTGCTTGCTACACTAAAGTAATGTTGATAGTAGGATTGTCTCGATGTAAATTAGTGATCTAGTTATAAAAAACATATGAGACATTATCCTAATTGTCTAATGTGTAGCAAAGTAGCAAAAAGACGCTAAAATATGAAGTTATGGGCTAAAAATTTTAGAATTGTCTAGTTGTTGGTCGTCATATAACCTAGAATGAACATGAAACTTTTTGTGTTCTTGGCCAAGATATAAGTAGATTGTACGGTTGATATGTACCTCCACGGAGAGACCCATTAAAAGGTGGGTCCATGTAGGTCCGAAGAAGAACTATCCTTCTACAAGTCATTATCCACTAATATGCTACGAAATCTTGAAGAGGTAGCTATAGCAGGAGAGGGTATACTTTCATCATTTTCACCTTAAATGGAGCCTAGACGAGTTGTGAATAGTTGTAGAGGAAGGAAATGGAGGAGAAGTAGAGAAAGAAAATAGAACGAAATAACATAACTAAACTTCGTTGAAGTTGACTAACGTACGATATTGTGCGTCAGTCAAACCTCAAATCAAACTGTTGCTATCAATTCCAACTGACAATAGTTGGAGGGTAATAGGGGCATTTAAAAAAATGGATTGTAACCTTAAAAAAGGCCTTAATGGGTAGGCGGTTAAACCAAAGTGTCTAATTTTGTAGAGGGGACTTAATGGTCTGTATTTTTATAAATATGGACTTGAAAGTAATTTTCCCAAATAGTTTTCACTAATGTTCGATTGGTTCTTGTGAGGTCAATTTCTTGATCTTAAGGCTAAACTAGTAGTATCTTCTAGTTGTGTCCAAACACTACTACAAAAAACCCTTTAGACTACGGCTAGAACCCGTAGTCTTTCGGTTTAAACCGTAGTCTAAAACTACATCTAAAAGTGTAGTCTAATAGGGCGTAGTCTAAAGTCTGCAAAAAAGACTACGGTGTTTAATCGTGGTCTATACGAGCTATACAACTATGCTTTATCGTAAACGGTAGTTGTAAGACTACATAAAAGACTTCGATTTTCTAAAAAATTGTAATCTTTATAGTTATTAACCGTTGCCTAAAAGAGTTAAACCGAGGTTAAATGTCTAGAAATGACTATGGTTTATCCAAAACCACAGTCGTAAGTCTATAAAAAAAAAACTACAATTTTCCTAGAAACCGTATTCTTTAATTCAAACATTTCTTTTTGAAGACTATGGGTTTGGCCAAAACTGTAGTCGTTTCAATTCTTTTTTAATTCTAAAAAATATTATAGAATCAAGCCAAAAGTTCTAAAATACTCAATATAAAGAATTTAAAAACAAAAAATCCACAACATCAAATAATCTAAATTTGCTACCATGTCATTGCCAAAGTCTGTTAATATCAATTTTATTTCTAATCAATACACATGATCATCATCTATTACAAACGTAATCCATCATTGTTCAAGGTATAGAATATGATTTACAATAAACAAATTTCTCTCGTTTATCCGATAAATATTTTCTTTGTCCTCTCTTGATATTGAGGCGTAAGCAGGGCAATGCCAGTTTTGCGAGGTGGTACCGGTGATGGAGGCGGCAAGATCAAAGTCAGTGATTCCTCTAAGCAGTGGCCTCAGCTTTGAGGGGCCCAGTGGTGGCTTTTTCTATGTTGGGCCATTGAGACTTTTACCAGTGCCAAAAGTTTCCTGTTACTTGAGTAAGCAAGTTCTGAATCAAAGCTGTTGATGGCGTTGACTTATTATCTTCATGAATTTGATGTACAAACATGTTTTTAGCACCTATGATAGGAAACATTGATGGACTGTTAGTCTTGGGTGAGAAAAGCTAAAAAGGACAACAGTTTAAAAAACATAACTGTAAAATAAAGTCAAAATTCATAAGAAAGGAAACAATTTAATGCACAATAACGAAAACGCTTTTCCATCCCTTTACACTCCATCCCAATCAATTCTCTGTACAACCCTAAACCCATCTCACTATCCATATTACATCCCATACGACAGTTTGTAAAGACACTCAGATTTTAGTAGAAATACAACTAACAATTTGTAAAGACATCCTTTCAGTTTTAGATGCCCATTTTCAAGTGAAAAAAAAGAGGTAAAAAAACACAAGATAAGCAACCTTCTAAATTTCTGCACTATTTCATAATATAGTTCAACTTTCTAAATCTACGTCATGTTACTATGTGAATATAGCTTTGGATATATAGACTCCATGCAATAAATAAAACTATAGGAAAGAAACTCCAGTAAATCAGATAGAATCCAAACTAAAACGTTAAGGGATGGATTTTTTTGGTAGCTAGGTAAGTAAAGGCATGGAATAATAAGGCTGAAGTATATGCAAATCCTTTGACTCAAGTAGAGTCTATAGAACTAACAAAAACTATGTGACATTAATGAACATGATATTCTCTAAGTTTATGCTGCCATCTGGTGTGAAACAAGGAACTGACCTCAAGAACACCTCACAGTAATTTGGTTGGTAAGTCCTAACATTTTTCAGAAACTTGCAGCACATCTCTTATGAACCTTTCCAGAAACTACAGTTGGGGGCCCTACATGGCTGCCATCTAAGACTAGGATATAGCAGATGAATTGTAACTAAGAGGATTCGATTGGTCTGTGTATCCTGAGAGTGCGTGAGAGTAGACCAGCAAAGACACATGAGAAAGAGGGGGAGAATGAATAGAGAAGAATAAATAGAGAAAAGGAGAAAGAACAATAGACAACAATGTCAGTTAGTTACTGACCTTGCTTATTGTCTAAGCGATTACATGAATCATAAGTTAATAATAACAAAAACAATAAGCATTTGAGGTTCAAGTAAAAAAGGAAAGAATGAAAGAAAAAGATAGAAAAAAGAACGAAGCTTAACAAATTCCATTATCCTTCTTGTATATATGGTTGTGATAGTTTTGGGAAGCAAGGTCAGTTAGTTACCCTCAAATTCTCAAAACAAACATTGATTCATGGGAAATTACTGTATTTGATGTTTATGATGGTTCAAAAAAGTACAGTTCCACAAACTTAGATGAAATTGGAATGGAAATCAAACTTGGCATGCCATCCAAGGCTTCTGTAACTATATTATACAAGTACAATCAAGAATTAGAATGAGAACAGACCATGCTTTTTCATTTTGGCAAATTTATGAACAAAAAGAATACCGTTTTTAAGAAATTGCATATATCCAAAGCAACAATCACACGAGCACATCCATACGAGGTTCCACTGCGATCCCAAACCATGAATGCTTAGTTCAGCAACTCCCAAGTGGGCACGGAGTGGATACATGGCAGGGTATAGGCGTGGAGTGGATAAGAGTCGATCTGGATTAGTCATACAAGCAAGCATACCTTCCAAACAACCAAGAGTGCTAAAACACAGAGAGGAAAGGTTTGAACATTAAATAATCCATCTTAGCCGTCTCGTGCGCTGCCAATTGCTCATTCATTTTCTCAAAAATCCTGTATATCCATCCCAGGGTGTGTTTTGCTTACCTACAATAAACTTATGAACAAACCCATTAACCTCAATTGAGCTGCAACCTGGTGTCTTATCCTCCCCTCTGTCTGTCATAATCTTCCTCACTCTTCTGGCATCATCATATTTCCCAACACCTGCATACACATTCAAAGCAC
Organism: Euptelea pleiosperma; assembly: GCA_035048495.1. Taxonomy (NCBI): domain Eukaryota; kingdom Viridiplantae; phylum Streptophyta; class Magnoliopsida; order Ranunculales; family Eupteleaceae; genus Euptelea; species Euptelea pleiosperma. Next base: position 17,331,105 of record CM068543.1, read on the forward strand.
CACATTTTAGATTTCCAAGATCATTAGTCCTTGCTGGAAATTGTGAAAAAAACCAATTACGCTTGTTTTTAACTGTACTAAGGAATGAAATAAAGTACGAAGTAGAAAAGACATGAACTTAGTATTATTTCGATGTCGTGTTTAGAAAAGTGTTGCTATTCCAAATTAGATTTTTTATTTGCTTTGCATTGGGACCGGCAAAGAAATGATGTTACAAATTTAGAAGGAACATTCACTTATATGCATTTTCATCATAACTGGTTATGTAACCCGAATGCACACAACTGGGTAGGCCCACTATGGATGAATATATAGCAGTGCACTGTTCCTCAGCTCCCTCTGCAATAAGAACTTGAGTTTCTGTTCAGAACCCAAGAGTTAGTATTGATCGATTAGTGAGATGAGTGCTGAAATTTCAGGCTGGTAATGAGCAATGGCCTATACTTGTGTCTTTGACGGACAGAAAAGTTCATCTCCTAGCTGCTACACTATCTCTGTCACCTGCCTTTGCATCAATCCAGACTGTTAAACTTGGTTCTTAATGGCCCATTATTATGCTATGAACTAATTGAGCAGCCACTTACCTGATCGAAATGGAGGTACATGTGGAGGAAAAAGAAAATGAACAACAAGATCCTTGCAACCTGAAGTCATAGAATATCAAATCACATCACCAAAAATCCAACTACAAATGGAAAAGTGGAAAAAAAATGTGAAGACTCCAAAATGCTGCATATGATTATATCTGTTGAAAAAAAAATGATGAAAGGTCTGAAATAATATGACAGCCTTCTGGCTAAGTGTAGAAACTTGTTGATCCCTTAAAACCCAAAACGGTGATATGGTGAAGATGATGACCTCTGAGGGGGTCCACCTAAGCGCCACTAGTATTGCCGTTATGGCCATTAGGATATATCTACATGGACTTTCCCTTTGACTCAGACTGTTCTGGTGATAAGTCAGATACGTACTTAAGGTGGACCTCTGAGGTGCTCACATACTCTGAGGACCTACGGCCATGGCATCATGCGGGGATTCAAGGAGGTTGTAGGTTCGGTGCCCAAGAGGGGAGACTGCTGGTTTGCAAGGGCAGTCAAGATATATTTGTGCATGTTTAGATGCTGCTGGCAGCACGTTAAGCTCATTCAATCTAAATAAAACAACCAATATCAGTACACATTCATGGCCAACAAAAGCAGCCCCTAAAGCTAATGGACATAGGAACTGACCTGAAAAATATTTACCAATAGCAATTAATGAAATCAAGGCGTTCTTGGATATAGAAGCATCCTCACCATCATATAGGGAGACCCCTTCTGTAAAAATCATAAATATAAGTGTCAAGGATGTAGAAACAAGTGACACATTTACGTACACATTCTTATGCAATTACCACTATGTTCACTGCATAAAAAATAAAAAATAAATTAATGAAGGAAAGAAGTAAGATACAAGAACATTTGATTGAACAACGAACATTTGATTGAATCCTACACCGGTTAATGTATCATACCCTAACCTTCTTAGGTGGGAGATCTGTGCCAAGATTTCTAAGAGAAAGGACAATGCCATCTACTTCTTGTAGGATCTCGTCAAAATGGGTTAAGCCCTGCAAGTAACAAAAAAGAAACTTGCAAGTCAACATTCTGATAGAAACACTGCTTTTGAAGTTAAAAAGTTATAGCTAGGCAACTAAATCAATTAAAAATAAAATTTCAAGGAAGCCAATTGTCCATGCAGCTCAACCTCTATGTTTGTAATCTTTGCGAAAATCAAAGGTTGATGGACGTCACCCAACTTAGAATTGGCCTGCATTAAAACTAGTTGATCGCTTTATAACAAAAATACAAAAATAAAAAGTGAGAATAGATGTTGCTCAGCCAAAATAGATCATAGCCCACAAAGTTAATCCTAAACCACCAAAATGGTCACAAAGTATGAGACTGAAAAGCTAACGTTTCATTAGGTGGTCGAGTCAGCACTAAATCAATTCTTGCTGAGTGTGGATGGTGCCATACATGATTCCCACAAGGCTACATAAGAGGCGTAAGGGTGATCTAAGTTACACAAAGTGAACTCAAAGAAATGTTGAAAACCATAATCTAACTAAATGAAAATTGACTCCATACACAGTAAAAGATGAATAAAATAGTAATTGAGACGATGGTAAGATGAAGTTCCCACACAACCCAAATCTTTTTACCTATCTGAAAAAAAAAATTGTGCTCTTATAGTCTTATTCCTTGACTACTTCAATTATATTTCTTAAAGCAAACATAGCTGTCAAAAATCAGTAAACCAATGTAAAACCCTATGCATTAGTTAACACGATCTCTTTAACTAGCAAGATGCTAAATGAGGATCCAAATACCCAACCATTACTAGAAAATATATAGAGGCATACTAATCTAGAGGACCCATCTAGAAAGTCCAAAAGTACTAGTGTAGCAGTCTCATATTTGTCCCAAAAGGCCCTTGTCCAAATGCAAAATCTAGACAGACAACAATTTGGTATCCTTCATCTAATACACATGAATTTAATAAATTGTTTTGACCCATTACTTTGCAAACTCTAGACCTACCAAGCAACAAGAACTCATTTTGTACAAGGGTCTTTTCCTTATATTGTTACCTATGGACCTTATATAAACCATATTTATATTGAACATATGCATCTTAAAAACCCAACTTAGTTGCCTTTCCTAAATAGATAGATAGAAATAATTTCTTACCTTTACATGATATCCAAAATTTTAATTTAGATATTTAGTTCTATCAAGTCTCAAGAAATTTTAAGAACAGAACATGGAAAGTTTGAAGGATTCAAACAAACAAACAAAATGTTTCATGTCATTCCCCTTTGTGGGTCAGTCAGTAATGAGAGTATTTAATGTGTGGAGCATTTTTTACTGTGGAAGCATAAAAAAGGTGCCACCTAGCACACTCTTTCAGGTCCACTGACATGGATACTTGGCCCACAACTTGATGGATCTAACACCAAATATTATCCTGATTGCTGATCTCTAGCCATTTAGTATGAGTATCCAATCACCCCATGAAAAAAATGCTAGTTGAAGTAAAAAATTAACCCAACTTCGTCTTGGCGACTTTGGAGAATGTGGGCATCGACTTTTGATGATTTTTCTAGACAATAAAATTTTATGCCAGGAAGAAAACCCAGGCTTTCTTGGATTGGTTTCCTCATGTATGAACATTTTATATTCTGATGGAAAACTCTACTTAATGGAATCATGACCTATTTAATGAAGCAAGAAACAAAAACAGGGAATCTTGGAAGCAAATTTGAGAATATTTATTAGTGCTCGCTGAGATGATAAAGGTTTATAGATACAATCAGAATGTATACTTGGGTACTAAGAAGAAGAATTTATGATCAATGCTGTGATTGGAGGTTCCTCTAATTGTGAAAATCTTTTGCATATCCTATATGGGACAATTATGCTTATGCCTATGTAAATTAAGGGCAAACACTAAATAACTTGTGAGCTACCTTAGTAGCTTGGGATTCCAAGGCAGTTGATCTGCAACCAACAACGTTGGAACTGTATTTACTTCAACAAACAAATATGGTTCATTCCCTGTGGATTGAGGGGTCCAAGGTGTTTGAATCCTAAATGCATGCTCCACTTGGCTTAGCAGGTTATAGCTCAGTTAGTAGAGCTCTGCTCTTGCAATTGGGTCTTTGCAATTATGGGTTGGATGTCTCCAGAAGGTATTTAAGATGGTAGTTCTTACAATCAGGTCTCATAATTTAGTTGGAAAATGTCCAATCTAATTTTCTCAGATTTATCTTTGCGACCAGTCCTTTAGTTTAAGCTCTAGCCTAAGCATTCTACTCAAAATTGGATTACATATGTGAACATGAAGAAATTGGTTTCCGCTTGAAGATCACCTAGTCAACTATATATTATTTAAGCAGTTTCTTGTCGTTAGAAATGTTGGTGTTAGAGAATGTATTAGCCTCCAAAAATCAATAAGAATCAGATACAATGCAATATGAACTTCAGTGAAAAAAAAACTCTAGTTTGTGAGAAATTAGAAAAAAAAAATGGTATGTGAAATAGAACTTTGTAATATCTTGTTTATAACATGGGAAATGGTTTTTCCAGTGAGCTTTTTTACTCTTCCAGTCAACACTTGACAGTATTTGATGAAAATACCCCTATAGCAAAACTATTTTTTCAAAAATTAAATATGAAGAATGGCCCCTATGGCAAAAGTGTCTTTTCAAAAATTAAATGTGAAGTGAGAATGGTGTTTCTGTCAAATGTTGACTGGAAGAGGAAAAAAGCTTACTAGAAAAATCATTCCCTCATAACATAATTATATATACAGTCATGTGCTAGGTGTCGTATCTATTTCTTACTCCATTTTTGAAAGCCATCACCTGAATAAGAGATGAAAATATTTCAGAAAGAATAAGAGTCAACCAAATGGCGTATCTATTCAGTCAATTAGCCCAAACCATACATCTTGAGGTGTGTAGTCAAATGACGATGGCTGAGACACTGCAGTTTGAATATCACATACGACTTTACCAAATTAGATCACTCGTTTCCTCAAGAAATATATTAATAAACAGCCCTTCAATTCTTTCCAAAATAAAACTCTGATTTGCAGAAAACTCATAAAATTGCCTGAACATGCAAGATATTTCAAACAACCAAGCCCATTTACACAAACTTGATTCAATCCATATTCACCAATATCACCATCAAAATCACACAAAAGCATATGAATTGTGGTGATTTATGTGTATTAACTTGATTATTACCTAAAAAATGAATAGATCCATATATTACATCAGTAATCAAACTTAAGTTGAGGTGTTACACACAATTTTCCCCATCTCATCTTCTGCAAAAGCAATTAATTAAGAAGTCGATTTTCATCATATTACAAGTGAACAAGAAAACATCATAGGTGATGCCTTCAGAGTAAAGATTGAGTTTAGATGAACAACGAAATCATTGTCACTAACAGTGATATAATAGTCACTAAGCATTACTTCAAGAAGCAAGGCACAAAAGCACAGGGTTTGGAACCCTATTTCCATTTGAACCTCTGTCACATTTGACAAATATCCTCCAAAAATAAATTTACAAAAAAACTAAAATCTACACCCAGGTTTCCTAATTTTCTACATAAACACTGGAAGAACTTGGGAAAATGAAAAATGAATAAATAAATAATAATACCACTTCACAATGCAAACACCTATGCAAGGCCCACTTGAGAAGCAAAATTAGCAAAATAATGGAGATCCAAATGTCCAACAAGTCTTTGCTCAAACAAATAGCAAAATTTTCAACTTTATAACCAAAAGCCACTAGCAGAACTTTAGAAAAGATGTAAAATCCCCTAAAAAAGTATGTAATCGGAGGTAAACTTCGACTTGATATCAAAAAATTTCCTCAAATTATAAAAATGAAAAACCCACCAAAGAAAACATTTTTGAAAAGAATAATAAAAGGAGACACTTATCAAAAAAAAGTAACAAAAGGAGACGTTACCATGTAAGAGCCCTCTTCGATGATAACAACAGAACTTCAAGAGGAAAACATCAGGAGGCTTCGACTACTGCAACTCCGCCCTGTAATTATACAACCCCAAAGCCGAATAAGACGAGGGTCATGCCCCCATCAGTCTCTTCTTCAATAAACTCCACCTAGTCGTTGATTTACCGACAACCCAGAACACTATGTAGCACCATCCATCCTAAGATCTTCACCATGGAGTCAATGAAAACCAAATCAAAATTGTAAATAAAAAACCCCAAAAATGAAGAAATTTAAGAAAAAAAGTTGAAATGATTCAGTTGGAGGACGAAATCAAGCAATCAATCTGAAGCAAGGTTTTAAATTTCGGCCAAAATACCAAAATTTCAGTTCCAGTGAGTAATGAAATCCCCGAAATATAGCTTTTTAAAGCGAAATCCACTGAAATTTAGAAATTTTGCTTGAAACTTAAGCCAAAATTTCAGTTTTGGACCTCACCAAAATGGTTACTAAAACCAAAATTAAAAACCTTGATCTGAGGCTTCTTGTGCAAAGTTTCCATGGTGTTGGTGTTAGTGTCATCGTCCTCTAGTACTTGTGCTCCAACAGATCCCTTTCTAGGAAGCATATAGTGCAATAAACTGCTAAAAACCCTGCCGCATCCCATCGAAAAGATCAATAAATGGAAAATATTCAAGAAAATGAGATCAAAAGAGGTTTCAAATAGAAAACCTAGAACCGTTGACCTCAAGATCGAAACCCCAAGCCCTAACCTTAACCTTAATCCTTACCCTAACCCTAAACTCAACCCCATATCTAGGGTTTTTAAAGAAATCCAAAGTGGAGAAGCAAAACAAAGAAGATTTGACTAAGAGAGAAAATAGTCATTGAGAAAGAAGAAAAAATAAATAACTAGTTCTTCTCTTGCTGCAGTAAAGAATGGGAGGATTCCAACAGTGACGAAAGAGACAACGAAAACAAAGTTTCTTCTCTTGTGGTCTATTTTATACATGTTTGTTCTAGAAAGAGCTTGGGAGAGATTGAAAGAGAGAGCTTGGGAGTAATTGAGAGGGATAGATTGAGAGAGTTGAAGTTGATCTTACCGCGGAATTGAACTGGAGATGAGGGCGGCTGAGAGAAGGAGCGGCGGTTTGTGGTCACAGCGGCAGCGGTGGTGGTCACGGCAACAATGGCGGGTGGCTGTTCGAGCACGATAGAGAGAGAATGAGAGAAGTTGGAGAGATCGAGAGATGGAGTGGTTGAAGAGTGTGTGAGGTTGAATGGAGTGTTGAGTAGTTGCGCGCGGGCAACTTATATTTTTTTTAGGTCACGATTTTCGAAAAACCCATGCCAATGCTAAGAAGGCATATGACTATAGTTTTAGTAAATTTCGCGGCCATTTGACATCACTTTAGGTTACAGATTTTACTACGACCGTAGTTTTTCGTGTTTCAAATAATGTGGTCATACGCTACGGTTTTAACAAATACCATGGTCGGAAGGGATCATACTACAGATTTAGTAAAAATTGTGGTCATTTTGTAGTACTTTAAGCTACGCATATACAAAAATCGTAGCCTTTTGTTTTTTAAAATTTTTTTTTTAAATTAAACCCTTAAACCTCATTTTTTAATAAAACCATAGTTTATCAATTTTTTAACAGTGTAGTCTAAACCATATTATGTAGTAGTGAAACATATTATTAAGTGGAAAGAAGATATTAAATAAGAGCTAAGAAGAAACTGAATGTTATATTGCATGTTATGGGTAGACTCATGAGTAACGCTTATTATGGGGTGAGAAGTTACGACTTGGGCCTGCTACTATTATGATTTAAAATCTACATCTCGTGCAGGCGTTTCATGATCATTTTGTATTACTGTGGTATGACTTTAACAACTTTATGAAATTGGTTTAACTGATACTGTACATATACCATTCTGCTATCGTGGATTTTATCGTATCGTTAACTTTCAAACTTGTTTAGTTGCATCAAATGTTTTTACACGTGTTTTCTATGAAATTGGCATGTTTTGTATTTATCAACTGTTTTACCCCTAACGTGTTGTTAAAAGTTAGACACACTTACGAGTTTTTTCATAAAAGCTCACCCACTCACAGTCTTCTTTTGTCATTCAAATTAACAAAGGAGATCAGGGATTCAATTACAGTGGAACAGATTGCAGTTGTAGTAGTATAGTTGCGTAGGTTTATCTTTAGAATATTTGAATTGCTTGCTTATATATACATATATTATATCATTAAATCTCAATTGTCTCTCTATAGTATAATATCATCATGATAACACTCTAGGATGATGATTTTAGTTTATAATTTGTTTTATATTTAGTTCGAATTTGGTAGTCCGAGCATAGTCTTAAGTCAAGTAGATTCGCGCCTCGTTGTTTTAAAAATGAAAAATTTACTATGATTTTTGCAACTCTAATTAGATGTACGGACGAGTTTTGCTTTACAAATCTTGAATTCAAGCGTGGGATTCAAGACACACGGCACATACCTCGGGATTTGTGTAGTCAAAATCTGGGGCGTGACAAGATGACTAAAGCTTTCTACACATGTCAGAAGGCACACACCTACCCTCACGGGCTACTATACCCCCATCATTTTGTGCAAACGAAGATGTAGAATCATGACCAATCTTCCCTCCCTATAAATATGGGACTCAGTCATTGAGAAAATGGATCTTGATCAAAATTAATATCTACAATGGATCCTTTGGACACAACTAGAAGATACTACTAATTTTCTCACTGCCCCAGTGAGGGTCTCTCTCTAAGTAACCAAGTAACAATCATCCAAAAACATCAATTTCCAAGTAACCACTATAATACATAGCTCCCAAGATCACCGGCTAGAGTCTGTCTCGAGATCGATTTCTATTGTTGGTCATACGTCAACGACTACCAATTTGCTAAGGATCCAGAGCTCATCCAATGCGGCTGCCCACCTACACCCGCGTCTAAATGCCTATCGAACATGCATGTATCTCTAGGGTCCATGTGATCATACAAAGAAATCATGCTTATCTTATTAAATGCTATGTCATTTAAAATCTAGAATCCATTCCTCAAACCGTGCAATCATCAAAACATTGTAAATAATTAATTGATAAGCAAATAAATACAATTCAAATATACAAGTTAAAGCATTTAATTTTAGATCATTTTTAAATAAAGCAAAAGCATAACATTTTCCTTAATATCAAATGCAGCTTGATAATTCAATTTTTTGTTTGGTTCTGGGAAGCCTAGTACAAGGCACAAAGGAGGACCACTCACAGTTGAACGCTCCATTTTCTCTTCAGTAGTGTTGAGCTGCTAGTCTGATTCTTCAAATCTTTGATACTTTCAATCTCTGACTCCAAATTATCTTTCTTCTTTCGCTGCTCTCCTTCGAGATTGAAAGTCGACGCCATGAATGAGTTTAAGAGAAATTAGATTAAGTTTAGAGAATTAGAAGGATTTTGACTCTAAAAAACCCTAGCTCATTTCGTTTAAACATGGTCGATCTCATTTCGGTTAATCCAACATGACTCGATTAATCAGGGTTCGGTCTAAAGAGACTTTTGATAACATATTCTAAACAGAAATCCTAAAACTATCCACCCTATGACTAGATAACTTCTTACGGTCGCATTACTCTTTCCTAAAATTGTCACGTCATTCCATTTTTAATCTTTCTGTTCATTTTATTTAATCACACAATGATTGAGTATTCGCTCTGTTCATTAATCACAGGGTGAGTGAGTATTCATTCTTATTTTACTTAATTTTCCAATATGCCCCCTAATTTATATTTATAATCTCTAAATAAATTTATATTATTTTCCTCATTTTATTTATAATTATTTTGGGCTCCTCCATAAATTTATATGGATTATAAATACTTAATTTAATATTATTATATTTTTCTATAATTTTCTTTTATCTTATTATTAAAATTAACCTTCATTTATTTATTTATTTATTTAGTTAGTTAATCAATAAATTAATATATTTCTTGGGTCGGGTTTGGACCGAGTCTGGCTAGTTTGCCTAGGCATTGCCTCGTCAGGGTTGGGCATGGCCTAGTCGTGTCTGGGCACAACCTGGTCGTGGCTGGACACGGCTTGGGCCTGGACAAGATTTGGCATCTGACTGGGCATTGTCTAGGCGTTTTCTCAACCATTAGGGGGGCTTGAGTTAGGCGAGTTGACTAAGCAGACACTTGGCCTAACCAAAAGTGGTTCGGTCTCGGCCAGTAGAGGGATCAGATGGGTCAATCAAGAATCGGAGACACGTGGTGCGATCTTGAAGCTAATAGCCGCATGGATGTTTGATTCACACGATGGACTGTATGGGTGTTGGTTCCAACCTTAGATGGACCCACATACCAAATCACCTTGATTAGTGTTATCCGACTATTGGATTGGAGCCTATCGTGGGTTGATTTTAACCATAGGATTGAGCATTATTGGCATTTACATGTATTATTTTATTTTTATGTTTTGTCTCTTTTCCTTAAACTAATGTTTATTTAACGAAAAATTTCATAAACGAAAATAAATTTAAATGTATTTGCAAAAATAAAAACAACATTCTGACATTTACGACCTTTAAAAGGGTGTTTCTGCCTGACAAAAAATAAAGCTGCTGATTCTGTTTGCCTTGTCAGCCTACCAAAAATTAAAGCCGAAAAAGGCGGACAAAAGCCCTTTTAAAGGGTGTCTGGCGTTTGCCCATAGAAGCATAAAACTTCTGTCACAAGAAAAGCCACATGGCACACTCTTAGTGGACACTAACCGTATGGATGTTTGGCCACTCACTAGGTGGACCTACACACCAAAAATAAACATCATCAGTGGTTCATAAGCATTGGATTGAAGTTATTTTCATGGGTTGATTTTAACCGTAGGAATTTGAGCATTATTTGAGTGCAAAGATCAAAAGGTTGTAAATTACTAATCAGGCTGATTTTTGGTTTGCAGGTCCACCTAGGGACTGACAAAACATCCATACGGTCAGCGTACAATAAGAGTGTGACATGTGGCTCTTATTGTGACTGAAGTTTTATGCTCTATGGGCAAATGCCCTTTTAAAGGGCGTCTGTCAACTTAAATTTTAGACGCCCTTTCAAAAGGCATTTAGTTTTTTTTTTTTTTTGTAAATGTCAATTATTTTTGTTTTTACAAATACATTTAAATTTATTTTCATTTATAAAATTTTCCGTTTATTTAAATCAAATTAAAGAAAACTAACATCTATTTTACTTAAAAGAACAACTAACCTTTATTTATATAAAAAATAACTAACATATATTTATTTATTTTCAAATACTAACTATTATTATATATTTATTCTTATAGACAACTAACTTTCCTTTATATATATACTAGTAAGTGGCCTGTGCCCACGGCACTCTCCGACAAAGCGTTTGCCAAAATCGGGTGTGAGTGGCTTAGATCCACCATCCATTTGGGGTGATAAGATCTCGGTCATTCTTTTTTAAGCCAATAAGAGGGGGGGTAAGTGACTTCTCTAAATTTTATTTTATGTAAGGGTTGATATGGGCAGCGGCGGAGCCACATAAGGGCCAGGGGGGCACGTGCCCCCCCTCAACTTTTAAATACAAAATTACTCTTCAACACCCCCCCCCCCCCCCCCCCCCTCATTTTTTTCCATCGTCTTTGGCTCTTTGCCCTTTCTTTGCCCTAGAGCTAGAAATGCAACCAGCAAGGCAGCAAGCTTCTCCTTTGCAAAAGGAAATGGTCACCATCTTGCACAGTGCGCTGCCTCGATCGCCTGCGCAGCTTGCCCCTCCTTGGTCCGACGCTGCCTCGCCTGACTACCTTGCATCCTTGCTCTTATAAATCATTAGAGGAATCGGTCAAAGCAGATCGGGCTAACAACTTAACCGAATCCCCTTGTTCCTCTGAATCCTCTCCTTGATATGTGTTTCTCTTCTTGTGAATTGGTTTTCCTTTATTGTAGGATCTTAACTTTCCAAGTTGTTGAATTCCCAAAAGGCAAGGGATCCACAAATGTGTATAAAGGGACATGATGACCCTACGATAGAATAAGAAATAGAAGAAACATCATTCTTTATGTCATTGCCTTTGAGGGCCATTTCAACTCTCGACCACAGGTATTTATGCTTCTTTGATGCTTTATTATATTCTTGATTTATTCCAAAGACTGAAATTTGTGCAAGGAGATTGATTTTGTTATGGGTTTCAAAGGGACTTTGCAGAGGGGTGTATGAGATATTGAGGTAGACCCACTTGGACAGATCAAAAGTGGGTCTAAGTTATCCAGATTGACATACCTTCTCATAAAGCACCATCCTCACATCAATTGTGTTGACACAGTCCGGGCCTACACCTTTGGTGTTCTTTATGTTGGGGAGGTTAGTCAATTAATCTTTGTAGTTAGATGATTATACCAGTAATCTCTACCAAACAGAACCAACAGTTAAGCTTTGCATAGGAATGTTAGATATTCTCCTTCGTGGAGCTTTCGATGGGATAATCGAGGGCGTGTGGCAGGGGAAGTAACTGTTGGCATTTGACAGCTCCTGCTTCAAAATAACTTTCCAAAATAACAATTTTTTAAGTCTATGGCTAATTGATGGTTCTACATGTTGCAACATTCAGAATGATGATGGGTTCAACTTGCCCAAAAAATTGAAATTAGGGAACAAAAAATATTCCTTTTGATATATATGTTGTATGAGTTGTTTGGTAACTTCAATGTTATGTCAAGGTGAAATTGGACTCCATGCTTTTTTCTGCTTCTCCCGTTGCCGTTGGAGGTGATATTATCATGCTTTTATAAATTCTAGCATGTCAGCATGCTTTGACATAGATGCACTTCTGATAGATGATGGTTAGTTAAATAAAAATTGGCGGCTTATGTTGCCTGCAATTGGCATGCTATGTCAGTGTTTTCTAGCAATCTATGTTATTTCTCATTAGCTCCCATTTGGCAGCAGATTACTCAATAAGAGGATTCTTTCTTGCCTTTTCCATTCCCTGTATTCCTGTTCTATATTTGTCCTCAAGAGCCACATCTCCATTTACCATCGCTGTTTACATGCATTGTTCTCTTCCCTTCTTTGCAAACACTTGAAACAGGCTTTGTAAATGGCTACTGAGAATGTGGAGCTCGTTTTCTTTCTACATAAATATAAATATTTCCCTTTTTCAATTTTGTTCAGTTAAATTTATTTGTTTAAACTTAACCTTGCCAATTTACCAATTGTAGTATGAATTTCTTTTTTTTAAACAACTTGTAAGTAGTCAAAATTTAATTAAATTGAAAGTAGTATTAAAAAGACAGAGAAAAAATAAAATCTAATTAATGGATAAGAAACTGACATTATGTGGCTAAATTAGGCTATTTCTTCTTTCTTCCTAATTATGTTGCTTTAATTTTTTCCTTCCTCTTACCTCTTTTCTTTTAGAACAACTTGTAAGTAGTCAAAATTTAATCAACTTGAAAGTAGTATTAAAAAGATATTAAAAATAAAATCTAATTAATGGATAAAAAACTAACTACGTTGAAAAGTTAGGCTATTCCTTCTTTCATTCTTAATTATGTTGCGTTAATTTTCTCCTTTCTCTTAACTCTTGTACCAGTTATTGATAAATTTTTTAAAAGGAAGCCAATGCCTGAACCACCTCCTCTTGTCGTACAAAATGATGATTGTGATCAAGTGCAACCTAGCTCAAAGCGAAGTCATTTAGAAGTTGACTTGACAAATCTTCCTGCAAATCCTGGGTTACGACCTCGAATTTCATATTACCATCCTAATGATCAAGACTCGATTCGGATAGCATATTTGCAAAGGGGTCCTTGTCAGCCTAGTAACCATACATTCCCCAAAAGGAATATGGGAATCAAGTTACGACGCTTTAATCCTTCTTGGTTTATTGAGTATCTTAGTTGGCTGGAGTAATAGTATAGATAAGGATGCCGCATTTTGTTTACATTGTTATCTTTTTAGACCAGAAAATGGAGAGCAAGGCAGTGGTGATGCTTTTGTACTCGAAGGATTTTCTAATTGGAAGAAGAAAGAAAAATTTCAAGCTCATATTGGAGGGCCCAATAGTGCTCACAACCAAGCGTATATGATGGGTCAAAATTTGTTGAATCAAAAGCTACACATTCAGACAATTTTTTCAAGGCAATCAGACCAAGCTCGAAACTAATATCGAACTCGTCTAAATGCATCAATTGATTGTATTCGATTTCTTCTACGACAAGGATTAGCTTTTCGTGGTCATGATGAATCGGAGGACTCGAACAATCAAGGGAACTTTCTTGAACTTTAACGATATACTGCAGATCACAACGAGGCTATTAAAAGTGTCATTCTTCAAAATGCCCCTGAAAATCTCAAATTGACTGCACCTGAGATTCAGAAAGATATTGCGAATGCAGCTGCAGTAGAAACCACCAATAATATCCTTAAAGAGCTTGGAGATGCACTATTTGCTATTTTGATTGATGAATCTCGTGATATATCAATTAAAGAGCAAATGGCTGTTGCTTTATGTTATGTGGACAAGCGTGGATACATAATTGAGCATTTTTTAGGAATCGTGCATGTGAAGGAAACCACAGCTATTTCACTAAAGACAGCGATTGAAACACTATTTTCTAAGCATGGATTAAGTATATCGAGATTGCGTGGACAAGGTTATGACGGAGCTAGTAATATGCAAGGCGAGTTTAATGGCCTTAAAGCACTCATCATGAGGGAGAATGAATCAGCTTTTTATGTTCATTGCTTTGCGCATCAACTTCAACTGGCACTTGTCGCTGTTGCAAAAAATCACGTTCAAATTGCCTTGCTCTTCGGTATAGTTTCTAATGTATTGAATATTGTTGGAACTTCATGCAAACGTCGGGACATTCTACAAGAGAGACAAACCGCTAAAGTTATTGAAGCGCTTAGAAGAGGTGAACTTCCAAGTGGGAGCTGTATGAATCAAGAGACTACTTTCAAACGGTGTGGTGATACACGTTGGGGCTCACACTATCTTACTCTTATAAGCTTGATTGTCATGTTCTCATCTGTGATTGATGTGCTTGAGATTGTCATGGAAGATGGCTTGAACTTTGAACAAAAGGGCGAAGCATGTGCTCTATTGGATTCGATGCATTCTTTTGACTTTATTTTGAACCTACACCTGATGAAGAATATATTGGGAATCACCAATAATTTATCAAAAGCATTGCAACGAAAAGATGAAGATATTTTGAATGCCATGGAACTGGTTGAAATATCTAAGACACGATTACAAACGATAAGAGACAAAGGGTAGGATTCTTTGTTCGATGAAGTTTCTTTATTTAGTGTAAAGCATAATGTTATCGTTCCTAACATGGACAATAACTTTGTAGCCCGGGGACGATCACGACGAAGGGTTGAAGTAATCACAAATCTACATCACTACCGCGTCGAATTGTTTTATTCTTGCATAGATATGCAACTTCAAGAGCTGAATAGCCATTTTAATGAGGTAAACACCGAATTGCTTCTTTGCGTAACATGCCTGAATTCAAGTGATTCATTCAATGCTTTCAACAAGGATAAATTGATTCGCTTTGCTAAATTTTATCCAGTTGATTTTTCTGCAATAGATCTCATGGTACTTCACGATCAGTTAGAAACTTAAGTTATTGATGTGCGCTCTAACAATGAGTTTTTAGAAGTGAATGGAATTAGTGGCCTTGCTAAGAAGATAGTTGAGACAAAAAAGCACATTTTGTACCCACTAGTTTATTTGCTCTTGAAATTGGCACTAATCCTACCAGTTGCCACTGCCACTGTTGAGAGAGCATTTTCTGCTATGCATATCGTAAAGAATCGATTGCGCAATCGAATGGGAGATGAGTAGATGAATGATTGTTTAGTTATGTACATTGAGAAAGACATTTTTGATAGCGTCAATAATGAGGCGATTATGCAACGCTTTCAGAATATGAAAACTCGTCGAGGACAATTGTAAAACAATTCTTTTATTGGAAATGAGAAATTGATATGCAATTGTTTATATTTATACAACTTTTTTACTACATCTTTTGTTTATTGTGGGTTTTTAATTCCCTTTCTTAATGAAGTGCTATTTTATTCATTTGAGTTAAAAGTTGGTTTAATGGTCAATGATCGGACTACTCTTTTGCATTATTTTTTAACAACCTCAACCTAAGAGCGAACTTCGCCTTTGCATTATTTTTTAATGGCCTCACAAATCGCCTTAAATAATTTAGGTTTTTTTTTTCTAGAGCCGAGTCCCGAAAGAATGCTAATTGATTGTGCCCCCCCTTGAACAAAATCCTAGCTCCGCCGCTGGATATGGGCCCTTGGATATGTGAAGCCTATAAGAAGGGGAGACAACCGCTGTGTTTTGTTATATAGATAGTAGGTGGCATGTGCCCACGACACTCTCCAACAAAGCATTTGCCAAAATTGGGTGTGAGTGGCTGAAATCCACTGTCTATTTTGGTGATAAGATCTTGGCCCTTCTTTGTTAAAATATATAAGAGGGGGTATAAGAGGGGGAGACAACTTCCCTCTTTTGTTATATAGATATGTATATAGACCCCACTAATCACTAATACTTACTTTTATATTATTATAGTATATAACTTGTTTTGGTTACAACCAAGTGGACCCACAATAAAAATCAGCAAGGTTTGTGGTTGATAACCGTTGGATTCTTGGCCAACTCCCAAGTGAACCTAATGGGTCCCACCTGGGAACGCTGGTCCTAGATCATTTCATAGGTCAATTTTTAGCCGATGATTGGATGTCCAACTTCACTATATTGGTTCAGGTTGTGACAAAAATAGAGTCACGAGTCACCGCCTGAAACCAAATTGTGCAACAATAAGTGGGCCCTACTACTAAAACAGGAGTCCACTCCACTGCACACACGCACACTACACCACACCACAACCAAAACAGAGCCTCCGCCATTACCTAAAGCAACCGACTAACAGTGGACGCTACATGGTGGGAACCACACTGAAACAAGGGCCACGTGGTGCGCTCATCGGAGACATGCAATCATGGAGGTCCGATCAACACCTATTTGGACCTGCCAACTAAAAATGTGAGGAGAAAACAGAGTTGCTGTCCTCCAAACCGAACATTCCAAGGTGGTTCAACGTGGTGGGACCTACCCTAGAAATGATCCACGTGGTACACTCTAACGTAACACTATGTGAATGGTTGTTTTGGTATTCCCAGGTGTTGGTGGGATGTTTAGCCAACACCCGGATGGACCTACGGACCACTAATCACTAAAGTCCGGTGATATCTAACCGTTGGATTCGGTGCCATACAATGGGTTGATTAAAACTGGCAAGAAGTGGAGGGTTTACCTGCTTGTGGTGTCAGTTTGGGGAAGGAGCAGCTGGTGCATGATGTGGCTTGCATGGCAATGGAGGGCGCTGATCTCAGAGATGATGCCGGTAGAATGGAGGAATGAGACCCATGCCACATTGCTGATGAAGCTTGCATGCTCAAGTGTTGCTGTACATCGAGGGCAGGCATGCTTCAATGGCTGAGACTGCTTGTAGACCTGTGGTACTTCATTATGGAGTTTAGCAACGATGAGGAGAAGACGAGATGACGAAAAGAATGGCAATGGCGAGACGATCAACTGATGCGTGTTGAAGAAGATCAATTACAGCATGTTGAAGAAGACGTGTTGCTGCGTTAATGGAGCTCACAAGGCGTTGGTAGTAGAGGGAAATGGCGCCATCGAAGAGAATGCGAAGAAGAAGTAGAGGTTGGTCAGCTGAGGGGTGGTGCGCTGGTCCAATAGGTTTAGGACAGACAGAAGGTCGGTCGGTGGCTGCTACATGGTGATTGGGTGTTGAGAGAGGGTGGTGGATAGTGGTTTAGAATTTGGGTGGGTGAGCTGCCAAGCCAAGGTTGGACTATAGGGAAGACGGGGATTATGGTTTTCTATAAGGGCCGAGTGTGCTAACATGAGAGGAAGACACGTGGTACGCATGGGTGGATGTAGGGGTTGTTGCTACTTGCTACGTGTGGAAGTTTAGAGGAGAGAAAAGAAAGGTGAGGTGGCTGCAATTTGATTGGTGTTGAGAGAGTTGCCATGGATTGAAGGGTTTCAACGAGGAGATGAAGGAACAATCCGTGCAGGACAGGTTGACCACAAAGAAAAACCCACCTACGTTGAAAAAGGTTTCTACCAGTACCCCCTATGAAAATACCACTGTGCTGTGAATGTTTGGCCCATGGTTTAAAAACGGCCGTTGTAACGAAAATAACTGCCATTGGATTCGTACCCCTCCCGTTACATTATGTACCGTTTTAACATTTAGAAAATAACAGACTTTATTTTCCATTATTTTCTGTAAAAGTTTGTTTAAAAAACCTCTTATAATAGAAAAAACAGTAACGCCCTCGTCTTTTTTTAGCTAAATAAAGAAATTTTATTAAAAAGATGAATTATACAGAGGAATTGGAAGCCCCACTCAAGTCACAAAAACGAAAATAACTCTTATCAGGGTTCTCTAAGTTGGTCAAAAATTGGAGTCTAAATCTCTACCATTATTTGAGACCCTATTGCAATTTGCAGGCATAGTTAGCACAAAAGTCTGTACCAAAATTAGCTTCCCTCCAGGTTGAGCTGAATTGAATCCATTCAAGTCTCTCCTTCATTAAGTCCCACCGGTAACGCCCTCGTCTGTTGTAACGTTACAAGGGCTCCTTTTAAACCTTGGTTTGGCCACTCCTTGGTGGACATACATACTGAAATTGAGATTTTTCAGTAGGTGGGTCTACCGATGGGTGGGCCAGATTGAAGAATGTGCTACAATGACATATTGGAGTAAGTCGATATTAAACTTTCGCATTCAAGTAAGCATCAAAGTTTTTATGGTAGTCAACAATGGTGTCCATTCTTGTATCGAAAAACTTCTAAATTTTAGATTTTTTTATTATCAAGAAACGTTGTTGAGTGTTGTTGAACAAAAAGTTCTTCCCGTACTGTTGGAAAAACTTTGCTCTTACTCGAAAATTGTTGTGGCAACGCTTTTTGGCCCACTGGCCCATTAACGTTTGGCCCATCCCTTGGTGAACCTATACACAAAAAAAATCATCTTGATCGACAATTTTAGCCATTGGATTTAGCATTTTTTCATGGGGTGAGTTGTAGGTGTTTGATTCGAGCACTTTTATAGATATTCATCAACGGCCATAAATAACCTGCTATAAGGTTAATTTTTGGTGTAGCTCCACCAACTGTGGGCCCAAGAGTGTGACACGCGGCATTTTTAGAGGGCGTCAACTCCATGATTGATAACCTTAGATTAGCTATCTGGTAACTGCATATAATTATAACACAGGTCGACTTTCTCATAAATTTCTAGTTTAATTTGTACATTTTAATGATCTTCGAAGAAGAGATCGGAGATGTTCTCCTACCCCAATGGATGTAACCTTGTGGCTACTACTTGGAAGCTTAATTAGGCTGAACTTGTTGGGAAATTTGGGACAGCCTAACCACAGCTTGACCAGGCTATATTTTAAACGGAAAATTTTCGAAATGGTTTAATGGTATTTTTCAAAAAGAACTATATTTTCTGAAATTTGTCAAAACAAACCTAGGACGCCGAACCGTTAGGCATATTCTCACGAAACTTTAAAATGGCCGAATTGCTCTCTTCAAACAATACGCCAAACAATTTGACATATGTTGTTATAAGACGCCATACTGTTAGGCGTTTAGTTTTTACCATGTTAACTTGAAACCCACGTTTGATGATGTTAGAAATTTCAGAATAGGTAATCTATACGGTGAGGAGATCATTATCACCAAAAATCAGCCATTGATTTATCTTTCATGTGGGTACACCAAATTGTATCTGAAAAAAAAGTTCAAATTGTTGTCAGATGCCATACTGTTTGGCGACGGTTATTAACAGTCGCCAAACCATTCGGCATTAGCTATTAAAAGTCGACATACCATTTGGCGACTGTTAATAACCATCGCCAAACAATATGACGTCTGACAGCAATTTAACCCTTTTTTCAGGCGACAGGACAAGGACAAATCTACCATTAAAATATTTGCTTGAGCATACGCCAAACTGTTTGGCGTCATAGCTTTGTTTGACAAATTTCGAAAAATACAGTTCTTCTTGAAAAATACCCTTAAATTTGGGTTCGTTTCGAAAATTTTCCCTCTTTCAAATGAAGAACTGATATTATATCCATAAAAAATGCTTGACCAGGTGTGTGCGTCATGTTGGAGCCGGTGGGTGTTCACCTGGACATCAGTCAACAACGAACTCTCCCTTCTTTTCCTATTGTTAAAAGAAGACGAAAACTGGGAAAAAATATCTGACTTCTTTTCCTCTTGTTAAAAGAAGTCGTGTCAAAATCCCCCACCCAAAATGTTTGACACTTCTTGTTGTTCACATGGACATCAAAGTCTTGGTACAAGTCAACTACGGTGCCCGCCCTTTCTTGTCTTGTTAATAAAAAATTGTGCGGTTGAAGCTATTGACAATTTGATTCAAGAGATCTACTATCTATCTTTATCATCAGAAAAAATGTCAATTTCACCCTTTACCATATTTAAACAAAACAGATTTTAAATATTAAAATCTAAAATTAAAAAAAATAATAAACAGTTAGCTAAGGAAGAGTGCTCGAACAAAAAATGTTTTGGTACATGACAAACTTGAGGAACATGCGCGAACTAACACACACGTCGTTTGCCGGCAAGCTACCCTCGTCCGTCATTTCTATCCACCCACACACGAGATCTTGTGAACCGAGCGGGTACCTGTATTGTCGCCTAATGTTTTGTTCTGTTTTAGTTCAAATAAGAATCAATCCCTGTAATGGTGAGGCTGCCATTATTGCTAACTGGTTCGGTGAATTTAGTTCGGCAAAAACTGATGAATAACAAACCACACACATATTACACTAGACTTTGAACAAGGCAATTTCTTTCTTACAAGCACACCCCTTCTGTTGGGTGGTTTGGGAGGTGTGGAACAATAAGAGTACTATCTTGCATGGATCGACCTTGTCGCAAATTTCAAGTTTGTGAATTTTAATGATCTTGGAAGAAATCAGATTACTATCTTGTGCAATGGGCAAACTAAAGATATTCTCCTGCTCCAACGGAAGTAACCTTGTCTCAATTTAGCTACACTGGTTGGAGAATTTGGGACCAGCCTAAGCCCGGCCAGCCAGCTTTTGCACCAAAAAACAGCCTACATTTTAACTGAAGAATTGATATTAATTATTTAGTACAATAATGTTCTTACAGGTGGTAACAATGAATTAATAGAATGGATTAAAATCTAAAAGAAACAGAAGCATACAAAAAAGTGAGTACATTTTCTGCTGCTACTAAATCATAGTCCACTATTGCTCTACTGATGAAGCTCAACTGTAGTTCTTGTTTTTTGGTTTCTTACTTTTGTTCCATTGCGTCAGTGCATTTTTCAGTGGCGATTATTTCGGATATCTTCTCTGGAGGATGCCTGCTACTCATCTTTGTCTTCATCGTCATCGTAGTTGAAGGGGAGTGGTACAGACTTGAATGCACGAAACTTTCCCACATTGTTCAAGTGCTCGTTTTCCAACCTAATCAATCAATCATCCAATTCTAATCAGAAAAATAGAATAATTATATGATAAATTCAAAGACTATTGGTATCGAATCCAATGACCATGTTTGATGAACTCAAATTAACCAAATTTTATATGCCATTTGCTATCACTAAACTGAGTCAATTGCATAAGCGAAGAACATCCAATCCCTGTGATACCAAGTTCATTTGACTGAAATTCTTAAATCTTGAACTTACCTGAAGAAATTCCAAACACCGCGACGAATGATCTCTAGGATGGCAACAATTGCAATTTGGGCTTGTCTATGTAGGAAAGAAACATTGAAGTTCAACACAGTTTGCAGCCAAGCAAATCTCAGGATGACATTCAAGACCTGCATTTTTCATGAAAATTATTTCAAGCATTAGAGTCTAGGATATTAATGACACCACCACTTTTTGGTCTTGCTTCTTTTCTTCCTACTTACCATGGCTCCGAAGTATACACTTTTGTGTGAGATAACGAGTTTGTCTCTCAACCAACGATTCTTGGAGCGCCGTTGTAGGAGGCCCCAGTCAAAAACTAGGTCCCAGTAAGTACTAACGATTCCCGCAACAACTGAGCTGACCCATGCCATCACCCACCAAACATTTCCTTTATTCAAACTATATGCTGTCATCATAACGACAGACACGATAATTGAGAAGTATTTCAACCCATTATACCCCTGCATTGGGTCTTTCTCTTCATAAAATCGTCGAAGGCACTGCAAAAACAATCAAATATTATGAGTGCGAACTGCACATTAATATGAGGGCTAAATGTAAGGAAATAGGAAGGTATCCTACCTGAAGCAAGCGGAACCAGAAAGGAATTGTTGCTATGATGAAATAAAAAGTATTGTATGCATCGTTGCTACTGCAAGTGTTTTGCCTTTGTTTGAAGTCTCCCCAACCATAATAGCAGATGTAGAACTCGAGACTTCTAAGGGCCTGCACCTGCAATAGAAGAATAAAGAAGACTAATCAGTTGTTTCAAATAAACCAAAATAGATGTTGTGCGATCGACAGAGTGCGTGTGCCACGGTATCAAACCTGGCTAGTTAGCTGGTCTGCCAAGAAAAAATCTGGTAGGGTGACCTGTAGAAAAATAAAGAAGAGAGGAAAGAAATTAAAGATGATCAATAACCCTGTCTCAATTCCAATTTCTCTATCATTTTGTGTAGAAATTCTTTCTATTTTTACCTTGTAAAGAGGAGCACAAATAAAATGGAATGCACATTGGAGTAGGAAGAAGCGACTTGAGCGATATATGATATTAAACGGGCATAATGTTATGAGAAGTACAAGCTGCACAGAAGGAGATTATTAGTTAAATCAGTAGAATATATGACATCTACAACTTGGAGATGAAGAGAATTAAGTTGATAAAGTGTACATACAATAACTAATCCCAGAGGTAGTATTTCAGTGAAGGCCTTGTAGTCCATGGTTTTTACATCCATCTCCATGTCTAGATTCGAAATCACACTGGCCAGTGCTAATGTTGCAAGGCCCGTGCTGAGGAGCAAGACTTCTCTGTATCCCAATTCGGTTCCTTGCTTAAAACCAAATATAAATGCATAATTTACTCGGTAACGCTTCCAGAAGTATATATTTCCAGCATACATGACCATGTGTAGGACAATGAATCCAAATAAGCTGCAAAGAAGTTTAAGGTGTCCCAATAAACAGAGAAACAAGGATTAACAGTAAAATTTCTACAATTCCTTTTCTCAGAGCAAGTGTAGAATCAGGAAGAGCACAAATTTAAAATGTTGAGAATCTATTAGGGAAGTCTTGGCTTACCTATAAAGAGGAAACATGTTTTCCATGTACTGAGTACTCCCCTCCTTTTTTATGAGATTTCGAGCACGTATGATCAACACAAGGGCAAGAATGAGAGTTCCTGTGCAACCAGCAAAGATACCTGAAATAAAAAATAACAATAAATTAATTAATTTAATCCCCTTAATTAAATCGCAAATCTACTGTCGATTTTTTTTTCTCCTTTCAGTATGATCATCAAAGAGATGAAAAATGTAAACTAATCATAATTACCCAGGGAAAATGTTGTTCTATGCCTTTCTCTCTTTGCTTTTGGTCTCAAGATGCTTATGCCTTTTCGACGGTTTGAGTTTGTGAAGTGCTTGATGAATGTAGCTTCTACCCTATCCATGAGCCTAGTGAGCTGTGAGAGCACAAACAGAACCAGAATAGCAAAGTTATTTGAAAACAAGTATCAGACAAGGCGACTCTCGGTGAGATAGTGGAATATATATGCTTATATACCTTATCGGTGCTGCCGAAGTAAGAGTTATCCACTATGTTTAAGTAAGATTTTGATGCAGTTCTTGAAGCAATCTGTTGCAATCGAAAATAAATAAATAGAAGAAATGAAAAATATTCTGATATAAATATATATGATCATATTCTTAGTCTATACCTTGTCATATTTCTTCATGATCTTGGAAAACGCCAACAGATTCAAAAAGCTGGTTCACCCATGGAAAAAAGAAAAAAAGAAAAAAGGTCACATACATTCCGAAGAAAGCAAAACCCAAATTTAAAAATATATTGAAAACCCATGTAGTGTTTGTTACCTGTAGCTCTTTAGAAGTCTAAGCTTTTGATAAAACGCGACAAAAGCCCGCCTCAGTTGTGCTTCAACTTTTCTTAGATTCTCTTTTCTGAAATTTAATTTTTGGTTGTTGTTAACCTTGAGGATGCCTTTTATGGTCGAACGCGGAGTTTCCAGCGTGTTATTGATCTTCACATTGTTAAGGATTTCTACGGGAGCTGGGATTTCTATGGGAGCTGGTCTAGTGGCCCTGATATTTTTCGGCTTCTCTTCACGAACACCACTATGGTTGATCACTTTGGTGTCATCGAGACCTGTATCCTCAACCGAGTCTTCCGATTGCCCTTCACTTCTCTGCTCAATCTCTTCTATTACATCTATATGCACTCTTCCTGCACATTCCACATGAAGTTGTATAAAATTCTAAGCTGACGACAATAGTCTCTCGATCAATTTGAAGACCATATATTATAATGTTCAGTTAAAAACATGGAGTGAAGTTCTTCTCTTCGTATCACCATATATTGCAGGTTAATGAAAATATAGGAGTAGCCCACATTAAGTGACAAAATGAGAGAAGGTCGATTGAGATAGATTGGTAATGTGCAACAAAATGACAGCACCAGCGAGGAGGAATGTGCAAGTAGAAGGGCCTTAAAGGGGATGGAAGGTCAAGCCAGACATGGAGTGACGTTCTAAGAGGAGATTTTTAAAAACTTGCACCAGATGCCATGTGCAGCTGTCACCATAGAGTTGGAAAAAGGCTCATGATGATAACGAGTCAAGCATGTTTGTGATCAATTCTAAAGTAGTATACTATAAGCCATACCGCCATAGA
Organism: Euptelea pleiosperma; assembly: GCA_035048495.1. Classification (NCBI taxonomy): domain Eukaryota; kingdom Viridiplantae; phylum Streptophyta; class Magnoliopsida; order Ranunculales; family Eupteleaceae; genus Euptelea; species Euptelea pleiosperma. The sequence continues at coordinate 17,355,693 of CM068543.1, forward strand.
AACCAAGCTAGATAACAGGCCATTAATGTGTATGGACCCCAAAATGAAGTTGGTACCATATTTTTTTTTTCTTTCTTTGAAAGTGAGCCAGATGCCACGTGCTTTTGTAACTCCATTTTTTTTCTCAAGGACGTCTTTTAGCAAAACAAGGCTGTATGAGCCACGTGGCATACTTTCCGATACAACTGACCCTAGATGGACCTACAGACCAAAAAATAAGTCTGATTGATGATTTCTAGTTGTTGGATATGCGTTTTTTATGGGTTGATTTTTTGCAGCCATAGATTCAAACATTATTTGAAGCAAGGTTTAAAAGGGACCGTTATAACGGTACAACGGTCTGGGGGCCTTACCATTTTTCCGTTATAACGAAAAAAATGCTCAGGGGCAAAAATGAAAAAAAAAAATGGGAAAAAATGAAAAATAACGGGAAAAAATGGAAAAACATAAAAAAGGGCGCTGAAATTCAAATTTTGAAATGAATTTCAAATTTTCAATAACGGAAAAAACGAAAAAAAGGCTGTTTTTTTCACATTTTTTTTCCAGAAAATAACGGCCGTTATTTTCGTTATAACGGCCGTTATTTTCTGGGCGTTTTAACGGTGCGTAACGTAACGGGGTAGGTACAAATCCGTTATAACGGACCATTTTTAAACCTTGATTTGAAGTACTCAAATTTGCAACCAATCACCAATCATGTTGATGTTTGGTCTGTAGGTCCATGGTGTACCATACACCTAGGGATGCGCCAAACATCCATCTAGTCAGTAGTCTCAAAGTGTGCCACATGGAATTTTTGCTTGATCAAAAATTGTCTCGCTAATCAGGTTGATTTTTGGTTTATAGGTCCACCTAAGGATTGGCAAATATCCTTACGGTTAGTGTCCTTTAAAAATGTGGGACAAATTTAGTATGTAACCATTTGCATACTTAAAAGTATGCAAACATTGTCACTACTGTTGGATTTCTCTTGAAAAATCTGTTATTTCAATATTTTCAAAAAAATATATTTTATAAATTAAAAACACGTTTTTCAATGAGCATTCAATGATGGATACAATGTTTGCATACTAGACCGGTTGATCCCCATGGATGGGACCTACGATCGGTGTAAGCCATTGGCTCAACTTGTGGGTCTTAATCATTAGTTGAGTTTTGATCTCAAAGCCGCAACTGATACCTTTCCAGCTATGTTTCTTGGAAAGATGTTAATCGGTGTATTCGGCTCCACTGTTGCAGCTGCAGCCAATGTTTACGATATTTTTGTCTTGCGTGTCTACCATTTCACCATCAAGGCATCTGTAAAGTAAATCGTATTCCATGAATATAGTATCTATCTAGTGTGGTATATGGTATGACAAGGGTGGAGTGTTGGAGTCTTTGCTTCGATGGGGGGGGGGGGGGTGTGTGGTTTTAAAAATGGCCGTTTAAACGGTAAGGCCCTATTCCGTTAAAACCGTTTAAACACATTTTATCGGTTTTGAAAAAAATGGCTGTTTTTTTTGTTTTAACGGCCGTTAAAATCATTTAAACAGCCGCTTAATTCTGGAAAATTTTGTGAAAAAAATGGCTGTTATATCTGTTTAATTCTGTTAAATTCTATTATTTTTTTAATTTTCAAATTTCAAAATTTGAATTTCAGCGCCATTTTTTCCGTTAAAATAATTAAAACCGTTAAAATCCGTTTAATTCCGTTTTTTCTATTTTTTTCCATTTTTGCCCCTGGCCGTTTCAATCCGTTTTAACGGCCGTTTAAACGGTAACGCCCCCAGTCCGTTTAACCGTTAAAACAGCCTTCAACGGATAACAATATGAGACGCGTGGTACACTCATAGAGGACACTAAACGTATGGATGTTTGGCCATCCCTAGGTGGACCTACATACCAAAAATCAGCCTGGTAAGTGATTTTAAACTCAAATAATTCTCAAATTCAACTTTTAAAAATCAACCCAAGAAAACGACTCCAGTCCAAAGCTTACAAATCCCTAATCAGGCTAATATCTGGGGCTGTTTGCACGCTTTCATTTAAAAAGAATAGATTGGATGGCGGGACCCGTCATATTGGTCAAAGCCACCAACATTGATAGCTCCCAACCCGGATAGAACTTGTTGGATAATAAAACTTCACTAACTGCGGGCTGTCAACGAAGTCATTGACTGCCACAAACCAGCGACGCGTACCAGAGTGCTTTTTCAAAAATGAAATGCGACGAAACGGCTCGACAAAACGATAATATTTTAATTCAAAAGTATGTTTTTACGATGGCGATGACGAGGAAATCAAGTATTTTTTGAGTTAAACTTCGCATATTCGCACACCCCACTTTGTTGGATTCCTGGTCGGGGCACACACCAACTACGATGAAATCGTCGATTTCACCCTCTCTTAGAAGCTTAGATGTTTGAACAAAATGGGGTTGTTTACTAGAATTAAAATTTCAAAGAGTTCAAAAAGGGAGAATCCCTTCATCTCAAAATATTAATTGGTACTAGAAGTTAGATAAAGTAAAATCTATGAAAAAACTTAGCTACTTACTTGATGCTCTAGCAGTTGATGTACTTCTAGCAGCGGTTGGTGAAGAGACTGTTACAGTTGCTGCCGAAGCGGCAACTTCTGTTGCAAGCTGAGACATCTTGACCGACCAATCGAGTTCCCCATCAAGGTTATCTACCTTGATCCGGAACGCGATCAAAGCATCCATTTGTTTATTTAACAAAGCAGCCTCCTTCATCACTTCCTCCACTTTTTCCTTGTAAAACTTATTTACCTTGTTGAACTCATCGTCAAGCCTCCTGAAGAACACAAGTTCGTACTCGGCTCCTTCATCGGATTCCATGAGGAAGTTAGTCTTATACTGCCCCTCCGATCCTTCTCGTTGGACGGCGCTCACAAGTATCACTTGGTCCTCGATGTCCCTTCCAGAGGAACTGTGTCTATGCAATAGACCGCTGAAGGGTCTGTACATTGTCATGCTTCGCTTTAAGCCTCTCGGCGTAACGGCTGGTTTCTGTCCATGCTTGAAATTATGAATCTCTTTGAGTACGGTCTTGAGGTAGTTGTAATCCATGTAGGCTTCTTGCCATTCCGGCACCATTTGCAACGTGAATTCCTTCCCAAACTTCATATTTGAGTTTCACAGATGAAAATCAAGTGAACTGGTTGATTAGTGATAAGAAAGGACAACCTGTTTATCAACATGCAGCGTTGCTCTCACAAACAAGCGAGGAGAAGATGGATGGTAAAACTGTAAAAGAAAGAAACCTTGATGAGACTTGAGACTTGAGAGAGGTGTCCCAAAGAACGGATATATAAGCAGAGAAAGAGAGAGAAAGCAAACCAATTCTTGAATCTAGAGAGAGAGAGAGAAAGAGACCCTTTCAGTTCGTTTTCAAAAGTTGAATCGGCTTTCGCATCTTCTAAAAGAAAAAGAAACGCGCAAGCCCGAGAAAGTGAGAAACGAAGGTAATGGAAGAAATACTATATGATAGCTTTCATATGTACTATTATATAATGTTACCTACCACATTGCAACGTGGAGCCCTCTTTAGGGCCCATGTACCTTTAGATGCTGGATCCATATTTTTATGGATCTACAGATCAAAAGTCATTTTAAATTGGTAATTTCTATCCGTCAGAATTTAGCATTTTAAAATCGTTATTTTTGGCCGTCGAATTTGAGATTATTTTTGAATTCTAAACTATAATTGTTAGAAATCATCGATCAAGCTGATTTTTTGTATGTAGGTCCAGCAAGTGCGGAACAAACATCCCTAAGGTCAGTGAGCCCTAAAGGGTGCACCACCTGTATTTATAGGAGGGGGAGACTTCAAATTTTAAAGTCTCAAGCGACAGTTAATATTTTCTGGCGGTCAGTGGGTCCAAAACATGTGTTACGACTTACGACCGCTGGATGGAGGGAAAAAATTATGCTAAAGACTTCCTTCAAATTACCATGTATTACACTCTTTCGGCCCCATTGCCCCCCTGCATGTTTGGCCCACGCTTTGGTGAATGTATACACTAAAAACCAGTGTTATTGGTGATTTCTAGCCATTGGATTTGAGCAGTTCTTCACCATGGGCTTGAAACAACCTGTAGGCCAGTCCAGGAGACCCATGACGAGAAGTTCTCAAATCCTACTGCGAGAAATCACCAATCAGGATGACTTTTAGTTTGTAGGTCCACCAAAGTTGATCCAAATATTCAGGGGGGTAGTGGGCCCGAAAGCGTGTTCTATGTGGCCATTTAAGGGACTGCTGCATCAAAAGTTTGATACATATTATGCATCATAGAACGGCTCTGGATTGAGTCTGAGAAAAAGATAACAGAGGTATGCGCCTACGTAATGATATTCCAAAAAGTGAAGTGTGTCCCACCTGTTGTGTACAAGTGGCGGTACTTGATTGGGGAGACGCCTTACATTGAAGAAAACCCACATACGTTGAAAAAGGGTCGGGCTCCAGTTACCGCCCTAAAATGACAGGCTCCAGTTACAGGACACAATATGAACCACGTGGCACAATCTTAGAGGACTCTGACCGTATGGATGTTTGGCCAATCCTTGGGTGGACCTACAAACCAAAAATCAGCCTGATTAGTTATTTCTAGGTGTTGGATCTTTTAGGGCGGTTTATGGAGCCTGAGCCTTATAAAAATCCCCCGGACCCTTGAATGTTTGACCAAGTCCTTGGTGGACATATTGACTGAAAATAAGAAATTGATTTCTATCCGTTGGAAAAAACTTACTTTGAATTCAACGTCTAAAAAAATTCATGAAAAATGTTTAAAATTAAGAGATAGAAATCAACCATAAAAAAATGCTTGAATCCAATGGTTAGAAATTTATAACCAATGGTGGGCCAAATTACAGTGTCATGTTGGAGCAGGTGGGTGTTATTCACCTGGACATCAAACTTGTTATGGAAGTCAGCAATGATCTCCCTTCTTTTCCTCTTTCTTAATAATAAAAGGTTCAGCGAGTAAAAGAAGACAAAAGGGAAAAAATTATCTGACCTTGTCATCTCCACCTAGACATCAAAGTCTTGATAGAAGTCTATTATTGTACCCGGCAAAGTACCAAAAAGTTTCGTTGTACGCACGGCTAGACCATTCAAGCTGTATAAAATTTTTCGATACTCATTAATATTGCTTTATCAAATGATGGAACGTTGAGTCATCTTTGGTTACTTTTATTATTAAATCTGATTAAAATCATATTGAAAAGACGATTATATCCTTATCCTTGTTTGACAATGACACAATAAAAATTCGATGAATGGCAAAACTTCTCAATGACATTTAATCGTGTTTAATTCGGCTGTGATCCAAAAATTCGACGTTAAAAATTCGCAGCCAAGATATAAAGTCCTAATCCTTAAGGCTACTTGGTGCATTTCAGATTTTACTCCACATGTAAGTGTCTGAATTCAACACAAACAAAAAGACCACATAAGAGCTTCCACTTTTCCAAGTTTGCAGTGAAAGGCAATGTTACTAAAGCCAATGTTGAATCTCCGTTGATGTCTTAAAACTGATAAACTTTTCTGACTTCAAACAATAAAACCAGCAAAAAAAAAAAAAGGAGCAATTGTTGAGGTGAGAATGTTTGAGTAAATAGTTAGAGACCATTTTGAAACACACTGAGAGACCATTGACCTTAAGGATGTAGGCCCATCCTTAGGTAGACAATGGACCTATAGATTATAGACCAAAAATAAGTATGATTTGTTAGGAATGTGAAGACAAAAAACAACCCATGAAGAAGACAAAAACCCACCGTTGAAAATTAACCCACAATTGAAAATTAACCCATGAAGAAGACAAAAATACAACAATATGAATTATCAATCAATATTTGTTCTGTATGTCCACCTAAGGATGGGCCTAACAGCCATACGGTCATTGATCTCTAATACTGTTCCATGTGGCAATTCTAGATATGCAGCCAGACGACCGGATCAACAAAGCCAGTGCAACGGAGATTGGGATCAACGGACAGAGAAGGACATTGTGGGAATGGGATCAACGAAGAGAGAGAGAGAGAGAGAGAGAGAGAGAGAGAGAGTTGAAGGTGATTCAACGGAGATAGAGAGAGAGAGATTAAACAGAAAGAGAGAGGAGAAGAGGGAGATGAGTTGCAGGTGCTCCAACCAAACAGAGAGAGTTGTAACCTATTCAGCAACCGGCATCCTTATAGAGTTGTAGGTGGGGTGGGGACAACAGATTTGGGGAGAGAGACAATCACAAAAGTTTTAGGGTTTATTGGGTTTTTTTTTCTGTCCCCTTTAATCATTTTCTTAACCTTTCGTTTTAGGTACCCGAATAAAAGGGCCGAACTGAGCGTGAAAACATCCTATTCACGTTCCATACGTGAAGCCCCAAAAAACCTGAATTATTCCGAATTTTGAAATGTTCGCCCGTTCAATACGGATAACCTTCAAAACTTAAATATTCGCGAATAATTCACGAATTAATCGCGAATTTGGCAACTAGGGTTGGTTAAACCAGTTTGAGCTCAATACTCAAACTTGAAATAAAATACTGACTTAACAAAATGGTAAATTAGAGGAGTGGAGAAGGTATTGAGTGAAACGGAGCTTCAGACATGCCTTATAAAATAGAAACAGGTGAGAGATGAAGCTTTGCTTATAGGTTTTAGGGTTTAGTACTCCAACTGAAAACAAAATATTGACTTCATGAACATAGTACTTGTTCAATCAAGTTAAGTGATTCCTTTGACAGAATTTTGTTCGTTTCGCTTTTGTTACAGGGGTTTCTCTTCGTTGTGCATTTTTCCATCATCTCTTAATTATCGCCTAATTATCATCAATAAGTTGTGCTCAATACTCTAATTGAAAACGAATACATATATATTGGTGGCATGCATGCTTCATGAAAATGGTATTTGTTTAACCAATTTGAGTGATTTCTTTAAAAGATTTTTTTTTATGTTTCACCATTATTATAAGGTTCCTCTGTTGAGATATATTTTCTCATCATCTCTTCATTATTGTTTCATTATATTACTAGTTCAATCAAGTTGACTTCAATGTTCAAACTAGAAAAATATCGACTTCATGAAAATGGTACTAGTTCAATCAAGTTGAGTGGTTCTTTTGAAAAAAAATATTTCGTTTCGCCATTGTTACAGGGGTTCTTCTTCGTTGAAATGCATTTGCTCATCATCTCTTCATTATGATCTAATTGGGTTAGTGGTTCAACTAAGTTAAGTTCAATACTTCAACTGAAAATTAAATAGAGACAGACATCATGAAAATGGTACTTGGTTCAACCTAGTATGGTGAAAAATTGTACTAGTTTAATCGAATTAAATGATTCGTTTGAAAAAAAAACTGTTCGTTTCACCATTGTTATATGGGTTCTCGTTGAGATAAACTTTCTCATCTCTTCAATGTAATCTACCTGTGTTAGTATTTCAACTAAGTTGAGCTTCAATACTTAAACTGAAAATAGAGACAGACATCATGAAAATGGTACTAGTTCAACCAGTTTGGTGAAAATGGTACTGGTTCAAACAGTTTTGTGAATATCATTAATAAAACTTGAGAGAAGATTCTTGCTTGACGAAAATGAAAGTGATAACCATGTTATTTACATTCTTCCTTCTTCTCTTCTTTCTTAATTGAACGTTGAAAATGGAGTCGCCTTCTTCATTCATCTTCAATGATGCATAAGACAAGCTGCAAAGAGTTGTAGAGGATGATCGAGATGCTACAAAATAGATGATCAAAAGAAAATCTTTTGAATTGGCATCACTTTCGTCTTTTATCACCTTGAATAGAACATAGACAAGTTGCGAAGAGCTGTAGAGGAAGGAAATTGAGGGAAAGAGTTGTAGAGAAAGGAAATTGAGGAAAATAGCTTAACTAAACTTCATTGAAGTCACTACAAGAAAATTAAGATTTAGTGATGAACTCTTAGCGACGGCCAGCTAAAATGGTCACTAAATGTGACTTTTAGCTACGGTCAGAACACGACCGTCACAACAAGTGGAGCGCGAAGGTTTTGGCAGGGAAATCTTAATTTAGTGACGAAATTAGCGACGGTCATATATATGGCCGTTGCTAAAACTCCCATTCAGTGACGGCCAGAATCTTGCCGTCGCTATAAAATGAGTTTATATAAATAAAAATTTTCACGAGATATTTTTCACTCTCACTTCATCAAGCGCGCGAAAACCCTTTTTCATCCCCTCTTCTTCCACTCGTTGCCGGTGCTCTTGAGAAACACCACGCCGGTGTTGCTTGTCGCCGGGGTTGCTTCACACCGGCGGTCCTTCACGACGTTGGTGCCTCGTTCTCCCATCTCCGGTGAGTTTTCTCACCGATTAAATCAATTTTTTTTTATCTTGTTTTGCGATTCAACAAAATGGGTTCAGGCTATAGATCACCAATCAAACTGATTGTGAGTATGTAGGTGGATCGAAGGTTTTGATTTGGGTTTTGTAGCTGTAAGGATTAAGCAGCCCCTGTGTTTTCAGCCGTTAAGAGGTGAGTTTTGTAATTTTTTTTTTTTCTAGTGCTCACTCACCGTTGGATTTAGCACCCAAAAAATACTTCAATCCATACTGATTTGGTTTGATTTCTGAACATGTGGATGTTTGGCTTAACCCTTAGATATGGGTTGTTAGTGGTTTCTGTTTTGTGGATGTTTTGTCCTAACCCTAGATCAGAGTACCCCGAAAGCAATGGTTTGGGGGAAATAGAAAAAAAACTTCTGTCACAGTGTCTGTCACAACGCAAATTACGAGCCACATGGCACACTCTTAGTGGATGCTGACCGTATGGATTATTGGCCAATCCCTCAGTAGACCTATAAACCAAAAATCATCATGCTTAGTGATTTACAACGTTTGGATCTTTGCACCCAAATAACGCTCAATAATGCTCCAATTCCTACTGTTAAAATCAACCCATGAAATTAACTTCAATTGAATGGCTTAAAAATCACTAATCAAGCTGATTTTTGGTTTAAAGTGTGCATTAAGAGGAGAAATTTTTCGAAACAGTGAAGCAATGGCCAATGGGATTGTGCACTAAGAGGAGATATTTTTTATATTAGTGAAGAAATTTTTTGGTTTAGAGTGTGCACTAAGAGGATAAATTTTTGATGCCGAATTCTTTATACTAAATCGTATTATACACGAATTATTCTCGAACTGGTTTTTATTTTATTTTTGTGTTTCCCGTTGTTTGACTTTTAAAAAAATTTCAAAATAGATTATATTCGTACTATTTCCATCCCGAATTTGTCCGTATGCATACATAGTCTACTACGTGCACATGGGTGCAATTAGTAAAAGTTTGATATAAAGCCTTGTTGGCGATTATCTGGCTGTTGGATATTGCTCAAATCTAATGGATAGCAAGCTGATTTTTTTGGTGTAAGTCCATGAAGGGTTGACCCAAACAGCCAGTTCGGTCCAGTGGGCTCCAAAGAGTGTAACACTTGGAATTTTTGGTGATGTGTGTATTAAAGTCAGAGTGAATGTTTGGCCCACATCATGGTGGATCTACACACCCAAAATCAGCGTGATTGATAAGTTCTAGCCATAGGATTAAAACACTTTTTCATCATGGGCTTCATGAACAGGACTATGAATTGGTTCCAAGCTGATTTTGGTGTCTAGGTCAACTAAGATCTGGGAAAAAACATTTAGGGGGTCAGTGGGCCCAAAAGAGTGTACTACTTGGCAACTTGAGAGACTTTTGCATCAAAATTTTGGTACAGCACTTATGGGTTTGTGATTAAACCATCCGATCAATTGCAATCATGCCACAACCCCCTCTTCAATAACATTTATGGGTTTGTACAAAGAATCCGTCTAGAGCTACACCCATTTCTTACATCCACTTCTTGCACCCGAGGTTGGGGCCCAAATGGAGATCATGTTGGGCAATCCAACAGCACAATGAGTTTTTCATACTACGATTACTTTTCTCACAAAAAATCAGGACAATTCGACATTCTTAACCTCATGAAAATATGACTTTCATTCTAAAAATCCAGACCATCCAATTAAACCATTATTTTCGGTCAATTTTTTATAAGGTTAGCGATGTCGAAGTGAACTGATTTTTGGCAACAATGATCATCATGGCAAGGACAAATCAATGTATGGTTGGATTGTCCAACATGATCTCCATTTGGGCCCCAACCTCGGGTGTAAGAGGTGGATGTAAGAAATGGGTGTAGCTCTAGACGGACTCTTGTACAAAAGCATTTATGGGTTTGTGGCGTGATGTGATTGGCCACTGCTTCAAAAATCCACTACTTCAAAAAATTTCTCCACTAAGAGTGTGCCACGTGGCTCGTATTGTGCGTTGTGACAGAAGTTTTACTCTTGAACATAGACAATAGGGGTAAGGAATGACCTCATTCAGTGCCATAGCGCACTCTTTTGGCCCACTAACCCTTGAATGTTTAGCCCACCCCCGATTGACTTGCACATAAAAAATAGCCTTATTGGTGTTTTTTCAACCATTAGATTCGAATCTTTTCATCATGGGCTTGACAGTCAGGCTAATGGTTTGGTTTTGAGCTCATGATAAAAAAAAAATGATCTAATCCACAGCTAGAAATCCCAAATCAGGATGATAATTGGTAGTCTTTACCAATGGTATGTATGTAAAATGTTTATTTCAAATATAATTGACTTCTACTAATTAATTTATTTTGAATGCAGTCAAAATTTAAGGAACTTTCTGAGATTGCACAGAGTGGTGAGTCTTCTACTCCTGCACTTACACCCGACGACATATATACCACTGTGGTGGGTCGAGAGCGACATGGTCGTGTACGCGGCCTAGGCCTAGGTCTGACACCGACTTCAATCTTTGGCTCGTCATCTAGCTCATCGACTGGTTCTAGCTATATGAATGTTCAAAATGAAATGAAGGACTTGCAACATGTGATGCAGAATATGCAAGAGCAGATGCAAAGGCAACAGGAGCAGGTACAATAGCAGGTGAAAGAACAGGTATAGAAGTTGTTGCATGAGCAGATGCAACAATTTTTGCAAACCACGCACACTATACCACCACCTAGCCAAGCTCAGCATCGTTCCGACGAAGAGGAGGATTTGGTATGTCCATACTTTTTTTAAGATTATTCTATTCAATTACTGAAGTATTATCACTTGTTTATGGTTTGTTATTTAATAAGGATTAGTTGTCTTAGCTGTCTACCACTACTATTAGTTAGTTGTCGGCGCCCAATTCGGGCAAATGATGTCTAAATTTTACAAAACTTCTTCCAATTCATTTAGTGCGTTAAAACAAATATGTTGAAAGAGACGGTGTAAAAAATAGAAGTTCGGTTGAAAATCTGTAGTGAGTTATAGGTTTAGAGATTTCAAGGTTTTAACTTAAGTCAATTTTGGAACTCGACGCCCAAATCGGACAAATGAGGTCTAAATCTTCCAAAACCTCTTTCAACTCATTTAGTGAGTTAAAACAAATATGCTGAAAGAGGCGGTGTAAAAAATAGAGGTTCGGTTGGAAATCTGTATTGAGTTATAGGTTTAAGGATTTCAATATTTTAACGTAAGTTTATTTTAGAACTCGTTGTCCAAATTGGGCAAATGAGGTCTAAATCTTCCAAAACCTCTTTCAACTCATTTAGTGAGTTAAAACAAATATGCTGAAAGAGACGGTATAAAAAATAGAGGTTCAGTTGAAAATCTATAGTCTGTTATAGGTTTATGAATTTTAAGGTTTTAACTTAAGTTAATTTTGAAACTCGATGTCCAAATCAGATAAATGAGGTCTAAATCTTCCAAAACCTCTTTCAACTCATTTAGTAAGTTAAAACAAATATGCTGACGGTGTAAAAAATAGAGGTTCAGTTGAAAATCTATAGTCTGTTATAGGTTTAGGAATTTTAAGGTTTTAACTTAAGTCAATTTTGGAACTCGACGCCCAAATCGGACAAATGAGGTCTAAATCTTTCAAAACCTCTTTCAACTCATTTAATAAGTTAAAACAAATATACTGAAAGAGATGGTGTAAAAAATAGAGGTTCGGTTGGAAATCTATAGTCTGTTATAGGTTTAGGAATTTTAAGATTTTAACTTAAGTCAATCTTGGAACTCGATGCCCAAATCAGGCAAATGAGGTCTAAATCTTTCGAAACATCTTCCAACTCATTTAGTAAGTTAAAACAAATATGCTGAAAGAGACGGTGTAAAAAATAGAGGTTCGGTTAGAAATCTATAGTCTGTTATAGGTTTAGGAATTTTAAGTTTTAACTTAAGTCAATTTTAGAACTCGACGCCCAAATCGGGCAAATGAAGTCTAAATCTTCCAAAACCTCTTCCAACTCATTTAGTGAGTTAAAACAAATATGCTGAAAAAGGTAGTGTAAAAAATAGAGGTTCGATTGAAAATCTGTATTGAGTTATAGGTTTAAGGATTTCAAGGTTTTAACTTAAGTTAATTTTGGAACTCAACGCCCAAACCGGGCAAATGAGGTCTAAATCTTCCAAAACATATTTCAACTCATTTAGTAAATTAAAACAAATATGCTGAAAGAGACAGTGTAAAAAATAGAAGTTCGGTTGGAAATCTGTATTGAGTTATAGGTTTAGGATTTCAAGGTTTTAACTTAAGTTTATTTTGGAACTCGACGCCCAAATCAGGGCAAATGATGTCTAAATCTTCAAAACCTCTTCCAACTCATTCAGTAAGTTAAAACAAATATGTCGAAAGAGACGGTGTAAAAATAGAGGTTCGATTGGAAATCTATAGTCTATTATAGGTTTAGGAATTTTAAGGTTTTAACTTAAGTTAATTTTTAAACTCGACGCCCAAATCCAAAAAATGAGGTCTAAATCTTCCAAAACCTCTTCCAATTCATTTAGTGAGTTAAAACAAATATGCTAAAAGAGACAGTGTAAAAAACAGAGGACTCGGTTGAAATCTGTAGTGTGTTATAGGTTTAGAGATTTTAAAGTTTTAACTTAAGTTAATTTTAGAACTCGACGTCCAAATCGGGCAAATGATGTCTAAATCTTACAAAACCTCTTCCAATACATTTAGTGAGTCAAAACAAATATGTTGAAAGAGACATTGTAAAAAATAGATGTTCGGTTGGGAATCTGTATTGAGTTATAGGTTTAGGGCTTTTAAGATTCTAACTTGAGTCAATTTTGGAACTCGACATCCAAATCGAAAAAATGAGGTCTAAATCTTCTAAAACATTTTCCAACACATTTAGTGAGTTAAAACAAATATGTTGAAAAAGACGTATTAAAAAATAGAGGTTTGGTTTGGAATCTGTAGTGAGTTATAGGTTTAGGGATTTCAAGGTTTTAACGTAAGTCAATTTTGAAACTCGACGCCCAAATCGGGCATACGAGGTATAAACCTCCCGAAACCTCTTCTAACACTTTTAATATGTTGAAAGAAATTAGTTAGAAGAGACAGCGCCAAAACCATATGTCCACTTGGGAATCAGTATGAAGTTATGTATTTAAAGTTTTTTAAAATTTTAACTTAAGTCGATTTCGGAAACACAACACCCAAATCGGCAAATGAGGTCTGAATATCCTGAAAGCTCTTCTAACACTTATAATATATTGAAATAAATTTTTTGGAAGAGACGGCATCAAAAATAGATGTCCGGTTGAATATCTATAGTGAATTATAAGGTTAGAATTTTAAGGTATTAACTTAAGTCGATTTTGCAACAGCGATGCCTAAATCAGGCAAATGAGGTTTGAATCTTTTGAAACCGTATCTAAAACTTATAATATATTTAAACAAATCTATTAGAATGGACAATGCCAAAAATATTTCTACTTAAAAATTTGAAGTGAATTATAGGTTTACGAATTTTAAAGTTTAACTTATGTCGAGTTTTGAACTTTTAATTTTGTTTAAACAAAGTTTTAATATTTACAATTCTAAAGACTTTTTTATTCATTTTGCAGAGATTAGGTGCTGATCGATATGATGCAACCGTGTGTCTTCTTCATCCTACTTATGTCTTTTTTTGGAGATAATAATATTATGGAATATTTTAAAATTTTGGATAGTTTTTATGGAATATTTTGGAGATTTTACTCTTGAGTTGATTTTGGATTAGATATTTTTATATTATAGTTGCTTCAATTCGTAGTTTTTTTGAATGAAATGAAGGTAGGTCACAATTCTTACAGGTGAATTTTAGAAACAATAGGTATTACAAAAAAAAAATTGTTTAGCGACGGCTAGCAACCGTCGCTAATAATATAATATCCACTATACAGCGACGATCAATCTGTTTCCGTCGCTAATGATACATTTTAGCGACAGCAACGACCGTCACAGTAGGTATTATATGGTCACTAAAGATACTTTTAGCGACGGCCGTGACCGTCACTGTAGTATTAACATAGGAACTAAATACAACGGATACTTTTAGCGACGGCCATGGCCGTCACTGTATAATTACATGGTCACTAAAAATACATATGAAAGACTTATAGCGACGGCCGTCACCGTCACTGTAGGGATGACATCGTCACTAAATATAGCTTCTGATACCATTTTTTTTACGCGGCAAAGACCTTTATAGCGACAGTCATTCTCGATCTGGTCGTCGCTATAACTATTAGTGACGGTACTATACTGCGACGGTATGCGACGGGGCCGTCACTGTATGTTTTAGCGACGATGTTTTGTCTTTCAGTGACGGCCGGCGGCCGTCGTTGAAAGTCAATTTTCTAGTAGTGAGTTAACTGACATACATTTGGGAAAAGCTAAAGTAAACTTCATTAAAGTTGATTGGCGTGTGTGTGTTAGTCAAACCTCAAATTAAATTGATGCTATCAATTCAAACTAACAATAATTGGAGGGTAATATGGGCATTTCAGAAAAATTGGATGGTAACCTTAAAAAGGCCTTAATGGGTAGACGATTAAACCAAAGTGTCATTAGTTCTGTAAAGGAAACTTAATTAATGGTCTATATTTTTGTAAATATGGACTTAAAAGTAATTTTCTCAATAAGTTTGCATTAAAGTTCGGTTGGTTATTGTGAGGTCAATTTCCTGATCTTAGGCTAAACTCGATCCAACATCTCAAATGCCCAATTTGAATATCCGATTAACAGCTCAGTTTGCTTGAGTTGGGAAGTCGACTAGTCATGTTGGGTTAAGGGGGAGAGAGAGAGAGAGAGAGAGAGAGAGAGAGCTTCCACCGTAGAAGCATATATATGATGCTCTTTTTCGTTGTTTCCATTTTCTTGGAGAACAGGTCGATCTTTTAGCTATTACTTGGAAGTTTAATGGCTGCACTTTGTTGGGGAGCACTCTTTAGGGCCCATGTACCTTATAGATGCTGGATCCATATTTTGATGGATCTACACATCAAAAGTCATTTTAAATTGGTAATTTCTATCCGTCAGAATTTAGCATTTTACGATTGTTATTTTTAGCCATCGAATTTGAGATTATTTTTGAATTCTAAATTATAATTGTTAGAGATAATCGATCAAGCTGATTTTTTTGTATGTAAGTCCAGCAAGTGGCGGAACAAACATCCCTAAGGTCAGTGAGCCCTAAGGGTCACCACCTGTATTTATAGGAGGGGGAGACTTCAAATTTGAAGTCGCCAGAGGTCACTAAATATTTTCTGGCGGTCAGTGGGTCCAAAACATGTGTTACGACTTACGAGCGCTGGATGGAGGAAACAAATTATGATAAAGACTTCCGTATCAAAATTTTGATGCAGAAGTCCCTCAGATTACCATGTATTACACTCTTTCGGGCCCATTGCCCCCCTGAATGTTTGGCCCAGGCTTTGGTGAAAGTATACACTAAAAACAAGTGTTATTGGTGATTTCTAGCCATTGGATTTTAGCAGTTCTTCACCATGGGCTTGAAACAACCTGTAGGCTAGTCCAGGAGGCCCATGATGAGAAGTTCTCAAATTCTACTGCTAGAAATCACCGAAAACGTGTTCTATGTGGCAATTTGAGGGACTGCTGAATCAACAGTTTGATACATATTGTGCATCATAGAACGGCTCTGGATTGAGTCTGAGAAGAAGATATTTCGTACACAGAGGTATGCGCCTACGTAATGATTAAGACAATAATATTCCAAAAACTGAAGTGTGTCCCACCTGTTGTGTACAAGTGGCGGTACTTGATTGATGGAGGAGACGCCTTACATTGAAGAAAACCCACATACGTTAAAAAGGGTCGTGATGTAACAAGGTATACCTGAGATCTTTTCATCTGCGGAAGCGGCATTGTTGTTAGTCACCACTGCCATCTGGGCCCACTGACCGCATGGATGCTTAGCTCACCCTTTAATAGACATTCATACAAAAAATCAGCTTGTTTAATGATTTTTAGCCGTTGGTTTTAGTACTCAAAAGAGTTTGTATTCATAGAACGGCTCTGGATTGAGTCTGAGAAAAAGATAACAGAGGTATGCGCCTACGTAATGATATTCCAAAAAGTGAAGTGTGTCCCACCTGTTGTGTACAAGTGGTGGTACTTGATTGGGGAGACGCCTTACATTGAAGAAAACCCACATACGTTGAAAAAGGGTCGGGCTCCAGTTACCGCCCTAAAATGACAGGCTCCTGTTACAGGACACAATGTGAACCACGGGGCACAATCTTAGAGGACTCTGACCGTATGGATGTTTGGCCAGTCCCTGGGTGGACCTACAAACCGAAAATCAGCCTAATTAGTAATTTCTAGGTATCTGGAGCCTGAGCCTTATAAAAATCCCCCAGACCCTTGAATGTTTGACCAAGTCCTTGGTGGACATACTGACCGAAAATAAGAAATTGATTTCTATCCGTTGGAAAAAACTTACTTTGAATTCAACGTCTAAAAAAATTCCATGAAAAATGTTTAAAATTAAGAGATAGAAATCAACCATAAAAAAATGCTTGAATCCAATGGTTAGAAATTTATAACCAAGGGTAGGCCAAATTACAGTGTCGTGTTGGAGCAGGTGGGTGTTATTCACCTCGACATCAAACTTTTTATGGAAGTCAACAATGATCTCCCTTCTTTTCCTCTTTCTTAATAAGAAAGGGTCAGGTTCCGGTGACCAATTCTTTACCAACATTTTTTACCAACACCTTGGTGTACCCTCGTAGAAGATGAATCAATGGCTGATTTTTGGTGAAGATAAACTCCTCACCATGTAGATAAGCCCAACAAAAAATCAGCCCATTCTCAAATTTCTAACCCAATCAAATGTGGATTTCAAGTTACGCGGTAAAAATCAATGGTCAATAACTCCTCAACTTCTAAACCAGTCTATGAATAGAAGAATGATTTGAATTTTTGTGAGGATGATCTCCTCACCATAGAGATCATCTTCACCAAAAATCAGTCATTGATTCATCTTCTATGAGGGTACACCAAAGTGTTGGTCAAAAATGTTGGTCATCGGAACCCGACCCAATAATAAAAGGTGTAGTGCGGAAAAGAAGACAAATGGAAAAAAATTATCTGACCTTGTCGTCTTCACCTGGACAATAAAGTCTTGATCCCGCGCAAAGTACCAAAAAGTCTGCAGTGTACGCAAGACTAGACCATTCAAGCTGTAGAAAATTTTGGAAAAATTACTGTACAGTCCGTTTTTACAAAAATACGGACTATTAAGTCCCCTATACAAAACTATGAACACTTTAGTTGAAACACCTGCCTATTAAGGCCTTATTTTAACTTACCATCCATTTTTGTCTGAAATATCCATACTACCCTCCAACTAGTCTACATGAATTGATTTGCAACAGCTTGATTTGAAGTGTGCGATTGACGCACAGAAATAGTACGTCAGCCTCAATATCTTCAATGAGTTTCCCTCCATTTCTATCCTCTACAGCTCCAGTGGAGTTTCCCTCCATTTCCTTCCTCTACTATGCTCCAAGGTGAAGGTGAATGTGATGCCATGTTCTTCGAACTTGCTTAGAACTTTGAAGAAAGTAGCTAAGAAAGATAATGGTAAAGAAGGTGAGCCTGTTTGAAGCTTATGTTTGGTTTAAAGCTTATGTATTAATTTATGAAGCTGATGCCGGTTTGAAGCTTATGTTAAGAAAGAAGACGATTTGAAGCTCTTGTTGAAAAAGAATGACATTGTTACAAGTATCTAATTTGTTCCATCCTCAGCATATCTCATCGACCTCTTTTGTGGGTTGGTCCTTCGACTTTTGCTCTTCGATGATTGATAAGGTGTAGGTGAATCGGTAGCAGTATAATTTTAATGAAAATTGGTAGAATCAGTACCATTTTCATAGATATTGGTAGAACTAGTACTATTTTCATTGAAATTGGTGGAACCAATACCATTTTCAACAAGATCTTTACTTATCCAAAAAAAAAATTATGCTGAAAATTGAATTAGTGAGCATCTGGTCATTAGGCCTACTCACCATCCTCTATGAGTGTCTTTTGTTTTATTGGATAGATAACATCCATGGATGATTGGGCTCAAATGCCATAGAAGTAGTTAACTTCGATACTTTCCCTAATTGTAGTATTACAAAATCAGTAAAAGGATCATTAATTCATTTTAAAGCCAATCTCAAATGCAATCAAAATTAAGCAGAGTTACTACAGTTCTAGCTCTGATCAAGCATCATTCCATGTTGAAGCATTGTCAATCAATAGATTAGAATCTAAGTGAGCAAATCCAATTATCTTTGAACAAACAATGGTCATTGTTTTGTGCATTTTCTTTTCACATCCTGAATTATTCGAGAGTAAAGGTGATTCAGCAGCTGTTGGAGTTGCAATGTGTTCATGGTGGCGTCATCTTATTGTTTAAGCTTCTAATGTGGTTATCCCCAATTGTTCCCAACTATTGCACTAATTTTCATGAAAATGGTACTGTTTCTACAAATTTCCACAAAATGGTACTGGTACTGATTCACCTACACCTTATCGATTATCTCAAGGCCAAAGAAGCTTAAACTTGAAAATTAGTGAAAAACGAACTTAAACAATGGACTTCAAGGGTTTTTTCTTCTTCCTCCAGATTTCTCTTCTTCTTCATCTCTTCCTCTCAATTCCTCAATTCTTCTCTTCTTCATTTCGTTATGTTATTGTCTAAAAAACGAACTTCAATAACAGACGTCAATAATTTTCCCTTCTCCCTCCGAATTTCTCTTCTTCTTCCTCTCTTCCTCCCTTCTTCTTTTGTTTGTTTTGTTTTGTTAAGTAGGTATTTTATTTCAAATTTGAGTACTAAGTTCAAACTGGTTGAACCAACACAATTTTAATTTCAGTGAATTAGTTGAACCAATAACAATGGTGAAACGGATGTCGAAAGTTTTTTAAAGAGATTAATTCTTCAAGCGTCGTAAACGAGGAATTGTACCATTATCAGTCAAGGATAAGGGCATTGTCATATTTTCTTTCTGATTTAAAATATATTTAACAGTAAAAGTAACCAAAGAAGACTTATTGGTCAATCTTTTGATAAAGCAATATTAAATGGAACAAAAAAATTTCCTACGGCTTGAATGGTCGAGTCGTGCGTACACTCTGGACTTTTTGGTACTTTTCACAAAAAATTTCGGTACTAATTAATATTGCTTTATCAAATGATGGAATGATGAGTCATCTTTGGTTACTTTTTTTTTTTGACAGGTAAGCATGTTTTTAAAAGAGATCAATAACTCTGTGAAAGCGGGTTTTTAACCCAGGTCTATGGTATCATCATCCACAAACTTTACCAACTGAGCTAGCTGGCTAAAATCAGAATGAAAATACGATAATGGCCTTATCCTTGATTGACAATGACACAATTCCTCGTTTATGATGAAGACATAATCCCTTTATAATACTTTTGACATCCGTTTCACCATTGTTACTGGTTCAACTAATTCATCGAAAATGGTGTTGGTTCAACCAGTTTGAGCTCAATACTCAAGTTTGAAATAAAATAATAACTTAACAAAATGGTTAATTAGAGGAATGGAGAAGGTATTGAGTGAAACGGAGCTTCAGACATGCCTTATAAAATAGAAATAGTCAAAGAGATGAAACTTTGCTTGTAGGTTTTATGGTTTAGTACTCCAACTGAAAACAAAATATCGACTTCATGAAAATAGTACTTGTTCAATCAAGTTAGGCGATTCCTTTGACAAAATTTTGTTCGTTTTGCTATTGTTACAGGGGTTTCTCTTCGTTGTGCATTTTTCCATCGTCTCTTAATTATCGTCTAATTATCATGAATAAGTTGTGCTCAATACTCTAATTGGAAACGAATACATATGTATTGGTGGCATGCATGCTTCATGAAAATGGAATTGGTTCAACCAATTTGAGTAATTTCTTTAAAACAAAAATTTATGTTTGACCATTATTATAAGGGTTCCTATGTTGAGATATATTTTCTCATCATCTCTTCATTATTGTTTCACTATATTACTAGTTCAATCAAGTTGAATTCAATACTCAAACTAGAAAAGTACCGACTTCATGAAAATGGTACTAGTTCAACCAAGTTGAGTGGTTCTTCTGAAAAAAAAATTCGTTTCGCCATTGTTACAGGGGTTATTCTTCGCTGAGATGCATTTTACCATCATCTCTTCATTATAATCCAACTGTGTTAGTGGTTCAACTAAGTTAAGCTCAATACTTAAACTGGAAATTAAATAGAGACAGACATCATGAAAATGGTATTGGTTCAACCAGTTTGGTGAAAAATGGTACTAGTTTAATCGAATTGAGTGATTCGTTTGAAAAAAAAATTAATCGTTTCACCATTGTTATAGGGGTTCTCGTTGAGATGCACTTTCTCATCTCTTCATTGTAATCTACCTGTGTTAGTACTTCAACTAAGTTGAACTCAATACTTAAATTGAAAACAAAGATAGACATCATGAAAATGGTACTGGTTCAACCAATTTGGTGAAAATGGTACTGATTCAAACAATTTTGTGAATATCATTAATAAAACTTGAGAGAAGATTCTTACTTAACAAAAATGAAAGTGATAACCATGTTATTTACATTCTTCCTTCTTCCTTCTTCACCTTCTTTCTTAATAGAACCTTGAAAATGAAGTCGCCTTCTCCATTCATCTTCAATGATGTATAACACAAGTTGCAAAGAGTTGTAGAAGATGATTGGGATGCTACAAAATAGACGATCGAAAGAAAATATTTCGGATTGGCATCACTTTCATCTTTTATCACCTTGAATGGAACATAGACAAGGTGCAAAGAGCTGTAGAGAAAGGAAATTGAGGGAAATAACTCAACTAAACTTCATTGAAGTTGACTGCCATACATTTGGGAAAAGATAAACTAAACTTCATTGAAGTTGATTGGTGTGTGTGCATCAGTCAAACCTCAAATCAAATTGATGCTATCAATTCAAACTAACAATAGTTGGAGGGTAATATGGGCATTTAAGAAAAATTGGATGGTAACCTTAAAAAGGCCTTAATGGGTAGACGGTTAAACCAAAGTGTCTATAGTTCTGTAAAGGGAACTTAATTAATGGTCCATATATTTGTAAATATGGACTTAAAAGTAATTTTCCCAATAAGTTTTCATTAAAGTTCGATTGGTTATTGTGAGGTCAATTTCCTAATCTTAGGCTAAACTCGATCCAACATCTCAAATGCCCGATTTGAATATCCGATTAACAGCTCAGTTTGCTTGAGTTGGGAAGTCGACTAGTCAGGTTGGGTTAAGGGGCCTAGCAAGAGAGAGAGAGAGAAGAGATACAGAGCTTCCATTGTAGATGCATATAAATAATGTTCTTTTCCGTTGTTTCCATTTTCTTGGAGAACAGGTCGATCTTTTAGCTTCTACTTGGAAGTTTAATGGCTGCACTTTGTTGGGGAAATTGGGACCAGCCAAACCATAGCTTTCCCTCCAAAACAAAAAATTAAAAAACAAAATTCCTTGACCAGGCTATATTTTAAATGAAGAATTGATATTATTAATACAATCATGTTCTTAGAAGTGATAACAATGAATTAATAGAATAGATTAAAATCTGAAAGAAACAGAGGAATCGCCAACTAGTTACCAAAAAAGTAACCACATTTCTACAGCCACTGAATCAATCGAAGCACACCGATGTTCTACAGATCGAAGAAGCTCAACTGCACTTCTCGTTTTTGTTTTGTTACTTTGGTTCCATTGATTCAGTGCATTTTTTTCAGTGGGAATTGTTTCGTCTAGCATCTGTATCTCCCATGCCTACTCATCTTTGTCTTCATCCTCATCGTAGTTGAAAGGAAGTGGTACGGACTTGAATGCACGATACTTCCCGACATTGTTCAAGTGCTCATTCTCCAACCTAATCAATCAATGGTCCAATTCTCATCAGAAAAAAACAGAACAGTTATACGATACATTTAGAAACTGATATTATTCAGCAATAACTTGGTACCGAATTTTATATCATGTTTACTATCACTAAAGTGAGTCAATTGCATAAGCGAAGAACATCCGCTCCCTGTGATACCAAGTTGAGGACTGAATTCTTAAATCCTGAACTTACCTAAAGAAATTCCAAATGCCGCGCCGAATGATCTCTAGGCTGGCAACAATTGTAATTAGGGCTTGTCTATGTAGGAAAGAAAACTTAAAGTTCAACACAGTCTGCAGCCAAGCAAATCTCAGGAGGACATTCAAGACCTGCATTTTACATGGAAATTGCATCAGGAATTCGAGTCTAGGATATCAATGACACCACTACTTTTTGGCATGGCTAGCGTCTTTTTTTTCCTACTTACCATGGCTGCAAAGTATACACTTTTGTTTGAGATAAGGAGTTTGTCTCTCAACCAACGATTCTTGGAGCGCCGTTGTAGGAGGCCCCAGTCAATGACAAGGTCCCAATAAGTACTAACGATCGCTGCAATGAATGAGCTGATAACGGCCACCACCCTCCAACCAATTCCTTTTTCTAGACTATATGCTGTCCTCAGAACGACAGCCACGATAGTAGCGAAGTATTTCAATCCATTATATCCCTGCATTGGGTCTCTCTCTTCATACAAGCGTCGGAGGCACTACAAAAACAATCAATTAATTATTGTGATTCTGAACACATTAATATGAGCGCTAGCTAATTGTAAAGAAAGAGGAAGGTGACCTACCTGAAGCAAGCGAGACCAATATGGAATTGTGGCTATGATGAAATAGAAAGTATTGTACACAGCGTTACTACTGCAAGTGTTCCGCCTATGTTTGAAGTCCCCCCAACCATAATAGCAGATGTAGAACTCGAGACTTCTAATAGCCTGGACCTGGCTAGTTAGCTGGTCTGCCAAGAAAAAATCTGGTAGGGTGACCTGTGGAAAAAATGAAGAAATTAAAGATGATCAATAACCCTGTCTCAGTCCCAATTTCTTTATGATATTTTGTGTAGATATTCTCTTTATTCTTTACCTTGTAAAGAGGAGCACAAATACAGTGGAATACACATTGGAGTAGAAAGAAGCGACTTGAGCGATATATGATATTGAACGGGCAGAATGTAATGAGAAGTACAAGCTGCACAGAAGTAGATTCTTAGTTAGATCACTTGAATATATGACATCTACAACTTGGAGAGGAATAAAATTAAGTTGATCAAGTCTTAATATCATACAATAACTAATCCCAGAGGCAGTATTTCAGTGAAGGCCTTGTATTCCATGGTTTTTTCATCCATCTCCATGTCCAAATTTGATAGCACACTGGCCAGTGCTAATGTTGCAAGACCTGTGCTTAGGAGCAAAACTTCTCTGTAACCCAACTCGGTCCCTTGCTTGAAACCAAATATGAATGGATAATTTACTCGGTAATGCCTCCAAAAGTATATATTCGCAGCATACATGACCATATGTAGGACAATGAATCCAAATAAGCTGCAAGGAAGTTTAGGTGTCTCAATAAGCAAAGAAACAAGGACTAAGGCCCAATTCCAAGAGCAAGTGCAGAAGCAGGAACAACACCAATTTAAAATGTTGAGAATTTATTTGGGAAGTCCTGGCTTACCTATAAAGAGGAAACATGTTATCCATGTACTGAGTACTCCCCTCCTCCTTTACGAGATGTCGAGCACGTATGATCAACACAAGGGCCACAAGGAGAGCTGTTGTGCAACCAGCAAAGAAACCTGAAAATAACAATAAATAGATTAAATTAATCCCCTTAATTAGATCCTTAAAGCAAATCTACAGTCAAGTGAAAATGTAAACTGAACACAAGTAATGGACATTCTGCTTGATTCAAATCTTACCCATGGAAAATGTTGTTCTATGCCTTTCTCTCTTTACTTTTGGTCTCAAAATGCTTATCCCTTTACTGCGGTTTGAGTTTGTGAAGTGCTTGATGAATGTAGCTTCTACCCTCTCCATGAGCCTAGTGAGCTGTGAAAGCACAAACAGAACCAGACTATCAGTGAGCTCATCTAATTAATGGTTGGAAGATATGCTTCTCAATTCATGCTAATTAGAATGACAAGTATGTAAAAGCTTAATTACCTCATCGGAGCTGCCGAAATAGGAGTTATCCACCATGTTTAAGTAAGATTTTGATGCACTTCTTGAAGCGATCTGTTGGAACAGAAAAATAAATAAATATAAGAAATGAAAAATATTCCATTTTTGATACATATATGATCGTGTTCCAAGCCTATATCAAAGTAGTTTTTGATACATACCTTGTCATATTTCTTCATGATCTTGGAAAACGCCAAGAGATTCATAAAGCTGGTTCACCCATGAGAAAAAAAGAAAAAATAGGAAGGTCACATACATTTCGAAGAGAGCAAATTTGAAAATATAATGAAAACCCATGTAGTTTTTTTTACCTGTAGCTCTTTAGAAGTCGAAGCTTTTGATAAAATTCGACAAAAGCCCGCCCCAGTAGTTCTTCAACTTTTCTTAGATCCTCTTTTCTGAAATTTAATTCTTCGTTTTTGTTAACCTTGAGGATGCCTTTTATGGTTGAGCGCGGAGTTTCGAGCGTGTTGTTGATCGTCACATGGTTAAGAATTTCTAGGGGAGCTGGTCTAGTGGCCCTGATGTTTTTCGGCTTCTCTTCATGAAGACCTCTATTCTTGATAGCTTTGGTGTCATTGAGACCTGTATCATCACCCGAGTCTTTCGAATGCCCTTCGCTTATCTGCTCAGTCTCTTCTATTACATCCATAGGCACTCGTCCTGCACATTCCGCATGAGGTTGCGTAAAATTCTAAGCTGAGGATTATAACCTCTCTATCAATTCGAAGACCATTATAATGTTCAGTTAAAATTACAATAAATGAGTTTCTTCGACAATGAAGAAGTGCTTGTTTAGGATCAAGGTTTGAAGGAGGCCGTTTTAACGGTTAAACGGACTGGGGGCGTTACCGTTTAAACGGCCGTTAAAACAGATTGAAACGGTCAAGGGCAAAAATGGGAAAAACGGAATTAAACGGATTTTAACAGAAAAAAAATGGAAAAAGTCGCGGTGAAATTCAAATTTTGAAATTCGAAAATTAAAAAAAAAAAAAAAACGGAATTTAATGGATTTAAACGGATTTTAACGGAATTAAACGGTTTTAATGACCGTATCTTTTACAAAACTTTTCAACATTAAACGGCTGTTTAAACGATTTTAACGGCCATTTTTTTCAAAACCGATAAAACGTGTTTAAACGGTTTTAACGGAAACGGGCTTGGGGCATTACCGTTTAAACGGCGGTTAAAACCGTTTAAATGGCCGTTTTTAAAACCATGTTTAGGATCTTCATGATCACCATCATCGTGGCTGGCCTAGGGTCATGACTCATGTAGATATTGATGAACTAGGTTGAATCTAGCATGTTTCTGTTTTGGTAAGCAAGCAAATTAATGAAAATATAGGAGTAGTCCCAATCAAGGTTTAAAGGAGGCCGTTTTAATGGTTTAACGGACTGAGAGCGTTACCGTTAAAACGGATTGAAATGGCCAGGGGCAAAAATGAAAAAAAATTTGGAAAAAACGGAATTTAACGGAAAAAAAAAAAACTAAAATGTGGTGCTGAATGAAATTTCAAAATTTTCAAAATAAAATGAATTTAACAGAATTTAGCGGATTTAACAGTCTTTTTTTTCAGAATTTAAGGACCATTAAATTAAAAGCGTCAAAGCATGTTTTAAACGGTTTTAACGGAAATGGGTTTGGGGCGTTACCGCTAAAACCGTTTAAACGGCCGTTTTTAAAACCAAAAACCATGATCCCAATAAGAGTCAAAAGGCATAGAAGGGCGAGTGAAGGTCAAAACGGACATGGAGTGATGTGGTACCAACTTAGCAAGCTGGCACCTTCTAGCTATGTAATGCCAAATAAAATTCTACAGTCGTATACTATAGACCACACGCCATAGAAACCAAGCTAAGCTAACGGCCGTTTAGATGGAGCCCAAAATACAGGTTGGTGCCATTTTTTTTCTTTTTTGTCGAATGTGAGCCAGATGCCAAGTGCTTGGATGTATACTGCTGGCTAGCTCCACTTTTGATGGCTGTATGAGCCGGTAAAATGTCTCATAGAGTGTACCACGTGGCATTTTTGCTCAAGCGAAAGGGCCGTGATGTAACGAGGTATACCTCACCCTTTTGGTACGATTTTTGTTACTCGCCGCTGCCAACTGGTCCCATTGACCGCATGGATATTTAGTCCACCCGTTAGTAGTCATGCATACCAAAAATCAGTTTGTTTTTTTGACTTTTACCCGTTGGTTTTAGCATTCAAAAATAATGGTTAAATCGAACAGTTATATTCACGCCTTAAAAAATTCCTAAAATCTAGTGGTTAGAGATCTCCAATCGGGGTGATGTTTGCTGTGTATATCCATCAAGGGGTGGGCTAAACATCCATGCGGTCAATGGGCCCAGATGGCAAAGATGAGTACCGAAAACCGTGCTTCGGCACGCCAACAGAAAAGTTGCCTTGTTACATCTTTTATGGAGTAAAACTTTGATGACAAATGCTGTCATCGAGGCCGTACGCAATACGAGCCACCTGGCACACTCTTAGAGGGTTCTGGCTGCATAGATGTTTTCCAATCCCTAGGTGGACCTAAAAACTAACACTCAGATTGATTAGTGATTTCAAACCTTTGGATCTTTGTACCTCAAATAATGGTCAATAATGCTCAAATTAACACGGTTAAAATCAACCCATCAAAATAATCCCAATCCAAGCCCTAGAAATCATTAATCAGGCTGATTTTTGGTTTGTAGGTCTAGCTAGGGACTTGCCAAACATCCATACGGTCAGAGTCCTCTTAGAGTGTGCCACGTTGCTCATATTGAGGTGACGGACGTATTCATGGATAGGATACTCCTTGTCTTTTGACTTTTCTAGGGCAGGTTGCCAATTTTCTTTTAAAAAAGAATAAACGGAAAATTGCAGAAAAGAAAACAAACTTTAATTTATTTACAAAAAAGAATACAACTTTTCGCAAATCCCAAAAAAGAAAACGAAACGCCCTTTCAAAGGGCGTTTCGTCTGCTGTCAGTCCAATCAGTCGCCGACTGACTAACGAATGACTGATGGCTGACACGTCTGACAAACGCCCTTTTAAAGGGCGTTTATTCCTGAGAAATTTTAAAAAACGTCCCATAATTCCTCAACTTCTAAACCAATCTACGAATATCAGAATGATCTGAATTTTTGTGAGGATGATCTCCTCACCGTAGAGATCATCCTCACCAAAAATCAGCCATTGATTTATCTTCTGGGTACGCCAAAATGGGCGTAAAAATTGGGTATCAAAAAACGCTCTTTAAAAGGGCGTTTTCTACTGACACACGCCCTTTAAAATAACGTCTGTCAGTTGTCAGAGATCTGACAGACGTTTTTTAAAAAGGCGTCTATTACTGAAA
Organism: Euptelea pleiosperma; assembly: GCA_035048495.1. NCBI lineage: Eukaryota > Viridiplantae > Streptophyta > Magnoliopsida > Ranunculales > Eupteleaceae > Euptelea > Euptelea pleiosperma. The sequence continues at coordinate 17,383,532 of CM068543.1, forward strand.
AACGCCATTTAAAATGACGTTTTTTACTGACAAACGCCATTTTAAAGGGCATTTTTTGATAAACATATGCCACGTAATGAAACACCCTTTGAAAGGGCCTTTCGTTTTCTTTTTTGGGATTTGCGAAAAGTTGTATTCCTTTTTGTAAATAGATTAAAGTTTATTTTCTTTTTAGAAATTTTCCGAAGAATAAATTGGATGGCGGGACCCGTCATATTTGTAAAAGCTGCCACGGCTGATGGCTCCAATACCTTGTTTACGGTATGCAAGATGTCCTCTTATGTATATAATATATGGGTCAGGATCGGGGGGACAACCATTTGGCGGACCCACATAGATGATGAATCAATGGCTGATTTTTGGTGAGGATGATCTTCTCACCTCACAAAAATTCAAATCATTTCGAGATATTCGTAGACTGGTTTAGAAGTTTAAGAATCATGGACCGTCTATTATTTTTTCCGTGTAACTGAAAAACCACATTTGATGGCGTTAGAAATTTCAGAGTGGGCTGATTTTTTGTTGGGGTGATCTATATGGTGAGGAGATCATCCTCACCAAAAATCAGCCATTGATTCATCTTCTATGTGGGTGGGCCAAAATGGTTGTCAAAAATAGTTGTCAAAAATGGTTGTCCCCCGATCTGATCCATATATTATATACTAAAACAATGCTTGATTTCCTTGTAATCATCATCACTAAAGACTTCTCAACATGGATTGATCGGGAGAAATATAGTGTGTATACGTTTACAGACTTAAAAGTGTGCGAGCGTTGTATCCACCGTTGAATGCTCCTTAAAAATGAGTTTCTTTAATTTATAAATATTTTTTTAAAACATTGAAATTAGGCTCTCTATGGTGATCAACATAAGGTTTTACAGAAAGAAGATTTTTGTATGTCACAAAGTGTTGATAATTATATGAAAAAACCATTTCTAAAAACTTACTAGGGGGGGGGCAACCAAACAAAGCCTTAATCTCACAATATTGGTAATAAAAGTTGAGAAAAGTAAAATTTGTGGAAATTTAATCTATTGATAAAGTCTAGTTAATCAATGGTTTCGATAGCGTAATCAGTAATCAACGGTCTGATCACAACGATTCAATCCATCCCATTCGTCTATTTAGAAACTACGACTGAGTTAACTTCCTTAAAGAGCAGTTAGCTACTTACTTGATGCTCTAGCAGTTGATGCACTTCTAAAAGCGGTTGGTGAAGTGACTGTTACAGTCGCTGCCGAAGCAGCAACTTCTGTTGCGAGCTGAGTCATCTCGACCGACCAATCGGTCCTCCCATCTGGATTATCTACCTTCATCCGGAACGCAATCAAGGCATCCATTTGCTTGTTTAACAAAACAGCCTCCTTCATCACCTCCTCCACTTTTTCCTTGTAAAACTTATTTACCTTGTTGAACTCATCGTCAAGTCTCCTGAAGAACACAAGTTCGTACTCAGCTCCTTCATCGGACGCCATGAGGAACTTAGTCTCATACCGCCCCTCCGATCCTTCTCGTTCGACGGCGTTAACAAGTATCACTTGGTCCTCAATATCTCCTCCAGAGGGACTGTGTCTTTGCGTTAGACCGCTGAAGGCTCTGTACATTGTTATCCTCCGCTTTAAACCTCTCGGCGTAGGAGCTGGTTTCTGTCTAAGCTTGAAATTATGAATCTCTTTGAGTACGGTTTTGAGATAGTCGTAATCCATGTAGGCTTCTTGCCATTCCGGCACCATTTGCGACGTGAATTCCTTCCCAAACTTCATATTTTCGCCGGTTGATTGTCACAGATGAATAAGAAATAAAGGACAACCTGTTTATGAACATGCAGCGTTGCTTTCTCGCAAAAACAAGCGAGGAGAAGATGGATGGTAATTAGTAAAGGAAAGAAATCTTGATGAGGGAGGTGTCTCGAAGAACTAATATTTATAAGCAGAGAGAAACAGAGAAAAATCAAACGGATTCTAGAGAGAGAGAAAGTAAACGCCCCTTTCAGTTTTCGTTGTCAAACCTGAATCGTCTCATCAGAACTTGTTAAATTAGTTAAATTTAATTAATTAATTAAGGTGGCGGGCTGGTTAAATTAATTTAAATTTTCGTCGGAGTACGATTTCCAAGAAGGTGACATGGAAGATATTCAAGGATATATTATAGGGTACTTTTGTAATACCCCCCTAAAATTTGAAAGTAATTTTTAACACCCCCTTATACTTCCACACTTTAGGATTAGCCCCCTTGACCTAGTTTAACCCAAGGTTTGAAAAACGGCCGTTATAACGGATTCAGACTTACCTCGTTACATTATAACGGCCGTTATTTTCATTTTTTTTTTCCGTTGTATTCCATTTTTTTCTGTTATTTTCCATTTTTGAAATTTTAAAATTCAAATTTTGAATTTCAGCACCATTTTTTCCCTTTTTCCTGTTATATTCTGTTTTTTTTTTTCGTTTTTGCCCAAGTGTTTTTTTCGTTATAACAGAGAAGACAGTAACGCACCTAGTCCGTTATACTGTTATAACGGTCCCTTTAAACCTTGGTTTAACCATCATTTGACTAAGGTTAAAACGTGACATGCATCAAGCACCTGTTAATGCACTTATGAAAGGACCATATTAATATTGCAAGAAAAATGCTATAAACATGTGATTCAAGTCCGTTTTAACTGATTACAAAAAAAAAAAAAAAAAACAAAGTCCGTTTTAACTCAAGGCAAACACTGTTAAACTAGGTCAAGGGGGGTAATCCTAAAGTTTGAAAGCATAAGGAGGTATTACAAATTACTTTTAAATTTCAGGGAGGTGTTACTAAATTACCCTATTATATATTGAGTAATAACCAATGTTTTCATACCCGGACCGGTCATTGAACCGGTCAAGGGACTGGGTCACTGGGTCGCCGGTTCTACCGTCAGGTTGACTGGGTCAATCCACCACATGGCAACTCTTTAGGGCCCACTAGCCCATGAATGTTTTGCCCATTCCATGGTAGACTACCCTGGGTCACTGGTTCAACCCGTATCCAGATCAGCCAGGTCACTGGTTCAACCGTCCGGATCAAGTGAGTTACAAAAATTAGAACGGTTTTTTCATATATTGCTGGGTCGGGATCAACCCAACCCGGTTTTGTGACCGGGTCACCGGGTTACTGGTTCAACCGGCCGGGCCGGGCTGAGTTTAATAACACTGGTAATAACTACATGGTCCAGGGTCCATGGTTGTTGTCATGGTGCATATTGAGTAAAAAACATGAGCTATGCAGACATGGTGCAATCGACTGCACGCATCTAAATTTCTCCAACCAATCAGGGTGATTTGGGGTGTGTATATCTACCAAGGGTGGACTATGCATCCATGCCGTCAGTGGGCCCAGAGAGTGACTGTAAGAAGATAAGTTCTCCCATGTACTGTGGAAAATATATAATAATACCTTAAAAATCTTCAATGTAAGAGTAATTTAGCATTTTAAGATCGTAATTTCTGACCGTCGGATTAATTTGAGCAAATTTTTTTTTAAATTCTCAAAAATAATCGTTAGAAATAAAACCAAGTGGAACAAATTAACATCCATAACGCGTTATCGCATGTAAGCTTTTTGTTTTTAGGGGTTAGGTGTTATGTCCTCTCATTGTATCTAAGTATTTTCTATGAATAAACAGGTACGGGTCGGCCTAACCCCCCACCCACTCTGGGTGTTTTAAAAAAAAAAACGCCCTCAGAGGACTGCGAACATTTTCTCGCGGTCGATCAATGAGTCCAGAAATATGTGCTACGACCACGCAAAAGAAAATCCGTACGCGGGAGGTATCTCCAATGATTGAGACAAGAATTTTTCGGAAGGTGCATGTGATGTGTGTCCCACCTGTAATGTACAAGTGGCGGTACTCGATTGGGGGATGGCTTACATCGAAAGAATAATCCACCTACTATGAAAAAGATTTCTACCAGCACCCCTATAAAAATCCCACGTACTGACCTGTGAATGTTTGGCCTATAATTTAAAAAACGGCAGTTATAACGAAAATAACATCCATTATAACAGATTTGGACCCCATTAAGTTATGTACCATTTCAACGCTCAGAAGATAACGGGCCGCTAGTTTTGTTATAATTAATGGACATTATTTTCCATTATAATGAAAATTACGACCGTTATATTTTTTTTAAAAGCTTGTTAAAAAAACCTCTATTATCTTCCGCGTTAAATTTTACTGAAAATTTAAATTTAAATTTTGATTTTTGACTTAGTGACATATTTTTCCGTTATTTTCCCATTTTGCCCCAGAACCTTACATTCCTATACAAAAAAAAATAAAAAATAAAAAAAAAATACTGTAAAGCCGGCCCTTTTAAACCTTGATTTGGTCAGTACTCTTGGTACGGTGGACATACATACTGAAAACCAGAAGGTGATTTCTATCCCACGGATCTGATCGAGTACCTAAGAAAAAAATACTTTCAAGCAAACCTCTAAAATAAATCCATGAAATTTTTTTACAAACAATAGGGAGAAATTATCCATAAAAAAAAGAAATTGATTGAACCCAAGGGCTAGAAATCATTAATCAAGCTAGTTTTTTAGTATGTAGGTCTACCAAGCGGTGGGCCAAATTGAAGAATGTGCTACAATGAGATATTGGAGTAGGTGGAGATTAAAACTTTGGCATTCAGCTAAAGATCAAAGTTATTATAGTAGTCAACAATGGTGTCCCTTCTATTCTTTTTAACCAGCTTTACAAAAGTGAGATGGCTTCTATGGAGCTCGACGTTCAGATCAATCCAACGAGAAGAAAACAAAAGAGGAAAAGCTAGTATCGACTTCGTGGCCCTCACTCTTCAGTACCTGGACAAAAAGTCTTTATGGAAGCCAACTATGGTGTCCGTTCTTCTATTCTTTTTAAAGGGAGCAGGTATCACCGGACTAAGAAAATTTTGACTATTAGATTCAAGAGACCTACGAATCTACGACTAACTTTATTAACAGACAGAATAACTATTTTACGCTTTTTACAATCTTACGGTCAATGGCTCAGCATATTCTTTTACGACCTATCGTGGGGTTAACTTTGTTGACGGACGTCCTTAATCAGTATTGATGATGAACTTTATGAATGTTTGGGGGCATCCCTAAGTGAACGTACATACCAAAAATCAGTCTGATCAATGATTTTAAACCTTTGGATATTCGTAAGAAATGTCCAACAGCTCAGGTGGTCGCGATCACTAAAATTGTGTCACATGGCTTATATGGTGGTCACTAATAAATGTTCGTCAGCAAAGTTTTAGTCCTTATAGGAGGTTCTAATCTGTTACGCCGAGACGTCATTGAACGCTAGCTGTTGAGCAAAAAGTCCCGCTCGCCCCGCACCCATGTTTGAAAAAACTTTGCTCTTACTTACCAGACTTTCTGGCCCACGGACCCGTGAACGTTTAGCCTACATGCTTTCCCGGTTTCTTTAGGATCACGCTTCCCGACATTTATTCTTCTAGGAAAAAGTCACGGGATGTTGGTTTTCTTCAAAATTGTTGGCACTAGCGAGTAAAGTTTTGTTGACTGGTGCTGGTCAACAAAGTTCCCGACAGCCATAATATCAGCCACGTGGCATACTTTTAGAGGACTGGATGTTTGGCGAATCCTTAGGTGGACCTACAAACCAAAAATCAGTCTGATTATTAATTGATTTAAAAATCTTTGGATCTTTGTACCCTAAATAATGGTCAAAAGCGCTCCAAGTCCACGGTTAAAACTCAACCCGTGAAAATGACTCCAATCCATCGCTTAGAAATTATTAATTAGGTTAATTTTTCCATCTGGGGTTGAGCCAAACATCCATACGGTCTGAAATCTCTAAAAATATACCACGTCGCTTGTATAGTGGGCAAGAAGAACTTTGCTGATCGGTCGTCACTAGGGAAAGAAGATCTTATACCAAGATAAGATCAATGGTCTAAAATGAGCCTATGTTTGATGTCCCGGTTTGAACTTTGAAGTCCCCCTCCAAAACGCCTCGTGGAGTACTCTTTAGGGCCCACTTACCTTATGGATATTTGGTTCATCTCTTGATAAATCTACAGATCATCAGCATAATTAGTGATTTATACCCGTTCGATTTAGTATTTTAATAACGTGGTTTTTGACCATTTAATTTGAGCCTTTTTTTATGCTAAAATATCACTGTTATAAATCATCGATCAAGCTGATCTTTGGTATGTAGCAAGGTTTAAAAAAGGCCGCCAGGACTTGGAGCATTCAACCAGGCTGACTTTGAGGTTTGACCGAATGGAAGTTTCGAGTCTTTGGACCAAGGTTTAAAGGAGGCCGTTTTAACGGCTAAACTGACTGGGGGCGTTACCGTTTAAACGGCCGTTAAAACGAACTGAAACGGTCAGGGGAAAAAATGGAATTAAACGGATTTTAACGGTTTCAACGATTTTAACGGAAAAAAACGGAAAAAGTGGCGCTGAAATTCAAATTTTGAAATTTGAAAATTTAAAAAAAAAAAAGGAATTTAACGGATTTTAACAGAAATTAAACGGATTTTAACGGAATTAAACAGTTTTAACGGCCGTTTTTTTCACAGAATTTTTCAAAATTAAACTGCCGTTAAAACAAAAAAAACGGCCGTTTTTTCAAAACCGATAAAACGTGTTTAACCGGTTTTAACGGAAACAGGCTTGGGGCGTTACCGTTTAAACGGCCGTTAAAACCATTTAAACGACCATAAAAACCCTTTAAATGGCCGTTTTTAAAACCATGGTTTGGACTTTGGAGTTTGGACAATCCCTGGGTGGACCTACAAATCAAAAATCACTTCGATTGGTGATTTATAACCGTAGGATTTGAAAATTTTTCATGAATTGATTTTTAACCGTGATATTTGAGCGTTATTTGGGGTAGATACTCAGATCCAATGGCTAGAAATGACCAATTAAATTGATTTTTGATACGATCAGGGTTAGGAAGAGTGTGTCATGTCTCCCGTACGGACGTCTTAAAGCGGCCGTCGTCAAAGACCTCCGTCATCAAAGACAATTTCAAAGTGGGGAAAAAGTTTCAAAATATTGAATATTGACTGAATTCTTCGTCAGTACGTGGCGGCCTTTTGACCTTGGCGCTTTACGTTGATTGACTTGGTCCTTTACGTTGGATGGGCTCCGGGATCTCACCGCCAAGGAAAAAATTTAGATGTAGACCACAGTGCATTTTTTTGGCCCATTAATCGCATGGATGTTTAGCCCACTCCTCGGTGTAAATACATATCCAAAAAAACTGATTGGTTACCTCTAACCATAGATTTTAGTACTTAATTTTTAGGATTGATTATAGCCGTTGGATGATGTTTAATTATTTGAGTACCAAATACTACGGCTAGAAATCATCAATCAAATTTGTTTTTAATGTAAATTAAATATCCACCAATGGGTGGGCTAAGCATCCATTCAATTTCAATTAGTGGGCCCAAAAAATGAACCATGTAGGACTACTAGAGTCCTCTGCATCTAAAATTTTCCTATCAGTAGGGCCTCTCGTAAATTTACAGTTGTACGAACACCCACAATTGTGCACGCAAAATTGTAGAAAGAAAGTTCCATGCATATTCCACGTAAATAGTATTAAATGAGAGATGAGCAATGCACTTTCATGTACATTTATAAAATGACGAACAATGCAATTTAACAACACTACTACATAATACTGTTTAGACTAAACTGTTAAAAAATAGATAGACTATGGTTTTATTAAAAAACGAAGCTTAAAAATCTAACAACCAAAAAGCGGCACCTAATAACCAAACCCCTAGTTAATGAGAGAGGTTACAAAACATTAGGTTAAAAGAGTGTGATAAAAATAAAATATTAAGTCATTCAAAGTAATTTTTAAAAATTATCATAATTCATTATAAATAAAAAATAATCTTTTATAAATGCTTATTTAAGATGGTTTTGGAATTTAATTTTCCCGCATCTATGGAAAACAATCATCTTTTGATCAAAATTCAAAGAATATCAAAAAATTATTTCTTTATATAGTTTTACTTTAAATATTAAAAAAGAATGTAAATGCACTTTAATCAAAAAAAAATATTTTATAATTCTTTTAGTAATTTTATAAGTATTTGTACTTCTCTAAAAGTGACCGAGGTACAAATTAAACTCAGTCGGTTGATTTTTTTTCTGACTTAGTCACGTGATTTGGGGGGGACAATTTCCAATGAAATCAAACAAGTAAAATATAAAACATAAGTACTCAAAATAAGATATTTTCTATAAAAAAAAATATCACGTGGTTTTAGTTTTAAAAATCTAAGGTAAAAACTGAATAAAGTTTTGAAATACTACATTTTCGTAACTAAGACTGCACTGATTCCTAGTCAGTAAAATGGGCTATAAGCCAGCTCCGAATGAATTAGGTGACCTACCTTATATGGTTGGAAAGCTAACTAAAAGTCTCACATTTATTGTATTGGGCCAAAAATTAGATTTCAACTATGCATAGGTGAAAAATAATCACGAAGTTGACTCTTCTATTTTGTTTGCACGAAACAAAATTAGTTAAGTCCACTTCGAAGGGTTCCATAGCACAACACACACTAAATAAAATTCTACGAAATATCTTAAAAATACTATAACCAATAATGATTCTAACTGAAATCATATTTTTATCATATCCCGAGAATATCTTATGAATTTCTCCGTCAAATACGTCAAAAATTTAAACAAAAATAAAGTGAAAACAAATCAATCAAACTATTAATTTTCCAAAACAACCCAAGCGTGTTCTAGAATTTATAATTACATCAGAATAACATTTAAAATATTAAAATACTTCTTTAAATCTCGCATCTTCAGATCCTTATCAAACGCATCTAAAGTTGTTATCGGTCAAAATTGTGAGCTAATCTACATGTACACATATATCTCATATATGAATATCATTCCATAATCAATAGCATTCTATACACTAAGATATTAATTAATAAATATAAGTATATCAATAATAATTATAATATACACCTATTTCAATATGCAAAAATGCATAAATCCCCTTTTACGAGCCCGACCCGACCATAGCTCGACCCAAGGCACAATCTATGGCCCGCCTCTTATGGGCCTAGACCCTAGAGTCAGGCCTGGCACTGTAGCTGCAATTTGGCATCTGGCCTGTTGGGCTAAATTGCCAGGCCTACTGGCAATCCACCATCCAATTAAAGCAACTAAAGGTCTTTAGTTGATCAAGTAAATTGTAGTATTCACAACATTTGCACAAAATTATTTCGACAAACCCGCATAAATTCTCATGCTCCTAGTACACTCTAGAATTGTGCTCTTAGCTCCACCATTTTGCTGAAGTATTTTGGGATTCATTATGTCATCTAATTTCATTAATTGTGAGAGTACTACACCACGTACGTAGTACTCTCTCATATTATCTGATCTGATATACTTTAGCTTCCAACATGTTATGTTGTTAACCAAATTAAGTTTTCTGCTTTTGAACAAATTAAATACTTATGATTTATGCTTCAAATAATAAACTCAAAGCTTTCAAGTAGTATCATCAATAAATGTAACAAAATAAAGAGAACCACAGAGAGAAGGTAACTAGGTTGGTCCTCACACGTTAGTGTGAATTGGTTTTAGTTATTCTAACTTTAGAGTTCTTCAAGCCTTCAAGAAATTAACCTTACTCTATTTTCCATAAAGTCATCACAAAGATCAAGATGTATAGATTTTAACTCGAGTAACATTTGTTTTGAAAGTAATGCATTCATCGCCTTTTCACTCATATGGCCAAGCCTGCGATTCAACCTGGCAATTTGGCCCGTCGGACCGGGTTGTAGGACAACGAATCGAAATAAGTTGCAAGGAAGTTTAAGGTATCTCAATAGATAGAGAAACAAGGACTAAAGGCCGAGTTCCCAGTTAAGCGTGTTACTTGAGTCTGTTATTTTTTTTCTCGTTTTTAGCATTTCGGAAGTTTCTTAAGCAGCATTTTGGTTTGTGTATTGTCACATAATGTTGTGTTTTGTTTTATTCCAAATAAGAATCATTCTATGTAATGGTGAGGTTGCATCAATGGTCATTTCATTACTTATTCATTCAAAAATTTTAAAGCATTTGGATTGTAATTACCAGGCAACTTCTGCCTTAACTAGTTCAGCAAAAACTGGGGAATAACATGACTACTTACATTACACTGGACAGGTTGGGGAAGTATAGAACAATAAGAGTACTATCATGCACAGGTCGACTTTCTCAAAAAAAATTAGTTTGTGAATTTTAACGATCTTCGAAGAGATCAGATTACTAGCTATCTTGCTCAATGGGCAAACTAAAGATATTCTCCTGCCCCGGCCCAATGGAAGTAACCTTGTAACTGCTACTTGGAAGCTCAATTTAGTTGCACCTGTTGGGGAATTTGGGACCAGAGCCTATATTTTAACTGAAGAATTGGTATTATTTAGTACAATCATGTTCTTAAAAGTGGTAACAGTGAGTTAATAGAATGGATTAAAATCTGAAAGAAACAGAGGCATACAAAAAAGTAACTACTGCTAACACTAAATCATAATACACTACTGCTCTACTGCTCTACTGAAGAAGTTCAACTGCGCTTCTTCTTTTTGTTTTGTTACTTTTGATCCATTTCTTTACTGCATTTTTCAGTGGCGATTGTTTCGTCTAGCTTCTCTCTTTGCCTCCTGAGTTTGCAGTATGCCTACTCATCTTTATCTTCATCCTCATCGTGGTTGAAAGGGAGTGGTACGAACTTGAATGCACGATACTTCCCGACATTGTTCAAGTGCTCATTCTCCAACCTAATCAATCAATGATCCAATTCTCATTAGAAAAATAGAACAGTTATATGATACATTTAGAAACTATTTGTATCAAATCCATTGACCATGTTTGATCAACTTAGATGAGCCTGTACACTTTCCATACAATCTCAGCTAACTGCTCAAGTGAAGTCCATTTCCTCATAAAGTGATACAGCTCAACAATGACTTGGTACCGAATTTTGTATGTTGTTTAGAATCAATAAAGTGAGTCAATTGCATAAGCGAAGTGCATCCGCTCCCTGTGATACCAAGTTGACTTGGATGAATTCTTAAATCCTGAACTTACCTAAAGAAATTCCAAATGCCGCGCCGAATGATCTCTAGGCTGGCAACAATTGCAATCAGGGCTTGTCTATGTAGGAAAGAAAACTTAAAGTTCAACACAGTCTGCAGCCAAGCAAATCTCAGGAGGATATTCAAGACCTGCATTTTTCATGAAAATTGTATCAGGAATTAGAGTCTAGGATATCAATGACACCACTACTTTTTGGTATGGCTTCTTTTTTTCCTACTTACCATGGCTGCAAAGTATACACTTTTGTGTGAGATAAGGAGTTTGTCTCTCAACCAACGATTCTTGGAGCGCCGTTGTAGGAGGCCCCAGTCAACAACAAGGTCCCAGTAAGTACTAACGATCGCTGCAATGGCTGAGCTGATCACTGCCACTACCCTCCGACCAATTCCTTTTTCTAGACTATATGCTGTCCTCATAACGACAGCCACGATAGTAGCGAAGTATTTCAATCCGTTATATCCCTGCATTGGGTCTCTCTCTTCATACAAGCGTCGGAGGCACTACAAAAACAATCAATTAGTGTGAGTTTGAACACATTAATGAGGGCTAACTGTAAGGAAAGAGGAAGGTGACCTACCTGAAGCAAGCGGGACCAGTATGGAATTGTGGCTATGATGAAATAGAAAGTATTGTACACAGTGTTACTACTGCAAGTGTTCCTCCTATGTTTGAAGTCTCCCCAACCATAGTAGCAGATGTAGAACTCGAGACTTCTAATAGCCTGGACCTGGCTAGTTAGCTGGTCTGCCAAGAAAAAATCTGGTAGGGTGACCTGTGGAAAAATAAAGAAAAAATGATCCATCAATAACCCCGTCTCCGTCCCAATTTCTCTATGATGATTTGTAGAAATTCTCTTTATCTTTACCTTGTACAGAGGTGCACAAATACAATGGAATGCACATTGGAGTAGGAAGAAGCGACTTGAGCGATATATGATATTGAACGGGCAGAATGTTATGAGAACTACAAGCTGCATATATAGGAGATTATTAGTTAAATGACTTGAATATATAACATCTGCAACTTGGAGAGGAAGAAAATTAAGTTGACCAAGTCTTAGTATCATACAATAACTAATCCCAGAGGTAGTATTTCAGTGAAGGCCTTGTATTCCATGGTTTTTACATCCATCTCCATGTCCAAATTCGAGAGCACACTGGCCAGTGCTAATGTTGCAAGACCCGTGCTGAAGAGCAAAACTTCTCTGTAACCCAACTCAGTCCCTTGCTTGAAACCAAATATAAATGGATAATTGACTCGGTAACGCCTCCAGAAGTATATATTCACAGCATACATGACCATATGTAGGACAATGAATCCAAATAAGCTGCAAGGAAGTTTAAGGGTGTTTCAATAAACAAAGAAACAAGGACTAAAGGCCCAATTCTGGTTTGCAACTCGGCCAACAGTAAAACTTCTACAATTCCTTTTCTAAGAGATTTTATTTGGGAAGTCCTGGATTACCTATAAAGAGGAAACATGTTTTCCATGTACTGAGTACTCCCCTCCTTGTTTAGGAGATGTCGAGCACGTATGATCAACACAAGGGCCACAATGAGAGCTGTTGTGCAACCAGCAAAGAAACCTGAAAAATAACAAGTCTGCAGTTGATTTAACAAGTAGTGGATATTCATTCTACTCTACATCGGTGGGTTTAACAAGTAGTGGATATGCTGCTTGATTCAAATCTTACCCGAGGAAAATGTTGTTCTATGCCTTTCTCTCTTTGCTTTTGGTCTCAAGATGGTTATGCCTTTACTGCGGTTTGAGTTTGTGAAGTGCTTGATGAATGTTGCTTCTACCCTATCCATGAGCCTAGTGATCTGTTAGAGCACAAGTATTAATTATGAACCACAAATAGCGAAGTTATTTGAAAATAAGGTATTGGACAAGGCGATTCTCGGTGTGCTGATGCTAATGGTTGAAATATATATTTCTCCATTCATAGTATTAAGTATGAACTATGAACCACATAATATTGTTTATAATTAGAATAGGGAATACATATCAGCTTACCATATCGGAGCTGCCGAAGTAGGAGTTATCCACCATGTTTAAGTAAGATTTTGATGCACTTCTTGAAGCGATCTATTGGAATGAAAAAATAAATAAATAGAAGAAATGAAAAATATGAAAAATATTTCATTCCGATATAAATATGATGATCATGTTCTAATCCTACGAAAATAGTAGAAACTTTTTGTTTTTAACTCATCCAGAAAAAAAATAGAACGAAACATTTAAGTCTATACCTTGTCATATTTCTTCATGATCTTGGAAAACGCCAAGAGATTCATAAAGCTGGTTCACCCATGGGAAAAAGAAAAAAAGAAAAAAGGTCACATACATTCCGAAGAGAGCAAATAAGCCACCCAGATTGAATTTAAAGATATATTGAAAACCCATGTAGTGTTTGTTACCTGTAGCTCTTTAGAAGTCGAAGCTTTTGATAAAACTCGACAAAAGCCCGCCTCAGTTGTTCTTCAACTTTCCTTAGATCCTCTTTTCTGAAATTTAATTCTTGGTTGTTGTTAACCTTGAGAATGCCTTTTATGGTCGAGCATGGAGTTTCGAGCGTGTTGTTGATCGTCACATTGTTAAGGATTTCTAGGGGAGCTGGTCTAATGGCCCTGATGTTTTTCGGCTTCTCTTCACGAACACCACTATGTTTGATCGCTTTTGTGTCATTGAGACCCGTATCCTCACCCGAGCCTTCCGAATGCCCTTCACTTTTCTGCTCAATCTCTTCTATTTCATCTATATGCACTCTTCCTGCACATTCCGTCACCAAAATTCTATCGTGGTTAGGATATTACTTGTCTCTTGGTCAAAGCTACCACCATTGATAGCTTCCAACCCTTGTTTGCTATGTGGCAGTCAGCAGTTTCACTGACTTCCCGCAGTCAACGAAGTTTAACTCGAACAATACTTGATTTCGTCGTCATCAACATCATCACTATAAACCAAGGTTTAAAGGAGGCTGTTTTAACGGTTAAACGGACTGGGGGCATTACCGTTTAAACCGTTTAAACGGCCATTAAAACGGATTGAAACTCTCAGGGGCAAAAATGGTAAAAAATGGAATTAAACGGATTTTAACGGTTTTAATGATTTTAACAGAAAAAAACAGAAAAAGTGGCGCTGAAATTCAAATTTTGAAATTTGAAAATTTAAAAAAAAAAATCGAATTTAACGGATTTTAACAGAATTAAACTGTTTAACGGCCATTTTTTTCACAAAAATTTTTGAAATTAAACGGCTGTTTAAACGATTTTAACTGCCGTTAAAACAAAAAAACGGCCATTTTTTTCAAAACCAATAAAATGGGTTTAAACGGAAACGGGCTTGGGGAGTTACCGTTTAAACGGCCGTTTTTAAAACCATGCTATAAACTTTAAAGACTTCTCGAAATGGATTGTTCGAGTGAACCAACGCGACAGCCAAACTAATTAAAAAAGAAAGAAATTCTAACAAACAACCCTTAATGGAGTTGCACAGAAAAACTGCATAGAAATTCTAAAACTAAGCACTTGTCAGCAAAAAATCTTAGGCTTTGTATTTCAGAAAGTGTTGATGCAAAAAACGTTTTATGACATTTAGGCTGCCTGGAATAAGTTTTCTAGAAATGATTTTTTGCATTTAAATGGCAGAAAACATTTCCCTATCAATACTTACATACAAACACTTTTTTTCTGTCAAACTTTTTATTAATTACCATACGGGAGCCTTATATGCAAAAATCATTTCTACAGAACTTATTCAGGGCAACCATACAGACCCTTAGTCTCAAAATATTGGTAATAAAAGTTCCTATTGGATCTTACGATGGAGTTTCGGGCAACGACGACAACAGTGAGTGAAACTAAAAAAAAATATTAGGCTTGGCGGACAACAAAGATGCCGCCTGTCGAAAGAATGATGGACCACGTAAAGATCAGAAGAGCACAGGTCGTTGGATGACCTGCTCTGATACCATGTAGAAATTTACGGTGTATCTCACACAACTTATTACGATATCTATTCTCTAACACGGAAAAGTAAAATCTTTAGAAATATGATCCATTGATGAAGTCTAGCTAGTTAATCCGATGGTTTCGATAGAGTAATCGGTAATCGATGGTATAATCACAACGATTCAATTCATCCCATATCTTCTAGAGATGGTTGGGAAAGAGCAGTTATAGCTACTTACTCGATGATCTAGCAGCTGATGTACTTCTAGGAGCGGTTGGTGAAGAGACTGTTGCCGTTGCTGCGGAAGCGGCAACTTCTGTTGCGAGCTGAGTCATCCCGACCGACCAATCGAGCATCCCATCTGGATTATCTACCTTCATTCGGAACGCGATCAAGGCTTCCATTTGCTTGTTTAACAAAGCAGCCTCCTTCATCACCTCCTCCACTTTTTCCTTGTATAACTTATTTACCTTGTTGAACTCATCGTCAAGTCTCCTGAAGAACACAAGTTCGTACTCAGCTCCATTATCAGACACCTTGAGGAAATTAGTCTCATAGCGTCCCACCGATCCTTCTCGTTGGACGGTGTTAACAAGTATCACTTGGTCCTCAATGTCCCCTCTAGTGGAACTGTGTCTTTGCAATAGACCGCTGAAGGGTCTGTACATTGTCATGTTTCGCTTTAAGCCTCTCGGCGTAGCGGCTGGTTTCTGTTTTAGCTTGAAACTATGAATCTCTTTGAGTACGGTCTTGAGGTAGTTGTAATCCATGTAGGCTTCTTGCCATTCCGGCACCATTTGCGACGTGAACTCCTTCCCAAACTTCATATTTTCTCCGGTAGCGTATCACAGAGATGAAAATCAAGTTAACTGGTTGATAAGTGGATAAGGACAAACTGTTTATCAACATGCAACGTTGCTCTTGCAAACAAGCAAGGAGATAGAAGATGGTTGGTAAAAGAAAGAATTCTTGATGCGACTTGAGAGAGGTGTCTCAAAGAACGTATATATAAGCAGCGAAAGAAAGAAAGCAAAATGGATTCTAGAGAGAGCGACCCTTTCAGTTCGATCGTTTTCAAACGTTGAATCGTCTTCAGATCTTCTAAACGAAGAAAGACGCGCAAGAAGGTGATGGAATGGAAGATATGAAATACTACTATATTGAAGATTTCCAAGGATACTGTTATATATTGAGTAATGCATGGCCGTTCTCATGGTCCATAGTGGTATCATCTTTTCATTGGTAGTACATGGGAGAATTTTTTTTTTTATCTAGTCACTTTTCTGGGCCCACTGACGGTACGGATGTAGTCCAAGGTTTAAAATTAAGGGGCCGTTAACACAGTATAACGGATTGAGGGCCTTACCGTTTTTCCGTTACAACGGCCATTAGAACAGATTGTAACGGGCAAAATTGGTTAAAAAATGAAAACGGGAAAAATAGAAATAACTGGAAAAAAATGGAGCTAAAATTCAAATTTTGAATTTCAAATTTTCAATAAAATTTATAACGGCAAGAGGGAAAATAGAAAAAATAAAACTCGGAACTCGGACTCGGCTCGGAAGTCCATTGGGCCGAGTCACCTCGATGACTCGGGAGTCGACTCGGCGAGTCATTAAATTGATTATTATTTATTTAAATATATAAAAATAATATTTATTAAGAAAAACTTTGAAAATAGGAAACAAATACAAAAAAACATTTAGAAAATCAGAAAAAAAAATGAGCTTTGACTGGACTCGGCCTTTAAAAGGGTGACTCGGCTGAATTATGAGTCAACTCGGACGATTTCAGAGTCAACTCGCTAAACTATGCAAATCCGAGTTTGTATGCCGAGTCGACTCGAAATACGATCGAGTCGACTCGGCGAGTTTTAAAACATAGGAAATAACTGGATTTTTTTCAAAAAAATAATGGTCCGTTATGTTCGTTATACAATGGCAGTTATTTTCTGAGCATTTTAACTGTACATAACGCAACGGGGTAGATTCAAATCTGTTACAACGGCTTTTATTTTCGTTCTAACGGCCGTTTTCTAAACCATGATTTAGTACTTTTATTAATATATTCAAGCATTTTTTAATATATATTTTTGGGTACTTAATCTAACAGCTATAAATTATCAATCGAGCTGATTTTTGGTGTATATATATATCCTCCAAGGGCGGATTAAACATCCATGTGGTTAGTGGACCCAAAAAAACAATGAACCATGTAGGGCCACGAGAGCCCACTGCATTCAAAGTCCTCTGCATCTAAAAAATTTATAAAAAAATTACTTTGAATTCAACGTCTAAAAAGAGTCCATAAAAAATGTTTAAAATTAAGAAAAAGAAATCATCCAGAAAAACATGATTGAATCCAATGGTTAGAAATCAAGGGTAGGCCAAATTAGAGTGTTGGAGCAGGTGGGTGCTCACCTGGACATCAAACTTTTTTTGGAAGTCAACAATGATCTTCCTTCTTTTCCTCTTCTTAATTATAAAACCAGTTTTATTAAAGTTTTCGTGGGGAGGGAAAAAGAAGACAAATGGAGAAAAAATCTCTGACTTCGTCGTCTTCACCACCTGGACATGAAAGTCTTGATAGAAGTCGATCAACAATGGTGCCCTCCCTTCCTTCTCTTATTGTCGTGTCACCGGAATAAAACAAAAAAATTGCGGATTGTGACCATTGGCCATTGGATTCAAGAGGACACAGGGGGTACACGTTGCGCAGCTTTCAGCATCTGACACTACCCCTAAAAAATTTAATTTTAATTAAAATTAATAAATTTAAAAAAAAAAGAGTGAGGTGGCATTTGGTAAATAAAGTTGTCACATCTAAAAGCTTAAAGTTCTTAAGGTTTGGTAGCTTAATGACTTATGTCCAAACTAGATTTTTGGTAACGGTCATAAGTCTTAATATTAAGTCAAGGGCATTGTGGGTATTTTAAAATATTTACTAGGATACTTTTGTAAGTTTTTAAAAGAAAAAGATTTAAGAAAAGGGCATTGTTGGTATTAAAAAGGATTTGGGAATCTTTTTTAAAGATTCACTCACTTACCACAATAAGTGAAGATTGGGACACTTTTTACTTTTTACTTTATTTCATAGAGTTTGGTGATAAGTGCTGAAATTTATGTCATTTACCAAACGCGACTTAATCACCAAAATCACTTAATTTCAATTCAATCAAACTTAAGATTGAGAAAAAAGTTTTACCAAACGCCACCTCAATTAACAGTATCTAATTTACATGATCAACTTTGTTAACAACCACTTTACTTTAAAAGCTTAATCCGTTAGAGGTCTACATCAGAGAGGTGGAGTGTTCAAGGTTTTAAATTTCGTCGAAAAGTTCAAAATTTCAGACCGAAATCCATAAAAATCAAAATTTTTAAAATTCCAAATTTTGATTGAAATTTCGACCAACGAAATTTCGGTTTGTTGAAATTTCGATTTTTTGTGAAATTTCAAACTTTTCGTTACTAGTCTCAATTTCAAAATTTCACATGAAATTTCAACATTTCGACCGAAATTTTAAACCTTGGGAGTGCTGGCCACATAACCAAATAACATACTCCAACAAAAGGCCCATCGCCAATTTGCTAAATTACGAACCCACAACTTATTAGAAGCGGCTTCTATACACCAGGACCGCACAGACCAAACAAAACAGTCCTGCTCAAGTTGCACCACGTCAACGAAAAAAATAAAAATTAATTGCGCCCACTGACGTAACCAATTAACTGGGGTTGCGGTTGTGTTCGTAGTTGCAAAAGCTTTTGTTTTTTCGCTAACTTGGCACAACTTGAGTAGGGTCGTTTTGTTTCGTCTGTGCGCCCTAGCCCATAGAAGCGCGCCCCGTGAACGTTTGGCACGTTTGGCCCATCCCTTGTTGAACCTATACACAAAGCAATCAACTTGATGGCAATTCTAGAAAGGCTGTTGCAGGGTCACCTGTCATTGGACAGTTAAAACGTCCAACTGTGACTGGGCTCGGCCGCTCGAGTTCCAGGCTACCTATGGAATTCCTTTTGGAAAGATCCTGCTACCACACGGAGGCCATTGGACACGGTCCACGAGGCAACAACTACACTTTGCCGTTGTTACCTACCGTGGATGTCTTGAATTCAACGGTCAACAACAGCAAAAATTATGTCTGGTTGTCCACTCGTGCATGGAGTAGCATTTTCCTTTGTCAAAACCAAAACATGCAAAAGAAAGAGAGAAAATCAGTTGGCATAGTCTCCAGTTTTTTTAAAGTTAGTTATGACTTACTTGGTCGTCGGACACTATAATTATCCTTCTAGACAAAGTCACAGGATGTTGTTTTCTTCAAATATAACCGGGCTGACTTTGAATGATGGGCCCGCGAGTGCCATTTGTACGGTGTACGATGTGACGATGGGGCAATAATTTTCACAAGTAGAACTTGTGACCGATGTCCACAACAATATGAGCCACGAACCAAAAATCAGCGATCGAATTCAAACCTTTGGATCTTTGTAACGCAAATAATGCTCAATAATGTTCAAATTCCACGGTTACAAATCAACCCAAGATAACAACTCCAATCCAACGCTTAGAAATCACTAATCAGGCTAATTTTTGGTCTGTAGGTCCACTTATGATTGAGCCAAACAACCATCAGAAATCTCTAAAAATATGCCATGTGGCTCATTTTTCGGTCCAGGGAGTCTGTCATCAGAGTTTTACTCTAATTTTCACATGCGGTAAGATGACCCTGTTTCCCTAATTTATCGAAGCACACCTCGGAATAAATTTTAAGACCAATGACTTGTTTGAACCATCTTAGGGTGGACTTACAAACCAAAAATCAGTCTGATTGATGATTTATAACCATTGGATTTGAATATTTTTTATGAGTCGATTTTATTAAGCCGTGGTATTCGAGTTTTTTTTTAGATATGTGCGTACTCAGATCCCACGGCTAGAATTCACCAATTAGATTGATATTTGGTATGTGGTCCACTAGGTATATATGATCCAAACATTCACACAATCAGTGGTCTCTAAGGCTTTGTTTGGTAGCGCACCTTCGACGTGCGTCTTAACTGAAGATGTGCATCTTGATTGATAACAAGTGTTTGGGTCACACCAAGGCGCGTACCTTCGAACACACAATGGACCTTAAAGACGATTCAAAGTGAACCTTCAAAGGTTCACCTCCCCCATGTCTTCGATGTCGTTAAAGACATCCATCAAGAGATTTTTTTCAATGTCCAGGAAAAAGGCTTCAAAATATTGAATATTGACTCAATTTTAGGTGCCTTGCTTGGGTAATTTTAGATGAGTCAATGGCGGCCTTTTATCTTATTTTTTATTTATCCGTGATTGACTCTGCTCTTTACGTTGGACATCAACATCAACTCTTTTCTCTCTCCCAATGGGCTCTGGGATGTCATCGTCTCGTCAGCGCCTCTCGTCAATCTATAGTTGTTCCTACGATCACAGTTGTCGAAAACTGTAGAGGAGCCAGGTCGTCTCAATACAAGTTGAGGCCTCTAAGGCAAAAACTCCATATAAGGCCTTTTTTGTTATATTTAATATATTATATATGGTCTTAATTAAAAAAAAATAACTTTATATTATTAGAAATCTTTATATAAATTATATATGGTCTTAATTAAAAAAAATTAAACTTTATATTATCAGAAATCTTTATATAAAAATTATTCTTGATAATTAAAAACTACATAAAAAATTTAGATGCAAAGGATTCTTGATGCAGTCGATAAAAATTGAGATGCAAAGGATTCCTGATGCAGTCGATGCAGAGGACTCTCATGCCCAACATAAATCATTTTTTGGGCCCAATGACTGGGTGGATGTTCAGCCCACCTATTGGTGGATAAACACACTAAAATTCAGCTTGATTGATGATTTTTTGCCATTGGATTTACTACCCAAAAAAACATGCTTGAATCCAACGGCTAAAATCATGTCCTAAAAAGTACTAAATTCTATGGCTAGAGATAATTAATCAGGTTGATTTTTGGTTATATATCCAGTAAGGGGTGGGCTAAAAATCCATGTGGTTAGTGGGACCTGGGGCTGGGGCTTTCTCTCACCAAGGGGCCTTAGGCAACCTAAATGACCTTAAGATAGAGCCGGCCCTGAGTGGAGCAATACAATTTCATCACCGCGCTCTTGAAATAACAAGAATCACTCTTCCTAGCAAGACATCACACTGCTATGCTACCAAACGTAAAATTCTTCATTTAATTATATAATTTTATTTTCTAAAATAATCGATGATATTCCCATTTATAAAATTCTCTAATGTAAATTTTCTAAATCTACTTAAACCAAAACAATAATCTCCGACTACAATTCTTCAATCTCAAATAAGAAATATTAATATAATTTAAAACAATATACTTATAACTAACAAAAGTCAATTAAATTTTAAAAAATCTTAAGTTAATCTTGCGGGTCCACCTATTTGGCTCTTACATTAATTCAATGTAGCTCGAGATTACTGCATTAGGATGCTCGTACATCGAAAGTTGTTATTTTTTATTGGGCTTAAAGACTCCAGGAGCGTAGAGGCATTTTTTTCGAAGACTTGGTCTTTAGATGGAAGTCATTGCTTTACAGGGGTGACTAGCTTTTGTTTTTGAAATTTTTTTTTTTTTTTTTTTTTGTTGATTTTCTCTTTTTTCGCCTTTAGGGTGGTTTTCTCGACCACATTTTGGCATTTTGCATTGCTTCTTTTTTACTAGGAACATCTCTGATCGAGTGTTCGAAACTGCCTGGCCTCCTATTTAACCCAGTTGTATATAAGGGAAACTTCCGTGGGGTTGGTATGTACTTAGTCCCATCCAATGAGGTGTGGGGATACCCTTAGCCTCAACCGAGTACTTTTTTGTCCGGTCATCCGTGGGGTAGCATTTTCCACCAAACTTTAATAATATTTGTTGTGCAAATAAGTTTTCATCGAAGATACCTTAGGGCGTGTTTGATTGCCAAGTGGAAAATTTGCATTTTCTTTGGGAAACACAACTGTCCATTGTTAGATAACCATTTTAAATCTGTGTAAATTTCCCTACTAAGCTATTTAAATCTGGATAATTTTCCCTACTAAGCGTGGAATTCATTTCCCATCCAGATAGGTGAGAATTCATTTCCAGCTGAAAACACACCTTTATTTTCTCACATGATTGAAATATGTGTTCTTAGTTGCAGTCAATCAGCCATTTAAGACATTTCCCAGACGTATTTATTTTCTGTGCAATCAAACACGCCCTTAATGATTATTGGCATGAAAATAACTAATAATTGCAAGTAAACCGAAAATCTTACTCACAGTATCCATGTGTTTTGGCCCCACTTACTCATTCATGATTGGCACACTACTGATCAGTGACCTCTAGCTATTCAATCTATGAAAAAAAAATGTTCAAATCCAATGGGTAAAAATTACCAATCAGGCTGATTTTTGGTTTGTAGGTTGGGCCAATCATTCATGGTTCATTGGGCCTAAAAGAGTGTGGTGCTAGATGGTATGTTTTTAAGTGCTCCACAGGGAAAAATGCTCCACATGCAGTTTTTCCTAGGACAACTGTGGTGTTGAAAAAGTAGAAATGCTGAGAAAGAATTGATTGGTTGATTAGTAAAATGTATGAACCATCTTTCAACAAGACACAATCCCATCTCAGAATATTATTCTACCGTAGCTGTTGCAGTGCCAGAACATTTTTGGAATCTCAAAAATAGCAACACATGCATACATTTTTTTCTCAGATAATCATATTGAAGGATACTCAACAGAAAAATAATAGAAGAGTTTGAACACGTTTTTGGTGAAGAGATGATATTGAAGAGTTGTACTAACTTTGGTAAAAATAGATTGTAGTACAACTACGGATCGATACTCTACTTCAGCACTTGAACAAAAACAGCGGGTTGCTTCAGAAACAAGATGGCAACCAAGACACTGCAAACCAGAAGTAGACCTTCCCTGTATTTGGACAAACAGCCCAGTTAGCATCAGAAAAACCACAAAGATCTAACGAAGAATCAGCACGGATACAAAGATAATGATGACGAGTGCCTTTGAGTAGCGTAAAATGCATTTAAGAACCTTAAAATAATCAAAAGTAGGAAGCTGCATAAACTGGTAAATGGTGTTAGTACTGTAGCAAAAATAAGCCAAACATATGTTTAAGTATTGGAGTGCTCCAGCCAAACTCCAATAAAGGTTAGGATCATCAAATAAGTCTCCACTAGATGCAAGCTTAATTGTGATTAAGAGGCAAAGGAGTTGCAATAGGCTTGTAATCAAGCATTGCGGTACATTGAAGAAATTCTCAGGCATACTTCGTCTGACTACGAAAAAGCCTATCAGAAGAATGAGATCCTTCATTGCAAACTCCAAACCAATGGAAGAACTAAACTCTCTGAGCAAATCGCTATTGTCCCTAGTAAGGACAATTTCATCAAGATAGAGTAACAAAATAATCACGCCATGAGAAGAGTGAAACACAAATGTAAAACTAATTAACAGACTCACTGCAAAGAAATCCCACATCAAGCAGGGAGCCGAACCGCCAAACCAGGCTCTCAGTGCTTGCTAAAGACACCACAGACGGCGCGATGAAGACAACAAACATAATTAAGGCCTATCAGGATCAAAGTAGCCCAAAAGTTGCTCAATATACACTTCTTGATGGAGATGGCCATGTAAGAAGGCATTTTTGACATCCAACTGATGCAAACTCCAATTGAAAACAGTGGCAAGTGTCAAAACTAGACGAATGGTGGAAGCCTTAACAATGATGCTGAACATCTCATCAAACCCCACATTATGTAATTGTCCGTATATTTGTGACATGACATGCCTTATAATGATCAACCGAACCACCAAGAAGAAACTTTGTTTTGTAAACTCAGCAAGACCCAACGACATTCATCCCAGGAATACAAGGTTCCAAGTGGCACAACTATGAAGAGCAGCCATCTCACCATCCATATCTGCACGCTAGTGAGGGGATTTAATGGTGGACTTGTAACTTTTTGAGTCCAAGAACTCTCTAAAGCAGTAAGAAAACTACATCGAGTCCAAGAGAGAGAAAATAAACTCTGCAACAGTATAGGATGATGAGTAATTGAGATCCCAACATGCTAGTGATGATCCTTAGCCCTAGTAATCATATGATGAATATATTGGTCACAGATGACGATGATGCACGAACCGGGTTCAATAGCAGGTCAATCATAATGGTCCCCAGTATCCACCCAATTTCTGTTCCTTCATCAGAAATCGAGAGGTGGGAACTAAAAAACAGTCAGAAT
Source organism: Euptelea pleiosperma (assembly GCA_035048495.1). Taxonomy (NCBI): domain Eukaryota; kingdom Viridiplantae; phylum Streptophyta; class Magnoliopsida; order Ranunculales; family Eupteleaceae; genus Euptelea; species Euptelea pleiosperma. Next base: position 17,407,923 of record CM068543.1, read on the forward strand.
CTCGACAAAATTGACTCACTAGAATAAGAGTTCATTGAATATCAAGAACCAAAAGAAATTCTTTAATTAACAATTACCTAGGGGTGTGTGCAAATGAATATTCCTAGTATGAAAGATGTTGGGCGGAGATCCATTACCAACAAAAACTTTCTCAAAACCACTAAAGGAATGTAAATAGGAAAAGGTACATGAATTGTTGCTCATTTGAGATGTGACTTCAGTATCAGGATACCACTCCGAATATGAGATATCATTGAGAATCAAGGCAGACAAGGCCTGAGGAATATTGGTAGAATGATGAGTAGTAGAGATCCCGGCATGCTAGTGACAATCCTTAGCCCTAGTAATCATATGATGAATATATTGGTTGTGGATGCCGATGATGCACGAACCGGGTTCAATGGTAGAAGCTCAATGGTAATGCTCCCCAGTATCCACCCAATTTTCTGTTCCTTGATCACAAACCGAATAGGTGAGAACTAAAAAAGACAGTCAAAATCTCAACTAAATTGACTCACTAGAATAAGATTTCTTTGAATATCAATACCCAAAAGAACATTCTATAAATCAAAACTACCTAGGGGTGTGCAAAGGAATAACCCTAGTATGAAAGATGTTGAGCGGAGATCCATTACCAACAAAAACATTATCAGAACCACTAAAGGGATGTAAAGAGGAAAAGGTACATGAATCATTGCTCTTGTGAGATGTGGCTCCAGTATCACAAAAAATTATCAGAACCACCAGTTGTTGTCTTTGAACTATCAACTGCTACTATGCCTCGCCTATCTTCGATGTAGATCCGTCTCCCTCACCATATTATCTCATTGCCCTTTGTAACGATAAACTTGTGTGCACGTTGCACCCTATTTCTCATTTTGTTTTTCTTACTCATTTGTATCCTTCTTTTCATGTTTGTCACGTCTTTCCTCTATGTCAGTTCCTATTAATCTTCAGAATGCTATGTCACATTCTAGTTGGAAGAAAGCAATGCAGGACGAAATGGATGCTCATCACAATGGTTCTTGGGACCAAGGTTCTAAACTTCGACTTCGCCTTAGACTTCGGTCAATTAAAATTCGGAATTAATTTAGGGAAGTTCAATTCGATTTAGAGAATTTCTGTAAAAATTCGCTAACTTAGAGAAGTTTAAAGATTTTTTGCCAAAATGAGTGAAACGATATTAATCTTGCTTAGGTTGCTCTAAATGGTTGTTTTTATGATATAATAAGTTATAAGTGTTTAATCGTATCCTTCAAAATCAATGTGTTTTACCAACGTTTTGCTAAAAATTCTCCAAACTTCTCTAAGTTAACTGTTTACTTCGAATTAATTCAGCGATTTTTTGTAAATTTTTTAATACATGTACACTTTAATTCGATCAATCAAAATTCAGAATTAATTCGACTAATTTCGCAGAATTTTGTCGAATTTTAAAACTATGCTTGGGACCTTACCTCTCTCCCTCCTGGAAAGCAGGCTATAGGATGTCATTTTGTGTATACCATCAAACATCTTGATGGATTTGTGGACAAGCTTAAGGCTCATCTTGTTGCCAAAGGTTATTCTCAAACCTATGACATTGATTATACTAAGACATTTTCTCCAATAGCTAAAATATCTTCGGTTCGTGTCATCATATCTCGCCGTTACTGCACAATGGCCCTTGTACTAGTTAGACATAAAAAATGTTCCTTCCTAGTATTTTGGATAATGAAGTTTATATGAAGCAACCACTAGGATTTATTGCTCAAGGGGAGTCTCCTAGGATTTATATTACTCAAGACTATATATGGGTTGAAACAATCATCTCGGGCTTAATTTGGCAAGTTTAGTAAAGTTGTACTTCAGTTTGAGTTGAGAAGATGTCAATCAGACCACTATGTATTTTGTCGAAGTTCCGAGGCTGGGAAGATCGTTTTGGTTTTCTTTGTTGATGACATCGTTATTATACGTAATGACATCAAGGGTGTAAAAAAATTGAAGCAATTTCTTCACGGATATCGAAGTTGCACAGTCAAAGGTTGGAATTAATTTCTCAACGAAAGTATGTTCTGGACTTACTTGAGGAGACTGGTTTACTAGGACCTAAACCAATAGAAACTCCAATAAATACTAATGTGAAGCTTATTGTTAATCATAGAGAATTGTTTGATAATCCCGGAAGGTATCAGAAACTGATCAACAAGCTTAATTATCTCACTATCACTAGACCAAATATTTCTTTCGATGTTAGTGTGGTAAGTCAATTTATATAAGAGCCTCGGATCCTACATTGGGAGGCTATGATTAGTATTCTGAGATAACTCAATGGAGCTCCTAACCGTGGTTTGTTATACCACACACATTGTCATGTATTGAGGGCTATACAGATGTTGAATGAGCTAGCTCATCATCTAATGAAAGATCTACCACAAGATATTGCATATTCCTTGGTGGGAACCTTGTGTCATGACGGAGTAAAAATAGAGTGTGGTGGCCCAGTCTAACCTAGAAGCTGAGTATCGGGCTATGGCTCATACTATTTGTGAATTGACATGGTTAAAGCATCTTCTCTAAGAGATAGGATTTGCAATTGATCTCCCTATTCCTTTGTTTTGTGATAATCAAGCAACTATCCATACTGCTTCTAATCTTGTTTTTCATAAGAGGACCAAGTACATTGCAGTCGATTGCCACTTCATCAGAAAGAAAATTTAAAATGACATTTATACTCTCTGTATGTGAAGTCATAACATCAGTTACTTCATGTATTTACCAAGGTATTGTATTACACGAGTAATTTCTTTTGTTCCAAGATAGGTAAAGATGATATATATGCTCCAACGTGAGGGAGTGTTAATGTAACACAAGTGTATTTCTATACTTTTATCTTTATTACAGCATTAGTATATGTATTTCTATACATTTATCTTTATTACAGCATTAGTATATATAATAATTGTGAGGGTCGACTAGTATAAGTTCAAGACACTAGTTAGACTTCATCTTCTCCTTCCTCTTCCCATCTCAAAACCTTAATTTACTTTATACAAACGTTCCTCCTTTCCCTAACTCAACATGGGAGAACCCCATACACGTTGAAAATCTAGTTTACGTGCATAACTAATAACAGCACATTTGGGATACAAAATGAGAGCCTTACAAATGACACAAAAGCACCAAAACAGCCACCTCAAAAGGAAGGGGATGAACACAAACACAACCTGAAAATGCTACTTACCCTATATCAGACACAATAAGCTCGCACTTATATACAAAATCATCAAAGAAACTCTTCTTCATTTCCCCCCAACCTCCCCCCAAACAAGTTGAAAATCTAGTTTACGTGCATAACTAATAACAGCACATTTGGTATACAAAAATGAGAGCCTTACACATGACACAAAAGCACCAAAACAGCCACCTCAAAAGGAAGGGGATGAACACAAACATATCCTGAAAATGCTACTTACCCTATCTCAGACACAATAAGCTCACACTTATATACAAAATCATCAAAGAAACTCTTCTTCATTTCCTTCAAAAACTCTCTAACGTCCTCCCCCGCCCCCCACACCCCCAACAAAGACGGTCTTTAGAAGGGAGAAAGCATAAATAGAGGTGCCCGTTTATTTAAAATTACAAAAAATTTAAATTATAGAAACAGAATCACATTGACACTTAAAAATTTAGTTCGATGTACCAAAGGCATACCTCCTCTCCTTCCAAATGTTAGAAGGTTTGAGTGATCACTCAGTCACATTCCTGATGAAACCAACAAGACTCAGATTTCCTTTTGGAAATTAGGCCACTTCTTTCAAGTCAGAATTCCCCTGTACACTCCTTGTAAGCTTTGAGCAGATCCAACCCAACTTCATCCTTGAACTTGTGAACGTACTCATTGACAAAACTCACCTCAGACATGACAAATACTTTGGCAAAATTAACTTCATCTGGGACCAATCCTTTAGATTGTAGATTGCAAATCAATCTGTACCGGGGTAGCAACCTCCTCTCCAGACTAAGAGACAGGTGCAAGGGATATTTCAGCAGCTTTGGGGGATCATAACCCACCGTATTGACAAAGAAATCCAACTTCTTCTTCACGTTCCCATCATTCAATCTAAAAAATGACGGCATCCACCTGAACAACGGGGAAACAGAAGAATCTTCAAATCCAAAACTCCTCAGAATCTTCAATTTCCTCCAAAGATTCTCCTTTGGCATAGACGTCACCACATGGAGCGCATCACCAAAATACGCATCTTTAGGACTCAACCCTATTTCCTCTACAGTCCTACAAGCTGAATACAACTGCTGTAAGCTGACAGTCAAAATGACCGGGGACTTATTAACAAGCGAAGATATCGAAGACAAATCGAGACCCTTTTCCCGTAAGAATTCAAAATTTCTCGATAGGGTCTTGTCTGGGTCATTAGTGAGGATCCAGGGGCAGCGCTTGATAGCGAGCCGAACCTTCTTGTCATCTTGTAGGATTTTTCGGAGGAAATTGAAAGAGGGAAGGAGTCGGCGATGGAAGTTGTTGCCAAAGCAAGTGGTGGAGGAGGCGACAAGGTCAGCGAGTTCTTTGCGAGAGGGGCCAAGGGATTGGAGGAGATTAATTTTTGGGAGGAGATTGGATTGGATGTTAGAGGTGAGGATGACGGGGCGACGGAGAACGGCGGAGGCGAGCTGGGATTGGGAGAGGCCGATGTGGCGGAGGAAAGCGATGACTGAGTCGAGTTTTTCTGGGGATTTGATATGGCGGAGTGGTTTTGATGCCTTGAGTGCTGTTTCTCTGGAGTAACCAAAGGAGCGGACAAAGTAGTCTACTATGAATGTAGAAGATTGTGACGAAGATGGAGACGGAGATTGTGAAGCTGAATTTGATGATGAAGAGAATGGAGAGGATGTGATTGAGAATATGGAGATATGAGATGGATATCTAAGGGAAGAAAGCTTTATCAGAGTTGCTCTCTTCATCTTCTTCTGTAGACTGTCTGAAGGGTTTTAGGGATTTGCTCTTGGAGTTTCGGGTTTTGGCAGCTCAAGCCTCAAGCCTCAAGCCTCAAGCCAGTCAATTGATCAATAAAATGGTTTGTCGGAGTTGGGGAACACACTTGCTGCTTATCCTTACCCACCTAGTACAAGTGTGTGTGTGTACGTTGACGTGAGGGGGTAGGGATGGCAAAATTTCTGGGAGCGAACTCTAAATGTAATTAATTGGATGATGAACTATACTCCAAGTATTAGAACGAAAAGGTTCATTAGATAATGAACTATTGGTTCTAAACTATCTCTGGAAATGAATCAACCATTCAAAGCGCTTTTCTAGCATATATATTTATAGGGTCGGGATCAAGGGACAAAAAATTTTGTTGCGGCCCAATATATAAATTTGAAGTTTTGAAATTGGATGATTTTTGGTGAGGATGATATCTATGGTGAAGAGATCATCCTCAGAAAAATTCAAATAATTCTAATATTCGTAGCCTGGTTTACAAGTTGAAGAATTATGTAGAGTCTATTTTTATGGATAACTTGAAAACCACATATGAAGGGGTTAGAAATTTCATAATGGGCTAATTTTTTGAAGGGGTGATCTATATTGTGAGGAGATCATCTCACAAAAAATCAGCTTATGGGATAGAATGACTAATGATATTCTTACTAATGGACGTGGGGCTCACATGCATATGAGTTAATAGCTAATTTCTGGTGATAATATTCTTCTCAATGTAGATATGAACCACACAAAAAATCAGCCCATTCCAACATTTGTAGCCTTGTGAAAAGTGGATTGTAAAAAGAAAGTTTTTGGACCATCCATTTTCACTGTTAAATTTAGGTCCATATTTGGTAGGGTTAGAAGTTTTAAAAATTACTGATTTTTGGTGAGGATGATCTCCATGTTGAGGAGATGACCCTCACCAAAAATCATCCCTTAACTCATCTGTACATGGGCCCCACGTCCATTAGTAAAAATATTATTGAAAATAGCATTAGTCATTCTATCCCAGCCCATCGACGTATGGGATAGAATGACTAATCTATGTAACAAAATAGGACGGTTGTCTCCCCCTCTAATCCGGCTTCATAAAGGATGGCCGAGATCTTATCACACCAAATGGACAGTGGTTCTCAACCACTCACATCCAATTTTGACAAACATTTTGTCGTTGAGTGTCGTGGGCACGGGTCATCTACTATTTACCCACATATAAAGAATGAAATGGGTTGGATTTACATATAGCCCAAGGGTCAGGGTCAGGGTCAGGAGCCCCATTTTTTTTGCCTCGAGAGGGGTGTTACTGTTAAAACGGATTGAAATGGCCAGGGGCAAAAATGAAAAAAAAATAGATTTTAATAATTTTAACAGAAAAAAGTGGTGCTGAAATTCAAAATTTGAAATTTGAAAATTTTAAAAAAAAAATAGAATTTAACGAAAATTTAATGGTTTTCTTATACCCCTCTTATCTTATATGGCTTCAATAATGAGTGGCTGAGATCCATTATGCTTCATATCGATGGCTGAGATTAATTCCTACCCGATTTTGACAAACACTTTGTCAGAAAGTGCCGCGGGCAGGGGCCACCCACGCATATATCAAGACAACTCAGTTGTATTCTCTTATCTTATCCATCCATCTAATGTGGACGGTTAGACATCGATCTAATGTGGATGGTTAGATTTCAGCCACTCAATCCGCCTCATTTGACCTCAATTTATTGAAAATTTAAATTTCAACACCGTTATTTTTTGTTATTTCTGTTATTTTTCCATTTCTCCCTCTGTCCATTACAATCCGTTATAACAGCCGTTACAATGGAAAAAAAAGGTAACACCCCAGTCTGTTAAACCGTTTGAGTGCCGAAGGCACCCAATTTTTGCAAACGTTTTTGTTGGAGAGTGCCGTGGGCATGGGCCATTTACTATTCTATATAAGAAAACACATTGGTTGTCTCCCTACTTATACCTCCTCTTATAAACATCAACAAAGAAGGACCGAGATCTAATCCTCCCCCAAATGGACGGTGGATCTCCGCCGCTCAACTAATTTTGGCAAATTCTTTGTCGAGGAGTGGCGATGGCACGGGACACCCACTAGTATATATATAACACAAATCAAGGGTAAATTAGTCATACTAAAAGTTCAAAAAGCGAAATCCTATCCGCAAAGACAAACTATATAAATTAACGGCTACATCTCGTTAAGCTCAGCTGAGACTTGAGAGCAGAGCCCCCAAAAGATAAGCAGAGAGCATGGCCTCTCTCTTCTCCCTCTCCTCTTCTTCTTCCTTCCTCTCCTCTGCAAAGCCCCTTAAACCCTTCTCTTCTCAGAAAAAGAGACCAACCCTCCATCTCACAGGGCCTCTTACAGTAAAATCCCTCTTGTCGCCGGCAACTGACACACCTTCTCAGGCTGTCCAAAGCTTCTGGCAGTGGCTGTGTGACAAAGGAGTAATATCGGTTAATTCTCCGGCCGTGAAGCCTGGAATTGTGCCAGAAGGATTGGGACTGATTGCCCAGAGGAACATATCTCGGAACGAGGTGGTTGTGGAAGTACCCAAGAAGTTTTGGATAAATCCCGACACCGTCGCCGCTTCGGAGATCGGGAAGGTCTGCGGTGGGCTGAAGCCGTGGGTTTCAGTAGCTCTGTTCCTTCTGAGAGAGAAGTCAAGGAAGGATTCTCCATGGGGTAGTTACCTTGACATACTTCCAGAGACCACGAATTCCACTATATATTGGTGAGTGTGGCTTATTTTGTGTATTTGGTTTGTTCGGATCAATTTCATCAGAAAATTATTTGATGGGTCTATAAGAAACAATTTTCAATCTTTCTTATATAAGGAAATCTCTTAGCGTTTCGGAGTTTGATATTCTACTGTTAATAAATGTTGTTTGATGTTTCCAGTGCAGGTCAGAAGAGGAGCTCTCTGAGCTACAAGGTTAGTAAAAATTTCTGATTTGGATTTTCCATTTTTATCAAATTTTACTGAAACCATACATAATTTTAAGAACATTACTGGGTTCCATAGATCTTTAGAAGTGTTTTGTGCTTATTTGACACCGTATGAACTTTTAACAAAAGCTTCGATGATGAGATTGAGAAAAAAAATCACAATTTTGAATATTCCCTATTAGAAGTAGCTTTGTGGGTGTTAACAATTTGTTTGATGGGAATCCATTTCGTTTATTAGGAGAAGTGTCCTCATATGTGATCTAGAAAGTAACAGACGGAGGTAGAATGACCTTTTCTATACTGGGTGTTTGGAAACGACAGGCCTGAAACATTATAACAGCTTGGATTAAGCCTTTTTTCTTATCCCAACTGTGAGTGTATGAATTACTGTATTTTGATAAATGGGCAATTTGTCCAACCAACCATCTGGTAAGAATGGACACAAAATCTGTTACTCTTCCAATAATAAATCCATGTAATATCATGAACGAATCGCAGCCATATATGAGAATTTTATGATATTAACAGTTGGGGAATGAATCATATTGATCTAATCAGAGTAACCATCGAGTTTCAGTAAAATGATGCTTGTGTACCATTAAGCAAACTGGAATATATGTTGCGGGTTTGGGTAAAAGGATTATTGTTTTCATCTTTTACACTTTAATCTGGTATTTTGTGGTTGTTGCCTCTCATTTGTGTCATTGATTGCGTTGAGCTTTTTGCAGGCACTCAACTATTGAGAACAACCTTGGGTGTGAAAGAATATGTGCGGAGTGAATTTCTCAAGGTCGAAGAAGAAGTAATACTCCCTCATAGGCATCTGTTCCCTTCTCCTATTACATTGGATGACTTCCTATGGGCATTTGGGATACTCAAGTCAAGGGCATTTTCACGCCTTCGTGGCCAAAATCTTGTTCTAATCCCTCTCGCAGACTTGGTAAGATCTTTGTCACTCTTCAAAAATTTTTAGGAGAAAATATTCAAAATGTTTTGATGGATTTCATTCCATATATATTAAGCATGGACATGTCAGTCTATAACCAGAGCAAGAACGAGAGGAGATTCTGTAAATTGAATCCAACACACCAAAACATCAGTACAGCTATAGGATGATACTGAAAAATAGAAGTTTAACAATTATATGTAGATAAATAGAGAATTTAAACTAAATAAATAATGTATTAAGTAATAACTAGGAAAGGGAGAATAATAACTAGGAAAGGGAGAATAATAACTAGGAAGGGGAGAAGATGAACTAAGGTTCCATCCAAATAGCCATGTCAACATGCATCAGACGCATGTGGCCAACACATTTGTCAGACATGGAATTGTTCTAAAAAAGGTCGAGTACTTGAGTACTTTTGTTACTCAAGTTATATTCGCTATCATATGAAGAAGTTTAATTCTGATTTTATGCAAACCTATTGTTTAGTTGCTTGTGTGATGCCACAGTTAAACTGCTTTCTCCTTGGGTTTTCACTGACAGTGCATCTGTTCTTGATCAGATCAACCACAGTTCCAGCATAACTACAGAAGATTCTGCTTGGGAGATCAAAGGAGGAGGTCTCTTCTCTAGGGATCTCCTGTTTTCATTGCGAACCCCAGTTTCTGTTAAGGCTGGTGAGCAGGTGAAGCTTCTCACTTTATCTCTGCCACTTAACGCCACAGAGATCTTGAAAACTTGTTGGCTCTAAAGACATCAAGCCTATTTAACTAGGACAATACAGCTTTTTTAATGAGCCTAAAATTGGATGAACTATTTAAAGAAGAAAAATTAGTATAGAATTAGGATAAATCTTCACCCAATTCATGATCATGTTGGACAATCTAACTATACATTTTCCTTGCCATGATCATCATCATCACAGAAATCAGTCCATTTTGACATTACTAACCATATGAAAAGTTGTCCTGAAGTAACGGTTTAATTGGATGGTCCAGAATTTTCAAATTCAAGTCAACTTTTCATGAGGTAAGAATGTCAGAATGAACTGATTATTTGTGAGAATGGTCTCCATGTATGGACAACTCACTGTGCAGATGGATTGACCGATATGATTTCCATGTGGGCTCCACCACTGGGTGTGAGAGTAGGGTGTAAATGACAGTCTTAAATGACAATCAGGAGGGTTTCATGACAGGTACTCATCCAATATGATCTGGGGAAGAGTAATGCTGAGTTCGCATTGGATTATGGGTTTATTGAATCAAGGTCAGATCGTAATTCATATACTCTTACTCTAGGGATTTCTGAGTCAGACCCATTTTTCGGGGACAAGCTGGACATTGCTGAGTCCAACGGTCTGGGAGAAACTGAATACTTCGACATTGTTCTAGACTGTGCTCTTCCCCCCTCACTGCTTCCATATCTGCGGCTAGTAGCTCTAGGGGGAACGGATGCCTTCCTCTTGGAATCCATTTTCAGAAATTCAGTTTGGGGTCACCTTGAATTGCCCGTTAGCCGTGCTAATGAGGAGCTCATATGCCGAGTAGTCAGAGATGCCTGCAAAACTGCGCTTTCTAGCTATCACACCACCATCGAAGAGGTAAAAACCATCTCTCTCTCTCTCTCTCTCTCTCTCTCATGTCACTGTTAAGTCTCTCTCTCTCATGTCACTGTTAAGTCTCTCATGTCACTGTTAAGTGTTCTTGAATCAGGAGAGGTGACAATGGTAAAACATAGAAGCAGTCCTCCTAGGAGATCTCATGTCACTGTTAAGTCTCATGTCACTGTTAAGTGTTCTTGAATCAGGAGAGGTGACAATGGTAAAACATAGAAGCAGTCCTCCTAGGAGATCTCATAGGCTAGAGACTGACCAATCCGGTTATGAGATCTCATAGGCTAGAGACTGACCAATCCGGTTATCCTAACAATCTGATCTATGGCATTCTTTTGGATGGTCCAAAAAGAATCATCCAGAGAAGAATCTATTAGGATCATCCAATTGGGCGATTATGGGACCAATCAGCTGTTACTTCATAACGTTTTTTAGTATCAAGTACCATATAACGTGACGGGGTTGGAGTGTTACCTTTTAATGACATTATAATTGTTTTATCCTACAATTTTGCTATCTTTACATCCACAAAGTTTTCTACTTACAAAGAAGATGATTTTGGTCAGAACTAGAACTTTATTTTTTCACATGGTCAAGTCAGAAAGAAAACCTTTTATGAGAAGATGGTGGTGTTTCACCTTCCTATATACTTTTTTTTTTATAATTGACCTTCCAATATACCACCACTTTTTTTTTGTGATAAGGTAACAATATACCACCACTATTAAGTCTGTAATTGAACTAAATTTAGAAATGGGATTCGCAGGATGAGAAGCTGTTGGAAGGGGGGAACCTGGACCCAAGACTTCAAATAGCAGTTGGAATAAGAGCTGGGGAGAAAAAGGTTTTGGACCAGATTGATGGGATTTTTAAAGACAGGGAGCTGGAGTTAGATGAGCTGGAATACTACCAAGAGAGGAGGCTCAAGGATCTGGGTCTGGTTGGAGAGCAAGGTGATATCATCTTCTGGGAGCCCAAGTAGGATGGGCAATGCGTTTTGTTTGTTTGGGGAACAACGTATGAAGTTTAGAAACCAACCTTACAAAATGCTACAGGCAGGAGATGTTTACTGGACTTCTTTGGGAGTGCAAAGGGAGGAGAAAAGAATTCAACAGAGGTGTGTACCCTTTTAAGTGTCGAGGAGGTTTGTGTTTGGATCTTGTTCAATGCTTCATTCTTGTTGTTTTATCTTTCATTGCCGTCCTCTAAATCTTTGTCGTTGGTTGGATTACCGGAGCAATGAATGATCAAAATACCATAATTAGCAACAATTATATAGATATAATCAGTGCAGTAAACTGCATACTTCTTGGACCAACAGCGCAGCTTCTTGGCATCTATGCAGCTTTCCTTACATGTGGCACGCATGAATAGGTTCAGTCAAGAGTCAGGACCCTTCTTCCGGAGAACTATTAGGTGAAATGGAGGGTGTGACGCATGTCCTATGGGACTCACTTTTTAATCAAAGCATTTTTTAACTTTGCTTGGGTACTTACTTTGTTTCTTTATTCTCCTCTCTTTCGTTGTGTTATATCCCCCGAACTGCAAATGGTGCAACTCATACTACAGCTGGCCAGGCTAAAACTTTTTTATTCCCTCTGGTGTGGACTGATGATCTTCCCCCCTGACGCCTGGCTCGTTCACCACCACGTTTGCATCTTTCAATACTAATCCTCCCTTCCCTTCTTTTCAATCCTTTGCTTGCTCTTCCTCCTCTCTTTCTTTCAAAAATGACATGTGAATAAGGATTAAAACTGAGACAATCTAAAATACAAACAATTGTTTTGTTTGCTTTAAGAGTTCAAACTTGCCTAAAGAAGTTTCAGGTTTAAGAAAATAAGAAACAAGAATTTTCATGGGGCTTTGAACCCATCCATGGGCCTGTTCACGAAGACCATGATGAAGAAGAGCTTGAATCTAATGGCTAGAAATCACTACAGGCTGACTTTTGGTGTCTAGCTTCACCAAGGTGTGGGCCAAACATTCATGGATCAGCGTACGGCTTGGTTGAGATACACTCCGGCGATTTCTCTGTTGTATTCAAGTACCTTAAAAATTTCTTGAACCTAGCAAATAGAAATCACCCATATAAAACGTTCGAATCCAAAGGCTACAAAACACCACTTCCAGCAAGGGGTGGGGCAAACATTCATTGGTCAGTAGACCGAAGAGTGTCACGTGGCATTTTGAGGAGTGGATATCAAACTTCGATGATGACAGGATTCGGGGAGCATCAGCTTGCCAAAGATCAAGACTCGATATGTTGAGGACCCGAGCTCCTGTGGTCCTTTGTTCTTGGACTGAATGGAATCAGGAAGCTCAAACAGACACGGATCCATATTTGAAGCAAGCACCAATGAACTCGACATAAGGCACTGCTTGGTTGATAAGTACCTTGACCATTCCACCTCAAAAGACCGGCCTGTCAAGGGGAAGAGGATCTAATTACTTAACCCGGGCACATAACAATCCACCACGCTTAAGAGCCGACGTCACGGCGGCGATCTAGGGGACCCCTTATTTGTCCCGAAGAAGGCCTCTCGGAGGCGTGCAGGGGAATTTTTCCCGAAAACACACTCCACGTCACTGCGGCGATCTAGGGGACCCCTTTTTTGTCCCGAAGAAGGCCTCTCGGAGGCGTGTAGGGGAATTTTTCCCGAAAACACACCCCCCGCAACTCGAACCCCGGACGTGGTGCCCGCTCTGATACCAAATGATAAGTACCTTGACCATTCCACCTCAAAAGACCGGCCTGTCAAGGGGAAGAGGATCTAATTACTTAACCCGGGCACATAACATTGGTTCAATGCAAATCAGATGCAATGCACTCATTTGCCACGGTTTTGGGATTACAAGTGATTGGTTGGGGGCGTGCAAATGAGCTGGCATGAAAGTCATTGCCAAGCCCTTGCAAACTCTTTAAGAAAATGGATGCAAGCATGTGCAGCCCAAAAACTGTGGTAAGTGACTGCAATGCAACTCACCGCATTTGCACCGGACTGCAAAATGCATCGCATGCAGCGAACCAAGCAGGGCCTTTGTGTTGTTTCATAAGCACCTGAGGTGTTGGGCTGATTATATGGCCATGGAGGTGCTCTGGAACGCTCGTCCATAAACTTGGTAAGTAATCATTTCGTGTCATGTCTTACGCTATGACAAAAGTGGAGATTGTCACTTAGTCGTTTCGCCACTTTTTCTGAAAAAACAACTTGATATTAAAATGCTCATAGGCTACAAACACGTTCAAAGGATATAACAGTCTTTTAATTTTAAGAGAGTGACTAGATTACATATTTTTTTCAAAAGCCTTTTTCTTTCAAAAATGAATTTTTACAAAAAAAAAAAAAAAAATGATATTTGTCCACATCTTGAAGCAGTCTTCTTTTATAATAATACCTTTTAAGAAAAGGATATTTGCTGAGAAGGTTAGTGTTTGGATAACCATTTTTCCAAAAAAAATTAGTTAAAAAAATGAGTTTTCTGAAAATATGTTTTTCTTAAAAAGGTCGTTTGGATCATATCATTAATGCAAAATCTATTTATCTTCTCTTAGTGGACCCCACCACTATAATTGATGAGAGTAATAGATGGGGAGGGGTAGGAGTAGAGTTTCTTTGTTTATTATGTTCATTGAGCTAGCAAAATTTAAAAGTTTTTTTTACTTGAAAAATAACTTTCTGCTATTGTTTATGAAGACTTTTTTGGCTTAAAAAATATATTTTTATGGAATAAATACATCTTTTAAAAAATTGTCATTCAAACAATCTATTATTTTGAAAAAGGTCTTTCCCCCCCAACCCCCCACCCCTCCTTTCGTGGTTGCTTAGTGGCGTTTCAAACAACAAATATTAGCATTGCCCTCTTGATTTCCTCCACGTTCATCTCTTTGTAGGGAGTTAGATTTTTTTTTTGATAAATCCAAAATAGATATATAAAAAGGAGACCGAGAAGATCTTACAAGAGAACACAAAGGAGCAAAAGATAAGCAAGGAAAACCAATTACAACAAAACTTTGTTGAACCTAAACATTGTACTGCTGAAAAATGATGCATCTCATTTCTTAGAAAATATTCCCCTCCTAAATAGGAGAGCCTTAGGGCCTGTTTGGTAATGCACCGCGGCGGGAAAATAAAATATTTAGCCACGCTAATATTTGCCCGGGTGCGTCGCGCTCGGCGAATATTTAGCCGGGCCCACATATTTTCACGCCGATAATGCCTTGGTAAGAAAATTTTCTCGCCGAAAAATCACTCTTTTCAATAAAAATTAATTTTTTCATATATAAAAAAGATAAAAATGAATTTTTTTTTATCCTTTGACATAATATGTGGTTCCCGCACTCGCCCAACCTATTTTTGACTTACTTTGACATGTTGGACCCACTCAAATTGAAAGAAAATGAAGTAAGCTGAAGTGAGCTAGCTCATACATGTACCAAACATTGTTAAATATTGATATGAGCAAATATTTAGCCAAGATAATATTCGCCGTCGGAACTCTTTTTCTCACGTACCCAACATACCCTTAATGTTCAAAATGGTTTCCTGAATGGAGCATTCCTTGCCTTCAAAGACTCTCCTATTCCTCTCTAGCCACAACCCCCAAATAACCGTGAGCGGTATAATCTTCCAAAGCAGGCTTCCCCTAGATGACAAGGGAATCTGCGGCCAACTGCCCAACACCCCTCCAACATACTCCGATAAAACCTAAAGTAGTCCCTCATGTGCTAAAAAGTATGACCAGACTTGTCGGGCAAAATCACAATGGATCAGAAGATGGTTTGTGTTCTTTCCACTAGATCTACACATAACACAGTAATCCACTAAGATCCACTTTCTTGCAATCAAATTTTTAATAGCGAGGATCTTATTCAAGATGGCAACCCAAGCAAAAAAAAAGAATTTTGAGGTGTACTTAGGATTTTCAAATGCTTGGGCAAGAAAATGGGACAGTAGAGGCGAAAAAGAAGGCTAAGGATTCATAAAATGGATGAACTGAGAAACATCCCGATTTGGAGTGGACCCAAGAAAGGTGATCCTCATCGATGTTAATGACTAGGTAAAGTTTCAAACACTCCGAGTAATTCAATACGTTCTCTTACCCATTCAAAAGGCTGTCTCCTAAGATCTAGGTCCTAGGGCTCTTCTGTAGAAGTGTCGATCCAAAAACACAATCAATGGTTTGATCCTTACATTGTGACAGAGAATACACACGAGCGAGGAAATGCATATTTTCTCAGGTGCAATCAAACGTCCGTTTAAGGCATTTCTCAGTTGTATTTTCTCGAGAAAATATTCCGGGGAAAAGAGGATTTTTCCAAGAAAAATTTCCGTGCAATCAAACATGCCTACATGGAGCCCTCAAGAAATCCAAGTGACCCCACAATAGAAAAGAAAAAAAAGGGGTGGCATTATTTGCACACATCCTTTTTTGAGTGACACCCACCTCTTGGTGTGTGCAAATAAGTTACAACACAAAAAAAAAAAAAAAAAAATCAAGAGGACCTCCTCCTCCTCCTCTTCTTCTTCTTCTCCGAGTGGCTTCATCTTCTTCCTCATCTTTTCTCTAAGCGGCCTCCTCTTCTTCTCCGAGAGAGAGAGGGAGGGAGGGAGAGAGAGAGGAAGAAGAAGAAAAAGAAGAGGAGGAGAAGAAAGAGGAGGGAGGGAGAGATCTCTTTCTCCCCCTCTCTCTTAAAATTTTTTTTTTTCGCCCATATCGGTAACCCAAGGTGGACATGGCTTTGGCCATATCGGTAGCCAACTGTTGACAAAGCCATGTCAACAGCTGGTTACCGATATGGCCAAAGCCATGTCCATCCCGTGTTACCGATACGGGGCGATATTTTTTTTAAGGAGAGAGAGAGAGAGGAGGAAGAAGAGGAGGCCGCCTGGAGAAGAAGAAGAAGAAGAGGAAGAGGAAGCTGCCCGGAGAAGAAGAGGAGGAGGCCGCTGCCCACCACCAGGTAAGAGAGAGAGAGGGAGGGAGGGAGTGGTGGTGGTGGTGGTGTAGTGGTGATGAAGAAGAAGAGGATGGTGGTGGTGAGTTTCTCTTCATTCGGTTTTTTTTTTTCTCACACAATTTTGGGTATGTGCAAATAAGAAGTGGGTGTCACTCAAAAGAAGATGTGTGCGCCACCTAAAAAAAAGTGTGAAAGAAAGGCTTACCAATTTACAATCATGAATTTATCGATTTTAATTTGACGTATTTCTTCTTCCAAGTAGAGGTAATCTAGAGTGGGTCCCACACACTTTTACGTCATAATCATGGTAGGATACAGGGAAAACATGTGTCATAGGGTCCACTTTTTTAGATACGAGTCCTATAAAAGAGGAATCCCGCTGGAAGATTGTTGCTGCGAATTCTCCGTAGGCCAGGAATTCTCTCTTTTTACGGCCTTCCTCTTTGTCACCTTCTCGGCTTCTCCAAAACAAAAAACAGATCTTCTGTAACAGAGTTGCAGAGTCCCTCAAATTGCAATTAAAGCTATAATCTCTCGCTAGAACCATAATTTCTCCAGTCAGGGTTTTGAGACGATGAGAAGAATTGGGTTTATCCTTCTAATTCTTGGATTTCTCTCGACAATCGCTCAATCTATTCGTTTCGATCTTCAATCCGGTCACACCAAATGCATCGCAGAAGATATCAAAAACAACGCCTTGACAGTCGGGAAGTACAGCGTTGTTAATCCGAACGAGGGGCATCCGATTCCCGACACGCATAAGATCACCGTTGCGGTAACAAACACAAAAACCCTAAACCTTAATTTCGTCTAAGTTCTTAAATTTCTTCTGCGAGGAAAAAAAGTAATTGTGGTAATTTGGGTTTCAGGTTACTTCCGCTCACGGCGAAAACTATCACCATGGTGATCGTGTGGAATCTGGACAGTTTGCTTTTACTGCAGCCGAGGCCGGTGATTATATGGCTTGCTTCTGGCTGAATGACAACAAGCCAGCGGAGACGATAACAATTGATTTTGAGTGGAAGACTGGTGTTGCTGCTAAGGATTGGCCGAATGTCGCTAAGAAAGGGCAGATTGATGTAAGCAATCACCTAACTTTTATTTCCCAACCGCTTTAATTCATTGTTTTCTGTTAATTCGAGTTTTTCGTTTGTTTAGTTTCTTTTGTGTTCAGTTTTTTATTTTTTCTGAAAATTTACTTGTTTGAAGAAGAGATGCAGAAATTAAATTGTAGCTTATGTTTTTAGTTGTTAGCATATAAGCAGAAAATTGTTGCGTTTTATAACTAATATCAGGCATAAACCTCCTCGTTGACTTATAAACTGGTAGAGTGATGCAGCACGTATGAAGACCTCGCTACCATTATTATTATGTTTTTTGATAAGTACCTCGCTACCATTATCAATCATAAGAATACATAATTTATTTCCACCTTGTCAATTCTGCATCATTTGGTATCAGAGCTAAAGCCTGATTCAGTTCAAGTTCTCAACTCGAAACCTTGTTTTGATCCATCGCCAATTTTCATCGTTCACGCTGCTACAACCCTTAAATCGTCTTACCACCTATGCTGGATTTTCAAGCTTCCATCGCTGTTGTCACTTTGAAGAATTTTCAGATTTGGGTTATTCGAAAACCCCAAATCGTGATAGGCGTGAACTAGTATGCAATCCAATACAATGTGTTTACAGCTGCAGCAACAACCCTCTTAGCTGTTCAAACGCCAGAGTTAATATCTGCCGCCACTGCTGCCGCACATCCTCGTTATTGGATTACTTCATCTGTTGTTCTTTGGTATGCCGCTAATTACAAAGACACCCAAAAGGCAAATTATTAAAACTAAGCCTAAAAAAAGCAAGAAGAGATTATCCAGTAGAATGCTCTCGCATCATAAGACCTACTTGTTCTTTGCTTTGAACATTGGATTCTGATTCCCGCTTGCTTCCGCTCACACTTGCACACTGCGTCAATAATTGATGGCGACTGACGACGTCCAAGGTTAAAAACGATGAAATTGCTTCGCCCGGTAAGGAACCAGTCCTTGGTTGAAGAATCACTCTTCAAAAATTAGGATTTCACACCCTAAACAATAAATCTCATTCAAATCAATTTACAAACGTGAGTGTTTCTCCCTTTTACATCCTATTTATAATCTAAATTCCTAGCTACTTCATCTAAAAAACCCTTTTTCTAAAACAAATAACTCTCCTAATCCTTTTCTAAAAACATAAACAAAGTCCTAATCAAATTAAACAATCCTAAACAAATTCTAATTAAAATAAACTGAATGGAGGTTCCAATAATCTGTGTTTGAGATGGTGTAGATCAAATGTGCTGGCATTAGTTCCCCCCTGCTTGAAAGAACTCGACTCCGACGAGTCTAGTGGTTGAAACTCATTCACGCGCATCTTGGGTTTGTTGGAATCTATCGATTCAATTAGCTTTCCTTTAACTTTTGCTAATCCTTGGGGAGAATTTGTGTGAAGATTTGAACCTTTGTCTACTTTCTTAGGATACACTTTCCTTAAAAACTTCTGAGATGGCGATTTCTTGTGGTGTATGAAACAACTTGCCTTAGTGGTACAACCATTTTTAGGTTTCGAGGGGTTCAAAGTGATGTTTTTCCCTTGAGTCCGTCTAGAGTTGCACCCATTTCTTACATCTAGTTCTTACACCGGGGGGTGGGGCCCATATGGAGATCACGTTGGACAATCCAACCATACATTGAGCTGTTCTTGCCATGATGAACATCATCACCAAAAATCAGGTTATTTTGACATTGCCAAACAAATAAAAAATTGACTCAAAATAATGGTTTAATTGGATGGTCTGGATTTTTCAAATTAAAGTCTATTTCTCATGAGATTAGGAATGTTGAATTTTCCTGATTTTTTGTGAGGAGGGTAACCAAAGCATGAAAAACTCATTGTGCGGTTGGATTGTCCAACGTGATCTCCATATGGGTACCCAGGACTGGATGTAAGAAATGGGTGTAGCTCTAGACGGACCCTTTCCCTTTATGCTTGAAGGAATATGTATTCGCTCGTTCATTATGGCCCACATCTCGATCATCTATCCAAGGTCTTCCTAAGATAACGCGTGCTGCTTTCAATGGAATAACATCACACCACACTTCATCAGAATATGATCCAATCGATTGATCTCGATCTTCGTATCATTTTTCACCCAAGCAACTTCATAAGGTTGCGGATGTGGCTTAGTTGTCAGCTTGAGTTTATCGACCATTGACTTTGATACAATGTTTCCTTCGCTACCAATATCAATGGTTAGAATATATAATTTATCTTTGCACTTCACTGTAGTTCAAAAGATGTGTCGTCTCCAGTCTTCTTTTTCTTTTAATAGCGCTTCTCTAGTCAGCACACTTTCCAACATTAATTTAATTACGTTTTGACCTTCTTCAGCATCGAGATCTTCGTAGTCTCCTTCACCCTCTTGCTCTCTCGACATTCCATCCATGAGAGCAATTTGCTTACTAGGTTAGTGAAAAGCAAAATGACCTCGTCGTCCGCATTTGAAACATTGTCGTTCATCTGCTCTTCTGGGTCTTTCTTTCTCTATACTCTTTCATTTTAGCAATAGCAAATTGAACCTTTCGGCCTTCATTAATCCATGCCAATTGAAAAAGCTTTATAGATTTGAACTCCAATCCAGAAAAACGTTTGGGTTATTTTTACCATAGAACTAAAAAAGGATACATGCAAAGAAGAAGAAGAGGTCGATGAGACCTCCTCAACAAGCAAAAAAGCAACAAAAGACTAGGAACTCGGGAATTTAAATCTAGAATGAACTTACACCTTATCAAAAAAAAAATATTTACCATGGAACTCGGAAAACTCAAGTCGAACACCTTTATCTGTATCCCGATTTCTATCAGGAGAACGTCTTCTGTGTTCATGAACATAATTTGGTTCAGCTTGTCGAGGACGAAAACCAACTCTTTTTTCTGGATATAGTGGTCGAGTCCGTTGAAAAAGTTCCCTCTGAACATATGGTACATCTTGATGATCACCTTGAGGTAAGATTTTATGTTCTACACCGAGATGATCATCCTTTTGTTGTTGAACACAAGAACCATGGCTTCTAACAACTTCCCAATTGTTGATGAGAAAATTCAATTTTCATTCAAACATTGTAAAAGCACGGTCTAACTGATTGAAAACATTTTCAAGTACCTTACCATGTTCTACCATTAATTCCATCTTTGAAACAAAATCTCCTTGAACATTTATTGTAGCATTAGTGTCATATATGGAACCACTTATTAAGTGCATAATTTTATTATTTTTATTGGGTTTTGGACTGTTTGGGACTAGGATGAAGGCTAGATTGGTTTAGGGTAAATGGGTGTTTGATTATAGATATATAACAAAATAGGAATAGTACATGTTTGGATGTAAGACAGATTATGTTAAGGGTGTTTGGATGAAGGAATACACTAAAATCGGGTTGGATATACAGGTCGGGTCGAACTGTATTACTAATTCAGGCCACGAGTCATGTAAATGGGTCAGGTTAGGTCAAGATCCGAAACATGGGTTGGATGTACTTTTGGTTGGGTTAATGGGTTAAGTCTTAAGCTATGGATTGATTTATTTGGGGTGTGGGCTTAACTTGTGGGTGTGGGTTAAGGAACAATTTGGGCTTGGACTTAAGTGTTAAGCCCGTACACATAACAAGTGGGGCTCGATTGAAGTAAAAGTAGAAGGTTGTCTTCTTCAACCTCTTTCCCACCGTGGAAAATAGTTACGGTTTTGAGAAACCCAACAAAAATCTAAAGATCGAAGGCGCGATATGCCACAAAATTACAGCTAACTTATCGACGTATTTCAAGGATTCTGGTTAAAAGAAATCGTACAAAAAGTCACAGACGTTGCTAGAATGTTGGCAAACCATGATTGCAACTCCAACAATTTTTGTTTCTCCAGCGATCTTCGGTTCTGATACCAAATTGATGGCGAGCGACGACGTTCAAGATTAAAAAAAAGGTAGAATCGCTCAACCTGGTAAGGAATCACTCCTTGGTTGAATAATCACTTTTCAAAAATTAGGATTTCACACCCTAAGTAATATATCTTATTCAAATCAATCTAAAAACGTAGAGAGTTTCTCCCCTTTACATCCTAATGAATCACTCCTCTAAAAAGCCCTTTTTCTAAAACAAATAACTAGTAACATAAACAAAGTCTTAAACAAACTAAACAATCCTAAACGAATTCTACTTAAAATAAACCTAATGGAGAGTCCACTACTCTGTGTTTGAGACGGTGTAATTTCGTGGCTTGCCGTGCCTTCGGTCTTTAGATTTTTGAGTTGGGTTTCTCAAACCCTAACTGTTTTCCACAGTGAGAGGTTGAAGAAGACAACCTTTTCCTTTTGCTTAAAATGAGCCCCACTTGTCCCAAATTGTTCCTTAACCGACACCCATAAGTTTGGCCAAAACCATAAATAGATCAGTCCATAGCGTAAGACCTAGCCCGTTAACCGAATCAAAAGTACATCTGACTCGCGCTTAGGATCTTGACCCAACCCGTGACCCAGTTTAGTAATACGATTCGACCCAGCCTGTATATCTGACCCGATTTTAGTTTATCCCTGCATCCAAACACCTTTACCGTAATTTGCCATATTCCCATTCTGTCCTACCCCCATATCCAAACAAGTATTGTTCCTATTTTGCCATATATCCAGAACCAAACACTCATTTGCCCTAACTAATTTAGTCCTCATCCCAATCCTAACACAGTTAAAAAGAAATTATGCGCTAAAGAAGTGATTCCATATATGGCACTAATACAACAATGAATGTTCCAGAAGATTTTGTTTCAAAGATGGAGTTAATGATAGAACATGGTAACGCACTTGGAAATATTTTCAACAAGTTAGACCGTACTTTTATAATGTTTGAGCGTAAATTGAATTTTCTCATTAATAGTCAGGGAGTTGTTAGAGATCATGGTTCTTGTATTCAATAACAAGAGGATGATCATCTCGGTGTAGAACATGGAATCTTACCTCAAGGTGATCATCAAGATGTGTCATATATTCAAAGGAAAGAACTTTTTCAACAGAATCCACCATTATATCGAGAAGCAAGAGTTGGTTTTCATCCTCAACAAGCTGAACAAGATTATGTTCATGAGCACAGAAGACGACGTTCTCGTGATAGGAATCGATACAAATAAAGGTGTTCGACTTGAGGTTCTTGAGTTCTATGGTAAATATAACTCAATTTTTTTTTCTGGATTGGATTTCAAGTCTAGAAAGCTTTTTCATTTGGCATAGATTAATCGAAGGGAAAGATTCAATTTGCTATTGCTAAAATGAAAGGACCAGCTCTACTATGGTGAAGGCAACAAGATATATATCATAGGACAGGTCATTGAGAAGTCCAAATTTGGGAAGAAATGAAAGTTACTTAAGGCCATGTTTCTACCTTCTGACTACAAACAACGTTTACATACTCGGTTCTGAATGTTACAACAAGGTATGATGTATGTGGAAGAATACACAATAAATTTTATTAGTTGTCGACATGTGCAGAGTTTGAGGGAGATGAATAGATACTTGCAGCTTGTACAAATCAGGTTTGAACCCTCATAACTAAACTTGGCTTTCTTCCTTTTCGGTATATACAGTCGAAGATGCCTTCCACATTACCCGACAGGTTGAAGATTTGAGGAGGTTCGCTTTTAGGAAGCATGTGAATGATCATGGACCGTATGATGAGAAAGCTCCTGAGAAGCTTGCATCTATTGTTGATCAAGGCAAGAGTATAGAGAAAGAAAGACCCAAAAAAGCAGATGAACGACAATGTTTCAAAATGCGGAGGACGATGTCATTTTGCTTTTCACTATCCCAGTAAGCAAATTGCTCTCATGGAAGGAATGTCAGAAGAACAAGGAGAGCAAGAAGGTGAATGAGACTACGAAGATCTCGATGCTGAAAAAGGTAAAAAGTCGTACTTGAATTAATGTTGGAAAGGATGTTGACCATAGAAGCACTATCAATTGAATAAGAAGACTAGAGACGACACATCTTTCAAACTACAATGAAGTGCAAAGATAAATTATGTATTTTAGCCATTAATATTAGTAGCGAAGGAAACATTAAATCGAAGTCGATGGTCGATAAACTCAAATTGACAACCAAACCACATCCACAACCTTATGAAGTTGCTTGGGTGAATGATGATTCGAAGATCAAGTGATACACGATAAGGGGGGATCTCATTATGCGATCGAGAGGATAATGAGAGAAGATGAAAGAGAGAGATATGGATAGAAGGATAGGAGAATACCTTTGGCTTCGCATCAAATCAGCTTGGCTTCATACCTAGAGAGACTAGCTTCACACCATGTTTTACATTCAAAGGAGATTTTTCAAGAGTTTTTTTTTATTTCTTCAGTCATCCTTAAAATCAAAGGTTACATCACTATCTATAAGATACTAATTGAACTTTCCTAATTCTAATCAAACTAAAATAAGAAACTCCTACAATTCTACTACTTAATCAATCTCAAAAATCCTAATTGGAAACAAAATCTAACGTTAATTATAAAATCTTAATTAAACTAAAATAAATCCTCGTGGGTTTCACTTGCTTGACTGTGCACTGATTCGGTGTCGCAGTGGACCATCGTAGTAGAATGCTTCTGCATCATCAAGATCAATCGAAGATGTTCGTTTTGTTCTCGATTGGATCATATTTTGATGAAATGTGGTGTGATGTTCTTCCAATGAAAGCAAGCAGATTGGATGGTTGAAAGAGTAATAAGTGTGAAAAGAAATTAGCCATGTGGAAGAGTTCTTAATGGAGATTAGTTTTCCTGTTTGAAAAGGCAATATGATTAATTTCAATGGGATTTTGTGTGGAGAAGTTTCATGCCATGGATTTCCTCTCATATTCAACTAGTTGTTACCAAAGATGCCCAAGTTTGTGATTCCTTTGTCAAGAGCAGTGAGTGCGTCATAACCATTCTCTATAAAGAAGTTGATTGCACCATGGTATCTCGCAAGTATGGTCAAGTGAACCTTAGAACTTAGTGTAAAGCTTGATCTTTTGATATGTATGCCAATAGATGCCAATGAAGAAGTTATTGGCAGGGAAGTTTTATATAGGCATTCTTTTATATTGGAAATGTTTGTTCAAAGATTCATTTCCTGCACTTTTGGGCTGTGTTTGGTTAGCATGAAGTAGGTTTTCCCAGAAGTGTCACTTCCTAGAATCCACTTCCTGGATTTTTTTATTTTCACTACTTGGTTGACATTAGAGAAAATAAAAAAATAGAGAGGGAGGGTTTGAGGAATTTGTCACTAGGGAATTTGTCAGAGGGGTCCGATTTGAGGTTGGGGCCGGAAGCAGAATCAGATTTTGGGAGGATACATGGTGTGGTGATAATCCCTTTCAGATAAAGTTTCCGGAGCTATACTCTTTGTCCGATCGGAAAAATTGGTTTATTCAGGATTGTGCTCAGAATGAAGGGGTAGAATTTGGGCTTCAGAAGAAATCTTAATGATTAAGAAATTGATCTACTTACTAGATTGCTATCCCGGTTGCAAGCAATCCACCTCTAGCCTTCTGTCCTGGATAAGAGGATTTAGATTTGGACTAAAGGAGGGTCGTTTTCTGTCCGTTTCTTTTACATGGCGTTACAAAGTTCAGATCACTCTCCCTTACCTGTGTATGATTTGGGGTTCCAAGATTCCTTCTAAGGTGGCTTCTTTGCTTGGGAGGCTTTCCTTGACAAGATTTTAACAGTAAATCATTTGATTTCTAGAGGGTTCATTATAGTTGATTATTGTTGGATGTATAAGCACAATGGGGAATCTGTTGATCATCTTTTGTTGCATTGTGAAGTGGCTAGGGAGGTCTTGTCCTTGTTTCTTTCGGAGTTCGGAATGAGTTGGGTGATGTCGACATCTCTTTTGACTCTCTTTTTAAGATGGAAGTCCCATGCTCTCTCAACTAGAGGTAGCATTTTACGAGGATTCTCCCTTTTGCGATTATATGGGGTCTTTGGAAGGAGAGAAATTAGATAGTCTTCAAAGGCAAGCACGTTGAGTTGAATGCTATTATTCTCAATATCAAGGGACTGGTGTTCTTATGGTCTAAGTCGTTCCCGGAATGTAGGGGACTATTCTTTGAAGACTTCGTCTTCCGGTGGGTTATGCTATGTACTAGGGATGAAAATTAATTGGGTGCTTGCTTGTTTCTTTTGTTTCCTTAGCCTTTGCCTAGTGTAGGTCATCTCAACCTCTCTAGCTTTGGCCTGTTTGTTATCTTTTTGGCGTTTGCCCTTAATAAAGCCTATACTTGTATTAAAAAAAAGGGTGGCGTTATTTGCACACACCTTTTTTTTGAGTGACACCCACATCTTATCTGCACATACCCAAAGTTGTGAGGAAAAAAAAAAAAAAAACCGAACGAAGAGGAACTCACCACCACTACACCACCACCACCACCACTACCTCCCTCTCTCTCTTACCTGGTGGTGGGCGGCAGGCCTCCTCCTCTTCTTCTCCGGGCAGCCTCATCTTCCTCTTCTTCTTCTTCTCCAGGCAACTTCCTCTTCCTCCTATTCTGTGTGTGTGTCTCCCTTCCTCCCTCCATCTCCCTCTCCCTATCTCTCTCTTCGTAAAAAATAAAAAATTTCGCTCCGTATCACCATGTCCACCCTGCATTACCGATACAGAGCAAACTTTTTTTTAATTTTTTTACGGAGAGGGGGAGAAAGAGATCTCTCCCTCCCTCATCTTCCTTCTCCTCCTCTTCTTCTTCTTCCCCTCTCCCTCTCTCTCTCTCTCTCTCTCTCTCTCTAAGAGAAGAAGAGGAGGCCGCTTGGAGAAGAAGAAGAAGAAGAGGAGGAAGAGGAAGAAGAAGAGGAAGAAGGGGAGGCCGCCGGGAGAAGAGGAGGAGGCGGACCTCCTCCTCTTCTTCTTCTCTATCAGTGGTGGAGTTTTTTTGTTTTTGTTTTTATTTTATTTTTTTTATTATTTTATTTTTTTGTAACTTATTTGCACACACCAAGAGGTGGGTGTCACTCAAAAAAAGGTGTGTGCAAATAACGCCACCCAAAAAAATATTGGGAGACGGAAAATCGACTTACTCTTTTTCAAGAAGAAAGTCGCTTCTCCTTATTTTAGGGGATTTGAGAAGTTAGTTTTCCATGGGGCTCATTTCTCCTAATGAACCAAACACTGGGAAAACGACTTTTTCCTGGTTTTGGTTTTGTTTTCCGGGAAAACAAGGTGAACCAAATGCAGCCTTGGAGACCTGATGAAGTAGCCAACTTGTTTGCAGCTATAAGTCGGGTTGTCGTTTGAATGTTGGGAAAGCTTGCCCCTTATTTTAAAGTTATAATTGTATCTTTCTCTTTTAATAAAGATTGTTATTTATCATAAAAAACTGTGTTAATTGTACAGGTCATGGAACTAGAGTTCAAAAAGTTGGAGGATACTGTTAAATCAATTCACGAGGAGATGTTTTATCTCCGCGAGAGGTATGCCTTTCAGAAAAATTTCCTTCCTGGAAAATTTCTAGTCACCAAACATTTATTCTTTGTTTTGCATTGCTGTTTTATTGAGATGTCAGTCTTATATGTACTCAATTTTGATTTTCCCTTTATTTTTGAGTGTTTCAGGGAGGAAGAAATGCAGGATCTGAATAGAGCAACCAATTCTAGAATGGCCTGGTTGAGTTTCCTTTCGCTCTTCATTTGCTTATCGGTGGCAGGCTTGCAGCTATGGAATTTGAAGACCTTCTTTGAGAGGAAGAAGCTCCTGTAGAGTGTTTACATTTTCCAAATGCAATTTTTTCTAGTAAGGCTCTGTATGGTGATCAACAAAAAGCTTTACAGAAAAACGATTTGTATGTTAGAAAGTGTTGATACAGAGAAAGTTTTATGACATTTATACGTAAAAATCATGTCTAGAAAATTTATTCAGGGCATCCATACAGAGCCTAAAAGTATACTTCAAAATTTTTATTCATGGGAATAGGCCAGAGAAAGAATTAGCTTTTATAACTTAATGAATGTCGGTGTCACAATTCTCTTCCATGTTATCACAAACTTTCTTGACCTGTATTTATCTTTTGGGGTTTGGGGGAAGGGCAGGGGTGAAAATCCTCTTTACCATCCTAATTCATTCAGTTCTCTAGGATGCAGTCACCGGCCAAACTTGAAATGTTTGGTGCATATCCATTAGACTTCATGTTCTTAACCATGCCCTCAAGAACCTCATAAATCTCCCTCTTCAGAGGGTGACTCTTGTCTGCAGCAATAAACTCATGGACCCTACTTCCCACCTTGATCGAACTGCAACCTGGAAGCCTTCGTTGTGTTATCCGATCTCTCACCACTTCCTTCTCATCCCACATGCCTGCAGCAGCATAGGTGTTGGACATGGTAACATTGTCACCAACATGTCCAGGTTCTAACTCAAGCAGCCGGCTTCGAACATTAGTTCCAAGCTCAATGTTGCCTTGGAGGCTACATGCACCAAGCAAGGTGCGCCACACAACTGCATTTGGCTGGATTGGCATGTCAATGATGAAGTCATATGCCTCTTTTAGTAGCCCTGCTCGGCACAAGAGATCAACCATACAGCCGTAGTGAGAAATTCGGGGCTTCAAGCCATACTTCTTGCTCATACTCTCCAAGTGATGCCAACCTTCTTCAACAAGCCCTGCATGGCTGCAAGCCATTAGAACTCCGATGAATGTGATCTCATTAGGCAGTATCAAACCACTCATGTGATCACCATCATTCTTGTTCTTGTTCTTATTTTTCATTTCTGCGAAAAGTTTGAGAGCTTCTTCTGCTTGCCCATGCACGGCATGGCCCACGATCATGGACGTCCAAGTTGTGACATCCCTTTGGCTTACCCTATCAAACATTCTCTGGGCAGTTCCAATATCGCCACATTTTGCGTACATGTTTATGAGAGCATTGTTCAGGCAGAGATCTGCCTCAAATCCTCGTTTACGACGAACATAAGCGTGGATCCATTCTCCCATATCTAGTGCCCCAAGATCTGCACAAGCAGAGAGAGCAACCGTTACTGTCACATTGTCTGGCTCCACACTCCCCATTTGCATCTGCATGAATAGCTTGAGAGCTTTATTAGGCTTTCCGTTGTCAACGTAAGCAGAAATCAATGCAGTCCAGCAGACAACATTCCTGGTGGGGATTTCGTCAAACATGCGGTGCGCATCATCAAGATTCCCCATTGCTGAATACATGTTAATTAAAGTTGTTTGAAGGAAAATTACGTTTTTGAAGCCGAGATGTACGATAAGAGCATGGATCTGTTTACCTTCAATTGTGCAGGATTTCATCGTGCACGCCTTGAGGGCAAGAAGAAACGAGAAGCTATCGATGGAAGAAGTGTCTCTTCTCCATAAGCTTCGGAAGAGCAAGAGGGCCTTGCTGGTGGATTTGGATTTGATGTACCCTTTGAGAATGGTGTTTGATTTTTTTGGTCTGAGGTGAGAATGGAGGTGGGCTTTGTGTCGGACAACTGCAAGTAATAGGGTCACAGTTGTTTGGAGCAAAGGGAATCTGTTCGGGTATCTCATGTCCATACATAGACTACCTGATGGGATGTTTGGAGCAAATTCTAGAGCTCTGCAGCAGTACTTGTTTTCGTTGTTACAGAACTGCAAAACCAGGAAAGAGTCCACTGAGATTCATGCCCAGATAGTTGTAAATGGCTTCACTCAGAAGAATTACATTCTTGCAAAGCTGCTATCATTCTTTATTGCCTCCGGGAACCTCCTACATGCCCAGCAAGCTTTTGGGCAGATTGAAAACCCAAGCACAATTGTGTGGAATCAGATAATCAGAGGCTATGCTCGGAGTGAGACTCCACAGGTGTCAGTTCAGCTCTACAATCAAATGGAAAGAATGGAAGCCAAACCCGACGGATTCACGTACTCGTTTCTTCTCACTGCTTGTGCAAGACCATCCTTCTTGAGAGAAGGGGAGCAGCTACACGGGCGAATTTTGTTGAATGGGTCATGTTCAGATGTCTTTGTGCAAACGAATCTGGTTAACATGTATGCCACAGCTGGAAGGGATGCCCGTGTTGTAAAGGCGCGTCGAGTGTTTGATGAAATGACTCAATGGAATGTCGTGACGTGGAATTCAATGCTTTCTGGGTATTTAAGGTCCAGTGATGTTGACGGAGCACGCAAAATTTTCGATGATATGCCAGAGAGGAATGTTGTCTCATGGACAACTATGATTGCCGGCTGTGCTCAGAACGGGAGGTGTAAACAAGCCTTGGCATTATTCCGTGAGATGTGCAGGGCCCATGTGGAGATGGACCAGGTAGCGTTGGTAGCAGCACTATCAGCCTGTGCTGAATTGGGAGACTTGACCTTGGGGAGGTGGATTCATTCCTACATTTATGAGGCTTCACACTTTAGGAACCAACCACGGTTGCTGTCCCTAAACAATGCGCTGATACACATGTATGCAAGTTGTGGAGTGATTGAAGAAGCTTATAGAGTGTTCAAAGAGATGTCAAAGAGAAGCACTGTGTCCTGGACAACCATGATCACGGGATTCGCAAAGCAGGGTTGCGGAGAGGAAGCGCTTGGTGTCTTTCAATGGATGCAAAGTGTGGGAGCAGAGGAAGGAGTAAGACCAGACGAGATAACCTTCCTTGGGGTGCTGTGTGCCTGCACCCACACAGGGCGGGTTGACGAAGGCCGCCATTATTTTGAATGCATGACACAAGCTTGTGGAATTGAACCGGGGATTGAGCACTATGGGTGCATGATCGATCTGCTTAGCCGTGCAGGTCTGTTTGACGATGCACTCAAGCTCATTGAGACAATGCCCATGGAGCCTAATGATGTCCTTTGGGGTGCTTTGCTTGGTGGTTGCAGGATTCACAAGAATGTAGAGCTTGCAAGCCATGTGGCTCACCAACTAGCTGTGGAGCTCGAGCCAGATCAAGCTGTGGGCTACCTTGTGCTCCTGTCAAATATTTATGCTGCTGCTGAAAGATGGGATGATGCTGCCAACGTGAGGAGGAGGATGATTGAGATGGGTGTGAGAAAGCCTTCTGGCCGCAGTTGGATCCAAGTGAATGGAGTCATCCACGACTTTGTGGCAGGGGACTGGACACACAAGCATGCACTTGCCATCTACGAGATGGTTGGAGGGATCACAAGACAGACCAAATTGGAAAACCATATGCCGGATACATTAGAGGCGACATTGGAGAGGGAAGGAGCAGTTTCTCTATCTTCATAGTGAGTAGTAGTCAATTGCATTTGGATTGATATGCATCCATGACCCGTGAACACTCATTCAGATGATGAAGTATCTCCCGGTCTATTCCAATTGCTATTACATTGCCAATTTGGGTCCTGTCTTGATTAAACGGTATTAGAGATGACAAGGGTTCATTCTGGGATGACAATGGAATAAAGCAACCAAAAGAGTCATGAGGTAGAAATTAAGCCATATAAAACCATGGTTTTAGGTATCAACTGAGACCAAAACATGATCCAAAGGGGACTGACTTGCCCGAGACAGTCACCTTCCTTATGGACAAATCAGTGCTGAGACCTGGTTGACTCACTCAAGTCAACTCGTTCTTAGCCCTGGACGAGTCAACCCCCCGAAACAGAGTTTAAAAAAAAATGATTTATACCGAAGCTTGCTTCAAGTCTTAATGAAGTGCAAACTGGTCTGGAATTCCCATGGTGAACGAGTGTTGTAAAAATTTACAGTATAGCACTACAAGTCATATTTTTAGCTCATCTGTAATGTATCTTAACTAATCATAGCATTTTTTTTGTTGGATAAGCAATGTATCATGGCATATTCGTGAAAATGTGATACTTTTTAGTGTATATACTTGTAAAGGCAAGTTAATTGCTTTAAACATCATGTTTTTAGGTTATTTATGCATCAAACACAGTGTAGAGTAAACGTATCAATACATATCTTTCTATGTCAAAGTATATCAGTGATTTTCCATTGTACCATACCGTATTTATACATATGATGTTTCAAACCTGCGGCAAAATATAAGAATCTCCTTTTAAGCACAAGAATCCAGAAAGTTCAGGACTTTTTTCAACTGCGCACAATAGTTTTAATCTATTACAATTTTAAACCCAAAACTTAGATTGGCCCACCACGTCCACCTAGCTACCTATGCCTGTCAAGAAAAGTAGTTACTTTTTAGTTCATTAAATGTTCTTCTCCACCAAAAACTTAAAAAGTTCGTTAAATGCCCGAACGACTTTACCAACTTACCGAACAGACATCTTCGAACAAATTTGTTCTATGCAGGTCTCAAATCCGCCACAATGCTCTAGCCAACCGAGCTGATAGGCCAGCAGTTAAGCTCCCCCATTACCCCCTTCCTTCCCTAATCAACCTCGTAGTTGCGGGACAAAGCATAATTCAATTTAGCTACAAGCAATATCAAAAGAGAAACTACAGGTACGCATCAAATTTCTAATGCGAGAAGACATTGTGATGGATCAAAAACCTCTCACATTGTACAGAAACAAAATATATATTTTTATCAATAAAGTATAGATTGCCATTTATCATAAACCAAGCAACAAATATGATTAATGCAAAAGATGGGAAAAAAAAAATGGACAGATGAACTCACATACTTCGGGCGACAATACCCTTCCCCCACGTAACTCTGCTCCTGATACCTTGGAGACTCTTCTTCGTGCGGCCGCTCGTAACTGGGTCTCTCATTAATGGGCCTCCGAAACTCCTCTTCCTACCGCTCATTTAACCGGGCCTCCCTTATGTCTCCGTGGCGGCTCCTCGTACATGGGTCTCTCAGTCGTCCCATCCCCGCCATAACTCGGCCGGTTCATCCCGCGCTGGAACCCATAACAGGTTGCGGCTTCGATCTACCACCGTAACCGTAGTCGCCATCACCACACCTTCCTCTTCATGTGGCCTGCCAAAGGGGGGGTGTGGGGAAAACTTCTGTCACAACGCTAGACAGAAGCTTCTGACACAACACAAAATGCGAGCCACGTGGCACACGCTTAGTGGTAGCGGACCGTATGGATGTTTGTCGGTGAACGTATAAACCAAAAATCAGCCTGATTAGTGATTTCCAACCTTTGGATCTTTGCACCCAAATAATGCTCAAATTCCTACCGTTAAAATCAACCCATGCAAATAATTTCAATCAAATCGCTTAGAAATTACTAATCAGGTTGATTTTTGGTTTATAGGACTGGTCAAACATCCATACGGGCTGAATCCACTGAGTGCCACGTGTATCGTATCGTGCGTTGTGGCAGAACCATCTGTTACAACTGCGACAGAAGTTTTACTCGTTGGGCCTGGGCTTCATCGGGGCCTACCTGCTGTACTCGGTCAGCGTAAGAGTAAGAGGAGTAGCTGGGCCTCTCGTAGTTGAAATTGAACGATGAGATCGGGAAGAAGATCTAATCGAACGGTGGGAGAGGTCGGCTGACGGTTAGAGCAAGTTAGTTATCCACCTCCGTACGGGATTCGGATCCTACTTTTTGAAATCGTCCACGGAATCTTCGCCCTCCAGTACGGAGTACAGTTCTGTCACAGCGCAAAATGTGAGCCACGTGGCACACGCTTAGTTGATGCTGACCGTATGGATGTTTGGCCAGTCCCTCAGTAGACCTACAAACCAAAAATCAGCTTGATTAGTGATTTACAACCTTTGGATCTTGCATCCAAATAACGCTCAATAATGCTCAAATTCCTACCGTTAAAATCAACCCATAAAAATAACTTCAATCTAATCGCTTAGAAATCACTAATCAGGCTGATTTTTGGTTTAAAGGTCCACCGAGAAACTGGACAAACATTCATACGGTCACGTCCACTAAGAGTATGCCACATGGCTCGTATTGTGCATTGTGACAGAAGTATCCGTCACAACGCTGTGGCAGAAGTTTTACTTCGAATACGCCATAGATTTGGTTCTTTGATTGCTTGCTCTCTGCGGGCCTTTTGTTACACGTACATCAAGGCCTAAACCCAACCCAGGTTCAAAGCCTGAAGGTCCGGGGACCAACGAATTTTTTCAGAAAAGATTCGCTGGCCCTGCCAAAACGTTTGACACGTACAAGGCCTAAACCCAACCCAGGTTGATCCCTTGGTTAGTTGGTTAGGGACAGAGGGTGCGTTTTAGATATTTTGGGAGGCCCCTCCAAAGTTTGAAGGTTCCGGGCCAGTGAATTTTTTTCTGGATACGAGGAAAGATTCGTTGGTCCTGCCAAAATGTTTAACACGTACATAAAAACCTAAACCAACCCAGGTTAATCCCTTAGTTAGTTGGTTAAGGGTGGTTAACAGAGGGTCCGTGTTAGACATTTTGGGAGGGGAGGGGGACCTTTAAACTTTGAAGGTTCACCGCCAAAATGTCTGACACGTACATCAAGGCCTAAACCCAACTTAGGTTAACCTCTTGGTTAGTTGGTTAAGGTTGGTTAACAAAGGGTAAGTGTTGACATTTTGGGAGGGGGCCTAGAAACCAAGGAATTTTTCCTCAGATACGATGTCCGAGTAAACCTTTGGATGACACCTGCAATCAGCGACGCGCGCTAACTGCAACCAATATGAGCCATGTGCCACATTCTTAACATGATACTGACCGTACGGATGTTTGGCCAATCATTGGGTGGACTTATAGACCAAAAATAAAAAACCAGGCTGATTAGTGATTTAAAACCTTTCGATCTTTGTACCCAAATAATACTCAAATTCTTAGGGTTAAAATCAACCCATGAAAATAACTTCAATCCAACGCTTAGAAATCACCAATCAGGTTTATTTTTTATTTTGTAGGTCCACCTAGTGATTGGCCAGACATCCATACGGTCTAAGAATGTGTCACGTTGCTCGTATTGGCTGCAGTCAGCGGTGATGTAATATAAGTTGTCCACCAGATAAAATCACGCCTCAAAAAGTACTGAAATCAAATGGCTAGAGATTAACAATCAAGACGATTTTGGTGTGTAGATCAATCAAGAGGTGGGCTAAACATCCGTCAGGTCAGTGGGCCCAGATGTCAGCGGGGAGTAACTAAACAGTGCTAGCTTACGCCAAAAGCGTGAGCTACACCTTGTCACATCGCGACTGATCACTCTGTAATATTTGCTGGATTCTCCTCGATTAGAACTCCGACAACACAGCACACAGCTTGCAGCTTGCAGCTTGCAGCTTGCGAAAGGCCACAAGAGAAAATGTATTCCAAGTAATGAGATTCCGATTCCGATTCCAATTCCAATCCCAATCGGTCTCTCCTCTCCGCGTGTTCTCTCACTTTCTTCCTTAAACCAAAATTCAGAAGCAGCAGGAGAACTAGATCGATAGTCGAAATAAGAATGGCTGCTCGGGTACTAAAGGTGGCACAGGACGGGAGTGGAGATTATGGGACGGTTCAGGAAGCGATCGACGCGGTCCCACTCTGCAACACATGCCGCACGGTGATCCGCGTCGCACCGGGTGTTTACAAGCAGCCGGTGTACGTTCCCAAGACCAAGAACCTCATCACCCTCGCTGGGTTACGCCCCGAGGACACCGTCCTTACCTGGAATAACACCGCCACCAAAATCGATCACCACCAGGTACCTTATCTGTATTTCTCTTACCCCTTTTAATATTTTTTATTTTATTTTTATCTTTTTGCTAGATTGATCTTCGTTGCCCTCTCTTTAGGGTTCTCGCGTAATCGGAACTGGGACGTTTGGATGCGGGAGTACCATTGTCGAGGGTGAGGATTTCATAGCTGAGAATATTACATTTGAGAACTCCGCTCCTGAGGTAAAATTGGGTTCTCTCTCCAAGCGCGTTGAAGTAATTTTTTTTTTTTTTTTTTTTTAAGATTCTTCTATCTTACAGGGTTCGGGTCAAGCCGTGGCAATTAGAGTAACTGCTGATCGTTGTGCGTTCTATAATTGCAGGTTTCATGGGTGGCAGGTATACTTAATCCTGTTAGTTTGTTGAGTTTTAAACACGTTGTATTAGTTTCAAGTTTCTTTGAAATACTGGACCGTGTTGAGAGAAATTGATCGTAGAAAATATTGGACTATAAGCTAATGTATTTATCAATTGGTAAGAATAATGGTAAAAGTTATTAACGCTCAGAATGATTTGCATGTTGGTGTCTGAAATTTCTTAATTAGATAGAAAAAGATGGCAAGCGAATTCAAATACTAAATGTAGAACGGAAAAGTTCAGAAACTCGATAAATCTATCATTCAATTTCATTACTAAAACATCAGAAATGTGAAAGTGGAAATGAATCGTTCCTGAAGCAATACACAAACATTATTAAGTTCTATATTTCTTCGCTGAAGACACTCTAGCTCCTTGTACAAAGAAATGTTGTGCTTTCTGTACAAGGAATACTGGTTTCAATCCTAGCTAACCCACCAAAAAGGGTGCTAATATTGTGTTTTACCTATAAAAAATAAGAAAAAAGAAACCTAATACAGGGTTTTCTTCCCATTTTATGAAAATATAAAAAATGTCATTTGTTTTTCATTAAAGATATTTCTTAGTGGACATTGCAGTTTGATAACTTCGGGCCCGTCTGGCAACACAAAAAAATAACTTACTGACTTTTTTAAGCCAAAAAGTCGAAAACATAGTTTGGATGTGTGTCATGTTTTTTGGATGTGTGTCATGTTTTAGCTTCGGAGAAGTTAAAAAGTAACTTAAAGGAGTAGCTAAAAAGTTTAGCTTCTAACTTTGAGAGAAGTTACTTCTCAAATATTAGGTGCTCAGTCAACACTGTTCTCTAAAAAAAAAAAAGGAGTTGGTCTCCCTCTCCCAAGAATCCTAGCTAACAGTAAAGGTTCGTGATCGATCAATCTTCATCCGGTGATGTAAACACTCTCTCTCTCTCTCTCTCTCTCTTCCCTCTTTACTCTATTTCTCTCTGTTCCTCCACCTCATAATTTTTCTCTAGATTGTTTTTATCAAGAACTAAAATTGTCCTTTTGGCTCTAGATCTATATCTTCTTACTGCTCTAGATCAATTTTTGTTCAATTTTGACTAAAATTTCAGAGATTTCTTCTTCCGATCATTCTGGAAACCCTAATTTTCGAAGAAAAAGGTCGATCGTTAGAAAACCTTAAGATTTTGAGTGAGCTAGTATGACCTTTTTTGAAAAACGAAAACCTCTTAAATGATGAAGGATCTATGATTTTTCTCATTAAAAACAAAGAAAGGCAAAGCAAAAATAAAGTTACATACGGTGTAGCGAGAGAGAATGTCTAAGAAGAAAGCTTTCAGCGGCTACACTATGATGTTGAAAGACTTTCATTCTGGTTCCATCCCTTCTAATCTTCCGCTCCCTTTTGCTCCTTGAGTGTAAGTTCCAACCTTATTTATTGATTAATTTTGTTGGTCTCATTTCTGAATTTTTTTCCCATTCTTTTAAATTTTTTTGGTTTGATTATATCTCAGATTAAGCTCAAAAAACATTTTTAATTTATTTTGTCCATATCTGTATGAATATTTGTTCTTCGAATCCAAAATCTAAGGGTTGAATTCCACTTTTTACTTCGTTTTTTGTCAATTTAGTGTGTTTTTATTGGTTTTGTTTTTGAATTTTTTGTTTTGTGTTAGCATGCACGTCTTGGACATGTTTCGTTTCAGTATTCGAAACTCTTATTTCCTTATTTATTTACTTTTGTTTCTATGACTAACTTCCATTGTAAAACTTGTGAGCTTGCAAAACACTGTCGCTCATCTTATTCACGGGGCCATCGTTGCTTACTTCCTTTTGATATCGTGCATTCTGATGTGTGGGGCCCTGCCCCTTTTGCCTCACTCCTTGGCTTTTGTTATTTTATTAGTTTTATTGATGATCATACCAGATATACCTAGATTTACCTTATAAAAACCAAAGATGAAGTGTATTCCATCTTTCAAAATTTTCATAAGATGATCCAGACAATTTGGTGCTCAAATCAAACACCTTTGCACTAAGCAAGGGGGTGAATACATGTATGGTGGTCTTTAGCATTATTTGGCTGCCCATGGGATTGGCCATCAGAACTCCTACAGCTACACCCTTCAGCAGAATGGTGTTGCTGAAAGAAAGAATAACCTTTTCTTTGAAGTAGCTCGCTCTCTTCTTATTGGTAGTCATATGCCTAAATTTTTTTGGTGTGTTGTCCTGACTATTGCTTTCCATATTAATTGCATGCATCACCTATCTTGCATTTTTGCACTTCTTATTAGATTATTAAACCTGATTGCCCCTTATTTGTTGTTCCCTCTCGTGTGTTTGGTTGTGTGCTATGTTATCATTCTTGGTCCCAACCGCACTAAATTGGATCCCAGGCCCTCAAGTGCATCTTTCTTGGGTATTCTTCTTCCCGTAAGGGGTATAAGTGTTACCCCCCCACTTCTAAGAAGCGGTTTATCTGCACGTCACCTTCTAAGAGTCTCTTTCTTTTTTTCTCATGCCTCTCTTCAATGGGAGAAGAGTTGTAGAGACTTTCAAATGGCCCTCTCCCTCTTCCTATTCCTCACACTATTTTGGTTGAGATGACTGATCGGCCTACTATGAGAGTTGGTAGAAACTTTAGTAGTGCTCAAGGGGAACTTAAGGTCTATACTAGAAGAGGGAGGGCCACAACTGATACATGTCCAGGCGTACTAGTTGTACCATCCTTGGATCAAAGTAATACTACTTCCTCTGAGCCTTTCGTATCGTTACTTCCTACTGATGTGTGTGCCCCTGATCTTCCTATTGCTCTTCAAAAGGCTAAGAGTTGTACCCAACACCCTCTTAGTAACTTTGTTTCATATGAGGCCTTGTTCCAATCTTTGTTACCTCTCTGTCTACCATTCCAGTTCCTTCCTCTGTGACAGAAGGGCTAAGGCATCTTAAGCGGAAATGCTTGAAGAAATGACAGCCTGGGAGAAAAACAACACATTGGAACTGGTTGACTTACCTAGGGGAAGAAACCAGTTAGCTGCAGATGGGTCTATAAAGTGAAGTGCAAGGCAGATGGGTCAGTAGAAAAGTATAAGGCTAGATTGGTAGCCAAGGGATACTCTCAAACTTACAATATTTACTATGTGGAGACTTTTGCTCTAGTTGCAAAGATGAATTCCATTAGGATGCTTATAACCTTGGCAGCCAACCAGTCGTGGTCTCTTCACCAACTCGATGTGAAGAATGCATTCCTTTGTGGAGACCTCAAGGAGGAAGTGTACATGATCCCTCCTTCAGGTTTCCTACCAGCAGGAGGTGACAAGAGGGTCTGTAGATGGAAGAAGTCATTTTATGGACTAGAGCATAGTTTGAGAGGTTTATCAGTGCAGTCACGAACCTGGTATACGTCAAAGCCAAGCAGATCACACTATGTGTGTTAAGCATCAGGGGAAGAGCACTACTGCCCTCATAGTATATGTTGATGACATCATTGTGCTAGGCAATGATGTTAAAGAGGTTGCTAAGTTGAAGAAATACTTGGCTGGCGAGTTTGAAACAAAGGATCTGGGGCCTCTAAAGTATTTTCGGGGC
Source organism: Euptelea pleiosperma (assembly GCA_035048495.1). Lineage (NCBI taxonomy): Eukaryota > Viridiplantae > Streptophyta > Magnoliopsida > Ranunculales > Eupteleaceae > Euptelea > Euptelea pleiosperma. The sequence goes on from CM068543.1 coordinate 17,446,947, forward strand.
ATAGAGGTGGCTAGATCAAGCTAGGGAACTTTATCTGTCAAAGGAAATATGTCCTAGATCTTCTTAAGGACACAGGAAAGTTAGGGGCTAGACCCGTGGATACTCTTATAGAACAGAACCACAAGCTAGGTGAAGCTAATGGTGAGTTATTGAGAGATGTTGGGAGTTTTCATCGACTAATTGGCAAATTGATCTATCTTTCTTTGACTAGGCCGGCCATTGCATATGCTGTCAGTGTGACCAGCCAATATATGCACTCACCTAGAGAGATTCACCTGGAGGCAGCACAGGATTTTGAGGTATCTCAAATCCTCCCCTAGTAGGGGACTACTCTTCAAACATAATGGTCACATGAGAGTAGAGTCCTAGACTGATGCAGGCTAGGCAGGTGTCAAAGATGACAGAAGATCCACATCATGTTATTGCACCTTTGTTGGGGGCAACCTTTGTGACATGAAGAAGCAATAAGCAGCCAATGGTTGCTCGATCTAGTGCAGAGGCTGAGTTTCGAGCTATGGCTCGTGGCTTGTGCGAGGTGTTGTGGTTGAAGATCTTAATTGCAGAGTTAGGCTGCCCTGTTAATAGTTCAATGAGCCTTTATTGTGATAATAAGGCGGCAATCAGTATCGCCCATAATCCAGTTCAACATAGTCGCTCAAAGCATATTGTAGTAGACATGCACTTCATAAGAGAGAAGATAATGACTGGGGAAGTTTGTATTCCATTTGTAAAGACCCACGAGCAAGCGACAGATGTATTCACTAAAGGAGTCCCTTGTCATCAATTACATAGTTGTCCTAGCAGGTTGGGCATGATAGATATTTACTCCCCAACTTGAAGGGGAGTGTTGTCAAGGGTAGACTTGTAAATACCCTCTCTTTGTAACGGCATTCTTGTTCGTGGTTTTCCTTACTATAAATAATACTTTTGGAGTCATATGACATACATGCTCTCTAATCCTTTCCAGATTTGCTCTCTTCTCTCTCTTCTCTCTCATCTCTCACTTCTTCTCTCTTCTTCCTTGCTTGAAACCCTAACCCTAGATTCAACTAATTCAACTTTTATCAGGTGGTAATGCACGTGGATGATTTGTGTATGACTTTGTGGTAATGGAGGTCATGAGCCAATCAGACCGATCGTTGCCCAATGACCAAATGGAAGTCATAAAGATTCCAGAGCGAAGAGAGAACATGTTGTTTTATGCATGTTGTGGGTGCACCATGTTCTATGGTTGTCTCATTTGGACAGCTATCTTTATGTTATTTTTGATAATTATGTTCAAATAATGCTTTGGAAAAAGTGATGTAAACAGTTTCTATATGAATGTTCTGCAATGTACTTGGGATTATATAATATTTTCTTTTTATATTAACTGTCAATTTATAATTTAAAAAAAAAATAAAAAATTCAGCATCAATGATAATGGTTTACGGACTTGGGTTGACCCTTACATTGTCTGTCTCAGTCAACCGATAGATTGTATTGTATAAATTGACTTTTTTGTCATATCAATGCCAAACTGAATTTTTGACTTATAGGTCAGTGTTCTGCCATACTAACTTTTCTTGAAGTCAGAAGTCGACTAGTAACTTCTACTACAAGTATGAGTGCTTCTACTTCTCGTTCCCAAATGGGTTCAATTGACCCTATAATAAAAAAAATTCAACATTTTAAAGACAATCCGGAACTGACAATAATGGACTTAACCTTTCTTTTTTACTTGTGTTTTTGGCTAAAAAGCTTCCATTTTTCCTTTTATCATGTTTATGCAGGATACACTGTATTTACATCATGGAAAACAGTATTTGAAAGATTGCTATATTGAAGGAAGCGTGGACTTCATCTTTGGGAATAGTACCGCTCTTTTGGAACATTGCCATATCCACTGCAAGTCAGCGGGATTCATAACTGCACAAAGTAGGAAATCTTCTCAGGAGTCAACTGGCTATGTGTTCCTGAGGTGAGTGGTTCCCTAGTATTTTGATTATTGGTTTAAATTTTCTTAGTATGGGCGATTGTTTTGAATCTATTAATAATATTTTACCAACTGAAGGTGTGTAGATTCGTGGATTAGTCTAAATTCATGTTGTAAAATATTTTGGTTTGTCCATATCAACCATTGGAAATTTGGCAAAATGCATTTAGGGTCTATTTGGTCACTCCTGTCTAAAAGTGAGCTTTTGTAAATAATCTGGGTATCTTATGTTATACAGAGGTATACACAGTTAATATAAGTTTGACTTGCTTACAAACTTCTTCCTCTTGAATTGTCTTGAGGTTTGAGTAAGGTCTTCTACCGAATGACACCTATGAGTCATATTCTTTATCTGAGACACTGGCCAGAACCATCGGAAATGGAACCTCCCATTAGGTCACATAACTTGTTCTTCTTGCTCGTCTTTGGGTATTATTCATTATTCAAGCTTAGAAATCTTTTTCCTTTTCAATATAGTTACAATGTTTAATTTATCCATTAGAAGCTTGTAATTGGGTATTGGTACATTCTCAATGTCGCATAGCTCCTTATTTAAAGTAAGTGACACTCCATGGTTGAAAAGTTGTGCTTGATCATTGAGAATGCAACATTCAGTGAAGCTTTTACCTACAACCAGATTCTATTTCATTAAATCCACCTCTAAAACCAGTAATTTTATTTCACTTTTTTACTTGGACATGATGAAGTATTTACTCTCAGTCACTTAGTTTTCTATATTTTTAATTTTTAAGTGGAATGATTGTTCTCTATATAGCAAGAAGACCACTTTCCAAAAGATTGTTGTGTCGAAAGGACATTAATGCATCTATTTATCACATGACACGTTTTATGTCCGCCTCCAACATGAGGCTATGTGTTAGTCTGTTTTAGTTTTCTTTTTTTCTTTTCCTGAATCCTCTTGAAACACTTTCTTCTATGTTTCCCTTCTTTAACTAACTTGGCACATAAATAATCAATTTAGATGTGTGATTACTGGCAACGGAGGGACTTCATATTCATATCTTGGGCGGCCTTGGGGACCCTTTGGAAGGGTGGTATTTGCATACACATGGATGGACGCCTGTATTAAACCTGTGGGATGGAATAACTGGGGCAAATCCGAAAATGAAAGAAGTGCTTGCTTTTATGAGTACAGGTATTTCGTGTTCAACCCTCAGTTATCTGCATATTTCAAATTTCTAACAGAGCCACTGAATTGGATAGTTATATTAGCTATCACTAATGACAACCAACTCAATGTTCAAGAACTTGGAACTTGGTAGTGTTGACTTGATTTTGCCAGTATGGTACTGATTCTTTACTTGGAAGATCGGCCAAGTTGATGATTCAACTCAGCCGATCTCTTAAAAATCAGGAAGTTCCCATTGACTTGGCCGTGATGCACTTTTTTGTGATGATTCAACTCAGCTGATCTCTTACAAATCAGGAAGTTCCTATTGACTTGGCTGTGTTACACTTACATTTTCTCAAGAAAATTTTTAAAACGTCACCCTTTGCCAATTGAAATGAATTAACTGGTTGTTATTAGGCAACTTTTTGCTCACATGGAAATATTAGGTACTCATGGGAACCATAAGGCAATGCCATGTGCCCACATGCACGAGGAGTGGGGAGGATGGTGCAAGACTCCAATCTGTGGGTTCTCTGTAGGAGATCTTCTAACCAAAAATTGATCCCATCTAATAATCATAGCCATTTTATGTATCACATTCTTTCAACAGTCAGAAGAAATATGAAGTCCAGGAAAACTGAAAAAAGTTAACCAATAGATCAGATGATTTGGACCATCCCATTGGATCAATTTTGGCATATGATATCTCTTGTGTGGAACCCATTGAGTTGTGGATCCCACGCCTTGCACGCAAGCCAGCTGTCCCACAAGACTATGGGTAGGGCCTAGGCAATGGGTACCTTAGATTTCATTCCAGTTTTTTTGTTACTAAAGAAAGTCTGCTAACTTTTTTTCTCTATTAACCATCTTCTAAGGAAAATGCTGGCTTACTCAGCTTCTAAGCTTCTCTGATACACAAATTTGCAGGTGTTTAGGTCCAGGTAGTTGCTCCCCGACACGGGTAACATGGGCCCGAGAACTGGTGGATGAAGAAGCAGAACAGTTCCTCATGCATTATTTTATTGACCCGGATGCTGAAAGGCCATGGCTGGCCCAGAGAATGGCATTGAAGATACCATTCTCTGCTTAGAGATTATTATTGTAGCTTGCACAGAGAAGATTTCCAAGTCAATATTGCACAATTTGAAGCTGTAAGCTTATGTGGATGATCAATAAAATCAGACAGACTGGCTATATTAAGCTCCAACTTCACCTAGATCGGCGAGACATGATGAGTTACATAGTGGGTCCAATGCCCACATTTATACCTTAACAGATGATCGCGGGGGTGGGTTGTAAGTTATAGGTTTATGAAGTTCTCATGAGAATACTACAGGGAAGTTAATATATTTGCTTGTGGCATATCCTTCAAGTCTGGATAACATTAATATTATGTTTGCAAGATTGCCTACATTTTTTGCAACTACATGTGGGACCACAGTTTTCTTATTGAGAAGAGTTGCTTTGATTTCTAAATCCTTATCAGATAAATTTTTATTAGAGGAGTTCTGTAAAAGATCAATTCTTTTAGTGTTATGTCATTGGATTGAAGACACTCCAGTTTGCTTTCATTTATAGCAAGGGGACTTTCGTTTCCCCCCAAGGCAGTCCAGAGATAAATTTCCATTGCAAGACGGAATCCAGACCCCACGAGATGACGGTGTCAGTCTGACATAAAAAAGTTCAAGTCATTGATCTTGGGAATTATCCCGAGATTGATGATTGAAGCCAAAACAAGAAAAGCAGGCCCCTGGATGCAACCTAATGACTATAAATGAGGATATTATCGGTCTACAGTGACCCCTGGATCATTATCCGACATTCTACCTGAAGTGGATGTGGAATGCATGTCCTCAATCAGCCATGTAGCAAGTTCAAGAGACGTGCAGCCTGCAATGCCAAGTGTATCACTAATCTGTTTGACTAGTACAACTGGTAGGTACAGTTGGTAGAAGATTAGTCTCAATGAGAAATTGAATTAGAATCTCTGCTAATGTGGTAATTGATTCTAGGGATTCTATTCCTAAATATCCGTTAAATACCAGCTAATTGGCATCGATCTCGGCCAAGATCACTGAGATAAACACCAATCAGCTGGGAATTCACCCTCAAGGTCAACGAGACCAACAATAAAAGGTAGGACCCCACCAAGGAGGGGGACTTAAAACCTTATGCCCTTCTGCAGATTCCCCCAACGTAGAGAAGAAATACCATTTCTGTAAGTCCACTTTTCCGTTATGCAAGATCCGCTACTCATATTCTCCTATGTCCTCTACGAGAGAAGATCTAGGCCACAATCAGTCTCTCAGTCTCTGCCATCATGAACTCAGGGCCTCAGTGACCTAGTCAACCTGTTTGTGTAACCACAACCGTCCGACTCAGTCTCTCCTTTTCACCCTTTTCTCAACCATCCGAACAACTGTTATATATCACATGATCATAATCATCCAGTCAAGTTTTTTGACCTAGGAGATCTCCTAGGTGGGGCCCATTGATAAACCATGCCTTATTTTACATGTCCTGATCTTTGTTTATGGCAGGTTCTTGAATATTTCTGTATCAGCGACTCCTTCATAACCAAGGAGACATGCCTCGAGCAAAGGGTGATGAGAGTAGGCTATCATAATTTAATAATCTATTTTGGATGTTAAGCTAGTTCGTAGATCTCTCGTCCACCCTGGGAGAGGGATAGAGAATGGAATGAAGTTGGGGCATATGAAATTGTACAGCGATTATTGTTGATAAAAATGAAATTCTCTCTTGTTTACGAGTCTTTGGTTCTCTTTTCTCTTCTTGTTCTTGTTTCTATTGATTCTGTGATTCTTTAGTTTGGTTGATTGAGTTCATCATCTCTTCCATGAATTCTATCTACTTAGAGATTTCCAAATTTAGATTACAATGTAAATAGGAGTCTGAGTCAAGAGCAGTCAATCTTGGATTGGATTGGATTGGCTCGACGACATGGACCTGGACCTTCAATATTGACAATTGTTCATGGTCCTCTCAAGATAACCGACTACAACAGTAATTAACAAACAACCCATCTTCACCCGAACAACAATCTTTTGCACGCTTCCCAATGCAAGACCAAGCCATATGATGCAACCATAGTGGAGTTCTCCATGAATGAATTTCACAAACTGCAGCAGCATATTATGAACAAGTATCAACCCACAGCAATCGTTCTCAATGAAATATCAGAAAATCGGAAAAAAGTAAACATCCTCTTCTACAGTATCAGATACTCCAGCATTTATTAGAGACAATTAGAACTTAAGTGCTGCCTCTTTCGATGTTTTAGGAGAAGCTATAAATAATAGAAGACAACCCAGAATAAGTAATGCCAATTCCAGCTTATGACAACCATTTTGTAATTCTGGTTAGATGACCTTGATCTGCACCTTGAAGAGCAGCATAAATTATGCTGGGTTGTAGAAATTTGAAGGAAAAAAAAAATGATCAAAACCTACTCCATTCTGAATTAGACACCAAATGCGATGACAGGATCCATAGTGACAGAAGTCAGAATTTCCAAACTTACCAGATTGGATTTCTTCACAACCCATCTGCTCAATCCCATTAAAGGAGCGCTAGAACCTCAGAGAACATTATTTATAGGTTGAACCCATGACATGACTCCCAGCTGTTATGCGTTAAAGATGTTCCAGTGATGATCTGTTGTTAGGCTCTCCTTAATCTTTTCGAGCTTCTTGAGGATCTCTAGAAAAGAAGGTCTCTGGTTCATGTCAGCATCCCAGCAGTGCTCCGTCAGCCTAAACATCCAATACATGCAAAATGAGAAACCACTTGTTCATGCTTCACTTTAAGATACTAACCAGGAACTCTAACAATGCCCAACATCACCAAATTGGGGTGCTGAGGGGAGGGTGCTAATAAAAGAAATGTCTGAGGCATTGCTTCCATGTATTTCCAACGGCAAGGAGTTTATAAAAATCAAACGAGTGTTACCTTCTGTGTCCACAACGGACACAAATGTTGTGTCCTTGACACTAAAGTGTATCTGTGGCCCACCTGTACATCAACCCAGACAGCTCAATTGATGGACCACCTCTTGGATGAGTCATAGACCAAAGTGATGTTGATCTACCTCAATCATCCATTCAAGAGAAAAAATTGGGTGTCCAGGAGTGGTTTTAATGGTCGACGGAGAAGTCAATGCATTGAATGGATAGAAATCATAGGACAGTCTGATCAATATGGCTCTTGGTTCATCTCCCATCCCACGGGTGGCCCACCGATTGAACAGCTCAAATTGATTCATAGGAGACCCATGTGTATGTTTAGTGTGGCCCCCCACAACTTTTTTGTCCTTCACAAACTCAAAACACTTCTAGAGTTGGCTTACTCTTTCAGTTCAGGAAGGTAGCCTTTTGCACGAAACGAGGGTCTCTGTCCATCTGCCACACATTTTGCTGCTTCATAAGGTTCATAATTTGCCAATGGTGGATCCCCTTCAAGCATCTACAAAAGAAAAGTTTAGGAAGCCATGATTTGGAATGCCAATAACAAAAATGTTTCGCTTATTTTGAGAACAGATATATACCAACGTGTGAAACAAAATTACCTCGTATAATATCATTGCAAAAGAGAAAACATCAACCTTCTTATCATATTTTCGATGCTTGAAGACTTCAGGAGCCATATACCGGTCTTTTGTTTCATTCCATGAAAAAACGAGGACAATAAGTTTTAAGCAAGCAAAGATTCTAGTTCCTTCAAAAGAATGTCCTAAAAGATACACTCACAGCTTCCAGTCTCTCCGGTCATTTTGTACACATCGTGAGAGTTCTGAACCTTGATGAGCTTGCTTAATCCAAAGTCTCCAACCTTCAAATGGTCTGCACTGGAGTTGACCAAAAGAACATTCCTGAAAGTTCACAAATTCAGCTCAATCCCAAACAGGATGTGGATGCTGCCCAAATCTTCTTACTGATGGGAGAAAGAAGAAAATCAAGAATTATTTTTTTAAGATGGATAAAGTCTTGATTGTAAGTTTGGTCTTCATTTATCCACTGATCAATCTCCACCAAATAAAGAATACCCTTAATAATTAAGACACTAATTAAGGGCATTAAATCAAAATGCCCTAAGAAAGTTTAAAATAAAATAAAAAGTAAAAAGCTTATATCCCCAACACTTCAAATATAACTCACCTTGGCTTTAGATCTCGGTGAACTATGACATTTGGCTCATTATGGAGATAAGCCATGCCCCTGACCACACAAAATCACAAAATTTTCTATCAGCATGGACATCAAATCTGCTAAGTTACCCTAAATTTTTATAAGCGTCCAACATTTAAAAATGACACTTCCTCCTGATACAAGGAGTTTTCAAATTAGAGAAGTCATTGTTGAGCAATACTATATCGAACGATACACATCTAGGTCACACTTTATAATTCTCGAGGACAAATAAAATTCTAATTCACAATTAGTCCAACTTGCACCAGACATGCTGGATTTTGGGCCCACCAAGTTGACCTCAAACACGGTTGAAAAATAATAAAGCATAACCATCATCAATTTCAGCAGGTTATTATCCTAACTTTGTCTCTTTCATATCAAGATCCCTCCTAATATCTCAATGAAGTGTGTTTTATATTAAATGCCCTGATTATGCAGCCACTTTAATGTGAATACATTGGCCAATTGGATTCATGATTCAGGAGTTATCCAGTATGTTCTATTGGGAGTTTTTTTTGTTTTCATAAACTGTTCTTTGGAATTTATAAGAGATAATAGTTTACAAACTTGAGTACCTGGCAATGTCTAACGCAAAGTTAATAGCTGTAGATGGATTAAGTGAACCCTTTTCCTTAAGGTGCTGATGGAGATCACCCTAAAACAACAAAAACAAAATCCGATTATTTTAAAAAGGTAAGTGCTATAAAGAGCATTTTTGATTTATTTCAGCACCAAAAAAGATGGCATCAAACAGAAGCAGGCATTCATATTACCCCTCGCAGATACTCAGTAATTAACATTAGGGGCTTCTTCTCAGTGACTGCTCCAAGAAATTGGACAATATTGGGGTGGCGCAGCTTCACAAGCAAATTGACCTCGTGCCTGAAGTCCTGGCTGAATCACAAGAGCACAAAACTACTACTAAATTCCAGTAGATCCCAGCAATATTCTCTCAACAACTATTTTATTACATATAAGTATGTTCTTGTAAATGCCTTGTGAATCTGTGGGTCAATTAAATACCCCAGAATCTTGGCCGCACACGTGTCAATATTGATAAGTAAGATAAGTATCTTAATCATGATTAAATCAGTACGATTGACATTCTTACTCAGAACTTGAGATACCCTCCAAAATCATTCCCGAGAAGACTATCTTGTTACTCAGCATATAGCCGAGGTGGTAAGATGCGCCTAACAACCTTGGAGACTATATTCTTCGTAGAATCCAAGTTACGCTACTCTTACTTGGAATAAACTTCTCGGATATCCCAACATATAAGTCGGATTGGTTGAACAGTCTGCGAGATGTCCTGACCAAGATAAACAGGATCTCGCATAATGAGAGAATGAATGAATGACATGACAAGGGTTCGAAATATTGCCATCTAGAATGTTACCCGAAACACTTGATAACTCAGGCACAATGCATGATGTAACAAGTGTCATATCAAGAATATAGTACTCGGGAAAATGGTAACATCAGTCAATACACAGCCCATGCATCATGCCAAGTGATAAAATAAGTATTATATACTCAATCTTTCTTGCTAAATGCTATATATGTATACCATTGAATACACTGTGTGTATGTGTGTGTGTGGGTGGGTGGGTGGGGGGTCCCTTAACATTAAGGTGTTCATACTTTAAGTATCATCCCAGACTGTTTGTAAGGGACCTCGGGAGTTTTATTGTGTGATCAGATTTCACAACTGACGGCTAACAAATTTGACAACCACAAAATATTAAAATGGGAACTGCGTAACCCCGCAAAGCAGTGAAAAAACGGTTGGAAAATAGACACTGTGACACATATAATGGCTCTTACATCACCAATCTATCATCTGAAAGAGATGGAAGAATGCGTTTGATAGCTACTGGTGTTCCACGCCAAGAAGCTTTCAAAATTTCCCCAAAAGACCCCTGCGAACATAAGCTATCATCATCAATAAAAGCAAAGCTTGCAGCCAAAGTAAGAAAAATACATTCAGTAGTACTACATTTGTCCTAGAAATCCAGATATCAACCACCATAAAGAAATTACCTTGATATATAAAATGATGTTAATTACAATTAAAATAAAAAAGTTTGTGCCCTGTTCTTGTATCTGTAAAAACTATTATAGAAATCTGTATAGGCCAAAAGGAAGTGTTGAGGTAGCGTTAAAGACACTTCCTTAATGGAAGACATGACCCAAGATAGAATTGAATAGAGGAATAGGACTTCTGCAGCTAGCCTAAGTAATTGGGACAGGGCTTATGATGATGAGGATGATGGATTCCTACTGCAATAGAACTTCTACATATGCAACAAATTAGAAGTAAATGTGCATAGAAAAAAGATTCAATAATTATTCCATCAAATTGAATAAAAATTGGCATATGTGAAAGCTGTCTAATAAGGACACATGCACTTGTAGGGTTATTTGCCGTGTCAAACACATATTGACATAGACGTGCTGACACATATGGCAGTGTTACCCATTACTTTAATGACTTTTCATTAAAAGAAGGATTTCTAAAAGAGGGTTGGTGTGTTCCATCTACCATACAGTACTTTGTTAAATTGTTAAACACAAACATAGTTGTTTGATAGTCTTCCCTCTTATAAATATACTAATATTTATTATGTTATCGGATAGTTCCATCGCGTGAGGTTGCAAACGAGCTGAGCCTGGGCCTTGCTGAATAGGACCAAGCCCGAAACCTGACACAAGCATAATTCAAATTCATACTAATATTTATTATGTTATCTGATAGTTCCATCGCATGAGGTTGCAAACGAGCTGAGCCTGGGCCTTGCTGAATAGGACCAAGCCCGAAACCTGACACAAGTATAATTCAAATTCAGGCCTGAAACCTCTAATAGGCTGTAACCCCACACCATTGCATATGCAGATGTTTTCTTTTTATTTCCACATATTTATTTCCTCATTTTTATTTACAAGAAAAACTTTTGTTTTAAAAAACTAAAATATTATATGATGATACATGTGCACACATGTCTGTGTTTTGATTTCTTAAAAGCTCTGTGTTGGACACCTTAATGCAGGGGCATTTTCACACCGGGCTCGAGTGGGGCAGCCTGCGTATATGGGGCACACTCGGGGTGGGATGGCCCGTGTGAAATGGGACCCACCAAGACCGAGGGCCTAGATCATGGGCTATGATATAAAGGAATTTAATCTCATGCTACCAACAGTCGCGGCTTTTGGGGAGTGTTGGTTAGATGTCCTGCATCACACCTCATATCTGTGTCAGACATCAACAAATTTCCATGTCATTGTTACATAGTGTGAAAGTAATAAGAGGTAGGCAATGTTTTTTTTATACCATGGGTATCCGAGGTAGGCAAAAGGGGTAATCACTTAACCCCAGAAGAGCTACAAGATACCAAGATATATAAGAAAATGAAAGGCATCACGATTAGAATCCATCAAACAGTGCATGTAATTTTCTTGCTTACAACAAAATTGGGAACCTATACACCGAAATCCGAAGTGTCAGATTCCAATAACCAGGGCCACAGTTTTAAAATTCCAATAAACCGGCCTGATATCAAGCTATCATCAAGAATTTTTTTTTTTTATAGGTATAAAATTTTATAGAAAAGGCAAAGGCCAAGCCAAAGCAGGATACATAGCTATCATCAAGCAATTCACCCATCATACTATAACTTCTGTATATTGTTTCCAGATTATAGAACCTGGTATCTTCTTAATGTACCAATCTTTGGCAGACAAATAAAACACACCTTTCCAATAAAACTTGAGTTTGAGAAATCCAGCTCAGAAGGGTCAATTTCCCAGTCACACTTGTTTGGGAGAGGGGGTGGAACTGGCTTTGGCTCAAAATGGCTGCCATTTTGTCCCTGCAACAGAAACACTTGGATGTAAGGCACGCGCTAGTATAATATAATATAATAAATTAATTTATATATAGATATATATGCACGAAGGAAGACTGATTTTAGTATGTATAGGCAAACAACAAGAACAAGTGCCAACCAATAAATCTGTTTAAGCAAAATAGTCAAGAAGGTAATGGGATATAATACAACTGCACAAACACATGGAATTCTACGAAGGTGTAACCTAAATTAAAGCAAAGATAAGATGAGATGAAAGAAGGTTATTTTGGTTTGAATATACAAATATTTATCATCAGGTTAGGGCCAGTGACTTCAATTGGGTTTGGCCTAATGGACAACTTTCAGAAGGGCCACCAATTCATTTGCATCACCAAATTCATTTCCATCAAAGAAAGGAAAACAAAGTTCATATTACTTCTTTCCCATTTTAGGTCTGGCACCTAAAATTATTGTATCGGTTACCCTATCAGTTAAGTCTCGAGGGTCCATTCAAAGTCTCCTTCATTTGCAACTGCTACAACTGCTAACCTTGGCAGCAACAGAATTTCCTTCAATGCATACTCAAAACTGTTTTAGTGTTCATTGAATATGACCTGAGCTAATTGCCACAGATTTTCTTTATAAAAATGCACTTCATTGGTATCATTGCCATGCCACTCAGGATACTGATAATGGGACAAGACAAACTCCTTCACAAATAACATATTACTGTTGATGAAAGTACTAGAGTGGTGAATGAGGATATGATGAGGGATAATTATTAGCAGGGTGGATGTGTTGATGCTATTGAAGAGGGTTCGGATGATCATCTTTGGAGTCTAGGGGCTTGATCTGTCTGCCTACTTTGACATCTAACTACAATTTAGGGCATGGATCCCAATTCTAGTATTATTTCTTCCATCAAGGGAACCTCACCTCAGTATGTATTTTATCCACATCAGTTGTATGATCACCGGCACTACCATGTATATCAGTAGTATAGTGAAACTAAAACTAAGATGGATATATGACTTCGAGCAGCCAAGTAATTCAATGTGGCTACGAGGGACAGGAACATTATCAAACTCATTATTCTTATATATTGGATCAAAACCAATGACATTTGACCTGTAACATTTCACACCTCACTGTTGCTGTGAATGGCCTGGAATGTGCATTTGAACCATGTTGTGGAAGCAGGATCTTCATTCAACCAATATATACTATTATCCTTCAATAAATACACTTTTTATTAGAGAGGAAAAAGTATCATCATCATCATCATCTAAGCCTTGTCACAACTATGTGGGGTTGGATACATAAATCCTGTATGCCCATTCTACTCTTCCAGCGCTATACCTACCATTAAAGCATAAGTCTGGAAATAATTTCTCACGAAGTAGATGCACATCTTTTTCTGGCTTTCAGCTCCTCTTTTTAGAGCTTTTGCCCTGTATCATTGCACTCCTTCTCACCATTGCAGTCAATGCCCTTGGTCTGGCCTTGTCACACAAGACCAACCCATCTCAATCAACTTTCCTTCATTTTATAATCAATTGGAGCTACTCCTAGGCAGCCTCGGATGCGCCCTTTTTTAGCTCTATTTTTGGTCCTCTCACTCATCCATCTAAACAAATGATATATTTAGAGAAAATACAATGACTATATAAGAAGCACCATTTCCCAATGAACCACGACTTTCTTCTTCAAATAGGTTCTTTAATTAAGTTTCAATGTTAATAGAGGTAAGAAAAGCACAGCTAGATTCACCAAATAGTACTAAAATGACTGAAAGGAATCACCAAAGTACTAAATAGTCAACATCAAATGATACTGATTTTTGCACTAATATCAGAATCTTACATTTGTTTTCTAAGAGGACAAATCATAAAACAAATATGGAAATTGGTTCCACTACTATGATTAGTAAAGAAGCCACTAGCTGTTCAAAAATGTATCAAGTATAAAGAAATAGAACATGGGGGAAAAAAGCAAAGAAAATAAAGCACCCTACTAAAAACTAGTCTTCAATTAGAGAGAGGGAAGGAATCCTTATCAAAAAAGAGAAAGGGAAGGAATCGAAAACATATTGCCATAAGTTACAAGCTGAGTCGCATCATTGAAACAACTAAAGAGAGGGTTAGCAAAATCCCGAACTTACAAAAGACAAGCCACCATATGATTTCAACAACTCGATCATTTTATGTTTCTTAGCTCCTTCAGCATCAGCTAGGGGCTGTCAAGAGGGAACACTAGTTTAGATTACAAGCCAAACGATTGCAATTCAGGATGAGCAAACTAGAAAGACCTGGAGTGAATCTACTATGAGTTTATTTAAAGTAAACTGAGAATACTGAATGTAAACATACAAACATATTAAAAAGAGCATGTAAAAGTTTCAAATTTATTCATCTCTCTGGTGAAGTGGTGAATAAATTTCAGATTAGACTTACAAACCATACTACAAATGGTAAGAAAAACCACAATATTAATCTCAAAGAAAGTCAGAAAGAATAAATGAGAGAAGAACTTTACCCAAAGGGAGGGAAAAAAATCAAAGAAATATGAAATAATTTATCAAATAGTAAAAGTGCTACAAGGCACAAAAAAGTTTAATGAGAAGAAAAAAGTTGTTGTCCATTTTGGCTGAAGATCAGCAAATTGTCCAATTCCATCCTCCTTCAACGACCTTCGAAGTTTCGAGCACTACACCACCTTTCCTCCCACATAATAAATCAATATCTAATTTCACTCTCCTATTACGGCAGCAGTTCCTGAAAGCGTGGCCAAAGGAGATTCTCCAAACCATATATTCTCCCAAATACTATTTTTATCTTCCTTTCTCAACCCGAAACCAAATCCCATTTACATGATTAACTCCTGCAAATTAGGTTTTTCAAGTTTCCCACCTCCCTCATGTGACCAATACAAATATGACTTTTTCATAGTCCCCTAGTTCCTCCCAAAATTTGATGAAGTCATTTCTTAATAGGGCCTTGTTAAACTCTCTAAGTTTTCTAATTGCCAGCTAAAGTTCCATTGCAGTCCAAAACCTCCTCACAAATTGATAAAAGGAACCTGGATTCTCCCTGGACCTCATTGTAAAGTGAATCACTTTGGAGGCATGCCAACTCCTCCATCACCGCTCATGATATATGAATAATGAAATGAAATAGAGCTGACAAGCTCATAAATAGTGTTGTTAGAAATGATTGCTTGGTCGTCTAACTAAGTCTAGGCATCTAAGCAAGAAATCCAAACCCAGGGTGACAAGGTGCCTAGTTTAGATGACAGCGAGCATCTAGGCAGTCAATCTATTACATTTTAATTGTTAAAAGTTTTGAGGCATTTTCCTTGTTTAAAATTGTCACAATTTGATTTTGAATCATAGTATTTGAATAAATTACATGTTCTCATATCTCATTGTCATTTCATGACTGGTTACTGTACTTCACTGATTTATGACATGTGATAGAGAATTAAAATCTAAGATCTACCAATTTTGATCTCTGAATTATGAATTCGATCCCCTTATACAAGATTTTTAGGTAAATGTTATTGGTGGGTCATATTCACATATATAAAAATATAGTGTCATGAACATATTACAAATACTATTTTCCCAAGTCAGTCACTTGGCACTCACTGAGGCTCTAAGGGGGCTTTACAGCCTAGGCTCACTTGACCATTGACATTATGAGAGTAACACAACCTCCTAAAGACATTGCATACTCATCCAAGGAGCCAATTTTCTTCACAAACTACCCCAAAATGCTAACACCAAACTCTTTCCAGAGTTAACTCATATATTGCTAGATAGCATCTAAGGTAGCTGAATCTCTTCAACTAAGAGATAGATGCATAACCAAAATAAGTATGGTGTTCACAAATAACTAAAGAAGAACAAACAATTATCCCAAAGGTCTTCCTATTTTAATTGGAATACTTTTCCTTGGTAATCTTACAAGCAATGCTTACTAGTAGATGGGTCTACAGTCCTTAATATCTTTTTTTTTCTTCCCTTTTTTCAGATAAGTTTCAGTCTTTAATATCTTCAGCACCTTTACTCACCCCATTTCATTTATCATTTGTGCACAGGAGTTCACAATTCTTGGACTTCCACAAGTTACTTTGCCGAGCATTCCAACGATACTTAACACCCACCCCACATATCCAGCCAACACTGTACTTGTTCAAAAGGTCAGCTAATTAAGTTGGAGCTCATCAATAAAGGGGAGACTATTAGAATTGCACTGTCTATGAAGTTTCTGAAATTCTTATTTCCGCGTTATTTTGCACCCGAAAAGAAGCAAAGCGCGCACAAATATTCATAAATCTAATAATTTAGAAGTCGGTTATAAGCCATTGAACAGGCAATTGAATTCAATTCCACGCCTTTCCAACGAAATTGGTAACATGACAACTATAGATGGTAACACGACAACTACAGATCCTAATTACAAAGTAATTTCAAAGAAAATGCCCCTAATTACGAAATTAGGCAAAAAGAACACAAACTGAAAAAGGAGAGAGATTTACTGTGTTCTTCCAGCGATCCTGGGCGTTGACATCGGCGCCATATTCAATAAGGCATTTAGCGACGTCGATCCAACCGTGGAGGGAAGCGACATGTAGAGGAGTCCTGTTGTCGTAATCCCTGGCAAAAACGAGAGAGCGATCTTCTTCCAGAAGCTTCCGGACGGCAGCAAAGTCGTTCTGGTGGGCATGCCAGAGGATGAGCGACGTCCTGCTCACCCGAGCCTTCTCCTTCTGCTTCTCCGTCACCGCGGCTGAGTTTCCCTGAGTCGCCGACGAAGACGACGACCCGCTCCCCCCCGATTCATCCGAATGTCCTTCCTTTCCACTCATGAGTTGCCACAAACAGAGCTGCACAGATCTAATCGGAGAAGAGAACTCTGAGAGATCCTTTTTTTTACTTGTACTGCTCTCTCTCTCTCTCTCTCTATCTCTAGTTTCTTCTTGGCCGTTTGTTTACTGTAAAGAGAAGACTTTGGGCTTTGTTTCTCTTTGATTTGACATAAAATGGAAGGTTTGGTTGGCACACAGGCCAGGCGTAAAGAGGAAACGCGTCTCACCTTCTCAATCTTTCTTCTCTTCTTTTGCCTTTCTACCGTCCGAATACGATTCTCTCTCTCTCTCTCTCTCTGGTGGACCAGTACACCAAAAAAAAAAACAGCCTGATTGGTGATTTCTAGCCGTTCCATTGGAGCCTTTTTCATGGAGTGATCTCACCGTGGGCTCGAAATCACCAATCAGACTCTTTTTAGCTGTGTGGGTGAACCGAAATAATAATGCGGTCCCAGTTTTTCCGGTTCTCATCTCTAGATCTACACCGTAGCTGGTTCTCGAGAGTTACGCTATACAAATACTGAGATTATCCAACGGTTTAGAACCCACGGATGACATTTTCCTCGGGTTGACAGCATCATTTTCCTTTTGCAAATTCCGTGACTCAGACTCGGCGAATTCTACTTTACGACGTGTGAGGGAAAAGTTGA
Organism: Euptelea pleiosperma; assembly: GCA_035048495.1. Taxonomy (NCBI): domain Eukaryota; kingdom Viridiplantae; phylum Streptophyta; class Magnoliopsida; order Ranunculales; family Eupteleaceae; genus Euptelea; species Euptelea pleiosperma. The sequence goes on from CM068543.1 coordinate 17,464,628, forward strand.
TTATCTGGAGCTGTGGATGGCATAAAAATGTGCCACCTGGTACACTTTTGGGCCTACTGACCGTGAATGATTGACCCACCACTTGGGACAAATCTTGCAGACTTAAACGTATGCGGTGCTTTTGCTTTTTGGTGTGAGTGCCCAGAACTCATTGGTTGTGATTGTGTGATTTGCAATCCGATTGTAACAGAAGTTTTACTCATGTATGCAAACATTGTCGGTACGGTTGGATGTCCCTTGAAAAATGTGTTAATTCAATGTCACTACGTTTTTTAACGAGCATTCATTGGTGAATGCGATGATTGCATACTTTTAAGTTACATTTGTCCCACCACTTGGTAGACCCACCTACCAAAAATAGCCTGATTGGTGACCTCTAGCCATTTAATCTGTCTAGAGTATCCAAAAGAAAAATATTCAGATCCAACGACTAAAAAACGTTTGAATCCAACTGTTGAGAGATCACCATGGTTTGTAGGTCTATTGGTGCCGTGGTGAGCCAATCATTCATGTGTCTGTAGGCCCGAAAGAGTGTGCCAGGTTGCGGTCTTTATATACTCCACGGTTAAAGTGCTCCACAGAGTAAATTTGCTCGGGCCAATCCGGAGCTTTTTTTTTCCTTGTGGAATTGCCGGCTGGATGACCCTTAAATGATTGGCCCACCAATTAGTAGACCCATACACCAAAAATCAACCTGATTGGTGATCTCTAGCCATTCGATCTGAGTATCAAAATATAATTTTGTTAAAATCCAGTGGCTAGAAATTACTCAAATTAGAGATATCTAGGCCACACTGGACTCCTAGTTAGCATATCTAGACTACAACTAGTGCACAAAGATGTCCTCTTATAGCTTTATCATACGATCTCGGAGTTTGTTTCAGAGCAAGAACAAAGTTTCTTGACCATGTTGGTCTGCCTCGATTTACTATCTTGGCAGACCCATCTCCTAGTCAGCTAGTCTATGTTGGGTGGTCGATCTATGCAACCATCTTGCGCTGAGGTTGTCTATGGATTCTGGTAGCAGCCCTGTCCGGGTCTAGGATAAGAGCTTGTCCGACTGTTTGGCATGCAGGGGGGGACAAGGAACGAAGAAAATGCTATCCACCCACAAAGGGTCGGGCTCAGGGACCAAAATAAGTGAACCAACAAGTTCACGGTTTTTTTTTTTTTTTTTTTTCGGGTATGGATTCCAAGAATCCAACGGTGGTTGTGCTTTGGCAGAGTGCTGAGCTGGCATTCAAGTTTGCCAAACAGGCCGATGACAGCCTGCAATATGAGCCACTTGGCACACTCTTAGAGGACTCTGCCCATATGGATGTTTGGCCAATCTCTAGGTGGCCCTACAAACCCAAAATCAGCCCGATTAGTGATTCCTAGGCGTTGGAGCCACATATACCCATGGTTTAGGCTTTGTTTTAAAAAATAACCATGAGCATATGTGGTGCCGCGATCATTGGCGCATGGTCCAAAAATCTCCTTTCTCACTCTGAGAGAGTTAAAGGGGGTGAAAAGTTTGTTCCTCCCGTAGTCCCGTGGACACAAGTTGATCCACCAGCTCCCTCAAATGCCTCGTGGCATCCTCTTTAGACCCACTGACCCATCTCATGGTTGCCCTACAAACCAAAAATCAGCCTGATTGGTGATTTTTAGTCATTGTATTCAAAGTTTTCTTTATTATGGTATGGTAAACAGGTCTGCCACCCATGCCATGCCATGGTGAAAAAGATCGGTAGAATCCAACAACCAGAAATCCTCAATCAAGCTGATTTTTGGTGTCTCGTGCTAGACATCCATTTGTCATTGGGCTAGAAGAGATGCTGACATTTTTGGGCTTGTGGATCAAACTTGGTCCAAGCTCCGAGGACCCCTTCTTCTGTCCCCTCTCAGTGTTCGTCGTGGATTTCAAGAATCCAACAGTGAGTGTCAGAGCCCCCCAAAAGTGAAAAAGTGATGCCACCTTGGCACCGACAACCACCATTGGATTCTTGGAATCAATGGCCGAGCACAGAACCACGAGAGAGGTCAGAAAAAAGGGGTACCCTGAGCCCGACCAATCAAACTTTTGTCGCAAACTTTTCTCACTGTCATTGGACGAGTAAACCTTCCCTTTGAAACCACTGATGGCGAGTAAAACTTGCCTGACCACCTGTGGTGTGGTATCTCCCAAACCATAGGCAAGGTGCTTGCCGCCTGGCTTACGTACGGTAGCAAGTCGCATCCGCACGAGCCATAAACTCATCCTCTCCTCCTCGGGTAAACCTGCTTAGGTTTGGTGAGAGCAAAAGAGTAATTTCCTTTTTTCTCCTAAAAAAATAAAAAAAAAAGGTAAAGTAACCCGGTTACCTTTACAACTTATAGATCTTTGCACCCAAATAATGCTCAAAATTCATACAGTAAAAATCAACCCATGAAAATAACTTCAATCCAACGCGTAGAAATCACTGATCAGGTTTATTTCTGGTTTGTAGGTCCACCTACTGATTGACCAAGAGTGTGCCACATGGCTTGTAATTGTGCGTTGTGACCGAAGTTTTACTCCACCTAGGAATTGGCCAAACCAAAGTTTAAAGGAGACTGTTTTAACGGTGTATAGACTGGGGGCGATACCGTTAAAACGGATTGTAGGAGATGGGCAAAAATGAAAAAAAAAACAAATTTTAACGAAATCAACCAAAAAACAAAAGGAAAATGGTGCTGATTTTTAAAATTAGAAATTTTGAAAAATAAAAAAAATGGTTAATAGCCGTCAAAACGAAAAAAGGCCGTTAATTTCTAAGCGTCAAAATGGGTTTTAACAGTTTTTAACGTACCAGTTAGCAATTCGGTAAAGATTCAAAACGAGAAAAGTTCGAGTTTAATTCGGTTTTGGGATAAAAACATCTGGTCAAAAATTCGGTCATTGTTGAAATTTATATTCTTTTAGCCTTAAAAAGCTCGGATTTTATCTATTTTTTCATTTTATGCGGCCATTTAACGTGTTTTTTAATTATTTAAAAAACACACAATCCATGTATTAAACATGAATAATACATGTTTTATTCGTATAATCTAAAAATTCGTGATTTTTTCTGATTTTTTATTTTATACGGTAATATTAAATGTTCCTTAAAAAAAAATCGTGTATTAAACGTGTATAATATGCGAATTTACTAGCTAGGGTCAAAGCATGGTTTTAAAAATAGCCGTTTAAAGGGTAACGCCCCAAGCCCGTTACCGTAAAATCAAGGTTTAAAGGAGGCCGTTTTAACGGTTAAATGGACTGGGGGCGTTACCGTTTAAATGGCCCTTAAAATGGATTGAAACGGCTAGGGCCAAAAATAGAAAAAAATGAGAAAAAATGGAATTTAACGGAATTAAACAGATTTTAACAGAAAAAATGGTGCTGAAATTCAAATTTGAAAATTAAAAAAAAAAACTGAATTTAACTGAAATTAAACGGATTTAACAGCCATTTTTTTCACAAAAATTTCAGAATTAAACTGCTGTTTAAACGATTTTAACGGCCATTTTTTTCAAAACCGATAACACGTGTTTAAACCAAGGTTTAAAGGAGGCCGTTTTAACGATTAAACGGACTGGGGGTGTTACCGTTTAAACGGATTGAAACGGTCAGGGGCAAAAATGGAAAAAATGAGAAAAAATGGAATTAAACAGATTTTAACAGTTTTAACTGATTTTAACGGAAATTAAACGGATTTTAACGGAATTAAACAGTTTTAACGGCCTGATTTTCACAAAATTTTTCAAAATTAAACGGCCGTTAAAACAAAAAACAGCCGTTTTTTTTCAAAATAGATAAAACGCGTTTAAACGGTTTTAACGGAAATGGGCTTGGGGCGTTACTGTTTAAACGGCCATTAAAACCGTTTAAACGGCCGTTTTTAAAACCATGGTTTAAACGATTTTAACGGAAATGGGCTTGGGGCGTTACCGTTTAAATGGCCGTTAAAACCATTTAAAGGGCCGTTTTTAAAACCATGCGTAAAATAATTAAAATCCGTTTTGACGCTTTGAATTTAATGGCTATTTTTTTTTTCATTTTAACCGCTGTTAAAATCATTTTAACAGCCATTAAATTCTGGAAATTTTTGTGGAAAAAAAATGGCCGTTAAAATCCATTTTTTATTTTTTGAAAATTTCAATTTCAACGCCATTTTTTCCGTTTTTTCTGTTAAAATCCGTTAAATTCCATTTTTTCCTTTTTTTTCTTTTGTTTGACTGTTACAATTCAACGGCTATTTAAACGATTTTAACGGTCGTTAAAACAAAAAAATGACCGTTAAATTCAAATATGTTAAAACGTTTTTAAACGGTTTTAACGGAAACGGGCTTCGGGCGTTTCCGTTTAAACGGCCGTTTTTAAAACCATGGGTCAAACCAAGGTTTAAAGGGGACCGTTATAACGGTATAATGGACTGGGGGAGTTACCGTTTTTCCGTTATAACGAAAAAAACACTCAGGGGCAAAAATGGGAAAATAACGGAAAAAAATAGAAAAAACAAAAATGGAAAAAAACATAATATAACGGAAAATAATGGAAAAAACGAAAATAACGGCCGTTTTTTCATTATAACAGCCGTTTTGTAAACCTTGGGTCAAAGATCTAAAGTCGGTGTCTTCTCAGAAATTGCCACGTGTCTTGTTCATGTTGCTTTACTTTTTGTACTTTTATTTTTTCTCATTTTTTTCATTTACTCTCACCAAACCTGAGTAGGTTAACCAGAGGAGGAGAGGATGAGTTTGTGGCTCGTGCCGATGTGAATTGCTACCGTACATGATCCACGTGGCAAGCAGCTTGTGTGTGGTCTGGTAGGATACCACACCACAGGTGGTCAGGCAAGTTTTACTCGATCAGGCTTATTTTTGGTTGGGTTTGTAGGTCCACCTAGTGATTGGGCGCCAAACGTGTGATCGGTGCCCTCTTAAGAATGTGCCACGTGGCTCATATTGGCTGCAGGTGTCAACGAAGGTTTACTCTCATTGCAGTTCATTATCTGAAAAGTCAGAAAACACTTCCCTACCTCGTACACATTACACACTATTCAAATAGAATATTATTCACGGTAGGAAGCGAAAATCACAAATTTTCTATCTTTTCAGGTAAAAAAAATAAAGAGAAAAGAAAAATAGCTGGCCCCGGGTCATAAAGACAATTCAGAAAAGTCGTTAGTCAACCAGCCGATTGGCCTGTGGTCAGTCTTCTTTCTACTTCCTATCCGAGTCTATCAACAAAACCCCACTGCCAAAATCAAAGATAAACAACATAAACGTAGGGAATTAGTTGAAATTTTGATCTTGAGGAGAAAGGAAAACACATGGGAGATGCAGTTCTATCTGCCTTTCTACAGGTTCTGTTTCAACAATTGGCCTCTCCCATCCTAGAAGAGTTTGTATTGCTACTGGGTGTCGGCAAACAGCTGAAGAAGTTGTCTAGGACTCTGTCTAAAATTGAAGCAGTGCTCAGTGATGCAGAGCAAAGGCAAATACAAGAGGAGGCAGTGAGAATTTGGCTGAGGGACCTTAAAGATGTAGCTTATGATGCAGAGGATTTGTTAGACGAGATGGCAACTGAAGCTCTACGATCGAGTCAGGTACGCAACTTCTTGTTCTCTTTTAGCATAGCACCTAAGATTAATGAGGTTATTGAGAACCTGGATGAGATTGCGAAAGAGAGGGAAGACCTTCACCTGAGAGAAGGAGTTGGAGGGAGGAGGCTTGAAATCGAGAGACCACAAACTAGTTCCTTAGTAGACGAGTCTTATGTCTTTGGCAGAAATGATGATAGAGAGAAGATTGTATCATTGTTGCTGTCAGATGATTCCCGTCGAAAAAGGTTGTCTGTTATTCCTATACTCGGCCTAGGAGGTCTTGGAAAGACAACCCTTGCTCAACTTGTCTACAATGATGAGAGAGTTGAGAGTCATTTTGAGCTAAGAATGTGGGTTTGTGGGTTTGCTGAATTCGACGTGAGAAGAATTACAAAAGCAATTATAGAATCTGCAACTGGAAATAAATGTGATCTCTTAGACATGGATCTAATGCAGCGTCGCCTTCAAAAGATCATCAAGGAGAGGAGGTTTTTACTTGTTTTAGATGATGTATGGAATGAGAACTACACTGATTGGGACGTAATACAAGTTCCCTTTAGGGTTGGGGCAGAAGGAAGTAAAATCATAGTTACGACCAGGAGTGAAATAGTTTCTTCAATCATGGGCACGGTCCCTGCTCATTGTTTGGAGGGTTTATCAAATGAGGATTGTTGGTCATTGTTCAAACAACGAGCATTTGCAGACAGGGATTCAAATGCACCTTCAAATTTAATAACAATTGGTAAGAAAATTGTGAAGAAGTGCCAAGGGTTGCCCTTAGCAGTAAAGACTCTGGGAGACCTCTTAAGATATGAAGATGATGAGAAGGAATGGGATATTATCTTGAAAGGTGAAACATGGGATTTACCAGAAAAAAAGAACAACATTTTGCCTATTTTAAGATTGAGTTATCACCATTTGCCTACTCATTTGAAACGGTGCTTTGGCTACTGCTCTATATTTCCTGAGGATTACATATTTGAAAAGGATAACCTTGTCTTGTTGTGGATTGCAGAAGGTTTTATCCAGCCTAGGGGAAGGAAACAAATGGAGGACATAGGTAGTGATTGTTTTCATGAGTTGGTGTCTAGGTCCTTCTTTCATTATTCTCATGTTGATCCTTTGGATGGCCAATCAAGGTACAAGATGCATGGCCTCATCCATGACCTAGCACAATCTGTCATGTCTGACGAATGCTTTCGAATGGAGACTGATAAGGTATGCAGTATATCTAAAAGAGCTCGCCATGTAACCCTCATTTGCAGTGATCCAAAGCCAAAAGATTATGAGCCCTTGTTTAAATCTAAGAGTTTGCGCACATTGTTGTTCTTAGGTGGACACAAATTCCGCATTCGGCAGATCCCTCATGATTTATTTCTAAGATTGAAATGCTTGCGTGTGTTGGATATGAGTCATACTAGTATCACTGAGTTGCCAAACTCAATTGGAAATTTGAAGCATTTGCGGAATTTCGATCTCTCTTGGACTCGTATTGAAAGGTTGCCTGAATCTACTACTAGCCTAATTAATCTACAAACTCTGAAACTGATAAAATGCCTTGAGCTTCTTGAGTTACCAAGTGACATGAGCAATCTAATTAATCTGCGCCATCTCAATATTTCCTACAGCACAGCTTTACTAAGGATTCTTCCATTTGCTAATAGACGACTTCTCGAGTTACCAAAATGCATCAGGAACCTGATTAACCTACGAGATATTGATACTTCTTTTAGTGGAAATATACAAAACATTCTTCAAAATGGCTCTCGTTTGCACACACTCTCTCGGTTGATTTCCACACCACCAGGAATGGGGAAATTAACTAGTCTCCAAACGTTGTCCAATTTTGTTGTGACTAAAAGAAGTGGATGTGGGGTAGAAGAGTTGAAAACTATGGTTAGTCTTAGAGGAGCACTTTGTATTTCGAAGCTGGAGAATGTGGTAGATGTGGTGAATGCCAAGGAGGCTAATTTGAAGAGCAAGCATCACATTCACGACTTGACGCTGCGATGGAGCGAAGAAAATCTCTTCAATTTGCAGAATGAAGGACTGGATGAGAATGTAATTGAAGGTCTTCAACCTCACACAAACCTCAAAGAGTTGAGGGTTGAAAATTATGGTGGTGCCAGATTTCCAAGTTGGATGAGGAATGGGTCACTCTCTAATTTAGTGACTGTTTGCTTATTCAATTGTCAAAGGTGTGAACTCCTCCCACCACTGTGGCAGCTTCCATTCCTCAAATATCTCAAAATCCATGGAATGAATGGTCTGAAACACGTAGGCCGTGACTTTTATGGGGATGGTATGGTTAGAGGCTTTCTGTCATTAGAGATGCTGGAAATCAAGGACATGCCTAATTTGGAGGACTGGTCTGGAGTAGAGGCAGGTGGATTCCCTTGCCTCCGTGAACTTACCATCTGGGATTGCCCCAATATGTGGGAATTGCCCCACCTCCCTCCTACCCTGAAAATTTTGGAAATAGCAAATTGTAAGGGAATGAGTGCTCTTCCAGCAGTCCCTTCAATTCGGAACTTAGTGCTTGGACAATGTGATGAGATGATATTGAGTTCCTTGGCTTACTTCCCATCCCTTTCCTCTTTAACTATTTCTCACTTTCCCAAGCTGAAATGTCTTCCGGATGGGCTACTGCAACACCTAGCATCACTTAAAGAATTGAAGATTAGCGACTGCGATGAGTTCACAACTTTGCCACAGGAGCAAGGGCTGCAGAAGCTCATTTCACTTGAGTATTTGGAAATTTGCTGTTGTCTCCAGCTCAAGTCCTTGCAGGATGAGGAATTGCCCACCAAACTAAAGTCTTTCCGAATTGTATCATGTCCTAACTTGATATCCCTTCCCAAAGAGATTCAAAACCTCACTTCCCTGGAATTTCTAGAAATTTGGAAATGCCCTCAACTCTTATCATTGCCTGAGAATCAACTGCCCGACGCACTTCAAGTTTTGTGGATAAGAGGCTGTCCCACACTTAGGGAACGTTGTCAAAGGGAAGGAGGTGAAGATTGGCTCAAAATAGCACACGTCCCCAACATAAGAGTCGATTTAGATTGGATTCAACAACATTGAAGACTTATCTATCTTTTATCATATTTGCAAACAAAAGAAGAGGTAAGCATCCAGGTATGAACTACTTGTTGAAACCTTTTCTTTTCTTTCAAGCTACATGACAAAGCTCTCTTCCTTTTCTCCTCTTTTAGATTTTATAGACAATATGAAATTCTGGACAATATGGAATAGTTATACCTATCACTTCTCATATCAACCTGTTGTGAAATGGGAATAATAGTTTTATAGATCTTGCATATCAAGCATCATAACCTTTCACCAAGTCCGTATTTATATTTAGGTGGCTGTTTTAGTTGTATGGGTTGCAAGTGGCATGGTATTCAATGAAAGACTGTAATCTATTACGACAGTTTACAAGTACTGTCATAAAAAGTGAAAATATCACTATAAATTAATAAAAAGTGCAAAAAAATGTAGATTAGGTGTAGTCTGTTTGAGAAAGAGTTAACCAAGTCACTTGGATGTAAAGTCCACCACATAATTAATTGCTCATAACTCCTGAGTTCTTAGACCATACTTCGTTGTACTTGTATGATCACTGTGGCTGATTTATCATAAAAGTATGAAATTCTAATATAATGTAGCCAAATTTGATAAAATAAATTTAATCAGAGAGAGAGAGAGAGAGAGAGAGAGAGAGAGCTGAAATTGAGCTGCCCATGTGAATATGGTCTGATCGATGTTCGTTATATGAAGCTGTAAGTTAAATATCTCATTCATTCTTGCTTTACGATATAATCATGATTAGTTGGATTTGACAAATTCCGAAAGCTAATCCTTACTCCAATGATGTCTCGGGAGCTTGGATGATGTTTGGATGACATGCTGTATTTAATCTTATAACCTTGCAATCTGTTAGCAACTCTAGTTTTCTGAATGACACATTGTTGCTTTGTGTACTAATAACTCTATATTAGTTACATTAAGTGAACCAAGCATCATTTCTGATTTGCCCACTACAAAGGCGAAACGATGAAATGCTGCACTTTATTTTTTTGGCAAGTATAAATGATTTTATTCGATCAAGACAATTAGAGGCTAAGGAAGCCTACAGTCTAAAAGAACTTTCATATCACCTCATTGCTCCTTGTGAAATGTCATTGTTGATTACCGTCTTAAATGTTATTACCGTGTACAAATCAGGACAATGAGGTTCCTAGAAATTTCCCAAGTGATTAGTAAAGATTCTATAGGAAGTATGGTGCATGTAACATATATTATCCATTCCCTTTAGTAACTCAACATCTTATGCTCCCTTATCACTCTTTGGCCTACATGGTTTGCGACCATCCTATGTGACAAAGATGCAAACACAAATGTTGGTTTCTGATACCGACACAAAGTGTCAGACACTGATCCCCCACAAACCCAATGCGCCGACGCATTCTTACAATTTACTCCATATGTTGAGAGATATATCTTTTAAAATACTTATATTTAATGTCAAGTGTGCAATATATAAAGAATGTATTTATGTAGCTAAGCCGATATACATTAAAATCATATAAACAAGAGTCGAAAACAAGATATTTGAATAAATTGAGATTTGTTTGAGAAGTGTGACAGCATATGCCCAATGGTGTCCCATTTATGTCTGTCAAGAAGCTAGGAGTAGCGAAGCATTCCTTGACCTAGCAGATCAGATTTTCCAGAAAATTCATACCATGCATTATGTGAAGGATATAGTCCCATTCTATTGAGTCGAAGGCTTTATGGAGATCAATCTTCATAATCATATTGGATGCCCCATTTTTCCTATAAAATCCTATGGAAAGTTCATGAGCAAGAAGGATGTTGTTAGAGATTTGTCTTCCTTTTATGAAGGTGGATTGACTTTCATCAACAAAAGAATCCAAAACACCTGGAATTCTGTTAGCTACAATCTCAGAATTTGTATAGAGCATTGCAAAGAGAAATGGGTCTGAAGTTGCTAAAATTTTCAGGCCATAGAACTTTGAGAATGAGTTCAATAAGAGTTGAATTGATTTCACTGAGGAGCTTTTTTTATCTGAAAAAAAATGTTGATGTCTTTGATGACATCATGGCCAACGATCTCCCAGCATGTTTTGTAGAAGAACACATTGAAGCCATCAATACTAGGGGCTGTCATCTTTGTCTGTGAAAATGACTTCTAAAATTACTTATTGAGTAATATCTCTACCAGCACTTTGTGCGTCATTGTGTTTTCTTTTAAGCTCAAGATCAAGGAGCAAGGTGGCTGTTTAGGTTGCTGCTCACGAGGAGATTTGAGAAGAAATCAGTGGCTTCGATATGAAATTTTATGCTAATTTGTGATATGCCATCCTCTTTTGTTATACATTTAATCATATTCTTACTTCTCCTCTCAGCAATTGCTTTGTGAATAGGGAATCCCAATTTTGTTATCACAATACAGGCTCACTGAGCTAGTAACATGGAATCCCAATTTTGCTCCTAAGATCTTCAACCACGGCATTTTGTATAAGCCACGAGGCATAGCTCGAAACTAAGATCTTCATCTATCTTCAACCACAGCATTCTGCACTGGATCTAGCAACCACAAGTTGCTTCTTGCTTCTCCATATCACAAGTCTGCCCCCAACAAAGGTGTAATACCCTAAAGTGGATCTTCTGTCATCCATGGTGTTGTCAGGTACCTACTTGTAATATCTTATATTCTACAAGGGGCCCTTGTAATATTGTAAAACTTCACTTAATATATATATACTGGGTGAAATCGTGTAGGCTATTCTAAGCTCTACATGATTTCTCTTCTTCCCCCAATTCTCATCTCCTCTCCTCTCTTCCATCTCTAACCCTAATCTCTTATCCTGGTTACGATCCAAGATTACAACATGGTATCAGAGCAGGTTATGTAATCATGGCTCAATCCTAGAGGTCTGAAGAACCCTAGGGATTGCGAAATTCGATGCGAAGGGCTTTCCAAAGAAGGAGATCATCTCCCATGGATAGCCGCAGGCTTTAGAAGAGTCTAAAACCCTAGCCGCCCACTCCAAAAGGTTGGAGAAGTTCTCCCAGGCCTAGCCACCCACTCCAGAAGCCTGGAGAAGAGCTATCAGGCATAGCCGCCCACTCCAGAAGGCTGGAGAAGAGCCACCAAGCCTAGCCGCCCCTTCCAAAAGGTCAGAGGAGACCCTCTGGACCTAGCCGCAGGTCTCAGAGAGCCCAGAACCTCTCCCTAGTGCTACCGCACCTATCCAGGAACCTTTTTAGGTCCCCGGAACCATTCACAAGTTTCCCGCGGGTGGTTTTTTCTCCAATAGAAAATCTATAAAGGAGTTGTTCCAAAAAGGCTTTAAAAATAAAAAGGTGATTTGCACCTCCGCAGCAGCAGTTCGGGTGATTTCTTATCAGCAAAGTCTTCTCTACTACCATGAGTACATCTGAGGAGTCATCTTCTGCCAAGTCAGAGATCATCGTTGCCCCACCCAGTCTGGGAAGTCATGGTGATCACAGCCCGGGCCTACATATCACTACGGTGAAACTCAACGGGACCAACTACCTCGCATGGTCTCAATCTGCCAAGACATACATCACCGGACGAGGCAAAGTCGGCTATATCACTGCACCTGATTCCTCCGATGCCACGTTTGAGAAGTGGGAAGCGGAAAACTCGATGGTAATGTCATGGCTGCTTCACTCCATGCATCCATCGATCAGCACAGGCTTCCTCTTTCTCCCGACTGCCAAGGATATATGGGACACTACATCTCAGACCTACTCCCAATATGGGAATTTTGCTAGGGTGTATGAACTTCAGCAGGAGATAACACATCTGAAGCAAGGCGATCTTCCTTTGAGATCATACTACGTTGCGTTACACAGCAAGTGGGAAGAGGTAGATCACTACCAGACCTACACCCCTGCATGTACCAAGGATGCTACGGAGTTCCGGAAGATGATTGTGCGCAGACGCATATTCGAGTTTCTTGGCAGCTTGAACCAGAGCTGTACATCTTGGGCAGAGATCCTCCGCCGTCAACCATTGCACAGGTCTACTCCTACATCCAGAGCGAGGACAGCAGGAGAAGAGCCATGAGCTCTAAGACAGATGCTGATGTTCCTTTATCTGAGAAGTCTGCCTTGGCCACTCAGAAATTGAGCAAACCCACATCCAAGAAGGATGGGGATCTTGATGATTGTGATCGACTCAGATGTGATCACTGTGGCAAGCGTCGCCACACTCGGGAGACCTGCTGGAGTCTTCATGGTCGTCCGCACAGTTCTCTGGGGGGAAGCAAGGCTCCTCAAAGAAGCCCTCTGGTAGCAAACATGGAACCTCAGCCGCTCATGCCACCAGTCAAGATTCCTCTGATGTGACCCCTTCCTCTGGGCAATCCAACACCTTCTCTAGCATGGACATTGACAGGCTTCGACAAATTCTTACTCAGCTTGATGGCCCTTCCCTACCTACATCATCCTTTGCTCAGACAGGTACATCCCATTCAGCGCACCATGTGTCTACGGCACCCATTGGTCCTTCCTGGATCATTGATTCTGGTGCCTCCGATCATATGACTGGTATGCCATCCCTTTTCTCCACCTATAATATCTACTCGGGTAAGGACAAGGTTCGCGTGGCTGATGGCACCTTCTCCTCTATCTTAGGGAAGGGCACTATCTCTGCCACACCTACTTTGTCTTTATCCTCTGTACTTCATGTTCCTAAATTCACCACTAACCTGCGTTCTGTTAAACTGCAGTGTTACCTTTTTTCCTACTCACTGTGTTTTTCAGGACTTAGAGACGAGGCGGATGATTGGCAGTGGTCGTGAGGATGGTGGATTGTACCTGCTCGATAGCCAGCCGACTTCATATTCTGTTGCACATCAGTCTAGTGCCAATGTCAGTAGTTCTAGCGTTAATAAAGACATGTTAATGCGATAGCATAACAGGCTAGGTCATTTACCGCTTTCAATCATGAAGAGTCTATTACCTCAGTTTGCGTCTATTCCATTTTTTGAGTTCAACTGTGAAACTTGTGTACTTGCAAAATAATGTTGGGTGTCTTTTCCAACCAGTAATAAAAAAAGTGCGTTTCCTTTACAGCTTGTGCACTCTGATGTTTGAGGACCCAATCCCACCACTTTTATCTTTGGTTTTCACTATTTTGTGGTTTTTGTGGATGACTACAGTCGTTACACTTGGATCTACCTTATAAAATCAAAAAATGAGGTGCATACTATCTTTCAGACCTTCCATAAAATGGTGTGCAATCAATTGGGCACCACCCTAAAAGTCCTACGCACTGACAATAGGGGGGAATACATGTACAGTGGCCTTGCCTTCTACTTTGAGGAGCATGGAATTCTTCATCAGACTTCATGTACCGATACACCTCAACAGAATGGGACCGCTGAGTGAAAGCATCGCCATGTCCTGGAGGTTGCTAGTGCACTTCTTCTTGGTAATCGGGTACCCAAGGGTTATTGGGCTGACGCTGTGTTGACGGCATCCTACTTGATAAATCGGATGCCCTCTCGTGTCTTGGGGTCGAAGTCTCCCCTTTCACTCCTGTTTCCTTCCTGTCCTGTGTTCTCCATTCCACCTAAGGTCTTTGGTTGTGTTTGCTATGTTCACGCCCATCACAGGAAGGACAAGTTAGATCCGAAAGCTGTTCGATGTGTGTTCCTTGGCTATTCGTCCACTCAGAAGGGATATCGGTGTTTCCATCCCTCTACTCATCGTCGGTTTGTTTCTCTAGATGTTACCTTTTTTAAGAGTCTTCCCTTCTTCTCAGTTGATCGGACTTCTCTTCAGGGGGAGATTGGGAGTATTGACGAGAGTCCGATACCTCCACAGGGGGAGATTCCTCAACCAGTACCCCTTGATTTGCCTGATGAGTCTCCTGTACCCTTGTCCTTATCTCCTACTGACACTGTGCCACAGGATCCGCAGCTGAAGACATATGCCAGACGACGTCAAAAAGAGAAACAGTCCACCATCCAAGCTCATTGCCAGGAAATCCAACTCGATCCAGGTAATCGTGTCCTCAGTGATCCTCATGATGATATGTCTGTTGCTCCTTCTACTATCCTTCCCATAGACATTGATGTACCTATTGCTCATCGGAAGGGTGTTTGGAACTGTGTTACCAAGCACCCTATCTCTCACTTTGTTTCCTATCAACAGCTCTCACCATCTTACATGGCATTTGCTACTTCCCTATCCAGTGTCGCTCTGCCATCCGGTGTCTCAGATGCCCTCAACCAGCCTCAGTGGAAAGCAGCCATGCTAGAGGAGATGACAGCTCTAGAAAAGAATGGTACTTGGGATTTGGTTCCATTGCCTAGAGGAAAGAAACCCGTGGGGTGCAAGTGGGTATATACAGTGAAATACAAAGTAGATGGAAGCATCGACAGGTACAAGGCCTGTCTTGTTGCAAAAGGGTACACACAGACTTATGGGATTGACTACCAGAAGACGTTTGCTCCTGTGGCCAAGATGAACTCAGTTCGAGTTCTGTTATCTCTCGCGGCAAATTTTTCTTGGCCCCTCCACCAGTTGGATGTCAAGAATGCCTTCCTCCATGGTGATCTAGAGGAAGAGGTCTATATGACAGGTCCACTGGGGTTCAGTCCAACTGGGAGTAAGGAACTTGTGTGCAGATTGAAGAAAGCCTTGTATGGGCTTAAACAATCACCAAGGGCTTGGTTCGAGAGGTTCAGTTCCGCAGTCAAAAAGATTGGCTACTCGCAGAGTCAGGCAGACCACACTCTCTTCATTAAGAGAAGTCAAGGTCGTCTTACTGCTCTTATTGTGTATGTGGATGATATCGTGGTCACGGGAGATGACCCAGATGAGGTTTGCAGATTGAAAAAATACCTCGGGATAGAGTTCGAAATCAAAGATCTAGGAACCTTGAGATACTTTCTGGGCATCGAAGTTGCTAGGTCAAAGCAGGGTGTGTTCATCTCATAGAGAAAGTAGGTATTTGATCTCCTTCGAGAGTCAGGAAACTTGGGAGCTAAACCAGCCGATACGCCTATAGAGCAGCAACATCGGCTGAATCCTATTGATGGGGATCCCATTACTAATACAGGCCAGTTCCAGAGACTTGTTGGGTGTCTCATCTACCTTTCGCTGACACGACCAGATATTGCATATGCAGTCAGTGTCATCAGTCAGTTCATGCATGCCCCTCGCTCTCCACATCTTGAGGCAGCATACCGAGTGTTACGCTATCTTAAGGGGGCTCCAGGGAAGGGTCTCCTGTTTAGTAAGAATGGACACCTGCGAGTTGAAGCTTATACAGACGCTGACTGGGCTGGTTCAGTCACTGACAGACGTTCCACATCAGGGTACTGCACGTATGTGGGAGGTAATCTGGTGTCTTGGCGCAGCAAGAAGCAACCAGTTGTCGCCCGCTCCAGTGCCGAAGCAAATACCGTTCTATGGCTCATGGTGTATGTGAGCTTCTATGGTTGAAGACTATGTTCAGTGAGCTCGGATATCCTGTCAAAGGGTCTATGCAACTGTATTGTGACAATAAAGCAGCCATCAGCATTGTTCATAATCCAGTTCAACATGACTGGACAAAGCACATTGAGGTAGACCGTTACTTCATCAAAGAGAAGCTTGGTCAGGGACTTATTTGCACACCGTATGTCCATACCGCTGATCAAGTTGCAGATGTGTTAACTAAAGGTGTTACTGAAGGGATCTTAGAGCACCTGTTATCCAAGCTGGGCATGATAGATATCTTCACACCAGCTTGAAGGGGAGTATTGTCAGGGACCTACTTGTAATATCCTATATTCTACAGGGGGCCCTTGTAATATTGTAAAACTTCACTTAATATATATATTGGGTGAAATCGTGTAGGCTATTCTAAGCTCTACACGATTTCTCCTCTTCCCCCAATTCTCTTCTCCTCTCATCTCTTCCATCTCTAACCCTAATCTCTTATCTTGGTTACGATCCAAGATTACAACACATGGCACCTATGCAGTCTTCATCAGTATATGACTCCACTCTCATGTGACCATTCTTCTTGAAGAGAAGTCCCCTACCAGGGGCAGATTTGAGATACCTCAAAATCCTATGTTGCCTCCAAGTGGATGTCTCTAGGTGAGTGCATATACTGGCTGATCATATTGACTGCATATAAAAAGTCTGGCCTAATCATATATATATATATATATATATATCAATCTCCCTACTAGTCTCTGAAACATGACAATATCAAGTGATTGAACATGACAACATCACTTTTTAGAGGTACCATGAACAAAAGGCAGAGCAACGGACTAATCAGAAGGGCAAGGTTGCACCATAGTAGAACCAACAACAGCAACATCACTTGAAGAAGTAGAGTATTGTCACATCTACGACAGTTGTGCCAGCTCAGGGTCATCAGGCTGAGCTGAGGAAATTCGTGGGGAGCTGCTACAACTACAATGAGAATGGACATCTGGCTAAAGATTTTCCTAAGCCTAAGAGAAATGTGCAGTGTCCAGAGAAGGGATAGCAATTAGCAACAAAACAACCGGCTCAGGGTAGAGTTTATGCAATAGTCCCCAGGGATGTTGATACTACTGAAGTAGTAATCGAAGGTAGACTTGCATAATAGGTTTGCTAGAGTTCTCTTTGATTCTAGAACCACGCGTTCCTTTATTGCTTTGTGTTTTATGGTTGCTTTAAACTCATTACCCGAGACATTAGAGATAGCCTTATCAGTTATTACACCATTGGGAAGGTCAACTTCCTTGACCGGATATGTTGATCATGTCCTATCAGTATTGGGGAGATGGATTTGTTGGCTGACTTGATCGTACTCAAGATGTGAGAGTTTGATAAGGAAGCTTTATCTCTTATCTTGAGTTTGAGAAGCAATGGATCGGTGTAGACCAATTATCGGTGGTTTTGAAATTTGTAGATGTATTCCAGGAGATACTAGTATTGCCTTCGAAGAAAGTAATTGACTTCAGTATCAATCTTGTGTAGGGCACAACACTGATATTAAAGGCACCCTATAGAATGTTACCTGCGGAGAGCTGAAGAATCAAATACAAGAGTTGTTGGATCAAGGATTTATTCAACCGAGTATTCACTGTGGGGTGCACCAGTCTTGTTTGTTAAGAAGAAGGATGGGTCTCTTCGGTTTTGCATCAACTATCCTCGGTTGAACAAAGTTACCATAAAAAACTAGTACGTATTGCCGAGGATAGATGACTTGTTTGATCAGCTTCGAAAAGCGAAGTGGTTTTCGAAGATCAATCTGAGATTGGGTTATCACTAGTTGAAGGTGAGGGAAGAAGATGTGTTGAAGATTGCCTTTCGGACTCGTTATGGTCATTACTAGTTCCTAGTCATTCCTTTTGGACTGACTAATGTACATGCCGCTTTTATGGACCTGATGAACCGGTTGTTTAGCCCATATCTTGATTAGTTCGTCGTAGTTCTTGTTGACGACATATTGAGCAGCTTTGAGGTTCATCCTTGTCAACTTGACCCGACCAAAACAGTTTCTATTCCATTCCTTCATTGATCTTTTGAGAATTTTGAGCTTGCAGATGAGGATGAACATGGGATTGCCTGAAACATTTGGAACTCTAAGCTTCTTTGACTAGAGTTTTGAAATCCGGGTGAGTGGCCCATATATTTAGGAACTTGAAGAGCTGGGGTCCCTTCTCTGTTTTTATTTCCACAAGCATTGGGGAGTGATCTGAAATACTTGGAGGTAGAAATTGAGTTTCTGAAGTGAGATAATGCTGCATCCATTCACCGTTACCGACCACTCTATTGAGCTTTGATTGGATCCTTGATTGGGCCATATTATTCCAGGAGAATTTTTTACCACGCCATCTTAAATCGAAAATTTCAGAATTTGCAAAACATTTCTGAAGCTCAGCTAGAGTAACATCATCTCCACCTTGCTTTTCATCCTGATAGAGAATGGTATTGAAGTCTCCGGCAAGAATCCGGAATTCATTTACAAGAGAATATATATTAGTGACGTGGTTATATAGGGTAGTTCTTCTATTTGAAGAATTGGAAGCATAAATACAAGTAATGAGAAATTGCTCACCTTATTGGATGTTAACAAAAGAGCCACTGATGAATTGAGCAGTTTTGGAGAGAAACTTTAAAATCGTAGATATTTGGGTTCCATAAGATCCATATGTGTCCTCCTCCAGAGAATTCATAGTTATGGATGAGGGACCAATCACAAGTAATCCAAATTTTGATTTTTTGCAACTTCAGTTGCCTTACTCTGGTTTCAATAAGACCCACAATGTCCATATCATGATTTCTGAAGAAGTCTCTAACTTCGTTCGGAATATTTGCCCGATTCAGGCCACAACCATTCCAAAAGGCAGCTTTAGTCATGGTTGACAGTTGGGAACATTTTTTGCCATTCTACCCTTTGAGGGTTCGCTTGCTTGAGCTGGAATTTTATGGGGAATTACCTGCTCCACTTTCTGGGGCTTTAATTTTGTTAAGACCCCCGGTCTTGACGTGGCTGAGTTTAATTAAAAAGAAGAAATTGAAGTAAGAAAGAGGATAAGAAAGATAGGAAAGAGGAGAAAGGGTTTAGGTTATTAATTCCTTGCTTGATATTCTCATTGATTCCATGTCTATAAATACATGGACTTGACAACTAATTAAGGAAGGGAAATCTTGCATGACTCGCTAACAAGGAAACAAATCTACGACTTTACTGCAGCAAATCCATAGGATCTTTTATTCAAAAACTTAACAACTAAAGACGACTCCCGCAATCAATGTTGCTAATTAATGATGCCATGTAGGTGCTCCAATCAATGCTGCCACGTAGGCTTTCCAAGTTGGGGTCTCAACATTCCCTCTTCCATGAATGACGGTTTGTCCTCAAGCCAGAAACTCAGGGAAACGACCCTCCCAGGTTGTATCTTCAATCGGGTGATTTCTCGAGTGGATCATATTCTTCATTCGTTGTTTCTTCCTCTTCGGGCCAATTTCCATCAATAAGAAGCAATTTTGTTCTCTTACACCTATGTCCTGACTTGAATTATTCATCGCAATTAAAACAAAGATATTTATCCTTGCGATCCTGCATCTCCAAGGGGTGAGGCGTCGAATAGGAGGGAGAGCAGATGAGTTGTTGGGAAGTGGTTGTGATGCAGGAAGATGGTTGGTGGCTTGAGACTGTTCATACTTTTGACAGGCTTCTGCAAAAATTGTCTCTCTTCAAATAGCCGAACCAATACAATGGCTTCAAAAAGAGACTTAGGTTTATGTGCTCGAACCTCAGTTTGCAAGTCCTCACACAACCCACTTATAAAACAATCAAGAAATAATTGGGATGGCCAGTCTTGGGTTTGACTAGACAAGTCTTCGAACTTGGCTTGGTACTCTTGGACAGAAGAGGTCTGTCGTAATTTAGTCAAGCTCCCATTAGTGTTTTCATAAATAGTTGGCCCAAACCGAGAGAGTATGGCTTGCACAAACTCAGCCCATGAAGGGATGGGTTCATTTTTTACTGTCCACTCGAACCAGCGTGATGCTTCCTTTTCAAGGTGAAATGAAGCAATGGTGATCTTTTGGTCTTCTTCAGTTTGATGGTAGCGGAAGAAGCGTTCGGCTCGGGTAATCCAATCCAATGCATCCTCCCCCCAAAATTTTGGGAAGTCCAGTCGGATAGCCCGCATTTGGATTGAAGAACTAGCAGATTGTAAGGGATCCTTGGTGGCTGATGGTACAGCTTGAAATTGTGATTTCCCTTTAGATCGATCTTCATGCAGTTGAAGTAGTGCCTGAAGTGAGGATTGGATGCTATTTAATTGGAGTTGAAGGGCGTGATTCTGGTCCTCCATATTGGTGAACCGTGCTTCTACCCGAGCTTCCAAAGAAGACACATGCTCCTCTATTAACTCAACTTCTGAAGAATTCGGCTCTTGTGAATTGGGGTTCTTCAGCTTTGGTCCCATTGCAAATCGCTCGCTCTGATACGAATGTTAAGACCCCCAGTCTCGACGTGGCTGAGTTTAATTAGAAAGAAGAAATTGAAGTAAGGAAGAGGATAAGAAAGATAGGAAAGAGGAGAAATGGTTTAGGTTATTAATTTCTTGCTTGATATTCTCATTGATTCCATGTCTATAAATACATGGACTTGACAACTAATTAAGGAAGGGAAATCTTGCATGACTCAGTCTTTAATAAGTAGGGAAACTAATTAATGACTATCCTAATGCAGATTGTATTCTATCGCTAACAAGGAAACAAATCTATGATATTACTGCAGCATATCCATAGGATCTTTTATTCAAAAACTTAACAACTAAAGACAACTCCCGCATGTTTCCAATTAATGATGCCACGTAGGTGCTCCAATCAATGCTGCCACGTAGGCTTTCCAAGTTGGGGTCTCAACAGATTTCTGCTTGTTCATACGCCCCTTGAGCATTTCGGAAAGAGTAGGAGGATTAGGATTTAAGGATTGCTGGCTTTCGGCTGTTGAGGAAAGGGTCCTCCTTTGGAGCACAACTATTTTCTGTGTTATCTATCTCCTCTAAGAATTTCTCGTGGATTCTACCCAAATTTGGAGACTTTTTTCATTGGAATTCTCTTTTAAGCAATTTCTTCGATGATCAAAGTGGCGAATCTGTTTGGGCTGGTAAAACAAAAAATTCACTGTTTCTTACATAGAAGCCATCCGTCTGAGATATATTTAATTTGCACTTAGTTTTGAACCAGCACTTTTCACTTATCTTACCTACAGACTGGACATTCAGTTCTTTCATCTTGCTCTTCAAAATGTAGTTCAGTAGCTTCTTATCCCTTGCGATTTCTTCTTGGTTCTGTAATGCCCAACCTGTGTCTTATTAAAGATAAGATGCTATTGTAGGTTGTACTCCTAAATAGCTAACTTAGATTTTCGAGGTTAATCTAATCAAACTAAATGAGAAGTTCACTAAATACTCCTAAACTGCAATGCTTTAACATTTGAAGTTTATGTTGTTTTAACTTTCAAACTACCATTTACTTGGAGCTACTGGATATGTGATAGAAGTTGCAATACTTTTCAGGAAATCTGAGGTCCGAGTCTCGTAAAGTATATCCTATTAAGTACATAGCCACTGCATTTAGCCAATCCCACTCAGGAGATTTGCCATGCCAAAATTTATATCGGATTGAATAACATAACCAACCAATCTTCTGCCTTATTTTTTATGGTAAACAATTCAGAAGTATAGAATCTAGATTGGACAATAAATGTCATTTGGTTGGGTTGATTGTTGACCTTCAGATCCCGTTAGTTGGACCTGTTGCCTTGTCTCTCTCATCCCCTCTCTATTGCAGTGATCTTATAGACTAGTTATAAAGCTCAGATTATAGCTCGTAAGGCTTGGACTATGGCTAACCTCAATATTAGTAGCCTAAAGAGGCGCCTTCAAGAATTGCACGACTCGTTGCATATTGCACATTGTTTATAGTAACAAATAACTGAATTCTGCAAGCCCTGCAGGAGTCCAGCCCCCCAGAAAAATTTACAACAAACAATTGGGTCTCTCAAAAAGACCTGTTCGGACTCTCCTTACAATTTTACAACTGAAGCTGTGTTTGAGGGTTGCTGTGGCTATGCTGGTTCTTTGGAACCCAAGGAAGTTTTGATGCCTTCTGTCAGCGCAATCCTGTCCCAGCTTATTGAGGGGGCAGAGAATACAACTAGTGTACAGAGATGTTATTTTGCAGCTTTCTTATTCAAAACTGAGAGTGCACTTTGAATGTGTGCAACCATCATGCACAAAGGTTGTCTTTGGACTCTGGTAGCAGCTCTGAAAGGAGGCCCAATCTAGGAAGAAAGGCTTGTTGAACTCGTCCACATTCAGCTACAGTAAGTTCAATCTTAATACTATTATTGCTCCTTTTGAATGAGTACTAGTTGGCTTTGTTTTTTCTTCTTTTTTATAAGTGAATTTTATAGAAGAGGAAAGATACCTAGGAGGTCGAAGAGACCTTCAAACTCCGAAGGGAACAGAGAACAGAACGTGAAAAAGGAGAATAAAACAACTAATCTCCTTTATACAAAACTAGGGGAGGGCATACGTTGCGTGTGAGTAATTACAGGGCCGGGCCTCATCGACGTTGATGACAGACCTCAGTAAGAGCCCCATGGCACTCTTAGAGACCACTGACCGTATGGATGTTTGGCCCAACCCTAGGTGGACATACAGACCAAAAATTAGCCTGATTAGTGACTTCTAAGCATTGGATTTTCCTAGGTTGATTTTATCAGTAGAATCTGAGCATTATTTCGGTACAAAGATCCAATGGTTTGAAATCACTAATCAGGCTGATATTTGGTATGTAGGTCCACCTAATGATGGGCCCAACATCCATACAGTCAGTGGCCTCTAAGAGTGTGCCGCATGGCTCATATTGCGGTCCCTCATAATTATTGATTAGGAACGTCAGAATGCTGAACAACCTGTGAAGTTTGGCGTCTAAAAACAACATGCCCCAGCCCAAGTTTTGGCTTTAAAGTAGTAATAGATAGAATCTCGTCTAAAAACAAAATCATCAAAGAACCCTCTACATTTCTTGAACAGTTGGGTTAATTTTAAACTCAGTTAATGATGAAGAATGCATTTTAGGGGATTAGATTTCAACTTGTCAACGCAGATGGTTGGTGTGTACCCTATTTGACTTCGGTCAGGTTTTTTCCACATGCGATGGTGCATGTCATGGGTTTGGGACCCACCCGTGGGCTTGTTCATGAAATGGCGAGTTCCACCAATGCCAAACAGTCAGGTCTGTGGGCCGAAAGAGTGCCATGTGGCACTGGAATCAAACTGTACTAGTAGTCCACTTAACGTCGGATAAAACTTTGATGACCAGGCCCTGTCATCGAAGGAGATGACAGGGCAGCAGATCTCGGCACGTGGAATTTGTACGGCTGACCACCTCGGCCTCATCACACACGTACCCAGGTGAGTACTCGGGTGCTTTTTGCCAAAACACTCACTTGTGTACGTGGGTGGTGAGGCCGAGGTGGTCCGCCCTACAAAATCCACGAGCCGTGATCTGCTGCCCTGTCATCGAAGTTTTACTCCTTAACGTCCATTTTTTGCTTTCCTCCAACGTGAGTAAAATTTGTGTCACAACCGATTGCAAATCACACAATCACAAGCCAATGAGTTCTCAGCACGTACACCTCAAAGCAAAAGCACATGGGGACGTTGCAAAAAACACTTGGGTACCTGCCGAGAACTCATTGGCTTGTGATTGTGTGATTTGCAATCCGTTGTGACACAAGTTTTACTCCTCCAGTTACCGCCCTAAAATGACAGGCTCCGGTTACAGGACACAATATGAGCCCCCTGGCACACTCTTAGAGGATTCTAACCGTATGGATGTTTAGCCAATCTCTAAGTGGACCTAGAAGACAAAAAACAGCCTGATTAGTGATTTATAGGCGTTGCATTGGACTTATTTTCATGGGTTAATCTCAACTGTGAGAATTTGAGCAGTATTTTAGGTACAAAGATCCAACGCTTATAAATCACTTATCAGGCTGATTTTTGGATTGTAGGTCCACCTAGGGATTGGCCAAACATCCATATGGTCAGAGTTCTCTAAGAGTGTGCCATGTGGCTCATATTGTGTCCTGTAACCGGAGCCTGTCATTTTAGGGCGGTAACTGGAGCACGACCCCTTTTTAAATGAAACTAGGGAACGTCCCTCAAAAGAAAGGAGAAAACCGATTGATATGTTCTCCAGTTTTCTTAGGTACACGTGTCATAACTTTATTGGTGTTGGACACATTTTATGTCCAACATCGTTGGACACTACAATTATCCTTAGCCATTAGTTTTAGCACTTTTTTAGAAATATTTGACTTTGGGTCGGGATCAAGGGACCAATAAAGTGAACCAACAAGCTCACGTTTGTTGTTGGCCGTGGATCCCGAGAGTCCAACGGTTGTTTTGCTTTTGCAAAAGTAAATGCCAACTCAGCACTATGAACCACCAAAGGATGGGGTACACAGAAATTACCAACTAGACAGAATTTTTGTGCATGTATCCACTAAGGGATGGGGTAACCGTAAACATCCATGTAGTTGAGGCCCAAAAAATGCATTACTTTGCATCTAAATTTTTTTTTTTTAAGAATAAGGGTACTCAGATCCAAAGAGAAATCAGTGTCAAGCTGACTTTAGGTACGATAGGATAGCCAGGTCCACTTAAGATGGACCTATTGTCTAAGAGTGTGCCATGTGGCACATGCTCTGGTCCATCGGGCAACGTTGATGACGGACGTCAGTCATCAAAGATTTATATTCTGTTATCTCATAATTGGGAACCTCCGTCAACTAAGAATTATTCTGTAATCTAATATTGTGAACCACTAGTAACTTTCATAATCTGAGATTCTGAACCACTAGTAATTGGTGGCCCCAGCAATCAACGTCAACCAATAAAACTCCAAAACTGATCGACATCCCACCAATCAACGTCAACCACTAACACACTAAAACTGATCGCCACGTTTGTAAAGATAAAACGAGATCGGGTAAGATCTGGGGAAGAAAGCTGAGTTTGCCACGTTGGCAAGATAAAGAGCCAACTCTCATTTTCTTTCGTCACCTTCCCCCCATTTCTATGTATCAAAAGAGAAGAGAGAGTGACGAAAAATGGGTGACGTTGCAGGTACATTCGTTCCATGCCCACAACGATTTCTTCTTCGAGGTACTACTCTTTTTCTTGGAAATGTCCGGTTAGTGCTTGTAAGGTTGTGCATAGGTGCGCAAGTTAGCGATTTCCATTTCCATTTCCATTTCCATGGACACAGGTGCACGTGTTAAGAAAGGGAAATGGCAAGGGCAGATTGGGCCCAATTGGCAATGCAATGCGGCTATGAGCTCCAATTCCAAATCACGACCGTCGATCAAAAATGAGATGAAGCCTTCAACCTTCTCATCCAGAATTAGCACTGATATGCCCCTCTACGAGCCCCCAGGGGTACTACTACTACTACTCTCTCTCTCTCTCTCTCTGTTTATTTGAATTGTCTCTTCCTACACACAGGCTTCCTTCGATCAATACCTCAACGATCGCCCACGAGTTTTCAAAGCAATTTTTCCAGACAAACGAAGAAGCCAGAGATTGAATGAGGTCAGAGTGAAATCTCTGTATCCAATCCTTTCATTTATTAATCTATTTTATTCCTGAAATGCCCCTACTAACTACTTTAATGCCGTTTATTGTTGAAATGCCCCTAATCACTTTGATCTATATATATATGGATTATAGTCCAAGTATTATAGATGGAAATTGCCATCTCTAAGCACATCTTAGGACACGTGGCACATATGCATGTGTCATGGACTCATGACCATAGTTAGCAATTCGACATACGAAAATATACTATACGAAAAAATGCGATTATAATTCGGGATTGTCATTCGATAATCCTGTTAAACATTCGGCAATTAAGATTATTTCTTTTAGTAATTCGGGAATAATTCACTTATAATACATGTAGTCATGTACAGTACGGCTTCTCATAAATGCGTGAATTGCACACCAAATATTTGAAAAATGTTCGCTGTATAATACCTTTTACCAAAAGTTCAAAAAATTCGTGAACTTACTAAGTATGATCATGACCAACCAATTCAGTGGGTTCACCCAGGAGATCTCTTGGCATAAATCAATGCATTTGGACAATAGTGACCATCATGATGGTTTCAGAACAGTGCTATCATATTACGTTCATGTCGATCTGTTTTCAAGCCTGCTAGGAAGCCACAAGATCAAATGTTATTGGGGAGTTCTACACTACCCTACAGAGCTATCACCTTCTTTGGCTAGATCTTCTGACCTTTTCACAATTACAGTTCACTGCACCTGTAGGCTTTGAAGCCAGTTGAAAAAGTCGAGTGCGCGTGGGCTTTGAAGCTGTAGCTTGCTGCTGAAAAACGTATTAAGCTGGCGTGATTTGGCCTGACCTCAAGGGCTCAACTATAGAACCGCTGTCTCTAGAGTCTAGACCATCCGGCTAGACTTGACTAAGGTTTCAGCGCCAATTTTGATACTTTGTTGTGATAGGTTGTGGACTCGTTAATTTGGTCAGGAGCTAAGGTTCCCTAAATGAGATGTGTAATCCATGAAAAACAATTCAAGAAATTCAGAAGACCTCATGTAGGAACAAGTCGACCAGTGGAGTTACATCGGTTTGTTACTCTGTGCAAAAAAGTCAGTTGTGGAACTTCATTATTCCCATTTTCAAGGAGCTTTTGTCAAAGGTAGGTACCATGGTTTTCATGAAATTTCGAGAATTTCATATGAAATGTCAGATTTCGAAAAAATCCCGTGACTCTCGCTGATTCTGCAGTACTGCCAGTACTCAATCTAATTTTTTTTTTTTTTAGAAATTTCGTTTGTTTCAAATGAAAATAGAGTGCTCCCTTAGACCTTAAAAATGGAAATTACTTGCTTAATATGAATGCACTTGGTTTTACAAAGAGTACAGGGGAGTGGGTGGGTGGGGGGGTGTGTATCTCTGTATTTTGGGGACCTTTTCACGCTTCTCTAATACTTAGGTTTACTCCATTATTGTCAACAAACATATCACCCTTTTCTATCTCAAGTTTCGGTACTTGATCTATGCAGGATGAATGGAGAATACAGATGCTGCCCATACAGTTCCTCTTCCTAACTGTTTGGCCAGTAATTGACATGAGGGTGAGATGCAAGTCGCAAGGGAAAGATTACCCACCTGGAGTTCCTCGTCATGTCACACGGGTCCTTGAGCTCGATGTTGTAAGTCTTCGCATAGAAATTAAGCACATATTTAGTAAACTTTATAATCAAATATAATGGTGAAACACAGAAACAGTGAACTGAATTTTTGTAGCGATAGCTTTGTTAATGGTTTGGAGGCTGAGAATGCCTACCAAGGCAAAAAGAAGACGAGAAGAAACCGACTCAAAAAGAAAACGAACAAGGGGACCTAACAAAGACCCTCACCTCCTCTCTGCAAAAGAAGGCCAGCTGAACACAATATCCTCAAACTTAACCCCTCTCCCTTCCTCGTACAATTTGACCCATAGATAAACAAGACCTCGAATATCTAACACGAGAGCTTCAAGAGAAGAACTTCTTCCCTCAAAAACCCTAGTATTGCGTTCTCTCCAAATACCCCATAGAATAGCCAACGGGGTTAGTTGTTTGCACTTTGCAGTGGAGAGAACCTAACCCTGATATAATCAACAAAGTACCCATCTATGTTTTTTTTCGTCTAACACATGGACATGTATTGTAAGCTGTATTTGTGCAGACAAGATGGGAGCTCGAAGGTCTCGACAACGTTTTCAATTCTCATTTCACACTTGGTGTACGAGGATCCCTATATTCTGATAGGCAGGGTGTAAGGAGCCGTCTCAAAGGTCAATTGGAAATGAACATAAGCTTTGTTCTTCCCCCTTTGCTTGCTTTAGTGCCAGCAGATGTTCTCAGAGATGTTGCAGATTCGGTTAGATCATCAAACCAACATATTTTTATTTGAGTTTTGAAACACTCGTAAAGAAAGCAAAACAGATTGA
Source organism: Euptelea pleiosperma (assembly GCA_035048495.1). Classification (NCBI taxonomy): domain Eukaryota; kingdom Viridiplantae; phylum Streptophyta; class Magnoliopsida; order Ranunculales; family Eupteleaceae; genus Euptelea; species Euptelea pleiosperma. The sequence goes on from CM068543.1 coordinate 17,492,834, forward strand.
ACGATCTAAAAAAAAAAAAAAATTGTGTACAGGTGTTGAAGAGATTGTTGGAGGACATGAAACATAAAGTGAACGGAAATCTACTTGCTGATTTTAGTGAGTTCAAGAGGGAGATGCCCAAGAGAATGGGTTGAGCTTTTGACCAGATGGAACGGTGCTTCGCATTGCAACCACGAGTTACAGGTTCCTACTTGACAGAGAAAACTGAAAGTTAGAGACCAGAAACCTTAATGGGACCTCAACTTCTTTCCTTTCATTCTTTCACCATTCTTGGAGTACAAGGAGAAATTTGCTGTTGTTTTTGTGACCGTTGCAGTGCTTATCAATTTAATTTTTTTTTAAAAGGAGTCTGTTAACAGTGATTTTAGTTAAATCTTTTTTTGAAGCTGAGAGCAGTTGCAGAATATTTTGGGGGTGTATTAATAGGACTTTTAAAATTTGATGGCAGTTATGTGATTTTGTGAAAATGTTAAGACAAGAATTATGGAGATGCGGGGTATCGAACCCCGTACCTCTCGCATGCAAAGCGAGCGCTCTACCATGTGAGCTACATCCCCATACAATTGTTTTCCAGAAAATACGATAGCCATTATGTATTGGCAGTATTAATACTTTTAAAATACGATTGTTATGTGATTTCGTGAAAACGTTAAGAAAACATAAATGGAGATGCGGGGTATCGAACCCCGTACCTCTCGCATGCAAAGCGAGCGCTCAACCATGTGAGCTACATCCCCGTACAATTGATTTCCAGAAAATATGATAGCCGTAGTATGTTATGTGATGGCAGTATTAATACTTTTAAAATACGATGGCAGTTATGTGTGTTGGTTGATGTTATAAAAACGTTAAGAAAATATTGATGGAGATGCGGGGTATCGAACCCCGTACCTCTCGCATGCAAAGCGAGCGCTCTACCATGTGAGCTACATCCCCATGTGATTACTTGCTAGAAATTATTTTTATTAACTTTATAAATCAAGTCTAATCAACTTCTCCATTCATTTAGAAGCCAGCTCTTGGATAAGAAACCAAAAATCACCGATTGAATTATTAAGCACCAGATATATGAAGATGGGTTCGGGCTCAGGCTCCGGAGCTCCCTTTTTTCTGCCCCCACTCGAGAGTCGTGTCATCAGCTGTGGATGTCAAGACTCCAACCATGGTTGATAGCGCTGAGGTGACATCATTTTTCACTTTTTGCAGTGCCAGCTCAGCACTATCAACCACCGTTGGATTATCGAAATCCACGACTGAGGACACGACTCCCGAGAGGTGACAGGAAAAGGGGGTCCTGGTGCGTGATAATAGTAGATATAGAGATATTTGGATACCACAGATACTAAAATATGTAACTTTTGTACTTAGTGTCCTCTAATTGGTGAGTTGTGCTCCATCAAATGGTACTTACCGTCTCACCGGTTTAAAATTACCAGTGGGCTGCATGTAGAGTGTTTGTAAGGGCCTTCTTGAAGAAGTGGACAAATAAGAAGGTTTCAACCCAAATTTAGGGCGTTTTGGAAGATTAGTTTGGAGGGGTGAATTTGTAAATTTTGGCAACTCAAGGTACAATTAGAATATCAAAATTTGAAGGTTTTTTCTTTTATAAGAATGAAAATTTTGAAGTTGTCAATATATCTATCTATCTATCCTACTTTTAAAGTGAAAACTTAGGTTAGGTGATGGTCACAAGCTTCCTAGGACATTCACCGATAAATGCCACGTTGCATGAAAAAAAGGGTAAAAGACAAAACCTAGTTAGGTAACAACGAATGCCACGTTGCATGAAAAAAAGGGTAAAAGACAAAACCTAGTTAGGTAACAGCAGGAGCTTTACAATACTCTCACCTAAAAACCTTTTAGCAAAAGCAAAACTTTGATGAGAGAGGTCCATCATCAACATTGATGACAGATAACAGTGTGGGCCACATGGCATACTCTTAGAGATTATTGACCCTATGGATTTTTGGCTCGTCCCTACATACCAAAACTCAGCCTCATTAATGATTTATAACCTTTGGATTTGAGTGCCTCAAATAATTCTCGAAATCAATAAACCATGAAAAAGACTCCAATCCAACGGATAGAAATCACTAATCAGGAGGATTTTTGGTCTGTAGGTCCATCTAGGGTTGGCTCAAATATCCATACGGTAAGAGATCTATAAGAGAGTACCATGTGTCTCATAATGTGGTCCATATCAACATGGCACCTATTAGTAGATTTAAAAAAAATACACACACCTATTAGTTCATTAAAACTATATCTAAATTTAATTAATGCCATTGATAATTATTTAATTACATTCCATGCCATCATTTTTATTTTCAATTTAAGCCCTTGATGACCACTTAACTACTATCCATGCCATTCCAAAATCAACATGATTAATGATTTTAAACTTTTGGATCTTTGTACCCAAAATAATGCTCAAATACCACAGTTAAAAATAACTCATGAAAACAACTCCAATCGAATGCTTAAAATCACTAATCAAGTTGATTTTTTGTATGTAGGTCCACTTAGGGATGGCCAAAGCCAAACATCCATATGGTGGTCTCTAATAGTGTGCCACTTCTTCTAAAGACACCCCTACAAGCACTTACATGCAATGGACGTGCTGCCCTTAGTGTAGTTATTAAATGAGTTGTTATGGAAACACAAAAGAAATCTATACTATTATAAAGCAACAACAGGTGTTGCCACACATGTGACACAATTAGAGACCTCACTACTTAGAAAGGTAAAACATTCCCTCATTAAAATGTCCTTTCACAGTTCAGGTTGTCTGCACACCCACATCCCTCATCAATGATGATGAGGGACAATAGTATAAGCTACGTGGCACACTCTTAGAGACCACTGACCTTATGTATGTTTGTCCCATTTCTAGGTGGACCTATATACCAAATATCAGATTGATAAGTGATCTCAAACCTTTGGATCTGAGTACCCAAAATAATGCTTAAAATCTATGGTTAAAATCAACCCACAAAATGACTCCAATCAAATCCTTAAAAACTACTAATCAGGCTGATTTTTTTTCATATAGACCCACCTAGTGATGGGCCAAACATCTATACGGCCAGTGATCTCTACGAGTGTGTCACATGTAAGGTGCTTCCATGCGTAAGATGCACGTGTACGTGGCGTTCCCCTAGTGATATATAAAGTAATTAAGTTGTTATTAAAGAACTATTTTGAAAATATGAAAATAGTGTCACGGTAAATAATTAAATGGTTATGGCTGTACCGAAAACAAGAATTATAACATGGAAAGTAATTTAGTATTTAAACACAATTTTTTTTTTCAACGACAATGTAACCCTTTTGAAACCAAAATATTTGATTTAATAATAAGCGAGTATGGTAAAAAGGACATTTAACGAACTTTTTTGCCTTATGTTATATTTTTTTATTTTTATTTTTTTGTAGAAAAGGTATTTAATGAATTAATATGGTGCCTACTTAATAAAACATAAACTAAAAGGCACCTATTTTTTTTTTTTTTTTCTTTAATAGGCAATTAACAGATGCTTTGGTGAATGTCGTGTGAACGTGGTGTGGCAAGCCAAGTTTTGGCTACTTTAAAATGGTAATAGATACTAGATAGATGAACTGATTTATAAGTGGGCATGAATACAGTATGAACGAATGCACTTAGCACCGTTTGATCTATGTGCAAAAATATTAATCTAGGGTACTGAGCGATTCTCATACCGATTCAACTCGGCCGATTCACTGGAACCGGAGCCAATCTGAAGGCACCCTGCCCCAATTTGCCGCCATTTATGCGAAAGTAGAGCAAAGTAGGAAACAGAGCTAAGACTTGAAGAAGCGAAAGACAGCAAAGCAAAGAAGAGATGCTCTTCAGGAGCGGAGCTCAAGAGCTCTCTTCATCCGCCCTAGCCATAACCACCACCCTCTCCTTGCACCAACCCAACCACTCCCTCCCCCTCCCCTCCTCGATGCCCGCTTCCCTCTCTTTTTCGTTTAGGGCTTTTCGTTCTCTCGCTCTCTCTTCTCGCACCCACCACTGCTTTATTCGAACTTTCTTCCTCTTCAAACCCTCAACCCCTTCTCATATTATCTCCTTCTCACACAGCAAACCCCCTCGCTTCTCTCTCTTTCCCCCCTCTGCGACCGCCGCCTCGACTGCCTCGATTGAGAAGTTACCCAGAGAGGATGAGAAGGTTGTTGGAGCGGAGGAGGATTGGGATATTAAGGAGGAGAGTGGGAATGATAATTTCGAGTTTGATGTTGATTCGATGGCGAATGATTTGAAGAACTTGTCGTCGCCTAAACTTGAGGTGAAGGAGCTGGAGGAGCTTCCGGAACAGTGGAGGAGGTCAAAGTTGGCGTGGTTGTGTAAGGAGTTGCCGTCGCATAAGCCGGCTACTTTGATTAGGATTCTTAATGCGCAGCGGAAGTGGATTACTCAGGAAGATGTGAAGTATATTGCTGTTCATTGTACGCGGATTCGGGAGAATGAGACCGCGTTTAGGGTCAGTGGATTATGCCTACTCTATGTGTTTGTTTCTTTGCCGAACTGTCTGTTTATCCTGGAAATCACTAAATGCTTAACTTGGATTTCAAGAAACCTATTGAACACTCTCTAATTCCCACCATCACGACAGCATTACTGAATATGTAAATAAGGAGAATTAGGAAGAGTGACTTTTAGGAGGTTTTGGAATTTTGAAATTCGAAGTTGACCAATCAATTATGAACCGTAGAATTAAAACTTACCAACCTTTGCAGCATGAGATTCCTACCTGCTAATGTGTTTTTGTTAATGGTCATTGCTACTGAAGTTATGAACAAGCTACTGACTGCTAACATGTTTTAGTTGGCTGTGTTTATGACAGGTAGACTGCTATTCTAATTGTATGGTGAATCATGTTGTTGATAATCTTTTCAAATGCTTTCACCATATTTTGGATAAACTAAGTCTGGCTTTTGTGTCCTCAGATGATATCAGATTTTGAATTCCTACTGGGTTTTGTGCCCACCTGTAAGGAAAAGTTTCTTTTTTTCCCTTTTTTGATAATTAAAGGGAAATTCTATTTGGAAAAAAGAGCAAATTAAGAAAGAGAATCCCCCATTAGCCACTAAAATGACCTTGAATTTCAATAGCCCAATTATTGCAGGTAGCCAATCTTTTCTGGTGTAGCAAGACGATGATTTAGCTGAGAAAAACAAGAGGGCACTGGAATAATCTGCAATGATGGTTGATCTTTGATTCATTACAGTGCAACCTTCCAATGTCAGTCACAGTTTGGATGGGATTAAGAAGGTTATGAACAGCTAAAGTAGCAAATCACTGAAAGTCTAAGAGGAAAGAAGGAAAATGGAAAATAAAATTACGCAAAATAATGGTATAAATCGAGAAATGTTCATATATGCCTGCTCAGTGATGGAGTTTTTCCTATTCTATGTACCTTACTTTTTGTTCAAGAGAAACAGTGGCTTTGGATGTGAGTTGTAGTTCACAAAATATCCATTTAAATTAATTACATGCAAGTTTTACAGAAGAAGCTATGGTTTAAAATGGGGTTAAAATGTTTCCTGTGCGTTCAAATATTTTAGAGAACATGGCGTATTTTAAAGTATTGTCTTTTTGCTTTCAAGAACAGGAAACCTGGTTAATTTTTGAATTATATCAATCTTGTGAAATTTTAGCTTGTTATGTGTTATTCTGTCTTTTTAATGATTAGAGATTAACCTCCACAAAATGGAAACCTATTGGCTCTCTTGATTGTTGAATCCCCGTCTCCTAGATTTTGTGGTGTGTTCGCTTTTCCTCAGAGAAAATGCTTTGTTCAATTTCAGGTGTATAAATGGATGATGCAGCAGCGTTGGTTTCAATTTGATTTTGATCTCGCTACCAAGCTAGCAGATTACATGGGCAAGGAGCGGAAATTCTCGAAATGTCGGGAGATATTTGATGGCATAATCAATCAGGGACGAGTTCCTAGTGAATCGACATTTCATATTTTGACTGTTGCCTATCTGAGTGCACCAGTTCAAGGTTGCCTGGAGGAAGCTTGTGGCATTTACAACCGCATGATTCAATTAGGGGGATACAGACCCCGCCTTAGCTTACACAATTCTCTCTTCAGAGCTCTTGTCAGTAAACCGGGTGGCGCCTCGAAATATTATCTCAAGCAGGCGGAGTTCATTTTCCATAACCTGGTAACATCTGGGCTTGAGATACACAAGGATATTTATGCAGGTTTAATTTGGCTCCATAGCTATCAGGACAAAATAGATAGAGAAAGAATTGCAGCACTTCGAGGAGAAATGCAGCGAGTGGGAATTGAAGAGGGGAGGGATGTGCTTGTTTCCATCTTGAGAGCTTACTCTAAGGAAGGGGATGTAGAGGAAGCAGAACGAACTTGGCTTAAACTCCTCAAGTCTGATTGTAGTCTTCCTTCTCAAGCTTTTGTTTATCGAATGGAAGTCTATGCAAAGGTTGGAGAACCTCTGAAATCGTTGGACATATTCAGGGGGATGCTGGAGCAAGTGGGGTCCGCCAGTGTTGTGGCGTATCATAAAATCATAGAGGTGATGTCTAAAGCCCAGGAGTTGGAAATGGCCGAAACCCTTATGAGCGAGTTTGTAAAGAGTGGTCTGAAGCCCCTTATGCCATCTTTTATCGATCTCATGAATATGTACTTCAACTTGAGCTTGCATGAGAAATTGGAGGCAACCTTCACCCAGTGCCTCGAGAAATGCCCTCCCAATCGAACTATTTACAATATTTACTTGGATTCCTTAGGAAGAACTGGTAATTGGGGCAGGGCTTTGGAGATCTTCAACCAAATGCACAGTAATGCGGCTATTGGTATTAACTCCCGATCGTGCAATACCATTTTAAGCGGGTATCTCTCTTCTGGAGATTATGTGGAGGCAGAAAAGATTTATGATTTGATGTGCCTGAAGAAATACGACATTGAACCTCTGTTAATGGAAAAACTCGATTATGTTCTGAGCTTGAACAGGAAGGTGGTTAAGAAGCCCATAAGCCTGAAACTCAGTAAAGAACAAAGAGAGATTTTGGTGGGTTTGCTACTAGGTGGTGTACGGGTAGAATCAGATGAAGAAAGGAGGAATCATGCACTCCATTTTGAGTTCATTGAGAGCTCCAGTGTCCATTCTGTTTTGAAGAGACATATACACGACCAGTACCATGAATGGCTAAATTCTCTTAGTAGACCAAGTGATGAAAATGAAGATGTACCACATCGATTCTCTACGATTGCACACTCTTATTTTGGTTTCTATGCAGACCAGTTCTGGCCAAAAGGCCGACCTGTGATTCCAAAGCTCATCCACCGGTGGTTGTCACCACGTGTTTTAGCATACTGGTATATGTACGGGGGCCACAGAACATCCTCAGGGGATATTTTGCTTAAGCTAAAAGGTGGTAATCGTGAGGATGTTGAGAGGGTTGTCAAGACATTGAAAGAAAAATCTTTGGACTGCAGAGTTAAGAGAAAGGGAAGAGTGTGTTGGATTGGTTTCCTAGGAAGCAACTCTGTGTGGTTCTGGAAACTGACAGAGCCTTACATTCTAGACGACTTAAAAGATCTTCTAAGAGCAGACGTTCAAGCCTTGGAAAATGGAGTGGCAGAAGACCAACACATCAATTTTGACAATGAGTCTGATTCTGAAGAGAAGGCTTCGGACTACAGCGACAATGAAGATTCCTAGGGCAACCAATGCTGAGCTTAGATGCCAACACAAGTGTATACTTTGTAGTAATTTGGTTTATTACTCCTGCTTATATGGTTTTATATCTGCCTCTAAAGGTTGAAATCAAAAAACAACTGTGTTGAATCTGTAGGCCTAATTTCTCTGATTTTAAGATACTTCCAAGGCCTTATAACCTGTTTGCAGTTACAAAGTGTCTTAGCAAGTAATGAAGTTGTCATCCTAGTGCATTACTGCATAGAGAATAGAAGTGTTTTCTGGTTAAATTAATGAATGAAGAGCCAACCCTTGTATCCATATCATGTTAGATTTGATTAAATTTTATGATGTATTTTCTATCATGACTAGCCGACCCCATATAAGTTGGAAACTGCACATGTACTTGGAAGTCCAAACCAGAATTGTTGCTGAGACTACGAATTCAAATGCTTGATCTTCTCATTTTGTAGTTGGTGTTCTCGGAAGCTGGTAATTGGAACAATATTGGGGTTGCAGATCAGAACCTTCTTATGATTGGATTGTTCAAATCTCATTGAGCAGAAATCCAGGTAAACATCTTTTTGATCTCCCTAATGACTGATGATTTAGCATGTCCATTATTCAATGAAAGCCAGATCTAAAAATCTTGCTTTCACTTATTTATATTTATCATTCTCTTCTTTGAATTCCTGTAAAATATTCCTTATATTTATTTTGTTGTCAGCTATCTTTTCTTCTTTGATAAAGTAAATTTTTTATTAACAGCAAACGCCAGGAGGTCGAGAAGACCTACCTAGACGAATACAGGAAAAAAAAAACAAAAGGATTACTCACCCCTACACATGACAGCATCCCATCTAAAAATGAAATCTTCGAAAAAAAAGTCCTTTGTACTCATCAAAGAGGTTACACCCATAGAACGTAAGGGCTTTGATCTCAAGGATGATCTCCTCGAAATCCATCTCTATGCCTTCAAAAACCCTACCATTCCTTTCAACCAAAGACCACATCGTAGAAAGGAAAAGCCTCCACAAAAGGCAACCCCGAGAATGAAGAGTATAGGATGGCCAGCTGCTAAAAGTATCCTTCACAGATCTCGGCAACACCCAATGCATCTCGGAAAGGGTGAAAAAAGAACATCATACTTCCCTAGCCACTTGACAATGGAAGAGAAAGCGATTCACTGACTCCCCGCTTGCTTTACACATGGAACAATAATCTAGAATGATCTGCCTTGCAGATAATCAGATGGTCCACCGTCAATCTATCTTCATTCATTACATGTTCCAGTAGGAACAACTTCATTGATTAGAAAAAGGAAAAAAAAGAAAAGAAAGAAACAAAACAAAGAACTTCTCTTGCTGAATTATTTTATAATGCAATCTGTGTTGGGTGGTAGAGAAAACTTAGCCTGTACATTGGACACTTGACAATGTTAGCATCTAATCGTTGGCAGACTAGAAAATTTGACTGAATGAAATACGGAATTTTAAGAAAGACGAGGATGCCAATGAGAATTTGTACTTTCATAGTCTTTACTGCCAATATGGATATTGGAAGCTCCTGCTAGCTTCCCATTTACTGTCAATCAACTCTATTATTACGGATCAGAAAAAGAGAGAGAGAGATAGAAAAGAAATATGGATGCTGCATGAATGATTAATATTCAAACAATTATGAGAAACTATTCTGAAGCTTTGTTGAACAGGAGGAATGGTATTACCATGTTTTTGGTCTATCACATATTTTGATGCATTTTTTATTTTATTTTATTTTTATTTTTTTGAAACCGAGGGTATCCGGGCCTCTTAGAGCACCTGACTAGTCCCCCAGGACACGCTAATCACCCCTCCACACAAGATTTTGTTTTTGTTGAATCGGCAGGATTTTTGAAGCAGCAATCATGCGCCAATTATCGCACACCACATATACACATTGTTACTTTTTAAAACCAAAGTCTAAACCATGGGTATATGTGGCGCACGATCACTGCTTCAAAAATCCCGCCGCATCAAAAATTTTCTCCCCTCCACACATGCCAAGTGTTCAAGTGTTCAGAGAGAGTTTGATGTGGACTGAGCCCTTATTGTTACTCTTCGAGGGAGTAGCAATACTGCATTTTTTTGTTGACTTTGCATTTATTCACCCAGTCAATCTAGTATGAAGTGAAATGGTTTTTTAGACCCTTCTTTAGTTTTTAGTTTAGTTGTTGGAGAAAGAATTTGATCTTTCATGAGCCCGAGTTTAATTTCTTTGGGTGAGTTGAATGCCGAGTTTCAAGTAGCACGTGATTTGTATAGATTACGAAAGAGAGAGGCCATGAGCGCACGTGAGCTATTATGGGGCCAATTCAATCAATTTGCATCGGAGATATGCGAAGTGGGATGGTACTAGCGCCACGTCTCTCTTGAATCTCTGCTTTGATTCACCGTATGACGTGGCCTTCTTCCTATCGCTTAAAGACTGGTCCATACATGCCTGCACTTTTCGCCTTTTTCTTCTCTCTCGGACCCGCCCTTCGCGTGTCCCTCTCTAGTCCCTCCCGTCTCAAACAATCTATTATCTATATCGACTCTGAGCTGTGTCGCCTCGACGATCTCAGCCCTTCGATCCAATCCCGTCATTTTCTAAGCCCACGAGATCATCTTTTGCCAACGAAGAAGTCGGCTCACGTTAGCCATAACCCATTTACGAATTAAATAATATCAGAAAAGCGAAGAAGACGATAGATGAAAACAGACTCCATTCTCACTCCTGCCTCGACTGATTTTCCAACCGGGAGAGAAATGAGAGATCGGCCTTTAGGATATGCTAATGTGCGCATCTCACCAATAATCCCAGAGGCCACGCGTTAGTTTCCCCCCCCTTCCCTTCTAGTTTCTGATCTCGATGATAACGTCCACTGTTTCCTGAAGTAGAAAGGTGAGATAGATAATTGAAAGAAATCGAATCGATTTTAGTTAGTCTTAGAGCCAAATATACTGTTAGATAACATGCCCGGTGTGCGCATAATAATACCTACAGCTTCCCTTTTTCTTTTCTTTTTTGCTTAACTCGTCTGTTAAATCAGGTTTTTGAGGACTCAACACTGGAGCCGTATCTTTGTTTCTGATCTGTATATGGAGTCGACGATCGCTTCTCTAGAGGACGAAGCCCTAATTCTCTGCATCTTTCGATTACAGAGGGGAGAGTTATTCTGGAAATGATTTAGCTTTAGGTTTATGTGGATCTAAGTCCTTGTATTGGTGGCGGCGAGCTTACAGTTTCTGTATCGACGGGGATTAGTAATTTGGGGAATTGGAGGTCGCAGGCTGATTACGGATGGGGATGGTGATTTGATGATAGGATTCTGTGGGTTTGGATTTGATCAATTGCGATGGAGTGTAAGGATAGTCTTCCGGGAAAAGATGGTGGTGGTAATGATATTCCCTTTGTTGATCGCAGCAAAGTGAGGATTCTACTGTGCGAAAAGGATGTTAAGAGCTCTGAAGAAGTTTTTGAACTTCTTTGCAAATGCTCTTATCAAGGTATTGCTTTTACTTTTATGTCGACTGCCTTTGCCCTTGACTGATTCTGCTTATTAGTTTGGGTTTTGTGATTAGGGGTTTTGAATTAGTGGGGTTATGTTGTTGTGGAGAGTATTTCCTAGTTTGTTCTTTGAGGGTTTCTGTAATTGGTTCAAGCATAGCTGGTAGAGTTAATTTTGCAGATAATGATGTTAGGAATTATCACTGTTTGTGTAGTCTTGGTTTATATATGTCTGTAGAACATAGCAGAAAGAGAAACAAAATTGAGAATCATGCGAGTTCTTGTAAGGAGGTTGCCTAGTTGAAATGGTATCATATAATGATAACTTGGTTTATATAGTTTCGGTCGAATTATTCATACAGTTTGATGAATTTTTACAATAAAATACAATACTTAAGTAATATTATCGTATTATACTGAATTTTGACAAACCGATGAATCAATTCAGTTTAATTAATAGAAAATTTGTTTTTCATTTTATACAAGTCATACTTTAGGAAAGTTTATCGAATTTCTAAACCATGATGTTAACACATCAAAGTGGCATTTTGATTGGAGTTTCCTCCTGAAATGGTGTGTTTTTTTCTCGCGCCACCCGCAAAGCACCCAAATGTAGGGTTGGTGTACGAATTTACAGGGTGGACTGTTTTTCTATATATTTCAATTTGTGATATCCATTCTTATGAATGTCCAAATGGACAATGCCAAAACTGAATTAGTAGAGAGAAAGGAGCAAAAATGTAAAAAATAAGCCATTGATGCCTTATTTGAATGGAGACAAGACTTGAATAGCAATATATATATATATAATGACTCATGGAATTCTTCCTAATAGATTACTAATGGACTTGAGGCCCACATGCATGAGTTAAGAGCTGATTTTTGGTGAGGATGATCTCCTCACCATGGAGATCATCCTCGCCAAAAATCAGTAATTTTTAAAACTTCTAACCCTATCAAAGTTGGATCTAAATTTAATGGTGAAAATCGATGGTCCAAAATTTTTCAATTTGCAATCCACTTTTCACAAGGCTGCAAATGTTGGAATGGGCTGATTTTTTGTGTGGTTGATATTCATTTTGAGAAGCATATCATCACCAAAAATCAGCTCTCATCTCATCTGCACATGCGTCCATTAGTCATTCTATTAGTAAGAATTCCATAAATCATTTTATCCCAGCCCCCATATATGTATATATATGCGTGTGTGTGTGTGTAAACAACCTTTTTTTTTTGCTTTATTTGGGAGGACATTATGTGTAGGGGCAGTTAGCTCCCTTGTTTCCTTTCCATTCCCTCTCAGGAGTTCTCCTCGACCTCCCGGGAGCCATGTATCTTCGCCTTCTTCAATAAAATCTTTACCTTATCAAAAAAAAAAAAAAAAATACCTCACGAATCATTTAATGCTTTTACAAGCACATCAGTAAACTCTGCTAAGAAACCTTTTATTTTCTTAGAGCCATTACTTAACAGAAAAAATTAAAAATTCTTAAGATTCATTCACTTGGATCCAGGTATGAAATCACCTTTTTCTGACATTTGCAATTTGCTTCTTGTGTAGAAATTGTTTTGCCTCACATTTCCTTCATTGAAAACAGATTTTTGTTGTCTCCTTATTGAGTCATTTTGAGTTTCTCATATGAATTTCCTCTGAGAAAGTATGACTCTCTTGATATAGTTGAATTTGCAGCCAGAGGTAAGATGCGATTTCTTTACTGATGGTTTACCTCCATTGCTTTACAGTAACTTCAGTGAGGACACCAAGACAGGTGATTGATGCACTTAACGCAGAGGGGCCTGATATCGATATCATACTTGCTGAAGTTGATCTTCCAATAGCCAAAGGCTTCAAGATGTTGAAGTACATTATGCGAGATAAAGAGTTACGGCGCATTCCCATCATCAGTAAGCATGTTTTGTTATTTTTTGTATTCTCCTTGGGGTGGATTTCAGATTGATTCTCATTGTTCTCATCATTTTGCTTTGCTCAGTGATGTCCGCCCAAGATGATGTTTCTGTCGTTGTCAAGTGCTTGAGACTTGGAGCAGCTGACTATCTTGTGAAGCCGTTACGCACAAATGAGCTATTGAACTTGTGGACTCACATGTGGAGAAGAAGGCGCATGGTTTGAATTGCTTTGACCTAAGTGATTTGCCATTCTGTTGACATTTAGCTGCTTTAGAGTAGCTTGTGTTTTTTTGCGAATGAATAGAGGAAATTGAAGGTACCTGTCAGTTGACCTTGGGGTTGGCTACCAACAGTGTACTGGTACATGTGGAGCACATCTGGATTTAGGAGGTCTTCTATGCCAATAATGATTTGATTCTAGACTGCAACAATTCTGACTGTCATTTCTGATTGTCCAGATGAATGATACATTGTACGGTTAGGATCATCCTATGAGGTGTTTTTTGGCAAAAGGAGATCCCCTAGGTGGGGTCCATTTGTTGTGGGTCCCACCTCCATGTGTGCCACTATGCCGGTAGAAGACATTTCTTAGGAGTCCACCAGATGGTTTCTTTAAATTTCCTCGAAGGAATATCAGGAAGTTCACTGTCTTTGTCATTTACTTTGGCAGCTTGGACTAGCAGAGAAGAACATCTTGAATTACGACTTTGATCTGGTAGCATCAGACCTCAGTGATGCTAATACAAATAGCACTACTCTATTCTCAGACGACACAGATGACAAGTCCCGGAAGAGCACGGCTCCAGAAATGAGCATTTCAAATCATCAGGAAGATGAAGTAAGTGTGGTTTGGAAATGAAGTTTGTGAATTTGGGAAGTCATCCAGAAGCTTCTATAATTAATTTTCCTCCACAACCCTTTAGTCCACCCCAATCAGTTCAGGCCTCTGCAATATGCCTATTTTTGGTATTGTTTTGAACTGAAGTAAGAAAAATGATGTCATGGCGCCATTCTCATGTTGTAATGGCCCACCTCTACTGCACATGCTTAGCCATCTGGACTGTCCAATTGATGCATCAACAGAGTTTGTCCTATTGGATATCCTAACTATCCATTCCCATTGCTCACTTTTTAATAATCAATTAAGTTATCGCCAATGGTCAGAAAAAAGAAAAAAAATGTCAGATGGTGTGGTGAGGATATCCGATTTAAGTGATTTGTGGGGAACATGCAATACAAGAAATTGCCCATTGATTATGCAGTCCAGATTGATGAACAAATGCATGTGTTGGGGATATGGCTATCACATAGTTTCTATCAAAGCAACTCCATTTGACTTGAGGGTGGAGCATGAATACGAATCATTGGAGGTTTTCTTCTCGAGATATTATCCTCTAAATTCAGCTTGTTCATGAAGGTCAAGGAATAGGACAAGCAGCAGGATCTACTTGAAGAGTTGAAGTACTCTGATAGTAGCTATAGACCCGTTTTAATCTTCATTAATGAAATGATTGTTACCAATTGGTGGTGCCGGTTTGCAATGTATGGACATTCTGTTAATTTTTGACATGGATTATATCTTTATTATTTATTCTTGCAAATACCAATCAGCGATGTTTAGACTGCATCTTTACTTTGTGTGTGTGCATGTGCATCTGTGTTTTCTTTTCAGCCCAAAGCTGCTGTCTCTGTGGAGCCTTCACTTAAGAGCTCTTCAGAACATCACCCTGATATACCAGGGCCCAGAGACTGGCCAGCCGGTGAGCAGCTCCTAGTCTTTCTGCACCAGTTGCTACTTGATTGTGTTCTTTTGGTGTACTTGCTCAAAGGATGTCAGAATATCTCTCAACTTTCAAAGCCTCCGTTTTTATTTTTATTTTTGAATTTTGAAAAATAATAAAAGCTTCAAGCTTTGCAAGCAATTGAATATCTTGTAAGAATTTTATTTTTTAATGTTTTTGTCATTAGATTTCGTGGGATTTCAGAAGATTTTACCTTTAAATTATATAAATGGAATATTTAAATCTTCAGTTATAAAATATATTGTATACATCAATCATGTGTGTGTACACACTACACACAGGTGGGGACTTGGGATATAGTTATTTATGCTTTTGTGACATAAACTAACACGCAGCCCAGCAGCCGTGGGGCCCACACACAGCTGAGTTAAGGGCAGATTATTGGTGATGATATTCTTCTTAACATGGATATCAACCTCACAAAAAAATGGCCTATTTCGACATTTCTCCGCTTTATGAAAGGTGGATTCCAAGTTGAAATGTTCCGAGCCATCCATTTTTTCCATTAATTTTAACTCCGCATTTGATAGGGTTAGAAGTTTCAGAAAGTGCTGATTTTTGTGAGGGTGATCTCCATGATGACGAGATCATCCTCACCAAAAATTAGCCCTTACCTCATCTGCATGTGGGCCCCACAACTGTACGTCATTTTATAATTCAAAAAACATAAGTAACTTCATCCCAGCCCGTTGTATATATGTATGTGTAGCATGTGTCATTTTATCCCAATCCTCTATATCTATATACACGTATTTTCTTTATTCTTGTCTTTCTTTAACCCGTCTGTTACCTGGATACTTCTAATGGGTGCCGTATCCACATGCGTCGGTCCCATTTCCTTGCTGTACCTGGGTAACATACTTCCTGATATGTTTCCTACGAAACCTGGAAAAAAAATAAAATCAGAAAC
Source organism: Euptelea pleiosperma (assembly GCA_035048495.1). Classification (NCBI taxonomy): domain Eukaryota; kingdom Viridiplantae; phylum Streptophyta; class Magnoliopsida; order Ranunculales; family Eupteleaceae; genus Euptelea; species Euptelea pleiosperma. Next base: position 17,508,677 of record CM068543.1, read on the forward strand.
CTTTAAGATCCTAAAAATCTCCCCTGCCAGAAAACTCCCGAGAACAATATTTATGACTAAGCTTGTAGGTATCTTTTTCCCTTTGCTCCTTTCCTCTGGAAAATAACTAAATAAAAGGCTTTTTTGTTTTCAGGACAAATTTCATCATGTCCTAAGAAGAGCGAACTCAAGGTTGGAGAGTCTTCAGCCTTCTTTACGTATGTCAAATCAAGTGTGGCCCCATGCAACTCGCAAATGGCTGGCTGTGTAGATGAAAGTGCTGCCAAGTCGGAACACTCGAGCAGAGAAGAGAAGCTTCTGGCTTGGCGTAAACAAGTAGATGCTGATTCTCAGATACGTGAAACTAGAGAAGCATGGGAAAACTATGACTGTAGAAATGGTTTTCCAATTAGAGACAATGGCCGTGAGACCACTTATGCCGAGGGGCCATTTACTCCTCCCATGCCATTAGAGTTGCCAGAAGGAAGCAATTCAAAGGACGAGGAACTGTCTATGGTATTGTTGCATCCAAGCAATGAGGCCCAAGTTGATGTTTCGGGTGTGCCGACACTCACTCCTTTGTCCTATTATTTATCAGGAATGATTAATCAAGTTATGATACCTTCATCTGCACAACTGTATCAAGGGAACCTGCATGATTTGCCAAAGCATACTGCTTCTGCTGTGCTGCCACAGTACAATCCTCTCCAACAGTGTCCTTCTCATGTACCTGTGATGGCATCCTTCCCCTATTACCCGGTCCGTATGTGTCTGCAACCAGGACAAATGCCTGCAACCAACCTGTGGCCATCAATTGTGAACTCATCTGCCACTGAAGTAAAACCGTCCCGAATTGAGAGAAGAGAGGCGGCACTGATCAAGTTTAGGAAGAAGAGGAAAGACCGATGTTTTGACAAGAAGATCAGGTATGCCAATCGGAAGCGACTGGCTGAGAGAAGGCCCCGTGTGCGGGGCCAGTTTGTGAAGCAGGTGAATGGTGTAGATGTTGATCTTAATGGCCAACCTGCTGCTGTTGATGATTCTGATGAGGATGAAGAAGGGGATGAAGATGAGGGGGAGCTCATATCTAGGGATTCTTCTCTTGAGGGTGATGCTTCAGGATATTAATGTCAAAGCTTTGATTTTGGGGAATAGCACTTGTCATTTAGTGAATGCTTTCTATCATTGGTGCTGCATGTACTGGGTGCAAATCAGCTCATTTCTGGTTGTCTGCTGCGATGTACACTTCTACCAATGACATCTGAAAAAGAGAGAGTAACTCGATGCCACTATAACAAGGCATGGAAGGAATCTGCCCGGTATGTGTCTTTTAGTTGCTTCTAGATATACTGAATGCTTGTCGTAATGCAGTTTTTTTTTTTTCTTCTTTTTTCTTTTTTCTGATACGTTTGTTTTAATGCAGTTATGCCATATATTCTGCAATTTTGAAATACTTCTGATGCAATATGACCACCGTATCTTGATAGTATGTGTATCTGATTGGTTATCTTCAATTTCGTTCCTCTAGCAGTTGGACCTTTTCCTCTATGGCTAATTATATTACTTTTATATCTTAAAAAAACACATTTTTCTTGCTTTTTATTTGTTTCTGATCCAGTCTTATTCGTTTCCATTATAATGTAGTAATTATGTGTCCTTTGTTTTTGGATTAAATTAATTATTTATCACAGGAAAACTGTATTGCAGAAAAAAATCTATATAAAAGAAATGTGTTTAATCAATTGCCACACTATTATTTATCCGGAAAAAAGTTGTCTCTACTGCTATAATCAATTGCCACATTATTATCGATAAATATGACTCTGACCTGATTCTTCCTTGAATTAAAATCTTGGCACGCGTCTGATTCACTCCGACACTTTTATTTAGACATTTCTTAATTTATCATCTTTTCTTGTTTTCAGTTATTATTTTTATACCATTTATGTAAATTGATCTATGTTTATTTATTTATTAGGTATGAATTAACAATCATAAAAAGGTTAGGCCTTTAATTAAATCGAATTAACTCGTGTGGTCTATTGTTTTTCAGGAGGCTATGTTTGAAACCTTGTTCCTGTGTCTACCAACGGCATGTGTCCTTCCTTAAGTTACATTCACATTTTATACTTATGTCCCAAGTCCTGATTCAAACTCATACTCTTATAGACTGATTACACGTCATGGCCAATTTTTTATTCCATATGCAATAGAAACACCGAATAATTCCCAAACGCACAGGGGCTGTGCACCCTATACTCAAAAACGTGTACATTTATTACTTAAAATTAGCAGAATGTTCCTAGAATATTTAGGTATGTGTGTGGATCTATGATACTTACCAAGATATTCCAAACTTATTGTAATCTTGTTTGGATTCCTTCTTTCCTTTTCGCACCCCCAGATGTTCGTCCCTCTTTGATAAGTTCTCCATGCTTGGGTAAATCGTCTCTCATGGAAGAAAAGTCGTAGAGATGAATTTGATGGATTGAATTGCTGGGAGCTTTTAGTGTCTTACCTCTCCTATCTTTACCTCTAGGTGAAGGTCATAGGCTACTTCATGTGAATGAACTGTAGATGAGGTTTTCTTATCCCCAGTTGCAGGGGCACGTGAAGTAATTTCGTTCATACCCCAGGTGCCATTTCCCTGTCATTTTACTATACATTCGGTTATTATGGATTCCTATATTGGTCCAAGAATTTATCCATAACAGGGTCTGTAGTTAATTAGTTGAGCCATACAACTATAACAACTGAGTAACCTCATCACCGAATGTGTCCGTTTCTCATCTATATTCGTCCAATATGATCTTCAAAATAAACTTTGATTTAGTTTGTCCAGAATATGGATTTCAAAAGAAATCATGATTGAGTTGGAACTTAATTGTTTTTTTCCCGTAATACGAAAACTACACTGTTGGTTGCATGAGGTTTAAACTATAAACAATAGTCAAACTAGTCTGTGTGTTTGCACAACAACAGGTGAAATAGGTTTCATGTTGCCAAACCTCAGTTGGGATAAAGCATAGATAATTAGATGATATGAAGCAGTTATAATTGAGACTAAACTAGCACCTGTTTTAGTCATCTGTCCCATGTCCCAACTCCCAATGGTATGAACTAAGGTTTTGTTGCCCTGGGGGTTTATTCTTATATTTTCTGTTTTGCAGTCATATACCCTCCCGTGGGTATCTGAAGGTCAGGAACCTACGCATCGCAGTTCTGAGTGTACTGACCATACTTCTCTGACCTACTTGTAAAGACGGAAGGCCCCACACAAGGTGATGATTATTGACTCAAACTAGAGGGAAAATCAAGTTTTTCTCCCTGTCCCCGATATTGATTTCTCCCGGGCCCCTCCAGATAAGTGTCCCTCCAACAATGTGTACCACTGGGAAACAATGCTGTTATTAAAGCTACAATGGTCTTAAAGGTTTTATATGGAGAGGTCAATGATATTGTCTTGTCACTGTAGCACGAGTAAGATGAAACTTTGGACTTCTTTTAGAGCTTCTTGCCTTTATTTTCTCCTTTTTTCGGTTTGACATACCAAACAGTTTGTTGAATCAGCACGATGCTAGATGTGAAGGCAAGTTAGACATCTCAAACACAACGCAGTTGGGAAGATCAAAGTTCCCTAGTTCCCAAAGCTTACCCCTTGAAAGACGGGACGAAGTTTAATTACAAAAGCCCCAAGGAGCAAGCAACAAACAGCAAACAAGGGAGCAAATTCATTAGTGAAATAAAGAAGGGGGCTTCCCAAAAGACGCGGTCATGAAACTGTCACCGGGGAAGTCATTGAGAACAGATGCCTTACAAATGCAGGCTTTAATCTTGTTGATAATCTCTTATAGAGTACTGTACTTGTTTTCGAAAACTCCTTGTTTCTCGCCTTCCAAGTGCACCATACCATTCCAAAAGGACTCAATCCCTAAGGGCATGTTTGATTGCCAAGTGGGAAAATTGCATTTTCCTTGGGAAAACACAACCGTCCACTGTTAGAGAGCCATTTTAAATCTGTATAATTTTCCCTAGCAAGCCATTTAAATCTAGATAATTTTCCCTACTAAGCCCGGAATTCATTTCCCATCTAGATAGGTGAGAATTCATTTCCACCTGAAAATAAGCTTTTATTTTCTCACATGATTGTGTTCTCAGTTGGCAATCAATCAGCCATTAAGACATTTCCCAGATGTATTTTCTCGGGAAAATTTTCTATGCAATCAAACAGGCCTTGAGAAAATTTCCTACTGGATTCTAAATTATTAGAAAGAACCCAATGAGCTCCAAAAATTGCAGACGTCTCGTCCTACATGGTCTAAGTGAAGTTACAGTGAATTTGAAGATGATTCGCAGACTCTCCGGCCTCTTTGCGAAGAAAACATATGTTTGACATGATTATCTTGCGACTATTAAGGTGGTCTACTCTCAGGATTCTTTACTTGTTCTTTCCAAGCAAAAAGTAGACATTTATGAAACTCATTGTAATTGGACTCCAAGGCTACAAGGTTGCAATACAGAACTTGAGCCGATTTGGAATTATACTACTAAGCCTCCATCTGATCTCAGTCCTTGATCGGACAATGAGTGAAACGAGACTTATTGCCTGCAAGCAAATATTGGACACAATATGAGTCATGTGGCACATTTTTAGTGGATGATGACTGTATGGATGTTTGGCCAATCCCTAGGTGGATCTACAAACCAAAAATCAGCCTGATTAGTGATTTAAAACCTTTCGATCTTGTACCCCAAATAATGGTTAATAATGCTCAAATTCCTAACCCATGAAAATGACTCAAATCCAACCTTTACAAATCACCAATCAGGTTGATTTTTGGTTTGTAGGTCCACCTAGGGATTGGCCAAACATCCATACGATCTGTGTCCTCTAAAAATGTGCCACGCGACTCATATTTTGGGCCGTCAGTGATTGTCGCCGGATAGCTAAGTTTAACTTCCATCTCGCATATTCGAAGAATTCAGGCTGACCCTTGCTTAAATCCAGGGTCCCTGCATGCTGACCAAGCAACACTGACCACTTGCTATCCACACCAAGTGGGTTCCACCCAGGATGTCTACTTCACCAAATGTGCAAAAATATAATTTGTGCACACAACGTTTTCTGTGCTAGATTTGCACACGATCCAAATTCCAAATTGACCCTGAAGATGGAGAAACTTGTTAAAGGTCCAGTTTGTGGGTTCGAAACCCACCTTCACCTTCTAACCACTTATCCGCTTGCCTATAATTTTTTTTAGGGAATTTTTGACAAACCCCCTATTTTATCTTTGAAATTTGACATACCCCTACAATATGAAAAAGATAACATACCTCCTATGACTAAGTTCACTGTTATTTGACCATTGTTGACTCGAGATGACTAGAAAATTTGGATGAAAGGGCAAAAATGTCATTTTTCAACCTTGGATCACAACATGAGAGGGTCTTGGTCGACCACCAGAATCTTGGGGGTATGTCAAATTTCAAAGATAACATAGGGGGGTATAACAAAAATGATGAAGTGTTGTATGCCATATATTGCAAGTTTGCAACATGTACGCACATGAAGACGCCATGAATGACGCCTAAAAAATAGAGAGATGCTGCCTCCACGACTTCTCAAACTCCTTAAGTCGTGCTATCCACCGCCATGCCAGCCCAAAATCCTTCTTCCGAAATGGTAACATACATTGAAGCTCCTGGAAAAAAAAATTGATGCATGGAAGGAAATCTTGATCTAGTTGATGAATCGCCGCATGCAGCGCATTGTTCGGGCCCAACCATCCTTGGTGGATATGCCAAAAATCATCCTGATTGGTTATCTCTCTCTAGCCATTAAACTTTAGCACTTTTTAAGGAGTGATTCTAGCTGTTGGATTTGAGCATATTTTTCGGTTACTAAATCTAATGGCTACAAAACACCAATCAAGCTGATTTTTAGTGTGTACATCCACCAAGGAGTGGGCTAAACATCCATTCGGTCAGTGGGCCCCAAAAAAATGTGCTAAATAGTGCCACTGAATGTGGCTGGTTCAAAAAAATAAAAATGAGAGAGAGAGAGAGAGAGAGTTTAATTTTGACCGTTTCTCCCATTGGCCCAACAACGCCTCTAAATCATCAATTTCTTTATGTTTTGACTTTTGACCCCTAAAATAAGGGGGATTTTGCTTTTGTTTCTTACCACAGAATTACAGAAACTCAACTGTTTTTCTTTCCGTTTTCTCCCTTCGACCGTTGTTCCCTTTTCCCGCCGTTTCCTTCTCTCACAAAACCAAAACTCAGAAATTCAAAATTTCCTCCGTGTCCTTCTCTCTCTCTCTCTCTCTCTCTCTCTGAGTTGTAACGAATTTGCATGGATGGCAGACAGGAGGATGATGACGATGAACTGGGACGGGTTGGGGAACGATGACGAATTCCTCGAGTCCCTCGATCGAATCTCCTCTGCCGTCTCGATCAACATTGCCTCCTCCGGATCAGATGGCGAACAATTTGATGACAGCCGCGTTTCCTTCGTCACTGCCATCTCCGCTCCCCCTGATGAATTCAGCAGCTTCGCATCGGCTTCCATTTTGGAGGACTACAATATCTGGATGGCTGAGCCAGGATCCATCAAGGAGCGTCGCAAGCGCCTCCTCCAAGACATGGGCTTGATCTGTGACAAGGAGCTCCTAAGGCTCACAAGTATCGAATTCAAGCGATCCTCCTCCGCAGATGAATCGAAACAAGAACCTTCGCCTTCGCCTTCGCCTTCGCCTTCACCATTACCTCCAACTGTGTTCATTCGATCCAGATCAGAAAGCAACATATCAGCGGCTTTCATAGATGTCAAACGTAGAAAGGAACAATTTATTGGTATTGCCTCGATCAGGCGTCTTATCAGATCATCTTCGTCATCATCTTCTTTGTGTGTTCGCAATTTGCAATTACAAGCCAATTCCATTCAGCAGTTCCGAACAGAAGCTGGAATTGGATCTGTGGATGTCGCAAATGGTCGAATGTTGTCCTTGACCCCAAACAAGGGTGGCGGCTCTTTCTTTTTGATAAAGAATTTGGATACCGGTAAGGAGTTCATTGTCAATGAGTTCAATGAAGATGGAATGTGGAACAGGCTCAGTGATCTTCAGACTGGGAAGCAGTTAACCATGGAGGAATTCGAGAAGTGTGTCGGTTACTCCCCCATTGTTAAGGAGCTGATGCGTCGAGAAAATGTGGCTAGAGTTCCAGATGACAGCATTGGAGGTAATGAGAAAAAGGTCATTGCAAATGCTTCACTTAGTAAGAGCTTAAGAGCAAGCAAGAGAAGGGGCGTTGGTTGGTTGAAGAACATAAAGGGTGTGGCAAATTCAATAAACGGATTAATCATCGACAAAGAGAGGGATCATCCATCATTAATGGAGCAGCGACCCAGCAAGAATTCTTCTTCTTCAGAGTGGACGAAAGTCCGTCAGCACGGTAAATCCTTCAAGGAGCTAACTGGTCTCTACATGTGCCAGGAAATTCAGGCTCACCAGGGCTCAATTTGGAGCATTAGATTCAGCTTCGACGGTCGATACCTTGCAAGTGCAGGCGAAGATCGCATAATTCATGTCTGGGAAGTGGTTGATTATGACGTCTTGTCATCAAGATCACTGGATGAAGCGAATTCAACTCCGCTTCACCCAATGTCAAACACTTCCCCTGATCGACCTCCTCTTGGAGAGGTTCAGTCGCTGCCATCGGAAAGGAAGCGAAGGGGAAAGGTTCCTTCAACCAGCAGAAAGGGCAGCTCAATCCCTGACTATGTCATGATGCCAGATACTGTCTTCTCACTCTCAGACAAACCCGTGTGCTCTTTCCAAGGTCACCTGGATGATGTCTTGGATCTCTCTTGGTCCAAATCTCAGGTCAGTTCCTTAGGTTCCTTTTTACTAATGGGCATTGCTGCTATTGCACTTAGCTCGATCAATAATTCACTGGCTGTAGGAGAAACACAATATATAGGGAATCCCTTAAAGCACTACTTGCTAGGAAATTTCAAACTTCTTTATCAAATGGAATTGAAAAGAATGTTCATGCTGGGAAGATAGGAAAAAACCATTCACACAGTCTCTGGCGTACAAGTGGCATGCATTCATGGAGGGAGGGGGGTTGGTAGGCACTAGGAACCTGAATGGGGTTCCCATCAAGAAGCGTAAAAGCCATTGATGATAGCCTTGAACTTGGAATCTGGCTTCATAATTTGGCATTGTATGAAGGCCCATTCCTTCTCGGGATGTCGACCTTGTACCAGAACACAAAAAATACATTCCAACTTCTGATACAGAAAACTGATTTTTTCCCCATTCTTTTCTTCTTCTTTTTGCTTTCAGTTATGGCCTTTGTGGATGTATATAATTTGTTATATACAGCTTTGATAAAATGTTAGAAGTTTCTGTAGGCTAGTCTAGTAACTAATTTCTATGGATTTGCAGCTATTGCTTTCCTCTTCAATGGACAAAACTGTTAGGCTATGGGACATGGAAAGCAAGACTTGTTTAAAGTTGTTTGCACACAATGATTACGGTGAGATGCTTCACCGTGTTGTTACCGTGTTCAATTCAGTGTTCATGCCAGAACCTATTATTGTTTGAACATAATTATTTGGTTTTATTTTTGTTTAATTTACTTTTGCTTTTGTTTTGGATTTGGCTTTGCAGTAACTTGTATACAGTTCAACCCAGTAGATGATAGATATTTCATCAGTGGTTCCCTTGATGCCAAGGTTCGCATATGGAGTATACCGGACCGGCAAGTTGTGGACTGGACTGATCTGCGTGAAATGGTTACTGCTGCTTGCTACACTCCAGATGGCCAGGTACAGCTACATTGATTATCTCAGTCCAATTTTTTCTTGAAAACCTCAGTTCAGTATTTCACCAAGTTCATGGTAACTCAGGCTTGGATCCTATCAATTCGACCAGACATGGTTCTGAGCCCGAGTGAACTTGAAACTCACTGAAATATTTTATTGAGTTTCTGAATGTAATCTGAATTTAAGAGTTTGAACTTGGCTGATTTTTTTGAGTACTTAATATTTTCAAATCATCAATTAAATTCTTTTGAGTATTCCAAGTTTCTGTCCACTCCGACAGTTTTCTTAGGTTTAAAAAAAAACTGAAATAACCCTTTAACTCTACCCAATTCTTGGTTGAGTTGAGTCACCTCAGCAAGCTTAGAAGCAGTTAATTGAGTTTTTAAACACATGAAGCACACATTACCTTAACAGATTTGGTGATGGATCTTTTTTTGTCATTGAAGGGTGCCTTAGTTGGTTCACATAAAGGGAGTTGCCGTTTGTACAACACATCTGGTATGAAATCTGCATTAGTCATGTTTGAAGTTTGTTGCATGTTTGCTGTATTATCTTATTATATCAGTTATGAGAGTAGTAGCATCACCATCACTTAGTTCAGGACTTCAAAAGGCTTCCCCATTTGCCTGAAAAAACTAGTCGAATATTGATTTGAAATCCTAATCATCATATGTTGCTTATGCATCAGCGGCATTTCGCATAAAAACAATTCTACTGTTCAATCTATAAGAGTCTTTTGGACACTTAGGAAAAAATATGGGGAATGGCCCAGAAAGAAGTCTATAGCTTGGATAGTAGACATCCAACTGGGTTGTTTTTGGCCTAGGACATCTCCTAGATGGGACCCATCTTTCTTTTTCTTCGGTTCCAACTCCTCTATATATGCTCCACGTGTACGAAAAAAGGTGGTCAGCATGGAGATATCCAGACCAATGTATTCCTTTGACATATTACTGTTTCCCTACCAATGGTACAGATGCATAATTTCTATATTCATATCCATTTCATATGGTGATTCAGACTGCAAGCTACATCAGAAAGGTCAGATAGAGGTTCAAAACAAAAAGAAGTCCCATGCGAAAAAGATTACAGGTTTCCAGGTATTCCTATTCAGTTCTTCAAACACAAACAGATTCTTCTAAATAATTGTTTAAAGCTGATTTTGTTTCTGAACAGTTTGCCCCAGGGAATCCCTCTGAAGTGTCAATTACCTCTGCTGATTCGCGGATACGGATCTTCGATGGTTCTGACATCATTCACAAATTCAGAGGTAACATCTACAATCAATCTTATAGAGCAAAAGGTACACCTAGTAGCCAAATTCTTCTACCTATGTCTGACTCTAGCTCCTGATTCGCAAATCTGTGGTCTGGGAGCCAGAGCTTGACCAATTCATGCTCTATGTCAACAGATTCACGCTCCCATTACTACTAATTCAAACTTCTACGATCAAAGATTGTGCATTTTTATCTCATCAAAATTAAGCTCCTGTATAGCATCCTTTACATCTTATAGAGCAAAACTTAAGGTACACTTAGTAGCCAAATTCTTCAACATATGTCTCACTCTTGCTCTTGATTTGCAAATCTGCAGTCCGGGAACTAGAGCCTGACCAATTCATGCTCTATGTCAACAGATTCACGCTCCCATCCCAACCAATTCACACTTCTACGATGAAAGATTGTGCATTTTTATCTCATCAAAATTCAAAATTAAGCTCCTGTATAGAATTGTACCTCTACCTCGATATAATCTTGATTTGCTTTTGGGACTGAACCACTTTAAGAATTTTTTTGATAAGTTGAACTACTTTGAGAATTGATTATATAAAAATCCATGAAATGGTATACCTATAGTCACATCCAGATCAAAAGAGTCAAGCATGTGATGCTTGATTGCGTAATGTTCATTCTTCCACTTTTGAAATGCCAGTCATGGATTGCTTCCTAAGAATGAAAGTGTGTATTAGAAGATGGGGGCCCTTATATATGACCAAGTTCTTTTTGTATTGCTCAAAGGATGGCCAGATATAGGTATTACTACAATTTATATAACCCGACATTCTGAGAAAATTAACACATATATGCTGTTGTCATTGAAGGTAAACAAAGTTGAAAATATATAGTATTAGTCTTACCATTATTTGACTGGTTTGAACGGTTAGAACGGAAATGCCAGCTAACAAGTATGCTGAATGGTCCCTTCTAAACCTAGCTCTGTGCACCCTATGTGCTCCTATCCTCAGAGGCTTCTGCTCCCATGCTCTATCTCTTGCTCGGCTTCTGGCTTCTAAGGTCTATTACGTTCTTTTGGTTGCCAGAACAAATATGCTGTACAATTCTGCCAGTACGTCTATAGAATGGATGCTTATGGTCATGGGGTTTATCTTTCGGCATAGGAGATCTCCTACGTGGGAAAAAGTTATGCGCCGGAAATGAAGAAGCATCTCAGTTATAACAATTGAAACTGTCATTATAATGATGAGAGAAACATGAAAGGATAAACTGAGTCTCCCATAAGGGGTAACTATGGTCTCACCCATCTTCATGTGATTGTGCACCACATGTACATTTTGTTGTTGGTGCAGCAACTCTTGGATCGGACATGGCCAAAAAGTCAATTATGAGATCTTAATCTGATCTAGATTTAAACTAGTTCTGCTAAAAAAAGGTTAAATTGTATGGAAAAAGTTCATATATTGATTTTATAGCTATGCCCTTCAAAGAGGAAGGCTCAGATTGAACAGTGCAGACTGAAGAGTAAGCCATTGGGTCGTGTATTCATGTATATGTGTGTTTGCTAAATGTTGGGTATGCTGTTGGCTGACAGGTTTCAGGAACACCAGCAGCCAAATATCGGCATCATTCACGGCAGATGGGAAATATGTTGTATGTGCAAGTGAGGATTCTCAAGTGTACATATGGAGGCGTGACGAGATCCGCAATGTAGGTGCTGGAAAAAGCAAAGGTTTGATTACTACTAGATCACACGAACACTTCCAATGTAGAGACGTGTCGGTTGCAATACCTTGGCCTGGTAGTATCAAGTATGAGTCACCACTCTTATCGTTGCGATCAAAGAGACACTCAAAACGCCCTATTCCGCAACCACCCCTCTCTCCCGGGCCTACCCTCGAAGATATCTTCATGAGCAGCGCCAGCTGTAGGAGAAATTTCCCACCTATTCCTAAGAAGACAAACTTAATGGAGAGGGGAGCAACCAGCCCAGAGGAGGATCAACATAATGCATCATCTCGTTCAGACTTGGGGACTGATAGCAGTGCCTCATTTGCTTCTGTTTCTGCTTCTGCTTCTACTTCTTTTAAGTATGGAGATTCACCTTCTATTTCCTCGTTGGGCCATTCTTCATCTTCAAATTCATCTTGGTGGTGGTTTGATGGTGGTAATAGCAGTGTGAGTAATAGCATCCATGCAACAGCATGGGGTATGGTGGTTGTGACAGCAGGGCTAGGAGGTGAGATACGAATATACCAAAATTTTGGGCTGCCGCTCCGGCTCGGCCGCCAAACCAATCTCTTCAGAGATTACACGTAGTCTTAAATCAGTTGGAAGTGCAGCTAACATAGATTTTTTTTATGAATCTTCCATCCTAGAACATGAATTGTATATGTAATTTACAATATAGTTCGACAGCCCGGTGAAAAAGAAGGCTGGGCTTGTTTGTTCAGTTGGTTTGATATTGTAAATGCCAAATTTCCCAGCATCTTCATTGTAAAGGCTCATTCATTCCTCTTACATAATTCATGGTCACCCTCTAACTAATCAAATCCTACTATAGAAGCGATGTCACAGTCCGTTTTTGTAGCAGTTTTTGGTCCAAAGATACAACCTCCACTATTGAAAACCTTCAAAACTTCTGCACAGTTAAACTGATATAGTATCTCATATGTGCTCATGAGGCCAAACCTTATAGGCTTTAAGCTAGTCCTGGGATGGGCCAGATACAGAATCCCATAATAGAGTCGGATCACAATGCAATTTTCTTTTTATAAGTATAAATAAATTAAGAAAACAAGCTAAGATACAAAGATGGAGGACGAGGAGGCCTCCAGAACAGCAAAGAGAACGAAAGAAGAGGAAGGCACAAAACTTAATCTCCTCTATACAACAACATAGCCTCCCACTTAAAAACGAACTTGTCAAAAACAACTTTTTGCACTCTCTAAACAACTTTGACCACTGGAACCTCAAAGCTTTGATAGACAAAATGAGGTGTTCGGAGTCAGCCTCTTTGTCTTCAAACACCCTTGATTTTACAAACCCCACACTATCGTAAAGGAAGAATGTGGTAGAGTCTCCTACCACATTGAGGGAAAGCTTAGGTCACTCGACCACAAAAAGTATCCCTCACCGAGCTAGGTATCACCCACTCCACTCCAAAAAGAGACAAGAAAGTGCCCTAAACTTCTGTAGCCACCTTACAATGGAGAAGGAAATGATTGACACTCTCCTTGCTCTCTTTATAGATAACACAAAAATTCATAATGCACCTCCTCCGTCTAATCAAGTTGTCAATAGTCAATATCTTCTCGTGCATTGCACATCATACAAAAAAGGCAATAGGAGAGACTTCCTTCTTATTAGAAAATTAAATAACTATTCCTTGAGAGGGCGTCCACTAAACCACCGATCTTCTCAAAATCTGACTGGATCGTCTTTACCCACCTTGAATTGCATATTATCAGAAAAAACTGGCAACTTGTTCATAATCCCCTTCCAAAAACTACAACTGTAAGGGGATCTAATTGCTTTGCTCTCCTACCCAGCAAGACCGATACAATATTTCCCTCCAATAGGAGGGTCTTCAGAGGTGAAGAAGGTTCTGTCCAAGACATCATTATTAGCATTAAAGCCTTCCTTCATAGTTGGGGCAACATTTTCACTAAGTCGAGAGGCAATTTTTTCAGTGATTTGGTTTTCAGGTTTGAGTCATTGTTGTTGAGGTAGGGTGGGCTGTTGTTCTTGCTCCCCTGCTGGGGTTGTATCTCTTTGTTTTCTTGAGATCTTCTCAATCTCCTTTAATATATTTGGAGTTTCCAAAAAAAAAAAAAAAATTCCTCCAATATCCCTCCTCTATAGACTCCGAGTTTCCACTCCAAACTGCCAGAGCCATTTGCTGAGAAGAGATTCAGTCATAATTTTCAAATCGTTGGAGTGAACATCTACCGTTGGCAGAGTTCGCATACAACAATAGCTACCAGGTGAGTATCGGGATGGCACCATTCGAGGCCGTATATGGACGACCATGTAGATCACCTCTATGTTAGGCAGAAGTTGGAGAGCACACCTTATCAGGACCCGAGATCGTCCAAGAGACCATGGCGAAGGTGAAGATCTTGCCACACAAAGTCGATAGAAGAGCTATGCAGACAAGCATAGGAGACCAGTAGAGTTCAAATTAGGAGGCCGCGTGTTTTTGAAGGTGACGCCGAGAAAGGGGACAATTCGCTTTGGCAAGAAAGGTAAACTAGCATCCCGATATATCAGACCATTCGAGATCTTGAGGAGAGCATGGGAGGTCGCTTATCAACTTACACTACCACCATAGCTAGCTGGGATAGGAGACCAGTAGAGTTCAAATTAGGAGGCCACGTGTTTTTGAAGGTGACGCCGAGAAAGGGGACAATTCGCTTTGGCAAGAAAGGTAAACTAGCATCCCGATATATCGGACCATTCGAGATCTTGAGGAGAGCATGGGAGGTCGCTTATCAACTTACACTACCACCATAGCTAGCTGGGATACACGACGTGTTCCACGTCTCCATGTTACACAAGTACGAGCTAGACCCTACACACATCATCGAGTGGCAAGAGTAACAATCAAAGGACAATGCAGCATACGATGAGCGACTGACACACATTTTAGACAATAAAGACCATGTGCTATGTACCAAGACAGTTAAGTTAGTCAAGGTATTATGGTAACATCATGACTTGAAAGAGGCAACCTGAGAGTTGGAGTCTGACGTAGGTGCAGAGTCGTCGAACCACTATAAATCTATGTCTCATGTGATTGTGAGTGTTTACATATCTTGTCTCAGATTTACCCATATCTATGTTATGTGGATTATTAGTATTTTGATTGTTTGATCATCTTTTGCCTTGTGTGATCATTAATTTTTAATCCATATAGAATCCGCGGAGAGACTTGTTGGGAAGGATTGAATGCCTCGGCCGTAATGTTGAGAGATGTGTCGAGAAGGGTTAATTGCATTGACTGTCGAGTTGAGAGTCTTATCAAGAAGGGTTGAATACCTTAACCGTCAAGTTGAGAAACTTTGTCGGAAAGGGTTGAATGCCTTGACTGTAATGTTGAGAGACTTGTCGGGAGGGTTGATTGCCTTGATCGTCAAGTTTGGTGTTGGTCTATTTGTCGGGAAGGTTGACTGCCTTGACCGATAAATTTAATGATGAACTTAATGCATTTTGTTACTAACCTTTCCGAGATGTATTTTCTCGGACGTCTTATCGGACATGTGACATTTTCTGATGTATGTGACGTGCTGTTGAAAAGTTGATTGATGTCTTCGGCGAGTCTCGTCGATTCATTTACTCACGCGGGCCTCGAGATGACATGTGTCAATCTTCGGTGTTCCACACGTGCTGTGTCAGGGACACGTGTAACCATCTCATACGCCAAAAAAATACGGTATCCACATGGCTCATAATATGGCCCACCATCAATGGTGTCAAAACTTAATGTTTGAAAAAAAAATTAATAAAATATCCCACATATATGCCCCATTATGATAAAGTAATGATCACATTGTCCAAGGTCTATGGACTTGCGTGGTGGAGTCATTTTTTCATTGGCCAAATAATGCTCAAAATCCATGGTTAAAAACAAACCATGAAAAAGACTAATACAATGGATAGAAAATTGCTAATCAGGATGAATTTTCGTATGTAAGTCCACCTAGGGATGGACCAAACATCTATACGGTCAGTGGACTCTTAAGAGTATGCCAAATGTAAGATGCAAGTGCATCGCATGTGGCGCCCCCCAGTAGAGATAAAACGTATTTTCTGCTTTGGCTGATTTAGTTTAATGTGATGTTTTACAGTGTTGATGTTGAGTGGGTTGCAACATCTGGCCTATATAAAGTCAATGCTTCAGGCTGGCGGGCCCTTATATTACAACACCAATGTGTATATGGACGGCACAATCTATGTTAACAAGATGGTTCCCAGAACATTCAGAAGCGTTGACAAGTTTGGACAAAACTCTTCTCCAATGGGTGCCTAAAGCTTGGTGTTTATTAGCTCTAACGAAGAAATTTCACAGTTCAGATACTGAAATTGCAATCTTGAAGGGATTGCTAAGGAAAAAACAATAATCTTGAAGTCAGAAAAATTGTCCATCATCCTGATTACTCATCCTCCAATAGAAAATAATTGATGTTAACATGCATAATATACGCAGCGTGTAATCAAAGCATATAAAGAGGGAAAATTGTGAGAAAGTTGGCCACTTACTGTTTAATCAAGAGAAGATCATGGTTGAAAATCTTGTTTTGTTTCGTTCCGTTCTGTCTAAGCCGAGAGGTCTCGTTCCGATAAAGTACAGAGACGATACATAGGGAAATGTATTGTCTTGTGCCAACAACTTAATTTAAGTACCAAAATTAGTTTAAAACCTTGTTTTCATTGTATATGTACTTTAATAACACTTATAAATGTTAAAAAAAGTTTTTTAACTTAATTAAAAACCTTGTTTCCATTGTCTCGTTCCATCTCGTTTTGTTTCCTTCCACCAACTTACCGAAAGACACAGAACGAGATTTTAAACCTTGGAGAAGATGGCCCAACCTAATAAGAAAGAGAACAAGTAACTGGAATTCTCCCTCAAGCTCACTTGCTCTCCGTTACTGTCGTTGATTCCGCTGCGACTTCCCATAAAAGGCAATTGGGCTGTTCTCAGCATAGGTTTGCAAACTTGACTCTTGCAGTTAGAATTTTTTTCCCTTGTGCTTGACCACGATTGTTGAATAACTTTTCTTTAATATAATTCACTGCACTTGATTAAAAAAATAGTTTACACAAAATTAAAAAAACTCAATAATTTATATCCAATAAGAATTACATTCACTGACAGTTGTTTAATCATAAACTTTGTATTTTGTGAGTCGGAGTAGGTAACACCAGTTGAAGCAGACCGAACTGTTAACAAGGTGTTCCATCTTGAACTCAATCCCAAGAGATCATATTATCACTAATTATACTACTTCACTATGAAGGCATTTACATCTATGGGGGGCACATCTTAATATACAAAATCAAATAGTCTACCTTGAAATGGAATGATGAGTATCGCTAGAAAAAACTTTCTGTTTAATGAAGCTTTCACTACAGTTGAAACAATGAGGGGGATATACTTGACCCAAACTGGAACCCCTAGCTTCCCAACAAAAAGCTCTTGTGATGCCCCCGAGTATGATAATAGTTGAATATCTTCTAAATGTATTCCTTCACATGGGGAGCTATCACTGCAAGCAAATCTTATTGCTTCCTCAGTAGCTGAAGTTCCTTTGATGCCCACGAAAGAAATATCATCCACCTTAACAGATAAGGTCTGCATTGCATTGGATAATAGATGTTAACTATACTGTTTTTCCTGACAAATGTTAAAACCTACATTTTCCATTACGATAAACTGGCTTGTTCTGAGAAACGGAGAGTTTGCAAATCCAACACTTTAAAAGGTTTTTGGTCAAAGCCCATTTGATCCACCCCCTTTACGATCGCATCAGATTCACAAATTCCAAGTTTGTAAGACCAACTTATGGAAAATCTTCTGTTTTAGCAAAACGGGTCAGCAGATAATGTGAGCTTATACCTGGTTTGGACATGGTAGCAGAGAGTCGCAATAATATTGGTCAATAATTATTGGGTTTGATACGTTTTGCATTAGCACATTCTGGAAAGTGATCTTTCGGGCAAAACCAGAACCTCCCTAATGGAAATGCATAAAAAATATCAAAGGATTTAGTAAACTATGGATTTGCACCATTACTATATAAGACAATAGGTAATAGATTACCTGCCATGTCTTGATCCTCACTCCATTCTCAGTGTTTGACAAAAAGGCTCCCTCAACCCATACATCATACACTTGAGACCATGAATTTGATTTTCCCAGACTTCCAATACTATGGTACATACAGTGTGATTAATCTCGTTGTTAAGACACTCCAAAATTTACTGAAATGTAAGTTCAACCAATGTTACCTTATACCATGGCCAGCCCTGCAGGAAATGTCTCCAATTCGGATCCCAGAAGAATTGCCGACTATAGAAATGCAGTCATCTCCTAGAATGAGTTAAAGGTGAATCCAGAAAAAAATAAGAGATGCAATTTGTAACTGGAATATAGAAATCAAGATTTAGAAACCCGGCCAATACTTGACTTGTATTCGAGGAACTCAATTTTGAGTTCACTCAAAATTCCTCCACATAATAAGTCAAGTTTATCGAGTTTATCTCTCGAAAAAAGGTTTCTTGAGTTTAAAAAGCAGTTCAATTTTGAATTATTTTGAGTACCTGATTGAATTTTTTGCATACTGTATTTGGTTTCCTGTTAAATTTACCTCATTAACTCAACCGGAATCTTTATTGATTCAAGTTGGCTCAACCATTTTTCGTGAGTCAATAGTAAACAAGTACAACACCAATGCTAATAGTATCTAAAACCGCAAGCATGTCATGATTATTCCATAGCACCTAAAATGTTTAGAAGCATCTAAGAATAGATGAGTGCCTCGTAAGAGTTTACCCTGCTCTCAAAGAGAACTCCTGTAAGACAAGCCGTTATGTAAGTTGAACTGATGAAGCATAACTTAGATGGGTTATACAGAAGTTCCTAGGAAACAGAACTAGTAAATGGCACCCCATTATAGTAAAAAGCAGGCAGCATGCAAGGTGTTCATCTTGTAGCTAAGACAATTGTAACAATGTTTTAAAAACCAAACCAGTGATCGAAACGAAATTTTGGCAAATTGGTTGGACTATGGTTCGATATGGTCTGACCGGTTTGTATTTAAATAATTTAAAAATATATCATTTAGAGAAATTCAAAAATATATGAGATACGAAAAGAAAGAGGTCGGTAAAAAAATGTGAAAATTTGAAGTCAAGGCCCTTATTTTTCTCTCCAAGGTAAGATTCAAGAACGAAGAGTTTTTGTTATAACAGTAAATTTGTTTCTAATTTTGCATAGAAATACAACATAAAATCATGAAGATTTAGTTAGAATTTGGAGAAATCCTCCCAAATTTGAAAACCATACTCACTATTCTAAAATATTCTCTTTGACCGTAGATAAAATCCCTAAATTTTAGGATTTCATATGGAGGGATTCATGTTTCAAACGGTGCATAAGAACCGGTGGTTCAACCGGTTTGATGGCCGAATCACTGGTTTTGAAAAAACCACCGGTTCTCTTCAAACTTTAGGTTCATCATGAACCGGGCCGATGTTTTATGAAAATCCGGTCGGACCTCGTCAGACCGTCGGTTCAGTCTGGTTTTTAAAACACTGATTGTAACTAGTTCTATGAATCTCAACCAAGCTTTAAAAACTCTATCGAGCACTTGAAAACCTTGAGGTCCCAAAAAGTTTAATCGGGTAGTCCGAAAATTGAAAGCTCAAGCTGTTGGGCAGGGCCCAAGTTGAGTCTTAGTTGGGTTTCAATTTTGTTCAATCTTGATATTACCAACTCATTTTATTTTATGATAGTCAAAATCAAAAGGCATAGTATACATTGCTGAAGCTCAAGGACTACAAATCACATGAAATATTTCTATACAATTAAGTGAGATTACTAAAACTCAATGACAGGAAAATTGATATTCTAATGGCTCTTTCTGAGATAAGGATTGAGAAAATGGTCAAACCCCCTTATTTCACTGATAATGCTTTTGACCAATAATCCTTAATATTGTGAGAGAGCTAGATCAATACCCCCACACATGCACACCCCACCCACCCACCCCAATAAAGAAAAAGGGAAAATCAAATGAGAAAAAATGGAATGATATATTGTATGTTTTTTTCTTTTAAAGAATAGAAAATGTTACTCACGAAGGAAAACAGAAAGTACTTCAAATGGAGTAGAGAAACAATATACGATGCTCTAAAGTTCCACAACAATTCCTAATCAACTTTTATCATTAGGTAGCATTTGTGTCTAGCCATGTAACTACACTTCAATTTTCATAAGAGAAGTGCAATCATGCATGTTAGAAACACGTTGGCATGCTCTCAGAGAAAAAAAACCTTAATTCAAATTTTTTTTTTGTATTCCTCTACTACGAATACACTATTTATTGTCTTAAAGTAGCTAAATTTATCCAGGCACAGTGTTCTGGATGAAAAAAATTCAATTTTCCCTTGTCTGAATGTCGGACATGGCTTGATTGATGCCACGTAACAGTTGGAAGTACAAAAGTGTAATTCCAGCATGTACATGACACGCACCCAAACAGTCCACTGTTCAAATGCAACCAGGTTGAATTTTTTACTCTTCCCAGATTTATGCTTTTATGATTATGAACTGAAAATGTCAGCTTTTGGGAGAGGGAGAACTACAAACCCGTTATAATTATGCTGTTCTTGACCTCAACACGAGTGGATGTACTAATGTGGATTCCATCAGTGTTAGGACTTCCAATTGGTGCAATCACTTTGAGATGAGATGCCTTGACCCGAACACAGTTTGTGAATGCCAAGTGCATTTGTTGACTATTGACCATCATCAGGTTCCTGACTTTCAAATTCTTGCATTTATGAAAAGTTATTGCCTGCCCAATAATAATCGTTACTTGTGAAAGTACAAGACAATAATGCAAAAGAATTATCTAGGACCCTTTGTGTCACAAGACAAAATGAAGATAAGATGACAAAATCAATGAAACTAATGTACTTGCTCAAAGAGTAAAGAAGCACTAACCGTTGGAGCATGTTGACATGGCTGCAAAGAAAACATTTAAGCCAGTTATAGACACTAAATACAGAGAAAACAGTTTAAACAAGAGAATAAAATTTGAAGGCAAGATGGCATTACATTTGTTATGTTTACTTTGCAGGATCGTTTCCACCATTCCTCTCCCCTACCATCAATCACTCCTCCTCCTTCTACAATTAGGTGATTCAGCCCATGGAAATAGAGCCATTTTCGTGGATTTAAACCATCCCAAAAATCAGGGTCTTTGGGAGCAATGAGTGTACCAGAGACCTATTAAAATAGAAAATCCAATATAAAGAAATGAACAAGAGCCAATTTTGTTACCAGTAGCTTCACAAACGTGGTCAACCATATATAACAAGGAAAGACTATCAACTACAACTGAGTATTAAAGAGGCATGTAATTCAACGCTTGGCACATACCCTCAAAGTCACCTGCGATCGACAAGGGCCAGCAAAATTGATTGGCCCAACCAGATAAGTGTTTCCGACCGGAATTTCAAATCTTGATCGTGATGGTAAAGAACAAGCTGCCTCCCAAGCATCTTTAAAAGCCTGAAAACAGCAGATCAATGTACTATTAAATCAAGAGACTGGCTTCCTTGTTGGTAGCAATATTTTCAGCAAATCTGTTTTCCATGTCTACTGTAAATTGCAGTACATTGGTATGGGATATAACCATTTCCATTAATTTCCCCTAAAAGGTATCACATCTCTCATTTAACATCAAATTCTAAATAAAGGATTTAGACGAGGAGGAGATGACATTGACCAACAGCAATGGCAATTTTACATTTAAAGAGTCATCAAAATTGCGACATGTAGAAATGAGATTTCCTGATAAGCTTTACATTTTCCACAAAAGGGTCTGAGAATTTGTTGAGTACGTTGGATTTAAAACAACCTCCCCATCTAAAAGAAAACTCAATCCTGGTTTTCTTCATCTGCTGTGAATTTCAAGAAACGGGTATTGAGATTTCCTCGTCCAAATCAGATTTTAAAACAAGGGTTTCCTTCCTCGACCTTGAACTTTGAAAGACGGGAAATAAGATCTTATCCAAAACAGATTTTAAAATATGGGTTCCGCTATCTACCTTGAATTTCGACAGACGGGTCTGAGATTTCCTCATCCAAAACATATTTTAGCACATGAATTAAAAACATGGTTTTTCTTCACTCACCTTGAAGCTCCAAACAAGGGTACGAAAATTTTCATCTGGACCAAATTCTGAGGAAATAGTTTCCACCGCAGACTCATGTAATAAAACTAACTCCTTAATTCCCTAGATACAACAACAATTCAGCTGAACAGAGCTTGAACTCGTTTTGAACGGATACCTTTGTATCGTCAATGCAACCATCTCCTTTCGCTCCATAATCATTCACAGAAACAACCCTTTTTGAACGTACTCGGTTTCTAAATCGGTGAAACCGAGGAAGCTGAATCAGCGATTCAAACTCTTCTCCGTTTGCGAGATTTGAGCACAGAGATTGACAAATTAGAAGAAGAAAAGTAGCTATACAAGAAGCTCTTAGTTTTCTCATCTTCTGAGGAGAGAAAAAAATTGGGAATTTCTACTGATCACTGGGGAATGATTCTGTCACAGCGTGTGCGACAGATGCATCTGTCACAACGCACAATACGAGCCACGTGGCACACTCTTAGTTGACGCAGACCGTATGGATGTTGGCCAGTCCCTCGGTGGACCTCTAAACCAAAAAGTCAGCCTGATTAGTGATTTCTAGCGATTCGATTGAGGTTATTTTCAGGGTCGGGGGACAACGAGTAAAACTTCTGTCACAATGGGGATTGCAAATCACACAAAACACAGCCAATGAGTTCTCGGCACGTACACCTAAAAGCAAAAGCAATAGGTACGTTGCAAAAGCACTTGTGTACGTGCCGAGAACTCATTGGCTGCTTTGTGTGATTTACAATTTCTTGTGATGGAAGTTTTACAACCATTTTTTACAACCTTTTTTGGCAACCATTTGGCGTACCCACGTAGAAGATGAATCAATGGCTGATTTTTTTGTGAGGATGATCTCTATGGTGAGGAGATCATCCTCATAAAAATTCAAATCATTCTGATAATCTTAGGCTGGTTTAGAAGTTGAAGAAGTATGGACAGTTGATTTTACCATGTAACTTGAAAATCACATTTGATGGTTTAGAAATTTCAAAATAGGCTGATTTTTTGTTGGGGTGATCTATATGGTGAGGAGATCATCTCACCAAAAATGGGCCATTGATTCGTCTTCTATGTGGGTCCGCCAAAATGGTTGTCAAAAACGGTTGTCCCCTGAACCTGACCCCTGATTTTAATGGTAGGAATTTGAGCATTATTGAGCGTTATTTGGGTGCAAAGATCCAAATGTTGTAAATCACAGATCAGGCCGACTTTTTTCTTTTATAGGTCCACCGAGGGTATGGCCAAACATCCATACAGTCAGTGTCCACTAAGAGTGTGCCATGTGGCTCGTGTTCTCTGAGAATTACCATAAAAGGCCGAATTGCATAGCCCGTTGTGCTAAAAATGTAGTAGAAAAATTCGTGGCGATTTCTCGTTGGCCCACTACTTTCTTATCAACCCCCACATGATGACCAAAATATATAGGACTGTGAAACGGTACCCTCGCACTCAAACAATGGTCACTCCAACAGTAAGAGGGTACCGTTAGATCTAAACATATGTGGGTGCTATATGTGGACCAAACGACACCCACCTACCATATTGTCAAGCGTAATTTTGGTAGGTGGGTTTCGAAATAGGATTCAATTTCTCGGTAGTTTTTTTGACTTGAGATTTAGTTCCAAACGGCACCCACCTGTAGCATTGGACCTACCTTCAAGGATCCTGATGCACCACAATGAGAAAGTTTTCCTCCAAAATTGCAAGAAGAGATCCTCTGCAAGTTGCAAGAAGAGACTCCGGAAGCCAAGCACACCTCCTTCCGCTGAAAGGATCACTGCCTCTTGCCATTTCCTACCCCTCTCAAAACTCCTAACACGACTCTCTTTGCCCTTCGATTCCTCCTCAATGAAGAAAGATTTGGCTTCAATAGAAATCTTCGCCATTCACCATTCAAAACCCCTATATCCTAAAACTTGCAGAGGCGCCAAACTCTCCACCACTCACGCAAGCAACAGGCTCTCTCTATCTCACCTTGAGATAGTGATTAATCTCAATACGTCTTTAGGACTATATCACAAGCTAAAACATGGACGCCTAGGGAAAAAGCCAAAAGCTGATGATCCGGTTTAGACTGCTATGTTTGGCTAACAGCTGAACGTTCGGAAGAATACCTTATTAGACTTTCAACGCAGAATTTTCATGGTTAAAGTGAATAAAAGTCGTCCAAATATTGCAAGGAAAACAGACTGTACATAAGGGTGCATTTAAGTATTCCATCCAAAATGCTGGACAAAGACTGATCGCAGGCAAAGACTATGGAAACATATATTCAGTCTCTGATCAACACTCATCGGAAACATATATAAGGAAAAAAAGAGAACAACATTCATAAACATTCACAACAATTGGAGATTGCCAGGGTGTCAATTAACAGAATCGGACAAGCGAGACCGGCTAATGAGAAAGCTTAAAGTACATAATTAAGATGATTGCAAGGACAAGGACTGCAATAATGGAGCCGATTATCCATTTGTTCCTGCTCATCCTTTTCGACATGGCAGCCAAGATTTTCTTACTCTTGCCGATGCTGTCGTCCACCCCATGAAGCTGCCAAGGAAGAAAGAACATCAGTAAATACAAACCATACATAGAGTTCATTTGTGACTTGAGAAGATACAAAATCTGCGATTTCACTTCCCCACCACAAATACACCTGACATACACTATTTTCTAAGAAGTTTAAATTTCAAAAAGTGAGCCTGGTGTATGAGTGATGGGGAATTGAAAGTCACAGATCTTCTGTGAAAACAAAAAAGTCGTCTACCTTATCATAATCATCTACCAAAATGCCAAAGGATTGCTCTCGCCTATAAATGATAAAGATTGTCAAATAAAAAAGAAAAAAAGATCTCTCATTTAAGTTTAAAAAAAATATAATGTCCATAAAATCTTTCCACGCTAGCTACTTCTTGATTTCTTATCCATTTCTTAAATTTCTTCTTCTTGATTCTTAAGCAAGAGAGATACTTTATTATATGAAGGTGCCAGCTGGCTCAGTTGATAAAGTTTGTGGGTAATGATACCATAGACCTGGGTTCAAAACCCGCCATCACCGAGTTATTGATCCCTTTAAAAACAGGCTTAACTATCAAAAATAAAAAAAAGAGATACATTATTCTCCTTGTTTATTGATGTAGAACACATAGCAGAAGAATTCACGGAGCGTTTGGACCGTCAAAAATCCAAACGGTGTTAAAAGGATGTAACGGGCATTAACGCTAAAGCAACATTAAAAAAGACGTAATAGGCATTAACGTAATTGTCTTTAGTGTCGGAATTGCGCAGGGCTAGACTTCTTTGAAAGGAAATGACGAGATCTTCGATAGTCATCACTTCGCTCATGATGTACGCCTAATTTTGACCAAATTCCATTGTCTAGTGGGTCAAAACGGCATTTTAGCTATTTTTGGAGAATTTTATTTTGGTAATAACTTGAGTCGTGGAAGTCAGAATCAGTCCCCGTCGATTCTGACTTGTTTCTAAGATCTATGACTACCCATTCTACAATTAGTGGAAATTTCTATTTTTTTGTCTTTTTTCTTATTTTAGCCGTTTTAGACTTTTAGTAAGTTTCTAAGGTGGTGTTTGGTAAAACTTTTTTTCAGACCTTAATTCTTATTCAGCTGAAATTAAGTGATTTTGGTGATTAAGTTGCGTTTGGTAAACGACTTAATTTCAGCACTTATCATCAAACTCAAGGAAAAGAAGTGAAAAGTAAAAAAGTGACCCAGCCTTCACTTATTGCGGTAAGTGAATGAATCTTTAAAAAAGATTCCTAGATTCTTTTTTAATACCAACAATGCCTTTTTCAAAGCTTTCTCTTTTAAAAACTTACGAAAGTATCCTAATAAACATTTCAAAATACCCACAATGCCCTTGACTTAATTTTTAGACTTAAGACCTTCACCAAGAACCTAATTTAGACATAAGTCATTAAGCTATGAGATCTTAAGCACTTTAAGCTTTTAGAACTGATAACTTAATTTACCAAACGCCACCTAAGTCTCTTTACTGATTTGCCCTATTTAAGAGGGTTGTAGTTGGACGAAAGGATCAATGAAGTTATTGTTTAAGTCTTCTTTTACTCTTTTTCTTGTGGATTCAATGTTTATTTCCGGTTGAAGACGGTGTTCTTCTTCCCAGTTTATTTTCATGATTAACTTCGCGCTTCCGCTACGTCATTTATGGAGTAAAATGCATGAAGAAAAACAATCTTTTTGAAAGATTGAAAAGATTAGAAAATTCAACAGACTTTCTTACAATATTTAATAGGGACCATTATAACAGTATAATGTGTAGGTAATGCTATCATTATAAGCGTTATAACGACCATTGCAATGGGTCAAAGAACAGTCAAAATTTATGTTTTTTCATTTTTTTTTGAGTTCTTTCATCTAAATGTCTATGTTACCCGGATACAACATGGATACGGGGCTGATTCGGTGTGGATACGGTATTTACACTCAAAATGGAAGTATCCAATACGGATACAGCACCCATTTTAAAGTATCCGGGTATCATAGCTAAATGTAGATAACTGTTAACAGCCGTTACAACCATTAAAAACGTTATAACATTTACTTTTTCTTTTTTTGATAAATTAAATACATTATAATATTTTTACCATTATATATCAAATAATGTAATGGGATTGGAGCATAACTGTTAAAACGGCTTTAAAACTGTTTATTGAAACCATGCTCTCTTATCTATAAGTTTTTAAATATATATATATATATATATATATAAGAACAATACCAGAATCATTAGTAAAAGAAATGATCTTTGGACCCAGATCCATCCCAACTAATAAATTGGGAGTACACCCCATTTATAATAGGGTGGGGTTGGGGGTCCAAGCATCCCATTTACAGCCCTAAAGGTAACAATAACAAGAAATTTCTATAAATATGTAAGTTTTTGGAGATCAAAGTTGAAGGTTCGCGAAGTCCAGGTTAACGGGTCAGTTGACTGTCCTTTGTGTTATAGGGGTGAAGCCACAATGAACCTTAATCACCACTCCTTCCCATTTTAAAAAATAAGAATGATATAAGCTAGTAGGACCAGTTCCAAACTATTCATGCAAATAGAAGCAGAAAGTTTCAATGAAACAAAAGTAGACATTGCAATAACAGAAGGAACCCCCAATTGGTAGGGTTAAACTGACAAATGACAAATTAAATGAGAAACTTGCTTGGAAGGACATACTGTGTTGTGGGCATGCAGGAGAGAGTGGCGCTGTTGATGCAAATCTTGAAGGATTGAGACACCGAGTTCTTCTGTCTCCAGCATGGTTCTTCTGCTCTCCTTAATTCTTTCACTGGACTGATCTAATCTCTCCGTCGTCATTAACAATCTTCCTCTTTGATCAGCAGACACCTGTACCAGCCATCCATTAGTGCCAAATTCCAACAATTAAGTGAAGAAGGATGAATATCCGATAACCAAATGAGGAATTTTTTCACATATGGGGCAGACATGGTATATTTCAACACTTGGCACTTTTAAACTTGCAAATTGGAGACCTAAAAAGAAAACAAGAACTTTCATTAACATAAAAAAGCAAACACAGGTACTAAAGTTATTATTAATACTATTACCTATTTACCATGGGGAATCCAGTAAAAGGACATAGAAAGAAGAAAATATTTTTACCAGCCTCTTCCAGATCTTCGAAACAATTCAGATGTTTTCTTTATGAAGGGGGATACCAGCACAAGGCTGCCCAGAAAGGCTGACCCATGAATTGCTGCTTTGTCCACTTAGTGAGGACCAAATCAGATCCATGGTTATGAAAAAAAATTCTCAAGCCATTTTCCTGGGACCGGAACAGATTAGCACCGGATCCAGGTACTAAAGACTCTCATAACAAAAAATATAATCATGTGAACTGTCTCATTTTTATACAAACATCAAACCTAAAATAAACTAAAACCATTCTCAAACCATTTACATTCCATTGGATGAGAAAAGACTACTTAAAAAGAACAGGCACCCAAGAGAAGTAGAGACACAATAACTTCAAAAAAACACTAATACGAGCAATATTTTTACAATTGGAAGTAAGGATAGATAGTGGTGTAAATGAAATTAAGTGCACACCATCTTCTCATCAAACCAAAGCAGATCCACTTCTAGAAACTGCAATAATTCGGGTGGCAATGGATCAGGTCAGATCAGGGTCCAACCAGTACTTGTGACCTGAACCCAAAATCTACCCTAAACCAAGCCAGTTCAGATGGTCAACCAACCCAACCTGCAGATCAAATATCCACCAATTCTAACTGAAAATAACCAGGAGGGTTGGGTCAGGTTGGCCAGTTGTTCAATCATTGGGCATATCAAAATAAACCAAGCACTTGTGACCTCAACCTAAACCTGACCAATGGGTCATCAGCCCCAACCCGAACTCAGGAAAACTTGGGCAGGTTCGCACCTGTGATACCTGAATACCTCAACATGATCAGCGTACATGTATTCATGCAATAAGATACCGATGCTCATTCCGGATACTGCATATGGATACTTCTCCATTACATTTTTCTTATTTCCTATTGGTTATTTTTGTGACAATTTCTTCATTTGCTTTGTTAACAAAAATCTATAAGTGGTATATTGTAACAAACCTTACAATAAATATCTTCACAATATCAGAAGTTTCATTACATTTCGTGCAATGTAATTTAAAACTAAAGCATGGTATAGACAAATTGGAGGGGATACCCATATCATATCTGTGTCTTGATTTTAGGATACGAAGAATCGAATCCCCCTTTCCTTACCAATGTCCCGTATCTGTACCCGTATCTGGACATCTAAGATTCACGCAGGTTGGGCGGGTGAGGTCAAGAATTGCAACCCCCAATATAACCACAAACTATCATCCAAGAAATAAAAGTACCATGAAAGACGAGAATGAGAGTCCAGACATACCATCTTTGTATCTAGCATCCCTGACTCCAACAACTCATCTCGTGCAGCCTGATTAGCATTAGCTGATGTGATCCTTTTAACTTCACTCTTCAAATTGTTGAGATCAGATTTATATTCCCTTAACTTCGCAAGAAGCATAGCCTTTACGCTTGGCTGCAAACTTCTTGCCTCGAGGTCCATTTTCCGAATCTAAAGAAATTTAGGCCAAGATAACAACGCATATGAGTATGGAAGGAGAAAAAAAAACACAGAGAATTGTGCCTATACAGTACCAAAGCCTCAGCATCATCCAAACCAGCTTTTATTTCAGATATTTTTTGCTTCTTCTGCTCTGCAAAATCAAAGCAATTTCGAATTTTGTAGCTGCTTGTTATCTTTTTTTTGGATCAAGTTCTGTGAAAAAATAGCTAAAAATCTCATATGGTTGGAAAGCTATAAGGAAAGGGAGAGGGGACGGCTCTTAGTCTTACCGCCATCAAGAAGAGAAGCAGAGGTACACTTCTTTGATAGATTGGCGGAGAGCTCACAGTATTGGCGCTCGTATCCTTCAAATACCTGACTCATCGCGCCCGATCGAAGCTCTTACCGCCCGCCCGACCGACCGAAATTCGGAGAAGGATCTCAAAATGATGGATGGTTGCCTTATTTTATTGGTTGAAATGGTTGTTGGTTGCTTGAAAATTGGAGTAGAACTTTGCTGACCGGCGCAGGTCAGCAAAGTTGCTTACCGCCACAATATGAGCCATGTGGCATATTGTTAGAGAAAAAACCTTCGCTCACACCTGTGTGTGAGCAAAGCCGCAGGTCAGCAAAGTTGCTTACCGCCACAATATGAGCCATGTGGCATATTGTTAGAGAGAAAACCTTCGCTCACACCTGCGTATGAGCAAAGCCGATCACGCATCACAATATAAGCTACGGGGCATACTTTTAGAGGACGATGACCGTATGGATGTTTGGCTAGTCCTTTGGTCGACTCGTAAACCAAAAATTAGCTTGATTAGTCATTTCTAAGCGTTGGATTCGAGTCATTTGCTTGGGTTGATTTTAACCGTAGAATTTAAAGCATTATTGACCATTATTTGGGGGACTAGATTCGAAGGTCTGACATAACTAATCAGGCTGATTTTTGGTTTGCAGGTCCAGCGAGGGACTGGTCAAACATCCATGTACGGGTCATCGTAATCTAAGAGTGTGCCACGTGACTCATATTGTGGTGTGTGATCGGCTTTGCTCAGACACAAGTGTGAGCGAAGGTTGACTCATTGTTAGAGATTTCTGACCGTTTGGCCATCCCTTGATGGATCACAATATGAGCCATGTGGCATATTCTTGGAGATTTCTGAACGTATGCATGTTTGCCCCAACCTTAGATGAACCACAGAACCAAAAATTAGCCTCATTAGTGATTTCTAAGCGTTGGATTGGAGTCATTTTCATTTGTTGATTTTTAACGGTGGAATTTGAGGATCAATGTCCTTTAAGAGTGTGCCACGTGGCTCATATTGTGGTTGGTCGGTAAAATTCTACTCTGAAAATTGGAATTGGCTCTACATCATTTCCATATGTACACACATCATATCTACACCCACCAATATATATGTCATTTTTATATACACTCAAGCATCAGATTTACACTCACCCAAGAAACCCTAACCCTAGCTTCTTCTTCCACCCAAATCCTTTCTTTCTCCCTTCTTCCTCCTTTCGTTCAAAGTCGAGATGACCTGCAAAAGTCGAACAAACAACCACAACAAGAGCAATGGACACAAAACGATCCAACCGCCTTCTTTTGAACAAACGAGATCCCATCGAAACACATAGTCCTCAAAAAAGAAACCTTTACACTTGATAGAAGTTTCAGATCAACCACAAGTACACACTACCAAAAAAAAGGGCTTTCTCTGGCGGTTCTAAACCGTCACATAAATACTTGAATGTGTGGGTGCTTGTCTTCTATTTTGACCAAGGGTACTTCCATCATTATATACCACAACTTCTATACTAGAAAAGTCTTGGGTGATGTCAAGTTCTTTGTTGGGGTATGTGATGTGATCATGCTAGGTGTAGGATCCATTTCTAATTTGGGGCTGTGGAATGTGGCAATCGAGAGGCTCTTCTTCACCCATTTTACTATTGCACGATGCTCGACACTATGGTAGACCCTATTGGTCACAACCTAGCAAAACAAGCAAGTGAACAAACAAAAAGATGAGTAAATCTAAACTTGAGAATGGAAAATACTTTATTGTGTGGGTGCTTGTCCCCTCTTTTGATTAAAGGTACTTCCATCGTTATATACCATAACCTCTATACTATAGAAATTTTGGGTGATGTCAAGTTCTTTGTTGAATCTTGTTTCTAGTAGGCATACGTTCACCTTTTTTTTCTAGAGGGATAGTGTTCGGTGTGTGCTTTCCTTTGCAATTTGTTGGGGTCTTTGGAATGAGAGAAATCATATAGTTTTTGAAGGGAAGGAAGAAGATATTGCTAGTATTATTTTTAACATCAAGGGCTTGATGTAGTTGTGGTCTAAAGCCTTTTTAGAATGTAGATATATAAAGATCTTTTCTGTGAGGGTTTGGTGTTCCATTGAGATCTCGTTTGTTCTAGAGAAGGTAGTTAGATTTTATTCTTTTGTTATTGTTGTTTCAATGGCCTTGCCCTATGTATGTCATCTTGACTTCGTAAGCTATTTTATAATCTCTTTTGACGTTTGCCAAATTTATTATTCTACAATTATAAAAATAAAAAAAAAACATTCTATACTAGAGAATAATTGAAGTTCTCGTTGATGTATCCCCAAAGACAACCCACCATCTTCAGTTTGTGCACCTATGTTACCTAAATGTTACAGCGTAGATGTTGTATTCGTCTTGGAATCTTCATTATTTAAGTTTAAATGGAAGTATCCATGACATACTTGGCTGGTCTCTGCCATACTTAGGCAACATAACAATGCACCTTCAAGTGACCAGACCTATCATTTGATGGGTTTTGGTTAGATAGGATTATTTTCAAAAGAACTAGATAGTTTAGAAAGTAAAATATGGGTCTGTTCGAGTTTCTGTACAAGAAACCACTGTAACTTAATATAGATTTTTTTCATAGTACACCTTTTTTGTTTGAAGATAGACCAATTAAAACCCTTTTTATCCTTCCCAATGAAAAGTTGTTAGCACTCTCTCTAACCATTCAGAATAGGAATTAGAAACATACCGATAGATATGGTATAACAGAAGCAAAAGTATTCAAACAAACATGTCAAGCTCCTACAAGTTTGCAAAATCCCTTTTTGTCTTTTTTTTTTTAGTTGTGTTTTTATTGGATGGGAATCGGTGCTTGATTCTTGGGCCCGATAACTAATTCGGACATGCTCGGGCTTGACAAGCTAAGCTTGCTAGACCCTATTAAGAATCATGTTCGGCTTGGCCAAGATGAGCCATGCTGAGACTTATTAGGTTTGTGACAACCTTGGGATGGGCATGGGTCTATGCGAATAGTTTGAAATGAAAGTTGGGCATGGATACATCTAGGCGTAACCCATTAGCAACCATAGTTGGAACTAGGGCCATCAATGGGCTAGATATCACCAACTTGGCATTACCATTGGTCCATTTCCCAATTGGAAGCCCCCCGATGAAGGTCCTCAAATCCGATGAATTCATGCTGATTTTTGGTGCTTAGTCCCACCAATAACACATGGGCCAAACATTCATGGGTCAGTGAGCCCGTAAGGGTGTGCCATGTGGCATTTTGAAAGACTTGAGTTATGTATCATAAAACGATTTGAAAAACATCTCTCCTTACTAAGACTTTACAATTAATTATATTATTAAAATTTCCTAATAGCCCCAATGAAAATGTTACAATCACCAATTATAGGCTAATTTTTGGTGTGTAAGGCCTCTAAGAATTGGGAAACATCCATGGTCAATGAGCATGAAGAAGATGTCACGTGGCATTACGAGGGAGAGCTAGTGGATCAAACTTTTATCTTCCGTGAGAGGAGAAAACTATTTTTTCCGAAGGTTTGTGAGTCCCAATATCAAGAAAAAATTAGACACATAGAGGACTTTGGATGCAATTGATGTAGAGGGCTTTCGTGGTCCTACATAGCTCGTTTTTTTAGCTCAAAAATTACATGGATGTTTATCCCTTCCCTTGATGGATATCGTAGACATTCCATTTTGGCACGATCTTGGCATTACCTAATCCATCTCAACTCTTAGGATATTTTTAACCAATTATTAAAAACTCATTTAATACCATCAACCATTCTTAAAAAATAGTTTTAAAATTCAAAACCATAATTAGAAAGCCCTTTCCTAAGTTATTGAAATTTAGTTAAATGTTTGATTTTTATTAATAAATAATCAAGAAATACTTGTATCTTTAATTTTACTACTAGATTTCATTGAAATAAAAAAAATAATTGTTTCTAACTCCATCTTTTAAAGAAAAGTGATTGCACCAAAATCTAATGATTCAATCGTACGATCAAAACTTTTGTTTGATTGATTCTTAAATTAGTTTAATTTTTGATAATTTGTATGTGAAGGAAATGTTCACTATTGAAAAGTACTATGAAAAAAAATTTGAAATAGTTTTGTCTTATCAATTTTTTATTTAAAATGAGTATTTTATCAATGATTGATCAAGATTCTAGATGTGTGCCTTTGATTTGAGTACATGTACTAAGGTTCATACATTATAACATACCTTTGATGGTACTACTCAAGCTTATCCATCCAATTCATCGACTTTCTTATTTTTCTATTTTACCAACATCTTTTTTGTTTATTCTTCTCACTTACCTCTCCTAAAACCACTTAATGTTTTAGATTATAAAACTTTTTTTGAACAAATTAAAATTTTCTTAAAATATCATATAGAATAAATTTTGTTTATACTTTTACCCTCCAAATGACCAACTACTTAACCTTTTATTCTCAAATTACCCTAAACCTTACATTTCACCTATAAATATCCATCTCCCTTTAAAGGAGAAAGGCATCCTTCTAAGCCTTCTCTTTAGGTCGAGAATAACTCTTGCAAAATAGTTTTTTAATCTCCCAAAACCCTTAAAAATCCATAAAAAATCTTTTAAAAATTTAATTATTTTAAAATATTAAGTAAAAGGAGGAAGAACTGTCATTACACACTTTATTTTTTTTCTTTCTCGAGACGAGGAAGAAAGACTAAGTAAAGAGGAATGACCACTTAAAATGTACAATGTAAACCACATAAGAGTGGTTAAGTCACCCCACTTCTTTTATTTCTCTTTTATTTTGTTTATCTATCTTTATTTTGTTATATATCTAATTTTTTTTAGTTTTTACCTTAAATTTCATTGATGTTGTTCTATTATCTCTCTTTCTTTGTCTAACACGTATGGAGATTCTAAAGTACTTGCAATTGTATAGGGTAATCTATTTACCAAATGGGAGTTTCTAAAAAATTATTCCTTAATGCGGCGGTTTAATGGGTTGCATATCCGGTTCCATTGCTTCTATTGGAGGTGATGATCGTGTTGTTAACGCCTTCTCCGATGAGCTTAATGTTCATATTTTCTTTACCTATTCGAATATTTTCGTGATATACACCAGATTTGATGTATATCGTAATCATGCTCCTACTGTATTTCGTTGCAGCATTAACATCATTAGATATTATACTAAAATCCCAACTTCTATCCTTGGCCACAACAAAATCTAGAAGAGATCATTGCCCGGCAAATAGTAAAAAGAATATGAGGATGAATTGGATACAAACTATGAGAAGCTTCTACTACTTAAATATATTTATGCAAAATAATTCTGGTAATTGAGTAAAGTTGACATCTTGATCTCTATTCCATGTACTCCACACATGATCATCCCAACCCTAACAAAATGTGATCAACCAATGTTAAAAAAAATCATATATAATTGGGTACTTGCTTGCATGGCTTCATTCCATTTCATTTTCTGTCTACGTCATTTTCTTTTCTTTAACAATCTTTGTTTTACCAATAAACCTTACATCATGATTGATAGTATTTCTGATCAACATTTTTCTATTATTGTAACTTACTGTCCAATCGATCAAATCAAAACTTGTAAAACAAAACTATAAGTTTTCATATCGTACGAGTATTGGGATCGAACCATGATGAGGGTGAGAGTAATGAAGAAACTTGATCAAAAAAATTATTTTAGTAAAAGTAAAAGAGAAGAGAATGGATTGATATATTAATTTTTCTTTTTATGATTTTATAATTATGTTGAAAAGAAAAAATCTAATTAACTTCAAGAATTTAGAAACTATCAAAGGTCGGGATTTATTATCATGAATTAATAGCATTCAATTTTATTACTTTATTTATTTCTCTTGTCAAATTCCTTACTTAAGACGAGAGAATTTTTATTTTTTTCATATGAATAATATGGAATTATAATCTACACATTTTACTCAAGAAAATTATATAATGATTTAAGCCATAAACTGAATAATTTCTTATATTAAAAAAATTTATTTGTTCATCTTAAAATCAATGTCTAAATTCTTTGTAAAATTGAAGTTTTAATTATAAATTACCTTGAATTTGTTTAACTCTCAAAGAGGCAAGTATTGTGTGAATCCCAATTTAATGAAAATAAACACAATCTAGTTCTCACTTTGACATAAAAAAAATAACTTAAGAATTTTTTTATTAAGTGTTAATAATCGATTGCAAGAAGAATAAAGAAAGACAATAAAATTTAGATTAACTACTTTTTCATGGAGCATATCCCTCTATTTGATAGAATGAATCTCAGCTTACCATAGTAGTACAAGAAAAAAAATTAAAATTTAACTTGTATAAATAAAACATGCACAATAGAATCTAAAGAAATTAATTGAATTAATTAATAGAGAAATGTACTTAGATTGAGACACTGAATTTAAATGCAAGCCTATATCGAATGGATGAATTGCTAAATATATAATGGATGAGAAAAATCTTGAGAGCTTCGATTAATGTTCAAAGTCGTAATGAAGCTTACAAAGTCATGTGAAAGAAGGGCTTTTCCGCGTCGTTAGTTACTGAAACCCTAATCTCAACACATTTGTAATTATCTGAGATTTATCTTACAAGATTTTAAACATTCTTTGCACAGTGGAAGTATATCGGATGTCGATCCGCACTCGGGGTTAGTTTACGCAAATTAGAACACGAAATGACGGATTTTTTTCCACAGAAAATGCTAAAAATAGTATGGAGGGGTGAGAATGGTGGTTAATAACGGATTTTTAAAACGTTCGTTTGGAGATAGAAGTTAACACGATCTACTAAGAAACAAAAGAGAGAATAAAAGATGAGACATTGCAAGAAAATACTCTATTTTATTCATTAAAATCTGGAAAAGAACTTACAATCTTGGATAAATGAACTACCTACAAAACATGTAATATTGCCAAGAAGCATTAAATTATTCTAGAGAGAAAGACCTAGTGAGAGTGAGGACTAAAACTAGAGAGAGAAAATAGTGAGAGAAAGAAAATACTTACTTTCGGGAGAACATGACTCTTACCATTGAGGAAATTGATCGCATGGTCTAGATGGTGAGACCATGGATAGTTTGCAAGGTGCCTTGCGTGCCAAAATGGAGTTGCTGCACATGGGCTGCGGGAATGGGTGCGTGCGTGGTTGACGATGGGCAGCAATGTAATCAACCCGTGGGGTTGACGACTTGCAAGTCAACCAACAAGGATGGTGGCAAGTTGGAGATAAAGTGGGGCGACCGGGAATAGTTGCAAGTTCGGCACATTGAAGGAGGTGTTGGAACGTGGTTGAGGCTGGGCGGTACTGGAGATGGAGGCTAGCTGTGGTAGCAAGTGATGGAACAAGAGAGTAACGTGTTGCAGGCTTGCAATGCTAAGGAGAATGGCAGCAGCACATGGGGTGGTAAGGACGAGCTACAACTCTTCAACGTCCAGCAATGGCGAAGAGCATGGCTTTCAAAGCCGTGATGATGAGCAGGGCAGCATTGGGTCGGCTTGCTTCTTGAGAGGGGCCACCGGCTAGTCCTTCAAAAACATGCTAGAAGGAGATGAGGGGGCGTCCAATCACAAGAGGATGGAAGGTACGTCTTCCCCTCCTCCGTTCTTCTTCTTTTTCTTATCTTCTTCCTCTTTTCCTTTTTTTTTTTTCTGGTTTTTGTTTTTCTCTTCTTTTTTTTTTCTTTTTGTGAGGACGTTCAAATAGGGGAGAAGGATACAGCTGGAGTAGAGGGTTCTCCCATGGGTTTGACGGCTTGGTATTGAGAGGGGAGTGGAAGGGAGGGTTAATGCAATGGAGGTCATAGCCGGAGTTGCAGGTGCAACCCGACGGTAGAAGAAGGGTGATTGCTGGCCGTGTTAACGGCTTTGAGTTTTTTAGGAGGGCAGCAGCATGGGTTGCAGCAACAGGTGGCAAAAGAGAAGCGGTGCATCAGAGCTTGCACATGCAGGTGATTCAAGGTCTTTGCTGGCAGGTTTTGGAGAGGAGAGCCACTTGGAAGGAGTTGCAGATCAGCAATGTGAAGTGGCTAGCTTGAAGAAAAGTTGGAGAATGAGGGAGGCGGCTTGCTGTTTTGGAGAGAGAGATGAGATGCGATGAGACGGTGAAGAGATAGAGAATGGGGGAGCCCTTGCTTTGAGGAGATCATGATCTTTTATAGTAGGGTTTTGTTCTCCCCTTTTAGAAAGAGACGTGGAAGAGGTTTCCTCTCCTCTTTTCTTGCCAAATCTTTATTGCATTGGGAAAATATCCCATGTATTTGTAGCACCCAATCAGCGCCCTCCTCCTAACCTTCTCTCACCACGTCTCAGCCTTGAAGAAGTTATTGTGGGGCTCATTCTATTTCCCAAACACTTTTCTTTGTAGCCTCCATGTTCAGCCACTTGTTGATGCCAAAGAGACTATCTCATGTGTTAGCTTTCTATACTCCTTGCTGCCTCCCTTTATGTATCACCATTTATTCCAAGTAGGTCCCACCTTCAGCACTATTCTTGTTACCTTGCATGCTCCAACGTTTCTATCCTTTACAAAAAGTCTAACATTGCATGAAATCTAGACCATTCATTCAGCAACTCTCTTGAACAATATATATTCTTTATCATTCCATGTCTAGCTTTCCTTTACAAGTTAGAAACTTCCCATGTTATGAAACCCAACACGTGTTGCTATATTTTGATAGTCCCATGCTCAAGCTTGTTCCACACTTCTTGTTCCCCCTGCCACATGTTGTGATCCAGCCCTACATCCAACTTGATGTAATCGAATGTAACCTTCTAGTTTGCTAAACGAGTTAATTGCCTTGCATGGCTCTTCATTCCATGGGTTCCATAATCTCGACACACCTTTGTCCATCTCTTGACCCATGTCGTGGTCCAACATTCTTGGCCTACTTGTTAGGTCCAATGCATTGGCCCACCATATCTGATGGCTCACTCATCATTTCTAGCCTGGCTATTAGTTAATCACAACAACAGTATTTCAAAGTTTGAGCCCTCCATGCATGCAATATGATTGCACGAAATTATATCTTGAGTTGCCATTCTTGTTCTACACTTCTTTAGATTTTGAACCTGTGATCATGGGTCTCATAAACAAATAGATCTCTTTAGCCTTGTTTGATGATCCACTTCTAAAACATATGGTCATCCGCATTGATCATTGGGCATGTTGCGTTCTCTCAAGCCTTGAACGTTAGGTTTGATTTTTTTGCCCCAACCTGTCCCTGGTCCGTATTCTCTTGCATTAGCACAATAGCTATTTCGATACGGATTTTAAGCTTCTATAGTTGATAGTGGCCTGCCAGTCTCGAGACTCTCCCGATTGGGTTTCCTGAAATAACAAAAAGCTCGTAATGAGACTTAGTCAGAACTGCTTTATATCTAGACTTTCGAGAATATGTTTAATGTATGCAAATATGTCATTTCGTCCAGAAAATTGTGTTCTACGTAATAAAAGAGACTCTTACGTAGAAAAATGGATAAATAAAGTAGTTTTACATAGGAGATTGTAATATCACTTAGAGGATAATTGTGAAAAATATGCAATTTTAAGCGAATATCATCAGGAACCAAAATAGCATAATCAAAACTGAAGATGCCAAAATATCCGGAGAATGAGTCAAGAAGATTGTCCAAGTTTAGTGCCACCTACCACACGTCTATTGAAGGCCATTTTATAGGTTGGAATGTGCAACATTCTTTCCATCTTTAGTAAATTACGACTTCCCTTTCTTAAAAATCATTTTCAAATATGAAAACAATTATATAAAATATTATTTTTCTTTTTCCAATTGAATCAAACACTAAATTATTCTTTAGAAACTTCTTTTTGAAAATAATAAAATATTCTTTTATTTTACAAAATGAAATTTTCTTTTGATAAGATATTTCTTTCTTAAGCATTCCAAAATCACATATTTCTTCTTTTAACAATGCCAACATGTCATCAACATTGTTTTTGAGTTTCTAAAAATTAGATCTTTTTATCTTTTAATTTCAAAAATCAAAACCACAATTTCATTCTTGGAAAGCTACCTTTATGCCTTTTGTAATCTAAACCATTCATTTGGTTCTAATATAGACCACCTTGGTCCATACTTGATCTACCAGCTTGGTCCATTGCATTGGCCTATCAACATGGCCCAATAACCACTTTTTGCAATTGTCATATTAATCATTACTTTGATTGATAGCCCATCTTTTAAAGATCGTTATCCTCTTGGCTCAACAATGTGGCCCACAAACCTTGCTTGCGATCTTGGTTGTCCATCATCTTGATTGTTACTATTTTTCTTTTTGTTTGATCACTATCATCCATTGTGATGCCGTTAGTCCCCTAGCCCATCGACGTGGCCCGTGTCTTGGTCCGCCATTGTAGTCCATTTTCATGACCTACACTTTTGCTTGGATTTGGGCTCTTGTGCATGAGCTGTGAATTTGATCAAATAACGAGACAAAACAAATTATAATATAATCAATAATAACTCATTAAATATTATTAAAACAAGCATTGTAAGTATGAATGATCACAAAAAAATAGGATAATTCTCTAAGAAAAATGGGAAAATGCATAAAATGATGTTTATCACCTCACCTCATTGGTTGAGGCATCTCCTTAACCCCCAATTATTGAGTGACACATGTTGGGCAGTGCACTGATAACCTGGACTAGTTGAAGCCAACAAGGAAAGAAAGAATAGAGGCAGCTTGCACTCTTTTATTTGAATTGGTTCTTCAAGTAGCTCATACACTCTCTGACATGTGTCACTAGATGATAGGGGGATTAGGGAGATCCCAAAACCAAATGGATGAGGGCAACCCAATTGTTTGTTTCCTGTTGGTTAGGACCCATTCGAGTTTTACAGCCCATTGACCAAATGAACTTTTTGGCTAACCCCTTGTTGGCTAGACTATTGTATTCAAAATCAAGTTTTTGTATGCCCCATGAGTTGTTACAGCATGAATTGCAAAAAATAGAAAAAAAAATAATTAATAGATCAAGAACAAACTGCAAAAAAATTGACAAGATTAATAGAGAGGGAGGTCCTGCAACTGCAATCCATGTGACATTGGTTATACGCGCTTAAAAGGTTGACGGGGTGATGTGTAAGGAATATTTTCATATTCAATTTGGCAAAGATTCCGTTTGACATAAAAACATTCTTGGAACCGTTCCTACGAGCACAAGTATAGTGTGAAGATGTCGCGGTATACATATTTCGTCAACTACGTGAAGACTAAAAGATAGAGACAGCAAGAATCAGACGGTTGACGACAAGAGTCATCTGAGTAACTGCCAATTTGTAAGTTAATGATCGTGTACGCTCGATTAGGAAGGTAAGTAACTTAGTGGCTATAGGAGTTGATTAAAATGAACAAAATATAATGATCAGACTTAGTCATTGGGTAGACCCGAGTCAAAGTTAATTTTATTGACTAGTGAAAAAGTCCAATCGATTGGAGACACTGTGTAATCGATTGGAGACTACGAGGCATAAACATATTTGAGTACAATCGATTGGAGACTCTGTGAAATCGATTGGAGACTCCGTGTAATCGATTGGAGCCTTCGGGACAGAAAGTTATTAATGTCAAATCGATTGGAGAACCCTGTGCAATCGATCAGTGCCTTCAGAACAGAAAACTTATTGAGCCCAATCGATTGGACATTACCCAATCGATTGGACCAAGTGTACAATCGATTGGACCTTGAACAGAATCGATTTTCTCAGATATGAAATTCATGGTTCCATTATCCCACGTTCCACACGACTCAGGATCTTGAAATTCTATAAATAGAACCCTTCTATGATTCTCTAAACATACATAGAGACACAGGGTGACTCAATCTTCAAAAGAGAGAAGCAAAGGCTTTATATTTATTAGAGTGTCCATTCGAAGAGCAAGAAGCTTATTTTCATTCACATCTTGTGAGCTTGTTCTCTTCTCGATCAAAGCTAAGAGCTTGATCTTTACTCAGCCTAGGTTTTCCACTTCTATATTCAACCTAGTAAGCCTGAGAGTACCAGTGTGACTCAACACCTTTTAAGCAACTTGGGGTTCAGGGTGTACTGAATCCTTCACCTTCTGCAAAGGCGGGAGTGTTGAGAATTAAGATCGGAGGAGCCGGTTGAAGGTAGGTTTGGGGTGTACCAAACTGAACAAGCGGATAAGGCTTCTTATCTGGAAGGGCGCTCGTAGATTCGTGGCGTTGATTCAGAGAACGTGGTCGCATCGACAGTGGGCCTTGGCTAAGGTTGGAAGCTGTATTTGCAACGGTGCTGCGTATGTAACTTTTGTTTCGTTTAACTTTTCAGTTAGTGATACTTTCTGTTTGGACGTGGTCCCGTGGTTTTTCCTTGGCTAAGGTTTCCACGTAAAAATATCTTGTCTTGTATGATTGTTTGTTTGTATTCCGCAATATATCCTAATTAAATCAAACGACAAAAAGATAATATACCACCGATATATATTTGATTTGAGTCGGTTGTGATAATTCTTTTTCAAACAACCAAAGCATGAGATTTTATCTCTTTACCATCGACCAGTAAAACTGTGTAGATATTATTAATTTTAAATACCTAATCAACCCCCCCCCCAACCCCACCCCCCATTTTAGGTATATTGAGTTAAAGAGAACGGACCGGTGGAATTTCATGATGAATGGGTTGGTAGACTTGAAAAAAGGAGAGAAAAAGACATTGAACAGAAGGAAGAAAAAGACGTTGAACAGATGAAAATAGTCCTAAATGCCCTTTTAGTTTCTTTTGCGTAAATAATATTAAGATGGAAAAAGCCCTAATACATCCCCTTTTGGTGTCAAGTAGTGCCATTTTGTTACTCACTATTGCCTCTAGGCCCACTGACCACATGGATGTTTAACCTGCCCTTTGAAGAATATACACACAAAAAATCACCCTGATTGGTAATCTGTAGCCATTAGATTTTTGTACTTTTTAAGACATGTTTCTGGCCCTTGGATTCAACCAATTTTTTGAATACTAAAACCAACGACTATAAATTCATGGAAACGCGCTTATCTAAAACTAGGGGCGTTAATGGGAGATGCAAAATAGGAAAATTTCCTCAAAAATGGTAGTTCAAGAAGATTAATTTGGAGAGATAACTTGTAAATTGTAGTAATTCATGGCACGGTTAAGCTGTGTTTGGTTCACGAAAAACTCAGATTTCAGGTTTTTTTTTTTTTTCCATGTCACAACTATTCCTAGAATAGTCATAACTTATAAAAAAAATTGGTGTTTGGCAATGACAATTAAAAACTCAAAATTTGTTTAGATAAAAATGATTACAGCTCGATGATGCAGCTATTGAAGCGTGAGGGAGAAGCTTGAGCAAATTATGTCATATATATCTGAGGAGAGAGGGAACTATTTCTCTCCTATGACGGTGCCAATAAGATACTCTACCGTGTCATGTGGACAAGCATTCTTGCACGACGCCGAAAGAGAGGGATGAACATAAATGATGTATACCTGGTTTGAAGGAGATGGTGAGGAAAGAGTTGTTAAACCCGACCCGGCTCGACCCGTCAAATCGGTGACCCGATTACAAAATCAGTTTGGGTTGATCCCGACCCAATAATCTTTTAAAAATTCATTCAAATTCTTGCAACCCGCTCGACCTGGCCAGTTGAACCTGTGACCCAGTTGACTGATGACCCGGGGTGGTCCACCAAGGGGAGGGCAAAATATTCATGGGTCAGTGGGCCCCAATGAGTTGTCATGTGGCAGGTTGACCCAGTCGACCCAACGGTTGAACCAATGACCCAGTGAACCGGTCCCTTGATCATTTCAATGATTGGTTCGGGTATGAAAATATTACTCATGATATCGGGCCTTAAGGTAAAATAAAGTCGTGGTGCAACTTCGAAAAATCAACAGACCGACTTTAATTCGGTATGTTGATTTTTCAATTTTATTTTCCAAGTCTCTTCTTACTTTGGAATTTTTTTCATAGAACAAACCAAACAAGCATTTCAGAATTTTGTAGGAAAACATGGTCTCTAGAATTCATATTTTTCGCGAACCAAACACAATTAGGGAACCAAAAAGTTAAAGTTAGGAAAACTCTCAAATGCCCCTAGTTAATGAAAAAAGGTAAGAAAAGAAAGTAAGGGCATTTTAAAAATAAATGATAAAAATACCACTACCACCCCTTAAAATTCTTTTTATGTGGAACAAATAATAAAGTTTACAAGGGTTTAAAAATAGTTCATAGGGTATTCTTGAAATAAAAGTGGTCAATCACCCTCTGAGGGATTCGATCAATATGGAGGATATAAATTAGATGGGAAGACAAGGTCCTCCATTCATTCGGTTCACCTTAGAAGAGTTTCTTTTTTTTTTTTTTTTTGTAGCCACCATGGCCCTCCCACCCTCCCACGGATGAAGTCAGGTGAAACCTGGACCCGGTCAAAGCCGGTAAAGGAGATTTCTACTCCTAGAACAACTGCTCAAAGTAGGAAACCTGCCTGCGTGGGTTTGACCCCATGACCTCCCGAAAGAGGTGGATACACATCAACCATCTGAGTTGCCATGTTGGGTGTCTTAGAAGAGTTCCTCTCCAACGTGGGAGAGCTAATTTCATATGCCAACCTCTAAAATGTTGCATGGCACTCTTTAATAAGGTTTTAAAACACACTGAGTTGACTCGAATCAATCAAATTTCGAATAAACTTAGCCTAGTAACTGGATTTGAAATGGCTTGCCGAGTTGACTTTGATACTCACCCTAGTCAGCTCACGAGTCAAAAAATCACAAATTTATCGAATAGGCAAGGCATATTATGGTCAAACTATTTTAGTGACTTCTATCTATATTTTTATGATTTATAAGTACTTTTAATAATTATTGTCCTTTTAATATATTTCATAATTAATTTAATGACTCATCCGAGTTGACTCGCAAGTCAAGTCTCGATCAACTCCTGAGTTGAATCAAAATTCTAAAACATCGCTCTTTACAGCCAACTGACCACATGAACTTTTTGGCCCAGCCCTTGTTGGTTGGGACCCATTTCATTACAAGACCGTTTTCACATCTCTTATG
This sequence comes from Euptelea pleiosperma, assembly GCA_035048495.1. Lineage (NCBI taxonomy): Eukaryota > Viridiplantae > Streptophyta > Magnoliopsida > Ranunculales > Eupteleaceae > Euptelea > Euptelea pleiosperma. The sequence goes on from CM068543.1 coordinate 17,553,190, forward strand.
CAAGCAATGTGATTTTAATTGTGGGACTTGATAAGTATACTCCTTGAGTTGTCAATTCCAGAACAACCTTGGTATTTATGTAACCTCCTCAGCACACTCCATCAACCTTGTAATACTTTGACCACCTTTTTGATTTTTTGAAAAAAAAAAAAAAGTAATACTTTTAAACAAAATAATGCTACGTTTAAGAGCAGGCGGGCCTTTGGAGAAGAGATCAACACAGTTAAAGTTGAGAGTTCAATCATGAAAAATAGAAGAAACCCGTAGGCCATGTGAAGGCTATAAACAGGTCAGATTGGGTTGGGCTTCCATTTGGCACAGACAGCATGACATAAACCTTAGGGCCCAGCATAGGATGGGATTAGAAAATCAGTCCCAAGCCCTGCCTGACAAAAGTCGTTCAGAAGTGGGATCTGCCTGGGCTTAAGCCTGTTCAGACTCAAATTCATCTAAAAATTCAGGTCCCTGGCCCTGTCCAACGGTCTGTTTTGGTCCTACCGGAATTGCCTATCCCTCGACAACGCTAGGACGTGATTTCTCAAATGGAATTTCATTTAAAAATTTTAAGAGTACATTGATTAGCCCTAATATGTTCTGATAGTTTATCATTTGGTATATGTGGGGCAAATATCATTCATTCCCCCAGTTGTATAATAATCATAACCTTTTTCTGCAATATTTCATGTAATAGGAAAGTAAAAGGTGTCAACGAGTTGGGTAGCAGTATATGCAGCCCCAAAACAATTACCTCTTGGGTCTAAAAGGGGCCTGCTGAATCCAACAAAACTGGGTCAAGTCGATCGAATATTAGGTCAGTAGTGTGCAGAGAATTTGTAAACCAGTGTACATAATCCATAATTGGGTAAAAAAAAATTCAAACTAAAGCAATTAGATAATCAGGTACCCATTGACACCTCACTCTGCAATGAGAGAATTTGAGTGCATAATTGTCATGAATTAATGAAGTGCCAAAATATAATGTAGTTCTCCAGCTGCTAATTTTGATGAATAATCACATCAAACTTGAAGCTACAAAGCAAATATTACTCTCTCTAGCATGCAAGTGAGATGATTCTCACAAAGAAATTGCGGATAAAACAAAGTAGCAAATTGTAGCAAAAACAAAATCGCAACTAACAAACCAAGTCCAACACCCTTACGCCATTATCTTTGCAGACCTCATATAGAGGCTGTCCACGACCTTGCCAATGTTGGAAATGGTCTCCAAAGTCGCCGGGAAAATTGCATCTGGCTTGGGATCGTCAAAGATGATGAGGCACCCAGCACCCTGATCCAAGGTTCCAGCAAACTTTTTGTCCAAAATCATTTGGGACAACTTCTTCTCCACATGATCTACAGGCAGTTCGATCAGCTCTGCAACATGAGCAATCTCAACCCTGGAATAAGGCTCAATCAACCTGCAAAAGTTATGCTCCATGAGAAGCAACCAACAAAAGAAAAGAAAACAATATAAAAGTAAAAATAAAAAAACAAACCTGCAGAGGTTCTGCTCCAGAAGTGTGTCATATAGGGAAGAGAGGTGCCGATGGACAATTGGGTCTTCCTCTAACTGGGCCCTAAAATCTCGAAGGGCAGTCTCAAAAAACTTTAAAGACCGCTTCGAGTAAGCATCCGCTACAGCTTTCATAGCATCCAGTTCTGGCCCGACGTATTGCAAACCCTGCTTTGGAAGATATAATACCCGCCACGTCATCAGCTTGGTTCACCATAATCTTGCACAACAACATATACTTGAGACTGAAAACAGCTCTGGGATCTTCAAGAGCATTAAAGGCTTCAAATGCCTCAAAGAAGTAGCTGTAGGCAGTCTTGTAATCCTTCTCTTCTGCATGGAGAATCCCACTTTGCAAATCTATGGTGCCCTGTTGGGCTGGAGGCACATAGATAGCGTTTGCAGCTGTTCTTGCTGCAGTGAGCGCTGCCTTGGCCTTAGGTAAGTTTCTCAAGGAGAAGTGGAGTTTGCTCTCTAACAGGTCTATGTCCACAAGAAGCAGCTTGTCATCCAATCTTCTTACTTCCTTGATTAGGCTCGAGAGAAGGGTCAAGGCCTCTGAATACTCCTTATTTTCCATCAACAAAGCTGCAAGCCTTGCCTCGACACGTTGTCTGAGAAATGTACGCTTTTCTGCACGGGTCCATTGCACCATTTCCCTGCATAGGGATATCTGGAGATCAGAGGTTCCAGGAATCTTGGCTACTGCATCTATAATCCCTCGCACGATCTTGGCAGTTTTCGCCTTGGGGATCAATGAAAAGAAGGGCCTCAACTGTGTTAGAAGGCTTCGAAGCTCCTCAGCCCTCTTCTCTTGTCTAAGAAAGTCTGAAAGATTGGAGATGGCCTGTTCTTTTATGCGCAAGGCTTCTGAAGAAGAAGAAGGGTTTTCAAGTACACGATATAGGATGGAAATGGATTCAGATGGATCTTTGGCTTCTAAAGCCTCCGCTATCGAATCTGTCGTTGCTGGGAGATACGATGAAGACGACATGGCTACTATTTTGAAAACCAATGTCCTGCAAAATGATAATAATCAATCAATTTTAATGTCAAAAGCAATTCATTAAATCTTCTGGGCCAACCATAAATCAATCTAGGCATTCTCAATTGATTGGTCACTTCTTGGATGCTCATTATCTCAAAAGTATTATACTTATCAATAAAAAGGAACACTTTGTCAGCATCCAAGATTTTTCTCGTCTTTGATTGAATAGAGAAAAAAGATATGTGATTGATATTATATTTTTTATAGGAACCATCCAAGAGGTGGTCATCAATCAAACAGTTTCGAGTATGTCTAGGTAGCAAAGAATAGAACATAAAAAGTATGGGTGGGTACTTTAAATCCCACAAACATCTTACAATGGCATGCTTCAACTATATAACAACTACAAAATGGCAGAGATGCTTGATAGTATAGGTAGGTAGACAAGAATAAAACACAGAGTAAGAAAAGCATGGGTGACAACATTCATCAAACATCTCATAGTAGCATGCTTCAAATAAACAAATACAAAGAAAGAATCCAAGAAGTACCATCGGTGGATCAGTAAAGTAAATTAAAGGGGCAAAAAAATCTATAACTGACTAGAAGTAACTCTCCTATCTTCTATTATTTATCTCCAACCAAACTAGGGAAAGCCCCATGGCACCATTCCAGATATTTTACCACCTGATGTTGCCATATGATGCCATTTGAAACTGACGTGTCAGATTTTGTTGTATAATACGACATTACAATCATACATTCTCAATCTCAAGGAAATAAATTTCGATTTCGAGGTTTATTTTGACCAGCTCGGAATTAGAAATGTTTCGTGGAAATATTTCGACCAGTGTGGAAATAATAAATTTTTCATGGAAATGATGGAAATAATGTGGAAATGATGGAAATATTGTGGAAATGTTTGTGGAAAGTTTGGGAAATGATAAAACCAACATAAAAATAAACTCATAAGCTATCAAACCAAGATATAGAACCATATGTAGTGTGGAAATGAATGACCATAACGATCTTTAATATGTTGAGGCAGGCATCTAATAGTCAGTCAAGGTATAATTTAATTATATAACTATTATTCAATTATTTATTATAAAAAAGACATAAATCAAGGTATTAACGAATCTTTATTCACTTACATTAATGTCTTAATATTATGTATAATTTTAGAAAACCTATTTACTATTATCTTATTACATTTACTTAATTTTTTGAATGTTCAAATAGTTTTAGGAAAAAACTTTAACCTGACCAACTTGTAGATGGGCTGAGTAATGCAACATATAATCAATTTATGCACAAGCATAGATGTTTAAGGTAAAAACCAATGAAATTGGGGTTTCCCCTAAATTTCAAATTTTCACCCTAAATGATCTTCAATCTGTGGACAATCAAGTGTAAATGCATCATAGATTTGATGCATTTACACCTAAACTATCTATTTGTAGCAAGAAATGATAGCGAGAAATTGTATACTTAAGTACATTTCGAATTTTAAAAAAACTCCAAATGGGATTCGAATCATCCTCAAGATCAATCAGTGAACCAAGAAATCTACAATGGATTGATCTTTTTTATAAAATAAATATATGGAAATCGGTTAAATGGATCAAATATGGGGATTTGTAGTAGTTTTGAGCTCAAATGAGATGTTTCCTACCTTCAATAGAAATGTTTCCATAGATTTCGAAACATTTCGACTAAAATAATACCTATTTACACTGTCAATTGATCGAAATTTACTATTTACGCAAAATATTTCGACTTGTATGGAAACATTTCGTGTATGTATTCTTTCGTTTCGGTAAACTAGAAATAGGAAATATTTCGAGAATTTAGCGAAATTTATTTCCTCGCTCAATCTAAAGGCTTATAGATCTTTTTAATGATCAGTAACTGAAAATTTATCGACGAAGATATAGGAAATACAAGGGAGAGAAGTCTGACACAGGTACCAAGTGGCAGATTATGAGATCCCTGAAAATTAGGATTCATAATTTCTACAATATATTTTAAATAATGTAAAACAAAAAAACTATGTTTAGTAAAAGGATAATAATGGATGAGGGAATGGAATATATTATGATGTGTATCATATACTTGTAGACAAGAGAATACATATATGTAATGTTATATTTGCTACATGAAATCCTTTGATCAATAGGTAGAATTCATAATCTATGGTAAATGTTAATTAATATATTACAAGTGTGAAAGAGAAGTTAGAAAAGCAATCTAGAAGTGGCGCACTAGAATCCAACACAGGTATATCATCAGTTTAGAAGAAGATGTGCAACATATAATTGCAACATGAAAATCCTTTGATCAATAGGTAGAATTAATAATCTATAGTAAATGTTAATTAATATTTTACAAGTATGAAAGAAAAGTTAGAAAAGCAATCCAGAAGTGGCGCGCTAGAATTCGTAGTGTCAAAATCCAACATAGGTACATCATCAGTTTAGAAGAAGACATGCAACATGTATGGAGCACAAAATCAGGGAATAGCATACAATAGCGAAGAGGAACCTCCACTTTAGCAAAACAATCACCTATCCCATTTGTGCCTCTTAAAACATGGTTTAATGAAATCAAGGCTAGCTAAGTGTACAACTCTAGTATGGCCTACTTCCATAGCAACTTCTCCAACGAGGAAGAGAAGAAATATAGCTTATAAAGCGAAAAGATGAAAATTCATGTAGATCCAATGTGTAGAAAATGCATATTGTCCCTACTTTGAACTTTCATCATATCATCTATGCCTAATCCCAAATGTTTGGAATTGGCAAACATAAAAGCTTATAAAGCCAAGAAGAAAATCCATGTAGATCCAATGCATAGAATATAATCCATGTTGTTGGAGTGTGTGGTTTGGCTGTACACTCCGCCTGTGTTAGACCCGTGGACTCTTTGATATACATTGTTCCGCCTCCCTCTAACAGCTTAAGCTTTTAGAGTAAACTGGTTGTCAACAAATGAGTCATGCCATGAACCAGTGCCCCATGACACAAGCAAATGCAAAATTCCACGGTCACTCCTATAGGGTTGGCAGTCTACCAGAGGCACAGTGTCAAACATCTTTCTTCTGTGGAAGGTGAAAAAAATGAATAGATAACCTTTAAAAAACCACACATGTAATTCAATACTCACTTGTGTATCACCCATGTGTAAAATGACAGGATGATCTTCTACCTATCTCTCTAATTATGCACGTCATCAGAATATTCTCTAGTAATGATGTCTAGATGTGCAAGTTTCACAACAAAAACCTACATCGGCATCCTACAGCAAAATTACCCCTTCTTATCATACTCAAAGATGAGAGGATAATCTACCACCTACCTCTCTAATCGTTCATGTCACAATAACATGCTTCAGCTACCCAACTACAAAAACAAAGAATCTAAGAAGTATCCATTATGGAAATCCATCAGCAGACAATAAAGTAAATTAAAGAAAAAATATCTAAAACTGAAATGAAGTAATTTTTCTATCTTCTATTATTTGTCTTCAACCGAACTAGGCAAAGCCCCATGACACCATTCCAGATATTTTACTACCCCATGTTGCCATGTTATACCATCCAAAACTTATGTGTCAGATTTGTTGTATAATAATACTTTACAGTCGTACGTTCTCAATCAAAAGGCTTACTGATCTTCTTTTAATAACTGAAAATTTGTCAAAGAAGATATGGGAATACAAGGGACACAAGTCTGACACAGGTACCAAGTGTCAGGTATGGAAAACCCTGAACATTAGGATTCATTGATTCAACAATATTTATAAAATAATTTTAAAAAAAAGTAATTATTCTTAATATAATAATAAGGATAATAATGGATAATCTAATGGGATATCTTATGATGTGTATCATATAACTATAGGCAAGAGAATACCTACATGAAACATTATATTTGCTACATAAAAAGTTTTGATAAAAAAAAGAGAACTCATAATCTATGGTAAATGTTTATTAGTATTTTAAAAGCATAAAAGGAAAAGGAAAAGGAAAAGGAAAAAATCCAGAAGTGTCACACTAGAATATGTAGTGTTGGAATCCAACACAGGTACATCACCAGTTTAGAAGAAGAGATCCAACATAAAGAAAGCGAAATCAGGGAATAGCATCACCTATGTGAAACAATAATGAGAAACCTCCACTTTATGAAAAGACTCAGATATCCCATTGGTGCCTACTAAAAACATTTTTGAATGAAATCATGACTAGCTGGGCACAAAATCACACCAAGAAGACACAACTCGTGCACACCTACGGAGCTGCAAACTAGATTTCAATCCCTTGCCGATCCTTATCAAAAAAAAAAAAATCCCTTGCCAATATGGAGGAGGTGAGCTGGCGTCAGAAGTCGAGAATCAGATGGTTGAAGGAAGGAGATAGAAACACCAAATTCTTTCACCGTATAGCTAACGTCCGCAGGAGAACGAATCTCATGTCGAAGGTCGAGATTGAAGGAACCAGCTTGGAAGAGGAAGTGGAGATCAGAAGTGGGGTGGTGGAGTTCTACTCCAAGTTATATTTGGAACCCTCAAGAGATAGACCAGAGTTGGATGATCTAGCTTTTGACAGTCTCACTCCAGATCAGAGCGCGTGATTGGAAAGGAAGATAGAGGAGGAAGAGATCCTTAAAGCCATCAAAGACTTAGAAGGAGACAGCGCCGGGCCCGGACGGTTTTCCCTTGGCCTTTTTTAGCCATTGTTGGGCGGTTGTGGGTGGTGACTTCATGGCAGCTGTGGAGGACTTCTATAAAAAAGGTATTTTGGACCGTTGGTCTAACTGCACTTTCTTGGCTCTTATCCTTAAAAAAGCAGGGAGCTGTTGACTTTTCCGACTTCAAACCCATCAGCCTAGTGGGTAGCTTTTATAAGGTTCTAGCTAAAGTCCTGGCCACTAGAGTTAGGGCAATGCTGGCAGGGATCATCTCCCCCTCGCAGGGGGCCTTTGTTCATGGCAGACAGATTCTGGACGGGGTGCTGGTGGCTAACGAATGTATTGACGAGAGGATCAAAACTGGGATGCCAGGCCTAGTCTGCAAAATTGACCTGCAAAAAGCTTATGATCACGTATCTTGGGACTTTCTGGACTAACTCCTTGAGAGAATGGGTTTTGGCCAAGTCTGGAGAATCTGGATTCGTAAGTGCATCTCTTCCGCGTCGTTTTCTATTTTGATTAATGGTTCCCCTACGGGTTTTTTTAGAAGTTCGAGGGGGTTGAGGCAAGGCGACCCCCTCTCTCCTTTTCTCTTTACTATTGTGGCGGAAGCTTTAAGCAAGCTGATCTCCAAAGCTTCCAACCAGTGTTTAATGAAGGGTTTCAGAATCGGTACTTCAGGCCCCACAATATTGCATCTACAGTTCGCCGATGATACTCTCATCTTCTTGGAGGCGGACAGGGAGCAATGCCAAGTCCTCAAAGGGCTCCTTGTGTGTTTTGAAGCAGTTTCGAGCCTTAAAGTGAATTTTGCTAAAAGCAAAGTCTATTCGGTGGGCGATTTTGGAGATATCACTAGCTTTGCTGCTTATCTGGGAGTTACAGTAGATTCTCTTCCGACTTCTTATCTTGGGCTTCCCCTTGGCGCTTCCTACAGGTCGAAAGCTCTTTGGGATCCAGTGATAGAGAGAATGGAAATGAGACTTGCAGTGTGGAAAGCCAAAGTACTTATAGAAAGGGGGAAGGTTAGTGCTTATAAAGAGCACTCTCTCTAATCTTCCCACTTATCCTTGTCCCTATTCTCTATGCCGGCGAGTGTGATTCAAAGACTAGAGAAAATGATGCGTCGATTTCTTTGGTTCGGTCAAGATGAAGGTTCTGGTTATGTGCTGGTGAATTGGCGACTTGTGTGCTCCCCTAGGAAAGTTGGAGGGCTAGGCGTCAAGAACCTTAAACTCATGAATTTAGCTTTGCTTGGTAAATGGTTATGGTGTTTTATGGTGGATATCGAGAGCCTGTGGAGAAAGGTTATCGTAGCTAGGCATGGAGTGGAACAGTTGGGATGGTTCAGCAACAAGGTTACAACCCCTTTCGGGTGTGGAGTTTGGCGTGGCATCCAAAAAACGTCAACCTTTTTTGCGAATGGTACCCGTTTCAAGGTGGGAAAAGGAGACAAGGTAAGATTTTGGCATGATATCTGGTGTGGGGAAAACTCCCAAAGAGGCCTTCCCCCAGATTTTTGGGATCTCGAACTTGAAAGAGAGTACAGTGCAGAATGCCATGGTGGACAATGACAATGGAGTCGCCTGGAACCTTGGGATCAGACGACATCTCAATGATTGGGAAATTCCAACTATAGCGTCTCTAATCCTGAAGTTGGAAGGAGCAGCCATGGATAGTTCCAGAGAAGATATGATATGTTGGGAGGCCACTTTAGATGGCAAGTTTACCGTTCGATCGTTCTACAGGTTGCTGGATACTTTATGGAGATCATCGGCGGTGCCCGTGTGCTTTACTGGGGACTCTAATTACCCGATGGCAAAAGTTTGGGGGTCTAAAGTACCGTCGAAGGTAGCATTTTTTGTGTGGTATGCCTCCCTGGAAAAGGTCCTCACTATGGATAATCTAATTAAAAGGAATTGGGTGATGGCTAACTATTGCATTATGTGCAAAGAAGCGGGGGAAACCGTTAATCACCTTCTTTTACATTGTTGTTTTACTTGGGGAGTGTGGGGTAGTTTCTTCAGTGAGTTCGGCATTCATTGGACCATCCCGGCCTCGGTTATTCAAACCTCTAGGAGTTGGCCTGTAATGACCCTATTTCTAGCAATATTATAGTAGACTTTTTATAATACTTTGAACATTATATGTATGCCATTTTAAATGTCTCAACAATAGCTTTCTATCGGTATCAAGTTCGTCCAAATCGGACGTGCGAGTCAAAAGTTATTGTGTTTAGTTCTGGGCAACATTTTAAGTTTTTATTAAAATTCAAAAAAAAAAAAAAAAGACAATTTTCAAAATTATAGTCCCACATCGGATAGAAATGAAAAGTTCTGAGTTCTCAACCTCTATAAATACAAGGCCATGCCTTGAGAAAATTACATCAATTTTGGTATTTGCATTCTAACCCCTGAGGTAAGAATATTTGCAAAAAAAGTCCCTAAACTAGAAAAAATTCTAGAAAATTCCCAGGAATTCTTGAAAATATTCAAGAGGTCCTTTGAAAAATTTTTTTTGTGGGGCCTACTACCTCGAGATACGCGCTACCTCGAGATTCGCATCGTATGAGGTTCAAAGATTTTGGGATTCTAGCGTATTCACTTGTAAGTACATAATTATTTATTTTATGCCTTTATTTAATTAATTATTTATTTATTTATTATTTATTAATTATTTAATTATTTATAAATATTATTTTTATTTTTTATTTTTTTTGAAATAGTAGAAAATTCACAAAATATTGTAGAAAAATTCTAGAAAATTCTATTATTTTTGGGGAAAATGTCTGAAAATGCTATTCTTGTTATCTGTTAAATTTTAGCAAGGAAAAATCCAAATTCTTGTATTTTCCACATAAAATGTGTAAATACATTGATAATTTCTTGTAATCTTAAAAACATGAAATTATGATAGATGAGGACATGTGTAATCTATTTAGTTGGATGAAGTCATGCTCAAATTCATTTAAAATGAGATATATGCGTTTTTCATCCGTTTTATGTATTCGTTTTCTAAGATATTAATAGGGCTTAAATGTTCTTATTTTTAGTTTCAAAATGCAAAAATAGGAATGCTATGCATGTAAAGATGTTTCTACAAACATTATTATTTTATGAATATAAATACGATTGATGACATGAATAAGAACGTGATTGGGAATGTGGAATATCAGATTAGTTGGAATCAGGCGTTGTCTCATTTCTTTGAGACCCCTTGGGGTTTTAGTCCCCTAAAGCATCAGGCGTTGTCTTATTTCCTTAAGACCCCTTGGGGTTCCAGTCCCCTAAAGAAGAGGCGTTGTCTCATTCATGAGACCCCTCGGGTATTTATACCTAAAAGAAAATTAGAGAATCCGGAGAGAGGATACCTAATGAAACAATTAGTGTGCACATTAGGGAGTTTACTTGTGGACTAGAAGTGTTGACATCGTACACTAAGACCGATGGAATATTGGTACGAAATACATCAGAATTGATAGTTTGACTTTATAGAAATGGTCACGGGTATTCCGATAAGAGAAAGGTTGACTATTATATGAAAAGACTTCATTGTATTCGAAGTTATACGTAAGTAATTGATGGAGAGTTGAGTTTTATCGAATTACATATGAAATACATTTGCAAATCGTATTTGTTTTAAAAAAAATAAAAGTCGCTGATTTAAGTGGTTTTACGCATGAGGAATGTACTTACTGGGCCCTAGCTCATCGTTTTAAAATGTTTTGTTTTCAGGAAATGATAAGGGGAAGTTGGACTGATGCTTCCAGCATTTCTGTTGATAGACTTGTCCTTTTGACGATGTTATATTTTGTTTAATTCTTCTATCTTGTAGAAGGATACATGAGTTATGTAGGTCCTTTGACCGTTTAGTAACATGTATTTGGGAGTACGATATATATATACAATGTTTTCTTTTGGATGGGCATATTACGGTTTTGTTTGAAGTAATACATCCTCTAACATTATTAATGTGTCAATGAAGTGCGTTTCGTCTTATGAATTGTTTAAACAAAAAAAAATTATCCGGTGTATTTCCGCTGCATCGTGATACCGGTTTTGTTTAACTGTGCGTTTGTATGATCAGATCGCACCTCAAGATACGAGAAAGGTCGATATGACCAAATATCGGATTTGGGGGCGTGACATGGCCTCTTTGTTGTTTCCGGCCATGCAGTCGTAGGCTATGGAGCCTTTTGCCTTTTCTAGTTTGGTGGGGCATTTGGCTTGAACGCAACAGAAGAATCTTCAAAGGCAAGGAGGCCTCTTTGCATGAAGTCATCATCAATATCAAGGCCTTTCTTTTTCTATGGTCCAAGTTGTTCGAGAAGTGTAAAGGGATTGTCTTCGAGGATTTGATTTGTAGATGGGAATCGATCATGTGTAGGGGCTGATAGTTTCTTTTTCTTTCCCTTGGAGGTCTTCTTGACCTCCTTTTCTTAGTGTAACCTGTTTTCCCTTCAATGAAATCCTTTACCTTCAATGACTCGTGCACACCTACCACCATGATATCTTCTCCAATGAGGAAGACAAAAGGCTTAAAAAGCTAAGCAGAAAGTTCATATAGTTCCAGTGCGTAGAAATTCATTATAAGAAGCATTGCACATCGTCCCCGCATTAAAATCCTATGAAAAGGATAATAGTGAATTAGACTCTCTCATATTGAGGACTAATTGTAATATTGTTCACCGTGCACAGGGGTAAGTGCATTTCCTAAAAATGCATTGTTGCTGTTGATTGTGCTAGTGCCTACCAATTATTAAATAGTCAGGTGTACATGTGCATGAGTCATGCAATGTACCAATGCCCATGGGCCATGACAAAATCAAATGCATAAATTATGAGGGTGATGTTGAACAACCACTTTACTCTAAAAGCTTAAGTTGTTAGAGGGAGGTGAAACAATGTATAATCAAAGGGTCCACGAGTCTAGCAGAGGAGGAGTGCTGGCCATATAGCCAAACAACACACTCCCTCAGCACTTTGCCGAGGACTCGATCCTGCGATCCACTGGGACTTCCTGCTCTGATACCAAGTTGACAACCACTTTACTCTAAAAGCTTAAGCTGTTAGAGGGAGGCCTTGAAATGTATATCAAAGGATCCACGGGTCTAACATAGGCAGAGTGTTGGCCACAACCAAACAAAACACTCCAACAACAGTTGAGAGTCTACTAGAGGCACTGCATAAGCAAATGCATAAATTCTACACATAGCTACTATAGCGTTGACAGTCTACTAGAGGCACTGCATCTACATCTTTCTTTGGATGATTAAAAAAATGATTGGATAATATTTCGAATATCCAATAATCACCTGTGTCACCCATGGGGAAAATGACAGGATAATCTTTTACCTACCTCTCTAACTGCTCATTTCATTAGTATATCCTCTAGTAATGATGTTTAGATGTACACTTTTCACAGAAGAAACCTACATCATCCTAGATCAAATTCCACTCCTTGTTTGTACTCAAAGATTAGAGGATAATATTCTAACTACCTCTCTAACATTTCATTTCATGAGCAGTATATCATCTGGTAATCAAGGTTTAGATGTACATGCTTCACCGGAGAAGCTTGCATCCACATCCTTGATCAGAATTCCTTTATAGCCATTCTCTAAGATCATTTTGTTAAAATTTTCGGTCTAACAATAAAAAGTTTCGAGGTGATATTACTTGACCATGAAAATGCCAGCTTGCTAAGTTTGTCAAGTTAGCGTCCCATCTTTCACTCACTAACCCGCTTGAACATCGAAATAAAATAAAAAATTCAATTGATTCTTAAATTATATTCATTTGTCCCTACATTTCCCAGATTCTTTTTCCATTACAATGATTTTGAAACACAGGAGATATCGGTGAAAGATGATGGTTTATTTTTATAGTTCAATCTCAAGTTCTAAGATAACAAATTGGTCATTTGTTTAAAGGTACCTCCAAGATTAGTTATTTCACTTAGATAATCCAACCAGGAATTTACTCATTTTCTAAGCCAAAGTGCCAATGACCAAGAAAAGGCACTCACTCACCATAGCTAGTAGAAAGTAACTTGCTTATGTTTGTCTCATGTCAAAAGACTGTCTTGTCCCAGTGCATCCTCTGATCTTGAGACTAACTTCAAACCACTTTCAGTCTTAACACCCTACTCTCCAAGTACGGAGATTCAAGGTGGTTTTATGTAGTTATGGTAGTATAACACTGACCTTTCCTGACCTTTAACAGAACAGAGACATCACCCATTGAGTTATGGTTTCAACTCCTAAGCTCTGCACAAAGAGTTGTCATTACCAATATAACTGGTCATCCCCATGAGCTCCATCTTTAGATTTTGGGGTAAATTTAAAAGAGAGAAGAATTGTTAATACCCTTATAATTGGTCATCCCCATGACATGAGCTCCATCTTTAGATTTTGAGGTAAATTTGAAAGAGACAGAGGTTATCTTTTGAGGCTTTCCCAGCATTTTCCTTCTAAATCCTTCTAGAACCCAAGGTACCGATGTCAACGCGAATCCCAAGGTGGTGTTGGTAACACAAATTCTGAGGTAGCTAGTCATAAGGTTGTCCACTAGCTGGAATGGATATCGCTTCATTGGGCTTAGTGCCTTCATGATGGGGCGACGTGCAGTGGAGAAGGACTTAAGTTAGCGACAGATGGAAGGGGACTTCGGTCAGCAGCAGGTGGAAGGAGACTTCGGTCAACAGCAATTGGAAGCAAACTTTGGTCAACGATGGTTTGAAGGAGACTTCGGTTAGCGAGTGGAACTCGATCAACAACGGGTGGAGGAAGAGTCGCTGGACTGCGACCGACGGAGCTGAAGGCCTGTGGTCGACGACTAGAGGAACCTGAGTTGGTATCTGGTTTATGACGGATGGAACTGGAACCATTGTCGAGGCATGGTTAAGAGACAGAGCAGATAAATGTGCTTCAAGGATGTACCGCCTCCTGGTGCTTAGCCATGTTGTAAGTCTGTGAGATGGTTGGTGGATTCAGGGGCTTAACGACATGCTTAATGTCGTCGCAGAGGCCCGAGATGATACATTGAATGAGGAAACCCTCTAATTGGACTGGAGCCCTAGTGGCCAGTCGCTCGAATTTGGCTTGATAATCACGAACCAGCCCTATTTGACGAAGCGTGGCCAAAGTCCCTTCCGGATCATGTGTTGCTGGTGGTAGAGTAGGTGGGCACGGTGGAGCAGGGGGTGGAGGCATAGGAGGCCAAGCTGCCAATGACGCCTGAATCTGACAGATGGCCTGGGACATTTCGTCCATTCATGTGTTCATCTCGTCATGAGTCGCGGATAGCTCGCTGCGGAGTTGGCCGACTTCATTGGAGATGGTTGTTGAACCGCCGATTGCAGAAGACATGGGTAAGGATCGATTGCTTTGATACCAAAATGGTAGAACCTTAGCAGCTACCGTGAATTGCTGGTGTTAATTATTCTAATTGGTAGCTAGAATGCAGGAAAAATAGATAAATTCCTTGCTGACTTCCAACAAAGCAGATTGCATCCCATATAGATTCTTCTAGCAAACTCCTAAACAACTTGGATTCTGAAACGAAGCTCTAAATTAACTAGAAAGCAATTAATAGATCATTTAAACTAATCTATGAACTAAAGATCATTTCTTCATTTCCATTCCCAATCCACAGTTATAATATATGACTTTCAAACCCTAGAAACCTTCCTAATTCTACTTCTAACTAAAATAGGAAACTACTCATGAGACCTACTTAATTTATTTAATTCTAATTAGAATAGGAAACTACCCTAATGGTCCAACGATCCTCGTGGGATCGTATCAGAGTCCAATCCATAACTATCTAAAAGAAAATATATCTCACAAAACGAAGAAAGATTGCTCAAAACCCTAACCAAGATACATGAATTTTCATCAATTGAAAAGGAAAAACAAAGAAAACCGGCCAGGCACCGAAATCTAATAAGAATAAGAAAAAAAGGGGGTTTCAAATTCTCATAAAATAACTAGGGAGAATGAAATCTTTAAAATATAAAGGATTGAATTCCAAACCTAGCCAAAACACATAATATATCAAAAGAGATTGTTCGAAGAGGAACGTACCTAGAGAAGTTGAGATCAAGATTTGAACCAGAAACCCCACGCGTATCCGAGGTCTCCAATCAAGTGAACAAGAGAGCAAGACGGTCTCGGCGAGGTAAAGATAGTCGTCAATTAAGTCTATACTCCCAAGTGAACCCTTTTAATCTTTTCTTTTGTTGCAAGGCAAGTCTGATCATCATCCCTCATGGTCATCGTTCCTATGACCTATCGTCGTCCCTAAATGGTGACGCTTTTTGGCGTCAGGTAGCGCATTTTTGGAGTAAACCTTCCATGACACCGCAGTCAGCGACGCCGCTGACTGCAGCCACTATGAGCCACGTGTCACACTCTTAAGAGGACACTGACCGTAGGGATATTTGGCCAATCACTAGGTGGGTCTACAAACCAAAAAATCAGCATGATTAATGATTTAAAACCTTTGGATATTTGTACCCAAATAATGCTCAATTTCCAACTGTTAAAATCAACCCATGTAAATAACTTCAATCCAACGCTTAGAAATCAGCGATGAAGTTTATTTTTCGTCTGTAGGTCCACCTAGCGATTGGCCAAACATCCATACGGTTAGTAGTGTCCTCTTAAGAATGTGCCACGTGGCTCATATTGACTACAGCAGCAGTCATCAAAGAATTACTCCGTATTTTTGTTACTCACCGCTGCCATCTGGGCTCACTGACGGCATGGTTGATTAGCCCGAGTAAAACTTCTGTCACAATCGGATTGCAAATCACACAAACACAGCCAATGATTTCTCGGCACGTAAACCTAAAAGCAAAGAACTTGTGTACGTGCCGAGAACTCATTGGCTTGTGATTGTGTGATTTACAATTTCGTGTGATAGAAGTTTTACTCGATTAGCCCACCCATTGGTAGACATTCATACGAAAAGTCAGCTTGTCTGATATTTTTAGCCGTTGGTCTTAGTACTCAAAAAAATGATTGGATCCAACGGCTATAATAACGCCTTAAAAGTACTAAAATCTAGTGGCTAGGGACAACCAATCACGATGATTTTTAGTGTGTATATCCACCAAGGGGTGGGCTAAACATCCATGCGGTCAGTTGACCCTGAGGGCAGCCTAGACTTGAGTAACAAAAATTGCGCCACCTGAATCTTTTTGGTGTCAGGTATACCTTGTTACATCTTTTTCCACCTCAAATACCTTTCAATGGACAAATCTAGTCTCCATACCTTTGCGGACATAAAAGTATGTAAACATTGTCAGTACCGTTGGATGTCCCTTGAAAATTTTGTTATTTCAATGTTTTCAAAAAATTTATTTTATAAATTAAAAACACGTTTTTCAATAAGCATTCGAGGGTGGAGACAATGTTTACATACTTTAAAGTCTGTAAACGTATGCAGACTAGATTTATCCCCTTTCTATGGACTGGGGACGACGATAGTACAGCAGTCTCTAATGCATGAAGTGGGTCGAATCTGGGTTGGTCGGTGTCGATCCTGCTCTCCTACTCCCGGTTTTGAGTTTTTGACTCAAATTCGGATACAGATCAACCATGCCACTTCATTTGAATCTGAACCAAGATCCATATGATCATATTCCAACCCATATTACATGGATCGGATTTGCTAGTTGTTATAAAATAACTTCTATTATATTGTTAAGGATTTAATCGAATCCAAGCCAAAGTCGGATCCGACCCCATCACCCTTGTACAGTACCACATCAGATGTCAGTGTGAAGGATCATATCCTTCTGCGGCGAGGCTTCAAGTTAATTTCCCCCTAAGATCTAGCCGTTACAATCTGAGAATGAAGCACTCTATTTCTTTGGTAAAAGGGTTGCTTTGGGCAGCAAGGATCAGTGAAGCCGCTGATCACTCACAATATGAGCCACGTGGCACATTTTTAGAGGACTCTGACCATATGGATGTTTGGCCAATCCTTAGATATGGACCTACAAACAAAAAAATAAACCTGATTAATTAGTGATTTCTAAGCTGGATTGGAGTCATTTTCATGGGTTGATTTTACCATTGGAATTTTAGTATTATTGACCACTAGTGGACAGCACGTGCAACGATTGTAGAGGCTTTCTTGAAAGATTAATATGTTGGGGTAAATTCGTAAATTCATAAATTGTGGCAACTAAAAAGCACATTAAAGGGTTGTTTTGAAAATATGAAAATAATGATATGATAAGTAATTAAATGGTTAGCAAAGGGCTGAGCTGGCATTCATTTTTTTCACTTTTTGCAAAAGCTCAACCAATGTTGGATTCATGAAATCCATGTTCGAGAACAGGACTCCCCCGAGAGGGATCATAAAAAGGTGCCGTGGTCCTCCGAGCCTGGGGTACAAAGATCGATGCAAAGGTTTGAAATCACCATTCAGTCCTATAAGAGTGTGCCACGTGGCTCATATTGTGGGTGGTCAGCGGCTTCGACGTGTTACAGGCTTACAGCTGCATGTGCGTGCTGATGTTACAGCTGATTCAAGCAAAGGGGTATATATTCACTTTCCGTTTGCATAGAAAATTAGCCCTAGGTGTGATACTGCCGAATCAAACTAGTAATGGCCAGTCAACAGATAAATGGCTTAGCATCTGCTTAACTTCCCTGGAAAGAATGCTCTTGTCGAAGCATGCTCTCCGTGAAAGGGAAGAATGGGATATCAAGTGGAGGGAGAAGATGAAGTCCAAAGATATCCCAAAAGGCAGGAGAGGTCCCAATAACCTTACTTCTTATTTCCCAACCTAAACTCCATACAAAGGAATTATATTTGATACAAAGGTAAAGACAAAGAAAGGAATACGTGGGAAGGTTGAAATCACTGTTTCTTAGGCCCTACTTGGTATCCTGTCTGTAGTTTGCAGGAAAATGTTTGCGATTACAAATATTTGTTGGGAAAATAATCTTATTGTATGGTTGGGCGAGGGGAGAGCTGTTGGGGAGACCAAGGAGATGAGGATCATTTGCCTATTGTTTGCAGCTGTTGGCAGCAAACATTAGACCATTTTTTGGCAAAAAATGATTGGATCTAATGCACATATTTATTGGATGTTGCACTACCAAGCACACACAAATGCCGCCACAAGCATTTGCGAGCAAACATTATTGTGGAAATATTATTATCGTCATCCTTGAGATGATATTGTAGCACGTCGTCTCATATGTTCAAGCGACTGATGTAATTCGAAATTTTTGTTGTGCTAATCAGGATTCTAACCGCACAAATTTCAAAGAACATCAATGACTTGAACATATGGGACGAAAGTTAGTGTCTTAATTAAGGATGATACTAACACTACCGTTCTTATTCTTATGGGTTGTTATAGGTCACTAGTGGTTTGACTCAAACGAGCGCTGTGGGGTCCACATGGAAGAGCCCCTAGGGCTGATTTTGGGTGAGGATGATCTAAAAATAAATAAATAATTAAGACCATTCTGAAGTTTCTGACCCCACCAAATTTGCTCTTCAGACAATGAACGCCTCAGAATGAAGAGCACATTTTGGTGGGGTCAGAAAACTCAAACTGGCCTGATTTTTTTGGAGGATGATCTCAATGATGATGAGATCATCTTCACCCAAAATCAGCCCTAGGGGCTCATCCATGTGGGCCCAACAGCGTTCGTTTGAGTCAAACACAGTTGAACACTAGAAATATCCTATTCTTATTTGTCAAAGTTCGAGTTCTAGATCAAAAGGTTAAGTTCCTTAATTCAAATAGTCTTTGCGCTATGCCCATACCAAGATGTTGACAACTGTTTGAACGATGTAGAATCCAGATTCTTGAGTTTTGGAGTAGTGCTCATTGAAGATACGCCTCATCTCTCTATTACATGAGAGTCATGAGACTTTACTATGCGAAAATATATCTTGGGGATAGGCCCATCATGGTTTTTTTTTTTGTAAACGCGCGGGCCCATCATGGTTAATCCAGATTCATATAGAACCATGTCATGCAATTTACATGTCATTATTTTAATATGGAACCAAGGTGTACAATGCCACGTGACATCCCATCACGTGCCACCATAGGGAAATGACACATGGCAATCTTGGATATCATATCTCCACAATAAAAGGAAATGATGTAAAATAAGAACTCTCAATACAGATTATTTGCTTTATAGAAAACTAGGGGGCGGCACGTGAGTGATTGTAGGGACCTCAGTATGAGCCACATGGCATACTCTTAGAGATCACTGAACCGTATGGACGTTTGGCCCATCCCAGCCCTAGCTGGACTTAGATACCAAAATTCAACCTGATGAGTATTTTCTATATCCAAAGGTTATCACTAATCAGGCAAATTTTTGTATGTAGGTCTACCTTGGGATGGACCAAACATCCATACGGTCATTAGTCTCTAAGAGTGTGCCATGTGGATCACACTGTTAACCGTCATCAATGATGGACCTCCTTCATCAAAGTTATGTAGGTGAGCGTCGGGTGAAGGGAGTGCCCCAACCCAAGTTTTAGCTTTAAAGTAGTAATAGATAGACTATGAAGCTAATATGTTAGCATATCAAATTAATTTGTACAAGTCGTTAGAGGTTATCAGTTGCACAGACCATTTATTATCGGCATGATGCAGCAAATCATATCTTGGAATTACTGTTTCATTGATGCCCGTATGCATGTTATCATGTTATCGTGTGGAAGGGTGAATGGTATCCGGTGCAATGATAAAAGAGAAACGGAAAGGAATAAAAAAAAAAAAAAAAGGAGGCTAGCTATTCCCACTAGCCTTCCTCGAATTTAACAAGTTAGGAATAAAGTGCAAAGGTTAAAGGAAAAGAAGGAAGCATTAAGAGGAATAAAGTGCAGACGAGGAAATGAGTACTGGTTTCAAAACTGCCATATCAAAAGGAAGACATTACCAGCCTGCCTTCAACCTTTGTTAGAGCTCTGCAAACTGCAAAGAGAAGAAAAAAATGGCTGAGAGTGTTGTCACGTTTCTTGCAGAAAAATTAAGCCTGCTTATAGCACAAGAAGCTAGGCTCCTTATAGGAGTGAACGAGCAGGTTAGGTCACTTCGTGGCGAACTCCAATTGATTAAATCCTTCTTAAAGCATGCCGATGAGAAATGGAAGAAGAACGAAATGGTTGAGGTTTGGGTCAGCCAAGTTAGAGATTTAGCGTACGAAGCTAAGGATGTTATTGATGCATTCATCCTTAAAGTAGAGCAACAGCGGCAGAGAAACACCTTGTGCAGGTACATCTGCTATCGCAACCAACTTATAACTGTCCACCATGTAGGAACAAAAATTGAGGAGATTAACAGAAGGATTCAAAAGATCTTTGTTGACAAATCAAACTACAAAATCAACATTTCAGAAGCAAGACCAAGTTTGATTTCTCCTGATGAAAGCTTCCGAACAAGGAAAGAAAGGAGGGATTCCACTGTCGAGGAGGTAGCTGTAGTGGGCTTTCAAAAGGATGCGGAGAAACTTGCAGCGCAACTGATACAAGGAGATCGTCGACGCCTAGTCATTTCAATTGTTGGAATGGGCGGCTTAGGTAAGACCACTCTCGCTAAAAAAGTTTATAATAGAAGTGATATAAAGAAACACTTTCACACTTGTGCTTGGATTTATGTATCTCAAGAAAATCGGGCAAGTGATCTTTTGCAAAAGATTATAACACAAGTTGGGTCGTTGAAAACAGAATTGAAGAATGAGGAAGACTTCAGAAATAATCTCCGTGAATACCTGCAAGAAAAGAGATATTTGGTTGTAGTTGATGATATATGGGAGGAAGAAGCTTGGGATAAAATTAAGGAGGCATTTCCTACTACTATGGATGGTAGTAGAATCATGCTTACTACTCGCAATAAAAATGTAGCCTTACATGCCGACCCATTAATTGTTCCGCATGAATTATCTTTGTTGGACAAAACGGAAAGCTGGGAACTATTTTCCAAGAAAGTGTTTCCAGGGGAAAACACAGTAACAAGTTTTCCGAGTTATTTAAAAGAAGTAGGGGAGAAAATTGTTGCAAAGTGCGGTGGACTACCATTGGCTATTGTCGTATTAGGTGGTCTATTATCAGTAAAAGATAAGACACCTGCAATATGGTCTAAAGTACTTGATAGTGTAAAATGGCAGCTAACTCAAGAATTAAATCCATGTATGGAAGTTTTAGCTTTGAGTTACAATGATTTATCGTATTACTTGAAATCATGTTTTCTCTATTTGGGTCTTTATCCAGAAGACTTTGAGATCAATGCTGAAAAATTGATTTTGTTATGGGGTCGCAGAGGGCTTTATACAACCGAGAGGAGATGAAAAGATGGAAGATGTTGCAGAGGATTGCCTCAAAGAGCTAATTCAAAGAAGCATGATACAAATTGCATAGAGGAGGTCTGCTGAAGGAGTTCTAAGTTGTCGCATCCACGATCTCTTGCGAGATCTTGCAATTTTAGAAGGCAAGAAAGATAGATTTCTTGATGCAAACTATTCTACATCTGCGGTGATTAAATCACGTAGACTTGCCATCCATCCTTGTGATGATGAATACCAATATCACTCCAACTCCACTCTAAACCTCCGTTTCTTTGTTGTTTTTCACAAAAAGATTTGAAAAAGCCATAAAGTTGAAGTCCTTTTATGAAGATATAAAATTGCTTAGGGTATTAGATCTAGAAGGTGTAGATATGTACGAGAAGGGGTTACCGAAGGAAATAGGGGTACTCATACTTTTGAAGTACTTGGGGTTGAGGTCCACTGGGTTAAAAAGGTTTCCTACTTGGATAAGCAACCTAGGTAAACTACAAACTCTAGATTTAAGACACTTGGATAAAAGGCATACCCAAGGCAATATGGAAAATGAAACAGTTAAGACATCTTTATGGGGTAACTAATTATAGTGACCAGCTATCAAGTGAACGACGTGGTGCGACTCCAATGGGAGAGCTTTCAAGGGACCTCCTGACACTAGAGCTTCCAGCTGGCAGTTGGATAGAGGGTGGGTTGGGCAAGTTGAGCAATCTCAGACAATTGGTGGTGGTTGGAGTTGGAGTTGGACATTCAGATGCTTTATCCAATGCAATTGTCAAATTGGAGTGTCTTCAATCATTAATGTTGGTTACAGATTGTTTAGATGTCCTCTTGGATAGTTCAAAAAATAAAATCTTTAGACGCAAAACAGGCGATGATTGGAATAGTACCCAATTGCCTCTTCTTGGAATTACACAGCATCAGCAGCTGTACCAATTGAAATTGCATGGACGGCTACACAACCTACGCAACAATTCTCTTCATTATTTCCCGCCAAATCTCACTGAGTTACACTTGTCATTTTCGTTTCTAGAGCAAGACCCCGTAGTGACGTTGGAGAAGCTACCAAACCTTAAAGTCCTTTTCTTAGGATATGAGTCGTACACAGGAAAGGTAATGATTTGCTCTGCCGATGGGTTTCCTCGACTCCAATTCTTGGAACTTGAGATGTTGAATTCTGTAGAAGAATGGAGAGTGGAGGTGGGAGCAATGCTCAGACTAAAGGATTTAATTGTCTGTCAGTGCGACTCCTTAAAGATGCTTCCAGATGAATTGAGACACATCACCACCCTCCAGAAGATTGAGTTACTGTATATGACGTCTCATATACAGAGGAATTCTTAGACAGGGTAAAAGAGAATGGAGAAGATTGGGAGAAGATCAAACACGTACCCTCCATCACCATCCAGTAAGTCTAAACCCTTATTAATTAATTAGATGAGTTTTCATTAAAATTTATTGAATTAGAATTGCAAATTATGGTAGCTTTGAATGTAATATATGAATGTTTAGGATGTTTGATTGAAACGTGACAAAATGAGTTTTGGACTATGGATCATAACATTACCCCACAATCTCTGCCCATAACTTTCTATTTAATTTTTTTATTTTCGGTTTTTTCACTTCTATTTTTTGTTACTGTAAGTTGTTAACAAAACATCATTTATACTTCTTTTCTGTTTTAGAAAAAAAGGCATTTCAAATTTTCAAGCATAAAAAAATTATAAAAATTTGCTCTTTCATTCTTGAAACTATTTAAATGGGAATTATATATTTTCTTTCTTTTATTTATAGATTTTTACAATCTGTATGTTCGGCTTTTTGTGATCTTTATCTTACTCTTGCTCTCATTGTATATCCACGGCTCAACTCCACGTAAAAGTAGTGTGGTCTATCACTTAAGCTGCACTTGGATGGATCCCAAACACACAACTCACTATTTCTGAATGTGCGGTAACCATTCTTTTTTTTTTGGGGTTCTGGCGCCTTGTGGTGCCTCAAAATTCATGCACACCTACAAAAAGGCTCAATTTTAGGGGGAAAATGTTTTGCTAACAATGTGGTGACTTCTGGTTCTTAGAGGTTTTAAGATAATAATATGGGGTATGGTTCTTAAGTCCCCTCTGTTGAATTGTGCATCTTTCATATGTTGAGTTGGTTCAATTTGAAATTTGGACTGACCCACGTCTTGAGGACTTGCAATACAAGGGAGTGTGGACTGCCTATGGTCAGGCCATTTTCCTGTATGAACAAGAAAGTCAATGGATATACATCTAAACTTTGAATTATATAAATACTGATTATTTTTATATTTATTTTTGGTATCTCTATGCCTTGTAGGGAAGATGATTGGTGACTAGAAAATCAATGAATATACATAGAAACTATGAATTATATAAATACTGATTTTTTTTTTTTTTTTGTCTTTCTACACCTTGTAGATATTAGTGACAGCAGCACAGCTTGGCTACGATGGCTTCTTGATGTGTATTATAGTGGCAATGGCAGTTCATTTCTTTCGACGTTCCCCCATGTTCTCTTCCTCTGCAATGTGTCAGCCTATGTAGTTTTTTGGATGATATTTTCTGGTTTTAAAGATGAGAAGTTTCAGCATTTGGAGGTAAAGAGATATCGAGTATGATGCAATGCGTTACAACTGGACTGGTAGCATCAACATAATCACGGCATGAACTTTTGATTCTCTTTATGGTTACTTCGATATCTCACTTGGATTGCAGGAGGGTTGTTTGACGAATGATTTGGGTGATGTTCCATGATTGGTTTTAGTATGAGATTCTTTTTTTTTTTTTTTTATAGGTTATTCCTATGTTTCTCTTCCAATCCAATCAGATTCTACAAAACTCTGATGTTAATACAATGAAGGATTCTGTGTAACTTCCATTCTACTCGTATGACATATATTTGCTTCCGGCTGTTACTGTTTACGTAGGCCCTGCTTAATTGGTTCACTGCACTAGCTAGGATACATTTTGCGCTCAAATGCAAATACGGTGAGTTGAATTGCAGTCACTTACCACCGTTTTTGGGTTGTACATGCTTGCATCCATCCGCTTGCACGCCAGCTCAATTGCACACCCCCAACCAATCACTTGTAATCCCAAAACCATGGCAAGTGAGTGCATTGCATCCGATTTGCATTGAACCAAGCAAGGCCGTAGTGTCAGCAAAGCAGGAAAAAGGTTTAGTACTTAAAGGGCCACTCTTGGCTTCGCTGCAAAATATGACTGGTTAGGAAAATTCGGATTTCTTTGTTGTTACGCCTAAAAAGAAGTACTAAAATCTAATGGCTATAGATTACCAATATATCAGGGTGAATTTGGTGTGTATATCCACTAAGGGTAGGCAAAACATCCATCCGGTCAGCGGGCCCAGATGGCAGCAGTGAGTAACAAAAATGCGCTAAAGCGTCAGCTATAGCGTGTTACATCTGTGGGTCCGCCAAATGGTTGTCAAAAATGGTTGTCCCCCGATGTCGACCCCGAAAATAAAAAATAGAAGAAAATAGTAGTATTGACGGTGATGCTATTACAACAAGCCTCCCTCGAATTTAACAAGTTAGTAATCAAGTCCAAAGGTTAAAGAAAAAGAAGGGAAGCATTAAGAGGAATAAAGTGCAAAGGTTGGAGTACATATAAATACTGATTTTTATATATTTTTTCTATCTCTATGCCTTGCTTGGAAGATGATTAGTGACAACAGCACAGTTTGGCTACTATTGCTTCTTGATGTGGATGATAGTGGCAATAGAAGTTCATTTCTTTCGATGTTTCCCCCTGTTCTCCTCCTCTATAATGTGTCAACTTAGGGAGTTTTTTGGATGATATTTTCAGCTTTTACAAATGAGAAGTTTCAACATTTGGACATAACAAGATACTGAGGATGATGCAATGCGTTACAAGTGGACTGGCAGCATCAGCCTAATTACAGCACTGGCAGCAACAACATAATTACGGCACGAACTTTTGATTCTGATTCTTTTTATGGTTACTTCATATCTCACTTGGATTGCAAGAGGTTAATTTGCACGCCAGCTCCTTTGCACACCCCCAACCAATCACTTGTAATCCCAAAACTCCCGCAAGTGAGTGCATTGGATCCGATTTGCATTGAACCAAGTAGGGCCTTAGTTTCAGCCCGTTCCTACCTAGCCAAATCCCATTTAATCGAACCCTAGGTTATAACCCTAGAATTTTCCAACCGTACCACCACGTTCCCTAACCATTAGCAGTGATTAGAACCTAAAAATACCCTGAGGCGTAGAAACTCAACAATCACCTTTTGGACTGGTTTTCTCTAGGTTAGACCTAGAATCAAACCATAACCCTAGTCGTATCCTTGATCTTTTACCCTAGACCCACTCCAATATCAAATATTAACCCTAGCCTCCAACAATTAGAGTGATGGGCAATCTCTAGCCTTTAGGTTTTAGTAGTTTTTAAGGCATGATTCTAGCTGTTGGATTAAAAAAAAATCGGGTACTCCAACTGCTAGAAATCATCAAACAACCTGATTTTTAGTTTGAATGTCTACCAAAGGATGGGCTAAACATCCACGCGGTCAGTGGGCCCACTTTGACAGATGGTTTACCGCCTTGCCCCCCCTGGAATAAACTCTGCCTCCGCCACTGCCCTCAACCCTCCTAAATGTGCTTCTCCTTAAACAATAGACTCTGTCAAAAATAATATACTCTCTACCCCTAAAATAATTTGGATTTCTTATAGAAAACTATTATGAACACGCCGAAGGCTTATCAAGAACGATTGATCGAATTAGAAATCAATGGGCTTAGCCAAAAAGAAAGAAGAAAGGTGTAGAAATGGATGAAAATCTTTCTCATCACTAATTTGTAATAGGGTCGGGCTCCAGTTACCGCCCTAAAATGACTAGCTCCGGTTACAAGACACAATATGAGCCACGTGGCACACTATTAGAGGACTACGACCGTATGGATGTTTGGCCGATCCTTAGGTGGACCTACAAACCAAAAATAATCCTGATTAGTGCTTCTAGGCATTGGATATTTGTACCTCAAAATTCAAATACTGCTCAAATTCCCACAGTTGAGATTAACCCCATGAAAATAAGTCCAATTCAACGCCTATAAATTACCAATCAAGCTGATTTTTGGTTTGTACATCCACTTAGAGATCGGCCAAACATCCACACAGTCAGAATCCTCTAAGAATGCCACGTGGCTCATATTGTGTCCTGTAACCGGAGACTGTCATTTTAGAGCGGTGACCGGAGCCTGAGCCTTTGTACTAATAAGCGCACTGCATTGATTACTTTAGGTAGGCCATCTCTCTCTCTCTCTCTCTCTCTCTCTCTCTCATGCATTGACTACTTTATCCCAACATGTTCCCCGTCTTATTGAAATTATTCCGAATACACCAATAAAATATGAAAGACCCACCAACCAAACAGAAAGAAACGATTGAAATGAATGGAATCTCTCTCATCACTAATTTGTTATAGCTGGCACCCAATCACTCTTTTATTTTTGTCGGCCATCACCTCGGGGGCACAACTATTTTTGACAACCATTTGGCCTACCCACAGAGAAGATGAATCAATGGCTGATTTTTTGTGAGGATGATCTCTATGGTGAGGAGATCAAAGGCTGATTTTTTGTGAGGATCATCTCTATGGCGAGGAGATCATCCTCACCAAAATTCAAATCATTCCAATATTCGTAGACTGGTTTAGAAGTTGAAGAATTATGGACCATCTATTTTTACCGTGTAACTTGAAAACTACATTCGATGGGGTTAGAAATTTTAGAATGGACTGATTTTTTGTTGGGGTGATCTATATGATTAGGAGATCATACTCACCAAAAATCATCCATTGATTCATCTTCTATGTCAAAAATGGTTGTCCCCCGAACCTGATCCATCTATGCATGAGACGATTTGTTCCAATACGTACCACTGTCCTATTCAAAATTATTATGAATCCACCAATGGAATATCAAAGAACCATGGGATTCAAGCACTATTTTGGAGTATTAAGATCCAACGGCTATAAACCACCAATCAAGCTAATTTTTTGTATGTAGGTTCATCTAGGAGTGGACCAAACATCCATATGGTCATTTGTCTCTAAATGTATGCGATGTGAAATATTTAACTGCCCGGACGGCATCAGCACATGCCTAATTGATTAGGAAAATTATTACAACGTGCACCCGAAGGCGTCAAGCAATGCTCTATGTGCTGTGTAATACTCTTGGAGACTACTGACCGTAAGGATGTTTAGCTCGCCCATTTATGTAACTACAAATAAAACAATAGCCTGATTCACAATTTTTAGCTGTTGGATTTTAGTGTCCCAAATAATGCTGTAATCCTACGGCTAAAAATATACCTATAATCTGGCATTGAATACTCAAATCCAATGGCTTGAAATCATTAATCTGGCTGATTTTTAATCGATAGGTCCACCTAAGGGTAAGAAAAACATCCGTACAGTCAGTGGTCTCCAAGAGTGTGAATCGTGGCACATACGTACAGCATTGCGTGTTACAAATATAGCCATTAATTACTTTCTTTGGATTGATGAGTTGGCACAGGAAATACGATGTATTATCCTTAGGATACTTTGAATCCATTATAAGTTTCTCTCGTATAACCCGATTTGAAAATGTATGCAATGGACAAGGGAAAGGAGAAAAGGAAATACGTGGCAGCAATCATTCACGGGGACAAGATAAGAAAGAAGAAAACGACATGAGCAAAGAAAACATGTGGTAGCACTTTTTCCACCAGTGTAGAGAAAATAAAATAACAAGGAATTACCATTAATGGTTTCAGAAAGTGGGTTGGGGGAGACATTACTAGCTTTACTTTGAACCATTGTTAGAGCTGTGCAAACAGAGCGAAAATGGCTGAGAGTGTTGTCACGTTTTTCCTAGAAAAATTAAGCTTGCTTATATCGCATGAAGCTAGGCTCCTTCTAGGAGTAAACGAGCAGGTTAGGTCACTTCGTGGCGAACTCCAATTGATTAAATCCTTCTTAAAGTACGCCGATGAGAAACGGAAGATGAACGAAATGGTGGACGTTTGGGTCAGCCAAGTTAGAGATTTAGCGTACGAAGCCGAGGATGTTATTGATGCCTTCATCCTTAAAGTAGAGCAACAGCGGCAGAGAAACACCTTGTGCAAGTACATCTACTATCGCAACCAACTTATATCTGTCCACCATGTAGGAACAAAAATTGAGGAGATTAACAGAAGGATTCAAAAGATCTTTGTTGACAAATCAAACTACGAAATCAACATTTCAGAAGCAGGACCAAGTTCGATTTCTCCTGATGAAAGCTTCCGAACGAGAAAAGAAAGGAGGGACTCCACTGTCGAGGAGGTAGCTGTAGTGGGCTTTCAAAAGGATGCGGAGAAACTTGCAGCGCAACTGATACAAGGAGATCGTCGACGCCTGGTCATTTCAATTGTTGGAATGGGCGGCTTAGGTAAGACCACTCTCGCTAAAAAAGTTTATAATAGAAGTGATATAAAGAAACACTTTCACATTTGTGCTTGGATTTATGTATCTCAAGAAAATCGGGCAAGTGATCTTTTGCAAAAGATTATGACACAAGTTGGGTCGTTGAAAACGGAATTGAAGAATGAGGAAGACTTCAGAAATAATCTCCGTGAATACCTGCAAGAAAAGAGATATTTGGTTGTAGTTGATGATATATGGGATGAAGAAGATTGGGATAAAATTAAGGAGGCATTTCCTACTACTATGGATGGTAGTAGAATCATGCTTACTACTCGCAATAAAATTGTAGCCTTACATGCCGACCCATTAATTGTTCCACATGAATTATCTTTGTTGGACAAAACGGAAAGCTGGGAACTATTCTCCAAGAAAGTGTTTCTAGGGGAAAACACAGTAACAAGTTTTTCGAGTTATTTAAAAGAAGTAGGGGAGAAAATTGTTGCAAAGTGCGGTGGACTACCATTGGCTATTATCGTCTTAGGTGGCCTGATATCAGTAAAAGATAAGACACCTACAATATGGTCTAAAGTACTCGATAGTGTAAAATGGCAGCTAACTCAAGAATCAAATCCATGTATGGAAGTTTTAGCATTGAGTTACAATGATTTACCATATTACTTGAAATCATGTTTTCTCTATTTGGGTCTTTATCCAGAAGACTTTGAGATCAATGCTGAAAAATTGATTTTGTTATGGGTCGCGGAGGGCTTTATACAACCGAGAGGAGATGAAAAGATGGAAGATGTTGCAGAGGATTGTCTCGAAGAGCTAATTCAAAGAAGCATGATACAAGTTGCACAGAGGAGGTCTGATGGAGGAGTTCTAAGTTGCCGAATCCACGATCTCTTGCGAGATCTTGCAATCTCAGAAGGCAAGAAAGATAGATTTCTTGATGCATATGGGACCAACTATTTTGCATCTGCGGTGGTTAAATCACGTAGACTTGCTATCCATCCTTGCGATGATGAATACCAATATCACTCCAACTCCACTCTAAACCTCCGTTCTTTGCTGTTCTTCACAGAAAGATTTGAAAAAGCCATAAAGTCGAAGTCCTTTTATGGAGATATAAAATTGCTTAGGGTATTGGATCTAGAGGGTGTAGATATGTCCGAGAAGGGGTTACCGAAGGAAATAGGGGAGCTCATCCTTTTGAATTACTTGGGGTTAAGGGACACTTCGATACAAAGTCTTCCATCTTGCATAGGCAAACTAGGCAAACTACAAATTCTAGATTTAAGAAAAACTATGATAAAAGGCATACCCAAGGCAATATGGAAAATGAAGCAATTAAGACATCTTTTTGGGCTAACTTATGATAATGTCCAGCTAAATGACCTTTCAAGTGCACCAAAAGGTGTGACTCCAACGGGAGAGCTTCCAAGGGACCTCCTGACGCTAGAGCTTCCAACTGGTAGTTGGATAGAGGGTGGGTTGGGCAAGTTGAGCAATCTCAGACAATTGGTGGTGCATGGAGTTGGAGTGAGAGATTCAGATGCTTTATCCAACGCAATTGTCAAATTACAGTGCCTTCGATCATTAGTGTTGGTTACAGATTGTTTAGGGTTCCAGTGGATTCCTTCATATAATGACATCCGTACAGTCATAAGGAGGAATTATCAGAATAGTACCCAATTGCCTCTTCTTGAAATTACACAGCATCAACAGCTGTACCAATTGAAATTGCATGGACGGCTACAGAACCAACCCAATAATCCTCTTCGTTATTTCCCAACAAACCTCACTGAGTTACACTTGTCATATTCGTGCCTAGAGCAAGACCCCATAGTGACATTGGAGAAGCTACCAAACCTTAAAGTCCTTTTCTTAGGACATGAGTCGTACAGAGGAAAGGTAATGATTTGCTCTGCCGATGGGTTTCCTCGACTCCAATTATTGAGACTTGAGAGACTGAATTCTCTAGAAGAATGGAGAGTGGAGGTGGGAGCAATGCTCAGACTAAAGGATTTAATTATCGGTCAGTGCGAGTCCTTAAAGATGCTTCCAGATGAATTGAGACACATCACCACCCTCCAGAAAATCAAGTTT
Source organism: Euptelea pleiosperma (assembly GCA_035048495.1). Lineage (NCBI taxonomy): Eukaryota > Viridiplantae > Streptophyta > Magnoliopsida > Ranunculales > Eupteleaceae > Euptelea > Euptelea pleiosperma. The sequence goes on from CM068543.1 coordinate 17,584,284, forward strand.
CATCGCATGCCATATACATTCTCAGACAGGGTAAAAGAGAATGGAGAAGACTGGGAGAAGATCAAACACGTACCCTCCATCACCACCCGGTAAGTCTAAACCCTTATTAATTAATTAGATGAGTTTTGGTTATAATTTATTGAATTAGAATTGCAAATTATGGTCGTTTTGAATGTTTAGGATGTTTGATTGAAACGTAACAATATGAGTTTTGGACTACATCATATATAACATTACGCCACAATCTCTGCCCATAACTTTTTGGGTTAACAAAACATCATTTATACTTCTTTTCTGTTTTAAAAATTAAAAAGGGATTTTCAAATTTTCAAGCATAAAAAAATTATAAAAATTTGCTCTTTCATTCTTGAAACTATTTAAATGGGAATTATATATTTTCTTTCTTTTATTTATAGATTTTTACAATCTGTATGTTTGTTAGGCTTTCTGTCTTTATCATACTCTTGCTCTCATTGTACATATCCACGGCTCAACGCCAGTACAGTAGTTTGGTTGATCACTTGAGCTGCACTTGGATGGATCCCAAACACACAACTCGCACTACTTTGTGGCGCCATGTGGTGCCTCAAAATTCATGCACACCTACAAAAAAAGGCTCAATTTTAGGGGGGAAGATGTTTTGCTAACAGAGTGGTGACTTCTGAGAGGTTTTAAGATAATAATATGGGGTATGGATCTTATGTCCCCTCTATTGAATTGTGTATATATCTTTCATATGCTGAGTTGGTTCAATTTGATATTTGGACTGACCCATGTCTTGAGGACTTACAATACAATGGAGTGTGGACTGCCTATGGTCCGGCAATTTTCCTGAATGAACAAGAAAATCAATGGATATACATCTAAACTATGAATTATATAAACACTGCTTCATTTTTATATTCTTCTGGTATCTCTATGCCTGTAGTGAGCTAGTTCGAGTTGATGTGGACGTTGATGTACGTGGATGATGGTGGCAATGACAAATTCATTTCTTTCGATGCTCCCCTATTCTCTTCCTCTGTAATGTGTCAGCCTATGTAGTTTATGAGAAGTTTCAGCATTTGGACGCGTAAAGAGATATCGAGGATGACGCAATGCGTTACAACTGGACTGGCAGCATCAACATAATCACGGCACGAACTTTTGATTCTCTTTATAGTTACTTCGATATCTCACTTGGATTGCGGGAGGGTCGTATGTGGAATGATTTGGGTGATGTTCCATGATTGGTTTTAGTGCGAGTTTCTTATGTTTTTTTAATTTTTTTTATAGGTTATTCCTTTGTTTCTCTTCCAATCCAATCAGATTCTGCAAAACTCTGATGTTAATACAATGAAGGATTCTGTGTAACTTCCATTCTATGTGTGATATATATTTGCTTCCGGCTGTTTACTGTTTACGTAGGCCCTGCTTAATTGGTTCGCTGCATTAGGATGCATTTTGCGCTCCAATGCAAATGTGGTGAGTTGAATTGCAGTCACTTACCACAGTTTTTGGGCTGTACATGCTTGCATCCATTTTCTTGAAAAGTTTGAAAGGGCTTGACAACCGCTTGCATGCCAGCTCAATTGCACGCCCCCAACCAATCACTTGTAATCCCAAAACCATGGCAAGTGAGTGCATTGCACCTGATTTGCATTGAACCAAGCAAGGCCATAGTGTCAGGAAAGCAGGAAAAAGGTTTGGTACTTAAAGGGCCACTCTTGGCTTCCCTGCAAGGGATGACTGGTTAGGAAAATTCGGATTCCTTCGTTTGTTCTAAAAAAGGTACTAAAATCTAATGGCTATAGATTACCAATATATCAGGGTGATTTTTGGTGCGTATATCCACCAAGGTAGGCTAAACATCCATGAGGTCAGTGGGCCCAGATGGCATCAATGAGTAACAAAAATGCGCTAAAGCACTTTTTACATCTATGTGGGTCCGCCAAATGGTTGTCAAAAATAGTTGTCAAAAATGGTTGTGCCCCGATCCCGACCCCAAAAATAAAAAAATAGAAGAAAATACGAAGGTTGTAGTACATATAAACTATGAATTATATAAATACTGATTTTTATATATTTTTTGAATCTCTATGCCTTGCAGTGAAGATGATTAGTGACAACAGCACAGCTTGGTTACTATGGCTACCTTCTTGATGTGGATGATAGTGGCAATAACAGTTCATTTCTTTCGATGTTTCCCCCTGTTCTCCTCTATAATGTGTCAACTTAGGGAGTTTTTTTTATGATATTTTCAGGTTTTACAAATGAGAAGTTTCAGCAATTGGACATAAAAAAGATACTGAGGATGAGGCAATGCGTTACAGCATCAGCATAATTATGGCACAAACTTTTGATTCTGATTCTCTTTATTGTTTACTTCGATATCTCATTTGTATTGCAAGAGGGTTATTTGTACAATGATTTGGGTGATGTTCCTCGATTGGTTTTAGTGTGAGATTCCTATGTTTCTCTTCCAATCCAGGATTCCGGGTATCTTCCATTTTACGTATTTACATATATTTGCTTCCATTTTTGCTACTGGTTGTTTACATACTGTCAGCAAAGCAGGAAAAAGGTTTGGTACTTAAATGGCTACTCTTGGCTTCCCTGCAAGTGATGACTGGTTATGAAAATGCAGATCCTGTTGTTGGTGGTGATCTCCATTCAAGATCTTGCTAAGCATGCTATTCGAGAAAACAGGAGATCACAGAGAGCTGTGAGGCTCTCAGTTTCCCCAGGAGGCAAGACAGATCATAACACACATCTTCTCATAGAGTGAATGAACCACTCGTCCTCTGCTCCTTTTTATATAATCCACTCCCCAAGAGGCTCAAAGGGGTTTTTGATTGCAGACTAGCTGTGTCTAGGAATACACTAAAATATAGGATTAGAGCTATTAGCTGTTTGACTTGTAGGTATCATGAAATGTGGAACACAGACTCACAGTTATCCTGCAATAGGCACATTTTTCATTTTTGTGCCCTTTTCTGCCTTTTAAGTGCACAAGATCGAATTCCTTTTAAAATAAGTTTTTCAGTTATCTAGTTTTAAATCCCCATCTGCCATAGAAAAAATAAATAAAAAAGCTTAACTAAATTACAGCAAAACCAAAAGAGCAACTAATAAACCAAGTCCAACACTAAAATCTTATGTCATTATCTTTGCAGACCTCATGTAGAGGCTGTCCACGACCTTGCCAATGTTGGAAATGGTCTCCAAAGTCGCCGGGAAAATTGCATCTGGCTTGGGATCATCAAAGATGATGAGGCACCCAGCACCCTGATCCAAGGTTCCAGCAAACTTTTTGTCCAAAATCATTTGGGACAACTTCTTCTCCACATGGTCTACAGGCAGTTCGATCAGCTCTGCAACATGAGCAATCTCAACCCTTGAATAAGGCTCAATCAACCTGCAAAAGTTATGCTCCATGAGAAGCAACCAACAAAAGAAAAGAAAACAATAAAAAAGTAAAAAATAAAAAACAAACCTGCAGAGGTTCTGCTCCAGAAGTGTGTCATATAGGGAAGAGAGGTGCCGATGGACAATTGGGTCTTCCTCTAACTGGGCCCTAAAATCTCGAAGGGCAGTCTCAAAAAACTTTAAAGACCGCTTCGAGTAAGCATCCGCTACAGCTTTCATAGCATCCAGTTCTGGCCCGACGTATTGCAAACCTGCTTTGGAAGATATAATACCCGCCACGTCATCAGCTTGGTTCACCATAATCTTGCACAACAACATATACTTAAGACTGAAAACAGCTCTGGGATCTTCAAGAGCATTAAAGGCTTCAAATGCTTCAAAGAAGTAGCTGTAGGCGGTCTTGTAATCCTTCTCTTCTGCATGGAGAATCCCACTTTGCAAATCTATGGTGCCCTGTTGGGCTGGAGGCACATAGATAGCGTTTGCAGCTGTTCTTGCTGCAGTGAGCGCTGCCTTGGCCTTAGGTAAGTTTCTCAAAGAGAAGTGGAGTTTGCTCTCTAACAGGTCTATGTCCACAAGAAGCAGCTTGTCATCCAATCTCCTTACTTCCTTGATTAGGCTCGAGAGAAGGGTCAAGGCTTCTGAATACTCCTTATTTTCCATCAACAAAGCTGCGAGCCTTGCCTCGACACGTTGTCTGAGAAATGTACGCTTTTCTGCACGGGTCCATTGCACCATTTCCTTGCATAGGGATATCTGGAGATCAGAGGTTCCGGGAATCTTGGCTACCGCGTCTATAATCCCCCGCACGATCTTCGCGGTTTTCGCCTTGGGGATCAATGAAAAGAAGGGCCTCAGCTGTGTTAGAAGGCTTCGAAGCTCCTCAGCCCTCTTCTCCTGTCTAAGAAGGTCTGAAAGATTGGAGATGGCCTGCTCTTTTATACGCAAGGCTTCTGAAGAAGAAGAAGGGTTTTCAAGAACACGATATAGGATGGAAATGGATTCAGATGGATCTTTGGCTTCTAAAGCCTCCGCTATCGAATCCGTCGTTGCTGGGAGATACGATGACGATGACATGGCTACTATTTTGAAAACCAATATCCTGCAAAATGATGATAATCAAACAATTTAATGTCAAAAGAGATTCATTAAATCTTCTGTTATAAGCATGGGCCAACTATAATCAATCTAGGCATTCAATCAATTGGTCACTTCTTGGATGCTCAATCTCAAAAGTATTATACTTGTCGATAAAAAAGAACACTTCGTTAGCATCCAAGATTTTGTGTGTATTTGCTTGAATAGAGAAAAAAGATTAGGTGATTGATATAACATTTTTTTTAAGAAACATCCAAGAGGTGGTCAAATAATCAGTTTTGAAAATGCTTAGATAGCGAAGAATAGAACATAAAAAGTAAGAAAAGTATGGGTAGGTATTTCAAATTCCACAAACATCTTATAATGAGATGCTTCGAGTATATAAGAACAACAATAAAATGGCAGATATACTTGATGGTACAGGAGGTAGACAAGAATAAACATGAAGAGTAAGATAAGCATGGGTGCGGATATTCATCAAACATCTCATGGTAGCATGGTTCGACTACACAACTACAAAGACAGAATCTAAGAAGTATACATTAAGAAAAAACCATCAACAAAGTACATTAAAGGAAAAAAAATCTAAAACTGAAGAGAATTAACTCTCCAAAAGTGGTCTCGGGGCAATGAGAACTTATCCAAAAGTGAAGCTTTTGGGGTGGGCGAGGTGGTGTGTTTGGATGCGGTGGCAGAGTGTTTGGGTTGTAAAAAGGGAAGCTTCCTACGGTTTATCTAGGCCTCCCGTTAGGCACTAGTGACAGATCCAAGAGTATATGAGATCGGTTATAAAGTGCTTTCAGAGAAGACTGGCCTCATGGAAGAAAGTGTATCTTTCAAAAGGAGGTCTCCTCACTCTGGTGAAGAGCACACTTTCTAATTTGACTATTTATTACATGTCCTTGTTCTCTATACCTATGGGGTTGCTAAGAGAATAGAAAGTACCATTAGGAACTTATTATGGGATGACAGGGAAGACAACCACAAGTTACATCTTATCAGCTAGTCGAGGATCTGCAATTCTAAAGAAGATGGTGAACTCGGTGTCCGCCATATCAAGATTATGAACAATGTTCTGCTGGGGAAATGGTTATGGAGATTCAGCGTTGAGAGGGATAACTTGTGGCGTAGGGTGATCTCAGCTAAGCAGGGTGTTGATCCTCACGCTTGGGATAGTAAAGTGCTTACCTCTACGTACGGGTCAGGCGTGTGGAGAGAATATCAAGATTATTGGTGATATTAAAAATGGTTGCACATTTAAGGTGGGCAATGGCAACAAAGTTAGATTTTGAGAAGATAGATGGTGTGGAGAACTCCCTTTCAATGAGGAGTTTCTTTCGATTTTCGAGTTGTCGAATCGCAAAGGGGAGTCGGTTTGAAAGGAAAGAATTCGGCGAACGTTTGACGATAAAGAGGCCCATATAGATATCTTCATGAACATTAAGGCCACCTTATTCCATTAGGGTTCTATTAGTACCCAGCCGCAAGGTTTCAGATTTGAAGACTGTGTTCCAGTGGGATCAGTTACTGTCGTAGTGCTTATCCTTTCTAGCGGTTTGTTGTAGTGGGGTCTTGCCCTCCGACCTTTTGTTTTGTTCCCATCGATGGTGTATGGTTCTTTTGAGGGGCTGAGATGTATGGTTCTTTTGAGGGGCTTTCTCAGCCCCTTTTAATATAAATCTTTTACTGATCAAAAAAAAAACTTTTGTCACCCATGGAAAATGATAGGATAATCTTCCACCTAACTCTCTAACTGCTCAATTAATTATATTATCCTCTAGTAATGACGTTTAGATGTACAAGTTTCACAGAAAAAACTTACATCAACATCCTAGGTCAAAATTACACTTCTTGTTGTATTCAAAGATCAGATGATACTATTCTACCTACTTCTCTCACATTTCATGTCATGAGTACTATATCCTCCAGTAATCAAGGTTTAGAGATGTACACGCTTCACTAGAGAAGCTTGCATCCACACCCTTGATCAAAATTCCCCTTCTAGCCATTCTCAAAGATCATTTTGCGGAAGTTTAAAATTTAACGATGAAAAGTTTCTAGGTGATTTCACACAAAAGTAAAAAAATAAAAATAAATAACAATCCTTGTTCTATGATATTACTTGACCATGAAAAATGCCAGCTTGCTAAGTTTGTCGAGTTTGTGTGTTGATAACCACATACCTGGGTCCAAAACACTTCTTCACCCACTAACCGCTTGAACATTGAAAGAAAAAAAATATTAATTGATTCTTATTATTGTATAAGCTTTTCCCTACATTTCCTAGTTTTTCTTCCATTTCAATGGTTTTGAAACATAGAAGATACACTCGGAATGATTGGTGAAAGATGATAGTTTAATTTAATAGTTCAATCTCAAGTTTTAAGATAACAATTTGGTCATTGGTTTGAAGGAAGAGCTAAATAAGCATATTGGTTATTTCTAACTATAGTGCCAATGGCCAAGAAAAGGCACTCACTAACCAATAACCATAGCTGCTAGCAAGTAACTTGCTTATATTTGTCCTTCATGTCAAAAGACTGTCTTATCACAGTGCACCCTCTAATCTTTTGAGCTATGGTTTCAATTCAACTCCTAAGCTCACACTAAGAGTTTTCATTACCATTATAAGGTCATCTCCCATGAGCTCCATCTTTAGATTCAAAGAGAGAGAAAGGTTATCTTTTTAGGCTTTCCTAGCATTTCCTTCTAAATCCTTCTTGAAACACACCAAAACTCTATATACATCCCATTAAAAAAAATGTTTTGGAAATCAAAATTGAATCCATCATCAAATTGAAGCAAATCCCTTTACATAAACCCTCAACTAACCACTGCTTTCCAGTTCCAAATGCAACTCTACATTACTGTAGTTTTTTTTCTCTAAAGACGAATATAATTATAATTGAACAATTCCAAGACTACTGCACTGATGGATACCCTAAATTATTTGAAAAAAAAAGAAAAAGAAAAGAAGAACCAAGGTATCAAACTCCAGATCCAGAGCCTAACTTGAGAAAACATACAAACAATTGTAGAAGCCTAAAAAGGAAGTTTACCACCACAAATAAACTCCAGAGTGATAGAGTGCAATCCACTACAATATCGAAAACTATAAATCAAGAAGAACCAAGATATCAAACTCCAGATCCAAGTTCCAACGCCTAACTTGAGAAAACATACCAAACAATTACAAAAGCCTCACAATAAAACTTAACACTACAAATCAACTCCAGAGTCACAGAGGGCAATCCCTACCATCTCAAAAATAATAAATCCCACAAATCAAGAGAGATTCAAACTCAAAACCTAAACCAAGATACATGAAATTCACATCAATTGAAAAGAAGAAAATGAAGAAAACAGTTCTATAGTGAAATATAGAAAAATGTGTTTCAATATTCTGATAAAATACTTACAGATATTGAAATCCATCAAAGCAGTCCTTAATCAGGCTATACAAGGTATACCCACTTAACCTTTTTATGAGCAAATCTGAGTGGTAATTGTGGTCAAATGGACTGAATAAACATGTGTAAAGGCCTTAATAGAGGCTCTCTCTCTTCTTTTTAGACAAAAAGTAACCTTTTATGAGCAAATCTGAGTGGTAATTGTGATCAAATGGACTGAATAAACATGCATAAAGGCCTTAATAGAGGCATATTGGGAGTACCATCTGGAAATAAATATGAGATTGAAGGTCTAGTCGAGCTGTTAGAGTCCCAGAATCCTACTCCTGATCCTACAGAAAATTTGTATAAGGTAAAACCAAAGCTGTTCAAACATTTACTTGCATGTGATCTCTAGAACGTACGGTAGTAACTGTTTTTCTATAATTGGAAGGGTGGGTCGATGCGAAGCTTGTCTACAGTACACTAATGAGCTTCCTTCTGACTTGTCCAACTCAACTTGTTTTAAGTCCACTTAAAAGAGAAAATCTGGATCGGAGGATAATTTGATTTCTCTTTTGGACAAATGGATCATGCTAGAGCAACCATCTCAAGCAGCTTCACATATCCAGTTTTTTTCATAAAAAGACTTATCCAAACAATCACCTACGTACAACATTGTATACTTGTATTCACATTATACATCTATTATCGAAGAACATATAATTTGGTATTTGTTGCTATCAAATTACAGTATTGTTAATCAAGAATAATAACGACAACCTAACAATAATACAAATGTTATTCTAAATTTCCTTTAAAATAAATGGCATTTTCTTTAGAGATCCAATACCCATGTTTAGAGGCCATGATCTGGGACATCAGCTATCTAATGTCTTGTTTTAGACACGTCAATGTTCTAGCATGGATTATAATATCTTACAACAGATGGCATATTCAACTTTTGAACTTGCAGCAAAAAAATCATGGTGTATCACTTGTCCTGATGGATTTTTTTACCGATGGATTTTTTAGACATGAACATCAACAACATTCTATTGCAATGGAATATAAGCATGCCAACATTAATTTGGGATCAACAACATTTTTGAGACATGAACACCAACAACATTCGTAGATGTGAATATAGGCAGCAGTTAAAGAGGTGTTAACCGGCACTTTTTGTATATACGAAGCTCTACAAAATAGAGCTTAAAAGGAAGAAAAACAGAGCTCTGTAAAACCCTAGATCTGAAGCAAAACCCTAAAGAAATGGAGCCTAAACACGATCATCATTTCTACAAGCGAAAATCAGAAATTCACGTTAAAAATAAGAAAAACAGAGCTCTGTAAAAATCATTGATATGGAGTAAAACCCTAAAAACCCTAGAGATCTGAATAGAAGACACATCTCACGGAGCTAAGTTAAGCATAACAACAAGATTTAAACACAAAAATATGTTTTTGAACAAAAGATGACCCTAAAAAAGAACAGATCGAAACCTAAACCGTAGATCTTAGCAGACGCAAGGCGGACGAAGGAGAAGGTGAGGAAAAAAAATAAAGAGACAGGTGGTCGGAGACGTTTACCGTCAGGTCGGTGCCGGAGACGATGTCGTTGAACTTCGGTGAAGCCGGTGCTGCGGTAGACCAGAGATAGGGCAGCGGCAAGCTCTCCTCTCCAAAGGGGGTTCTAGACTCGATTGCTCGTGGGATAAGAAAGTTTTTACTTGCTAGAGTGGTCGCGCCGATGGTTTGCTAGCGTCCAAATACAAATACACGCGGCAAATGAATGCACGTGCAAATGGATTTTCAAGCCGCTTTTGAACGCGTATCAAACGCACCCTACAAATTCCAAGGTACCCCATTTGGGTGCTTTTTGGCCGAAAATACCCGTTTGACAAAAAAAAAAAAAAAGAGGTCGCTCTACAAGCACCCACGTCTTTTGGCTGGGCACCCAACTTGGACTCAAATGCCCTTCCTTCAGCCGGGCACCTACCTCATCCCTTCTCTCTCCCTTCCTCTCTCTCTCTCTCTACTGTAACTCTCTCTCTCTCTCGGGATTTCTAGCTCCCACGGCACTGAACTGTCGTGGGCACTATGTATCCCATGGTCAGGCTGGCCGTGGGATACATAGTCCCCACAGCAGTTCAGTGCCGTGGGAGCCAGAAATCCCGAGAGAGAAAGAGAGAGAGAGAGAGAGAGGGTAGAGTGGGGGGAGTCTAAGGGCATTTTCGGCTAAGAAGCACGCTTAAGGAATTTGTGGAGTGGAAATAGAAGTTCCCAAAAGCTTATAGTTGGTCTGCCCAAGCCGTGAATCTAAACTTAACCCCAACTTTTTGCTTAAAAAAGGGTTCGTGGGTGAAAAACGTTAGATTCTTGCCTTCAATAGATAAGAATTATGTATGGAATTGGTTTCTTGACTTCAATGGCTAAGAATTATGTTTGTAGTTACTATTACCATTAACGGTGGAGAAAAAAACAACTACACTTAAATGCCACCTTTAACCCCATGACAGGTGGCGCTTAACTATAAGTACCAGAATGCTGGATCAAATTGTGGGGATAAAATTTTTTTCTCTCTGGTCCTGCACAGTACCACCCAAGTCCCACGCTTCTTTGTTTGCCATGTACCCCTCTATAAAAACATTTATTATTTTTTAAAGTCTGTAAAACATCGCATATATGGCAAACAAGGAGATGTGGGAGTTGGTAAGTTACCTACATACTGGGTACAAGACGAAGAAAAGTACAACACAAGGTAGAGGCATAGGAGTAAAACTCCGCTAGTGACGGTTAACGAAGTCGCTGACCGCTCACAAAATGAGCCACGCAGCACATATATGGCTCATACTATGCCTTACCCTGGCATGTGCCTTTTACTATTTTTTTTTTAATACTTTTCTTCTAAGCCCTGGCTCTTAGGGTAGAGCTAAGGCCTAGCCAATTTAGGCCCTCTAAGGGTTAGGGTCAGTTTAGGGCCTTACCTTTATAGCCCTACCTTGGCCCGTGCCTTAGACAGCCCTATGCACAAGGGTGCTATCCACCTGGCAAATCAAAAGGGTCAGCTATCACTCCTAATTTCTTTCTAAATGAGCAATTGTCGTCCATGTCAGTCCTCAACACTTCAAAGTATGGTTTTAAAAACGACCATTTAAACGGTTTTAACGGCCATTTAAACAGTAACGCCCCAAGCCCGTTTCCGTTTAAACACGTTTTATCGGTTTTGAAAAAAAAGGTGTTTAATTCTGAAAAATTTTGTGAAAAAAACGGCCATTAAATCCATTAAATTCCATTTTTTTCCTTTTTTCCATTTTTACCCCTGGCCATTTCAATCCGTTTAAACGGTTTAAAACGGTAACGCCCCCAATCCGTTTAACCGTTAAAACGGCCTCCTTTAAACCTTGCTTCAAAGAAAGAGTAAAATTTCTGTCACAACACTTCTGTTACAATGCACAATATGAGCCACATTCTTAGGGGACGCTGACCGTACGGATGTTCGGTCAGTCCTCGGTCAACCTAATTAATGATTTACAACCTTTGGATCTTTGCACCCAAATAACACTCAATAATGCTCAAATTCCTACCGTTAAAATCAACCCATGAAAATAACTTCAATTGAATCGCTTAGAAATCACTAATTAAGCTGATTTTTGGTCTACATGTCCACCGAGGGACTGGCAAAACATCCATACGGTCAGCATCCACTAAGAATGTGCCATGTGGCTCATATTGTGCGGAGATAGAAGGATCTATCTCAACTTTGCGACAGAAGTTTTACTCTCAAAGAAAAACCTAAATTCTTTCTTTGGCTCAGGCTCCAAGGACCATCTTTTTCTGACCCTTCTATGTGCTCACGTGCTCGGCCGTGGATTTCATGAATCCAACTGGGGTTGTTAGCACCCAAAAAGTGATGCCAGCTCGGGGCTGACAACCACCATTGGATTCTTGAAATCCACGGCCGAGTGCAGGAACACGGAAAGCAGTAAAAAAACAGGGGGTCACCTGAGCCCGACCCTTCTTTCTCTATGAAGCATAGCTCTTGAAAGAGAAAAAATGTAACAAGCTAGATATGTAGAAAAGTTCTTGCGGCGATAGAAAGGGCTGAAAAAAAAATGCAACAACTAATTAGGCCCTGATTGGCATCTATTATAGTTTGCCTACTACAGGAAAATGTTTGTAGGAAAATATTTGATAGTCAAATGTTTGCAATGACAGAAATTAATTTGGAAAAAAGAGCTGTTGGAGGAGATAGGGATGAGAGAGTCATTTGCCTATTGTTTGCAACAGTCATTACCGGTACAAACATTTGACGGGCTTTTTGGCGAAAATGTTTGGGTATAATGCAAATATTTGTTGGATGTTGCGCCACCAAGCACGACACAAATGCCGCAAACGTTTATTGGGCAAATATTTCTAGTGCTACACTGCTACCAAGCAAGGCCTTATAAACAATTTTCTCTCAGCTTCATGTTTCAAACATCGCTTGTTAATGAATCTACGGCATAGGGACCCTCGAGACTATTTAAAACTGTAGCTCGTACTACATTGTTGAACTATTCCATACTATGGCTGCGATATAAAACGGGTTTGGGAGATACGACCCGGTTGCGTAGGTCCCAGACCGAATCGCCCGAGTTAACTCAGAATACTAAAGGGTAAAAAACACAGACTCCTCGTGGAGTCTCTCAAGTGTCTAGTCTCTACCCGGATTGAGAAGGAATGGGTCCGAACCTTTAGGCTTTAGCCATGGGCCTCAACCTTCGAATCACAGAGTTTGAACTCTCTCCACTGTTCGTATTTTCGTTCAGCTCGAAAGAGAGCTGAGCTACATCACCTGCTGGAACTCTGCAACACCTCTCCAAATTCGCTTAAGGACGCAGTTTACAGTTTCTCAATTCTATTGATTTCTCTAATGTTTTAGAGATTAGGGTTAGGGTTTATGTTGGGGTTTCTGGGAAACGATGCTATTATTCAAATGCGTAGCAGCTAGGGTTTTTATATCTCCAATCTTCACCAAGAGGTTCATCGTCTGCTCCTCCTTTTCTTCTCTTCATTCGTTCGTTCCTGCAATACCAGCGGCTGAAGGTTTTGGTGAGTTTAATTCAAAGGAAGTAGCTTCATCTTTCAAGGAATGGTTCAAATGCAGAAACGATACCTTACTCGATCGGATTTTCGAGATCTTAGCTCCCAAAGACGATGACTTGGCTTCTCAAAGAGCCGCCGAATTGGCGCTCTCTCGGTTGGGACTGAGACTCTCGGAGGAATTCGTATTGGAGGTCTTGAATCATGGGAAAGACGTGTTGTCATGTTTGAAGTTCTTTGACTGGGCTGGGCGGCAACATGGGTACAATCACACCCGTGCGACCTTCAATGCAATCTTTAAAATCTTATCGAGAGCGAAGCTGATGTCGTTAATGTTGGATTTTCTGGAGACTTATACGAATCAGAGACACTTACACAAGGTCCGATTCTATGACACTCTTGTTATGGGATATGCAGTCGCAGGGAAGCCCGACATTGCCCTCCAGCTGTTCGGTAAAATGCGGTTCCAAGGGCTCGATTTGGACGCTTTTGCCTACCATGTGCTTCTGAATGCGCTGGTGGAGGAGAGTTGCTTTGATGTGGTTGATGTCATCTCCAAGCAAATTACAATGAGGGGTTTAGACAATGAGATAACGTCGTGTATAAGGGTGAAGAATTTTTGTAAGCAGAACAAGTTGGAGGAGGCAGAAGCCTTCATCCGTGGGTTGGAGAGCAGTGGGGGTGCGATTAGCGATCACACAGTGGGTGTGTTTGTGGATGCACTCTGTAAAAGGAATAAGTTTGAGGAGGCAGGTCGGTTGGTGGAGGACTTCTGGGAATCAGGAAAGGTTCCAATGTCGCACACATATGGTATCTGGATCAGGGATCTTGTTCAAGCTGGAAAATTGGATGGGGCTATGGAATTTTTGCAGAGAAAGAAGTTCGTGGAAGGGTATGTGCCCAATGTCTTCCGTTATAATATTTTGATTTGCAAGCTTTTGAGGGAAAACAGGCTCTACGAGGTCTGTGATTTGTTAATGGAGATGAGGGAGGGGAGAATTTCGCCTGATAAGGTCACCATGAACACGGCCATGTGCTTCTTTTGCAAGGCTGGAATGGTTGATGTTGCACTTGAGTTGTATAATTCGAGGTCAGAGTTTGGGCTATCCCTGAATAGCTTGGCTTACAACTATCTCATTAATACTCTTTGTGGGGATGGGAGTGTCGATGAGGCATATCGGGTGTTGAGGGATTCTATCGAGCAAGGTTACTTCCCCGGTAAAAAGACTTTTGCTATTCTGGCTGATGCTCTGTGCAGGGAGGGGAAGCTGGATAAGATGAAGGAATTGGTTATTATAGCCCTGGAACAGAATGTCATGCCAAGTGATGCTGTCTGCATTAAATTTATCTCAGCTCTGTGCAAGGCCAGGAGGGTGGAAGATGGTTACTTGATACATGGGGAACTTAACAGAATGAATAAAGTTACAAGTAGGTATACTTACTTTGATTTGATACGTGGTTTTAACAGCTCAAATCGGGGAGATATGGCTTCTAGACTTCTGATTGAAATGCAAGAAAATGGTCACACCCCGACCCGGAATTTGTACAGAGCTGTTATTTGTTGCCTGTGCACTATGGATAGTCCCCAAAACCAGTTTTTCAAACTGCTAGAGATGCAGTTGTCTCGTTATGAACCCAACACTCAGGTTTACAACTTCTTCATTGATGGGGCTGGGCACGCCAAACGACCGGAGCTGGCAAGGGAAGTATTCGAGATGATGGCAAGAAGTGGGATTGAGCCCAACTTGTGTACCAAAATTCTTATGCTTCAGAGTTATTTAAAGAGTGAACGGATTGCCGATGCTCTGAATTTCTTTGGTGATATGTGCAAGAAAAAATCGCCTCCAAGGAAACTGTACAATACTATGATTGTTGGTCTTTGCGAAGCCAAGAAGCCAGATCTAGCACTGGAGGTCTTGAGGGATGTGAGGGAAAAAGGATTGCTTCCAAGTCTCCAATGCTACGAGGAGCTCGTACGATCGTTCTGCTTGATTAAGAATTATGATATGGTTTTGGAGGTTATTAATGATTTAGAGAAAGCTGGCCGTCATGTTTCTTCCTTTATCGGTAATGTACTTCTATTACATTCTTTGACGAATCGAGAACTTTACCAGGCTTGGGTTCGGTCAGGAGCTGTGACTAGAGAAGCATCTCCGACCGATAGTTTGACTCTTGGCGAGCTAGTTGGTTTGTTTTCTGGTGGCATCAGAGTGAACCAACATCTTGAGACCTTGGACGAAGTGATTGAACAATGCTTCCCACTTGACATCTTCACATACAATATGCTGTTGAGAAGACTAAGCATGGTCCAGTCAATGGACTATGTCTGTGAGTTTTTTAATAGGATATGCAAGAGAGGATATCAACCCAACCGATGGACTTATGACATTATTGTACATGGTTTCTGCAAACATGGTAGGAGGAAGGAGGCTGAGAGATGGGTGGACGAAATGCATCGGAAGGGGTTTGACCCAACTGAGTGTACAAGACAACTCATATAACACCACTATAAGCAAGGGGCAGTGATTTGGATGATTCCACTTCTTTGTTTCGAAATCATGCTCATGATGTTTCGTAGAGGCAGGTATTGCCAGAGTCACGTATTTATGGGACCGAAATTTTGTTCATGTTCCTTGTAGCATTTTCAAATAAGATTTGATACTCATATTTGTGATGAAGAAACTAGTTCTTCCATTATTTGGTGTTGAATTCATGCCGTATTTAGTGCATTAATGATGTATCAGGTACCTTTTTCATAAATCACATGTATTTATCTCCTTTTTAATGTTTGACTGGTTTTAGTGATGCAAACCTGTTTTAAACTATGTTAAATAGTTATTCCGGCTAACCTTCCATAATTGGATCTATAACCTGTTTCTTTTTAAATACAATATATTAGTGCAGTTTAACAGTGGACAACATGCAATATCCTCCTTAGCTAACTTGAATGGTGAAGTGTTGGGGCTTGAACTCCAATCCTCTTTCTCTGAGGATCTTTACCATAAGAGAAGAAGATGGTCCTTCGAGGGTTTAGACGTTTAACATCAAAAAAGGATTTGCATGATCCATGACAATTTATTTGTCTGATGGATGCCGTAATTAGATTGGATTGCATTATTCAATCTCTTTTGTTTGTTATCTTTTATTTTATCATATTTTGTTTTTGGATGACATTGGATGTTTCAGAGGGTTACTTTGGTTACCTTGTGTGGTATTATTGTATTGTGAGATCTCTTGGTTCTGAAATTTTTTGTGTGTAGTATACTGGCTATTAAATAATTATTTTTTACTTTTGTTCACTTTTTATATGATCAATTTCTGTTTATCAGCTACCCAGATATGACCAGGACATGGGACCGATACAGTGTGGATATGACATTTACACTTTAAAATATTAAGTATTGAATATCGATATGACACATTTTATTACAATTGGAATTTAAAATTTTGAATCCTATGATTTATGATCCATCAAAATTGATTTGGATCCTCTCTAAAAACGGTGTACAGCCAAATTGCAGTAGAATCCTGGTAGAATCGATTCAAATCCCTCTAAAGAATCGTTGTGCAGCCAAGTCGCAGCAGAATCCCCATTGAATTGATTGAATATTGCGATTCATGATTTGAATCCCACGATTCAGTCGATTCCAGCGGTTGTGCCTCACCCTGTATTAGAACTCCTTCATATGTTATAACATTACTTTATAAAACCCCTTGTAAATAAGCTCTCTTTGTCTCTACCAGTGTTTTTTGGGGAGAAAATCTAGACATGATTTGAATCCTCAGTGCAAACTAATTATTGCTTTCTGATTTTTGAACTGTACATGCAGTTTTCTTTCAGTTTTGGTCTATCATATTGTAAAACGTCGATGATCGAGTTACTGATGAAAAACAATTCCGATAAAAAAAATTGAATTACTGATGAAATGATTGGTCACATACGGGTGCGAAGTTTTACATTTTTGATAATCATGATACATTCATGATATGTAAACATGCCATATAATTAGAGATGTAAATGGATGGAGATGAATCTATTTTTAACTATTTTTATTTTTTTGAATATTTACTTCTTTCTGTCAGCAATGATTCACTGATTCGAATCCCAATTTTGAGTTACTCAGATCCCAAATTGATTTGGTTACGATTCTCAACTTTGACGACTATATATATATGTTTTGTAGCACCAACCTCGGTAAGCCTCAGTTGTGCACTATAACAGCTCATATATTTAACTGTATGCATGTATGTGTCTGTATTATGTTTGTATGTATATGACGCCTGAAACTTTGATAGGTTACCTAGGTGAGATGGTGTCACCTTGGCTTATTGTTTGTATTTGATAACAATGAATGGTCTTGCCAAATAACCTCAGGGGGGGAGTATAATAGCTTTGAGATCAACATCTCCGTCTATGGTAAGCAAGGTCCTTGTATAGCGGATCACAGGGGAAATCTTATTCTTCTGAGACTACTAAAAAATCTGACTGAAAATTCTTGTATCAAATTCCAAAAATCTAAAAACCAACAAATCTCTTAAGAATGACCCCAATGAGAAACCATATAGACCATCAAAGTTTCGACTTGCGAACCAGCTAATAACATTAAGCTCCATCGAATTTGTTAGTTGATTAGGGTTTCATAGATAAAGAGTGAAGAATTGGGGAGAAGATGAGGAATTGACTAAAGCTTAGATAGACTCGCAGTCCCACCCCGCTTATATATTAAGTCACGTAATACAAAAATAACATGAATGGACAATAATACCCTCATACATCCCATACATAAAACCCATAAACATAGCGTAATAGCTAACACTCCCCTCAAGCTGCAGAGTAAACATTGTGCATCTCCAGCTTGGAGCAAATTAGATCCAGACGAGCTTTGAACAAAGCCTTTGTAAACGTATCTGTTAGCTGGTTTTCTGTCTTCATATACGGAATAGAGATGACACCACAAATCACTTTGTCTTGAACATAGTGACAATCTATCTCGATGTGCTTTGCCCTTTCATGAAACGCTAGATTCAAGGCTATATGAATAATAACTTGGTTATCACATACAACCTCATAGGAATCTCCACTCTGACACCCAATTCTTGAAGAAGATGCTTCAACCAGATCAACTCACAACTAGTATGAGTCATTGCTTTATACTCAACTTTCACTTAGATCTAGCAACCACAAATTGTTTCTTACTCTAAGACACTAGATTTCGACCAAGAAACGAGCAATTATCCATAGTTGACCTTCTGTCAGAAGGTGAACTAGCTCAATCAGCATATGTATAACCTACTACTCTAGGATGACCATGAGATCTATACAACAAACCACGACTAAGAGCACCTTTCAAGTATTTGACTACACGGATAACTGCATCCTAATGCGGAACATGAGGTAATTGCATAAACTGACTAATCACACTAACCGCAAAAGAGAGAAAGTAGAACTCGGAAGAAGATGGAACCCTAGATCAATAAAGAATTGATACTACGTTAGTTAATTATGGTTTCATAGAGAAAGAAGAATTGGGGAGAAGAGGAGGAATCGACTAAAGCTTAGAATAGCCTAGCCGTCCCGCACCACTTATATATTAAGTCACATAAACACAACAATAACATGAATGGACAATAATATCCCCCATACGTCCCATACATAAAACCCATAAACATAACATAATAACTAACAAAATTAAGAAACCATGAAATTCTGAAGTACTCAACCTCCCATTCTGGAGAACAGGGTGACTAGGTTCTTCCAATTTTTCAGTTATTCAATTTTGTTGAACCAAGATTACCGCCAACATACATCTGTTGGAGTTTATGTTGTACACCCACTTGGGTGTCCGTAAGTGGGCTGTGTCTCACTTCCCACCTGGGTTCCTTTATTCTTTTGTAAGAGGGTTAAGTGGGCCAGCCACTTAACCCACGTTTTATGTTTGTGGGAGTTAAGTGGGCCCACCACTTAACTCCACGATTTTGGCTTGTAGGGTTTTCCCCCATCATATATATACATGAGTGAGAGAGATTGAATTAACAATTCAACCTCTTCTTGTTCCCACATCTTCTCTCTAACCTTAATCTCCCTCTTCACATTCTTCCGCCTTCATAACTATTCTTCTTCTCTCTGTAAATCTTCCTCTACTGGTTACGATCTAACTCACAACATGGTATCAGAGCATGGTAGCTCTAGGGCAGGTGTTTTGGTCCCCTAGACCCTCCATTCCGATCTAAGATGGTTATGTGAGCATCCGGAGCCGGCGAAAGCTTTTGAAGAAATCACAGAGAGCATTCCTGCGCGATTCGTGGATCAATCCTAAGGCAAAACACCAGAGGTTCTGATTTCCTTGTTAGTTTTTTCCCTCAATCGTATTAGAGATCTAGTTTTTGTCCTCTTCTCAAGGTTCTCTAGCAGTTATCCGGTCAACACTTTTTTCGAGGATTTTTGAGTTTCTGATTTCCTCGAGATCCGCACCATGGTAGGAGCCTTTGCACTAACCGCCCTCTCTAATATACTCCCAGGGATTGTCAAAAGGTCGTTTCGCATTTTTCTAACCTCTGGATCACCAGTTTCCAAAAATCAGCCCGATCTTCAGATTTTCGGGTTTTTGATTTTATCGAGTTTGCACCACGGTAGGCTCCTTTGACCTAGCCGCCCTCTCCAGAATAGCCATACGGACTGTCAGAAACTTGGTTTGAAATTTTCTGGCCGCCCAAAACCTAGTTTCCAAAAAATCACCCAGATCTCCCGACAATTTTTGGGTTTTGATTTTTTCCCAAGTCAAATCTCTTTGGGCCCTCTTGCTATAGGCGCACCACCTATTGGGCCTCTGGGGATCCTCTGAACCTTTCTTCGGGTTTTTGTGAGCCTCCGATCTGCTACTTGCTATTTTCAGTGGTTCAACTCCGATGAGCTCCTCCGAGGTCACATCCGAGGTTTCTGGCTCTTCCTCTGAGGGTAGTTCTGTGACTCATGGAGACCACAACCCTCAGCTCTGCATCACTACAGTGAAACTTGATGGCACAAACTATCTGGAATGGAAGACTTCCGCTCTCATGTACATCGGGGGACGTGGTTACAGTGAGTACCTAACCGGTGCTACCAAACAACCGGATCTGACGGACAAATCTCATAGGATATTGGTTATGGAGAATTTGACCGTGATGTTCTGGGTCCTTCATTCGATGCAAGCCCAGACCAACAAAGGGCTCATGTTCTTACCAACAGCCAAAGATGTTTGGGATGTGGTATCCCAGACATATTCCCTGTGGGAAATCTCTGCTCAATGAGCTTGAGCAAGAGATTGCATGTCTTCGTCGAGGGGAGATGAAGCTGGGTACATATTACGCTTCGCTTCGAAGCAAATGGGAGGAGATCGACCACTACCAGAGTTACTCTCCTGTGTGTATAGATGATGTCAAGTCCTTTAACGCTATGGTTGAACGTTCCCAGATAGAGCTTTCATTGTGTTTCTACTTTTTTTCCTATTTCCTCATCTGCTTCTTTATCATTTTAAGTAGGTGAGCTACCACCTTCTAGGATAGGTGGCAGTGATGATAATCAAGGGAGTTGGTAGATTGAAAATAGGAGTTCACTATCTAGTATTTTTTTAGAAAATATGAAAGTTCTGGGATGCTTGGATATGGCTTGCTATCGTGACTTTAGCACAGACATACTGTTTCAGGTCTTGCAGTCCAGCCTCAACCATGTTGCCTAGCAAAAAAATGAATTGTAGGACTAACTTTGCATCTTATTTGAGCTGTCATGTTCCTTCGTATAACAATTTTTTCAATGTGGAGTTTGTATCTTACCAACTATTTGGGGATGCAGTTTACTATTCAAATTCATAACAGAGCTATGATATGTTTCTTTAGCGTTTCATAATATTGTGTGTACATGCATCCGTCTCCCTCTTCTCCATGTTGCCAAACAATGTGACTCCTCACTTGCAAAAAACAGGTAGTGGCAATATGTCAGTGTACCCGAATACCCATAAACTAACAACTCTATCTACGACCCAATTACACCTAACCAACTGATGCAGATGGTTGGTGTCTTGATGATCTTAACCATCTGCCCAATAATTTTTCCTGATTTTCATGATGGTTTGATGGTTATAATGTTTGATTGAGTTTAAACACTGTTCAAGGAGATATTAGGTGGGATCTATTGAATGATGGATCCTATGCATAATTTTTTTTTTATTTGTTTGAATGGTGGATCCTAAAATATTTTACAATATTAAAATGGTGATTTCTGTTTTGTTTTCATTTTAATATTCTTGATTGATTTTCTATACCATGCTGCCACTGTTGGGTTTATGGTGGGGGCTGCCATTACAATTGTTCTTCAACAGCTTAAAGGTTTTCTCGATTTAAAGAACTTTACAAAGAGACTGACATTGTTTCTGTTATGTGCTTAATATGGGGTTCAGTACATCGTGGCATAAGCAATCTATAGATCTAACAACTAAGTTATTGGCCTTATTTTCCTTTGATTGGCAGGCTCAATAAAAGCTGACCTTATGGTTGTAACATTAAGAAGGATCCAGTTGATCTACGGGTTCAACTCCAAATTACTAAACTTTACTCTTCACAACATTTGCAGTGGAACTGGCAGACTATACTCATAGGGGCAGCATTCTTGGCTTTTCTTCTATTCACCAAGTACATAGTAAGTGCCTATATTGATAACTGCCAATTGGTTTAAACGTGGCAGCCCTATCTGATTACATATTCCTCATACAGATTGCTATTGTTCCTAGGTTGAAGTCTTGGATTCATAAGGTCGTGTACCAAGTCTGGCTGAAGCAGCCCTGGCAGCAGCTGCTGATGTGTCCAAAGCAAACCAGGAAATGTCGAATTCAAAAAATGAAGGTGGGTTTATTTACTGAATGGACCTTGGCCTGCGCTTCTTTCCTTATGGAGTTTCCTTGAAAGTATTTTTTCTTTTCTTTTCTTCATTTTTTCTCACTTACAGATTCTTTGTAGTTGAATTTTAAGCCGCCATGAAAAACCTTTGTTTTATTCTTCTCAGAGAGGAGGCACTTTGAGGCCTTTATGAATCTGTTGGATGTCCAAGTGGGGGAGATGAAGTTGAGTAATGCTATCCAGAAATTGGAAGGTGCAACGGAAGTTGTTGTCTCATCAAACAAGCAGACAGAAGAAGTTCAATCGGCATGAAGGAATGGTAAATTACTTTCATTAGGGGTAGATTTAGTGCTTTTGCTACTTTTCCTCCTGGATGCAATAAGTTAGGATTGGAACTGCAATTGCGATTCAAAGCACTGTCCAGTTGAGCTGTGAGGCCAACCCCTTGCCTTGAATTTTTTTTTCTTGTTCTTTCTTGCAGAATTTTAAAATGTAATGCATTTGGGGAGATCCTTGTATCATAGTTGGAGGTTTTGCTTGCTTTTTTGGACTTTTTTAGCTTCTTGTTTAGGCAGAGGCTGATTGAAAGCCTTTTGAGTAGATTGATACTTTCTTCACATTCTGTTACAGGAATCATTTGGTTCCATTGGGCTTCTGTTTTGAGCTGTTCTAAGCTACCCTACGCATCTCAACTAAAACCAAAGGTCAACTAAAATGAGCAGTAGCATTAGAAAAGCTGAGGTAAATTCACAAATACAGGAAAAAGTGGATTGATCACATTCACAAATAATGAGCCCACCCACCATTCCACTGGGCATAATTTTCTTATCTGTAGGGTTTCTCACTGATTGAGCAAAAAACGAGTAAGATCAAACGGTTAGAATCATCTGATGGCGTCGATTAATGCCCTAGATTGGAGCAAGTGTTCTCCATAGAGCCCAATAGGAGTCTTGAGAAGACGTGGAGGCAACATCTCTGTATTTTATATAGGCTTGTTAGACTAAAACTTTGATGACAGCGAGCTGTCATCGTCCTCATTGGTGATTTCTAACTATTGATTTTGAGTTTTCTCATGGGTTGAATTCAACCATTGACGTATTCAGATCCAACGGCTAAAAATCACCAATCAAGCTGCTTTTTGATAAGTATATCTACCTAGGGATGGGTCAAACTGTCGAACATTGATACAGTGAGTGGGCTCGCTCTTAAGAAAGCCACGTAGTTCATATGGACGTCCGTGAGTAAACCCGGACTCCATAGTATCTAATATCTACTCATGATTATAGACCATGGTGATGGTTTTGATGCACCTACGTAGAGGCAGGGCCCACCAAGAAAATCCGAGTCTCTGAAAATCAATCTAATCGGGCGATCCCAAACGACTAATTGACGTGTTTTTTTTAATGGACCGTGGATAATGAATTGGATGTATACGATCATACGATCATATCAACTTCAATTAGGCGGGTATAGATATCATGTGTGGGATCCACCTGACCAGATGGTGGGGATCTATAGCTGCCATATCCCTCCACCCAACCCTGTATATATAACCGCTACAGCTTTGCTGTTCACACAGTTTTTCTTACTTTTTAGTGTATTTAGTTTCTCCTTGATTGTCGGTGGATTATCTTCCGAGCTAGACAACAACAAATTGCCATAACGTGCAAGGGAGTGGTGGGAAGCGACAAGAATTATCTGATGGACCCCACTCCCATCTCCTCAATCACCGCAAACCCAGTAGATTAATGAGAAGATATGTGATGGACCTAAGGTCCATCATTCTCAATGGAACCCACTTTCATATCGTGCAGCGGTACAGGTGGGGCCACCACCTCATTTTTAAAAACCGTTCCCCATTGGTGGGCTCTTACCTGGTGGACTTATATCTTCATTTTTTGTTCTGCCTATCCATGTTTTACTTGTAAGTAGATCGGAGGGTGGTCAAACTAACCCAATCAATCTGATTTCGAGATTCTCTTTGATTCTATAAGCGTTCGCCCACGGGATTCAAATGGCCTCGTAAATTTTGGGTCGTGTCATCATGTGTATTCTGTGCTCGATTGACTATCATGAACCTCAGAATTCAGATCCATCGTATATTTTTCTCTGCTATAAAACTCTTTGACGAGTAGAGCTTTGCTGACGCACAACAATATAAGCCACGTGGCACACTCTTAGATGTCTCTGACCGTATGGATGTTTGGTCCATCTCTAGGTGGACCTACAGACCAAATATTAGTGATTTCTAAGTGTTGAATTTGAGTCATTTTCATGGGTTTATTTTAACAGTGGAATTTCGAGTATTATTTGGGGAACAAAGATCCAAAGGCTTGCAATCACCAATCAGGCTAATTTTTGGTATTTAGATCGACCTAGGGATGAGCCAAACATCCATATGGTCAGCAATCTCTAAAAATTTGCCGTGTGGTTCATATTGTGATCCGTCCTCAATGTTGACGACGGACCTCACTCAGCGAAGTTCTGCTACTCTTTGACCATCATACCCGACCCGGTGACCCTTCCACTAGTAAAAATTGGTCTGTTATGACGTACATTACCGTTATGATGCTGTAATGGGTGAATCAGTAAAAAAGGTCAGGTTTAACGCTAACAGACCAATTGCTGTAATGTTAAAATAATCTCGTATAAATGCTGTTATAACTTATAACGCTAAGCAGTTATAACGGCCGTGTTTGAATCATGGAAAAACAAAAAAACCTTTGCACTTGTACCCAGCACAATTATCTTTCTACCCGAGAAAATGAAGGCCATAATACGAGACACGTGGCACATTACACTGTCCATTTGGATTTTGGCCAATCCCTAGGTGAACATACAATCCAAAAATCGACCTGATTAGTGATTTCTAAGCGTTGGATTGGAGTCATTTTCATGGGTTGATTTTAACCGTGGGAATTTAAGCATTAGATGGGTACAAGATCGAAAGGTTTAAAATCACTAATCAGGCTGATTTTTAGTTTTTAGGTCCATCTAAGGATTGGCCAAACATCCATACAGTCATCGTACTCTAAGAGTATGCCATGTGGCTTATATCATAGGCGGTCATAGACCGCCGAAGTTTTACCCGAGACAAGCCAAGCTCATACATTTTCAACCTTTAGAAGGGCACATTTCCGAGATACGACATACGAGTCTACATATCTTGCAAACACTTGTATTGATATGTCGGTGTCCGACCATTGTCTCTCCTCCTCCACTTCTTCTCTCCGCTACAATCTACATCAGATCAGCATCAAAACCGATTCTTCAGTCAGAGCTTTCTCTCCATGTCTTTACTTTGCATCTAGATAGTGAAGACAGAGATATGGGTCAAGAAAGTTTTACAGCTCTCAAGAGAACCGGTGGAGCTGGCGGTTCTCTTCCCACCACCACCAGACTCACCGGAGGTCGTACATCTTCCGGCGTCCCACGTGGGCGTCAGATCTACAAGACCTTTAACAACCTCAAAATCACAATCCTCTGCGGCTTCGTCACCATTCTTGTCCTCCGTGGTACCATCGGCGTTGGCAACCTCGGTGGTGGCTCAGACGCCGAAACTGAAAACCAAAATCTCATCGAAGAGACTAATCGCATCCTTGCTGAGATCCGATCCGACGGTGAACCTGATGAACTCACGGAGTCTGAAATCAACCCCAACATCACCTACACACTCGGTCCCAAGATCTCCAACTGGAACGAAGAACGCAAGGTCTGGCTCGATTCCCATCCCGAATTCCCCAACTTTATTAACGGCAAAGCCCGAATCCTGCTCGTTACCGGGTCCCCACCAAACCCATGCGATAACCCAATTGGGGATCATTACCTTCTCAAGGTAATCAAGAACAAGATTGATTACTGCCGCCTTCATGGGATCGAAATTGTCTACAACATGGCCCACCTCGATAAGGAGCTTGCCGGTTACTGGGCGAAGCTCCCTTTGATCCGAAGGCTCATGTTTTCACACCCAGAAGTCGAATGGATCTGGTGGATGGACAGCGATGCGTTGTTCACCGATATGGTGTTTGAAATTCCGCTCTCCAAGTATGACAATTACAATCTGGTTGTTCATGGGTACCCGGATTTGATGTTCAATCAGAAGTCGTGGATTGCGTTGAACACTGGGAGCTTTCTGTTTCGGAATTGTCAGTGGTCGTTAGATTTGCTCGATGCTTGGGCTCCGATGGGTCCAAAGGGTCCGATTCGGGACGAGGCCGGGAAGATTTTGACTGCTAATTTGAAGGGGAGACCGGCATTTGAAGCCGATGATCAGTCAGCATTGATTTACTTGTTGATATCGAAGAAGGAGGAATGGATGGATAAGGTGTTCCTTGAGAATTCCTACTATTTACATGGATACTGGGCTGGATTGGTGGATCGGTACGAGGAGATGATTGAGAAGTACCATCCCGGTTTGGGCGACGAGAGGTGGCCGTTTGTTACCCATTTTGTGGGTTGCAAGCCTTGTGGGAGCTATGGGGATTACCCAGTTGAGAGGTGCTTGAGTAGCATGGAGAGGGCATTTAATTTTGCGGATAACCAGGTGCTTAAGTTATATGGGTTTAGGCACAGGGGGTTGTTGAGTCCCAATATCAAGAGAATAAGAAACGAAACTGCTACGCCTTTGGAGTTTGTAGACCAGTTTGATATTCGACGTCCAGCGGTGCTAGGAGGAAGTGGGTCACAGAGCCCATGAGTGAGTAAACTTCTTCTGTGTTCCATATATCTGAATGTAATGTAATTCTCAGTTAATGCAGGTTTCAACTTGATAGCAATTTAGAGTTAGTGGGGTCTTTTGTTTCTTTTGTTCTCATGATACTGCTTTTGAGAAAACAAAAGTGGAATTCTTTTATTTTGTTTGATTTACAATTTTCTTCTTGCTCTGTTCGAATATAATCCAAGAAGAAATAGCGTTTGATTTATTTACAGGACATCCATCTCTGTTCTGGGTATCTTTGACTCGTGGGTATTTTTTTTTCCCCTTGTATTGGTTTAGTATGTTTAGCTTGTTAGTCTTCAATTTTCCTCTGCTCCAGCACATTTCCCTTTGCAGTCTTCTTCCAGATTACAAGACGAGCATGGTTACAACTCAATGATCCTGCTATAAGTCATCCAGTGTACATCTCAGAATGTTTAATCCAAGTTAGATTCTTTTCTAGGAGCATGGTATCTTGGGCTGAATTCTGCATGGACAGGCGGTTCACCAAGGACAGCAACTGCAGGAAGATTACATCTATCCTGTCTAAATTTTTGAACTTTATTGATTATCAATTTGGTGGATCCTTGATATAGCATGGCACATTCATATGAACTATAATCAACCACTCTATTAGTATGCATCAATTCGATTTATCAGCGTTTTTGTTTTCCTTTTAAGCAACAAAAGCTAGTTAAGAAGGATTTGCTTATTGGAGGTATCAGCAGCATTTTGTGAATATTTTGGTTTTTCTGTCAATGTGCTCTCTTTGTGACCACCTTGAGGAACTGGTATGACTGGTCCATTGTAGCCTTTTTCAAAGGAATGGAGCCATTCATATTTCACTGGGTTACAAGTGGTTTAAGGATGTCTGATCCAAAAAATTACATATAGGTTGTCTTCAGAAGCTTCAGTCTGATTTAGGAGGCCCATGCTTCTTCTTAGTCTCTCTTAGATCAGCTGGGCATAGTTATTGTATTTTACTCTTCCGTGTTGTAGACTTCCAACATATTGTGCGCCCATTGTTTCTCAGATTGGCTACTTGATGGTTTCATTTCTAGTATCTCCTGTTGGTCCCAGTACTTGTAAAGGATTCCTCCATAATATGATTCAGTGGATAAATTTGAGGATTGTAGGTATAGCAGTGCAGATCTTTGATGTCCTTGGCACCAGTGGCGTCTTTGGGACTTCTCAGATACTTTGGGAGGCAACATTCATTTTTCTAAATGCGTCACTGGTGGTATCTTGTAGGCTTCTACGTTGTTGGGGAACTATATATTTTGCTATGCCTTCCAATTGTAGGATCTCAATCACTCCTTGGTTCTCCTCTGTTTATATATCCACTTTGTTTACTTGAAGAGTACATCTCTAATACACTCTCTATAGGGAGGGGTTGGGGTGGGGAACATTGAAAGTGAACGGGAGAGTCCTGAAAGCCCAATTTGCATTCTCCAGAATATAATTCATCGATACAATTATCCTCGTCGTAAGCCTTATCCTAACTATATGTGGTCAGCTGCACGAATTTTGTTCCTCCATTTAATTCCAAACCTACATTTTCTTTTAATGCAAGTTTCTTCAATCTACTTTCAATACCTCATTCTATGCCAATTTTGGTCTTCCCCTCGCCATTTTAAGACATTCAACTTACATGTTCTTTCTCACTAGTGCTGTGGGAACCATTCCAACAGAGCTTCCTTTTAGTCAGAATATAGTTATCTAAGTTATTGAAAATTGGAGATTGAACTCTTTCTTAAGGTATAATATGGGTCAACTTGCAACTAGTGGAAACCATTACTCATTTTATCATTCAGCAGTGGACTCAGCTACAACACTTTGTTTTTTTAACTCCTTCAACTCATTATTGCTTTGCATTAGCAACAAACAGCTAGTTCTGACCATCACTGAACCCACCAACCCAGTAGTATCGGAATTACCGCCTGAACCTTACTGACTTCCTCACCAATGATTCTAACCAATTTATTCGAAGATACTGAAGACACCTTCAGGACAAGGGTTGGATTCTGCATTAACCCGATTCCAGACCAACTGCAAATGTCGATCAGGAGAGTTTTTTAGGGGATTTGGTTACTGCTACAAATATGTATGTATAGACTTCACCTGGAATGAAATTGTTCATTGTTTGGCTTGCACGTCTTATGCTGGAGTAGAATCTTTTTGCACCTCAAAAAGGTGCCTTCAGTGATTGTGAAGGAATTCCACAAAAGGAAAAAAAGAGGAGTTTATGCCATAAGTGGGTGAAAGGAATTCCACAAACAAACATGGAATTATCTTATTCAATGAAAGTGTATCTATGAAGACTTACAGCAGTTACCAAATATCCCTCTGTAAAGGAAGGAGGCATCAGTGGACACTTTTCTGTGGTCATCATACAAGGCCTTGCCCTGGTGGTCTCAATAAATCTCTTTGAATGGACTGATGGAGCAATCCAGAATCACAACTCCATTATTGGCATCCCATTGAAGAACCATCACCACCTAACATACCCTCAAATGTATCTGTCTACCTTCTTTGCATTAAGTTGGGTCTTCAAGTTTATCAATCACTTGCTACCCAAGATCAATATCCACTGTTTCGATTTTACGAAGCCTTCGAAAGAAGAGGAATTATAATATCATCTCTAATACACAGTCAGTATCCACCGTCCATTTCAGGTAACCAATATAGTTTGTGGGACCAGTGGATCAACCGTGTCAGTATCGTTGATCCCTCCTTGGACCTTGATAATGACCTGAAAAAGATTGGCTGATGGGCCATTTGCGTCTTTGGGTCAATCCAACTCAAGCTGATGCAATACTATCTCCTGCAAAAGTAATAAGCTTTCTAAATGCATTTGTCTTTTGAATGAAAGTCTACTAGCTTTGCTGCTGGTTCCTGCACTCCCGGCGTGGACTTCGACTTTCAAACCTCCCGTCTGCTGGGTAACCTGTTTCTGAATTTGAAAATTAAGGTTATTCGTGCGAGAGGCAAGAATTCAAACGGTTTCGTTTATTAAGATAATTCTTCATCCAAAAGAGCGAAAGAGAATCCATCCAAAAAAGTGAGTGCTCAGATGTTTGCTCAAGATCTAGACATAAAATATGAATGCAATGCAGGAACATATGTTGCACAGTTGGGAAATAATAAATAAAGACTCAAAGCTGGATTGCCATCAAGGTTCTGTTAGTCTTCGAGTCACGGCATTTAACTGTCGTTAACAAAACCAGAAGCAGGAATAACTGAATAAGCTGGGAAAACAAGAAAATTAACTCAGAGGGGGCAAAGGTCAATCATTATAAATACCAAGGTCTCCCCTGTAAAATAGAATTTCCATTCATGAATTTCTTACTCAATTGATGGTGCTATGTGATGCAACCTTGAGGTTGCCTCTTCGTCACAACTTATTTATCTCAGAAAGACTAGAAATAAGACTTTCTGTTCTTGCTTATGGACATTGTAGACCTTATCAAAAGCATATATGAATTACAATAAACTCTCAGAAATATGACAAAAGTACATTCACAAATTTCGGACACAACCTTCTAAACATGTTGAACTTCTTTTGATCACTAGTAAGCTAAAATGGTAACACATTCTTTTTATTTTTTTAAAATTTTTTGACAAATATGCAGATGTCGAGCTGGGGCAGTTGTACAATCTAGCAGAGTAGGGAACTCTTTTTCTGTCATCTGGTTGGAGCTTCTTTTCCATCGGTAACATTCAACCATTCCTCGATACAGGGACTCTGCGACGGGCAGATAGTACTTCATTCATTTGGGTAATTTGGTCCAAGAGCCGACTAATCTTCTGCAAGTTAGTAAATCAAATTTAGTACAAGTACAGGAGTCTGCAAGATGAGAATCGAAGAAGAAAACATAAACTAGCTAGATGTACTTTCAGCTAAGTTCATTAATCATCATCATCATAAGCTTTATTAACAACTATATGGAGTCGGCTACACAAATCCCTCTTTCTCCGTTCAGCTGAGTGCATCGATGAAATTACAAAATAGTAGCTTTCAAAAGGACAACGAAGGCCAAAAGTGACATGGATTAAGGTAGTAAGAAAAGATCTGAAGAGACTTGCCTTACTAGAAGATATAGCTCTGAATAAAATTGAATGGCAAAATAGGATTCATGTTGCCAACCTTATATAGTTGGGGTAAGGCATTGTTAACGATGATGGCGATGGTGATTGTGATGACGATAAATACATTAGTGAATGCATGACATTCTTTCCCTAGTTGCACGAAGCGGAAGCATGTGCAGGAGACGATTTGGGCGTGGGTGTGAAGAAGCGGCTGTAAACAAATTGTAGTTTAAATTATTTTACGAAGTGGGTGCAAGAGCGAGATTCCAGAGTGGGTACGACACCTAGAATAGAAGGTTCCTGCGACTAAGTTCTTGCCTTCCATTACCCGTGTTATTCAATCCTGATCTACTAACCAACATGTAGGAGCACCCCTCTCTGTATCAAACGAAGGAATACAGGACGAATGCAGGGACCCACCTAATAGCTCTACTAGCATGAATCATACAATGACCTAGCTAAAGAACAGGATATTAAGAATACCAATTATGCTCACACACACAAAAAAACAAAAAAAAAAAGAATACCCATTATGACATGACTTCTAACAACTTGCTAACCTAAAATCATCCTCATCTGAGCGCAAATAGGTGAGCAAGGAAACATGGACACCCAATTCTCTCAACCCGCATTTTGAAACGTCGGCAGTGCCTGTTTATTCCTGGAAACTTTCTTGGCCAACTGAACCATTGGTTTTGAGAGTATATTGATTTTGAAATTTAGAATATACTCGTGTTAGTTACTTGTGAAAGATCGACCTTTTTCTAACGGGCATCCCACAAACAGTTGGAATTAAATTCTTGTAGTTTCCATAAAACAAGTTGATCGAGATTTACACGTACCTCATCTGTTTCTTCGACGAGATTGATCAGACGGTCCATCTTTTCCTGCTGGGATCGTCGACGCCAACGCCGCCATCTTAGGTACAGCAAAAACAGCAACAAAGCAGAAGCAAATGACCAAACTGCCCCTCTACTGAGGTATATGAACGAGCCGAGGAAGCAATACGAAGAATCTTGGAGCATAAGACCTTAAACCCTAATCCTAATCGCTTCATCACGATGTCCCCTGCGACTCGGAGTCGGGTATCGAACGGCTGACGTGGTGGGCCCTCCCCATCAATATCAGACGGTGACGATGATGGTTCTGGTTCTGGTTCTGGTGCTGGTGCTGGAGCTGGTGGGCCATCTTCATCTTCTTGTTGTTGTTCTAAAGGGATGTGGAGGCCTTCGTGGTTGCTAGGAGGAAAGATGGAGCAGTCGTCGTAAATGCCTTCGCGGTTCGCCACCATTTCCCATCCCCTCGAATGGGCCTGGGATTGAGCGTGGGCCCGAACTGAGTTTGAGGAGGAGGAGGAGAGAAGAAGAAGAAGATTGGAGAGGTGGTGGGGGTTGGATTTGCTCCCAGTCCTTCAAACCCTGGGAGATTTCCCCGTCGTCCTCCATTTCATCCTTGTGGAGTTCAGTTTGACACAGTTGTGCAACACATGTGTTTGTATTCTCTGTACTTTTTCTATTTGATTCACTCACTTCACCCACTTAAAAGCCTCTAATCCTCTATCCTCAACTTAGGAAAACAACGTGCGCATGATAGCAGCCTCTTTTGCTCTCGCGTGCGGTTTGCCCTGGCGCAAGATATTTTAATATCTAAGTGGTCATTGGTCACTGATATTTTCTGTTAGGGGAGGAAATATATTATGTAACACACCTCTATCGTCGATGATGGTTTCTTGCCTATGTATACGTTGATTTGTATATGAGTTCAACAGTGGGGCATGGATTGGATGACTCCGTGTTTAATTAATGGACCCTGGGGCATAGTCCAATAAAGAATGATTTAGGCTTGTCTTGGAGATCTTGTATGATGAACGCATATTCCATTGAGCTCGATCACTGGTTCAATCAATCGGCTACCTCCCTGGGCCAAAGAATCAAGGAAAACTGAAGATCTCAAGCATTGGATCGTGAGCTAAAACTGGCAACGATATAAATAATGTTGAAAGAGGAAAAGTCGTGCTACTCCTCCGATAGTTGAGGCCATTGACTGTTGGGGGGAGTATGCTTTAAAAAAAAACGTCCGTACGCTTTACCTTCAGGGTATTACATATGTTCTACTTATTAAAGAGCGAGGGCCCTTCCCTCCTCCTACTTTGCTTCTTGCTGTTATAAGCAGAATAGATGTATATGGATGTTTTGGTCTTTCCTCCTGCAGCTCATTAAATGCTACTCTCTTATTAAAAAATATTAAAAACCATTATTCTTAACAGGAACCTCAAATTCCATAAATTTATAAACATTGCTTATTTATTTTTAAATTTCTTTTTATTATACAAGGGTGCTTTGGTCATTCAATATTATAATATGGGTCGAGCTCAAGGGATCCTATTTCTGACCCCATCTTGAAGGGACCCCATTTCTGACCCCCATCTTGGCGGTACCCACATAGAAGATGAATCAATAGCTGATTTTTGGTGAGGATGATCTCTATGGTGAGGAGATCATCCTCACAAAAAATCAAATCATTCTGATATTCATAGACTGGTTTAGAAGGTGAAGAATTATGGATCGTCGATTATTACCGTATAACTTTAAAACCACATTTGATGGGGTTAGAAATTTCAGAATGGGCTGATTTTTGTTGGGGTGATCTATATGGTGAGGTTATCATCCCCACCAAAAATCAGCCATTGATTCATCTTCTATGTGGGTACGCCAAGATGGGGGTCAGAAATGAAAGTTCCTTGAGCCCGACCCTTATAATATTTCATCTCAACTATAAAAGCATTTATTGAACCCTGATGCGGCACTTGTACTCTGTTCCTAGAAAAATTTGATGATGGTGGCTATCATCAAAGTTGATGACACATGTCCCGCGGGATAGCGGGAGCCTTGTGGC
The DNA here is from genome assembly GCA_035048495.1 of Euptelea pleiosperma. NCBI lineage: Eukaryota > Viridiplantae > Streptophyta > Magnoliopsida > Ranunculales > Eupteleaceae > Euptelea > Euptelea pleiosperma. The sequence goes on from CM068543.1 coordinate 17,617,812, forward strand.
ACACTATTAGAGGTTACTGACCTTTTGGATTTTTGGCCCATCCCTAGATAGACATAAGTAACAAAATTTGGCTTGATTAGTGATTTCTAACCTTTGAATTTGAGTACCCCAAATACTGCTAGAAATCATGGTTAAAAATAAACCATGAAAAAGACTCTAATCCAACGGATAGAAATTGCTAATCAGGATGAATTTTGGTATATGGGTCCAACTAGGGATGGGCCAAACATCTATACAGTCAGTTGTCTCTAAGAGTATGCCACGTGTAAGGTGCACGTGCATCACATGTGACCGTAATACATAATATATATGATATCGACATCTCCATGTAAATGTTCAACTATCACAAAGGATTCAAGTAATATATTACTTTTATTTTTTAAAGTTTATAATTATGAACTAAAAAAATGTTATTTCTAAACGCGTGTTTTATCTTTTATTTGTCACGTTTTAAAAATCAAACCGACCAATGGTCAAATTGGGTTCAATGGGATTTTTGAAAAATCGGTCCGTATCCTAGAATTGGGGATGGGTTTCACCAGGCCAAATTGAAACCTTCGAGCCCAGTGAGAAGCCCTCAGGCTTCAATTAGGATTTTGGGCCCATTTTTAGGCCTTTTTTAGAACTGACTATCACGTCCTATCAATTAAGAAGTTGGCATTAAGGGCAAGACTACCACTTAACCCTGTCTATGAATAACATATGTAGCCTATTGGGAGAGAGAGCCTCCATAGTTTCCTTAAACCCTAAGCCTAAACGTCAATACCATATCTCTCTCCTATCTCTATCAAATTAAACCTATTCTAACTATGTTAACTTCCTCTCTTCTTCCTCCATGGAGATCCCTTCTCATAGCCATTGAAGCTTTGGTGGGAGAAGAAGTTGCTCATTGAAGTAGGAAACGAAAGCTCTGTAAGTGGTCTTCCCTTCTTTTAATAGTAATGACTACAAGAAAGAGAAAGTTTTGTGTATACCTTATTAAGAAGTTGAATGTGGAACACTAACATGGAGGGCCATCAATGCATCGGATCCACCCGAAAACCTGATCCAATTTTGGTATATATTGACTTTAAACATAAATGGTAGAGGACACTAGGGTAATTTCATAAGTCAATGAAATTTAATAACACTTGTCGCGACCCAAACCGAGACTCATGACCCAACCTAGAAGAGTATGGATCGAACTCGATATCTTAAAAGAGTACACAAGGTACTTAATTTGATAGTTAACCAGCTGGTTTTGTCACTTGGACAATATATACACCCATATCCTTCAATATTGCACTTTTACCTTATGGATGTTAACTCTTATCTCAAAGTAATGCCTTTGTCCATATACACCCATCTCCTACAACATTGCACTTTTACAAAGTCTCTTGTGTTATCTCAAAGTACTTGTCTCTTAGAAGAATACAAAACCAAACCCTCTCCTATAATTCATAAACTTGTAAGCCCAAGTGAAGAAAACATTTTCCCTTTTAGGGTTTAGGGTTTTAGAAGAGTGTAGGGTGGCAAAACACAAGGGGGTCCCTTCAAGCTTGCCATACAAAAAAAAAACTTCTTACTTGAGTGAGGGATCTTTTGACCTGATGATTATAATATTGGGACTGTAGAGCAGTATAAAAGGTTAAGTATGGTTTAATTCCTCTTACTTGGGGGAGGGATCTTTTGGGCCCTGAAGATTATAATATGGGTTCTAATGATACATTAGTCCAAAGAAGCGGCTTGTTTCCATTGATAAATGATGCTTTACAACCGTCTGATCGCCGCTTTAAAATCCTTAATCACTTTATATTTTGTCACGTAATGTGATGTCTCTACTTCGATATATTCTCAACGCCGTCACTCGGATATGGAACCGATGATGTATAAAAACGCATATAACAATCATCATTCCTATATCCAACAACTAACATTGAGGTGGTATTTTATTAACTTATACCCGAGGCCCATGACATCAATGTTTTCCAACATGCTTAAGTTGAAGGATAATAGCGTTCGGCAGCTAAACTGCAATCGAAAAATGATCCAATTTTGTCTTGCTTGCATGCTTCCTTCCTAGCATGGTTCGAAGTCTCGGGCGATCCAGACTGGGATCGGAGGCATCCGAGACAAAAATCCAATGTTTGTCTCGAATCGCAGTGGATCGTCCGATCCAACTCTCTGGATCGGTTGGATCGCCTGATCCAAACGAGTTAACCGATCCAACTCGGCGAGTTGAACCAGCGGCAATGATGTTATAAAAACTCGATTTTTTTCATTTTTTTTCATCTTTTTACTCGTTTTCCTCTCCCCTTTCCTCCCCCAACCCTTCTTAGAACCTAAAAATAGCTTGAAAATGATAGATCTATCTTCGAAACACATAAATCCATGAAGATCGAAGGTTTTGGTTCAAATTTCTTCGAGTTGGGTTGAAAATCCAGTGAGTTTTGGAGGAAATCCGGCGAGTTTTGGGGGAAACACATAGATCTACATTCTTGTGATTTTTTCTGCAATTTTTTGTATTTTTTGGGATTTTTTTTTTTCGTCTCGGGATCACGGTGGATAGGACCGATCCAACTCGGGATCGGAGGGGTCCGATCCAACGGCCGATCCAGAGACTTTGATCCTTGCTTCCTAGAGACATATGTGAGCGTGAAGTGCCGAACCTTTATATAACACAACTGAAAATCTGTTGGTGTGTCGACGGCTCCTCTACCAAGTTACCAACCGACCTGATTACTAACTGGGCCCGGCCGTTCAAACCGGTGACCCGGTCACAAAATTGGGTTGGGTTGGGTTGATCCCTTTCCAGCAATCTGGGAAAAAAAGTTCACATTCTTGTAACTCGCTCGACGTGGCCAGTTTAACCGGTGACCCGGGGTGGTCCACCAGAGGGCAGGCAAAACATTCATGGGTCAGTGGGCCCCAAAGAGTTGTGATGTGACAGTTGACACAGTCGGCCCAACAATTGAACCGGTACCTTGCCCGGTTCGATTACCGGTTCGGGTATGAAAACATTGGACCTGACCATAGTTAGCAATTCGAAGTTTGGCAAAAATACAGTACGGGAAATGTTCGAGTACAATTGGGATTTGTGATTTAAAAATATGTGAAAAAATTTGGTAAAATAATTTAAAAACTAAATTAAGAGCAAAATATTGAAAAAAGAATTGTCTTCTAAAATGATTTTTCATGTTTAAAACCAATTATCCGGGAATAAAATGTTTTTTCATGTTCGCGTATAATTCGTGAATTTACTGACTATGGACCTGTATATGATCAAATCAGGGGTAGTGTTGGTAGGCAAGTCACAAGTGGGTTAGTGGCTAATAGTCAGTGGGTGCAGGCGGGTTTTGAACCCAGGTCTGTAGAAATAGAATTTACAAATTGAGCAAGCTGGCACCTTTGATGCATCTTAGGGTCACTCCGTGCGAATTCGTTAATCTATTGCAGGCGATTATTATAATTAATTCTTAGGGGCAGTTTGGATCAAGGTTTAAAGGGGACCGTTATAAAAGGTATAACGGACTGGGGGTGCTACCGTTTTTTCTGTTATAACAAAAAAACGCTCAGGGGCAAAAGTGGGAAAATAACGGAATATAACGGAAAATAACGAAAAAAACAGAAAAAATGGTGCTGAAATTCAAATTTTGAATTTTAAAATTTGAATTTCAAAAATAGAAAATAACGGAAAAAAACGGAATATAATGGAAAAAAACGAAAATAACGGCCGTGTTTTTCCACAAAATTTTCCAAAAAATAACGGTCGTTATTTTCTGGACGTTTTAACAGTCCATAACGTAACAGGGTAGGTCCGAATCCGTTATAACGGCCGTTTTTTAAACCTTGGTTTGGATTACCATTTTTTGTGCAAGAAAAATATATTTTTTAAAGTTTTTTCATGCAATATCTTTTTCTTGTGCAAAAAGAGTATCCAAATTAACCGGCTTTGACCTTTTCAAAAGTGTCACCGAACACAAGTTTCTTAGATTCCGTTCCAAGAGTATGATTGCCTTAGGTCCCACAGTTCGATCGATTGCATGAGGAGATAGAATTTTAGGGATCTGTTTGTCTTGCACCTATACTTGATATACCTAGCTACATAGTAATATGGTTGCATATATAGTATTCGAATATAATGCGCGATTTTTATAATTTTTTTCTTTCTAAAAATGTATTATATGGTTAAACTTTTCAAAGATTCACCCATATTACACGCATGTTACATACACAAAACTATTCCCCAAATATTTATTACTTTTAACTTTTCGTCCAATTTTTAAAATGAATTTTTGAATGACAAACCTGAATTATACTCGAACTTTTCCCGTATCATATTTTTACCATATGCCGAATTGCTAAGGGCAAAATTAATTAGGGTCAACACTTTCTCCCCATTGGGGGAGTGGTAGGTTGTTCTAAGTTCTAACCTAAAACTCTTTCTGGATGAATGTATAATACATTTCTAATCTAAAATACTTTCTCAATGCCTCTTTGCTTACCACGTGGCTCCACGGGAGAAGGTAATGGAAGAACCATTTAGGAGGCGTTTGGCAACACAAAAATAAGTAACTTATTGACTTTTATAAGCCAAAAAGTAAAAACGTTAGTTTGGATGTGTTTCATATTTTAACTTTTAAAAGGTTAAAAACTTACTTAAAACTGAAGCTACATTTTTTAGCTTTAAAATTCTAGAGAAATTACTTCTGAAAAATTAGAAGGCACCTCGACACTTTTAATTTCTATGACATTTTTGGAGGTAAAAAATCAACTAGTAACTTCTACTACAAGTAGAAGTGCTTTTACTTCTCGTTCCCAAACACCCCCTTAGCTGTTTAAACTTTTAACTTAAAAGAGACGCTTAAAAATAGAAGAAAAAATCTAAAAATAGAGAACATGTATGAACCAAACAAATCTGATTATCCCTTGTATTCCTTCTCAGCCCTAATCCTTTTCTTCTTGTCTCTCTTTCTAAGAGCATCCCAAACTGGGCTCTATATCTGGCTTTATATTTGAAACTGGGTTCTATATATCTATTCTTGGCTCCAAATATAGAGCCCTCTACTCTTTTACTTCAAATATAGAATTCTACTTTTTTCTTTTTCTGAATTTCATTTTTATCTTATATTCTTTTAAAAAATTTAATACATTTTGTATCATTTTGAAAGACATCTACTTTTTACTAATAAATTTTAAATACATTATGTGTCCTTTTTGAAGTCAAATGCCTTTTTTAAGTCGGGGCAGGTTGGAGCTCAACACTTTTAAAGGGGGGGCTCTATCTTCAAATTTAAAGCATTTGCTTTTCTGAATCAAGATATAGAGCTCCCTGGATGGAGATGCTCTAAGGCTTTGTGCAACTTGAAGGAGTGGTTCGTTTTTTAGTATTTTTATTGCACCCAAGATGAATAAAAATAATTCTTAAAACCTAGCCATGGTTTTTTTTTATATTGTTGCAACTCGACTTATAACCTTTTTTAAAGCTCTCTCTCTCTCTCTCTCTCCTATAGAACTATCTCTCCATCTCCAACTTTTCTGTACTACCTCGTTCAAGGGCCTCTCCTTGATCTCCTTTAATAGTGACAGAACCAGTTTGTGTTCTAGTCACAGTAAAGTAGGTTTGGTCTTTTTTTTAAAATTACTATACTTCTTTTGAAATCAAAATTAAGAAAAAAGAAAATTTATGGAAATCTACTATTGTTATAAAGCCAAATTAAACTTGGGTTGTGGCACACAATTCTTCATTAGTTGCCTTACAAACAAAAATACCTAAGGGCATGTTTGATTGCTAAGTGGGCAAATTATATTTTCCTTGGGAAAACACAACTGTCCATTGTTAGATTAGCCGTTTAAATCTGTATAATTTTCCTTACCAAGCCATTTAAATCTAGATAATTTTTCCTACTAAGCCCGGAATTCATTTCTCATCTAGATAGGTGCGAATTCATTTCCATTTGAAAATACACATTTATTTTCTCCCATGATTGAAATATGTGTTCTCAAGTGCAATCAGTCAGCCATTTAAGTCATTTACCAGATGTATTTTCTCCAGACAATCAAACATGCCCTAAGTACAAATCAATAAATGCCTTTCTTTATCTAAATTTCATTAAATAGTCCTTCAACGTACCCAGTCTCGCGCAATAATTCTATTTCAATACAACTCCTTGAAAGTACTATTCCAAAAACTAGTACGAGTTGAAACTCTCTTATTTTACCATTTCATTCAGAGATACCCTTACAATCATCACGTGCCATCCACTAGTTTTTATTTAAAATATTTAATTGAAGGGTTGGGCTCAGGGGGGACCCATCTCTTGTGTTTGTGTGCTCACAGTCAATTTCAAGAATCCAACGGTGGTTGTCAGCGCTGAGCTGGCATCACTTTTTCAGGGCTTTTTGAGGCCTGCCGAGCTTACTAACAATTAGAGGTGTCAGAAAAAAAGGGGGGGTCCTCCAAGCCTGAGCCTTAATTAAAAGAGAGATGAGATAAGAATTTTTTTTGTTGGTAGAAAAAGATTGAGTTTCAAAAGAGTACAAATCATGTATAATTGAGGTTTTTTTAGGGTCGGACCCCATTTTTTACCCCGACTTTGGCATACCCACATAGAAGATGAATCAATGGCTGATATTTGGTGAGAATGATCGCCTCACCATATTGATCACCCCAACTAAAAAAAATCAGCCCATTCCGAAATTTCTAACCCTGTCAAATGTGGTTTTCAAGTATCATGGTAAAAATTGATGGTTCATAATTCTTCAACTTCTAAATATGAATATGAGAATGATTTGAATTTTTGTGAGGATGATCTCCTCACCATAGAGATCATCCTCACCAAAAATCAGCCATTGATTCATCTTCTAAGTGGGTACGCCGAAGTGGGGGTAAAAAATGGGGTCCCTCGAGGCTGACCCTTTTTTTATATTTATTTATATCCGTTACTGGTTCCTAAGAAGAACACGTGGCGAGCAAAGAAGCCTGGCGTAGGGTAGCGTACAAGATCCGCAGTACTCTTTCTTAATGGGTGTTTGAACTTTGTTGGTAGAAAACTACAAACGAAAAATTTCTAAAAAGAAAATAAACTTTAATCTATTTACAAAAAAGAATACAACTTTTCGCAAATCCCAAAAAAGAAAACGAAACGCCCTTTCAAAGGGCGTTTCATTACGTGGCACATGTTTATGAAAAAACGTCATTTAAAAGGGCATTTGTCAGTAAAAAACGTCATTTTAAAGGGCGTTTTTCAGTAATAGACGCCTTTTTAAAAAACGTCTGTCAGAAACGTCTGTCAGACCTCTGACAACTAACAGACGTTATTTTAAAGGGCGTGTGTCAGTAGAAAACGCCCTTTTAAAGGGCGTTTTTTGATACCCCAATTTTTACGCCCATTTTGGCGTACCTAGAAGATGAATCAATGGCTGATTTTTGGTGAGGATGATCACTACGGTGAGGAGATCATCCTCACAAAAATTCAGATCATTCCGATATTCGTAGATAGGTTTAGAAGTTGAGGAATTATGGGACGTTTTTTAAAATTTCTCATGAATAAACGCCCTTTAAAAGGGCGTTTGTCAGACGTGTCAGCCATCAGTCATTCTGACTCGACTGATTGGACTGACAGCAGACGAAACGCCATTTGAAAGGGCGTTTCGTTTTCTATTTTGGGATTTGTATTCTTTTTTGTAAATAAATTAAAGTTTGTTTTCTTTTGTGCAATTTTCCGAACTACAAATCATCTATAATTGTTTTTTTTTTATATTATTTATAGTCACTTGAGTGGTTTTATGATTTATCCGTTACTGTTTTCTAAGAAGAACACGTGGCGAGCAAAGAAGCATGGCGTAGGGTAGCGTACAGGATCCGCAGTACTCTTTCTTAATGGGTGTTTGAAGACAGTTTCCATATTGACGAATATGTTAGACGGATGATTGCGTGAATATCGCTCAGATCAGATTATCTTAACCACCTCATGTACAAACATTTGATCCAAGTTTTGACTTTAATCCAACGGTTAACATTATGTCATGATATAATCATCCAAGGTTATTGACTAGTGCAGAAAAACAAAATCTAGTCACAAGTCAAGATAGGGCGAAAGGAGTGGACGTCATTAAGTGAACGTGGCATCATACGTATGCGCCATGTCAAAAGCACATAAGCCACTCTTTTGGTCGCCGTTGAGGTGGAGCCCACATCACGTTTATAAAAGAGATATTCCAAAGTAATGTGGGATCCACCTCAACGTGTGGTCTTGATTACTGCAACCTCACCTTTGCAGTTGCAACGCGACAGCCAAAGTTTCTTCTCTGTTACTATCTAGCGGTTACTGCTTATCAAAGAAAACTTAGAGAATACAAGAGAGAGAAAACAAAGTTAACAAGCAACACATGCTATTGTCTGTCTTGTGGTGTTTGGAAGGAGCCGTCTCCTTCTCCTTGCTTCGACGGTTGCCGCTCATAGCCGAATCAAGTCGGCCTCTCTATTCTCTCCTGCCCGCTGTGAACAGCTCATTCTTAACGCTATTATTTTAAAAATAAGAAATTTTATTTAATAATTTTAAATGTAATGTAAAAGTAAAAAAATATATATAATCTATTCTACTTATTAACGAATGAAGGGGGTTCTTGCGTTCGTCACGATATCTCCAAAAATCACTTTTTCATAGGAGACGAATCAATAGCTGATTTTTGGTGAGGATGATCTCTCCTCGCAAAAAATTCAAATCATTCCGATATTTGTAGACTGGGTCAGAAGTTGAAGAATTATGGACCGTTTATTTTCACTGAGTAACTTGAAAACCACATTTGATGGGGTTAGAAATTTCAGAATGGGCTGATTTTTTTGTTGGAGTGATCTATATGGTGAGGCGATCATTCTCACCAAAAATCAGCCGTACCACCACCACCACCCCCCCTGACCCTTTTTTAAATTAGTTTCATGCTTGTTAAGTAGAATACATTTAACAGGGTTTTTTTAGTCTTTACCCACCTTACACAATGTGAATGCATTTTAAGACGTTCATACATAAACTTGTGAGTCAAATGCTTCTCTCCCCTTCTTTAATCGACTCCCCCATCGCCCCTCGTAATTTCTAGTCTCTATGGACCATCACAATCGTCTATAGGCAGTGTATCTATAATAAGGAAGCCACTAAATTTACGAAGGTTTTTTATAATTAATACCCTTGATAAATCTTCTATATTAGTGAAACGTTACTCTGCTAAGTTTTCATTCTTTTGGTCTTACTCCTTGACTGAGTTTTGACCGAGTCGGAAGCATTACCAACTTCTACCCATGATGAAATCTACCCTCATGGGAAAGAAACGATTAATTCCAACCATGGGAGAAGATCATAAGTCTACACAGCAGGAAATAAAAAGGTTTGAGCCTGATTGGCTATAGTATGAGCTGCAACATTTGCCAATCAGGGAACAGAACTAAAAGATAGAGAGGATAATAATTAAGCGAAGTCCAAAATATCCACGACATGAGTTATAGAAACCTTCCTAGAGAGGTTGATCCATCCTATAGCATAGAGACCAACATCTGAGCATCGAGCTCTACCAGCACGTCGGACTTACAAAATTGGACCACCACTCGAATTCTCCATTTGATCAGGACTTGAGGCCACCTACCAGAAGACATTTTCCTGATGAATTGTGCAGTATAAAACAAACCCTAGCAAGCCTTGAAATTTGAGACCAATTTCGGTCAGTGTAGGTCAAAACAGGGGGCAAGACCAAAAGAATGAAAACAAAAGGAGGTTTACTAGTAGGGTCGGGTTCTGGTGACCAACACCTTGGTGTACCCTCATAGAAGATGAATCAATGGCTGATTTTTGGTGAAGATGATCTATATAGTGAGGAGATCATCTCACAAAAATTCAAATCATCCTGATATTCATAGACTGGTTTAAAAGTTGAAGAATTATGGACCGTCTATTTTTACCGTGTAACTTGAAACCACATTTAACGGGGTTAGAAATTTGGAATTGGCTGATTTTTTGTTGAGGTTATCTATGCGGTGAGGAGATCATCCTCACCAAAAATCAGCTATTGATTCATCCTCTATGAGGGTACACCAAGGTGTTGGTCAAAAATGTTGGTCACCGGAACCCCGACCCTTACTAGTATTATCAAGGGTATAACAAAAAAAAATCCCAAAAAGTAAGAAAGAAATGGTGCTGTCAGCCACAAGAGAATGTTATCCCTTGGGCCCGTTGATGGTCTTTAATCCGTGAGATGTGAATCTCGAGGTCAATACAACAATGTAGGCATAGGAGAGCATTTTCCTGTGGCTGACAGCAAGACTCAAATCAAATCAAAAAAAAAAAAAAAGGAAGAAAAAGAAAAAGAAAAAAAAACGCGCGACTTCTTGTTGTTGGTGTTGGATACTTGGATGGTGTTTTTTGCCTGAAACTGCCGCCAAACAAAACGCTGTAAAAGGGCCGGGAAAGAGAGAAACGAGATTCGTTCATTTAAAGCTGTCGATCCCCAATCGCATTCGCGAGGGGAGAGGGAAAGATAGAACACGTATTTGAATTTCGTCCGTGTAAAAATGGACGACGCAGGGAAGAACGCGAAGCTCTCAAAAAGTTCCTACTTTGGCTTCTCCAATTCTCTCTTTCGATTTCGATTTCAAATTTGTTATTGTTAGGGTTTCTGCAACTGGTTCTCTTCTCTTCCATCGATCTCGAATGGAGAACAAAGCTGGTTCCTCCTCTGGAGAGACCTCCAACGGATTCAACGATGTCGAAGAGTTCCTCTGGGTGAACTTTCCTTCTCTTCTGATAGATTTTTTTGTTCTTTCTTCAACGATCTTGTTCTGTTGTCTGTGTATTTGAAGTAGAGAATTCTCTTGAAATGCAGGCGGATGAAACGGAGACGAACATGTCGTGGGACCGATTCAGTCAGGTTTTTGATCTCATGCAGAAGGGGAACCGAGCTTTTCGAGAGAATCGATGTGAAGAGGTGAGGTTTTGAGCTTCATTGGTGCTTGATTAGAATTAAATTCTTCTCGTTTTCTTATTTTTTAGAAATTCAATAGATTTCGATTTGTAGAATTGGGTCGGAAGCAGTTTTGCGGTTCAAGTGAAGAAATCTCTCAAAAGTAACATCAGTCACTAACTTGAATAATATCATTCTACAGAGAGAGCGTAACCTAACTAAGAAACCACAACTTAAAGTATTTTAGGTGGAAAATTGGGAAATTGTTTACAACATGTGGTAAACTGCGGTACTTATCAATAGCTTCTTTAATGAAATTATGTTCACAATTGCAAATCTGTCCAAGTACTGGTTTCCGAATTGTGGAGTTTTCGTATCTAGCCCTTCTTTTTTTAACCAAGAGAAACTTACATAGGTGTGTCTTCTTGCTAGTTTTGGTAAATCTGAGTTTCACAGGCAAGCTTCCTTGTGCCTTGAATAAGGCATTGAGGAATTTTTGAGCCATAGCTTCTGTGCTCTGGGAGGAACTGAAGACCATTTCACCTATTTTTGGTTCAACTTGGCCCGAACTCTTCATTGCTGAGAAACATTCAGTTTCTCCTTCAGTTTGGTGAACTTGAGGGCATACGATGTGATAGTTGGAGGCTGTTGACTGTCTGCAACTTCACATGGTGTCACTTGAGTGGAAGTGTGCTAGACAGTGTTGTACAACCATTTTGCTGGAGAAAAAAAATGGTTCTGTTTGGATTTGCCGAAGGCAAAAAGTTGGAACTCTCTTTGAACCCCGAACCTCCATAGCCATTTCCTTATCAACGCCTCATTCATCTCCTTAACTCTCTAACACCCAACCCACCTCTCTCTCTCGATCTTGTGACCACCCTCCACCTAATCATATCCTATGAGTTCACTTATTTCTTTTTATTGTTGCTCTAGGGTTGAAAAAAACATGTTCAATAACATACACGAGCATATGATCCTAAGTTCAGATGACAATTTTATATTTGAGCAAGTAGAGCTTCTACTCTATAATATTTGAATAATGTCCACAGTTGCAATAAGTAGACATTGCCAATTACTTATAAAAAAAGTGTAGGCATTGCCAAATTTTGCCTTGATATTTAAGAATGCCATATATGTGAAGCCAATAAGTGTCTATCTTGCACGAAGGCCACACCTGCCATTGTCCTGAATGCATCACTTTCAACGATGAAAGTTTTTTGAACCTGACGCAAAAATAGTATTATGGAACAGAATGTTGCCTAAGAACACTGGTTATGCTTTATGGAGCAAAATGTTGTGCAATCAGTAAACAATGTGTTCATAGAATGAGTTTAGTAGAGATGAGGATGTTATGATGGATGACTAGAAAGACAAAATCAGAAATGAGCATATCCAAAATATCTAGGAGTAGCCACAATAGGGTATAAAGTGAAGGAAAGTTAATTGTGATGGTTTGGACATGTTTAACGGAGACCAATGACGACACCAAAGAGAATTCGTGCTTTGGTGCAAGTTGAAGGCTCTAAAAGGATGAGAGGAAGATAAAAAAGGACATGAATGGAGGTAGTAAGAAAAGATTTGGAGACATATACTCTACCAAAATATATGACCCTAGATAGAATGGAATGGCAGAATAAGATTCATGTAGTCATCGCCAAAGAGTTGGAGTAAGGCTTTGTTGATTGATTGAAGCAACTGCAGTATTTTGTGATATTCATACCTCTCATCAAGAAATTGAACGCTAATTTAGTCTTAGAATCCAACACAAAGAGGTTTTTTGTAGTCTCAATAGTCACAATTGTTGGCCCTTCTATTGGTGTTTCAATTGTGTGTGTGTACATGTATGCAGTATGTATGTGTGTATATATATATATATATATGCATAGGTACTTATAAGCTACGCTTCTGATAGAGGTCCTCTTCACAACATCATACATTTCTGCTGGTGTTTACCTTTGATATTGGGATTGGCAGTTAGGCGTGTAAGCTTTGTTCATTGAATATACAAATTTGGTTGAGGGAATTTTCCATGTGCTGACCCATGTGACCTCTCTACATTTAACATTGTAGCAGGCGTAACAATTTTGCTCATGACTGATTTGTCCTTAATATTGGTGATGAAACTTTCAAAGAAGGCATTAAACAAACCAATGTGTAAATAGTCAATTTTCAACTTATGTTTTAATCTATTCATCAGAAAAAAGAGGTTTTAATCTCTAATGAGTTGGTTTGTATTAAAATCCTTGTGCTGACTAGGGTAGAATTTGATGAGTAAACCGTTGCAAACTATGCCCATGATGGAGTTCCATTGATCTTTTCATACTATTGGTACCATTAGGCAGCCGCATGTTCCAACTGAAACAAGGCCAAAGGAGTTTATCCTTTAATCAAACAGTAAATATTGCTCCAGTATGTTTGTTCCATTTCGTAAATGAAATTTTTTGGACTTATCTCCATTAGTTATTGGGAAACCCAACTAGCAGACCAAGGAAAGATTTTGGGTATTTTCCTTTGGAATGAATCACTTTGCAATGAGTCTGCCCTTTTGTTCAGAAAATACAACAAAAGTCCAAGAAAATCTTTGGTACCAGTCTACCAGATGCTTTTGTAAATGAAATTGGGTATTTTTCCTCTAGAATGGATTGCTTTGCCATAAGTTTGCCTGCTTGTTTGCAAAAGACAACAAAAAACCAATTAAGAGCTTTGGTACTAGATGCTTTTATAAATGAAATATAACACTAACTTAATAAAATAAGAGGCCTGAATAATATGAGAATATGTGAATATTGAGAAACCAAGTGTAAAAATCGACAAGGAGAGGGACAATAAAACATCATCCCCAAACAGATTCAGTAGTGGTAATTGCAAGTTTCACCTTGAGCACTTAATAGTTCAAAAGGTTGTCTTGCCACTTTATGGGTGCTTCCTTACAACACAAAAGGCACAATAAAGTGTCAGAAGAGGGATTATTTTCTTATTGTCTTGTTTGATACGACCGTGAATTTGCAAATCCAAAACACACTAAGAATAGACTAGGGGTTCCTAAGAGCTGTTCAAGACAAGTGCTCGAACATCTTCTTTTTTTTTACCCAAATAAATTATGTAACAATGACATGGACATGTGACAATGTTTGACATAGATACGAGGTATCTGAAAGGGCCCCTTAGAGAAGTCCGAAACTCAGACACGTCAGTACACGTATTATAAATTTACAATACAATATTTTAGTTATATTTAAATCAGAAGGCTTTCTTAATAAAAAAAATTAAATATAGGGAGAGAAGTATATAAAAAAGGGAGATTTTTACCCGGATACTTCAAAATGGATGCAGTATCGGTGTCAGATACTTCGATTTTTAGTGTAAATGCTGCATCCGTACCATGTCGGGGCCGTGTCCTTGGCGTCTCTGGGTAACATAGTTCGACACACCACTAGACCTACCCAATAATAATATAAATAGATTTATAAGAGGGAAGATTCATGTTGCCAACCCCAAACATTTGGGATAAGGTGTAGATGATGATGATGATTATAACAGGGAAGATTGTCAAACAGTTAAAGCTGCGTTTAACAAATTAATAAAAGTAGTGTATGGAGGATGGAACACACCAGCCCTTTTTTAGAAATAAATTTGTAATAAAATTATTAAAATTAAGGGTTACACTGCCATCCGATTCAGGATGTATGTCGAGACATGTCGACATGCTCAATGTCAATACGTGTTGACATGGTGAAAAACCCTGAAGGTGCCATGTTGTTGTTGCGTAGCAAATAAACAACCTCTCGGAGAAGGTATCACAAAAGCAACATTTATATATTTTCTTAGTTCAATTTTGTTCTTGCTTGCATTTGTAACTACTGAGGTTTTTTATTCAGGCTATCAATTATTACTCTAAAGCTCATAACTTTAAGCCAGGTGATCCTGTTATTCTCAGCAACCGAAGTGCTGCTTTTAGCAGGTGAATGATTCTTCTATCATTGTCCACATTTTTCTATCACACTCTATTTCATTCATTGTTTGGTTCTCCTATGCTATGATATTTTGAATGCATGCCTATTCTACAGCTCTGACAATGAATATTGAGGAAACATCAAACATTGAAGCAATATAATGCATTGCTGGCTGACATAACATTTTTCATTTACCAGGATTAGCCGATTCCTGAAAATCAGACCTGCATCTGATTCTGAATATAAACCATTGAATGGGCTGGATCCTACAACACATGCTGAAGTACAACTTGTTGCCTCACTCTTTGTTTGCTTGCTTGCTCAAAATGCTCCCTCCTTTTTTTTAATAACCAATAATGCAAGCTAATTTTTATTTTTTGCAACAATCATTTCAGCTTGCATTAAAGGATGCCGAGAAGGTGATGAACTTCCGGAGTAATTCGGCAAAATCATATTTTCTGAAGGCCAATGCTCTCATGTTGGTAAGAATTAATTTAGTCTGTTCTTTTTTCTTTTCCTTTTTTATGCTTGTACATGATAATGAACTAGAGACCTGTATGATGTCTTTTCTTTAAATTAAAGTTTTTTCCCTGAAAATTGCTTTCCTGCCCCAAATATGATTTCAGACACAAAATTTCATTCAGACATGCTCATGCAAATCATTAATAAAATCAAAGATGGAAGTTTTGATCTAAAAGAAAGCAACTTGGGACCTGTTTTGCTGGAAATGATTTTTCTAAATGCAGGAATTGATGGACTTGAATGAAAATGAAAAAAAAATGCAGGAATTAGCGGATTCCAATAAAATGAAACAGGTCCAAACATTTTCTTTTCCACAAAAAAAAGAAATAGTTCGGAAGATCGTTTTTTGAATATCACCTTTTGGAAAGTGATGGGTTCTGGCATCCAAACTGGTCCTATGTTAACTGAAAGCTAGATTATCTTATTCACTTCCCTTTTTCAGGTTCACTTTCCATTTTTCTGGTTTTTGCTTTAGATAGCATGAAAATAACGTGGTTATTCTCTTTTGAGCGGAATTCCTTGTTTTTGCTGCATTTCTGGTTATTTTTGCAATCCTGATGCTGATGTTCTGTCGCACAAAATGTAAATGAGAATGGGATCTCATGCAAGGTGGAAATTGTGCTCAGGTTTCAACTGGTAGGATGTACATCATCCTCGGAAAGTGTATTGAATATTATGCTTTCATGTACCTAAATCAGAAAAATGCAGTGGTTTCTTATGGGGGCTAGTAGTTATAGAAGATGAAACTGGATTTAGAGTGTGTGTTGGAGCAGGAGGTATACCTTAGGTAAGAGTTCTCGCCTCTCGGAGGTATACACTAGGTTAGAGTTCTTATGTACTCAGATTTGAAGTGGAAACTAGGTATAGAAATGTGAATATTGTACCCAATTATGTGTAGGTGTATGACAGTTACACCTAAATTTGAGTGTTGGACGCAGGTACACGCTTATTAGGTGTCTAGGAAGCACAATAGGAGGAATTTTTATATTGTCTGGGAAGATAATATCTCTTCAATATTATCAAAAGATAATTTTGGATGTGCGTTCATGTTGGTTTCGTCAAGTTCTCTTCTTTTATACCTCTTATTCATGTTGAAGTATTTACGATATGCATTCCTCTCCATACAGCTTTTAGTGCTTGTAGTATTTTATTTCTAGGGAGACATCTTGAATGACTTCCCATGGTCTTGAAGATGCACCGGGTGTATATTGAATGTTACACATCTGCACAAAAGTTATGTCCACAATGTGCTTTTGCCTATATTTTTTGTTTAGTCAATTTTTTTCTTTTAATGCTTATAATCGGGGAAAAAATGAGAACCATGTTTAAGTATTGGTCATTTTATTAGATGTTTCCAAGGTGCATATGATCTTCTTTTAATTAATATCCACCTGTGCTGTTAATTGGCAGCTAGAACGATACGAGGAGGCACGGGAAACTCTTCTTTCAGGCCTTCAGGTTGATCCTCTAAGGTAATGTCCTGACATGCTTTCACAAATTTTGAACTATATGTGGATCAGATTGCTATTATTGACATCGGTCAGTTATACTATACCCCATATAGAATTTGTGAAATTTTTAGTGTTTGTATCTGGGACACTGTAGCAATCCCCTTCAGGTCTCTCTTCAGAATTTGGAGATGACATCAACTAGTGCGATCAGAAAGACAAAACACGGGAAACCACAACGTACTGATGACTTTGATTGCACTCTTTGTTTGAAGTTGTTATATGAACCTATAACAACTCCTTGTGGGCATTCTTTTTGCCGCTCGTGTCTATTTCAGTCTATGGACCATGGTGAGTGTTTTGACATTCTTTGTTAAACTCATTGGAACCATTTTGTTACTTTTTGTTTAACTGACGTATGAAAATTACCAGGTAACAAATGTCCTATGTGCCGAACAGTACTATTTATTAGTCCCAAAACATATTCAATAAGGTAAACCATTCTTGTTTTGTTAATTTAAGATGGATATTTATGTCTAAAGGGTCTGACAGGAAGACACTTTCTTCCCCTACCCGTGACATTTGCATGGGAACATCCGTGATTCTGGGAACCACCATTGTTGGATTCGACCTGGGAGATATCCTATGCTGAAAATCGTCAGGATTGGATGATCCTAACCATCTGACATATAGACCTTCTGGATTGTTTACTACTATATTTTCTGACCGTCCAAAAAATACAACAGCAGATAGTTTGGAACACCTGATTAGGTCAATTTTTGGGCTAGGAGATCTCCTAGTTAGGGTCCACAGAATGATGGTGTACTCCCTTGGATGCACACCACATACGACACAGGTAAGAGGATGTCAACCTTCCATCCTGTTGTCCTAACTTAAGTTGTCCTAATATTAATGCTTTTTCTTTTTAAATTTTCCTACTCATGTATATAAAAGTTCTAGTTTTTCCTTGTGCTTTGCTTTCATCAGTGTGGCTCTGAACAACATAATACAAAAGAACTTTCCAGAGGAATATGCTGAAAGGAAGTCAGAGCATGACAGTTTGACAAATTTAGGTGTTGATTTGATGCCACTTTTTGTCATGGATGTCGTCCTACCGTGCCAGAAGATGTCACTCAATATATTTGAGCCCCGCTACAGACTTATGGTGAGTTGGTCAATTGCTTCATAATGTTGACATTTGGCAGTTATTGATAATGTATATTAAGATAAGAAACAAGGTTGGATTTCGGCGGAATATAGTTCAAATATAACCTGGATGTGATCAATGCAGTCTGCCCAAATGTGAGGCTGCTCCTTGGATTAGCCATGGTGTAAACATTGCTTCTACCTAAAGATACTAACAATCTGCTTAATATCTAAACCTTGGAGGGATTAAAATAATGTTCCTTAATGGCTTGGAAAAAATCTATAAATTGAAAGGTTCGGATTGTCCAATTGATGAATTTTTGGGCTACGGCTCGTCCAGTGGATGGTGAAACATTTCGAACTTTCATATCCTATGGGTGAATATGTTTCTTATAGATCCTTTGTGTCAAATATATTGCTTTTTCAGTATCTACGATGCTATTATCTCATCTAAGCCATCTAGTGAAAGGGAAGCTTTTCCCCACCCACTAGTGGAGTAGGCTGGTAGCAAAGCTAAAAGAAGATTCGAAGCCTATCATAAGGGCAAAACGTATTTTTCTTTTATGGTGACGCAGGGTGTCCCAACCCTGACAAGGAAGGACTAATCCCTACGGATGCACTGACAAGGATGTCCCAACCCACATGCATCTTTTTTTGATACTGTTACTGCCTCTGTTGTTAAGCATGCAGAATAAATTACAAACAAGTGCTTCCATTGGAAGTACGAGGAAAGGATAGTGGCTAGATATATAATTAACGAGTAGAGGTGGATTATATTGAAGTGATGCTCCATCACTGAACTTGTAATAAACTAATAATGGTTCTTCTGTGTATCGTTCTTTGTTTTAGTAGGTTAAATCCTAATGCTCCATCATGGGCAAAGTTTGTGTTGTCTGAATGTTTTGAGTTATTTCCGCTCCAGTAGTTGACCATACATCTCTACTTTACCTTCTTCATTGTTCTTCATCTTTTTCTTGAGATTATTTGTTGCTGTCTTCTCAAATGCAGCAACCTATAATTCTCCATTGGTGGTGTTTGAAGCCTATTAGTTGCTGCTCTGCTGAGCAGCAGCTGTATTCAGGGATGTTGGGCCTGTCCTACACCTTTCAATCTCTATCCTTTTGTTATCCAGGTACAAATTATGTAGACTTATTCTCTTTTTACCTTTTAAAACAGGTGAGGAGGATAATGGAAGGAAATCATCGGATGGGAATGGTAGAATATTCTGATTGGTCCTTTCTCTCTTTTTCTCCTCTAAGTATACTAGAGACTCCCACAGTCACTCACTGTTTTCTTGTGGTAATGTAGGTTGTCATTGATTCTGCAACCGGTTCTTTAGCTGATTTTGCTTGTGAAGTGGAAATAACGGAGTGGGTGTTGATTCTTTATATCTTCCATTTTAGATTTTTCATGATCATGTTTTGGTTTTTTATTGCTTTTTTGGGGGTACTCAACTGTTTACTTGTTTTAAACTATAATTATTTCATTTCCATTTATACAGGTGTGAGCCACTTCTAGATGGACGCTTTTATTTAGAGGTGAATTGCTACTACTTTTTCTTGCTTCATATTTTTTCCTCTTGCCTTGATATAATGTCAATGCTGTTACATTACACAGATAATTTTGTAAATTTACTTAACTTGTAGTTAAGACAATATGTTTTATACGTACTTTTTTCTTCATTAATACCAGATGGAGACTTTTCATTACAGAACCTTTTTATAACCTATGTAACAAGGACACTCCATTTTTAAAAATTTGCTGTGTCGGACATCCTATTGTACTCACATGTTAGACACACGCCAACACTCTTTGGCAAAAAAAGAGGCTTATGTGTTCCATTATCCATACACTACTATGTTGTTTAACACTGCTACTACTGTTTGATAGTTTTCTTTCTTATAAATCTACTAATATTAAGTTACTGGATAGCTTTATGGTATATGAAAATGTTCTATTTTACTTTCATATATTCAATTTGTTGTTATTTTAGAAAAACTTCGTGTAAATATAACTTATACAAATATGTCTATGTTTTGAGCTTCTTGAAGGCATTGTATTTGTTTCCTCATATCTGTGTTAGACATTGGTTTTTTATTTTTGATAGTTAAAGAAAATTCATAGAAATAGGGGAAACCCTTGGAAAACTACATACACCTGACCTAGATTCCTTAAGAGGGAGAAAGGCCTAACATATCATCCCATCTAAACATGAAATTATCAAAAAAACACCCCCTAAACTCCGAAACAAATGAGGTCCAAAGATCAAGGGAGGCTTTGACTCTTAGGACCACATCTTGGACCCCTATCTCTTTCCCCTCAAAGATCCTCAAGTTCCTTTCTTTCCATAAAGTCCACATAATGGCGAATGGAACAATATGCCAAAGGATCCTCCCTCTCCCACAAAAAGAATCATCGGAGCATCTTTGAAAGAACCCTGATACATGAGGAGGCATCACGGACTGGATACCAAATAGGTTGAAGAATGTCTGCCACATCCCGTGGAGAAGTTGCAATGGATGAGTACATGATCTATTGATTCCGGTTTAGACTTACACAAGTACTCCGGTTCGGCAACATCATCCCCCTACTTATCAAATGGTCCACTGTGAGTATCTTGTCTAAAATTGCCGTCCAGATAAAAAACTTCTCTCTGGTTGGAATAGATGCTCCCCATATAATTGAAGTCGGAAACTCAAAGTCAGACCCTGGGAAAGTATGAGAGAAGAAGGAATTAACTGAGAAGGTTCCCAGCTTGTTCCATCTCCAGACCCTCCTATCCAACTCCGATATAAGAGTAGGATTCTCACCTATATGGAGTAGAAGAGAGGCAAGGCATTCCATCTCCCAGTCATTGAAAGATCTTCTAAAACCCAAGTTTCACAATGCGATGTCTTCGCTTCTAACCACACAATCCTGAATCAACTCTCCTTGGCGATCAGAAAGCGATAACAAGACGGGAAATGCTTCTTTAATGGTGTCTTCCCTACACCACTTGTCCTCCCAGAAGCGAACCTTGCCCCCTTTTCCAATTTTGAAGCTAACACCTTTATCAAAGCTCCCTTCGAGAATGCTACAAACTGTCTTCCTCTTCCCCGAACCTCCATTGCCACTTCCCAAGGAGCGCCACATTCATATCTCAAAGGTGCCTGAAACTCAAACCCCCATTTTCTTTGGCGCGAGCAAGTCTTCCCCCAATCCACAAGATGGAACTTGTGGGTGTCCCCCTTACCTTCCCACAAGAAGTCTCTCAATTTTTTTTCAGTCTGTGAGCTACAGAAGTCAGGATAGAAAATAGGGACATGTCCATGTCATTGTTATATAGTTATAATCAAAATGCCTTCATTTTACATATAAAAAAAATGCCTTCATTTTATTGGAAAATAACCAGCATGAGTCTTTGGTTATGTATGAGCTTTGGCCTAAAGTACTCCATATGGCTTTTTAATGAAAAAGAACCAATCCTTTTTTGACCCTTTGACCTGTACTATCGGACTTATTCTCTACAGTGCAATCAATGGCCTTTTTTCCACAATATGATACTAGATACTTCAATGTGCCTAGCATACTGGTATCAACATGATATGATATAAATATTGGTAATGGATACTGCTTGGACACTTATAGGTTAGAGTTCACCAATTTCCTACTGGTAATTTTCTAAACTCCTAATAGTTTCCTTGTTTTGCTTATTTGTTAAACAAAAATATATCATTAATAGTATAACAAATCTAATTGTATAAAACTACTAACTTCGCAATATTAGAAGTTTCTTTACATTTGACTTAATGTAAATACTAAAAAATGATATTATAGCAAAAAACTAGCATGATATCAACATATTGGATGGGATACTCGTATCCCTACTTGTATCCTGGATTTTTGTTAATGAAGATTCGTATTCTTGTTTCCCATACTTTAATGTCTTTATCCATATCCATATTTAGTCATCTTATGTTGCACGTGGCCAAACCATCTCACTTGACTCTCATTTATTTTATTACCTTTCAGTGGATCTACACCTAGGCTCCCTTGGATTTACTATTTTCCTATACCTTCTTTCCTAGTCTTGCCACTTATCTATCCCAACATCTTCATGTTTGCAATGCTTGTTCTGTGGTCATGTTATTTCTTAATTGACTAGCATTCTGCTACATAATTAATACCCCGTCTTATTGTTGTCTTATAAAATTTTCTCTTAAGTCTGATCTGTATGTGTTGATCATAGCACTTTGGAAGTACATCTCTGCATTTGTCAACTAGCTCTATTTCTATGGGCAACATCTTCCTCAACTCTCCTTCTTTATGGGTAATAGTTTCGAGATAGTTGAAAACTCTTGGATTCTAAGGAATCCCTCCATAGGTTCAGTTTTGCATGTACTGGCTCTCTATCTCATTAACCAACCTCTCTTTGTTTGCAAACAACATACACTGGGACAAGTCCTCTTTAATATGATCAGTACATAGCTGTGTGTGTGTGTGTGCATGCATATATCATATAGAGTTAATCTTTACTTGTTTAATCCATTTTCACAATATATTTTGGAGGAAAATTTAGTTTTCAAATTTCAAAATGCATTAATAGTAATCTGATGCAGGTTGAAGGTCGTCGAAGATTTCGTATCCTCAGATCTTGGGATCAAGATGGGTTAGTTCTTTTCTTTTCATATTTGGCGATTTCCTTGGTTAGTCACTATGTAACAAGGACACTGCACTTTTAGGGTTTTACTGTGTTGGACACCTCGACACCCGGACACGCATGTCAACACTTCCCGACACACATCTGGA
Source organism: Euptelea pleiosperma (assembly GCA_035048495.1). Taxonomy (NCBI): domain Eukaryota; kingdom Viridiplantae; phylum Streptophyta; class Magnoliopsida; order Ranunculales; family Eupteleaceae; genus Euptelea; species Euptelea pleiosperma. The sequence continues at coordinate 17,640,598 of CM068543.1, forward strand.
CACTTATGGCCGTGTCACCCCTTGTTTTAATAATTTTTAATATAAAATTGATTTCTAAAAGCGGGTTGGTGTGTTCCATCCTTCATACCATAATAAACTAATAAATATTTTCTGCTTTATTCTCTATTTTTTGTTATTTTTAATGATTTTAAGCATTCGTATATATTAATATATTTTATATATTATATGTACGGTCGTGTCTCCATATCGGATTTTTTTAGGTTGTCGTGTTGGTGTCCTCGTTACTTAGGTTAGTCATATATTCAAATTCTACCCAGTGAATGGTTTGGTTTTGTGGATTGGCTCAAGGATTTTTCTCTTGTTTATAAAGGTATCGCATTGCAGAGGTTGAATGGATTCAGGATATTTATCCACCAGAAGGGACAAGAGAGAGAGGATATGTAAGTATATTGCAATCTTTTGCTTCCCATCTAAGTTTTTCGTTCTGTTCCCAAAAGATAATGGGAAGTCTTCAAGCACACTAGGGTAATAATTATGCTACCCAAAATATAAGTTACATTTTAGGATTAGATTTTTTTTATAGATTTTATATATAAAATTTCCAATTTTGGATGCTTCCTTTAAGCTGCATGTTTAATATGAATGAACACACGACTGTCAACCCTGTTCGAACAGCTTAATGTCAAATTTCAAAGCATTTCTTAGTATGCGGTGGCTGGAAGAACTTACGTGAGTATGACATGGATTGGCTTGTTGTGGGGCCTTGAGCTCGGATCATTCTTGTTTATTTTCTTGTTGGATTATCAGCCATTTGCTAAATGTTATAGTTGATGCAAGGGCTTCTATGGCCTCTGATTATTAATAGTTGTGGTATTCCTCATATAAAGTCTAATCTTTATGTTGTTATGACGTGCACTACCACACTGAATAAATTGCAATAATGTGACATTGTTTATAATGGTGATACCTTTCAATTTTTCTGGACACTTGCAGTTACAGGAAATATCTAGGGATGCAGCAGACCTTGCTCGCTCAACGATAAGGCGGGCGAAAGAAGCAGCACGAACAGGTACAACATTAAGGGGGAATAAGAAGAGGCATAATTCTATGTGCTAGATCAAGGGTTTTGCTTTTGCAGGATATTTCTATGTTCAACAAAATTTTCTTGGAGCTGTGGATGCTAAGTTTGTTGTTGCATTATGATTATTGATTGTACTACCATTTGGTGGGTCCCACCTTGGAGATCTGAGGAAGAATCAACCTGATCAGATGATCCTAATAATTTGAGCTTCCTCCTTTTGGACAGTCCTAAAAGATAGGGTGAAAGGCTGATTTTTACCCAAATCTCCATATATGCTGCACATAATTTTTTGCCCTTTTGCCATATGTGCTGCATAGACAGGGAGGATCACTTCACCATCCTCCCAGCCAACTGCAACATGTCTATTATGCACAATGGGGTTCATGATGGAAAACCTAATATGCAGATAGGAGACCCAGGCGTATGGATCTTAATCAAGCTGAAGGGATGCCCGGCCCACAGGATCCTGAGCGCTTCAGTTTCTGGGTATCCATAGTCACTAATCTTCAATTTTTTTTATAGCCAAATAGTTATTTTAATCATCTATTGCTGATACATACTTGTTTGCAGCTTGTTAATCTATTTAATCTGAGACCATCAGAGAGATTGGAACTCTTGCGCTTAAGAGATACACGACAGGTACTTGACCATCCTTAACCTGTTGAGATATTCAAAGGTAGCAGGTGGGTAGACTTTAGTACATGTTTTACATATGCACATTTCTATCGGATCCCAAATAGGAGATCTCCTTGCCAACTATTCCTGTAAGATGATTGCAACCATCTGATCCATCACGTTCTTTTAAGACAGTTGGAAAAAATGGACAAATGGTGCAGAAAGAAATTTATAGAAAGAATGATTATGGTCATATTACAGGTTGATTTTCAGTGCAAAAGACCTCCTAAGTGGAGTCCATAAAATGTTGGATCCCATTGCTGTGCAACATGTATCTGATGTGTATGGTATTGTTAGACTGCTGTCACAGTCCACCAAGCAGCTACGTAGATTTATACTAATTTATTTTGGCTCCTTGCCTTGACACTCTTGCTCTCTTGCTTACATTTCTATTCTGCAGAGGATACAACGCGGGCTTATTTATTTGAAAGCCGAATAACATGGTCAACGAGTCCAATGACAGAAGTGGCAAAAGGTTCCAGTGCTTCATAATTGTAGGTATATATGGTATAGCTCAATTTATTTTTAAGAAATTCATATTCTTTCGATCCACATTGTGGGTGCTGTTCTTTATTGTAACAAGGGTTGAACTCCATTGATATCAAGTACGCCTTGATTAACAAAAAGGTATATCAAGCATACCTTTTCTAACTTGGCTTCCTCCAATAATCTTGGGAATCACTTTTGTTTTTGGTAGTCGTATATCCTCTTATGATTCTGAGCAAATTTCTGGTTTCATTACATCCATGAGAGAAACCCTGGAAACGCATCAAGATCTGGGGTGGGAGGCGTTGCAAATCTGATTGGAGCTTAGATAAACCAAAGCAAGAAGGCTTACACTTAGGCGAGTTGACTAAGACAGCATGGTTGTATTTATTGTTTCGAGAAACTCAGTGATGATAACGTGGTTGAATTGTTTTTTTTTTTTTGATAAGGTAAAAGATGTGTTAAAAAGGAAAGGGAAATTACAATGACGGGGAGGTTGAGGTGACCTCCTAACAGCCCACTAACTGCCCCTAGACTAGGGGTGTCAACGGGTTGGTTCCGGTTCGGTTCCTAAGGTGACCAGAACCAGAACAAACGGTTCCGGTTCTTATCGGTTCCGGTACTTATCGGTTCCGGTTCTCAAAGTGATGGTACCAGAACCGGAACCGATTATGTAGTTTTTGTCGGTTCCGGTTCCAGTTTCGGGTATACGGGTCCAATCTTGGTAATATGAAATTTTTACACTATATTTATATATCGGTTCCGGTTCTTATCGGTTCGGTTCCGGTTCTTATCGGTTTCGGTTCCATATTAGAGTACCGGAACCGTAACCATTAGTTTCCGGTTCGGTTCCTGTTCCGGTTCTTTTTAATCGGTTCCCAAAAATGTGGTACCGGAACCGGTGTTTTCGGTTCCGGTTCCTATTCGGTTCCGGTTAAATCGGGTAAAATTGACACCCCTACCCTAGACATAACGGAGTTCCAATTGAACACCATATCTTCAAAGACGAGGCCTTTACATTCGTCGAAAACCTTGGGCCAAAGTAAAAGAAAAGCCTTAATGGAGAGAACTAAACTATGTAAAGAAGCTTCCTTATTATCAAAGATCCTATTGTTCCTTTCTAACCAAATACCCCACCAGATGGCAAAGGGGAGCATGCTCCACAATCTGTGCGCACGGGTAGAAACGACGATCAGACCAGCTGTTCAAGGTGTCGATGACCGTTTCAGATATAACTCAGCTGATCGCAAAAGCTGCGAAGAAAGAGCCCCACAAGTCCCTAGCCATTTTACAGTGTAGTAGTAGATGGTTGACTGATTCTTCATCCTCCTTGTACATGCAACAGAAGTTCACTAGAATTCGGTTCCTTTTGATTAATTTGTCCACCGTTAAGATGCGCTGTAGGGATGCACACCATACGAAGAAGCGGAGTTTGGAAGGCAACCTGATGACCCAAATCTTGGCCATAGGGAGAGGCGGACGGTCTATAGGGGAACCATTGGATGACTGGCAGACGGGATCTCATAAGCATAGAGTAGAAGGAGCTCACCGAGAAGATACCATTTTTCATACCTGACCACCATTCCTTATCTTCTCTAGAAGCTAGAACCTCAATCCCTTCCAACCTCTGTAAGAGGGATGCAATACTGTCTATTTCCCAATCATTGAGTTTATGCCACAATGTGGTTGAATTGTTATGCTTCAGATAAGTCATAGTCATGGAAAATTTTGGCAAAACTTACCTGAATGATGCATTTTCCACCCCATACTTGACTCTCTTTGTAACTAGGTGGTTGCTTAAATATGCGTTGATTAGCTGATTAACAAGTCAAATCTCGTTTTACGACTTTGGTAGGAACATTCTCTGGTTTGTCAGGTTCTCAAAGTTTTTTTCTCTACTGCTATATTGGACACCACTTGGATTAAATAACATGAAAGATGTCGAACAACCTGAATTCAGCACAGGATTGGATACTGTAGTTCTAGACTTCCAGCTGACCTTTGGGTTTCTCTTAGGACAGGGTCGACTAAAAGCCTAGATCTTTAACCCACAAATTTCTTGGTGGGTCAGGGTGTGGAATAACTTTGATCCTTTAGACGGACGGCCAACTCACCGCCCCACGTTCGCAGTTCCGGTCGACTTATGTTAGTTGATAAGATAAATCAAATCTAGAATAATACAGTTGAAATCTTTATGTTAAAGAAGCTATAAGGCAGTTGTCGAGGAAAATTATTGTTTTAAGACAAACACGGTTTGCTTAATTGCAGCTGGCACCTAAGAAAAACACGGCCTGCACATATATCTTCAACCGTTTCCTAAATGGTTTTTTATTGAGGGGGGCTAATGGAGTGGTGAATCTTGATCCATGTACGCGTGACACTTACTCCAAGACGGTGCTTATAGGAGAAATTTAGCCTAACGGGACTTCTTCCTGTATGGCACTCTTTCAGGTCCACTGACCCATCAATGACTGACCCTACACACCAACAATCAGATTGATTGCTGATCTCTTGCCATTCAAATCTGGGTACTCAAAACAATACTCGAATCCAACGGCTAGAAATCACCACCATGAAAAATGCACAAATCAATGACTAGAGATCATCAATCAGGCTGATTGGGCCAATCATTCATGGGTAAATGGGCCCAAAAAGAGTGTGCCACATGGTGCGCTTTTATGCACGCCACAGCCACACGGGAAAATTTCCCTTCCTTCATGCTTATAGATGGTGCTTTTCGGTCTGCATTAACAACCTCATCCCGACCATCCGTTTTGTTCACAATATTTAAGGGCATTGCGTGGCTAGCAATTCACCGAGTCGGGAAGTATCGGAGGAAGGGTGAATCCAGCTTGGATACGCGGTTTGGAAAGCTTAACGGTGGGCCCACCGCAGAGCTCGATATCCGTCGTGTTACTAGATATTAGATATGTTGACCAAATCTTCTAATCAATCATCAAAAATTCTCTCTAACCTACCAAGTTTCTCGACCCATACAACGGTGCACGTTCCTCCCTTACATGCTTCCAACTAACTTTTATTTCAAAACTACACCTCTCTCTCTCTCTCTCTCTCTCTCTCTCTCTCTAAATTATCTATTTATTAATCTGTCTAACAAATCCGACTTTTCTGCTTGTACACACAAATTCCTCCGAACCCGCGTAGAGTTTTTCCCCACTAACCTCCAAACAACGCAACCCATCAACCTGGAGGAGTTTCTGTTGGCAGAGCCACCACCACCACCGCCGCCACCACCGCCACCACCTCCACATTCATCTACAATGATCTTCTCATAGTCATCCCCACAGCCGATATAATGAAAAGAGAGAAACATGGGGCAAGGCTGCCTCAATCCATCTCCTCCCTTCTCCTTCTCATTCTCCTCCTACTTAACTTTACAGCCCCAACTGCAGCAAGAGGTGGTAGTTCTTCATCTTCTTCTTCTTACACTCCGGAGGACAATTATCTCATTGACTGTGGTGCACCCCAAGGCACTAAGCTTGATGATGGTCGGACCTTCCGATCAGATTCTCAATCCGCTTCTTTTCTCTCTACTGATGAGGACGTACAAGCCTCCGTGACCTCCATCCCCACCAACGTTTCTTCTTCTTCCTCTCCTTTATATCTTACAGCAAGAGTGTTTCCCGAGGAATCAACATACAGCTTCTTTATCTCCCACCAAGGTCGACACTGGCTCCGTCTCTACTTCTACCCGCTTTCCCACCCATTTTATAATCTAACAAGTGCTGTCTTCTCTGTCACCACCGATAATTTTGTCCTCTTGCATGATTTCTCAGTTCCTGATAATACTTCAATGGTGTTCAAGGAGTATCTCATTACCATCACCTCTGATAGATTCTCACTCAAATTCTCACCCAAGAAAAATTCTGTCTCATTCATCAATGCTATTGAATTTGTTTCCGCCCCTGACTCACTCATCTCTGACTCAGCCTCTGCAGTTTTTCCGGTTGGCGATTTCATGGGTTTGTCTAACTACGCACTCCAGGTATCTCACCGGTTGAATGTTGGAGGCCCACCTATAATGCCCAAGAACGACACTCTGGGAAGGACTTGGCATTCTGATAACGGGTTTATGAAGTTTCCGGAAGCAGCCCAGAATGTATCTGTTGCTCCAAATGTTGTTAAATACCTGAAGCACGGTGCCAGCCCGCTCATAGCACCTAATTGGGTGTACGCGTCAGCAGATATGATGGCTGATTCGGGTGTTGTCGACCCGAATTTCAACCTCACTTGGGAGATGAACGTCGACCCGAGTTTCTCTTATTTGATCCGAATGCACTTCTGTGATATTGTGAGTAAGAGCCTCAATGATCTCTACTTCAATGTCTATGTCAATGGAAAGATGGGTGTGTCAAGTCTCGACCTCTCGACTCTTACCTCTGGGCTTGCTGTTGCTTATTACAAGGATTTTGTGCTCAATGCCTCGGCTATCTCTAATGGCACAATTCGGGTTCAGGTTGGCCCGGCTTCTAGTGTTGAATCAGGCATGCCGAATGCTATTCTTAATGGTCTTGAGGTTATGAAGATGAGTAACGCAGCTAGAAGTTTGGACGGGTTGTTCTCTATTGATGGGTCTTATAAAGGACCAAATACGGCGACCACTAAGATGAAAATTGTTGCAGCTGTGGGTCTTGTCATGGGTGTCACTGCAATGTTGTTACTTGGGACGGTTTTTATCCGTTGGCAAAAGAGGCCTCAAGACTGGGACAAGCGCAACAGTTTCTCATCATGGCTTCTTCCTCTCCACGCAAACCACTCTAGCTTCATGTCCAGTAAGAGTGGGTCACGTGGGTCTCATCGATTTGGTTCACACAAGAGCAAGAATGGTTACTCAGGCTTCTACTCCTCCGCACTTGGACTAGGCCGGTTCTTCACCTTTGCTGAGTTGCAAGAAGCAACACACAGCTTCGATGAAAAGGCTGTGATAGGAGTTGGAGGATTTGGTAAGGTGTACCTTGGCGAGCAAGAAGATGGGACTAAGCTTGCTATTAAGCGCGGCAATGCGAGTTCCGAGCAAGGAATCAATGAGTTCCAGACAGAGATACAGATGCTCTCAAAGCTCCGGCATCGCCATCTCGTATCGCTTATTGGATACTGTGATGAACAGTCAGAGATGATCCTTGTTTATGAGTACATGTCGAATGGCCCACTTCGTGATCACCTCTATGGATCTACACTCCCTCATTTGTCATGGAAACAACGACTCGAGATCTGCATTGGCTCGGCCCGTGGGCTACACTATCTTCATACCGGCGCGGCGCAGGGTATCATTCATCGTGATGTCAAGACCACCAACATCCTCCTTGATGAGAATTTAGTTGCTAAGGTTTCTGATTTTGGTCTCTCCAAAACTGCACCTACATTGGATCAAACACATGTTAGCACTGCTGTGAAGGGTAGCTTTGGGTACCTAGACCCGGAGTATTTTAGGAGGCAGCAACTGACTGAGAAGTCTGATGTTTACTCATTTGGGGTAGTTCTTTTTGAGGTCTTGTGTGCAAGACCAGCCATCAATCCTGCACTGCCGAGGGAGCAGGTTAACTTGGCTGAGTGGGCGATGCAGTGGCACAGGAAGGGTTTGCTTGAGAAGATAATCGACCCCAATCTCATTGGAACTATAAGCTCAGGTTCACTGAAGAAGTATGTGGAAGCAGCAGAGAAGTGTTTGGCAGATTATGGTGTCGATAGGCCATCCATGGGAGATGTGCTGTGGAACTTGGAGTATGCTTTACAGCTCCAGGAGGCTTCTTCAGAGCTTGATCCTCCTGATGATAAAAGCTCGAAGCTCATCGCTTTGGAACGGCCAACTGGTAAGGCCGACTCCAACGGGGCTCCGACTATTCCCATTAATGATAACTCTGGAGTAAGTGTTGGGTCTCCTTTGTTTTCTCAGATTGGGGGATTTCAAGGAAGGTGAAATTCAGTCATAATAAGAATTCAAGTACAGCCCATTTGCATTCACAGTGACCTTCAACATAAATGAAATTCTTCTCTTAAAGAGCTACAGATGATCGTTAAAAATCGACCAATTGGATTGGTTTTCGGCTGTTCGATTAGAACGTTTATCATGTAGTTGGGTTGGTTGGATGTAGATTGCATTAATTGTGTATCCATTCCTTGTTTTTTTTTTTTTTTTTGTTGCTTTAAAGGTTTGTTTTCTGATTTATTGCGGTTTATAAATATATTTTAATGTTTAAAACTCCAAATACTGATCTTGTCTATCTGCCCTCATCTCTCTTAGATCTCCATCAATAATATCTTCTTTAATTATTATGTTTTTAGTCTTCTTTGTCGATCATTAATTAAAGTCTTCAATAATAAGCAGTCAATTGAGTAAATATAAACCATATATATATAGAAGAGCTTTGATCATCCTTTCAGTACTTACTATTGTGAACTGATCTTCGATCTTGTTCTAAAGTTGGCTTAATCAGATGTGTACCACACTAGGGCCATGCTTGGTTCACAGCAAATTGAGTGCAATGCACTTACTTGCCACAATTTTGGGATTGCAAGTGATTGGTTGGATGCATGTAAATGAACTGCCCTCCAAGTGGGTTCCAAGCCCTTGCAAACTCCTTATTAACAAAATAGATGCAACCAAGTGCAGCTCAAAAATTGATGCAAGTGGGTGCATTGTATTAGATCAACATTTTTTCTTCGGAAAAATATTAATAATAATAACTGTATTTTTTTTTTTATTATTATCTTTTTATTTTTATTTTAGTTTCCTATTTTTTTGATATAGTTGGTCGGGGCCGCCTAACCCAAGTTTTCTCCTCCAAAAAATAATAATAAGAAAAATAACATAATAATAATAATAATTTTATAGTGCATTTTTTTTTTTATATAATCAAGAAATAAAATAACCCATTGCATTCTTTTGCAATGCACTACCAACCAATCAGCTAAACTTCGTTTACATCTATTTACAGGGCATGAACCAAACAATTGTAAGTGATCACTTGCATTGTAAGTGATTACAACACAAGTTGCTACATTTGCACTACAGTGCAAAATGCACCCAAGTGTAACAAACCAAGCAAGGGCCCAGGTGTTTGCTTGGTTCGCTGCATTGAGATGCATTTTGCACTCTGGTGCAAATGCAGTGAGTAGCAATGCACCCACTTACCATGGTTTTTGGACTACACTTGCTTGCATCTATTTTGTTAAGGAGTTTGCAAGGGCTTGGCAACCACTTGCACGTTGGCTCATTTGCATGCGCCCCAACCAATCATGTGCATTACAAAATTGTGACAAGTGAGTGCATTTGCATCCCAATGCAGTGAACCAAGCAGGGCCTAAACATAAGGATCCGTAGTCTATCCAACAGCTGGGCCCACAAAAAAGGTGCAGAGGTATCGTTGAGCAAAAGTCAACTCCATCTGTCAATACTATGAACTCATCAAGTGATCTTACGATGCCAATTTGTCTTTTTTTTTGTTTTTTGCATTGGTCGTATTCTACGTGACTTCGACGACGCTGCAAGTAGAATACGAGGCTGACGGACCAACTCTAGATGGACCTCCAGACCAAAAATTAGCCCGATTAATTGTTTTCATGGGTTCATTTTTAGGGTCGGCACTCGGGCTCAAAGGACTCATCTTTTCTGACTGGTCTTTGCACTCGTGTTCATGGACATCTAGACCAAAAATTAGCCCGATTAATTGTTTTCATGGGTTCAGTTTTAGGGTCGGCACACGGGCTTAAGGGACTCATCTTTTCTGACTGGTCTTTGCACTCGTGTTCATGGACCTCTTGACCAAAAATTAGCCTGCTTAATCGTTTTCATGTGTTCATTTTTAGGGTCGGGCTCAAGGGACTCTTCTTTTCTGACTGGTCTTCGCACTCGTGTTCTCGGGCGTGGATTCCGAGAATCCAAAGGTGGTATATAGCGCTGGGGTCAGGCTCTGTTGACAGATCTAAAATGACAGGGACACAATAGAAGCCACGTGGCACATTGTTACAGGACTCTGACCGTATGGATGTTTGTCCTATCCCATGGTGGACCTACAAACCAAAAATCAGCCTGATTAGTGATTTATAGGCTTTGGATTGAACTTATTTTCACGGGCTGATCTAAACTGTGGGAATTTGAGCAGTATTTGAGGTACAAACTACAAAGATGCAACACTTATAAATCATTAATCAGGCTGATTTTTGGTTTGTAGGTCCACCAAGGGATAGGACAGACATCCTTACGGTCAGAGGCCTGTAACAGTGTGCCACCTGGCTTATATTGTGTCCCTGTCACTTTATATCTGTCAACGGAGCCCGACTAAGCTAGCATTAACTTTTTTCATTTTTTTTCCAAAGCATAACCACCGTTGGATTGGTGAAATCCACGGCGGAGGACACGAGTGGACAAGTCCTCGGAGCCGCCTAATATAATTTTTAACAGTGGACATTATTTGGGGGTACAATCCAAAGGTTTGAAATCACTAATCAGGCTCATACGGTCAGTGGTCTCTCAAAGTGTATTTAGGCCTCCATCCAAGTTTATCAAGTACAAGTGGTGTTCAATTGTTCATTAAAAGAGTACACGTGGTGTTTGACACGACCGGGAAGGTTTATTGAATCCAGAAAAAATTTGCTATCCCCAACACTTCAAAGTTCAAAGTCCCCACATGAATCACTCTTTCGGAACCACTGATCCCATGGATGTTTGACCCACCTCTTGATATACCCACACACCAAAAACCAGCTTGATTGGTGATTTCTATAATTTAGATTTGAGAACCGAATTTAAAAGCTCAATTCATCGGCCAGAAGTTACCCCATTAAAACACTCAAATCCAATGGCTAGCAATCATCAATTAAGCTAGCTTTTAGTGTGTAGGTCCACCAAGAAATAAGCCTACAATCCGAGAAAAACTTTGATGACCGGGCCCTGTCATCGAGTATGAGCCACGTGGTACACTATTAGAGGACTCTGACCGTATGGATGTTTTTCCAATACATAGGTGGACCTAAAAAACCAAAAGTCTCATTTCTAGGCGTTGGATTGAATTATTTTCATGGGTTGATTTTTACAGTGGGATTTTGAGCATTATTGACCATTATTTGAGGTACAAAGATCCAAAGGTTTGAAATCCCTAATCAAGCTGATTTTAGGATGTAAGTTCACCTACGGATTGGAAAAACATCCATGCGGTCAGAGTCCTCTAAGAGTGTGCCAAGTGGCTCATATTGGACCCTGTCATCAAAGTTTTACTCCAAATATCCATGCCAAAGTAGGTCCGAAATATTGTGATACGTGGCATTTTGTGGTCAATATAGTCGAACACGAATAAAACTTTGATGACAGAGTCTTGTCATCAAGGCCGATGACAGGATACAATACGAGCCACGTGGAACACTCTTAGAGGACTCTGACCGTATGGATGTTTGGCCAATCATTAGGTGGACTTACAAACCAAAAATCAGCCTGATTAGTGATTTCTAGGCGTTGTATTGGAATTGTTTTCATTGGTTGATTTTAACCGTGTGAAATTTGAGCATTTTTGACCATTATTTGAGGTACAAAGATCCAAAGGTTTGAAATCACAAATCAAGCTAATTTTTTGTTTTTAGGTCCATATAAGGATTCGAAAAACATCCATACGGTCAGAGTCCTCTAAGAGTATGCCACATGGCTCCTATTGCACCCTGTCATCGGCCTTGATGACAGGCATGTCATCAAAGTCTTACTCGTCGAACACTAATAATATTATGCCACGTGTACAAGAGAAACTTCAGATCCATTTGTAACCGGTTCTCCTTCAATTTTTTTGTCTTTTTGTTATTAATAATAAGTTGCCCGTAACTGTCATCCCACTTCTTATGAACCCACTCCAATTATTCACAAATTTTCACCAAAATCTCGCTCCGTCACTTCTTCAGAGTAAAAACAAACAAACATAAGTGAGTTTTGATTAAAACGCTGACTCTATACGCAGCAAAAGTCCTCTTCAGCTAAGTCTCTCAAATCAAAAAGAGGTTTGATCTTTTCTCTGTATTCAGAAATTTGTCTCTGTTATTGGAGTTTGTTTGATTCGATATTTCTCTAAGGTTTTTTTTTTTTGTTCGAATTGTCTTTTCTATTTGAGTGAATGTTCTTCAATCTTACTTTTCTGCTATTTTCCCTCTTTTAGATTGTAGCTCAATCTGTTTGATTGTAAATTTAATCTCTGTGGTCTCAAATTTCAAGTTGATTATACAATTATGTTTGTTTGTCTGTTATTCAATTCTTCGATTTCATGACTCCAATGACTATGTACTGTTAATTGATTATTATGTCTCTGAAGCCAGTTCCATGTCGAAACGTATAGGAGTTGCTAAGAAACTCTCCTACTCAATCAGTTGTGCTTTTCGGGGTGTCTTGATATTTCATTTAGCTAATTTGTGCACCCAAACTGTTTGAATGCTGTCAATTTCAAAAAGCAGATCTTAGCATTTCCGTCCAATTTCTTGATAGATATCGAGTTATTTGAGATTTGGGACGACTAGTGTGCTGCTCATGTTGACTTATGATTGGTATGTGTGGAAGTACTTGTGTCATTAGAATCCCTGGTACATGGGGTCATGTTTCATGGCTTCTAGTTTGGTACCTGTGGAATGTGTTTGGTGTTTAGTTTGGTAACGAGTTTCTCTTTGGTTCACCAATATGAGATGCTACTCATTTTTCTTTGTAATGGGTAAGCTGGGATTGAACCCGTGACCTCATGGTTATCGTGCAGAGTGTCATCCCTCTTTGAAGACTTCTCTTAACAAAGTAGAGCTGAAGTTGAAATAAGAGTTGTAAAAGTAGAAATCTCATAAAACTTGATGTTATGGTGTAACTTAAGGTGTGTAAGGATTTTTTGTGTGGCAGAATGTCAATATTATTTTGAATTTTAGTCCACAAATCAAGTCCAGCCCATCACCCATCCTGAATCATGGTACCTTCCGACCTATTCCATTGGAGCAATCAAATTTCCAAACCTTGTGTTTTGTGTTTCACACTTCATACAAGGTTTGAAACTCAGTTTTGTAATGCAACTTGGCAAACTCTGAATGCTGTTGTATCAATAAGTCCGAGACGATTTGGCTGAGCAGCACCGGCATTGCATTACTTTGAGCTGAAATTCTGAATATTTAAAATGGACCAAGAAAATTTTGAAATTTGATTAAACCACCGACCACCTTTGTAAAAATGACACGGGCATGCATGTTGGTGTCCAACAGGATGGCCCTCACTAACTAACAACAACCAAGCTATAAGAGGATAGATTATTAAACTACTATAGTTGTGTTTAACTACTTAATAAAGTAGTGTATGTTGGATGGCAATGTTTTTAAACGTGAAGGCGTGGGGCTAGACACTTCGAGGGCCTAAAGCGTGAGGCGTACGCCTCACAAGCATGCCTTTTTAAATAAATACTAAAAATATGAATAAATAATAGGATAATTCAATAAAAAGGTAATTTCTTAGAAAATGTGTGGAAAAATAACATTGGGGAAAGAGATATTTTTGTTGCTTTTATTTAACGTAGAATAGCTTATCATTATTTAACTATGATTTAGGGAGAAAACCAAAAAAGAGTAAAAAATAAATTGAATTTTTTAAAATACAGCCTCCCCCATGGGCATATGCATGTGAGGCACACGCCTCTGACACAAGGCGTTAAAAAGGTGTAAGGCATGAAGCGTAAGCCTTTTCTAAAGCCTTAGTGGATGAGGCGTACACTTCACAAGCTTTTTTAATAAGCCTCATGGCGTTTTAGGAAAGCCTCTCCATGAGGTGAGCCTCAAGGCGTAAGCCCCATATGCCTTTTAAAACACTAGAGGATGGAACACACTGACCCCCTTTTATGAATCTTTTTTTTTTAATAAAAAATAACTAAAATAAGTTAGGAATGTGTGTCAAACATGGTGACATGGGTACTCTAAAAGTGCTGTTTTTACATAGCCTATTGCATGTTATTTTTAATAAAATTTCTGAACAACTTGGAACATTTTATAAGTTATATCTTTTTTTAGCATGTATTAACTACTAAACCAACTGAAACTCCTACCTAAAAAAATGTCAACTGTGACACTGATTTACCTATCAACTATTATTGACCATCATTTGCTAAGTATAGTGTTCAAATTCAATCATCATTAAGTTGATAAGATCACTATTGTTAATAGATTCTAACAACAAAGTGAAAGAGTTGGAAACACATAGTTTACCCTAATTTACATCAAACATTCACTGATCAAGTCAATAATCCATAAGTGTATAACAACAATGACTTTTAAACAAGTAAAAATTGAACAAGAATTCAGTAGTTTCTAATGAAATTTATTTTGCTCTATTGTACATTAAAATCCGTAGTATATGTTAATATTTCATTGATATTGGGTAGTTTTCAAGGGTAGAAAAGACAATTAAGTGAAGAACATTAAAAATACACTAGAAAACACTATTTTATTTGTTAATCTACATCAAACGCTTATGGATTTATGAGGTAACCCTTTGGTGTTTGTTGTTACCATTAAACAAAGGGAAACACAAAAATATCTTATTGAAATCCAAAAATTGAAAAACGCTAAAAATACTACATCAAACGTCATTGGATCAAAGGATCTTTGGTGATTTTTTCTTGGTAGACAAGCTGAGGTTTGGTAGGTAACCCATCCGAAATTAATAGAAATTTATACACAAAAGTATTTACAGCTTTCACATCCTCCTTGAGGACCTTGACAGTACGAGTGAAATGACAAGGAAAATCATTGGCATTTTTCATTATTACAACTCATTTCAAGTGAATCTAGAAACAAAGAAAGTTACCTACAATGAAATTGATCTAAAAATCTCCTAATCTACTAATCTTAGCTTTAAACCATGCGTAAAGTAAATTTGGGTTTTGAGATGGGAAGAGGAAGGAGAAGAATAGAGACAGAAGAGGAAGTCAAACTAGTGTCTTGAACTTACACTAGTCGTCCCTCAAAATGATCATATATACTAATGTTGTAACGAAGGTAAAAGAACAAAAAAAAAAAATCGTGTTACATTAACACTCTCCCTCAAGCTGGAGTGTATATATCATATATACCTATGTTGGAACATACAAAATCGCTCCTCGTGGAACTCAATGCCTTGGCAAGTACATAAGCTAACTAATGTTTAGACTTCACATACAGAGTACATATGTTACCATTTTCAACTTTCTCTTTGATGAAGGGGAAATCGACTTCAATGTGCTTGGTCCTCTCCTGAAAAATAGGATTAGAAGCAATATGGACAGCTGTTTGATTATCACAAATGACAAAACAGAGGAATAAGACGATCAATTGCAAATCCTATCTCTTAGAGAAGATTCCTCAACTATTTTAACTCACAAGTAGTGTGAGCCATAGCTGGATACTCAACTTTTACGTTAGACCGAGCCACCACATTCTATTTCTTACTCCACCACGACCAAGGAAATAATTTTCGCGAAATTATCAAAATATTTCCATTTTCTAGGTGACATGGAAATAATGTTAAATTTCACGTGTGAACAGTAAATTTCGATCAATTAACAATGTAAATATATATTATTTCGGTCGAAATATTTCAACATATATGGAAATATTTCTATCGAAGGTAGGAACATCCCATTTGATCTCAAAACCGCCACAAATCCCATATTTGATCCATTTAACCCCTTTCCATATTTTTTTATAAAAAAAGACCAATACATTCTAGATTTCTTGGTTCGCGGATTGATCGTGAGGATGAATCGAATCCTATTTTGGAGTTTTTTCAATTTCGAAATGTACGTAACTCTCCCCTCGAAGAACTTTGGAAGAAGAAAAAAGCCTCTCTTCATCACTTTTATTCTCCCCCTAAAGAGAAGCAGAGGAAAAATATGGAGTGGACTCATGAAAAGTGACATTCATAGAGGTAAACCACTTCCCAGAAAGAGGGTGGAAACACCTATACCCTTTGTGGGAATGGGAATACCCAAGGAAGAGGCACTTAAGAGCCTTGGGATCTAATTTAGTACGATTGGTACTCAAAATGTGAACATAGCAAATACAACCAAACACATGAGGAGGTACAACAAAGAGGGAGCAATCAGGCTTAAGGATCTGATAAGGAGTTTGAAAGTGCAAAATGCGTGAAGGCATACGATTAATGAGAAATGCAGCAATCAGAACAGCATCATACCAAAAATATTTAGGCATATTGCTACTAGCGCTGCAACTCGGGCTGGTTGGGTCGGGTCGGGTTAGGAGCCAAACCGAACTTCAATACTTCAAGCCCGAGCCCGAGCCCGAGCCCAACCTGAGGTTGGGCCTGAGAATACCAACCTGATCGGGTTGGTCGGGTTGGTCGGGTTAGTAAGGTTGGTTGGGTTGGGTCATTATCAAATTGTGAAACCTCAGAAAATAAGAAAAATCCCTAACTGTCATCCATTTCAGAGTTTGTGGTGAGTACATAGGTTTGTAATATGAAAGAGGCTGTTCGTGCGCTGGCTGGGAAGACGTTGAAGGGCTTCAGCAGCACAAGCAGTCATCAACATCAAATTGTCCTCTTCTCTTCTCTCATACCACTTTTTCCTTCTTTCTTTTGTTCTTTCTCCACCAATCGAGCAACTGTCTCATGTAGAACTTTGGCTTCACGACTCTTCCATTTCATCCCTTATTTTCTGTAGTAGTCTTGGGGAGGGGAAGGGAGGAGGCGATATTAGAGAGAGAAGTGGAGGGGAAGGGCGTTTTTAGAGAAAGAGAGAGGGGAGGAGAGGAAGGGAGGTTTTTTTTTAACTTTTTAGAGAGAGAGGAGAGGAGGGAAAGGTGGGTTTATGTTTAGGGTTTTGGAAAGGGAGGATAAAGGGGGAAAATTTAGGTTTATATATCGGGCTCGGGTTGGGCTAGGTTGCACAAGGCCTCAACCCGCGCCCGAGTCCTATCAAAGCCAAGCCAACCCGAGCTTGAAGTCGGGTTGAACCTGTCGGGCTCGGGTTGAGCCCGCCCATGTTGCAGCCCTAATTGCTACCAAGAAGGAGAGATCGAGCTACCTCCAAGATATGGCGGTTCTTCCTTTCAGCGACACCGTTTTGTTCAGGAATATAGCTACATGAATTTTGATGAAGAATCCCCTGAGCAGATAGGTAGTGTTGAAGACCACCATACATATACTCACCCCCCTGATCAGTGCAAAGAACTTTTATTTGAGCACGAAATCGAGTCTGGACCATCTTATTAAAATCTGAAAGATGGAATACACCTCATCTTTAGTTTTCATGAGATAGATTTAGGTATACCTGGTGTGATCATCAACAAAGCTAACAAAATATCGAAATCCAAGAGAAGAAGTAACATGAGTAGGGCCCCAAACATCAGAATGTATAATATCAAATGAAAATAAACTACGATTATCCCGTGAGGGATAGGACGAACGACAATGTTTAGCAAGCTCACAAGTTTCACAATGCAGGTCGGACAAATATACAGAGGTAAACAAAGCAGGAAATAAGAGTTTCAAATACTGAAAAGAGACATGACCAAGACGGGCATGCCAACACAAAACATACTCCAAGCTGAGTCGACTATTACTCCTACGAGACTGTAGTGCTGTGGGCTCAATGGCTCGTCCATTCAAGAAGTAGAGGCCATTTGCCTCATGTCCAGTACCAATCGTCCTCCTCGTATCCAGGTCCTGAAAGACACACAAAGGAGAGAAGAATGTAACACTACAATTCAAGTGTCTAGTAAGGGCACTATAGATAATAAATTTGAAGTGAACTTTGGAATATGTAAAACAGAGGATAAGAAAAGTTGGGAAGAGGGATTAACAGTTCATTTCCCAGCCACAGGAGATAGAATACCATCGGCACCTTTAACTATATCTCTATTCAAACAAACAAAATATGAAGAAAACAAGGAAGACATACCCGACATGTGGTCGGAGGCACCTGAATCAATGACCCAGGTGGGACTGGACGAAGAGTAGACACATGATGGGCGGTGTGAATGGTACCTCACTGAGCGGCTGGAGTGAGGTGGATGAACTTGCAATTCCCAACACTTGGCCTTCACGTGCCCAAGACAACCACAATAGTCACACTTGGGCCTTTCTCGATCAAAAAACTTCCCAGCCAGGGATGAAGTAGACGTGCCACAGAAGGAGTGAAGATACGGTTTTTCTGAGAACGTTGTAGAACGGAGGCATCCACGAGGGCAGATCGAGTTGGAACTGGGGCCGGTGACTTGACACTACGTCGGCTCTCCTCACTAAGAACCTAGGAGTACACTTGACTGGGTGATGGAAGCGAGTCACGGCTAAAGATCTGAATCCGGGTTAACTAATACCCCGAGTTGAGCCCTGCTAGAAATTCGAAGATCCGTGTCTCCTTAACTAGTTTCCGATACTTGATGTCGCAGAGGGTGCCAATACAGTCAGGCTGGTAGGTGTGATAGTAATCCAACTCCTCCCATTTGCTCCGAAGCGTAGCAAAATACTCAGATAGGGGTCGTTTCCCTTGCTCGAGGTGAGAGATACTTTGTCGAAGTTGGAAAGGCTGTCAAGATGTATATCGGGGGAGGTGGGAAGTTAGGATACATCACTAGGCGTATTGTTGAGCTGAAGACCCCAGATGACCCATTGTTTGAGAAGTGGGAGACCGAGAACCTCACAGTTATGTCTTGGCTCCTCAACTCTATGCAACCCCATATTAGTCGGTGCTTCTTGTTCCTGCATACAGCCAAAGAGATTTGGGACACGACTTGTCAGACGTATTCCCAGCAATATAATTTGGTTCGGGCTTTCCAACTTCGACAAAGTATCTCTCACCTCGAGCAAGGGAAACGACCCCTATCTGAGTATTTTGCTACGCTTCGGAGCAAATGGGAGGAGTTGGATTACTATCACACCTACCAGCCTGACTGTATTGGCACCCTCTGCGACATCAAGTATCGGAAACTAGTTAAGGAGACACGGATCTTCGAATTTCTAGCAGGGCTCAACTCGGGGTATTAGTTAACCCGAAGCTACACAAGGGTTTACAACCCGAAACAAGCCCAGAAGAGGGCAAAAAACCCACCGGCGGTATCCTGGATAGGTAAACCTATGTCGAAACTTAGCAGAAGCGTCTGCAAATGTGCAAACTTCATTAAAAAGGGGTCATGTATGCACACAAGATCCTGCAAGAGGATCGGATAGGGTTCAACACCTTGTAGCAGCCCAGAAGGGGCTAAAGAAGCCGCCGACGGTAACTCCAAGGGGGATATTTCGACCCCAAATGCTCAAAACTCCACGGAATTGCATGAGGTTTGTTTCATTAGGTTGCTAATATAGTAAGGGATAGGATCGAGCAACAAACCGAGGCAAAAAAAAACCTGCAGATCGTACCATTTGAAAGAGAAGAAAAACATTATTTTTTATTTTCAGACAAAGAAGCGGTAAAAGTCCATCACAGAGGCTCCCAAAACTTCCCAAAAAATCACCATAAATCTCAAAAAATCCCACTCCTATAGGTGAGACTGACCTCGGGACCTTGAGATTTGTGTAGCTGTACAATTGTTGACGTCGGCACCTCTGTGGTCGGAAATTGTGCGCGGTCTTCTTCTCCGATGTCTCTGGTGGCTCTGATACCAAGTTAAAATGATGGATCTAGGGTTAGGATTTGGTTCTAGGGTTTGAAAGAGAGAAGAGAAGAGAGAGAAAAGGAGAGCATGTGTGTGTCACACATGACTCTAAACTTCTTATTTATATAAAACTTTACATGGACCAAAATGCCCTTGCAATATAAAGGGGTCCCTTGTAACGTAAAGGGTACACCCTAACAACACCGACAACACATGGCTGTGAAGCATGTCTTGTTATGGTTGTGATTGAGATGTGAAAGAAGTGAAGTAAACCCGTCCTTCCCTAAATCTTCGTCAGCCTGCTACTTTTGTAATGACCCCCATTAAATTAATTCAAATCATTTGGTCCAACATTTTTATCTAAGAGGGTACATCTATGTTCCTTGTCATACTTGAATGAGTAACTTTATATTCATCTATTATTGATAATTGAAGTTAGGCTGTTTGTAGATAAAAGGAGGAGAAAAGGAGTATGGAGTGCAAGAGAATGGTAGCAAATGTGTTAGTGGATGAATGAGCTGTAAGAGCACCTTTCATCCCAATAATATATAGGAGAGGAGTCGGACAACAGTGACCTCCATTTGTACAAGAGAAATGAATAGACTTTAATGCCCCTGGTAGGGCACGTATACATGCACAACATAAAATGGGCCGTTTTTCTTATTCCTATATAATACCTTTTTAAATATCCTTTACATCCAAAACTCAGACCATTTAGGTTATACATTTGATTTCTTCAACAAAATCGTACCTTTTTCTATGTCACGGAGTGGACTTTCCTTAGACCAACCCAAATACCAAAGTGGGTACTGTAAGAAGTGTTAGACGGATACACATTCTAGTAACCACCATGGTTAATATTGTTTTGTAGCTGGGCAGAATACATAGTCTATGTGCGTCATTAGTATGAAACTCTTTTAAGTAGTGTTTTTATTTACTATTTTTGATGTGGTGGGTTATTGATTTTTTGTTGTTGGTGGTGGTGGTGTTGGTGCATGAGTGGGCTATCTTTCTATTAACTTTGATCACAAGGGGAATCCTTGAAGAGTGGGGATGCTCTTGCTTTGTGTTAATTGAAATTAACACTTCAAAAGGGGAATTCATGTCGTATACTCTTTATGTTTATGTACAAAATGTCATACTTAGTTGTATCCCTGTCATATTTTTGTGATTTTATGTACTTCTTACAGACTTTGCACTTTTGTGTAGGTATCACTTTCACAAATTAAACTTGGGCGCCATTAAGTATATCCTTGGGCATGTGCAGTTGTGTTGATGGTATTGAGGAGCAAATAGAGTTATATTTATCAAGGTTTTGAGTTTGTTTTGAAGTATGATTGTTTCTGCTCTTTTAACTTCTGTCGGGATCAATCTTGGCCTTTGTATTTTATTTTTCACGTTATATTCTATATTGAGGAAGCAACCGGGTAACATAGATGTTTATGGACCACGCTTGGTTGCTGAAGGAAAGTCTCATCAAAGACATCATTCCAGCTTTGAGAGGCTATTGCCTTCTCAAGGTTGGGTCAGAAGGGCATGGGAGCCTTCTGAAGAGGAGCTCTTGTTAACTTCAGGCTTGGATGCTGTGGTTTTTATGCGTATTTTCACCTTCAGGTAACATTGATCCTTGTTAAGAATGTAGGTTTAGAAAATCATTTGTGCTGCCTAAATTATCAAAAGATTACTTATATGTAACCAGAACTTTTATGCTTGGATTACTGAGTTAAATTTGCATGCATACATGCTTGCACAATTTGATGTACTATGATATAGTGCTTGTTTATATTTTGGTGATATTTTATATGTAAAACTGGGGAGAGCTTAAACGGCATTAAGAACGAGTCCACCTGGACAAACGGCTTTTATCTTCAGGTGGTTTCATTATGGATTGGTTGACTTGTCACAATTGATAGCTCACACACAATAAGGAGCAGAAGACCCAGCTGCCAAAAACTCTCCAAAAAATGTACAAGCACATTGAATATCATTATACTCATTTGGATGAAAAAAAACACAAAATAGTCTAAAAAGGAGAAATTTTTAAAAAGCTGTGAAATATGAAAATTTAGATGGATAGACAATAAACAAGAAAAATCATTAATTGCTTCTATGTTCTGTTTGAAAGAAACTTATAGGGGGAAAACTAGAGAGAGAGAGAAAAACACATGTACAAGTTGAAAAATCATACTAACATATAAAATGAAGCACCCTTCCAGAGGTTATTTGAAGCTAGCCTTTTTCTTTCCCATTAATACCCCACTTTTTTACGAAAACCACATGCATAACCATGTGTAGCTTTCGTGACATAACACATTTAAAGGGTAAAATAGTCTTTGTGTTTTTAAAGTTCATTTACTAAAGAAATTTATAAGAAAGAGATAGTCGTTTGTTACTCCCAATATGTTCTCTCTTTTTAAAAAATGAATTGACATTTTTTAGGAGTGTTTTTTTCTTATGCTTTTTTCTTAAAATCTCATAACTTGCAATCTATAAGTTAGTCTAAAAAGGGATCCATTAAAAAGCTCTTGTCGAGATATTTCCAATGATATCCATTACTCACCATTTTTATTTCAAGGTTTAAAATCTTGGCCTCATTTACTGTCTTCTTAAGTGTTAGCGGATGGTGCGTTCCCGTGCATGTATTGTGTTAGCCCGACGACCCGTTGGTATACATAGTTGTTTCACCTCTCCCAAACATGTCGGTCTTTTGGGGGTAAATGGTTGTTTAACATGGTATCAGAGCCTTATGGACTGGGAGGTCGCGGGTTCAAGTCTCCAGCGGAGTGTATTCCCGCTGAGGGGGCGTGTTAGCAAATGGTGTGTTCCCGCGTGCGTATTGTGTTGGCCCGACAACCCGTTGGTATACATAATTGTTTCACCTCTCCCAAACAGGTCGATCTTTTGAGGTAAACGGTTGTTTAACAATAAGCTTATGGAATGAGACGGAACGAGACATTGGAATAAAATGATATGTCTTGACACTTGATACCATGGTTCAAAGTTTCGGCTGAAATTGAAACGTTTCGTTCGTTTCGTCTCGATTTCACTATAGGACAAAACTACACATGTTTCGGTTGGTTTCGTCCGATTTTCGATATGTTTCGGTATCTCCCATGAACGATACCGAGTACTTTGAACCATGCTACAAACATAGGAAAATAATATATATATATATATCAAATAATTTTTAATGCTTCATTGGGCTAAACATATGTTGATTATCTTTTATATGTTGATTAAAGGGTAAAATAGTCTTTTACATGCGAATAGTAAATTTCAATCAATTGACATTGTAGATATGTATTATTTAGGTCGAAATGTTTCGGCATGTATTGAAACATTTCAATCCGATGTAGGAAACATCTCATTTGAACCCATAAATGCCACAAATCCCATATTTGATCCATTTAACCCCTTTCCATTTTTTTTTATAAAAAAGACCAATCCATTGTAGATTTCTTGGTTCACGGTTTGATCGTGAAGACAAATCGAATCCCGTTTTAGAGCTTTTCAAATTTGGAATGTACGTACGTATAAAATTTTTTGCTATCGTTTCTTGCTACAAATAGATAAATTTAGTGTAGATGCGTCAAATCTATGATGTATTTACACTAGATTTGTGCACGGATTGAAGATCGTTTAGGGTGAAAGTTTAAATTTGGGTAAAACCCAAATTTCATTGGTCTTTACCCTAAACCTCCATGATTATGCATAAATTGATTATATGTTGCGTGACTTGGCCTATTCTACAATTTGGTTGGGTTAAATGTTTTCTAAAAAAAATTTAACATTAAAAAAATTAAGTAAATGTGATAAGTTAATAAGAGATAGGTTTTTAAAAATTATATATAATATTAAGACATTAATGTAAGTAAATAACGATTCGTTAATACCTTGATTTATTACTTTTTTTTATATAATTATCGATTAAATAAAAATTATCTAAGTATATAATTCCTTGACTGACTATCAAATACATGCCTCAACGTGTTACAGACCACTATGGTCATTCATTTCCACACTACATATGGTTGTGTATTATGGTTTGATAGTTTATGAGTGTGTTTTTATACTTGTTTTATCATTTCTCAAACTTTCCACAAAAATTTCCATAATATTTCCATCATTTCCATGAAAAATTTATTATTTCCACACTGGTCGAAATAAACCTCGAAACCGAAATTTATTTCCTTGCTTAAATTAGGGTTTTGGTATGAGATGATACATATCCCAATGTTTATCTCAGTACTTTATTGGAAGGAGACATCTTGGCTGAGATGGAACACAATTTTGAACCTTGACCTATGAGGTAAAGAGTATATTGTTGTATTAAATTACCCACTTACCATTTCAATAATTTCTCCACTATTTTTAGTGCAATTCCACTACTTAAGCATCATGTGTATCCCACGTGCCCCATTGTTAGTAAAGAATGGAAGCAACCATATACATTTCATTTTGTGTTGTCATTCACCTCCTAAAGAATAGCTAAAATGATCTTTTAGAATACCTTTGTCCCTTTTCTTTAATACAACCTTTACTTATCAAAAGAAATAATGATCTTTCAGACATCAAACAATTTTGCAGTTAAATATTTTTCTTAACGAAAGGTTGGTGAGTTTGGGGTCAAAAGTGATTAAACGTATTAGGGTCAAACGACTCCTGAACTATATTTAATGCGCACTAAAGATAGAAACAACAAAATATTATTTTTCCTTCCTTGTCCAGATTCAAGTGATATTTGCAATCATCAAGTTTATGCTGAGAATCCAAAAGTCAAGAAACTGAATTGGCCAGTACTTGGAACATGAGAATCATCCTAGCAACTCAACTCGGCAGGCCTGGGTGTCAGCATGAGATGGGAGTCAAGGAGTTTACTCGCAGCATTGACGAGTTTTGATATAGTCTCTTCATAGTTCTCTATTGTTTTTTGGGATATTTCTGTCTTACACACCTTGGAGGTTTTGTAAATGAAGTCATAAACTAATTTTAAGTATCAGAAAGTTATATTGGTGTCTTTCACCTTATAAAAAAAAAAAAAGTTATATTGTTGTATTTTGGTGTTTCTTGTGCAATTTTACCACTTCTATATTGAATTTTCTCAAGTGAATCTGTATATACGATGGAATTTTCAGCCTATATTAAATACCAGGTAATAGCCCTACTCTTCTGAGCTTTATAAGGTCATCACATTTTGCTTTTCTTTTCTTGAAATAGTAGAATATTTCTTTTGTGATCCTACTATAGTTAATTGGATTCTGATTTGGTGTTGTTAGTTCTTTATTTCTTTCTTTTCTGTCCCCTTATGAAAGTTTATTCTCATTTAATCTGAACTATTCCTTCTTTTATGCAGTTTGAAAGTATTTTCTTTCGCTGGGGTCATAGGGATCTTCATTCTTCTTCCAGTAAATTTTTTGGGGAATCAGCTAGATGAAATTGATTTGTCAGATCTTCCAAACAAGTCCTTAGACTTATTCAGCATTTCAAATGTAAAGGATGGCTCAAAAAGGTGACTACTTGCTGGATCTTTGATTTTATGTTATTTCATGCAGAGGTACTTGCCGACTTGTAGAGAGTAGTTATCTTATAAGGTAATGATTAACTTGAAAAATAATCTAGAAACAAAATAATTTGTCAGATCTGATTCTTATTTTTATTCCCATTTTAGTGTTACAATCACATGTAGTTGAGTATTTTCATATATTCTAATACAACATTTTTATATGAAATCAATTAATTTAGTCCCAGTCTGCTCTTTGTTCTTTGCTGTTTCCATCTCTTTCTACTTCCTAACACTTGTCGATTGTGTCCATGAAGTTCTTGAATCTTAGTATATCGACCAGTTAATGAGATCATTTCCTATGTTTACCTTTGATATGCAAGGTTCCTTCTTGCTTTTCAATAAAAATAATCTGTTATATCTATATATCATTTGCATTTCCAAATTACACATAAGGGCTTGTTTGTCATTTTTAGTAAATAATTGTTAAGTCAATCAATCAATCAACAGAACCCTTATCCTAGCTATTGTGGCTACATGAATCCTGTTCTGACAGTCCACTCTTTCTAGAACCATATCTTCCTTTAAAGTATGCTTCTTCAAATCTTTCCTCAGTGCCTTGATCCACCTCCTTTGTCACTCCCCCTTGTCATCTTAGAACCTTCGACTTGCACCTGAGCACATCTTCTCACTGGTGCCATCAGTAGTCTTCATTGCCTATGGTGAGACCAAGGCTTTACTTTTATTCTGTTACCCGGTATTATAGTTCCAACAACTTTTTCTCAAGGTAAGTTGTGTTTTGTTTCTCATATATTATTTGGTAGAATATCTAATATAAGTGATGAATAGTTCATCTGTATTTGAAATTGTAGTTTTCATTATGCTCTTTTAGCTAAGGGAATCCTGAAAAAAAAATCCTCACGATCAACTGACCCTTCTGGCAGGTTATGGACTCACTTCTGTGCCGTATATTTTATCACTGCAGTTGTTTGCTATCTTCTTTATTATGTAAGTCATTTCTTTGTGTAGATTTACTTTGTTAAGTGTTAATGCCTTCAGATATTGTTCCCCGAGAGGATTTAATTTCTTCATAACCCATACTATTTGTTCTTAACTACTTATTGAGGTTCATCTCTCACGTGGTTGGTTCAGATTGAAGTTTTGGTGATTGATACATCTTTCATGTGTTTTAAAAAAGAACAAGTAGTACGTCAGAATTTAATAGTGCATATCATAAGTTTCCTTTTATCAATACCCACATGGGTGTGATTTGTAGTTAGTGTTTTTAAAATCCTACTATATGATTTTACAATTCAAATGAAATCTTAATCCAAACAATATACATAATCTTTTTTGGGATTTGCTGGGTGATTCAAAATTCTGTTTTGGAGCTCTTTTCCAGGCGGTCGGCAAAGGCATTTGATTTTCGTAGTCGTACTCTGTGGTGATTACTTCCTTTTGCCATTTGCTGATCCATTTGAAAGGGAAGAAATCTTCGCATTTTTGAAGTCAAGATACTATAAGAGAGAAAATTAGAGGATCCTTTTAATAAATAAACAAAGTTTGAACATGTTTCTTGCTATGTGATTCTATACAAAGAAAAGATCATTTTAACATAGTTTCACCATCAATTGTGGGTCACTTTTGAGTTCTTTGACGTATTTCATTTCCTTGCTATATTTTATAAGTTAAAAGGGACCTTAAAGATTAAAAAAGAATAAAAAATAAGGGCCCTTTACAGGGAACTCCTAAATGGTTGGAGTAAGGGGCATGATATTGAATGAGATTTTTTGTATAAGCATTCTACAGATAAAGGGATCATTTTTGAAAAGTAAATTAGGGTTTTGAGATGTGAAGAGGAAGGAGAAGACTATATAGAGAGAGCAGAGGAAGTCGGACTAGTGTCTTGAACTTACACTAGTCGACCCTCACTATTATTTATACTAATGCTGTAATAAAGGTCAAACTACTAAAATATCCTCATGTTACATTAACACTCCCCCTCAAGCTAGAGCATAGATATCCTATATACCAAGCTGGAACATAAGAAATCACTTTTTGTATGACTCAATGCCTTAGTAAATACATCAGCTAATTGATATTTTGACTTCACATATGGAGTACAAATGTCATCATTTTCAACTTTCTCTCTGATGAAGTGGCAATCGACTTCAATGTGCGTGGTCCTCTCATGAAAAACCAAGATTAGAAGCAATATGGACAGTCGTTTGATTACCACAAAACGGAGGAATAGGGTGATCAATTGCAGATCTTATCTCCTGGAGAAGATTTTTCAAACATGTCAACTCGCAAGTAGTATGAGCCATAGCCCGATACTCGGCTTTTGCAGTAGATTGAGCCACCACACTCTGTTTCTTACTCTGCCAGGACACAAGGTTCCCACCAAGGAATGTGCAATATCCTGTGGTAGATCTCCTATTAGATGATGAGCCAGCCAAATTAGCATCTGCATAGCCCTCAATACATACATGACCATGCATTTGGTATGACAAACCACGGACAGGAGCTCCCTTAAGATATCTCAGAACACAAATCATAGCCTTGCAATGTGGGATCTGAGTCTCTTACATAAATTGACGTATTACAGTAACAACGAAAGAAATATTTGGTTTAGTGATAGTGTGGTAATTAAGCTTGACTAGTCTCAGATACCTTCCAAGATTATCAAACAATTCTCCCTGATCAACAATAAGCATCACATTAGGATCCATTTGAATGTCTATTTGTTTAGTTCGTAGTAAATAAGTTTCCTCAAGTAAATCCAAAACATACTTTTGTTGGGACAAATTAATTCTGACCTTTGATTGTGCAAGTTCAATACCCAAAAAGTACTTAAGCTGTCCAAAATCCTTTGTATGAAAGTGTACTCGAAGAAACTGCTTCAAATTTTCTATTCCCTTAAAGTAGTGACTTGTAATCACAATCTCATCAACATTGACAACCAAAACAAGCTTCCCTGCCTTAGAATTATGATAGAATATAGAGTGGTTTGATTGACATCTTCTCAAACCAAATTGGAGTACAACTTCATTGAACTTTCCAAACTAAGCCCGAGGTGATTGTTTCAAGTGGGATGGTGCCATCGATTATAGACCTGCAAATCGGAATTAGAACGAGTAAAACCAGAATAGGGGTGTCGAGTCATATGTATCAAGAAGAAGATGACTAGTTAGAGGAATAGGAATAGAGAACACAAAAAATACAAAGGGGAAAAGAATAAGTATCTACAAATAAAACTGAGAATGGAGCCTTACTATTGAGAACTGATTAAGGCATCCGATTAATTAGGGACTCAACTTGAACGGGCCCAGCCTGAGCTTGACGAGTGTTATGCCTGGACTTTTGATCCAAAGAATTAAACCAACTGTCTAGGGTAGTTTTACATACAAGTGTACAAGTTTTGTTGTAGTACTTTTACAAAATCGAATCCACAGGGATTGATTTGTGCGCAAGAACTACGGACACGAAACCACTAAAGAAAAAGAAGAGAGAGAGAGAGAGAGAGAGGGAGGCCTAACTAAGTGCAATGAATCAATGATTTTTCCACTAGGAAGTGGAGCAATGTAGAGAGTAATGATCAAATATTAGAGAGAAGGATAAGGTTTCAGGGATCCACCTAGCTCTTCTCATATGTCTCTTTTTTTATCAATCTTTTTCTCAATCAAATAACAAATAATAATTTGTTCTGATCGGAAAATATAACGATGAATACAATAAACAAATCCAAAGCAAGATAATTAAGTAACGGAGAATTAAACACTTAATGCCGATTAATGAGCCACAGGGGATCTCAAGCATTCACCATATCAATTAATCATGGTGAATCAAGAGATCATGTAGACTCTTAAACTTTTCTTTTCAACAATTAATTAGTCTCCGCTAACTTAGCATTCTTCCATCAATAACACACATATGATAATCAAAAGAAGATCCATAAAAGAAGCACTAGGCTTTACCCCTAGCCTTAGCAAGAAATTTAGCCGACCATTGTTATGAAACAGTCCATGAACAATAAATTAGCTAAAAAAATCAAAAAGAAAAAAAAAATACAAAAGAAGAAGAAAAAGTTGCAATGCCGCTCAAGGTGTTGTAGAGACAAGAGAACCTTAAGAGCCAAGATGAGATCTGAGGAGGTCTTTCCAACCCGATCCCACGGAGTGACAAGGGACGACATCCAAGATAGCGTGTATCGAATCAAATAGGAACCAAGAGATGAAGTGTGCCCAAGATCCAATCCAGGAGCCCAAGAACCAAGAGTCAAAAATGGTCTTCCAAAACTCCACACGATCCTCTTTCCAAAAAACACAAAAAAGTAGAGACCCAAAGGTCCCTTTTATAACCTAAGATTAGCCAGCCTTCTTTTTTTTTCAAATAGATCATGGCCATCCAATACATCTTTCCATCTTTATAGAGTTGATGCCCAATTTTCCTCCAATGTGAATCCCTCTTTTTTTTATAAAACTTTCTCAGCCACTTACCTTTTTATAACCACATGCCTTTTCCACAATCAACTTTCGTCTTTTAGTGAAAATCTTCACCTTTTTGGATTTCAAAAGACATCCAACGTTTGGAAAAACTAAAACACCTTCCATTTTGGTGAAACATCCAGCACGTGTTTGGTTTGAATAGAAAATCTTAAAATATTACTTGCTAAATCCATTTTCTATTCTTGGAGAAACTATCTTATGTAGGTGCACATACCATGGTCCCATGCCTTTTTGTATAGAATCCCATCTTAGGATTGCCACATCATCCATTTACTTTGATCCGACCCTTTCAAAAATCATCTTCCATTTATTCAAAGTTCCACTTTGTAAAGTAACACCATATTGCTTTTATGGTCAAAGCCAACTCCATCTTTTGAATTTCATGCAAGTCATGGACAAGCCTCAACCGTTCAATTTAATTCATTAGTCCTTATTCCTCTCACCTTTAGGTAGCCACATCAGCAACTTTCCCCCCTTTTTTTTTATATGGAGAATCATCCTCAGCAAAATGGTTTCTCCTTCGTTAATCACGTGTGACACTTTCCAAAATGAACCTTTTGTTCTCAAAATGTCTAGCACAAGCCCAATTCATCCATTGTCCAAGCCTTTGACGTCCAGCAACTCATTTGCTTCGCATGTGCCTATAACACTTCATTCTCCACCATTTTTAGCAACCCCACCTTTGCATTGCATTTGGGTCCCACCTTAAATTTTTTCACTTGATCTTTATTGTGTATCACCGTTTCAAACATGGTCATGTGATGTCAATACCGTGCACACTACTTGGCCCAACGTCGTGGCTTGCACGTTGGCCCAATTTCTTGGTCTTTATATCTTTTGGTACAATGGTTTAGCTTTGTACCACAATTTTTGTCCAACGTTTTGATTGATGGCCCAATATCGTAGTCACTAACTTGGCTCATAATTGTGCTCCGTTTCTTAGTCTACCACATCGGCCCACTAGTCCATCACATTGGCTCACACATTTGATGTTTCACCAAGCACCTATAGAAGAAAATATACCTAATGAGTATTTCAAAAAGGCTTCACATGCTTAGTGTAAATGTAAGGATATAAGCAGAAGAAGTTTGCTAATGCCCGTCAAAATGAAGATAATTATAACAATTTTAGGCAAACATCAACGAGCTCAAACCGACCTTGGCCTGATAGATTTAGAACTTGGGTAGGGCTCGAGCCAAGATTTCCAAGCTTGACCAAAAGTCGGGTTGGGCTCGAGCTGAGGCCTCGGGCAAACCAAATCAACCCGAGCTTGACCTCCTCATTACACTTTTAAATAAAAAAATTACAAACCCCAAGTTCGTCTGTCCTTTCCTCTCTCTCCTCTCCTCTCCTATCTCCCTATTTTCTCTCTTACTCCCCTTCTATGTTTTCTCTCTCATCTCTATCCGTAGTCTCTTATCTCTCATCTCATCCTTGTTTTTTGTGGGAATCATGTATTAGAAAAAACACGCCTCCTCCTAGTAGGTTTTCCCTCCATTCTCTTGCTCCCGTGGTATTCACCATTGAGGGGGTCATTGAAGACTGCAACTACTATTTGAGTCTGAACAGGGTTGTCCAAGTTAGGAGACATGGAAAGAAGAAGAAAACCGGTGGTCTTCTAGGCGGACAACAGAGGAGGCTATGGAGAGCTCTCTCAATCAGGCGCCAAACTCAAATGCCGACACTACGTGTGAGAGGGAGATGTATTTTTCTGACCTCCCTCACCCCTCTCCCTCTATTCTCTCCTCTCTTCCCACTTCCCTCTCCCCTCTCCCCTATCCCCTTTCTTTCTCTCTCTCTCTCTCCCTCTCACAGATGCCAACCCAACCCGACAAACCGGAGCAAATTGGGCTCAGGCTGACTATTTTGAAGGTCGAGTTGCGCTCGAGTTAAGCCCTAACCCGCCCGAGTTGAAGCCCTTCAATTAATGTGATAACAAGTTGTAAGGACAATATCAGTCTAATATATATTGGGTACTTTCATCTGGAAAAATAAGGAACGAGCAACTTCTAGTACATGTCGATGTTTCATTTCGGTTATCCCATTTTGTTGAGGTGTACCAAGACAAGAGGTTTGATGTAAATAGGCAATGAGAGGCAAAATAATCTTAAAACAATGTAGAAGTATACTCTTTGGCATTATTAAAATGAAGAACACGGATAGAGATATAAATTGAGTTTGCACTTCCATATAGAACAATTTAAAATAGAGAACAACTCAGATATATCTTTCATTAAGTAAATCTATATCATTCGGGAGTAGTCATCCACAAAATTAACAAAGTACTTAAAATCATTGTATGAAGGTATCTTGGCCGGCCCCAGACATTAGAATGAACAACTGAAAAAGGACTAGACATACCCCTATCAAGTCTAGATGGAAAAGAGACAAAGTGATGCTTACTAAGTTGACACAACTCACAATCCGAAAATAGTAATTCACTCAAAGTAGGAAGTAAAATCCTTAAACAATGTAGCGATGGATGATTGAGGCGACAATGCCACTGGTGAGGAGAAAGTGTGCTATGAAGAGCAGAATTATGAAGACTATCACCAACATCAATATAGTAAAGACCGATGTCTTCATGCCCTCCAGCAATCCTCTTCTTCGTCTTTGGATCCTGAAAGACACAGAAGGAAGGATAGAAGGTAACAAAACAATTAAGAGATTTAGTGAGTTTACTCACAAGCATAAGGTGAAAGGAAATTGAGGCGTATAGGATAAAAGATAATGAAAAAGAGGAATGAAGATGTGTAGTACCAACGCCAAACACTTTAGATGTAGTGCCATCAACAAGACTAACATATTGAGTGGAGTTAGATGGACTAAGGAAGAAAATGTACCTGGAGTGCCAACCATATGGTCTAAGGCTATAGAATCAATAATCCATGGAGAACTAGTAGAAGCAACGTAAGATATACCTAACTGAACTAAGGTAGCAGTAGAGTTGGAGGAAGCAACAGACTATTGGGCTTTTATCAACTTGGCATATTCCTCCTCGGAAATAGAAATAGTAGCATTTGTGGTAGGCAATGAAAGGATTGTATAGTCTGGAGTATTAGGTTCAATGCTTACAACATAAGCTTGATTGGCTCATATCGGGTTCTTATGAATATTCTACCATGTATTGGAGGTGTAACCATCATGATCAGATTATAAGTACACTGACGAGTACCACGTCCTCTACTACGGCCTCCTTCTGAGTTTCTACTAGCTCCATGACTTCTACAATCTATCCAACCTACATGATTGGTAAACGTACATCCCCCAAGACAGGAAAATTACCCGAAGCTGCAAGGGCAAAATTATCAATTGTTGTGGCACTAGTGGCAGAGAGGGAGACCCGCCGAAGACAAGAGTAAATGTTAAACAACCATTTACCCCAAAAGATCGACCTGTTGGGGAAAGGTGAAACAACAATGTATATCAACGGGTCATCGGGCCAACACAATACGTGCGCAGGAACAAATCATCCGCTAACACTCCCCCTTAGCGGGAATACACTCCGCTGGAGACTTGAACCCGCGACCTCTCAGGCCATAAGGCTCTGATACCATGTTAAACAACCATTTACCCCAAAAGATCGACCTGTTGGGGAAAGGCGAAACAACAATGTATATCAACGGGTCGTCGGGCGAACACAATACGTGCGCTAGAACAAATCATCCGCTAACAGTAAACTTCTGTCAATGATGGGAGCTCTTTGCTAATAAGGATTTGAGCTCGCATAGGCTTAAATTCATCCTTTAGGCTAGAAAGGAAGGAACTTCGTAACTTGATACTCTCGTTGTCTTTGCTGGATCTCTGGGTTAGTAATAATAGGTTGATATATGTTCAACTCATCAATTATTCCCGCATACAAGCATAATATTCACCAAGACTTTTATCACCTTGCCACAGAGTAAAAATTCCTAAAACAATTGATACACTTGTGTAAAATTCCTCTCAACAGAATCCTGAACTATCTCCCATATTTCTTTTGTTGTCCAAAAACATCACACTTACACATTTATGGATCCATACTGTTCCACAACCATGACATGATCTGAGCATTTTCTTGAGCCAATTCTTCATAATTATTGACTTCCCCCGGAGGCTATTTCGTAGTCAAATAATTTTTGAGTTTCCTTCTAGTTGTTAGAAAAACTTGTAAAAATTTAGTCCTAGGTACATAATTACTCCCGTTGAGTTTAATGGAAGTCATCTGAGACAAGTATCTCAGAAGAACCAGCCACCAAAGTACAAACACCTATACTCAGTCTACAAAGCCTGCGATTCTTCTTGGATACCTGAAATATACTTTGGAGAGCCTGGGATAGGAATCTGAACACCTTCAATTTTCTCTGGAGAGCCTATGAGAGAAATCTGAACACCTACACATTGCTCTGGAAAGCCCGGGAGAGATTGATATATGTGATTTACTCACGAGGACCTCAGGAAATGTGTCACAATGACCTCAGGAAATGTGTCATACCAATCTTGAGAAACGTGTCATATCAGCCCTCGAGAAACGTGTTAAGATGACCTCGAGAAACAAGTCACAATAGACCTTGGGAAACATGTCACGACAACTCACAGGAACCTGCGATTTGCCTTGGTGACAAAATGCACCATACTGCAACAATTTCTCATCTGTGGCATGCACATACACATAGAAAGGCTAAAGTTATCCCTTCAAATCTGCATGAATGACCTCTTGCATATCCACACACAGTATAAGTGGTTGGAACCACCACAAAAGGGAAAGGAAAAAAGATGGGAAAACCTATTGTTTCACGACCGGACCCTAGGTTATTATCTCTCACCACAAATAAGGAAAGAAAAAATTAAAGAAAAGGAAAGAACAAGAAGAAAAGAGGAAAGCCTAATTAATGGATCATATTCTCTGACACCATGAAAAGTAAATTAGGGTTTTGAGATGGGAAAAGGAAGGAGAAGAATAGAGAGAGAGAGAGAGAGAGAAGAGGAAGTTGAACTAGTGTCTTGAACTTATACTAGTCGACCCTCACAATTATTATATAAACTAATGTTGTAATAAAGGTAAAAGTACAAAAATACCCATGTTACATTAACAATCTCCTTGCATGATTTAATATTTAAGTTAATTTTGATTTCAAGTTAGGGGTTTAAATTAATAGTTTATAACGAGAATCCTTGTAATGCTAATAGTGTAAGAAACAGTTTCATGGTGATGATTTTGACATGAGACATCATGTAACACAAATAAGATATGGAAACTTGTTAATTTGATGATGAATTGGTTTTCTTTTTTCTTTTTGTGAAAAAAATATTTGTTTGTATAAATTGGAATTTAGGACACTATCTCTATATTAGGATTGCTAGGTAAATTGTTTTGTTATTACTTGTGTTTGTACGAAACTTCATCATTGTGATGGGTTACAGAGTATTTAGGCATATGATGAAAATTTTTTGGACTGTTTTATATTTTCTTAATTTTTAAAGAATAATCTTTATGAATCTTACAATCATACGATTGGAATCATGATTCTATCTGAATCCTACTCTTTACCCTTTTTTAATCTGGTTCGACTTTAACAACATTGATTGTGAGAGCAAATGAAAGCGTTGGTGAAGATATGTTTGAAAAGTTCAACATGGACGCTGAATACTATTAAATCTACAGGAATTCAGACATATTTCTTCAAAGAGGGTTGCTTGCTTTTATTCATCCAAACCTCAGCCACATCAGTTCACCATTCTAGTTCGTGGCATCCCTGTATCTGCTGGGAGCAGCTTCAGTGACAGTGTTGAGAGCTTTTTCATGGAGTATCATTCTTCTACCTATTTATCACATTTGGTAGTTCATCGAACAAACAAACTTCAAGGTCTCATAGTAAGAATTCTGTCTGAAGTTGCACTGTATTCCTCCTTTTTAACATCAGTATTGTAAAATTTTTGAAACAATTTATTGGATTCTTTTACTCTAAATGTTCAACTATGTTTATGAAAGTATTGACAGCTCGGTGATCTATTTATTATATGTTTTTCTTTCCTAAGTTGATGACACTTTTACTATATTGCATGGATTCTTCTTAACGGGTGACCTACCATGTCGACACTTTGCATTCCTGATGTTCTACCAGATTCTGGTGCGATACTTTGGGATTCCTATTTCTTTTTTCTTTTCTTACTTGCATGACACAAATTCATATCTTCCATGGATTTTGAGTCTTTACTTTTTCTAACAGAAATTTCTTTATTTATTTATTGGCTTGTCTATATAAGTATATGATACATCTCATTCCATTATAATCCTTATTATTGCATGAAAATAATTATTTTCTTCATTATTTTTTAAAAATACTGGCAATTTTTTTTTTTTGTGATAAGGTAAAGGATTTCACTGAAGGAAAAGCAGGCTACACTAAGATAAGGAGATTGAGAAGACCTCCAAGGGAAAGAAAAATAGAAACTAGCAGCCCCTACACATGATCGATTCCCATCTAAAAATCAGATCCTCGAAAACAAGCCCTTTACACTCCTTGAACAACTTGGACTAGAGAAAAAGAAAGGCCTTGATATTGATGACGACTTCGTGCAAAGAGGCCTCCTTGCCTTTGAAGATTCTACTATTGCGTTCAAGCCAAATACCCCACCAAACCGCGAAAGGCAAAAGGCTCTATAACCTGCGACCGCATGACTGGAAACAACGAAGAGGCCAGCTCCTTGTGGTCTGAATAACCGAGGTCAGGATGGTCCAATGAATGCCAAAATCACTAAAGAAACTGCCCCACACTCCCCAAGCAAAACGGCAATGTAAAAGAAGGTGATTAACGGTTTCCCCCGCTTCTTTGCACATAATGCAATAGTTTGCCATCACCCAATTCCTTTTAATCAGATTATCCATGGTGAGGATCTTTTCCAGGGAGGCACACCACACATAAAACGCCACCTTTGACCCCCAAACTTTTGCCATCGGGTAATTAGAGTCCCCGGTAAAGCTCAAAGGCACCTTTGACGATCTCCGTAAAGTATCCAACAACCCGTAGAACGATCTAACGGTAAACTTGCCATCTGAAGTGGCCTCCCAACATATCATATCTTCTCTGGAACTATCCATGGCTGCTCCTTCCAACTTCAGGATAAGCGACGCTAAAGTTGGGATTTCCCAATCGTTGAGATGTTGTCTGATCCCAAGGTTCCAGGCGACTCCGTTGTCATTGTCCACCATGGCATTCTGCATTGTACTCTCTTTCAAGTTCGAGATCCCAAAAATCTAGGGGAAGGCCTCCTTGGGAGTTTTCCCCACACCAGATATCATGCCAAAATCTTACCTTGTCTCCTTTTCCCACCTTGAAACGGGTACCATTCGCAAAAAAGGTTGATGTTTTTTGGATGCCACGCCAAACTCCACACCCGAAAGGGGTTGTGACCTTGTTGCCGAACCATCCCAACTGTTCCACTCCATGCCTAGCTACGATAACCTTTCTCCACTGGCTCTCGATATCCACCATAAAACGCCATAACCATTTACCAAGCAAAGCTAGATTCATGAGTTTAAGGTTCTTGACGCCTAGCCCTCCAACTTTCCTAGGGGAGCACACAAGTCTCCAATTCACCAGCACATAACCAGAACCTTCATCTTGACCAAACCAAAGAAACCGGTGCATCATCTTCTCCAGCCTTTGAATCACAATCGCCGGCATAGAGAACATGGACAAGAAATAAGTGGGTAGATTAGAGAGAGTACTCTTTATAAGCACTAACCTTCCCCCTTTCGATAGGTACTTGGCCTTCAACATTGCAAGTCTCCTTTCCACTCTCTCTATCACTGGATCCCATAGAGCTTTTGACTTGTAGGAAGCGCCAAGGGGGAGCCCAAGATAGGAAGTCGGGAGAGTATCTACCGAAACTCCCAGGTAAGCAGTAAAGCTAGTGATACCTCCAATGTCACCCCTGAATAGACTTTGCTTTTAGCGAAGCTCACTTTAAGGCCCGAAACTGCTTCAAAACACACAAGGAGCCCTTTGAGGACTTGGCATTGCTCCCTGTCCGCCTCCAAGAAGATGAGAGTATCATCGGCAAACTGAAGATGCAATATTGTGGGGCTTGAAGTACCAATTTTGAACCCCTTCAATAAGCTTTGGTTGGATGCTTTGGAGATCAATCTGCTTAAAACTTCCGCCACCATAATAAAGAGAAAAGGAGAGAGGGGGTCCCCTTGCCTCAACCCCCTCGTACTCCTAAAAAAGCCTGCAAGGGATCCAGTAATCAGAATAGAAAACGACGCAGAAGAAATGCATTTACGAATCCAGATTCTCCAGACTTGGCCAAAACCCATTCTCTCAAGGAGGTAGTCCAGAAAGTCCCAAGACACGTGATCATAAGCTTTTTGTAGATTGATTTTACAGACTAGGTTTGGCGTCCCGGTTTTGATCCTCTTGTCAATACATTCGTTAGCTACCATCACCCCGTCAAGAATCTGTCAAATTACTTTCTTCATTGTTTTTTAAAATATTGCCAAATCTGCAAATCCTATTTTACATGTTTGTCGAATCCGACACTTAGTACCTGAGTTGGATTTTGACACTCCTGTTGTCAGGGTGTACCCTTTATGTGATAAGGGACCATATTGTAAGGGCATTTTTTGTCCAAAATGTGTTTTGTATATAATAAAGAATAGGGAGTCATGTGAGACACACATGTTCTTTTAGGTCTGCTCTCTTCTCTCTCCTCCTTTTCTCTCATTCTCCTCTTTCCTCCTTGTTTGAAACCCTAACCCTAAATTCAACTTGGTATCATAGCCAAACCATAGAATCCCTCTTCTATCATTGTTCGACCTTTCCCGTGGAGCATCCGAACCAAAGAACAACTAGAGAGCTACTGACGTCATGGCACCGTCATCAGGCCGTATGGCTGACGTCAACAACCGTACGGACTTGTGAACCGGGAACCCTACTTCCTGAAGAAGCTTATTTTTCTACAGTTTTTTGTCATTTTTGCCAAATTTTTTGAGGTCATCTTGGAGTTTTTTTGGGTGAAACTCCAGATCGCAGGTACTTACTCGTTATTTGCTTCTAGTAGATTTTCCGGTTTGTGAGGCACTGCTAGTTGAATTTAGGGTTAGGGTTCCAAGAGAAGAAGAAGAAGAAGTACTAACCACATGAATCCCTACTCTTTATTATATATAAGAAAACACTATGGACAAGAATGCCAGAAGAAGAAGAAGAAGAAGAGTAGGGATTCATGTACTAACCACATGAATCCTTACTCTTTATTATATATAAGAAAACACTATGGACAAGAATGCCAGAAGAAGAAGAAGAAGAAGAGTAGGGATTCATGTACTAACCACATGAATCCCTACTCTTTATTATATATAAGAAAACACTATGGACAAGAATGCCCTTACAATGTGTACAGGATCCCTTATCACATAAAGGGTACACCTTGACAACACTCCCCTCAAGTTTGTGCATATATCTATCATGCCCAACTTGCTAAGACATGGTTGGGGACTCCATGAATACATCGGCTACTTGCTCTTCGGTCTTCATGAATGGAGTACAAACTTCTCCAGATATAATCTTCTCTTGTATGAAGTGTTTGTCCACTTCAATGTGTTTTGCACGATCATGTTGAACTGGGTTATGTCCTATACTGAGGGCAGCCTAGTTATCATAATAAAGGCTCAGTGAATCAGTAACAGGAAATCCCAATTCTGCAACTAAAATCTTCAACCACAACTCGCATAAGCCATGAGCCATAGCACAGAACTCTGCTTCTGCACTAGATCAAGCAACAACTGGCTGCTTCTTACTTCTCCATGTCACAAGGTTGCCCCCAACAAAGGTGCAATATCTGGATGTGGATCTCCTATCATCTTTGGCACCTTCCCAGTCTTCGTCAGTATAGGATTCCACTTTCATGTGACTATTCTGCTTAAAGAGGAGTCCCCGACTAGGCAAAAGATTTGAGATACCTCAAAATCCTGTGTGCTGCCTCCAAGTGAATCTCTCTGCGTGAGTGCATATACTGGCTAATCACATTGACAACATATGCAATGTTCGGCCTAATCAAGGAGAGGTAGATCAATCTGCCAACGAGTCGTTGAAAGCTCTCAACATCCATCAATAACTCACCATGAGCATATCCCAGCATGTGATTCTGCTTTATAGGGGTATCCACTAGGGCTGGCAATGGATCGGATCGATCCGGAGATCCGATCCGAAAAAATCGTGCCCGGGTCCTTATTTTTCGTTATCGGATCGGTATCAGATCAAGGATTGTCGATCCGATCTCTTATCGGATCGGTACCAGATCAACCTTGTTCTGATTCGATATTGACCCGATATATAATATACTATATATAATATAGATTATGATATATATTTAAGGGGACTTTTTTCACTTAATTGGCAAGTTCAAAGCAATGATTTCATTATTTCCTAAAATTAATATATATTATATGGATATATATTTAAGGGAACTTGTTTTCATTTAATTGGCAAGTTTTTTTTTTTTTTTTTTGAAATTCATTTAATTGGCAAGTTGACAACTACGATTTCA
Organism: Euptelea pleiosperma; assembly: GCA_035048495.1. Taxonomy (NCBI): domain Eukaryota; kingdom Viridiplantae; phylum Streptophyta; class Magnoliopsida; order Ranunculales; family Eupteleaceae; genus Euptelea; species Euptelea pleiosperma. Next base: position 17,680,940 of record CM068543.1, read on the forward strand.
CTATTTCCTAGTCAACTAAATATAGATTTCAAAATTTAAACCGAAACATTTAATTTCTTTAAATCTTTCCCTAGGTTTTGGTTGTAAGAATTAATTAATTTTAAAATATCTTTAATTTCCTTTTCTCTTCTAGGGTTTGTTCATCATCTACACTTCTTCTTCATCTCTCTTTGCTTATTTACTATTTTTTAGCGTTGGAGCCGTGGAGGATGGCTTGAACTGTGGAGGACGGTGCTGGTATGTCCCATTTTCTCTTCCGTTAACTAACGAGTGCATTAGTGACTAGAGAAAAATATGTGGGAGTACCCATCATGTTCTACGAGAAGCTTCATTTGCGTGGTTCAACTTTTGAAAGCAAGCTCATTTGATCTTCACTATCTTCATCATGTTCTACGAGAAGCTTTTTTTTTTTTTTGCTAATTGGATGAGATTCACCAAGACTATCTTCACCAACATCACTCAAACTACCCGAAAATGCTAGGCTCTTGATAGTCTTCATCAATCAAAAGTAGCCCATTACTTTTGATTTTAGACTAGAAACACCATTTTTTAAGAGATTTCACAGATGAAGGAACAACAGATTCCCACACACCGTACTTTCCCATAATATCAGTAACAACCAAAGAAAATTCTCATTTGGCTTTCATGCATTTTATCAACATCCCAGATCAAGACCTGCTGAAAATAATAAATAACAAATTGTTTTGCTTACACAAAATAAAAAAAATAAACAACAAATTGTTTTAGCATATTGGATCGGTTCCGGAACTGTATTTTACTGATCCGATCGGGTCGATTGGAACTCTTATCTGATCGGTACCAAATCAGTGCCAATCCGACTCGAACCCGATCCATTGCCAGCCCTAGTATCCACAGGCCTGGCCCCTAATTTCCCTGTGTCCTGAAGAAGGTCAAGAATATACTTTCTTTGAGAGATGAAGATCCCCTAACTCGATCTAGCCACATCTGTACCTAAAAACTTTTAGGGGTCCCAAATCCTTTGTTGCAAACTCACTCGCCAAGTATTTTTTTAGCTTGGCAACCTCTTCAGCATCATTACCTGTCACAATGATGTCATCCACATAGACTATAAGGGACGTGGTGCTCTTCCCCTGACGTTTAACAAACAAAGTATGATGGGCTTGATTTTGAGTATAACCCAGAGTTTTGACAGCCCTGGTAAATCTCTCAAACCAGGCTTTAGGGGACTGTTTTAGTCCATACAAGGACTTCTTCAATCTATAGGGCTCCTAGTGTTTTAAAGCTTGGACCACTGCATAGAACTCCTGATCATAGGTACTCCACTTCTGACAGGCTTCACTTAATTTTTCGCTGAAGAATGTTACTGGCCGTTTTTCGTGTGACAGAACTGCTCCGATTCCCACACCACTAGCATCACACTCTACCTGGAATATTTTCTCAAAACTAGGCAGAGCCAACAATTTCTCCTTAATCAAGGCAAAACTTTTGTTCTCCTCTTCACCCCACAAAAATTTACCTTCATGCGTTCTATGACTGGAGCCATGATAGTGCTGAAATTTCAAATGAAACGGCGGTAGAAGGTGGCTTAAACTTGAATATTCGAACTTCACTCACAATTGGATAGCTCGGATCTTGTCTTCGTCGACATGAATTCCCTCCGAACTAACCACATATCCCAAAAACAGTAAGTTGTTGGTCATGAAGCTACACTTTTTGAGATTAATGAACAACAGATTTTCCTCCAAGATAACCAGCACCTGTCGCAACTGTTCTATGTGTTCTTCTTCAGTTCTACTATAAATAAGAATGTCGTCAAAATAGACAACAACAAATTTTCCCACAAAAGGTCTCAGTACCTGATTCATAACTCGCATGAAGGTACTGGGTGCATTAAATAGACCGAATGGCATGACCAGCCACTCGTATAAGTCGTCATTGCTTTTGAACTCCGTCTTCCACCCATCTCCAGGTCTGATTTGAATCTGATGATATCCACTGCGTAGATCAATCTTTGAAAAGAACTTCGAACCCTCCAGCATGTCCAACATGTCATCCAGACGGGGAATGAGAAACCTATATCTGATGGTTATTTTATTAATGGCCCGGCTATCCATGCACATACGCCAACTCCCGTCTTTCTTTGGAACCAGCAGGATGGGAACTGCACACAGACTCATGCTCTCACGGATGAAACCCTTCTGCAACAATTCTTCTATCTTTTCTTTCAAAATCTCGTTCTCTTTCGGACTCATCCTGTAGAGCGGTAGGTTAGGCAAGCTCTCCCTAGGCACCAAGTCTATATGGTGCCGAATATCTCTCATCGGTGGTAACTTGTTGGGCAAATCATCAGAAACAAGTTCTTTAAACTCTTCTAGCAGCAGCTGGATTTCAACAGGAACTGTCACTACTAGAGTCTCATCCTTATCGACCACAAGAGCCTTAACCACCAGAACATAAACTTCCTAGGCATTTTTTGCATATGTTGCAAATTCAACTTCAGATCTAGACATGGTTAGAAAAGACCGCCCCCAACTTTAGAGGGTTTGTTAGGTACTGCCGACTGTTTTAAAGGAGCCATAGCAGTTTTCTGCAACCCCCAAGTAAACAAATAAGTGTTGTCCCTACTCTCATATGTAACATCCACATCATACTGCCATGGCCTACCCAACAATACATGGCTAGCATCCATATGAACTACATCACAGACTACTTCATCTTGATAATGCTTTCCAATAGAAATAGGGACACGACAAATTTTGGTTACCTTTATTGTTGGTCCTTTCTCGATCCAGCCAATGGTATAGGGAGATGGGTGCTTTTCAGTTGACAGCTTCAGATACTCCACCAGCTTCCTTGCTACAAGATTCTCGCAACTCCCACTGTCCACAATCAAATCACAGACTTTGACTGATTGTACAACAAGATCGAAAAATGTTATGACGCTGGCTGAGGGCATCCTATTTTGGAACATATAACACCCGTTGTGCTATGCAGTTAACTCGATCTCCATCTTCCTCTGCGAACTTGGCCCCATCATATAGATCATCATCATCGTCTGCTCCTTCGTCAGCCCCCGTTTCATCTCTGCCATCCTCCACCAAATTCATAGACATAAGGTCGGGACATGTATTGGAGCGGTGTCCAAGCTTACCACACCTATAGCAGTTTCCTGGTGTAGGCCTGACATAAGGATTTGGATTCCTTGGTGCGTTTTTGTTAGCCGGCCTTGTCGTCTGATTATTCTCACTAGCAACGCTTTTAAATGATGCTCCTTGCGATCTTGGCTAAATTGACTTCACCGGTGATTGAACACTCTTTCCTTTGTCAACAGTGAGGAAAGATGAGTCTGGGATGTTCCTCCGATACCCTGACGTTGTTAGCCTATGCTTTTGGAGCTCGGCCTTCAGAGCCATGTACTGAGCTTCTTCCACAGTCCATAATACTTGCAACCCAATTTTGTCTCGAAGTGACTGCTTCAGGCCATTTAGGTATCTGGCTACTCGCTGACCCTCCGTCTCATTTAGATTATTACGAACTGAAAGTCTGGAAAATTCAGTCGTGTAGTCAAACACAGATTTCGATCCCTGCGAACAGTTCTGATACAACTGGAATAGATATTGCTCGTAATCTGGTGATAAAAATCTCCCCATAAGGAATTGCTTCATCCTACGTCAGGTTCTTACAATTGCTTTTCCTTGTCGCTGCCGGTTCTATTGCAACTGATCCCACCAGACTGCAGCTCCACCCTTCAATCTGAACGCAACAAGTTTTACTCTTTTCTCCTCCCGAACCTCCATCATCTCAAAGAATCGGTCTACTTCCGCAATCCAATCGAGGAAGTCCTCAATATACAGATTTCCATTAAAGTGAGGAATATCTGCTTTCCGCCGGTAATCGTCATATTCCCTTTGTCGCCCCGCCGGTAGATACGCATCATGCCCTCTGTCTTCTTCGCTTTCAGACTCATCCTCGCTATCATGTTGATGAGGAAGAGGATGTCTTAAAACGTTTTTGTTAACAGGTTGGTCTCGGGCAATTCCTTCAATGCGTACCCTGTCAACCGTTGGTTGCCTATTGTTGGCATTGATGTTTATCCCGACAAGCAGTTCACGAATCTCGTTCAACTGCTGTGCTAGGTTGTTTGACTGTTGTCGTTGCTCCATCGCTTTCCACAGGGCTTCTTCCCCACGATCACCGTCAGTAGGGTTCCTGTTTCTTACTTCGTTACATCGAGCCAGACGAATCTTTACTCTGATACCAATTGACGCAGCGTGAAACAATAAAGAGATATGACAAACGTCAATATCTCGAGGTTTGGAATCCACCAAACAGAGAAGAACTCTCAAAGGAGATAAATCACGAAATCTTATTGAATGAAAATTGTCTTTGCCTTTCGGCTTACAATCTATTTAATGTAAAACGAAACTAAGCAAGGAGGAAAATTACTAAAAATGACAAAATCTAGCTAAGCTTGGAAACTGATAATACTAGCGCCTAGAAACATGTTAGAATCGACGGTGAGTGATTCTAATTTCTATAATTAAAGTTATTGCCAAAACAAAAACTTCTTAAAATAGCAAAATTGTCGTTTTCACCCCCTAAACGATGGAATTTGGCTGAAAAACGGCGTACATCACGACAAAGTGGTGACTATTGCTTGTCTCGTCGTTTCCTTTCAAGAGCTCTGGCCTTGTGTGGTTTTGACACTGCTGACAATTCCGTTAATACCCGTTACGTCCTTTTTTCATCAACAAGTCCGTTAATGCCCGTTGTGTCCCTTTAGTACCGTTTGAGCTTTTGACGATTCAAAAGCTCCATAAAATAATCCGCTACTTGTTCTACATTAGATGATGATCGGATCTTCACTATGAATCAACAAAGTATAAAGATTGATCTCTCAATCTCTTGTACAACCTCTCACAGGCACACTCTATTGGCTCTCCCGCCAATCTCCAAAAGTCTCTCACTTGCTCATAAAGGAGCACAAAAGGGCATATATATAACCCCCAAGACGAACTAGGGTTTTTCAAAGGAGAAAACCCGAAACAGAAAATAATTCGTTGGTCGGTCCAATTGATTGGGACAAAAACCCGAACGCCTCCAATCAATTGGGGTGAGCATTTCTCACCGAAATACAACAATCTCCACCTTGGTGTGAATGCGAGCCACCACCACGAGCCACTACTCAACTACTCTGCGAGCCACCACTACGAGCCACTCGTCAATCACTCTGCAAGCACCACCATCTACCAGAAGATCCTCCAATCCGATCGCCATCTCCAATGGGCCCCTAAGGCCCTCAAACATGCACAGAGAAACACTCATATCGTGAACGGCCCAAATGTGACTATTGTGGCCGTCTTGGACTTGTGAAGATTATGTGTGGAGAAATGTGTACTCCGTTTGTGAAGACTGAAGAGTAGGTAGCCAAAGCATTCACAAAGGGAGTCCCTAACTATCAACTACATAAGTATCTTAGCAAGTTGGGCATGATAGATATCTATGCACCAACTTGAGGGGGAGTGGTCAAGGTGTATCCTTTATGTGATAAGGGACCCCGTACATATTATAAGGGCATTCTTGTCCAAAATGTGTTTTGTATATGATAAAGAATAGGGAGTCATGTGAGACACACGTGCTCTTCCAGATTTGCTCTCATCTTTCTTTCTCTCCTTCTTTCTTCCTCTTTGTTTGAAACCCTAACCCTAAATTCAACTACTCCCACCCATAGCAATGCAACATGGCACTTTGTTAGCGGATGATTTGTTCCCGCGCACATATTGTGTTTGCCCGACGACCCGTTGATATACATAGTTGTTTCGCCTTTCCCCAACAGGTCGATCTTTTGGGGTTAATGGTTGTTTAACATGGTATCAGAGCCTCATGGCCTGGGAGGTCGCGGGTTCAAGTCTCCAGCGGAGTGTATTCCCGCTGAGGGGGAGTGTTAGCGGATGATTTGTTCCCACGCACGTATTGTGTTGGCCCGACAACTCATTGATATACATTGTTGTTTCGCCTTTCCCCAACAGGTCGATCTTTTGGGGTAAATGGTTGTTTAACACACTTTACTTTTGTAATGTAATTGCTATTAACTTGTTGACATATGTATCCTCTGACATATATGCTTCCTACTTCTTACTAATTTTTTATTGGAACCTCTACTTGTATTTACACAAATATAAATAATGATTATGAGTTCACAATTCACATCAACTGATTTTTTTTTCTGATCTGTAAGAAACTATATTATTCTCAAAATAAATAAAAATGAAGCTAATGGGAGCCTCCAATGTATAAAGCTTGTCTAGATGCACTTTCCTTAATCAATGAGTCTACATCCTCATTAGCACTTCTAAGAGGATGAGTATACATGATGTCTAATCCCATACTAATAGCTCTAATATGATCCAGAATGTTAGCGAGTCTCCAACCAGTGATAAATTATTTAGGGCTGATTACATGGGTGGATCTTTCCATATTTGTCAAGGTCTGTATTGGATTTCAATTCTTTGCAAATGATTTCGTGCTGAAGTATCAACAAGGACCGATTTTGCAGCTGAAAAGATTTTTTCATTGGTCATTATAAAGTTTATTTCGGTGTTACTTGTGCTGCAATATAAATAGAAGACATTTTGAAGGGGCTGAAGAAAGACTATCCTCTTGCTGGACATCTTGGGCCTGCAACTTCATCCCCTTTTATATTTCTTTTCATAGCTAATGGCAACTATATCATAGGAAACAACACTCTTTATGCTAATTATGCATTCCTCTCTGAAGAAGCAAGATTATTGGTTCTATATTTGTAAACCAAGTAAACGATTTATGAAGATGCTTGTTGAAGTTAGTATGTGTGACTCAATTTAGTTTTCTGTTCTATTAGGTTTGTGATTGTCATAAACCTCAACTTTAGAACTGAACAAGAAATAGTTTTCTATGGCATTGCTGCTGCATTCATGGAAAATTAAACCTTTGAAAGTAAATAAAAAATAAAAAAATTTAGAGATTGATTTTCATTTTCTCTCGTATCCTTCTCTCTTTTACTAATTTTTTCCGTAACCAATCAAAAGTAAGCTTTTTGAACCTCTGGAAAGATAGATATTTGGAATCTGCAGAGGTTATGGTTTTTCAAACATTATTCACACTTCAAACAAATTCATAGAGCATCATGAGTATGATCATTTAGATGTTACATATAAAATTTGGGTGTTGTTGTGTAGGTCACATGCCTACAAAGAATTTTTGCATACGAACACTAGTCTTATTATTTCTAATTTTTGACAAACATATCATATCCTTTCCAGAGTAATAGAGGGAAGATATATAAAAGGCTAATCCACTTTAAAGCAAAAAGTCCTGCTCAGCAAAAGTTTCAGTGCAATGGTTTCATGGGATTGTTTGGACAAAGGGTTGATCTCGTAGATCACTATGAAAAGAAGTTGGAAGATTTAGAAGAGAACGTGAGAATGGGGCAATCAGATGTTTCGTTGGCAAGAGAGGTTTGTGCTATGCTGTTCTTTATCCTGTTGAGCTACAGATAACATACAATCACATAAGAAAAAATACACAGACACATGGGATTTGTAATATTAACTTAATGGAACATCTTTTTTTACAGTGAAATCCACTAATTGTCTTTCTATTTAGTTTATCTATTTGGTGATTTACAGTTTCTATGAGGATATTATTGGTTAATACTTAATATGGAACAATGGCATTTTTGTGATTATGATCGACTTAAGAAGTAGCTTGATGTTTTATCCTTTACAAAAGGTGTCTTAGTGTGTTACAAGAGGGTCATCGAATTTCAATATAGGTATATGACATAAAACGGTAAATATTGCCTTTTGTTATTATTGACTATTTATGATCTATGTATTACAAAAGTTGCTATAAATGTTGTTAGAGTCGAATCAGATCATATAATTATAAGGAGTAGGATTCAAATCGTTGGATTGTAAGACTTTCAAAAAAAATTTCTTTATGAGTTAAAAATATGAAATACCATCCAAATTTAAAAAAAAAAATTGTAATATACGTAACTACTTCATACTCAAGCATATAATGGGAAAACAATTTACCTAGCAATCCTGATATGCAATATAGAAGCATTGTAGTGTTTTAAGGTTTAGGAAAAACCTTATTGATATTTTTATAGTATTGAAGGTTTATTGGGAGGTGGGAAGTGGGAAAGGATTGGCTGGGGCGTACTTTAGAAATGACGCGCTGCAATGCCAACCCGGTTGCGGTGAGTAGGCAAGGGTTCCCACACCATACTGAATGAGTGTAAGTAAAGAAGTTAGTCTAGGAAAGTAGGATTCGTTTTGCTAGTTGGAATGTTGGGACTTTAACAAGTATGAACTTAGAGTTAGTAGACACAATGAAAAGAAGGAGAGTTTACATAGCTTGTTCACAAGAGACAAAATGGGAGGGGCAAAAGTTAAGATATGGTACAAACTTTGGTATACAGGAGAAAATAAAAATAAAAATGGAGTAGGAATAATTGTAGATAAAGATATGAAAGATAAAGTTGTAGGAGTAAAAAGAATAGGCAATAGGTTGTTGTCTATAAAAAAAGTGATAGGTGAAGAGATTATTAACATAATTTTTGCTTATACACCTCAAACTGGATTAAGCGAAAGCATTAAGACACAATTTTGGGGAGACATGGATGGATTGATGCAAACAATTTCTGATGGAGAGGATATTTATAGGAAGGGACTTAAATGGGTATGTAGGGAAGGAATGTAGAGGAGATGAAAGGGTGCACAGAGGACATAGGTTGGGAGAAAAAAATAAAATTGAAAGTGTGATCCTTGAATTTGTATTGGCATATGATCTTACAATAGTAAATACATACTTTAAAAAGAGAGATGAACATTTAATTATGCTTAAAAGTAAAACAAATAGGAGCCAATTAGACTTTTTCTACTTAGGAGAAATGAGCTATCAATGTGTAAAGATTGTAAGGTTATTTAAGGAGAAAGCCTGACCAAACAACATAGGCTAGTGGGTTTAGATGTTTGTATCAGGCAATGGAAGAGAGGGAGTGAAAATAAAAGATGCCCGAGAATAATGTGGTGGAATTTAAAAGGAGAAAAAGTGGTGCCTTTCGTAGATAAATTGGTAAAGGAATAAATGTAGAACGTAGAATAAGAGACTACAGTGATGTGGGATTTAATGGCTAAATTTATTAAAAGAGTAGCAAAAATGGTCTTTGGGGAATCTAAAAGAAAAAGTCATACACAAGGAAACTTGGTAGTAGAATGATGAGGTTCAAAGGGGCCATTAGAGGAAAAAAAAATGATTTATTACAACACCTAGCAACTGGCTAGCAACAATGAGAGCTTAGAAAGATTGAAAAAAAATGTTAAAAATGAAGCAAATAAAATGGTAAGTGAGGCCAAACATGAAGCATATGATAGTATATATAATAAATTAAGGACAAGAGAGGGTGAGAAAGATGTCTACAAGCTTGCACGAACAAAAAAGAGAAATGTTGGAAATATAGATCATGTTAGATGCATTAAGGGCGATGACCAAAGAGTCTTAGTGAAAGATGAAGAAATTAAGGAAAGGTGGAAGACTTATTTTCATTAATTATTAAATGTGGATAACGTAATGGACATAGTGAAGTTCCCTTGATATTGATACAAGAGGACCGAGAGGGGGTGGGGGGTGAATAGGTCTATTAAATTTTAGCTTAAATTGGTTACTAATATGCTTAAACAGATTAATCAACCAAAGCAGTAAAAGTAAATAGACAACAATCCGTTACACAATTATTTATAGTGGTTTGGTTAATCAACACCTACGTCCACTTTCCAAATGGCTCCACTGAGCCTAGCACCTTTTTAATTCATTGTTTAAGAACACTTATAATATTGAATAGGGTAAAGACACGGTCTCGATTGCAATCGATATGTAACGGAGTAAGGTCTCAACCAAACTCCAGCTCAGTCAAGATCACTCTTGACTCAAGCAGGATAACAGTATGGATGGATAGAATTATTATGGGAGCATTTCTAAAGAGAAAGCTCCCACCAAAAAAATTACCTCTCAACCGAGATTGATGAGTAACGTAGCTTCGATATTGCTGAAGCTTAGATCAGAGGTGCTACATAGAACCGTAGCACACGCCAATCACCCGAGTCGATCTGGAACCGAAGAATACAGACCACCGAAGCCAATCTACCTCAAGGGGCATCACAAGAACCACCGAAGCAACCAAGCTAGGAAGCAAGGGAGCAAGGTCAATTCTCTTGGAGATGAAGAACTCAGGAGAAGGCTGAGTGAATTGGTGAGTATAGAGGGTAAGGGGGAGGGGTATTTATAGTTAAAGGGGAGGGGAAATGCACGCTCTTTTTTCTAGGTTTCCTAAGGCTGGTCAATCGGCCAATCAAACCGGTCGACCGATGGTCATTTCCCACTGGTCGCCCCGTTCCCATGTCCAGTTGACCCCTCTGATATTTTTGCATACTTAGGATCTCTTCTAATGGGGTTTACTTATGATAGACTAGGGGGCTCTGGTTATGTCCTAGCAGCCTTCCGTTGGTCTTCCCAAGTCTATAAACTCCAGTCCTCGTTGTGCATCGGGAATTGACTCAGCCAATCAAGACATGCTTTCCCAAGTCCACGGCAATCGACCAATAGAGGTTACATTAATACCCAGGTTTGTTTTGGAATTGACAACACAAGGCGTACACTTATCACATAGGATTATATGGAAATACTAGGGAGAATATAGAACGTATATACTTTCATAGAATTAGGGTATCAATGGTGAAAGTAGCTTTAGCTAAGATGAAGATAAGTAGGATCTTAGGACCAGATGATATCTCGATAGAGGTGTGAAAATGCATGGGAGGAATTGGATTGTCCTGGCTTACTAAGTTGTCTATATTTAACAGTATCTTGAAGACAAGAAAAACGCCAGATGAATGGAAAAGTACCGTAGTGCCTATAAACACAAACTAAAGAGAAGTACAGAGATGCACAAACTACTGTGGCATCAAACGTATGAGCCACACTATGAAACTATGGAAAAGAGTGATGGATCAAGGATTAAGGCAAAAGCAAGAATATCTAAAACCAGTTTGGATTTGTGCTAGGAAGGTTGACCATCGAGGTAATCTTCATACTTAGACAAATGATGAAAAAGTTTAGAGAAAAGAGTAAGAAACCAATATGGTCTATTGACTTAGAAAAAACATATGATAGAGTCCTTAGAGAATTTGGTGGGCATTTGGAAAAAAGGGATCCTCAAATGGATATATTGACATCATTAAAGATGTGTATGAGGGAGCAATAACTAGTGTTGGAACAATTGGTGGTGAGACAAGTGAGTTTCCAATCACGGTGGGATTACACCAAGGATCATTTTCCTAAGTCCATACCTATTTGCTTTAGTTATAATTATAGATGAAGAACTGCTCATACCAAGATGAGGTCCTCCCGTGTATGTTATTTGTAGATGACATAGTATTAGTTGAGGAGACTAGGGATAAGGTAAATGCGAAACTATAACTCTGGAGGAATAGTTTGGAATCTAAAGATTTTAAAATAAGTTGAACCAAGACATATATATAGGGTCAGGATCGGGGGACAACAATTTCATACAACATTTTTGACAACAATTTTGGCGCACCCACATGGAAGATGAATCAATAGCACATTCTGAAATTTCTAGTTTTGAGGAGGATAAAAAATCAGCACATTCTGAAATTTCTAACCCCATCAAATGTGGTTTTCAAGTTAACGATAAAAATAGACGGTCCATAATTCTTCAACTTGTAAACCGATCTACGGATATCGGATTGATTTGAATTTTTGTGAAGATGATCTCCTCACTATAGAGACCATCCTCGCCAAAAATCACCCCATTCCAAAACTTCTAATTTATACATTGGCATGTGCCAATTTTTGTTGTCAAAAATGTTGTATGAAATTGTTGTCCCCTAATCCTGACCCATATATATATATATTGATGAGTTAGGAAAAGCAAATGGAATGCAATTTTAGTAAGGATGTACAAAGAGATGATCCGCCACTTAAAATTGACAACCAGAAGATACTTCAAAGTTATGTTACAAGGACACTGCACTTTTAGTGTTTTTTGCCGTGTCGACACCTTGACACTTATGGCCATGTCACCCCTTGTTTTAGTAATTTTTAATATAAAATTGATTTCTAAAAGCGGGTTGGTGTGTTCCATCCTCCATATAATAATAAACTAATAAATATTTTCTACTTTATTTCTATTTTTTGTTATTTTATTAATAATTTTAAGGATTCATATTTGTTAATATATTTTAATAAAGATATGTACAGACGTGTCTTCGTATCAGATTTTTTTAGGTTGCCGTGTCGGACACCGACACCCGTGTCAGTATCCTTGTTACATAGCTTCAAAGTGACCAATTTCGTTATCTTGATTTTATTACTCATAAGGAATGAGAGATTGAGGAGGATGTTGCCTATAGAATTAGAGTAGGGTGGCTAAAGAGGAGATGTGCTTCCGGAGTGCTATGTGATTGATGTGTGCCAATTAGACTAAAAGGAAAATTCTATAAGACGGCAATAAGATCGGCGAGGCTTTATGGAGCAGAATGTTGAGGAATCAAGAAACAATATGCTCATCAAATAAGCAGGTCTTGGGACTATTACAAGCTCTTTGCTCTCCTCTGGCTGTAGATGGTGATGGTAGGCTCTAATACTAAGTTGAATTGAAGAATTAGGGTTAGGGTTAGGTTTGGAGAAGAGAGAAGAGAGAAGAAATGATGTCTATTGTGCTTAGGTCACAATGACTCCATAAATCGTATTTATATAAAGGGTTAAAACTAAAAGACAAATATACCCCTCATGGGGAGTATTTACAAAACTACCCTTATACATGAAAAATACGTATTTCTACGTATCTGATAACACTCTTGTGGCCCTTCTATTACTTAAGATCAATTTTCTTCAAATCAGGTAGGTTTCCTGAAATGTACAAAAGCATACCATGTATTCTTTTTTTCCTTTTTTCTTTTTTGGTCAGTTGCACACTCTCTCTTGATATGTGTGTGTGCGTGTAGGATTTGAGGAATTAGGGTTAGGGTTAGGTTTGGAGAAGAGAGAGTAGAGAATAGAGAAGAGAGAGAGAAAGGATGTCTATTGTGCTTAGGTCACAATGACTCCATAAATCTTATTTATGTAAGTCCCAAATACAAAAGACAAATATACCCCTCAAGGGGGTATTTACAGAACTTCCCCCGATACATATAAAATACGTATTCCTACGTATATGATAACTCCCCCTCAAGTTGGTGCATAGATATCTCTCATGCCCAACTTGCACAAGCACTTATGGAGTTGCCAACTGGGAACTCCCTTCGTGAAAACATCTGCAACCTGTTCATCAGTCTTCACAAATGGGGTGCACATTGCCTCAGAGATAATCTTCTCTCTAATGAAGTGTCGGTCCACCTCAATGTGTTTGGCACGATCATGCTGAACGGGATTGTGAGTAATGCTGATGGCAGCCTTATTGTCACAATATAAGCTCACAGACCCTGAAACTGGGAAACCAAGTTCAGCAACCAACACTTTCAACCAAAGCATCTCACACAAGCCATGAGCCATTGCTCTGAATTCAGCCCCAGTGCTAGATCTGGCGACAACGGGTTGCTTCTTGCTTCTCCAAGTGACCAAATTGCCCCCAACAAAGGTGCAAATTCCAGAAGTAGATCTCTGATCATCTTTGGCCCCTGCCCAGTCTGCATCGGTATAAGCCTCTATACGCATGTTGCCATTCTTCTCAAACAGAAGACCTCTACCAGGGGCTGACTTGAGATACCTCAAGATCCGATGCGCTGCCTCTAAATGAACACCTCTGGGTGAGTGCACATACTGACTGATCACACTCACTGCATAGGCAATGTCGGGTCGAGTCAGGGAGAGATAGATCAATCGCCCAATTAGTCTCTGAAAGCTCCCTACATCCTATAGTAGCTCACTACTGGCATCTGCTAGCTGGTGATTCTGCTCTATAGGAGTTTCCACTGGTTTGGTACCCAACCTGCCTGAGTCTTGTAACAAGTGTAAGACATACTTCCTCTGAGAGATGAAGATCCCCTGACTGGATCTTGCGACTTTGATGCCTAGGAAGTATTTGAGAGGTCCTAGATCTTTGGTTTCAAACTCCTCCGCTAATTGAAGCTTCAGTTTGGCTACCTCTGCTGCAGCATTCCCTGTGAGAATGATGTCATCAACATAAACAATGAGGGCAGTGGTGTTCTTCCCTTGATGCTTCACAAATAGGGTGTGATCGGCCTGACTTTGAGTGTAACCCAGCTTCTTCACGGCTAGGGTGAATCTCTCGAACCATGCCCTTGGAGATTGTTTAAGCCCATAGAGTTTACACACCTTGCTACTATGTCCTGGTGGAGTGAATCCAGGAGGAGGCACCATGTAGACTTCTTCATGTAGGTCCCCATGAAGAAAAGCATTCTTCACATCCAGCTGATGCAAAGGCCACTCTTGATTTGCTGCCACTGACAGCAACACCCTGATGGAGTTATCTTTGCCACAGGTGCAAAGGTCTCCACATAGTCAATCCCATAGGTCTGGGTGTACCCCTTGGCTACTAATCTCGCCTTTTACTTCTCAACAGACCCGTCTGCCTTGTGTTTGATTGTGAACACCCATCTGCAACCCATAGGTTTCTTGCCTCTTGGCAGGTCAACAAGCTCCCATGTCCCATACTTGTCCAGAGCTCTCATTTCCTCTATCATAGCAGCCTTCCATCTTGGTTGAGCCAGCCCTTCTGCCACTGAAGAGGGTATAGGAATAGTGGAAAGGGAAGTGATAAAGGCTTTATTGGAGGGGGACAAGGCATCATAGGAGACAACGTGGCTCAGAGGATGCTGAGTGCAGCTTCTGACTCATTTTCTTAGAGCAATGAGAAGATCAGAAGCATCAGTAGAAGGAGAAATGACAGGCATAGAAAGAGGTGGAGGATTACCTGGATCCAAGGTAGGAACCACTGGTACTGGATCGGCTGTGGCTTTCTCGCTTCTGCTATAGACTTTCAGCTCCTTCTAAGCTCCAGGAGCACTATCAATCACATTAGTAGTATGAGTAGGTGGAAACCTTTCAAACTCCAGAGGAGGAGATAGAGATATAGCAGGAAGAGGAACAATACACTTCTCTTCATGACTACTCTCCCCCTGAAGAGAGGTGGGAGAGAAAAAAGAAAGCTCCTCACGGAAGGTGACATCCATACACACAAACTTCTTTCCAGAGGAAAGATGGTAACACTTGTACCCTTTATGGGTAGAAGAATAACCGAGAAAGGCGCACTTGAGCACTTTGGGATCGAGTTTGGTGTGATGGGGACCCAGGATATGTACATAGCATACACACCCAAAGAGGCGAGGAGGAATAGTGAATAAAGAAGAGCCAGGAGCAAGGACCTGAATAGGAGATTGGAAATTGAGCACTCGAGAAGGCATTCTGTTAGTCAAGTAGGCAGCCGTCAACACAGCATTCGACTAATAAGATTTGGGGACATGAGAGCCAATCAAGAGAGATCGAGCTATCTCAGTCAAGTGTCTCATTTTCCTTTCAGCTACACTATTCTGTTGAGGGGTGTAGCTGCAGGAATTTTGGTGACAAATCCCATGGTCAATGAGGTAGTGTTGAAGACCCCCAAACATATATTCCCCACCCTGGTCAGTACGAAGAACCTTGATGGAGACACCATACTGGGTCTGGATCATCTTATGAAAACCCTGAAAGATGGAATGAACCTCATCTTTGGTTTTCATGAGATAGACCCATGTACACCTAGTATGATCATCAACAAAAGAAACAAAATAGCGGAAGCCAAAGATAGAAGTAGTGAGGGAAGGGCCCCATACATCAAAATGCACAATGTCAAAATAAGTAGAACTTCTATTACCTCTGGAGGGATAATTCGATCTACAATACTTGGAGAGCTCACAAGTCTCACAGTGTAAAGCCGAAAGAGGAACAAAAACAAACAAACTAGGAAATAAAAGTTTTAGGTACTGAAAAGAAACGTGCCCCAGACGGGCATGCCAGTGTAAAATAACATCTATCCTACTACTACTACTAGCAGAAGACTGTAGTGCTGTGGGCTCAGGAAGGCGTTCATCCAGAAGGTAGAGGCCATGTGCTTCATGTCCAATGCCAATCGTCCTCCTCGTCTCGAGGTCCTGAAAGACACAAGTAGGGGAAAAAGTGACACTACAGTTTAAGGATTTAGTCAAAGCACTAACAAAAAGTAGGTTAGAAGTAAATCGAGGAACATGCAAAACATAGGAAAGAGGTAGTTTAGGAGAGGGAAGGATGCTCCCTTTCCCAGACACAGAGGATAAGGTGCCATCAGCTGTCTTCACCTTATCACGGCCAGAACAGATAATATAACTGGAAAATAAGGAAGACATGCCCGTCATGTGTTCTGAAGCCCCAGAATCAATGATCCAAGTGGGACTCGACGATGGAAGAGACACATGATGAGCAGGTCTAGGGTTACCTGACTGGGCAAAGGAGGTGGACGATGTGGTAGAAGGACCATCAAGCTGCTGAAGCAATTGTCGAAGGCCTGCAAGCTCTGTGGCTGAGATACCACCAGGAGGAGCTAAAGTCGGAGATTGTCCAGAAGGAGCTAAAAACAGAGTATCCACACTGGCAATATGAGCTCTGGCTGGCTAGGGCGACCATGTAACTTCCAACACTTGGCACGCTCATGCCCCAACTTGCCGCAGAAATCACACTTGGGCCTCTCTCTAATCAAAGACTTCCCAAAAGAAGGTCCTGTAGGAGCATAAGATGGAGCTGAGATAGTCTGAGAAGATGGACCCCTCGAAGGCTGCTATAACTGCTGAGGCTGATTGGCACCGGCGGTAACTAGTAGGGGCAGAAAACCTCCTACAGCCCTCAAATCTTAATGAAACCCTTCGAGTAGGGTATTCACATGTCGGTCAGGTTGGGGGGGGGACTAGATCGAAGCAACAAGTCCCCCTAAAAAGGTCATTTAGGTCCCGGAAAACCGACTAGTTTACAAACTGGTTTTTCCGAAAAAACACAGAAAAAGACCAGAAAAAGCCCCAAATGGATCCAAAAAATTCCTAAAAATGCTAGAAAAACAGAAAAAAAAACTCTACCAAGTGGTAAGGTTTTCAGCCGACCTCGATTTCCATGTCCATATAGCTGATGACGTCAGCCATACGGTCAGATGACGTCGGCAGACGTCCGATTGCCCCTGGTTTGTCTCCAAATGTGCTCTGGCAAGCCTCAGCGGTGGATGGCTCTGATACCAAGTTGTATGTGAGGAATTAGGGTTAGGGTTAGGTTTGGAGAAGAGAGAGTAGAGAATAGAGAAGAGAGAGAGAAAGGATGTCTATTGTGCTTAGGTCACAATGACTCTATAAATCTTATTTATGTCAGTCCCAAATACAAAAGACAATTATACCCCTCAAGGGGGTATTTACAGAACTACCCCCGATACATATAAAATTCGTATTCTTACGTATATGATAACATGCGCATACATTTATATATGTTAGGTTATTTT
This sequence comes from Euptelea pleiosperma, assembly GCA_035048495.1. Lineage (NCBI taxonomy): Eukaryota > Viridiplantae > Streptophyta > Magnoliopsida > Ranunculales > Eupteleaceae > Euptelea > Euptelea pleiosperma. Next base: position 17,698,500 of record CM068543.1, read on the forward strand.
GATATCTGTATGATATTTTAAGCACCTTGTCATCATATTTTTTTGTCAATTAAACAGGAACTCCCAGCTGCCTTTGTGTCGTTCAAGTCTCGGTATGGTGCTTCAGTTGCTTTCCACATCCAACAATTAATCAATCCCCTCAAGTGGGTCACCGAGCAAGCTCCTGAGCCTCATGATATTTATTGGCCTTTTTTCTCTGCGTCGTTCATCCAGAGATGGATTTCTAGGCTGGTGGTTATTGTTGCATCAATTGTCCTTACGCTTCTATTCCTTATTCCCGTTGCATTTGTGCAAGGTCTTACTCATCTGAATCAGTTGGTGATTTATCTGCCTTCTCTGAAAGGCATACTAAGCATGTAAGTTGTTACTTTCAAATCTTTAATTCTGTATTCTTAAGATGATTTTTTTTTTCTTTAATTCTAAATTAAAATGATGGAACTTACAATGCAATTCTCAATCTAGCTTTATCTCACGTGACTCTTCATTTTTTTCTCCCCGACTTGCTGTAGCTAGTTCGCTGTGTTTTTATTTATGACTATGGTATGGCAGTATGTTTAAGTGCTGCAGATAAACAATTTTGTGTTTTGGCTCATTAATATTTTTGTCCTTTCTTGGTGGTTTATTGAAAAGATTGAGATTCAGTTCCCACAGATGTCGCTTAAATTTTGTTTCAGTCAGTGAAAATCGATAGCATTGTGGTCATTCTACTTATGTTGAAGATGTGCTCTCATTTTTACTTGATGTGCTCGAGGTACTTTTGAGTCCATTGAGGTTCTGAAGGATAGAAGGGACTTACTTTCAACTCTTTATTGTCACGACTAACCATTAGAATATGGATTCTACTTCTATCCCGGCTTACACTCCAAATAAAAAACAATGGTGCCTTTGGATACTTGCTTGCTACTACGTGAAAGTAAAACTGTAAAGCAAATACCTGAAATTCATTTGAATTTTATTATCTTCATCTTGTCCTCCTCCTCCAAATCCCTTAAACTTGGAAAGCCGTGATGACCAAATAAATAAATAACTTGGAATCCCATTCTCTCTCTCTCTCTCTCTATCATTGATGATAAAGTTGCAACCTGAGGTACAAGAGGGGAGAAAAAAGAATAAAAAGAAAGAGAGTAAGGCTCTGTATGGTTGCTGTGATAAGCTTCTACAAATGATTTTTGCATATAAATGTCATAAAACTTTTTCTGTATCAACACTTTCTAACATACAAATCCTTTTCTGTAAAACTTTTTGTTGATCACCATACAGAGCCTAATGGGAAAACAAAATAGTTAATTGGCAACTCTACACCATATTACAATCCCACCCCTACAGACCACCTTAGCAGGAAAGTCTGCCTTGTTGCTTGCGAACCTCAGATAAGGGAGAACAAGATTCCTATGTAACGATAGCTCCTGAATCTTTCAAATGATATAATTAAGTCTCAAGGACGTTTAGGCTTACTCGATGCCCACCTAATGGCAGTCCTAGAATCACTCTTAACAACTATGATCATTAAATTCAACCACAATGAGGTTCTTAAGCCAAGAGAGAGAGCTAGCGCTTCAACCATGTCTGAGTCACATACTCCTAGCAGATGTGAGTAAACTTGAACAATATTCGCATCTTTATCTGGAATCTGTCCCCCATCCTCAAAGGCCCAGCTTTACCATAGAACACCTGCAAAATTAAGCTTGATTACATTCTCAACAGGGGGTTTCCAATAGCAACCACTTCCTGGGAAGACCAAGCTGTCACATGTCAAATCCTTAAGATGTCACTACAAGATACCACTCTATACTCCTTAAAATTACGGACTCAATGGGTGACCCTCATCTTGATTCTTTCAGCGATGCATAGGGTATTTGAGGATATATTATTAAGATCCTCCTTCCTATATCTCTCCTCCCAAATACCCCACAACTATGCCAGAAGAGGCTTTGTTCTTACATATCATGCACATGTGGGGGTGAAAGGGGTTTGTTCTTCCCTTTTTTTTTGGATTATATCACTTGTGTTGAATTTTGGAGAGCCGTTGTCCACAGGAATGCTTTGATCTTTGAGAGAGTAATATGTTTCCAAATTTTCATAACAGGGAAAGACTCGAAATAAAAGAAGCAAGCACTTTGAAGAATGAGTTGGAAGAAGAAGACTTCATTTAGGGAATTGAAGAGTGAAATTGATTACTCCATTTGGGCGTCCCTAATACCTCCATTTAACACCAAATGCTACTATCCAAGATGGAATCAAGAAAGTTTTCAATCTACATGATCATAGGCCTTCTCCAAATCAAGTGTTCACACCACACCTTTTACTCCCACTTTCCTTCTTTTCTCCCATTTTCTTCCAAAAAGTTTTTGCCTTTCCTTCACAAAAGCTCCATGAGTAAATGACACCACAAAGTCCAAAGCCTGCCTCGTTCTATTGGAAACGATTTTAAAGATAATTTTTTTTTATAATTGTAATAATTTTTTGAATATTATTCAATAGTCTTGTAGGCAGACTGGAGCTTTTGCCTCTTCAATGATATCCTTGATTCCTTATGTGAGGGAAGCATAAATTTTCCCGGACTTACCGTCATCAGATAAAAGATTGCTGACAGTCATTGAAGGATAAAAGTAGCATGAGGGAGGCTGGTTTTGGGAGAATCACCAGTCCATTTGAAAATAGACAGCATTTTTACCTCATCCACATACACTGTAAAAATATTATATGAAATTTTGTTATCCAATAGAAGCATGGGAATAAGAACTGCCCATGTGGAAAAAAATTTGACTGGTTTGTCCGTGGAAGGGATGTTGTTTTGTCTTCTGAAATGGTGAATGGGATAGGTTGTGGTACTGTCTTCATTATAGAGTTTTTTTTATGTATTTTGGGAGCCACGGGATGTTAATAGGTTGAAATTGTGACATTTCAATGTGCGTGCTAGTTCTTGTTTTTCAGGAAGTAAATCAAGTTACCTGTAAAATACTAAACCATGTGATTCATCAATATGCAGAGCATTTTTCAATCAAGTACTTACAGGATATGTTCCCAGTCTCATTCTTCAGTTGTTTTTATTCACTGTGCCTCCCGTCATGAAGATCTTTTCCTCCATGCAAGGATATATCTCCCATAGTGAGATAGAAAAAAGTGCTTGCAATAAAGTACTTTGGTTTACTATATGGAACATTTTCTTTGCAAATGTACTATTTGGATCAGCTTTGTATCAAGTTGATATTTTACTTGAACCCAAGAAAATTCCGGCGAAGCTTGCTGTAGCTGTTCCGGCACAGGTGAGAACATATTTGTGTCATTCTTTCTGTTTTGGTAATTTATTAGTACACTGAGTTCTTTTCCTTTATCAGGAAGAAGATATCTGGATTGCACAAGTGTGTTATAATGATTGTAATCCATGCAGTTTAAACTATCAGTATATAAAGCTCTCCTCCCTTTCCTAATGTCCATGATTACTTTTTGAGGTTGTAGCATGAAAATTCTATTTCTCGAGAAAGCTACCAGGAAAAAAGTTCATTCCTAGTTGTCACGCCCTGAATTTCATACACCAGATTATTTGTATTTGTACATGAATCTGGAGGCGTGAACTGGGAACAAATCCCAATACATCATGAAATCTGGGAGTCTCTCATTAATGTCAAATTAATGCAAAGCCAAATCACAAGTATAAATGAAATGATTAAAAACTAACTAATGAATCCAATAAAATAATACCTATGTTTAAAACATCAACCCATAAAATGAATTATCTCAAATAACCGAAATAATTACAAATCGTGAACCTTCCATAAGGCCACTGATAAAACCAACTAACTAACGAAAACAAACTAAATACTACTACCCGGCCAATCTAAATCCTCACCAAATCTATTAGCCACTTCCTACAATAAAAAAAAGACACGATATACACAAGGGTGAGTACAACGTACTTTGCAAGCTAGCCACACATTAACCACGTGAACGTACCAAAGTGTGGTGTACAAGTTAATAGTTGGATTGGTGAATTAGGGTTAGGTTTAGGTTTCAAGGTAGAGAAGATAGAGAAGAGAAGAGAAATGATGTAATTTGCTTAGGTCACATGACTCCACCAAAATATATTATATATGGAGAACATTGCAAAAGACAAATATACCACTCAAAGGGGGTATTTATATAACTACCCCTAATACATGGAATGCGTAGAAATACGTATATGATAACACTCCCCTCAAGTTGGTGCATAGATATCTCTCATGCCCAACTTGCATAGACACTTGTGGAGTTGCCAACTGGGAACTCCCTTAGTGAAGACATCAGCAACTTGTTCATCAGTCTTCAGAAAAGGGGTACACACTTCCCCAGATACAATCTTCTCCCTAATGAAGTGGCGGTCCACCTCAATGTGCTTGGCTCGATCATGATGAACTGGATTGTGAGCAACGTTGATGGCGGCCTTGTTGTCACAGTACAAGCTCACAGACCCTGAGACCAGAAAACCAAGTTCAGCAACCAGCATCTTTAACTAAAGCATCTCACACAAGCCATGGGCCATTGCCCTGAATTCTGCCTCTACACTAGATCCGGAAACAACGGGTTGCTTCTTGTTTTTCCAAGTAATCAGATTGCTTCCAACAAAGGTGCAATACCCTGAAGTAGATCTCCTGTCATCTTTGGCACCTGCCCATTCTGCATCGGTGTACGCCTCTACCAGTGGCCGACTTGAGGTACCTCAATATCTTGTGAGTTGCTTCTAAATGAATGTCTCTAGGTGAATGCATGTACTGACTGATAACACTCACTGCATAGGCAATGTATGGTCTAGTCAGGGAAAGATAGATCAATCTCCCAACTAGTCTTTGGAAGCTCCTTACATCTTGTAGTAGCTCACCACTAGCATCTGCTAATTGGTGATTCTGCTTTATAGGAGTTTCCACTGGCTTGGCTCCCAACTTGCCCGAATCCCTTAACAAATTTAAGACATACTTCGTTTAAAACTCCCCAGCTAGATCCTTGGTTTCAAACTCCCCAGTTAACTGACGCTTTAGCTTGGCTACCTCTTCTACATCATTCCTTGTAAGAATGATGTCATCAACATAGACGATGAGGGCAGTGGTGTTCTTCCCTTGGTGCTTCACTAATAGGGTGTGATAGGCTTGACTTTGAGTGTAACCCAACTTCTTCACTGCTAGGATGAATCTCTCGAACCATGCTCTCAGAGATTGCTTAAACCCATGGAGGGATTTCTTCAATCGACGCACCTTGCTACTGTCTCCTAGTAGTATGAATCCAGGAGGAGGCACCATGTATACTTCTTCATGTAGGTCACCATGAAGAAATGCATTCTTCACATCCAGCTGATGCAAAGGCCATGCTTAGTTTGCTGCCAAGGACAACACCCTGATGGAGTTCATCTTTGCCACATGCGCAAAGGGTCTCCACATAGTCAATCCTATAGGTTTGAGTATGCCCCTTGGCTACTAATCTTGCCTTGTACTTCTCAACTGACCCATTTGCATTGTACTTGACTGTGAACACCCATCTGCAACCAACAGGCTTCTTGCATCTTGGCAAGTCAACGAGCTCCCATGTTCTATTTTGTCTAGGGCTTTCATTTCTTCTACCATAACGGCTTTCCATCTAGGTTGTGCCAACCCTTGTGCCATAGAAGAAGGAATAGGAATAGTGGAAACAGATGTGACAAAAGCTTTGTAAGGGAGACAAGGCATCATAGGAGACAAAGTTGCTCAAAGGATGTTAAGTACAACTCCTGGTGCCTTCTCTTAAAGCAACAGGAAGATCAGAAGCATCAGTAGAAGAAGAAATGACAGGTATAGAGAGAGAGGAAGGATTACCTGGATCCAAGGATGGTATTGTTGTTATTTAGGTTGTGATCAGTATAGAAAAGATTAGAGAGAAGAAGAGAAATATTAATGGAGGCAGAAGAAGGTGAAGGTAGAGAAGAAGAGGTGTTGGGAAGAGTAGAGAATGAATCTCTCACACAATATATATATATATATATATATATATATATGATGTGTATAAACCCTACAAAAGAGTAACACTATTCATGCGGCACTATTCACGTGAATAGTGAAAACCCAAAAAGAACACCACGTGGAGAGCGCAGCCCACTTGAGACACCCACGTGGGTGTATTACATAAACTCCAACACTCCCCCTCAAGCTGGTGCGAAGATATCTTTCATGCCCGGCTTGCCAATCAAGGTATGAAGAATAGACTTGTTTACCCCCTTTGTGAGTATGTGGGCAACCTGTTCCTGTGTTCTCACATATGGAGTACAAATCAATCCTTGTTGAAGTTTTTCTTTGATGAAGTGACGATCAACTTCAATATGTTTGGTCCTATCATGCTGGATTGGTTTGTGAGCAATGCTGATGGCGGCCTTGTTGTCGCAGTAAAGGATCATCAGCTCTGTCACCTGGAGTCCCAGTTCCTCAAGCATGGTCCTGAACCAAAGGAGTTCACACACACCATGTGCCATAAAGCGAAACTTTGCCTTTGCACTGGATCGAGCTGCAACCGGCCGCTTCTTGCTTTGCCAAGAGACAAGGTTTCCTCCAACAAGGGTACAATATCTTGATGTAGACCGACGATCATTAACTAAACCCGCCCAATCTGCATCAGTATATGCTTCCACTTTAAAGTGTCCGTGTCACCCGAATAGTATGCCACGACCTGGAGAGCCCTTGAGGTACTGAAGAACTTGGTGAGCTGCCTCAAGATGTGATGACCGTGGTGCATGCATAAACTGATAGATAACACTAACAGCATAAGCAATATCCGGACGGGTATGTGCCAAGTAGATCAGCCTGCCAACTAATCGCTGAAACATAGCGACATCCTCAAAGGGTGTCACCCTTCTCAGAATTCAGCCGATGGTTCTGATCAATTGGAGTCTCTGCTGGTTAATCTCCCAAATACCCAGTCTCATCCAGAAGGTCCAATACATACTTCCGTTGAGAGATGAAGATGCCCTTCTGAGATCGAGCATCTTCAATTCCCAGGAAGTATTTCAGTGGCCCCAGATCCTTTGTCTCAAACTCCGAGGACAAGGTCTTCACCTGCTTTATCTCCTTAGGATCATTTCCAGCCTGACTCTGCTTGTAGCCCACTCATCTGATCGCACTGCTAAATTGCTCAAACCATGCCCTTGGGGGACTACTTTAGCCCATACAGGGCTTTCCTTAACTTGCACACCTTGTCGTCATTTCCAGCAAGTGTCAAACCAGGTGGTAGTTTCATGTACACCTCTTCTGTCAGATCTCCATGCAGAAAGGCATTCTTCACATCTAGATAATGCAATGGCCAGGACAGGTTGGCATCTAAGGATAGAAGAACTATGTCTGAGTTCATCTTGGCCACAGGTGCAAAAGTCTCCTGATAGTCTATCTCATATGTCTGAGTGAATCCCTTGGCTATGAGCCGTGCCTTGTATCGTTCGACTGATCCGTCAGCTTTATGCTTCACTATAAAAACCCATTTGCACCCCAGAGATTTCTTTCCTCTGGGTAGTTGAACAAGTTCCCATGTTTTGTTCTTTTCAAGAGCATGCATTTCATCCATCATAGCTTCTTTTCTTTGGGTGACTAAGTGCGTCTGCAACACTGAAAGGCAAAGAAATAGAGGGGCAATACTGACAAATTTCTGATATGACGGAGACATAGACTGATACGAGACAAAATGTGAGATATGGTGTTCCGTACAAGTACGTACACCCTTCCGAAGTGCAATAGGGAGGTCAATCTTAGTGCTCATATGATCATCAGAAGTAGGAGATGCATGTGGCTCAAGAATAGAAATAGGAATTGAGGCAGGGACAGAAGCAATACCTGGAACTGGATCCGAAGGGAGACTTGGAGATGTCGATGCAGAGACAACGGCTTGTCCTTTCTTCTTGGTTCTGACATATACACGCACATCAGTTGTAGTAGTGAAAGTGTCCTTGTCATTAGACTAGGCAGAGGACTGGGGACACTCTTCTGCAACATCATGCTCCCCCTAAAGAGAGGTTCACTAAAGAAGGGAATGGACTCAGCGAAGGTGACATCCATAGAGATGAAGCGACGACAGGTAGTAGGGTGATAACATTTGTACCATTTTTTTATTAGAGGGGTACCCCAAGAAGATGCACTTCAAGGCCTGCAGATCTAACTTGTCCCTCGAAGAACGATGAATATGGACATAACAAACACACCCAAAGACCTTTGGAGGAACAAAGAAAGTCAAGCGGTCAGGAACAATGAGAGATATGAAAGTAGGTATTTTTCCGCGTCGTTGGTTACGAAAACCCTAGAATCAACACATTTGTAATTTATCCGAGATTTCCTGCAAAATTTAGACTTCTTGTATAGGGATTCGTGTCGGATGTCGATCCGCACTCGGGATTAGTTCACGTGACTCAAGGACATAAAATAACAGATTTTTTTTTTTTTTTTGGTTTCTTTTATCAGAAATTGATGCTGTGAATGATGGTGGGGTGAGAGTGATGAGATATTGAGATTTTTAAAACATGCTTTGATTGGATCTAGAGAGAGAAAATGCTGTAAACATCAAGAGTAAGAAGAACTCAGATAAAGTAAAGCACGAATGGGAAACTATTGCAACAAAAAAATAATAAAAAAGAAACTACATTTTATTCAAGGTAATGAAAATCCTTACAATCAGTTCTCAAATTAACTCAGTTTAGAAAATGATAACTAGAGTGAGAAACAAAGAAAAGAAGAGAGAGAGATTGTAGAGAGATAAAGTGAAGAACTTCACCTTTGAGACTTACCCATGCTCGGCCATGAGATGGGGAATGATTTAGCCTGATGGTGGGAGGCGCTTGGACCATGGAGATGCAGCAACGGTGCTTCGTGGGGAGCACGATGATGGAGATCTGCCCGGAGCATGAGAGGGGAAGAAGACAAAAATGGAAGGATTGAAATAGTAGGGAGCTTACAGTAAAAAGGAGGTTTTAAGTGGTGGTAGTTGAATTTGAGGAATTAGGGTTAGGGTTAGGTTTGGAGAAGAGAGAATAGAGAGTAGAGAAGAAAGAGAAAAAGGATGTCTATTGTGATTACTTCACAATGACCCCATAAATCTTATTTATAGAAAGGGTCTCATAAAAAAAGACAAGTATACCCCTCATAAGAGGTATTTACAGAATTACCCCTATACATGAAAAATACATATTTCTACGTATCTGATAACACTCCCCCTCAAGTTGGCGCATAAATATCTTTCATGCCCAACTTGCATAAACACCTATGAAGTTGCCAACTGGGAACTCCTTCGGTGAAGACATCTGCTACTTGCTCATCTGTCTTCACAAAGGGGTACAAACCTCCCCAGATACAATCTTCTCTCGAATGAAGTGGCGATCCACTTCAATGTGCTTGGCCCGATCATGTTGCACCGGATTGTGAGCAATGCTGATAGCCGCTTTGTTGTCACAGTACAAGCTCATGGGTCCCAAGACTGGAAAGCCAAGTTCAGCCACCAACATCTTCAGCCAGAGTATCTCACACAAACCATGGGCCATTGCCCTAAATTCTGCCTCTGCACTGGATCTGGCAACTACTGGTTGCTTCTTAGTCCTCCAGGTAACCAGATTGCCTCCCACAAAGGTGCAATAGCCTGAGGTAGATCTCCTGTCATCCTTGGCACCAGCCCAGTTTGCATCAGTATATGACTCTACTCTCATGTGGCCATTCTTCTGAAAAATGAGGCCTCGGCCAGGGGCAGACTTGAGGTATCTCAATATCCTGTGAGCTGCCTCTAAGTGAATTTCCCTAGGAGAATGCATGTACTGACTGATAACACTGACTGCATAGGCAATGTCTGGACGAGTCAAGGAGAGGTAGATCAACCTTCCAACCAATCTCTGAAAGCTCCCCACATCCTGTAAAGGTATACTACTCGAGTCGGCCAGCTGGTGATTCTGCTCCATAGGTGTTTCCACTGGCTTAGCTCCCAGTTTGCCAGAGTCCTTCAATAGATCTAGGACATGCTTCCTTTGTGAGATGAAGATCCCTTGGCTGGATCTTGCAACTTCTATGCCAAGAAAGTACTTGAGAAGTCCCAGATCTTTGGTCTCAAACTCGCTTGCGAGATGATCCTTTAGCTTGATCACCTCCTCTACATCATTCCCTGTCAGAATGATATCGTCAACATACACGATGAGGGCCGTAGTGCTCTTCCCTAGGTGCTTCACAAATAGGGTGTGATCGGCTTGGCTTTGAGTATATCCCAGCTTCTTCACTGCTAGAGTGAACCTCTCAAACCAAGCTCTGGGGGATTGCTTAAGCCCATAGAGGGCTTTCCTCAGACGACACACCTTGCTGCTGTCCCCTGGGGAGGTGAACCCTGGAGGAGGTACCATATAGACCTCTTCATGCAGATCACCATGAAAGAACGCATTCTTCACATCCGGCTGATGCAAAGGCCATGCTTGGTTTGCTGCTACGGACAACAAAACCCTGATGGAGTTCATCTTTGCCACAGGTGCAAAGGTCTCCACATAGTCAATCCCGTAGGTCTGAGTGTACCCTTTGGCAACCAGTCTAGCCTTGTACTTCTCTACTGACCCATCGGCCTTGTACTTCACTGTGAACACCCATCTGCATCCAACCGACTTCTTGCCTCTTGGCAAGTCAACAAGCTCCCAAGTTTTGTTCTTATCTAGCGCCTTCATTTCTTCTACCATAGTAGCTTTCCATCTAGGGTGTGCTAACCCTTCTGCCACGGAAGAGGGAGTGGGAATGGTGGAAACTGATGAGATAAAAGCTCTGTATGAAGGTGACAAGGCATCGTAGGAAACGAAGTTGCTTAAAGGATGTTGAGTACAACTTCTGATGCCTTTTCTAATAGCAATAGGAAGATCAGAATCATCAGTAGACAAGGGAATGACAGGTATAGGGAGAGATGGAGGATTACCTAAATCCGAGGAAGGAACCACTGGTCCTGGATCAGCTGTGACTGTCGCTCTTCTGCTATAGACTTTGAGCTCCTTCTGAGCTCCAGGAGCACTATCCATCACAGTAGTAGTATGAGTGGGTGAAGGCCGCTCAAACTCTAGAGGAGATAGGGAAATAGCAGGAAGAGGAACATTCCACCTCTCTTCATTACTACTCTCCCCCTGAAGAGAGGTGGGAGAGAAAAAAGAAAGCTCCTCACAGAAGGTGACATCCATGCATACAAACTTCTTCCCAAAGGATGGATGGTAACACTTGTACCCTTTATGGGTAGAGGAGTAACCAAGAAAGACGCACTTGAGTGCTTTGGGATCTAGTTTGGTGTGATGAGGACCAAGGATATGTACATAACATACACACCCAAAGATGCGAGGAGGAACAGAGAAAAGAGGAGAATCAGGCGAAAGAACCTGAAGAGGAGATTTAAAATTGAGAACACGAGAGGGTATTCAGTTACTCAAGTAGGCAGCCGTCAACACTGCATCTGACCAATAGGTCTTGGGGACATGAGAGCCAATCAAAAGAGATCTAGCTATCTCAGTCAAATGTCGCATTTTTCTCTCAGCTACACCATTCTGTTAAGCAGTGTAGCTACAAAAATTTTGATGACAAATCCCATGGTCAAGAAGGTAGTGTTGAAGGCCCCCAAACATATATTCTCCACCCTGGTCAGTACGAAGAACCTTGATGGAGATACCATATTGGGTTTGGATCATCTTATGAAAACCCTGAAAGATGGAATGAGCTTCATCATTGGTTTTCATAAGATAAACCCATGTACACCTAGTATGATCATCAACAAAGGAAATGAAGTAGCGGAAGCCAAAGATAGAAATAGTTGGGGAAGGTCCCCATACATCAGAATACACAATGTCAAAACAAGTAGAACTTCTATTACCTCTGGATGGATAAGTGGATCTACAATGTTTGGAGAGCTCACATGTCTCACAGTGTAAAGCAGAAAAAGAAACAGAAGTAAACAAACTAGGAAATAAAAGTTTCAAATACTGAAAAGAGACATGCCCCAGACGAGCATGCCAGTTCAAAACAACATGTATCCTACTACTACTACTACTCGCAGAAGACTGTAGTGCTGTGGGCTCAGGAAGGTGTCCATCCAGAAGGTAGAGGCCATTAGCTTCATGTCCAGTGCCAATCGTCCTCCTCATCTCTAGGTCCTGAAAAACACAAGAAGTAGGGGAAAAAGTGACACTGCAGTTTAGAGATTTAGTCAAAGCACTAACAGAAAGTAGGTTAGAAGTAAATCTGGGAACATGCAAAACAGATGAAAGAAGCAATTGGGGAGAGGGAAGGATATTCCCTTTCCCAGACACAGAAGATAAGGTGCCATCAGCTGTCTTCACCTTATCACGGCCAGAACATATAGTATAACTGGAAAATAAGGAAGACATGCCCGTCATGTGCTCTGAAGCCCCAGAATCAATGATCCAAATGGGACTGGATGATGGAAGAGACACATGATGAGCAGGTCTAGGGTTACCTGACTGGGCAAAGGAGGTGGACGATGTGGCAGAAGGACCATCCAGCTGCTGAAGCAATCGTCGAAGGCCTGCAAGCTCTGTGGCTGAGATACCACCAGTCGGAGAGAGAGTCAGAGACTGTCCAGGAGGAGCTGGACCCGAAGTATCCACACTGGCAGTATGAGCACCAGAAGACCCTGGCTGGCTAGGGCGACCATGTAACTTCCAACATTTGGCACGCACATGCCCTAACTTGCCACAGAAATCGCACTTGGGCCTATCTCGAGTCAAGGACTTCCCAGAAGAAGGTCCGGTAGGAGCATAGGATGGAGCTGAGACAGGAGTCTGATAAGATGAGCCTCTCTGAGGCTGTTGTGACTGATGAGGCTGATAAGCAGGAGAGGCAGCTAGCACTGATCTCTCTGGAAGGAGATGCTTACTCTGAAGAGAGATCCGCCTACTCTCTTCACTCTGAAGATAGGCGTACACCTCACTAAGAGAGGGAAGATCCACCCTGCTACTCAAGATCTGAACACGAGCCAGCTCATAAGAAGGGTTGAGGCCAGCAAGAAAATCAAAGATCCGGCCCTTCTCTATATATCGACGAAAGGGGGCAATCTCTGTGGGGTTGAGAGGCTGATAGGAGTAATAATGATCAAGCTCCTGCCACAAGGTACGAAGAGCAGTATAGTATTGAGAAAGAGACTTCTCCCCTTGCCAGAAGTGGGAGATAGTCTGTCTCAGCTGAAATGCTCGTCCGTCGTTCCGCTGTTGCGAATAGGTCTTCTCAGTAATCTCCCAAATCTCTTGCGCTGTGCGCATGAATAAGAAACTCTCACTGATCTCAGGCTCCATAGAGTTGAGGAGCCATGACATGACAGTGAGATCATCTGTCTGCCACTGTCGATAAGAGGGATCAGATCTGGGAGGTTCAACCATATCTCCTGTAGTGTGGCCAAGTTTCCCACGGCCCCCAATGAACAACCGTGCAGCCTGAGCCCAGCGTAAGTAGTTCTTGCCATCTAACTTCACTGAGGTGATCTGCAAACTCGGGTTCTCATAGGCTAAGTATTGCACTATAGGGCCTCCAACTCCACTGGAGGGAACTTCTGTGCTCACGTCTGACCTGGATGGAGAAGCCAAAGGAGGTGGAGGAACCACGGGAGGTGGTGAAGGATCTGTCATGAGGAACTAGCCAAAAAAAAGAACACTAACACCACCCGAAGTTCAATAGATGGCCAGAAAGGGCATAAACAACCACACCAAAGGACATAAACCCATCTGATGAAGCCTCAAAGAACAAACAGACCAAGGATATCCCCCAAAGAACCCTAATATCAAAAAAGAAGGTAATCCAAAGGGAAATAATACCCGTGAGTGGTGTTGGTGATCAAACAACACCAAAAAAGACCTCAAATAAGCATCATAGAAGGACTAATGGCAGCAAATAGGACCTTATGGATGATCAAGAACATCCTAGAGCCACTAGAAAACCTTAAGGCAAGATCTGAGATCGAAAGAGGGAGGATTGAGGTCTAGCCGAAAGCCTAAAAAGGCTAAAAAAGTTACCGGCAGTAAGTAGTAGGGGGAAAAAACCTCCTACAGCCCTCGAATGGTGATGAAACCCTTCGAATAGGGTATGCACATGTTCGTTAGGTTGGGGGGGACTAGATCGACGCAAGAAATCCCCCTAAAAAAGGCATTTAGGTCCCCAAAAATCGACTGGTTCACAAACTGATGTTTTCGAAAAAACTCAAGAGAATGATCAGAAACTACCCCAAATGGATCCAAAAAATTCCAAAAAAATAGTAGAAAAACAGGGGAAAAAATCCTCTATCAAGTGGTGAGGTTTTCAGCCAACCTCGATTTTCGTGTTCATATGGCTGATGACGTCAGCTGTACGGTCAGATGACGTCAGCAGACGTCAAATTGTCCCTGGTTTGTCCCCAAGTGTGCTCCGGCAAGCCTCGGCGGCGGATGGCTCTGATACCAAGTTGAATTTGAGGAATTAGGGTTAGGGTTAGGTTTGGAGAAGAGAGAATAGAGAGTAGAGAAGAAAGAGAAAAAGGATGTCTATTGTGATTACTTCACAATGACCCCATAAATCTTATTTATAGAAAGGGTCTCATAAAAAAAGACAAGTATACCCCTCATAAGAGGTATTTACAGAATTACCCCTATACATGAAAAATACGTATTTCTACGTATCTGATAACAGTGGTTGCAGGCTAGCCCGGCTAGAGAAGGAGATGACGACGTGATTGATCAATACGGCATCTCACTCGAAGATTGCATAGAGTTTTTGTTGTTCCCCCAGCAATGGAGTTGGCTTCGGTAGTGGAGAAAGAAGATGCAAGCCACGGTTTTATTGGCTAGACAGGCAGCACGTGGAAGATGATTCACGGCCTAGCTGTGGGTGGTAGTGCGTGAAGGGTGCTCACCTGATTGGGGAAGGGGTTGCTGCTGGTATTGGCGAAGAAAGACAACAGCAAGGAGATCGCCTGTTGGCAATCGTCCCAAGCTTGGAGCCGAAGAAGAAGCTGTTGCAGGTATGGGGCTATGCAGCACCTCCTGCAAAGAAGAGCTGAACGTTGTGTTCTTGGGATGGCGTAGAGGTGATCGTCCACGTGAAGAGCCGCTGCTTGTGATCAAGCCATCGAGAGGAAGATTAGGTAGTGACGGCTGGGAGGGAGTTGAAGAGAAAGAGGCGGTTTTTGGTAAGGGGAGAACGTCTTGGGGTTAACAACGGTGGTGGCTGTTTAGAAGAACACCCACCGTCTATCACGAGGAAGGTGGTGGTTGGTGCTGTAAAAAGGCAACAGGCGGAGCAAGGGAGGGCAGTGGCTGAGGTGATGGCGTGAAGGAGGAGTAGAGCAGGTTCGTGCGAGGTGCTCGCAGCTGTTGCCGGCCGGAGTTGCAAGCTGCGACTCCGGTGGTTCCGTGAAGAAGATGGTGAAGAATATCAAGGAGAAGAAGAGAAATGGGGGCCAAAGAAGGGGGGAATGATGAGAAGGGGGTTTTGGGGAAGGATTGAAGGGATTAGAGGGGGATTAGGGTTCCAAAGAACCCTTCTCCTTCCCCTTTTAAAGCTCCCTAGTTTCCATTAATGGAAATTATGGAGTTTTTGAAATAAATATATATATATATTTTTAAGTAAAACACTACTTTTCTTTGGGGAATGTCCCCATTTAGTGGACCCACCATTTTTTAAAATTTAATTAAAATTATTTTGAAATTCACGGGGTCCACTAACTGGTCGGACAGCGGGTCGATGATGATGGGCCCTGCTACTGGCCCACATGGATTGATGATGTCCATCGTCTCACAAGATGATGTGACAGACAGTCTAATGGCGATCGGATGGATGGTGACTTGATTGGGACCCAGATTGGTAGATCGACGAATCTAGAGAGATCCAACGGTCCGATTGAAGATCCAACGGTCAGAAAGCTAAGGGAGATGAGATAGAGCCGATGGGCAGGAGTTCTGGGGTTAGGTCAGTAGATTCGAGGACCGAGAGATGAAGAGAGAGAAAGAATAATGAGAGATGAGAGAGAAAGTATGAGAAAATGGAGATAAAAGTATTGGCAGAGGGTCTGGAACCCTGGTCTTCACTGTGACCATCCTCACGCTTCTCCAGTAGAGTAGACTATCATTCCTTGCTGACTCATGTGGCTTTAAACGCTTTGGTCCGTCTTTTGGTCATTGGCTCTCCTACTCTCTTCGTTCTTTGGGCCGGCTTTTTGGTCCTCTTATTCAGCCCATATTTGGCCCATATCTTCTAGTCATAGCATGTGGGCTCTTTAAGCTTTGATAATGGGCTTTCCTGATCGATGTGGGCTCGCAAGTCTCGAGAATTGTCCCATCGGGGTTTCCTGCGACAGAAGAAGCGCGTAATGAGACTCTATCAGAATGACTTCATGTCTAGACTTCCGAAAATGTGTTTAATGCATGCAAATATACCATTTCGTCCAGAAAAGTGTGTTCTACGCAACAAAAGAGACTTACGTAGAAAAGTAGATAAATAGAGCATTTTAACGTAGGAGAATGCAATAACGCTAAAAGGATAATTGCTTAAAATAAGCACTTTTGAGCGAATATCAAGATACGGGAGTCTAAAATCTAAGAACTCGAGAGGGCATACGATTGATGAGATAAGTAGCAAGCAAGACAGACTCAGACTAATAGTGTTTTGGAACCTGCATGCCTAATCGGAGAGCACGCTCAACTTCAAGGTGACGATTTTTTCTCTCAGCTGTCCCATTCTGTCGAGGTGTGGAAGGGCACGAGGTCTGATGAACAATGCCATGAGATGCAAAGTAGGATTTAAGACCCCCATCTAGGTATTCCCCCTCATCTAGGTATCCCCTCCCCATTTTTCTCAACATCTTTGGTTCGCATAAGGTACACCCATGTACAACCACTAAAGTCATCTACAAAGGTAACAAAGTACCGACATCCAAACAAAGAAGTCACGGGCGCGAGGGCCCACACATCAGAATGCACAATAGAAAAAGTAGTACTTTTATTCTCACTATTAGGAAAAATAGAACGACAATGTTTTGCCAGTTCACATGTTTCACAATGAAAGGGAACTGCAGAAACAGAATAGAAAGTAGAAAAGACACGCTTTAAGACTGACACGGGTACATGACCTAGCCGGTTATGCCAAAGCATTAACTAGTCTTTATTGACTCTACTACTACTACTAATGTTGGACTGGTGTGTAGATGAAGAAATCAAAAAATCCAGGATGTATAAGCCACCGTCCTCAAGTCCACTGCCAATCGCCCGCCTCGACTCCGGATCCTGAAACACACCGTGAGAAGGAAAAAACGTTAACACTACAGTTAAGACTACCGACGGATAGTAAATTAGCGGTGAATTGAGGAACATGCAAAACAGAAGACAAAAAGAGAGTTGGTGTGGCATGAACATCCCCTTTTCTAGAGATAGAGGAATAGGTGCCATCAGCTATCCGAACTTTGTCACGACCAGAGCAAATACCATAACTAGAGAAAACGGAGGACATACCAGTCATGTGATTAGATGCCCCTGAATCAATGATCCAAGAAGGCCTGGAAGGTACAGTAGAGGCAGAAAAAGCAGTCCTAGTACCTGTGTGAGCAAATGCAGACGTGGAAGTGGAGGCCTGGCCATTGAGTTGGGCCATCTTGCGGCGAAGTCGCTCAAGATTTGCAGGAGAGAATGGGTTCGTGTCCCCAGAGGAGGTAGACACTGGTGGTGCGGTGTCCTGAGTGACTGAGTGCGCCGAGTGAGGTCCCTGTTTTGCTGATTGACGCTGACGAGAAGTTGGGGCCTGTCCTGGGGGACGTCCATGGAGCTTCCAGCAAGTGGCTTGGATATGGCCCATGCGACTGCGGTGCCCACATTTGGATCTAGGTCGGTCCCCAGACTCCTTCGGATTGGATGTCTGGCCCTTCTGATTGGTAGCAGCCAGGGCAGAGCGGTCCTGAGTATCACTCCCACTACAGAGTTGCATGGTAGAGCGGCGGTTGTCCACCCCCTGAATGTAACCATAAGCCTATGCTAGAGAGGTGGGAGCAGGATCCCTGCCAAGGATCTGAACATGAGCTCCCTCAAATCTTGGATGAAGGTCAGAGAGAAATTGGAAGATCCGGGAACGTTCAATCATCGCTTTGAAGGACTTGACGTCATCTGTGCACTTGGGGGAGTAACTCTAGTAGTGATCGATCTCCTCCCATTTGCTTCGAAAGGAAGCATAATATGTACTAAGCTTCATCTCCCCCTGACAAAGACAATATATCTCTTGCTTTAGTTCATAGAGCTTGGCGAAATTGCCCACCTGGGAGTATGTCTGAGATACGATGGGTATAAACCCTACAAAAGAGTAACACTATTCACGTGATACTATTCATGTGGCACTATTCACATGAATAGTGAAAACCCAAAAAGAACACCACGTGGGAAGTGGGACGCAACCCACTTGAGACACCCATGTGAGTATATTACATAAACTCAAACAGGTACTGGATCAGTTGTGGCTTTCTCCCTTCTGCTATAGACTTTTTTGAGCTCCTTCTGAGCTCCAGTCGCACTAGTAGGTTGAGTAGGCGGGATGCCTCTCAAACTCTAGAGGAAGAGGTAGGAATATAGTAGGAAAAGGAACATTCCACCTCTCTTCTCTACTACTCTCCCCATGAAGAGAGGCGGGGGAGAAAAAGGACGGTTCCTCACGAAAGCTGACATCCAGACACAAACTTCTTTCCGGTTGAAGGATGGTAACACTTATACCCTTTATGGGTAGAAGAGTAACCAAGTAAGACACACTTAAGCGCTTTGGGATCCAGTTTGGTACAATGAGGACCCAGGATGTGTACATAGCATACACACCCAAAGATACGAGGAGGAACCGCGAATAAAGAAAAGTTAGGAGCAAGGAGCTGGAGAGGGGACTTGAAGTTGAGCACACGAGATGTCATTCTGTTAGTAAAATAGGCAGCAGTCGATACTGTATCAGACCAATAGGATTTGGGGACATGGGAGCTAAGCCAATCAAAAAAGATCGAGCTAGCCCAGTCAGATGACGCATTTTCCTTTCAGCTACACCATTTTGTTGAGGGGTGTAGCTGCATGAATTTTGGTGACAAATCCCATGATCTAAAAAATACTGTTGTAGACCCCCATACATATATTCTCCACCTTGGTCAGAATGAAGGACCTTGATGGAGGCACCATACTGGGTTTGGATCATCTTATGAAAATCTTTAAAGATGCAATGAACCTCATCTTTGGTTTTCATAAGATATACCCATGTGCACCTAGTATGGTCATCAACAAAAGTAACAGAATGCGAAAGCCAAAAATAGAATTAACAGGGGCAGGATCCCACACATCAGAATACACAATATCAAAGGAAATAGAACTTTGATTACCTTTGGAAAGATAAGTAGATCGATAGTGTTTTGATAGCTCACAAGTCTCACAGTGCAAGTCAGATGACAAAATAGAAACAAATAAAGCGGGAAATAAGAGTTTCAGCTACTAAAAAGAGACATGCCCCAGACGAGCATGCCAACATAAGACAGAGTCTATCCTACTACTACTACTATGAGATGAGTGCAATGATGTGGGCTTAGAAGATCGTCCATCCAGAAGGTACATGCCATTTGCCTCACATCCAGTGCCAATCGTCCTCCTCATCTCTAGGTCCTGGAAGACACAGTACGAAGGAAATAATGTCACAATGCGGTTCAAATTTCTAGTCAGGGCAATCATAGATAATAGGATAGATGTAAATTTTGGGACATGTAGGACAGATGAAAGTGGAAGCTTAGGAGAGGGAGGCATCCCCTTTCCCAGACATAGAGGATAAGGTGCCATCTGTAGTCTTGACCTTATCACGGCCAGAAAAAATGGAGTAAGTGGAAAATAAAGAAGACATACCCGTCATGTGCTCCGAAGCCCCTGAATCAATGATCCAGGTGGGACTGGATGACGGAGTGGACACATGATGGGTATGTCTAATGATACCTGACTGAGCAAACGAGGAGGTCGATGTGGCAGAAGGACCATCCAGCTGTGAGAGCAACTGCTGAATGCCTGCAAGATCGGAAGTTGCCAATGGACTAGGAGAAGTCATCGTGGAAGAACTCTGTAAAGGCTGGCCATGAGAAGGCGCAGAAGCATTCATGCTAGCAAAATGGGCTCCAGAAAATCTTGACTGGCTGGAGTGAGGAGCAGAAGACTGGGGTCGACCATGTAATTTCCAGCAGATCTCCCTCACATGGCCAAGTCGACCACAAAAATTGCACTTGGGGCTTTCCTTGGAGGAGGATGGTCACCCAGTTGAAGGGCTAGAGAACTGAGGGGGCCTACTCCTCTGAAACTAATGTGGCTGAGATGCTGAAGCAAATGCAGACCGATCAGGAGTGGGTGAGCATGTGATAAGCGTTGATCGCTCATGAATAGGAGACTCATCTTGGAGAGATAGCCTGCGGCTCTCCTCACTCTGCATATATGAGTAGACCTCACTGAGGGTAGGCAAAGGTGTCCGGCTGCTAAGAATCTGAATCCTGGCCAGCTCATAAGAAGGGTTGAGTCCTGAGAGGAACTCATATATCAGACCCTCCTCAACATGCTTCTGGTACTTGAGCACTTCATCTGGGGTAGGAGGATGGTAGGAATAATAATAATCCAAATCCTCCCACATACTCCAAAGTGTTGCAAAGTAGTCGGAGAGGGACTTGTCACCTTAGGGAAGGCGGAAAATACTCTGCTTCAACTGGTAAGCTCTACAAGTGTTCTGTTGCTGAGAGTAGGTCTTCTTGGCAGTTTCCCAAACATCTTGGGCTATGCCCGTGAAGAGGAATCCCCGACTGATATGAGGCTCCATGGAGTTGAGAAGCTAAGACTGGACTGTGAGGTTCTCGGTTTCTCATTTCTCAAACATAAGATCATCCTTAGTCGGTTCAGGAGTGTCTTGCGCAATGTCCCATCTTCCCACAGCTTCCAACGAACAATCGGGCAACCCTAGCCCAATCCAAATAATTCGTCCCATTTAGCTTCATGGGCATAATCTACAACCCGGGGTTCTCATACACCAACTGTTGCACCATAGGCCCTCCAACTCCTCTGGGGGTAGCGTCTATGCTAATAGTGGACCCTGAGGGAATACCCGGGATAGGTGGCAGAGTATCCATAGCTAATCAAGATAGCTCGAACGCGATGAAGAGCCACAAACAAGACTAAAATCAAACACTCTGTGGGTTTACAACCCAAAAAAGGCTCCAAGAGCCAAAAAAAAAGCAAGAAATAATGGCCGATGGGTGATTTACACCCAACCGGACCTCCAGAACATATCAGAAATGCCTTGAGGAAGGGATATTCATCCCGATAGAGCATGGAAGCACATCTATGGCCAAAAAAGTCATAGATCCAGTCCAACCCATGGGAGATGCCCTAGAGTCAAGATGGGATAGATTTTGGACCAAACCGCTAGTCCAATAGGGCTAAACTAGCCACCGGCGGTAACTATGGAGGGGAAAATTCCTTCCAAAAAACCTCAATAAGGCATGGATCCAATCAAAGTTGGTATCCACATGTAGGTTACAATGGGGGGTAGATCGAAGCAACAAACCCCCCAAAAAAGTTTGTTAAGAGCCTAAGAAACGCGCTGGTTTAAAAATGGGGTTTTTTCAATATTCAAGTAGAATGAGCAAAAGGCCAACCAAATCAACCCAAAATATTCCCCAAAAATCACCAAAAAATAGGAAAAATCATGCTCTACTAGGAGATGGAATTTGAGGTTGAGAGGGGTACCCTGTCCGTAAAGCTACTGACATTAGCCGTACGGCCTTGATGATGTCATCACTTTCCTGCTTGATCTCTGGCTTGAATGCCCTCAGAAATTCCTTAATCAAGCTCTGATACCAAGTTGGATTGGTGTATTAAGGTTAGGTTTAGGGTTTCAAGGTAGAGAAGATAGAGGAGAGGAGAAAGGATGTCATATGCGTAGGTCACATGACTCCAAAATATATTATATATGGAGAACATTACAAAAGACAAATATACCCCTCAAAGGGGGTATTTAGAGAACTACCCCTAATACATGGAAATACATAGAAATACGTATATGATAACATTAACCATAGTGTAATAATCGCAATATAAGCAATTGCATCTTTACAGTTCTATAATCAAAGAAGCAGTCATACAAAATCTCATCATACGTTTGTATACTAACAAACGATCAAAATATCACAACATATGAGAATACACTGAAACTCTAACTTAATGCAATACTTATGCAAAGAGTCTGATGGACGGACGGTCTGACGAATAGATGATCAAGTGATCATTGACAATCTAGGGATTCTTACCCAGGTTAATTTAGGGTAGTACGCACACACCCAATGACGTACCTGATGCAATCATGCTTAAACTACTCATAACACATCATATCATCATGATAATTAAAGTAAGAACATGTTTGGAAACATAGACATATATCAACATGTTTACTGTTAACTAAACGATTAACATGCTTCACGAACACATAAGTTATCTTGTCACCGTTAACTAACCATCTAACATACTTCACGAACATATAAAACTATTATATCAGTTAATCAGGGATTATCTACAGAAAATAGTCCCAAAAATACGCCCTATGAGTTGCACGCAGATACAGTAGATGACTGGTCATTCCTACGAAGTTCTGTCAGACCGGTCGACCCGTCTGCATGGACAGAAACCCATACGCAGAAAACACAACAACTTGTGAAATTCGCCAATAATTCCACATAGATTAGAAAAATACGATTCCAAATGCTTTGGAACCCTAACGAGTCTTAGATTCAATGAAAAGGAAACTAGTTTGAAAACATATGCCAAATGGATTTAATGTTCAAAGTGAAACAACATACAAATCAACCAAAGGAAACACTCAGCATGGTTATCTAATACATCAAAAATCCTAATCATATCTTCTAACACGACAACATATTAAACAAATCAAAACACAAGAAAAATAAAATGGTTAATGGGGTTTTACTTGCCTGGATGCACTGGATCGAAGATCATAGGGAGATATTTACCAAAAGTTAAGGGTTTTCTAAACCCTAGCTCTAAAGAGAAGATAGAGAAGAGAGAGTTGCTAATTTTTTTGTGAAAATAAAAAAGTGATTTTCGTCACTTTAAAAGGAGAATTTATATCAACCTTCAAAAAGCCCTAATTTAGGTCAATAATGGGCTAGAAATGGGACTAAGGCCCGTAGGTATCAAGTGAGTTACTAACTGTGTCCTAATTGGGCCCAAAAGGTCTCCAATATGGCTCTAAAAGCCCACTCAACAAACATAACTCAATTAATCTGCAAAACAAGCATTTGACAAGTAATAACTATTTTAATTAACAAATAATAAAAATCAAGGCATTACACAAGTCCTCAATCAAGACCATACAAGTGTTAGGACACCTCTTGGATTGGTGACAAAACAATTGTTTCAATGATCAAAACCAGAGGCTGGCCCAACTTTTGGTGCATTGGTGGGGCCATGTGTCCCATGTTTTAGAACATTTCTGTATCAGCAGGAAAAGAAATTTGGACTGTCAGCCCAGAAAACCTTTCCATATATATAAAAAGTTATATATAAAATATGTATTATGTGAGGGGAGTATTCTTTATCCTTCATAGTATACTGTAATTAGGTCCCACCTATGAATCTGTCCAAACCATTCAATCAAGGTCTCCTCTTGGATTAGCAATAGCCAAGAGGTTATGCGAATTACACAATCCTTGGAATCCTATCTTTCTAGTCTAATGTATTGCATTGTTTTTGTTTTTGTTTTAGACTGTTAAACTACTTATGGTGGGTAATCCAAGTTTTTCCTCTCTTTTTTCCCCTCTTGAATGCATGTTTTATGGTTGAGATGCTTTTTTTTTTTGGAATTGGCCCAACCAAGAGGTCGCTCACCTATCGACAGTCAGCTCATTTCATGAGGTGACTGTGTGGTATAGTGTATAAGATGGTTGGACGAGATAATACCCCTTGTGAATACTTGACAAGTGAAAACAAAACTGAACATGAATATAAGTCAATAAATACTAATTGCTTCATCAAATGCTGCTGCCAGTGATGATTGTAAATAAAATGTATTTATTTGGCTTGGAATATTGAAGTTTATTTTTTAGACCATTTTTGAAATACTATGATGCTTCAAGATAATGATAGTGTTGATTATTTTGGATACAGGCATCATTTTTCATTGCTTATGTTGTCACATCTGGATGGACCAGCATATCATCAGAACTCTTTCGCATGATACCTCTTATTTGTGATTTTATAAGCAGAGATTCTGCAATAAATACACGTGATGAAATCGACGTTCCATCTATGCCTTACCACAAGGAAATTCCCCAAATTCTCTTTTTTGGACTTCTTGGTATTACATACTTCTTCTTAGCCCCACTAATTTTGCCTTTCCTCTTGGCTTACTACTGTCTTGGATACATTATCTACCGTAACCAGGTTAGTGGAACTCTTGATTTCTTTGTTTTATGCATTTCGTAAATTTCAAATTCCTATTTTAAAATTTCAAGTCAAGCACCATAGTGCATTGAAATTCACTTCTTTTCACGTTGGATGAAGCATATATAACTTTAAAGATTGTACTACCATTGTTTAGAAAAGTTAAAAAATTTATTCCTGACTTCTTTTCTTTTAGGCTTCATTTGAAGTGAATGGCCTTTTATGACATTTTTACATAAATCCATGTGCCATAGCTTAGCTAGTGGTATACTCGGTACATACACACACACACACACACACACATATAGAGAGAGAGAGAGAGAGGTACTTGTGTCAGAGTCCGACATGATACGGATATATATATATATATGTGTGTGTGTGTGTGTGTGTGTGTGTGTCCTTGTCTATAATTAAATGACACAAATCATAAGATATGTTATGGCATTATCCACTATTATCCTCATATTGTGTAGGAAACAATTACTTTGTTTCACATTATTATATTGTCAGACCCAAGAACCCTATTTTCAAGGTTCATCGAATCAAACACTATGCACCTGTGTCAGACTCTGACACTTGTACCCATATCAATGCAACACAAGCGCGCGCGCGCACACACAGTATTTGATAAAAAATGTGTTTTAGGAATTGGGTCATTCATTTCTATCTGAATGCAAAACAATTATTTTCCTTATTCAACAGTTGACATCATATTAGAGTGCATTTACATTGTTTGCCTCCATTTGTATCATGCACTGTTAATAGGTGCTATCAACCTGAATGAAACACAATTCTTCTTTCATTCTCAAGTTCTCGTGGTTTTGGAGCACATTTACCTTGCTACCTCTTTATTTAAAATATGGAGATGTACTTTTGTTTTCATGGTGTTGGTTATTTATCATTGTACCTTTGATTAATCATCTCAATCAGGGTTGTTAATGTAGTTCTACTATCTTACACTTGTAATTTTCTTCTTTCTTTGGATATATCTTGTTATATATCAATGTTTTTAACGGTACAATAAATTTATTGAGGAAGAGGGAATCTAGAAATAGTCTCCAACGTACAAGGACAATGTAAAATCTTTAGCCAACTTGCCCTCTCTCTTGTTGGCACTTCTGTACATTGGCATAAACACTACATTAAGATCCACATATAAATCTAACATACGCTCAATAATGTTAACTAATCTCCTCGAGCTTCCCACTTTCACAAAAGCCCAAGCAATAACAATACAGTCAACGAATGTCCCTCGACTTCTACAGGCCCATTGAAGGAAGTCCAGAAATATCTAAACCTTTTAGCAATGCACAGCTGTTGCTTAGTTCCTGTTGAACATCTTTCGAAGTTTAGTTTCGTCCATTTTATCCTTGGATTGTTTGTGACAGAGGCATCTTCTCTTCAGAATGCTACATTTGATGGTTCCCTTCCAACTAATATTGAAATCGAACGCTTGGACTGCTTTCAAAATAGACCTCTTCTTATGAATTTAAGTTTAATGTTGATGAAACTCAATAAAGGAGTTCACCAAAAATAAATATTAGATTTCTTAGTTTATTTTGTTATGTTTATGTTATGTAGATGGGCTTATGTAGAGTATTGGGCCCATATGCTCTATTAATGTAAGTGGGCCCACACCATTTAAGTGAATGATATATATATATATCAGCATGAGGAGGCCAAACTAACCTAGTTCGTCTCTCTCTCTCTTTCTCTCCATCTCTTCTCTTATCTTCTCTCTAACTGTAGATTCACATATTTCACATGGTATTAGAGCACTTCTGATCCTCTTTCTTCCTTATCATGTATTCATCATTCTTCTTAATTTTGAGGTTGGTTTACAAATCCTAAGGTTTTGACATAAACAAACCTTTAGAGATCCATTGTTTGAAGTTTGTTTACACCTATATGTATATGTAGGGTGTGTTTAATGTTTTTTTTTTTTGTTCCTAAGATTGGGAGGCTTCTATATGTGTGTTTAAAGCTCCAAGGTGCAATTTTGTGTTTTTCTCTTCGGGAGAGATTTTTTTGTTTTTTCTGTTTCTCGGAAATCTGAAGCAAGTGTGATCTTCTAACCTTGCTGCCCCTCCCAGATTGTTTTTAGGGCAATTTAAATCCAATTTCTGATTTTTCTGATTCTCCGAGCACGAGTTGGATTTTTCACCAAAATCCCTCTCTCGATTTTCTGTTGGGTTTTTTATTTTCTCAAAAACCTGACCCTAGTGTGTTGTTCCCCCTTGCCGCCCTCCTTAGAGTGATTTTAGGGGTTGTTTGCTTTTGGTTTGGAATTTTTTTGAC
Organism: Euptelea pleiosperma; assembly: GCA_035048495.1. Classification (NCBI taxonomy): domain Eukaryota; kingdom Viridiplantae; phylum Streptophyta; class Magnoliopsida; order Ranunculales; family Eupteleaceae; genus Euptelea; species Euptelea pleiosperma. The sequence continues at coordinate 17,725,234 of CM068543.1, forward strand.
ATCCCGTGTGAAAGTTGGGTTATTACATCCTTCGGATGGCCACTTCAAGTGTTTCTGCTGATGGCAAGCCTCCTGCTTGGGATGGTATTGGTGCTCAGATTACGTATGTGAAGTTGAATGGCACCAACTACCTTCCATGGTGTCACTCTGTTAAAGTTTTTGTGCCAAGAAGAAATCGAAGTTTCTCATTGAAGATCCACCACTGGTAGATGATAAGAAGTGTGAATATTACAAAGTGAGAACTTCATGGTTATGACATGGTTGTGGGACAACATAGAGCCATCGGTCTCATTTAACGCCATCTATCTTGATACCACCAAGCAAATCTGGGCTGCAGTTCGCGAGATGTACTCTCGGAGAGGAATGTCTCCCGAATTTACAACTTGTTTGAGTCTATGTTCACTACGAAGCAGGGAGATAAATCCCTTAGTGAGTATTATAGTTCACTATGGGGTATGTGTGAGGAACTTCAGCAGTATCAGCCCTTGACCATTGATCTGGAGTTGTAGAAACGACAGTGGGAAGAATTTTAGGTTGTCTTGTTTTTGTCCAACATGAATCCTGAGTACAGTTCAATTAAGGGACATATTGCAACCAATGCCTTCTCTCGTCTTCAACGTGCCTTGGGAATGTGACTTCTTCAATTCGTTGACCGCTAGTTCTTCACAGCCCACAACCACTATGGCTAATACAGGAAATTCTACATGTTTGGCCGCCAAGTCTCTTTCCTCCTGGGTCATCGATTCAAGGGCAAGTGTTCATATTTCTGGTATATCCTCCATCTTTTCTAATTTTCAGTCCATTAGATCTCATATTGTTTTAACTGATGGGTCTACTCGTAAACTCCATCTGTTTCTTTGTCATCCACTTTATTTGTTCTTGACTTTCCATTTAATTTGTTATCTATTAGTCAACTCACTAAATCATTATAGTGTTCTGTAACCTTTTCTCATACTTGTGTTTTTCATACTCAAGATGAAGGTGATTGGTTTGGGGCATGAGGATGGTTTATATTACCTAGCTCCTGGAGCACCTAGATATGCGATGAGCGCAATCGTGTCGCCACTTCAGTGGCATTTTCATTTGGGTCATCTATCATTGTCTAATTTACGACGTGTCATTATTATGTTGTGTTTGTGGATGATTATTCTAGAATGACATGGCTATTTGTGTTTCCGTTGCTGACTTACCGATCGCCTTGAGGAAAGGTACTTGCACGTGCATTAAACATTCTATTGCTGATTTTGTTTCACTTCATCATGTGTTTCCTATCTTTCGAAGTTTTGCTCTCTCTTTGTATGCTGTTTCAGTTCCTACTTCCTATATGTAGGCCCTGTCTTCTCTTGGTTGGAAATTGGCTATGGATGAGGAGATGGTTGCTCTTCGTCATAATCGTACTTAGGATCTAACTCCACTTCCTCCAAGGAAGCAGACTGTTGGTTGATGGGTGTACACCATCAAGTATCTGTTAATGGAGGGTGTGTTCCCGCACACGTGTTGTGTTGGCCCGACGACCCGTTGGTATACATAGTTGTTTCTCCTTTCCCCAACAGGTCGATCTGTTGGGGTAAATGGTTGTTTAATATGGTATCAGAGCCTTAAGGCCTAGAAGGTCGCAGGTTCAAGTCTCCAGCGGAGTGTATTCCTACTGAGGGGGCGTGTTAGCGGAGGGTGTAGTTTTGCATAACATGGGGGTAGTACTAAATTACCCTTGTTTTTTCTCAACCGTTAAGGGTAACTACAGTTAAGGGTGATCAGCTTAACCCCAACAAGTGGCACTTAAATATAAGTGCCAGAACACCATGGATCAAAAAGTCCCAAGATAAAAAAATTTCTCATTCCAAGAAAGAAAGTGATAAGCATACCTGATAAACAGGGGATGGCTTAGAAGAAATGTCTCAGCTAATAGGGAAGTTAGCAAAAGAATTTAAGATCAAGGATCTGGGGTAGTTGAAATACTTCCTAAGGATTTAAGTTGCCAGATCAAGGAAGGACATCTTCATTTCACAAAGGAAATATTTCATTGACTTAGTAAAGGAGACTGGCATGTTGGGCTGCAAACCCATTGACATCCCAATTGAGCAAAATCACTGCTTAAATGATAGTGATGGAGAACCCCTTATTGATGCCGGAAGGTATCAAAGATTAGTTGGTCGTCTCATTCTTATATATCTCTCCTTTACTCGACCTGGCATAGTATATGTTATCAGTGTTGTCAGCCAAGTCATGCACTCTCCTAGGACTTCTCATCTTCAGTCCATTTTCAGGATTCTCAGATACTTGAAGTCCGCACCAAGGAAAGGGGTACTATTTGCATGCCATGGCCACCTAAGAGTGGAGGCCTACACTGATGCTATTAGGCTGGCCTTGTCGCCGACAGGAGATCTACCTCTGGGTATTGCACATTGGTTGGTGGCAACATTGTCACCAGGAGGAGCAAGAAAAAGTCTGTTGTTACAAAATCGAGTGCGGAGTCCAAGTTTAGGTCTATGGCTCATGGTCTGTATGAGTTGTTATGGTTACAGATTCTACTAAGAGAGTCGGGATTTCTTATCAAGGAGCCAATGAGCTTGTATTGTGATAATAAAGCGGCCATCAGTATTGTTCATAACCCTATTCAACATGACAAAACTAAACATATTGAGGTGGACCGACATTTCATAAACGAGAAGCTACGTTCCAGCTTGATTTGCACCCCTTTTGTGAAGACCAAAGAACAACTTACTAATATCTTTACAAAATGAATCAGCAGTTGGAAGATCTTCTAGGGTTAGGGTTTCACAAATGGAAGAAGAAGAGAAGAGAAAAAGGAGATGTCATATGTAGCTCACATGACTCCCAAAACTATTATTTATATGAAGGCCATTACAAATACAAAAATACCCCTCACTATGAGGTATTTACAAGAGTACCCTTTACATGTAGAATACGTATAAAATACGTCTTCGATAACACTCCCCCCCAAGTTGGTGCATATATATCTCACATGCCCAACTTGCTAAGACATCGGTGAAGTTGCCAGTTAGGGACCCCTTTGGTAAATATATCGGCAACTTGCTCATCTATTTGAAAGAAAGGAGTGCACACCTCCCCAGAGAGGATCTTCTCCCTTATGAAGTGTCGATTTACTTCGATATGCTTGGCTCGATCATGTTGAACAGGATTGTGAGCGACGCGAATAGCAGCTTTGTTGTCACAATACAGGCTGACTGATCCTGAAACAGGAATCCTAGTTCTACCACGAGGATTCTCAACCATAACATTTCACACTGACCATGTACCATGGTTCTGAATTCAGCCTTTACGCTCGATCTAGCAACCATAAGTTGTTTCTTACTCCGCCAGGTAACCAAATTGCCCCCAACAAGAGCACAATAACCTGAGGTAGACCTCCTATCATCTTTGGCACCTACCCAATCTGCATTAGTATAGTCTTCTATCTTCATGTGGCCATTTCTCTTAAAAAGCAGACCTCGGGCCGGAACAGACTTGAGATATCTCAAGATCCTGTGAGCCGCCTCTAGGTGAATTACCTTGGGTGCGTGCATGTACTGACTTATCACACTCACGGCATAGGCAATATCTGGTTTAGTAAGGGAGAGATAGATCAATCTCCCAACCAGTCTTTGAAAGCTGCTTATGTCTTGAAGAAGCTCATCACCATCATCACCCAACATGTGATTCTTCTCTATAGGAGTCTCCACAGGCTTCGCTCCCAGCTTCCCAGAATCTCTTAGGAAGTCTAGAACATATTTTCTCTGAGAGATGAAGATCCCTTGACTGGATCTTGCAACCTCTTTACCCAAAAATACTTGAAAAGTCCTAGATCTTTGGTCTCAAATTCTTCTGCTAGCTATCCTTTTAGTTTGGCCACCTCTGTTGTATCATTCCCTCTAAGAATGATGTCATCAACGTAGACAATAAGGGTGGTGGTGCTTCTTTATTGATGCTTGACAAACTGAGTGTGATCTGCCTGGCTCTGAGTATAGCCCAGCTTCTTTACTACCAAAGCAAATCTCTCAAACTAGGTGGGGACTGTTTAAGACCATAGAGAGCCTTTCTCAGTCTACATACTTTCTGACTTTCCCCTGGTGGGATGAAACCAGGTGGAGGATCCATGTACACTTCTTCATGTAAGTCACGGTGCAAAAAGGCATTCTTGACATCTAGCTGATGCAAGGGCCATGACTGGTTGGCTGCTAAGGACAACAGAACCCTTATGGAGTTCATTTTCGTCACTAGTGCAAAGGTCTCCACGTAATCTATCCCATGAGTCTGAGTGTCCCCCTTGGCTACCAACCGTGCCTTGTACTTCTCAACTGACCCATCTGCCTTATATTTCACAGTGAATACCCATTTGCACCCAACGGGCTTCTTGCCTCTTGGCAATTCAACAAGCTCCCACGTGTGATTCTTATCAAGAGCACTCATCTTTTCTACCATAGCAGTTCTCCACTTAGGATGCCCCAAGTCTTCTGCCACAAAAGATGGAATAGGAATGGTAGAAATGGATGTAACAAAGGCCTTGTACGAAGGAGACAAGGCTTCATATGAGACGTAGCTGCTCAAAGGATGTCGAGTGGTACAACTCCTAATGCCTTTCCTCAAAGCAATAGGGAGATGGTCAGAAGCACAAGTATCAATAGAAGAAGGGACAACAGGTATGGAAGGAGAAATATTACCTGGGTCCAAGTGTTGAAGGACGTCTCTGTTATTAGCTATTGTTTGGTGTCTCTATGTACTTATTTTCTCACTTATGTAAGGGCCCACACTTATTAATATAAATAAGATTTATTGGGGTGTGTGTAGGGTTAACACACATAACCTATCTTCTCCATCTTCTCTCTTCTCTTTCCTCTACGTGCAGAACTGAAGAACTTCTACTTGGTATCAGAGCAAATCATTATTGGATCCATAGCCGGACTTACGTATGAGATCGTGGGAGGCTTGGAGAAACCCTAGAGGTGTCGTCACTGCGTGCAGCCTTGCGACGTCATCCAACCGTACAGACAAGGTAGAGATGATGGACTGAAACTCTCCTCTCTACTAGATCTCGATTTTTGGTGATTTTTTGAAGATTTTTTGGAGCCTTCTTCGATGTGATTTTGCTGATTTTCAAAAAAAATCGCAAAAATCATTTTTTTCTTCTCGGTGCTTTGTGGAACCATACGGCGACTATTGGGGGGGCTTGTTGCTTCGTTTTGGTCCCCTATTATCCTATCTACACATCCATAAGTGGATCTCTCAAATCCATGGAGGATTGAAGCGTGTGGGTCGATTTCTCTCCCTCTATACTACCGCCGACGACTTTTTTGGGGTCAAGAGTGCTGTCCACGCACTCCCCTTCTCTATGCATACTCACCATACGTTTTTTACAAATGTTTTGACTCCTTTTGGCTGCGATTTGGGTGCTCTATGGTGTACCCCTTGCTCCATGGTTGCTTAACAGGTGCGATTTACATCGAGGGACTCGTTCTCTCCTCTATATACCTTCAGATCTGTTCTTGAGGGTTTTTTCTTGATTTCTTTGTGGATTGTTACTCTTTGTGGTACTCTTATTTGTTTTTTTAGAGTGGGGATGCCGACTTTGAATGAGTCTAAGACATCCGATGTGTCCTCCGGCTCCACTGGGACTACCATTTCAGTCCTAATGTCGTTTGAGGATCCGAGTTTGTAGATCACCACCGCCAAGTTGGCTGGAAAAAATTAGTTGGAGTGGTCTAGGGCTGCCAAGATGTTTATTGGTGGTCGAGGGAAACAAGGGTACATCACTGGTCGATTACCAGCACCTGCTGAGACAGATCCTAAGTTTGAACAATGGGAGACAGGTAATTTAGCGGTTATGTCATGGCTCCTTAACTCTATGGCGTCCCACATTAGCAGAGGATTCATGTTTTTTCCACGGCCAAGGAAATCTGGGATGCAGCAGCCCAGACTTATTCGCAACAGCAGAATGTTGCCCGTGTGTATCAGTTGCGCCAGAGTATTGCCTCCCTCCGTCAAGGTGATTTACCCTTGGCTGATTATTTTGCAAAGCTCCGTGGTATGTGGGAAGAACTGGACTTTTATCAGGTCTTTACGCCTAAGTGCCCAAAGGATGGCTCACAATATCGAAAGTTGGTTGAACAAAACCGGAGTTATGAGTTTCTTGCCGGCTTGAATGCTGATTTTGAGTTAGCCCGTGTCCAATTGCTTAGTAAAGACACATTGCCATCCCTCAATCAGGTATATGCATATGTTCAGAGTGATGACAGCCGCAGAGAGGTCATGTCTCCTTCTCCCGGCCATGAAAAGTCTGCCTTGGCTGCCTTCCCGTCTACTTCCAAAGCCCCTAAGTCTAAAACCTCGGTCACCACCAGTGGCCCCAAGGGGGGTCCTCCACCTACTTGTGCTCATTGTGGCAAGAAAGGCCACACCAGGGATCGATGTTGGAGCTTACATGTGTGTGAAAGGTGTAGTCGTAAAGGCCACAGCAAGGATCGGTGCTACCAAATTCATGGCCGACCACCACAGCTGCCCGGGACTCCAACTACTGCTCAGAGTGCGACTATGGATTCTACACCAGGGTCGCCACCCACCCATACTGTTGCTCCTCAGCTTTCTGCTACGTCCCCAGCACCCTTCTCTAGAGATGAGATAGAGAACTTGCGTCGCTTTATGGCCCAACTGGATGGTCCCACTGCCGCCTCTACGTTCACACAATTAGGTATCATCAGCTCTGCCAACCTTGTCTCTGCTTCCGCTTCTACTACTGGTACACCCTAGATCATTGATTTGGGGGCCTCAAAGCATATGACCGGTATGTCATCTTCTTTTTCCTCATATTCTGTGTGTTCTGGTGCGGATAAAGTCCGCATTGCCGATGGCACCCTTTCTTCTGTCTCGGGGAAAGGGCGTGTCACTCTCTCTTCTGGCCTATCTTTACCTTCAGTACTTCATGTTCCCAAATTTGCCACTAACTTGTTATCTGTCAGTTCTCTTACAAAGAACCTTAACTGCTCTGCAACATTTTTTCCTTCTCACTGTGTGTTTCAGGACTTGGCCACGAGGAGGACGATTGGCACCGGACGTGAAGTGGGTGGTCTCTATCTCTTGGATGCGACTCCTACAGCCTCTGCAGCCCTTCAGTCTAGTAGTCTTAGCAATAGTGTCAATAAAGAGCATTTTATGTCTTGGCATGCTCGTTTAGGTCACGTGTCCTTTCCTTATTCACGGGTGTTATTCCTTGAGTTGTTTAAGTCAGTGTCCATGTCTGATCTTCATTGTGAGATTTGTGCGCTATCCAAACATTGTCGCACTACTTTTCCCCCTCGTGGTAATAAAAGTTTATCTATTTTTGACATTGTTCATACTGATGTTTGGGGGCCATCCCCTGTTACTTCTTTCTTTGGCTATCGATATTTTATTTTTTTTGTGGATGATTTTTCCTGCTGCACATAGATATTTGTCATGAAATCAAAAGATGAAGTTTACTCTATCTTCAAACAGTTTCACAAAATGGTTCTTACTCAGTTTGGGACATCTGATCAAGGGGGGAGTACATGTATGGGGGTCTACAGTCGTACTTGGCTGAACATGGCATTGAACATCAAAATTCTTGTGCCTTCACTCCACAATAGAATGGCGTTGCTGAACGCAAAAATAGACACCTGTTGGAAGTGGCTCGTGCACTTCTGCTGTGGCACTATGTTCCTAAAACCTATTGGTCCGATGCAGTTCTTCTTACCGCTTACCTCATCAATCGTATGTCGTCTCGGTCTCTCCAGTTCTGTACTCCATACCACTTGCTGCGTCCTACGAGTCCTCCTTTTCTGGTTCCCCCGAAGGTCTTTGGTTGCATGTGTTATGTCCACATCCTTGGTCCGCATCGCACCAAGCTGGATCTGAAAGCTTTGAAGTGTGTTTTTTTGGGGTACTCCTCGACACACAAAGGCTATAAATGTTTCCATCTCCCCTCCCGTAAGCGGTTCACTACCATGGATGTCACTTTTTTGGAGTCGTCATCTTATTTTTCAGGTCTCACTCCTGCCTTTCCTCAGGGGGAGCTTCTTAGTAGTGAGGAAAGGCATGTCTCGTCTGATTCTGTTTCTTTGCCATTGGCTATGGATGCTCCTGTTAGTGGTCCCAGTCCGATTGTGATTGATACTATTGATAGGGGTACTAGCCAGCAGGGGGAGCTGCAGGTGTACTCAAGGTGTCGACCCGAACACAGATCACCACTGAACTCCATGGTCAACAGTCATCCTCATCGGATCCAGGTAACCTCACTCCTCGCTCTGTTCCTCCCTTTTCTTATGATAGTTGCTCTGACATTCCTATTGCCCTTAGGAAGGGAAAAAGATCTTGTACCCAACATCCGATTGCTAACTTTGTTTCGTATGATAATCTATCTCCGTCATCCAAATCCTTTGTTACCTCGTTGTCCTCGGTTGCTCTTCCTTCATCTGTTACAGAAGCTCTGAAGCATCCCAGGTGGAAAGAAGCAATGTATGAAGAGATGGATGCGTTGAAAAAAAACAACACTTGGGAGTTGGTAGACTTGCCAAGAGGCAAGAAACCCGTTGGATGCAAATGGGTTTACACTGTGAAATGCAAGTCTGATGGTTCAGTGGGTCGGTACAAAACAAGATTGGTGGCGAACGGTTACTCTCAGACTTATGGGATAGACTACAATGAGACATTCGCTCCTGTGGCCAAGCTCAACTCTATCAGGCTTATTCTTTCTCTTGCCACAAACCAGTCTTAGCCACTATTTCAACTCGATGTCAAGAATGCTTTTCTTCATGGGGATTTAAAGGAAGAAGTGTATATGTTGCCCCCTCCTGGCTTTCAACTTTTTGGGGATAAACAGAAAGTATGCAAGCTTCATAAAACTTTGTATGGTTTGAAGCAGTCTCCAAGAGTGTGGTTCGAACGCTTTAGTGGGGCAGTCAAGCGAATGGGGTATAGTTAGAGCCAAGCTGATCATACTCTATTCGTCAGACGTGATAAGGAGGATGTGACGATTCTGATTGTATATGTCGATGATATCATTGTTACGGGTAATTGTGTTGTAGAAATTACCCAGTTGAAGGAGTTCTTGGCATTGGAATTTGAAATCAAGGATCTGGGTAAGCTGAAGTACTTTCTGGGGATAGAAGTTGCGAGATCTAGCAAAGGAATCTTCATCTCCCAGAGGAAATATTGCTGCAGGATACTGGTATGCTAGGTGCTCGGCCTGTCGACACACCCATTGAGGCAAATCATAAACTCGATGGTCAGTCCGGAGAGCCTTTGGAGGATGTGAGTAGCTTCCAGCGATTGGTAGGGAGACTTATATACCTAGCACATACTCGCCCTGACATTGCATATGCAGTGAGTGTAGTTAGTCAGTATATGCGTTCTCCTCGGACTCCACATTTGGAAGCTGCCTACAGGATTTTGAGGTACTTAAAATCTTCCCCAGGTCGTGGCCTACTATTCAGTCATCAGGGCCACATGCGTGTGGAGGGTTTCACAGATGCGGATTGGGCAGGAGCCCAAGATGATAGGCGATCTACATCAGGGTACTGTACTTTTGTGGGAGGGAATCTGGTTACATAGCGAAGTAAAAAACAACAGGTCGTTGCACGGTCAAGTGCAGAAGCTGAGTTCCGATCAATGGCCCATGGTGTCTGTGAGTTATTGTGGCTTAAGGTGTTACTTAGAGAACTCGGTTTCCCAGTAGAAGGATCCATGTCATTATACTGCGACAACAAGGCGGCGATAAGTATTGCCCACAACCCAGTTCAACATGACAGGACCAAACATATCGAGGTGGATCGTCACTTTATTCGTGAAAAAGTGACATCGGGAATTATCCGCACTCCTTTCATTCCTACATATGATCAGCTAGCAGACATTCTCACGAAAGGTGTTGCATCGGCTCCGTTTACTAAGTGCTTGGACAAGTTGGGCATGATTGATATCTATGTCCCAACTTGAGGGGAGGTGTTGAATGACGTCTCTGTTATTAGCTATTGTTTGGTGTCTCTATGTACTTATTTTCTCACTTATGTAAGGGCCTACACTTATTAATATAAATAAGATTTATTGGGGTGTGTGTAGGGTTAACACACATAATCCATCTTCTCCATCTTCTCCATCTTCTCTCTTCTCTTTCCTCTACATGCAGAACTGAAGAACTTCTACTCCAAGGATGACACAACTGGAACTGGATCAGTTGCAGCCTTTCCTCTTCTGCTATAGACTTTGAAGCCCCCCTGAGCTCCAGGAACACTATTCATCACAGTAATAGGTGGAGTATGCTGAGATCTTTCAAGTGTGGCAGTAAGAGGTGATAGGGACACAACTGGAAGAGGAACTTCCCATGAAGAACTAGACATCTCTTCATTGTTTCTCTCCCCCTGAAGAGAGGTCGGGGACAAATAGGAGACGTCTTCACGGAAACTGACATCCATGGACACAATTTTTTTCCCGGACAGAGGATGGTAACAGTTATATCCCTTGTGAGAAGAAGAGTATCCAAGAAACACACATTTAAGTACTTTGGGATCAAGTTTGGTACGATGGGGGCCTAAAATATGGACATAGTAGACACACCCAAATATGTGAAGAGGAACGGTAAATAGGGAAGAGTTGCGGGAAAGAACTTGATAGGGGAACTATAGGGGGTAAAACACGGGAAGGCATCCGGTTAGTCAAGTAGGCTGCAGTGAGAATGGCATCTAACCAATAGGACTTAGGCATATGGGAGCCGATCAACAAAGAATGGGCAACCTCAGAAAGGTGACGCATCTTCTTTCAACTACACCATTGTGCTGAGGGGTATAGCTGCAAGAGTTTTGATGACAAATCCCATGGTCCAGAAAGTATTGCTGGAGGCCTCCATACATATATTCTCCTCTTTGGTCAGAACGAAGGACCTTGATGGAGGCCCCATACTGAGTCTGGATCATCTTATGAAAACCCTTAAAGATGGAATGAACTTCATCATTGGTCTTCATAAGATAGACCCAAGTACTACGAGAGTAATCATCGACAAAGGTAACAAAATATCGAAATCCAACTATAGAAGTAATAGGAGCAGGACCCCAAACATTAGAGTGCGCAATATCAAAGGGAACAAAACATCTATTACCTCTGGAAGGATAATTTGTTCTACAATGTTTAGACAGCTCGCAGGTTTCACAATGCAGTTCTGATAAAGAAACAGAAAGAAATAAAGTAGGAAATAATATCTTCAAGTACTGAAAGGAAACATGCCCAGATGGGCATGCCAACACAAGACTGACTGGACCTCCTACGACTACTACTATGTGACTGCAGTGTTGCGGGCTTAGAAGGTAGTCCATCCAAAAGATAGAAACCATCAGCCTCACTTCCAGTGCCAATCATCTTCCTCGTCTCCAGGTCCTGAAAGACACAAGTCAAAGGGAAGAAAGTGACACTGTCGTTCAATTTTTGAGTTAAGGCATTGACAAATAAAAGGTTGGAAGTAAATTTGGGAACATGTAAAACAGAGGACAAAGGAATTTGGGAAGAGAGAATGACAGTTCCCTTCCCTGATACTGAAGATAAAGTCCCATCAACAACTTTGACTTTATCTTTACCATAACAAATAAAGTAGAAAACAAAGAGGACATACCCGTCATGTGCTCCGAGGCACCTAAATCAAGGATCCAGGTGGGACTGGGTGAAGGAGTAGACATATAATGAGCAGTACTAGTGGTACCTGACTACGCGAATGAGGTGGAGGATGTGGCAGAAGAGCCGTCCAACTGGACGAGCAAGCGTCGAAGAGTTTCAATTCGGATGCAAAGACGGGAGTAGGTGAGGTCATAGGAGCGGAAGCAGAACCCTGAAGAGGCTGCCCAGCAGATGGCCCAAGAGTATCCCTACTCGCAGAGTGAGTGCCAGAGAATCCAAGTAGACTAGAGCGTGGAGGCTTGTCATATAGAACCCAGCACTTGTCCCTCACATGCCCTAACTTGCCACAATGGTCACACTTGGGCCTCTCCCTGGAGGGCTTCCCAATAGTGGAAGGAGCAGTCTTCGCCTTCTGGAAGCGTTGAGACTGTGAGCTGGAACAGCCATAAGAAGACGTAGCAAGCGCTGATCGCTCAGGAGGAAGATGTGGTGCCATAGCACTCCGTCTGCTCTCCTCACTCTGAACATAGGAATATACCTCTTCCAGTGAGGGTAGATCCCCTCGATTGCTCAAGATCTGAACCTTAGCCAGTTCATACTCAGGATTGGGCCCTGAAAGGAACTCAAAGACCCGATTCTTTTCCACATACTTCTGATAACTGGTGATGTTCTCTGAACCAGTTGGGTGGAAGGCGTGGTAGTGATCCAACTCTTCCCACATGCTTCGAAGGGTGGCAAAGTAATTGGAAAGAGACTTCTCTTGCTGAAGGTGAGAGATGCTCTGTTTAAGCTGGAAAGCTCGCCCAATATTTTGCGGCTGTGAGTATGTCTTCCGTGCAGATTTCCAAATCTCATGAGTAGTACACAAGAAAAGGAAGCCACAACCGATATGGGGTTGCATGGAGCTGATGAGCCAAGACATCACAATGAAGTTCTCCATCTCCCATTTCTCATACAGTGGATCGTCGGGTGTTGCAGGTTCAATAGCACGACGTGTAAGATAACCCATCTTCCCACGGCCGCCTATGAACATCGTGGCTGCCTGTGACCACTCTAAATAATTTTTTCCATCTAATTTCATTGTCGTAATCTGCAATCCAGGGTTTCCCAAGACAGATGGAGGCACCATAGACCCTCTGTCACGTCTAGAGGTGGTTTCCATACCCACTATGGACTCTCCAAGATTCCCTTCAGTAGATATAGCTACACCAAGGTAGAACACATGACACGAAGATGGCTAGCGACAACCCAAACACTAACTGGGGTAGTTTTGAGTGGCGTGTGGCTCATAAAAGAGCCCGAAATACACTAAGGCATGGAAATAAGAGGCACTTGAGAGGGAAATCCATCTCTCACGAGTTAGATCCAGTGTAGAGTAGGGTTAAAAGTCTAAACAAACTCACCCAAAGGAAGCAATAGGGCTGAGATGTGAGGTCGAGCCTAGAAATTGCTAAAAAAGCCACCGGTGGTATGAAAAGTTGGGGGAAAACACTTCATCGAAGCCCCAATTTGCTATAGAATCGATGCGGGTTAGTGTCAATAGATTGCTACCATAATCAATGAGTTAAAGTAAGCAAACAACTCGGGCAAAAACTAGGCACAAAAAATTCGGCAAAATCACCAAAAATCCTATAAAATCACCTTCAACCAAGAGGGAGGGTTCTGGAACTGCAACCCTATCCGTACGACTGCTGACGTTAGTCGTACGACGTTGATGACGTCATCAGCCTGGCCGATCCTGTATGGAAGTCTTCAGGTCGATTCTCCTTCAGTGATTCTTGTTCTTTGAGGCTCTGATACCAAGTTGGAAGATCTTCTAGGGTTAGGGTTTCACAAATTGAAGAAGAAGAGAAGAGAGAAAGGAGATGTCATTTGTAGCTCACATGACTCCCAAAACTATTATTTATATGAAGGCCATTACAAAGACAAAAATACCCCTCACTATGAGGTATTTACAAGACTACCCTTTACATGTAGAATACGTATAAAATACGTCTCCTATAACATTAGCATGTCCCACTTTCATAGTATCTTGGGCAAGCTGGGCATATATGACATCTATGCATGGTTTAAAATTTCGGAATATTTCGTAATGTTTCGTAATGTTTCGGTTTGTTTCGCCGAGACAAACCGAGACAATCTGATACAATCCAAAAAAATAAAAATATAATTTAATGATTTTGAATAATATTTCGTAATGTTTCAGAATGTTTCGTAATGTTTCGTAATATTTCATAATGTTCCGTAATGTTTCGCAATGTTTCGGAAATGTTTCGTAATGTTTCGAAAATTTCATTTTTTCAATGTTTCGTTTCGTTTCGTTTCGGAGTTTGTCTCGGTTTTTCACTTGACCGAGACATTCATCTGAAACGAAATTTTAAACCTTGCATCTATGCCCCAGCTTGAGTGAGAGTGTAGAGATATATGTTCTGTAGTCTTGAGGGGTCTTTTCATTGTTTCTTTCTTTGCTTGTCTTTATTTCTATTTGTAAGTGCATTATTGTCCATTATGGTTATTATGTTTCTAATATATTCTGAGTTGGCTCTCGTACGATGAGAACTAACTCACTTTTCCCTTACTTCTTCTTCTCCTTCTCCTTCTCTATTATTCTTCACCTCTTCTTGCTTCCACTCACCTCCATCTCCATCTTCCAACTATTATTTGTCTGGAATTTAAGTATCGCCACTCTTTGAGTTTGTTGGTTACATAAACATAATAAAGGAAAGAGTAAGTCATCACAACTCACTGAAAACCATGTTTTATGTGGTTCATTGGTATAAGCTAGTAGAATCTTTGCAAAACAGACAGAATGGATGCACTATAAAATCTCTTTTACATAACGATTTTACTTGCATTGACAGTTTTCCAGCAAATGAGGTTCTAAAGGTTGGCTATTTGATGTTGCTTTGTATTGTCTTAACTTCTAAAGATTAGTTGGATAAGGTTTTACAAATCGTTCCAAAATTTCATATAACTTTTATTGATTTTTGGAAATTTTTTATGCAGTTATTAAATGTATATGCACCCAAGTTTGAAACTGGTGGAAAGTTTTGGCTGATTGTGCACAATTCAACAATATTTTCTCTGATACTGATGCAAGCTATTGCAGTGGGAATATTTGGGTTGAAGAAGCTTTCTCTTGCATCAAACTTGACAATTCCTCTTCCAGTTATCACTCTTCTATTCAATGAGTACTGCCGGAAACGCTTCCTACCCATTTTCAGGGCTTACTCTGCTGAGGTACTTTTATCTGCCACAACTATTGGTGCACCTATTCATGCATAACACTGAATTATGCATACAAATTTCTAAAGCATTCATAATTCCTATGATATCTAATTAGAATTTTCAAGTCTTTGGCATCTGTGGCTATTAAATGGATGAACTTTTTCAGATTTTGTGTTATCATGGTTATCTCTAGTTATACCATCCATGTAATTTGTTAGTTCTTTATATATTCCCTCACAAAACATATTTAGCTTAAAGAAAATGAAAGAAAAAAAAATTGAATTTACATGTTCAAGTAACTAATTAGCGGAAGTTATCTGGTTATCCTCTTGTCAAATAAATTGTTTGTAGTCACTAATTAACAGTGTATACCCGAGTACTTTGCAATTGTCCCCTAGTCTAACAAGACTGATGGTGGGGCAAGAAAGTAACTTGTGATGGCTCTGAGGACAGACTATCTTCTTTAATGCTTTCTCGAAACCTGTGGATGTTGTGATTGTATCATCTAAGAATGGAAAGGTGTCTTTCCATTTTGGATGCTGTTGGTGGGGCTATAGGTTCAGTCTATAGTAGAGCTAGTAACTAATGGCATAAAATACAAACTATAAAAGAAAAATGAAATGCTGAGGCTACATGTCTGAAATGAGAGAGAAAAATAAAGTCTGACAACAATCTCACTCCAGATGGTGCATGACATGCTGAGCATGCCAGTATTCTCCTGTAACCTGCTGTGTTCGCACATCTTACGGGCCATAACTCAATACTCAGCCTAAAAAATGAATCATATTATGTTTTTCCAGTCACAATATTACCTCTTAGAGAAGTGGAACGTCTATCAGCAGCATACCCCACCCAATCTGCTTCACTATGTGAAGAAATGCATATATATCCATTCCTTTTATATGAGGTTACCTCCTTGAAAACCAAATGAGAAGAGAAATTAGGGTCGAGAGACATTATGGAAAACCCTCATCTTATTCATAACTTAAGTACATACAAGGATAAAAATTCTCTATTAACTAATGACATAAAGCATAAAAAAATTTGACCTTGAAAAGTCATTAATGCCCCTACCAGTTTTTGTAAAATAAAAGGGAAAAATACAAGTATGATAACAAACACCCTTAAGATGGCGCATTATGAGTCCAGTTTGTCAAGAGTTTTCAGTAACCTGATAACAAACATATATACCCACTTGAGCTCATGGCAGTCATGGGTTATGATGTTTGCAGCTCTCTCCTTATTCTCAACTACAAACTATAGTTAATTCCTAGAGACAGCTATATGATGCAGGACGAATGTGATTGCCTCAAACTAATGGCTGAGATTAACAGATTTTAGAACAATGAAATAGAAAATTTTCATGCTAATCACACGCAAATATTAGATTTAAGCAAATAAATTTATTAAAATTCAAGGCCTCCACGCAATCCCACAATATTAGACCCGTTGCTTTAACGGCGAGGATCTAATGGTAGGTGGAACTTCCAACAAGCTTAGGGAATTAGTTAAGGGATGAAACAAATATGAAATGGCTTCATTTTTCAAAAGATTATAAGTTATTTGAAGTTCAGGAAGGTTTCTGGCAAGTTTCGGGGCTTTCTGACAAGTATCAGATTTTAGCCGGGTTTCGGGAGAAAAATGAAATCCATGGAAAATTAGGGTTTGAGAAGAGGTTAGGGGTTTCTATGGTTACCGTAGGGATCTGGGAGTGTTTGGAGTTTATGGTGAGGGTTTTTGGAGGGTTTAGAGTACCGTATGGAGAATTGATGGAGTGGGGTTACTATTCACGCGGCACTATTCATGTGACACTATTCATAGCTGTGATCAATGGTTAGGTTTTAAGATAAAAGAGATATAATTGGATTTTCTAGGTCAAACTTGATAATAAAAAAAAGAAAATAAAGATGGAGAAAGAGAAGAGAATAAGAGAGAAGAGAATAAAAGAAAAGAGATAAAGTGCGAAGTTACCTTCGGATTCGCACAGAGTAGCTTGGATTCACACCAAGGAAGCTTGGATTCTCACCAAGGAAGAAGAGAGCCCTCCACAAGATAATTCTCAATAGCAAGGTTCAATATATTTCATCATCAATAAAACATTACAACTAAAAGAGTCTATATAATAACTCAAAACTCCCCAATCTAATATCAGTCATCCATCTAATCTAATGGCTATAAAAGGTACAGCAACTTAAAGAAACTAACCAAAATTACAATGAGCCCCCTAACTGTGGGCTAATTGCAAAGACACCTAAAACTTTAAAAAAATATCAAAATAAGCTTAGAAAACAAATAAAAACTCTTCAAAACTCCTTACGCAGCCCACATGCATCTTTCTAATGTGAAGTCTTCATGATGCACATACATGTAGGATTTTCCAAATCTTTTTCCTTGTTTTCCACTGGTAGAACCCATGTGATGCTTTGATGTCCGCATCACTGTTATAATCTTAGGATTCCATAACGGTTGTCCAGGTGCTCAGTGTTAGGTGCATCTGTAGATTGAGTGACAAGGCTGATTTCATAGGAATTATCAGGCTCCGTTATTCTATTTTATTCTAATATTTTTCAGCCTACTTTTCGTGGCCCATTTGAGTATCCCTTATTTCTAAAACCTCCCTTTTGCTGGAATCTCGTGGTTCTCTCTTTCTTTAGTTTCACTTGAAGTTCTTGCAGCTTTTCTTTGTACCTCGTCTTCATTCTCCTAACTCTGCTCTCTGTACTTCTGTCAGATCTTTTCATTTGTGCTAGTACTGTCTGTAACAACTAACAACCTCACAGTTTTGCAGTCCTTATTACTGCAAATATCCCCATTTCGTTTGTGGTTACCCCAATGAAGTCAGGCCCCTTACTAGCTGCATTGGATTCTTGTAAGCCGCCACTATGTCATATAGAACTTATACACCCTTTAAACCACGTCCGAGTGATGCAGACAGAACTGGGTCTGTCTACGCGGGATCTACTTAATTGATTCTTGCATTCCGTGCATATTTAATTTTCCTCACATCTTCTGAATAGTATCATGTTTTAGATGCTATCCAACACTACCGTCGGGTCTGTTTATCATTCTTGATTTGAAAATAGAAAACTTTCTTCTTTGGTTTTTTGTCTAGTTCCGGTAACTCAAGGCCCCTTCATTGTCCTGAGCTCTTGTGATTTGTGCAGAGTTTGAAGAAAAAAGACAGAGAAGACCAAAACGATGCTAAAATGGCTGATTTTATTGATACACTATCCACCGCCTATCGGGACCCAGCTCTGATGCCAATCCAGTACTCTGGAAACCTGGAGAGGCCTACTGCTCCCTTTCTTCCTTACACTCAAGTTTGAGGTTGGTAATGGGATTGTCCTTTTGTCATAATGATGTTTAAGTCACATGATGACAAATATACTGCAGTCAACGTTTAAGATAATGTGTTGGTAGGCGATGCTGATAGAAGGGAAAGGCCAATATGTAAAAGGTACCCAACAGCAGTTGGCAAAAGTTAATGTGTGTGTCTAAATTGCTATAGTAGAGTATGTTATCTTGTGTGTGCATTGTTGATATAGAGTGCATTTTGTTGAAATTACAGTGGAAGTACCATAAGACCGTTCTTTCATCAGTTAAAAGGATACTGTGTTGCATTTCATATGGACTTTCTCTATAATTTCAGTCGAGAATACTTCAGGGAACATTCATCACTCTGACAGCCAAATTTCTTTTGGTGAAATGTTTTAGTTAGTAGCCAATTTCTTTCATCACTCTGATGACAAATATTTTAGTTAGTAGCCAAACAGGATCCATGTGATTCTTGGGAAATAACATAAATGCCCCCAAAAAATGGCTACTATAAAGTGGTCATATGCACAAAACGAAGGAATGTGCCTGCTTCTACTTAGTCATGAAATTGGACCTTCCCAGCACCACCGCGCTTAATTGTCTGCTTCAAATTGTAATGAGCTAATCTCAAATTACTCTCTAAAATAGAGAGTAAGCCCTAAGAGTTGAAGCGCAGATCAGAAGAAAACCCAACCCAGCACGGTCCTCCTGGCTATGATTTCCAGCACCTGAAATCTGGCACCCCGACTTCAATCCTGATTCCTATGCCCACTTCAAGTCTGAAATTGCATCCACTACATATTCCGACTTTAACAAACTACGAATTCTTTGTAACTTCATTTTTGTTCTTTTATCCTCTCTTGATTGTATTTTGGATTCATTTTTTTTTTTTGACAAATATAAATTTTATAGAGTTGAGGCTTTTAGAGGCTGAGAAGGCCTACCAAAAACCTAAACAAATTACATAGGGATCGAAGACAACAATCAATGCATAACAGAAAGCTAAAAGACCCAACATGATACCACTTCTAAGCCCTCCCTCTACTAACCATATCAGACCAATTGAACACGAGCTCCTCAAACGAGATGCCTTTCCCTTCCTCGTACACCTTAACCCAAAAATAAACCAACGCCTTGATCTCCAAAATAAGTTGCTCCGGATGAAGGCTTTTGTTCTCAAATAAGCTGCTCTGGATCAACAAATAACAGAGGTTCTACTCTATCACTTTACAGTTTAGAAAGTAATTTGATGTCAGCCAATGTAGCCTGTAGCAGCTATAAGAAGAAAAGTCATCAAAATGCTGATTGTTACACATTTCATAGGGTCAGCCTCTCGATGACCTGGTTTTTCTAATTAAACAGTGGGCATAGACTGCTATAGCCATTACAAACTGCAAAGATTCGGAAGAACCTAATAGAGTTCACTACATATGACTGTTGGAAAACTTTGGCTCATCTTGTAAATCAGTTTGCAAATTCCGAGTTTGGATTGGCTGAATCAACAAAAAATTGTTCCCATTTTGTACAAGAGGTTCAGTATTCTGAAAGTTGGATAAGGCCAAGCCAGCACACACTTGCAGATGAAATGATCATGAGCTAGTAGGTGAAATGAAAGCAAACAAGATGGTGAGGCCCTACGGATCGTAAGTAGGATCTATGAACTGCAGAAGTTGTACATGTAGGGTGTGATATGGATACATTGAAAGGTCCCACCATGGTATCTCCTACATTGAAACTCGAGCCAGTCCAATGACCCTAAACAATAAACATTGTCTATCTTGTGTTATGTTGGCTGTTAAAGAGGAATTATGGCTAACAGTTCAGAAGCTGAGAACAGTGCAGTGCATACATTGCTTGGGCGAATTCATGGGCTAGGCAATGTACGATGTGGAATCCTTGTATATTTGCTCGATGAGCTGGTTGTCCATTTGTAGAGTATCCTTGCAGATTCAAGAGACTCAGATCGTCAGCCCATCTTCTTCAAGGTGGAGATCAGCGACCGGCCAATGAGACATGGAGAGCAATGACAGAGATCCAAATACCATGATGGTGACTCTGGTCTACTAACTCATCGATCTAACCGTTAAAATAAATGGTGGGCCATGGGCTGCATCTAGGATGGTTTATAGCTCAAGATCAAGCTGTCGTATAACAAAAGCATATCTTCACACAGTTGCCATGATGGTGATGGCTTGGCCCCCATTGCCCACATATGTATAATATATAGTACACACATTAGGAGGTTTTATTATATTAGTTTGAGAAAGAGATGTTGGTTTGTCAAGGGGACTCCACGTGGAGGCAGGAGAATGGTGATTGGTGTCTTTCCTTGAAACTCATATAGTATTTGATTTTTAAGGAGTCAAAATCAAGAGGGTCCCACCAATATTGTAAACTGCAAATGTATTTTGGGTACCAAATGGAAGAATAATGATAGTTTAGAGTTAGATGGACGAATTCTCTGTTTCTTTAGATTCTTAAAAACCCTTCAATAAAATATAGAGAAGATGAGGTTGAGTAGCCAGTGGGGGTCGATTCTCACAATGTTTTTTATTTTACTCTCTCGGATATGGGGATCTTGGGTGGTAATTTCAAGGAGTAAAAAGACCAACATAACGAACACAAAAAGAGAAGATTGTCGGCGTTTGGACTTCATTGTCTCTTCCTTTGGTCTTGAAGACTTAAAACTATTTTTTGTAACTTTTGCGGCGTCTTTCGCTCACACTTCCAAACATTTCTTTATCAGCTTTTGGTTTCTATTCATATACTAATATCTTCTTGTAGTTTTGAGAAATAGACTTGAATCGGCCGAGTTGACTCAACTCCAATTCTAACTTGACTCTGCTGAACTCGGAAAGATTCATCTGAAAATCTCCTAGCATATTAGATTCCCCTTCTATGCACTGCATGGTATCCAGTCTGTAGTTTACAGGAAAATATTTGTTGGAAAAATATTTATATAATTTGGGAGGAGAGAGCTGTTGGGGGGAGACCAAGGGGGATGAGAGAGTCATTTGCCTACTGTTTTGCAGCCATTTACATTAGACCACTTTTCGGCAAAACATGATTGGGTCTAATGCAAATATTTGTTGGATGTTGCGCCACCAAACACATGCAAATGCCACAAATGTTTGCTTGCAAACATTTGTAGTGCTACAAGCAAGGCCTTGACGCCTAGGTTCTGTCCAAGGAACCCTCAATTCCGGAGTCCGGAGTCAACCTAAAGGCCTCTCCTAACTCAACAAAATCGATACCACTTCCGATGTCAGTATGAGGTCATATTGACATCAATGTGCCAGATGTCAACTGCAGATGGCGTCATTGGTATCATAGCTTAGATATAGTGCCTTTCTTTGTAGCTCAGATCTGGTTCTTCTCCTGATCGGGCTGCATAGAAAAGGTTTACACGGAAAATAAAAGCCAAGCTAGAAAATGTGGGTTGAAAAAAGCAAACTAGCAGAAAACGGAGCCCGTTTAGAAATCTGTTGTGTTCCAGACTTGGTCCAGTCCTGATCCAGAAGAGCCAGTTCAATGCTTTAACTACTTTTAGAAAAAATCAACTCCTCTTGTTTTAAAGGCAAAATCTGAAAAAGTGGGGCTCAAGAAACTTGGCCCCACACAGTTACCAAACACAGCCCAGAAGAACCAGATCTGGACTCACCACGGCTGGCCCCATTTTTTGGGTTTCTCTTAAGGCTCACATGAATGAATGAGAAATGTAAAAAACTAGGAAATGAATGGCTCAAAATTCTAGGTGCTGTTTGGACAACTGGACATGTCTCGCATTGGATGAACAAACGTGGGCGTTTAAAATTTATTGGTTGAAGAGGGTTGTTTCAATTCAGAAGTATTCAAGGTAAAAGCATATGGATGCACATTTCCAAGGTGGGGAAAAGAATGACTCGTGTTCAATCATCCAAACTCGAGCCACAACCCGAAATACTGAGTCCAGTAAATCGCAACTCAACCGAGGCAACTCTATTGGAGACCAGTTCAAATTAAATCCAAGTTTTCACACCTTAATGCGTACCTGAATGTGTATTATATTGATAAATTCTGATCTTTCACACCAGGGAAACTCAAATAACTTGATAAAAAAAACACTCAAACAATTTCAAAGAAACCAAAAAAATTCAGCAAAATTGACTCGTGATGCAACGAAGTCAACTCGGCAAATTTACCATCTTTCACACATGGAAAGAAAACATCTACTTCGATCAGCAGTCTTCTTCCCTCTGATTGATGTGTGACAAAAAGCCCAGAAGATTAAGAATTTTATAATGGAAATAGGAAGAAAAAATGATATTAAAATATATATAATGAGATAGCCATTAATGTCTTCAGGGGGGGCCAGGACTTGCTGGTTGTGGTGGGGCGCGCTTTGGAGAAATCGTTTTTCTCATCTTTCATTAGTAATGACAAAAGCAAAATCATTAGATGCTTCTAACCTATGGTTAATTATCCAAGGTGTAGTTGTGTTGTTGACCTTTTAGGCTTATAAAAAGTCAAGAGAGGAATTTTAATAATGAAAATTTATAGATGCCGTACTGCGGCATCTAGTTCAGGTGTCATGCCATTCAGGAATCGCCACGTACCTATACATATGGGAGATGGCGCAGACAGCAATCTATGAAATATTCTCCTGTCAAATCATGTGGGCCCATTTATAGGTGGCAATTCCTGAGTGCTACAACACCCATTTTTACTATAGCAAAAAAAACCTAACTTCATTTCAGTTGGTTACAAAAGGTTAATGTTCACATTGCAAATAAGGGTCTGTGAAATCAGTTAATGTGTCAAAAAGCTGCATGGGCTTATGAGTCATTTCCATATTCCTTCTTATGCAGCCCATGCCTGGCTGCATAGGTAACTCTACAGGCACCCACATCTTTGAGCTGGGCACCCACTCTCTCTCCCCTTTCTTTTTTTTTTAGACAAAAAAACCCCTCCCATTTGGGCATCCACTTGGTCTTCTCCAACGGCTAACACCACCACCCCACCGTCCTCTCTGACCAGATCTCCTCTCCTCCACCTAGAGGTGATGGTTGTGCAGTGGAAATGAAATAGAGAGGTGTTTTCTAAAAAAATTGCCTTGTCAATTTTGAACTATCGACATGGATTGAGTGGTGTCAATAGGCCCTGCCAAAATGACTTTAGTTCACATCCAACACTATGGAGAGAGAGACTTTTTGTTCAAAGAAAAAATAAAGGGGAGAGAGAGTGGGTGCCCAGCTTAAAGACGTGGGTGCCTGTAAAATTACCCATCCTATATCTCTAAGGCGATAAAATGACTATCTTATCCTTGTGACTTCTCTACCTCAAGGTTGTGTAATCAATCAATTAATTTATTCATATATAGTTTAATTTCTCTTTTCATTTTTGGTAAATTAAACCACTCTTAATTAAGAGCTAGTTTATACTTTATAGACTTTAGCATTAAGACTTTCTCATTTGTTGAACATTTCTATATATTAATCTAATGATGGCTGATGATTAAAGCACGTAGGGTTTCTCTCATCATCTAATCAAAAGGGTTGAAATGGTCTTTCTTACAAGATGATGACTACTATGTTCATGTCAACTTCAATGGTGAAAATTAGTGAGAAAACAAATAAAATAATATATAATGTAGCTTATCAAAAAATTATAAAAATAAAAAAAAACCAAGAAAAGAAAGAGGGACCGATTCAAGCTTACATTCACATATTTAATTAAAAAAATATAACTTTTGAGAATTGAAGCAGCAAAGAAAAGGAAAAAAAAAATTAGTCTTTGTCTTGGTCAAATAAAAATTCACTAAATTATTGCACCACCAAAAATATATTATTTTCCTCATCTCTCTCCCTCATCAAAGAGAAACCTCCATATGGTCTGGTACGATTACGAAGCCGAAAATAAGAAAGAACAAAGAGATAGCAACAAGCATTAAAGACCCTTTCAGCCTTTCAGAGCCCTTCTCTCTCATTTGATAGCATCTCCTGATCTCCTCTTATAAGTTCATCTCAAAGATTAACAACATACGCCAAGTAAATACAGTTTCTCTTCTCTCAGTCTTACTACCTTACATAGAAAAATGGTGAGGAAGAGGAAGGCTGGTGAGGGGGGAGAAGAGAAGGATTGCAGTGATGGAAACATGGGATGGGACGAGGCACGGCGAGCTCGAAAGCGGTTCGTGGGGGTACGTCAAAGGCCATCAGGGCGATGGGTAGCAGAGATCAAGGATACAATTCAAAAAATAAGGCTGTGGTTGGGTACTTTCGACACGGCTGAGGAAGCAGCCAGGGCCTATGATGAGGCTGCCTGCTTGCTCCGTGGTGCCAACACCCGCACAAATTTCTGGCCATGCTCACCATCTTCTTCTTCTCATCCTCCTGCTCTTCCATCAAAGATCTCCAACCTTCTCCTTCTCAGGCTTAAAGCAAGAAATAATTCCTACTCTCCTACGTCTACTTCTTTGCCCACAAACCAGCAACAAGAAGAATATAGAGAAGAAGCAACAGAAGAAGTAGAAGAAACACAATTCACCGATTTCTTTAATGAGCCTGATGATTCCATCACCAAATACAACAACAGTATTACTACTACCGCAACTACTAGCGATTACGTAATTGCAAGTCCAGAATCCAGTTTCACCATACAAGAAGATGTTGGAGTAAGAGAGGAAGAAGGAGAAGATATTGATTTAGGGATCATGGATTTCCAATTCGTGGATGTTGTTGGATCATCTTGTTACTATTCTCCATTTGAGATTGCAGAAGAGATGGTGGAACCAATGGATCAGCAGGAGAATGGAGTAGATGAGCCATCGATGCTTAGAGAAGCCATGAAGAGAATGAAGTATGAGAGGAAATTCTCAGCTTCTCTTTATGCCTTTAATGGGATATCCGAGTGCTTAAAGTTGAAGCTTGGATCGGGAAGTGGGAAAGGAAGAGGAAGGTCTGATCACGTAACCAACCTCAGAAATACTTGTAATAGTAATCAAGATGAGGAGAAGAAAGAGGAAGGAGAAGATGTCGAGGTGCAAGTGCAGAAGCAGGAGGATGACCCACAAATTTCGTCCACCGATGTAGTATCATCATCTACTTCCTCTTCTTCTTCTTCATCTTCGACGAGCATTAACAACGACAGCGAATTATCACTTTGGAGCTCTCTTGATCTCCCCCCCATCTGTTTTGTTAATTAGTTCATATAGAAATTAGACATAGACAGCTAATTGCTGATTGCTTTTCATGCGGATTTATTGATTTATATATATGTTGTAAGCAACAAATTAAATGAGAGATGTAGTGTTACTTGGCTACTCAAACAATAAACTTTTTCATATTCATGACTCATAAGTTCATGATTCATAAGTCAGTAAATAAATATTGTAAATTGGGCTTCTAATGTGCAATTCAGAGGCTTGAATTTCTAAATTCCTAAGATGCAAGTAGTGGGAAATACAAGATTATATATACTTCTTGATCATCACTTACTACTCTTTGTATTTTTGTGACAATTCGATCGTCTACAATTAGTCACTTGCATTAAAATGTCATACGACATCACGGCAAATTAAATTCTCTCTTTTGTTTATTGTTCTCTTAATTAATATTCGTCGTGTATTCAAGGATAACTAGTACTTGTGTCTTACTAATCAAAACTGGTTATGCTTTGAGATGGAAATAGCATCAATTCATTAGAATTAAACATGTTATGGAAGAATATCTATAAAATTAAGAAGTAATTAGTAAAAAGAAGCAACAAAAGAGCTAGAAATATAACAACGAAATCAGCAGATTGAATATGAAATCATATTTGTGAATCAGTGAATGAGAATTTGAATTAAGTATGGTTTTATATGAACAAATCTTTCTTGGTATTTTTTGTGAAATCCTCCAATTGATGAGTGAATTATGCTTCCATCTTTTTCAACCAATTAATGCTGATCCTTCTATACTCCCCCATACTTTATAGTTATTGGAGAGAGAGAGAGAGAGGGAGAGGATCGGGGACAACAATCTCATACAACATTTTTTACAACAATTTTGGTGTACCCACATGGAAGATGATTCAATAGCTGATTTTTGGTGACGCTGATCTCCTCATCATATATATATAGATCACTCCTACAAAAAAATCAGCACATTCTGAAATTTCTAACCCCATCAAATGCGGTTTTCAAGTTAACGATAAAAATAGACGGTCCATAATTCTTCAACTTGTAAACCGATCTACGAATATCGGATTGATTTGAATTTTTGTGAAGATGATCTCCTCACCATCCTCGCCAAAAATCACCCCATTCCAAGGCTTCTAATTTTATACATTGGCCTGGGCCAAGTTTTGTTGTCAAAAATATTGTATGAAGTTGTTGTCCCCCGATCCTGATATATAGTGTTGTTGACCTTTCTGTAAGTTTTCATTGATTAGCAAATAAGGATTGTTTAGGTGGTAGAGGTCGAATTATTTCTAGTATATAAACAAAATATTAATATTTCTCTTCCTTTATCTTCAATCTCATTGTCATGCAACTATCAAAGCTGTCATATCGATGCAGTGAGTGTTTTGGATGAATCCGGCTAACCGATCGACTACAACCTTTATTCCCTATATGAGACCCACCCACGTATGGGTCGTAGGTCCTAGGACTAAAATCGATAGCCTGACAATGAAAATGAGAGCATAGACTGAATCTGTTAATGAAGTTATATTATTTGAACATGGGTTCCATTGTTTTGTTTAACATATCCATCTCTTTTTAATTTGGTTGAAAATTAAAACTTCATAAATTTGAATGAACCTTTAATTTGGAGTTGGAGAGAAACTTAGAGGATTTCTCTCATCTTTCACATCTTTTAGTGTTTTGTTTTAATCCCACCTTGGAGATAGCTAGACAAAAAGATTTGTGGACATATATATGTCAATAGAGTACTGATCGATGCATGTTGGTAAAGTTTTAAGAGTAAAAGCACGCATGCTAGCACATGCATGTATGCACGCTAGACCCACCCAGCACCGGCGCAGGCCCAAATGGTTTTTGGAATTTGGACTCTAACAAATCATCTATGTTGTAGCTTATAGTATTTTTTTGTCTTTATTGCAATGTCCAAGGGATTCAACGAGGTAAGTCATATATGTTGTAGCTTTTCAAATGTTTGGTTTCTGTTTGTCATTTGCAAGAGCAGACTGTTTCCATTGATTTAAAATAGAACTCAAATGATTTAATTTGTCCATGCACAGTTTAGAATAAAATATGTGAAAAGTTCGGCCATATAATACGGTTTTCCTAAAAATTGAAAATTCGCGTATAATATACTCAATGGCATTAATGGATCAAAGTAGATGATAGATCAAGGGATTGCTCTCTGGCAATCTTTTTCTGCTACATGTCAGCCCTAGGGAAATCCTAGGTGACTTACAACGACTACAGCCACTAATCCCATATTACCTTCTTTTCATGAAGGTAAGTACAGAATTACCGGCTATATTGGCTGCTCGTCAGTCGGATTCACTGCTTACCCTATGGATCGAGTAGTCAAGTAAGCAGTATTTTATTAGCTTGATTAGGGGAGCAATCCAAGAAATCCAATACGAAGATTTCCCTCAGGTTGAGAGTCTTGAGACTAGGGGTGTGCAAGTTATATTGGGTCAATTCAAGCCCAAGCCCAAGCCCATCAAGGAGTGTCCAATTATTATATATGTTTTATACTATAATACGTATATTATATTAAGGCTGGTATAAAATTACTAATGTTTTTTGACTTATAAAATGACAAGCGATCATGTGGAGCCACATGCTTTATGAAGATGATCTCCTCACCATGGAGATCGTCTTCACAAAAAATCAGCAATTTCTGAAACTTCTAATCGTATTATATAGACTTAAATTTAACAGAGATACTTGCAATCCAGTACTTTTTATTAGGCTACAAATTAATGTTGGAATATATGGGATGATTTTTTGTGAAGTTGGTATCCATGTTAAGAAAAACATCATTACCAAAAATCATCCCTTAACACTCATATGTACGTGGGCTCCACGCAGTGGCGGAGCCAGGAGAGGGTGAGGGCGGGCAGTTAAATATCCTCCTGCCCACCTTGAAAAAGTACCCTTTTGCCGACCTTGTAACAAAATCTATAAAATATTGCCCATCCTTGAACAAAATCCTGACTCGGCCACTGGCTCCACGTCCATTAACTAGTCATTATATTAGTCACAAAACCACAAGTCAACGTATCCCGGCCCATTATGTTCTATAATAATAATAATAATCCTAATATAGTAACAATTCGAGCCTGAGTCAAGCTGAGCATGTCCCAAGGCGTCAGCTCAGGATTGCCGTGCACCTAGTATGAGGGTCAGGCCTCAGGCCTGGTTTATGGCAAGAGAGCCTGAATGATTTCCGGGCTAGCTCAACTTGTCTACACACAGTTCAGAGTTTGAACATGTTAATGGATATACTCTGGGTTTTTTTTTAATATATATCGTGGTGTTTGGGAGTGAAACCTGGAGAGTGGGGGGATTCCCTGTGCTCAAGCATTGGGCCCTAGGTAGTGTTCATTGTATCATGGTTGACGTCTTTCTTATTTATCGACTTCAGCGTATCGTAAGTGATATTTGCATCCCCTTTTTTTTAATATTCACAGGCCATTTTCATGGACGTGTGCCAAAATGTCCACAAAACTGGCCTGGATGTATCACTTTTTCTAGTTTTTGTATTCTCTCTCTAAAAAAAATACAATTTCTTGGTCAGATGACGAAGGATCTAGGATATATGGAGTGGCTAGCGTGCCTCAAGGTTGTGACAGAGCACCATGCAAAAGAGATATGGACCAACTCGAACTCCATTGACATGTGACAAAAGAGAGAGAGAGAGAGAGAGAGAGAGAGAGAGAGAGAGAGAGAGAGGAATGGATAATATGATGAGGTTCAGCCCCTAGAATTCCACTCTAGTGTCCCATCACCACAACATTCTAACCATGTTTATCCTAGAAAAAAAAAAAAAAAAAATAGAGGAAGAGAAGAGAAGAGACCCACCATTTTAAGTGGATTGATGGCCCCTTCCCATTCCACTAACATTAAGCATGTAGGCAAAAGATGAGGCAAAAGCAAAGTTGAAAGTAGGGGAAGAATAAATGAAATGTGAGGAGAGGATAGCTAAGAGACAAAAAAGCATTACGTTTTGTGCTTTGTTTGAGGAGGATGCTTGTGGGTACTCTCATGTTTGGTTTTAGAATATCTTTCATCACTCCTACTAAAAAGAGTAAGCACATGTTTTTTTTTTACTATTGGAGAATGGTCTAAAAGTGGATTAGGGTTGGTATCTTCTTCTTCTTCTTTTTTTCCTTTTTTTATTTTTATTTTGAAAGGGTAAGTAGGGTTTGATTCCATTTGATAAATTAACAGATTGTAGCAGGTAGAAGCATAAAGGTAGAACATGTCATGCTGTGCTAATACATATATATATTTGAGGATGATTGTCAACTAACTTAAAAGAGACTTCCTATAGGTAGGGCTATCAATTTGTACCCATTTAACCGGAATCCGAATCGAAAATACCGGTTCCAGTTTCACATTTTTGGAAAACCGACTAAAAAAGAACTAAAATCAGAACCGAACAGATAATAAAGGTTCCGATTTTGGGTAGTTTGAT
Organism: Euptelea pleiosperma; assembly: GCA_035048495.1. NCBI lineage: Eukaryota > Viridiplantae > Streptophyta > Magnoliopsida > Ranunculales > Eupteleaceae > Euptelea > Euptelea pleiosperma. The sequence goes on from CM068543.1 coordinate 17,755,041, forward strand.
ATTGGAACCGAACCGAAACCAATATATAGTGTTAAAAGTATCATATCATCAAGATTGGAATTGATATACTTGGAATCGGAACCGGAACCGGAACTGATCAGAACCAACAAATCGATTCTGGATCCATCATTTTGAGAATCGGAATCGATAAGAACCGACGGTTCTGGTTACCATAAGAACTGAACCGAAATCGACCTGTTGACTCCCCTACTTATAGGGGAGGGAATAGAAGATTCTTATTCTTAAATCTACATCACCTAGCTTTCACATGCCTAAGGGGAGATAAGATCATGGAATAGCCCTCTTTATAGGTTGGGATTAATAAAAGAGTTAGCCAGATTGGATCCCTATATATAATAAGTAGCTATTAAAACATATCATGCTAATATAGATATGCTTTCGACCTTGACGAAAATAAATAAAAATGTCCATGTTCTATTTGCCGACAAAACCGATAACGCCTTATAATTGATAATGAAACTTAACAATGATTTCGTCAGAGAAAATTTCGTTACATGTTGCATTAAAAAAATAAAAAGAACACGTAAAATCGATGGTCAAATTCTACTAATGTTGTACTCAAAATAGTCGTGTTCATGTATTCGCACTCGCAACTTTGATTGGGTCTTTCAAAGTACTTGATTTGGCTCCATCATCATCCACAATGTCATACATTCTTCTATTTTCTTTTTCGAGAGAACGTAATCTTTTATTAAGCCAAAGGAAACTAAGAGACATGGTTACAAGATCGACCTTGGAAGTGGTTATCATCAAATCCGGATTAGACATCTATATAACAAAACAGAGAAGTCACTTATCCCCTCTCTTACCGGTTTCACAAAGGATGGCCGAGATCTTATCACCCCAAGTGCATGGTGGATCGAAGCCACTCACACCTGATTTTCTTTGTCGGAGGCCACCTACTAGTCTATATAGCAAAACACAGTCCACTTAATACCCCTCTTATAGGCTTCAACAAAGAATGGCCGAGATCTTATCCCCCAAATGGACTCTCGATCTCAGCCACTCAAACCCGATTTTGACAAATGCTTTGTCGGATAGTGCCGAGGGCACGGGCCACCCACTAGTATTACACAAAACGGGGAGTAACCCTCCCGAGACATAATTGAGGAAAGGGTTGGTTATATGGGTATAGGTGCCTGCCTAGCAAGGTAGTCAGCACAGTAGTTGAACAGTCACTTGCCATTCTTGGTGAAGGATTTGACCAACTATTTTTCTTTGATGGTGAGATCTTGCCCTATCTCTCTACTCTTACATAAAAAGAATATATTTGGACTTGATGAAAAGTATTAGGGCTGTCTTTTTCTACAAGAAAGGAACATTGAGAGAGAGAGAAAGAGACCTAAATATGCCCTAATTTTCAAAACCTATATCCTATTAATACCCATAAATTGGGTCCACCAAGAGCATCAGTTTTGAGAGATGTTACTGCATAAAAAGACATGAGACCCACTTATAATACAAGGCTAGAAAGCAGAAGACCCTATTCATGGTTGTCGATCTGTCGAAGCAAGAATGGTAATTGGGTGTTAGGTTCTAGTCCCGCGTGAACCCGAACCAAACACACACACACACACAAATTGATCGAGTTCTTTGATGTGTATTGTTTCGAAGTTTAAACTATTGATTGAGGTCTATGATTTATCAAATTAAGGCTCTATATGGTTATCAACAAAAATAAAAATTACGGAAAAAGAATTTGTAAGTTAGAAAATGTTGATACAGAAATTTTTTTATGGCATTTGTATATAGAAACTATTTCTAAAACACTCCTTTATCCCTATCAGAAATAGGTTTTTTTTAATTCTCTAATGGTCTAAACTTCATTCATTTAATGGATCACAGATTGGGTGATGGTGATGATAAACAGAGATCATATTGAGAAGAAATGTTAATAGAATTGAGGGAATTCAAAGGGGGTAGATGAAATTTTACCAACATAGTGATAGTTAGATTGGTAGGAGGAAGTCTTTAACTTTTATTGAACTCTTCCCTCCTCCTTTGACTTGAAATTGTATTCAAAATGGGTAGGATAACCTTTATGGTGACAATGACCATAAAAGGGTATTAAATACCCTTAAAACTCTTATATACAGATTGCATAACTCCAAAATAGACAAATCCCTTGATGGGTGTGGCCTTTTCTTTCTTTTAAGGTAACTTACAGACACCACTTTTCGCTTGGAATTTATTTGCCATCATCACCCCTCTCTTCAGAACTGGACAGAAAGAAACCCAGGAACTAAAAACCAAAACCAATAAAAACCAGACCATTCTCTCTCTCTCTCTCTCTCTCTCTCTCTATCTATATATATATATATATATATATATATATATATATATATATATATATATATATGTGTGTGTGTGTGTGTGTGCTGCATAGCAATTACTACTGTTTCTGCCCAGGCACCTCTCCCAACAGAGGTCAGCAACATAAACCCGTATCCTCTTTGCATCCCCTCTCTCTGTCTCTCTTTCTCTCTCTCATCTCATATGCTCAACATCTCTGTTTCTCTCCCTCTGTTTCTTTCTCAACCAAATCATGGAAGAAACAGAAGACTCCAAAACGAACAGTAAATGCACTTCTAAGGCCAGGAGTTGCAGAGGGAGGACCGACCCTCACCATCATCAGCTGCTGCAGCATTCGTTTCATGATGGGTTTTTCTACCAGAACCGATACCAGAGATATCCAGCTCTTCTTCCTCTACCTCCTCCAATACTTCTGCAACTACCTGCAGCTCCACCTCTCCCTCAAAACCAGAACTACAGATCAAAAACCCATTTGCAGAAGCCTTCATGGAAGCAGAAGAAGCCACCTGGTGCCTCCTCCTCCGACACCCAGGTCTCAGTTTTCACTGTTTCACGAGGTAAGTAACTATCTTGTATTCCCTCTTCTCTTCTTTTCTCTGTTTTTCATTTTAGTTTTAAATTTTTAAGTTTTTATATGAGCTTGATTATACTGTATTGGTGAGAGATTATGGATTTGTGAAGACAACCCAATAACTCTTTTTAAGCCAAAAGAAACACAGACCTGAACCTTTTGAGGATAGCCAAGAAGAGATTGAAATAGAAAATGGAAATACGTTTTGGTCCTGATACGGTTCTTTGGGAGAGAATATAACTATTTGTTGTTTTGTGTTTATAACCATATGTAATCCAACTGCCCAACAAATCTTTTGAGTGATTCTAAGTTGACAATCTGAAGCTTTTAATATTCTTGTTCTCTGTGGAATTAGTGGGTATTTTTTTTCCTTTTTAGTTGTTTTAGAGCCCCGATCGAATCGCACCGAACCGAACCGAATATCTCTGTAATTTACTCTGTCTTTCCAATATTTTAAAACAGCTCCAGAGAAGCTCCAAGAGAAAACAAGTTATCCCGTTAGAGGAGAAGATGAAAGGGGGGTGATGCCTGCTACACCACAGGCACTAGTGGCAACAAAGAGACCAGACTCTGGTGGCCTAGACGGGTCTGTGATCCCCCTCCTTGCTAACCATTTCCTAGTCCAATTCGACTCTTCTCAACGAATTTTCCATTATGATGTTGAGATCTCTCCGCACCCGTCCAAGGAAGTTGCTCGAATGATCAAGCAGAAATTGGTACAGGACAATCAGAAAGTGCTCTCTGGTGCTCTTCCAGCTTTTGACGGCCGAAAGAATCTCTACAGCCCTGTCGAATTCGAGAACAATAAGCTTGAGTTATTTGTTAACCTCCCAATCTCCACAGCTAAGTTACCTTTGGGAGAAATCGATGGCACGCCAGAGAAGAGACAACAATGTAAACTCTTTCGGGTAAACATCAAGCTTGCTTCGAAGTTGGAAGGACGGGAATTGAGCAACTACTTGAGCAAGGAGGGGGAAGATTGGGTCCCTCTTCCTCAGGATTATCTCCATGCATTGGATGTCGTCTTGCGAGAGAGCCCGACAGAGAAGTGTATACCTGTGGGGAGGTCTCTTTATTCGAGCTCGATGGGAGGAATTAAAGATATTGGGGGAGGAGCTATCGGGTTAAGAGGATTCTTTCAGAGCCTTAGACCAACCCAACAAGGCCTTGCCCTCAATGTGGACTTCTCTGTGACAGCTTTCCACGAGAGCATTGGCATAATCCCCTATCTGCAGAAGCGGCTTGAGTTCCTTCATGACCTTCCTCGGAGGAAAACGAGAGGTTTGGTTGGGGAAGAGAAGAAAGAAGTGGAGAAGGCATTGAAGAACATCAGGGTCTTTGTCTGTCATCGAGAAACTGATCAGAGATACCGGGTTTGTAGCTTAACCGATGAAGCTACTGAGAATCTCTGGTTTAGGGACAGGGACGGAAAGGATCTAAGACTGGTAGATTACTTCAAGGATCACTACAACCATGATATACAGTTCAGGAACCTGCCATGCTTGCAGATTAGCAAGAGTAAGCCATGTTATCTCCCAATGGAGCTCTGTGTGGTATGTGAAGGCCAGAAGTTTCTTGGGAAGCTCTCAGACGATCAGACTGCAAAGATCCTTAAGATGGGCTGCCAGAGACCAAAGGAACGAAAAGCCATTATTAATGGAGTCATGGGAGGATCGGTTGGGCCAACAAGGTAATTTCACAAATTTCTGAAACGGGGTAGCCGAGTTTAGAAATTTTGTTTCATGGTTTCTCTTTCCGACTTTCTTTTGCTTTAATTTAGCTTGAACCCAGTACGTTTTCAGATTTCTCTCAGGGCTTGCCTAGTAGTTGCTAAGAATGCAAATTCTTTGTTTTCTTGGCAGTGGCAACAATGGAAGAGAATTCAAGCTCCATGTTTCGAGAGAGATGACCCAATTGAATGGGAGAGTCCTTCAACCTCCCAAGCTGAAGCTTGGTAATGGTGGCCATGTAACAGATTTAACTCCATCCCGCCATGACCGCCAGTGGAACTTTCTAGACAGCCATGTCTTTGAAGGCACCCGAATTGAAAGGTGGGCACTAATAAGTTTTGGGGGCACCCCAGATCAGAGGTCCTACATTCCAAGATTCATAAACCAGCTTTCTCAAAGGTGTGAGCAATTGGGTATCTTTCTTAACAAGAACACAATTCTTAGCCCCCAATTTGAACCAATCCAAGTGCTCAACAATGTCTCAGTTTTGGAGTCCAAACTCAGGAAAATTCATAGAGCTGCATCGAACAATCTTCAACTGCTAATATGTGTAATGGAGAGAAAGCACAGAGGCTACGCTGATTTGAAACGAATTGCCGAGACAGGCATTGGTATGGTGAACCAGTGCTGCTTGTACTCCAATCTTAGCAAGCTGGGTTCCCAATTTCTAGCAAATTTAGCTCTAAAGATAAATGCCAAAGTTGGGGGGTGCACTGTGGCTTTGTACAATTCGTTACCTTCTCAAATACCCAGGTTGTTTGAATCAGATGATCCAGCGATCTTCTTGGGTGCTGATGTGACCCATCCACACCCACTCGACGATTTCAGTCCCTCCATTGCGGCTGTTGTGGGTAGCATGAACTGGCCTGCAGCTAACAAGTACATTTCAAGAATGAGATCCCAGACTCATCGACAAGAAATCATCCAAGACCTCGGGGAAATGGTGGGTGAGCTACTGGAAGACTTCTACCAGGAAGTGAACAAGCTCCCCAAGAGAATTCTCTTCTTTAGGGATGGAGTAAGTGAGACCCAGTTCTATAAAGTGCTTCAACAGGAGTTACAGGCCATTAGAGCGGCTTGTTCAAGGTTCCCTGGGTATAAGCCTACAATCACTTTTGCAGTGGTCCAGAAGAGGCACCACACAAGGCTGTTCCCTAAAGAGACTGATCCCTCTTCCACGGGGACCCAGTTTGTCAATGAGAACATACCCCCAGGTACAGTTGTGGATACTGTGATTACCCACCCGAGGGAATTCGATTTCTATCTTTGTAGCCATTGGGGGATGAAGGGAACGAGCCGACCAACCCATTACCATGTCTTATGGGATGAGAACCAGTTCACTTCTGATGAACTGCAGACGCTGGTATACAATCTATGCTACACATTCGTGAGGTGTACCAAGCCGGTTTCTTTGGTTCCCCCAGCTTACTATGCTCACCTTGCTGCCTACAGAGGCAGGCTCTACCTCGAGAGGTCAGACTCCACAGGATTTGCCAGAACGACTACCTCAGTCTCACGAGCTTCCCCTCCATTGAACACTACACCGTTGCCGAAATTAAGCGAGAACGTAAAGAAGCTCATGTTCTATTGCTGATTCTTCTTATATTCTCCTCACAAGAAATTTTGGTTTTGGTTTACACAACATATATAGGTGGTTTTTAGTACTCCAGGGTCCTTCAACCATGCCTTGTAGTCTTGAATTCTATATATGATCTCCTTGTATATGGATACAGTAGACAGTCAGGAGGTTCTTAGCTGAACCATGTTCTCCATTAATGTGACCAGGTGCTATACTGTCCAATTCCATCTCCTCTGTGGATGTTCCTTACTGCTTTTTATACCAAAGCATTGCTTTAATGAGTGTAATTGATACTATCAACAAACTTCTCTTTTGTTCCTCGAAAATCAACTAACTTTTAGTATACTGCATTGAATCATTGAAGAACAGATGAGAATTTAAAATTCAGAATGACATGGAAATGGGTCTCTTTGTTTCCGAGTTTGACTCAGCTAAGTTAATTTGTCAATTATTTTTCACTTGGGGTTAACTTTATATAGAGAAGAACATGCATGAAGTAATAAAGGAGTGGATCATAGTTACCTACTTGATTGATCCATTCTATCTACAAATGAACTTTCAAAACAAACTTGGCTTCTACCGATAGGATACTTGCCGGGACCCCTTGGAGCATCGAATGGTGCAACAACACGTTGGATTGAACTCTATATGGTGCATGACTGCATGTTACACAAACTCAAAGGGCATTATAGTCCATCTGATGAAAATATGATTATACGCTTGTGTATTTATCTCGTTAGGTGTGTGGGAGTTCATCCTGCACGTGAAAAATTGGAGAAGTGTCTGTGAAGAAGAAAAGGGTAGTGGGGGTAATTTGGGAAAAAAAAGGAAAGGATCTGATTACAGAGATTTTCTCCCATCACTGCACATACCTATTTTCCATGCATGAAACAGGCTGCATGGCAGGGATCTAAAGAGAAAAATTAAAAGCTCTTGTGGGACTATCTTTTACAGAAGGTACCAAACAGTGTGCAGAGGCAGAAGCAACAGTAATAAAGCGAATGAAAGAATGAAAGAGAGAGAGGAGAGAAAGAAACAAAACAAAAGACTATAAGAAAAGATAGGATTTGCAATAAAGCCAGTTGAACTCTGACTTTCGACTTCCCTTTTTGTCTCTCATCCTATCCTTTCACACCCTTCAGCTTTTTTGAGTGCCATGTAGTACAGTATTTCTAGGCCCACTAGCCCATATCTTGGTGAACCTACACACCAAAATTCAGCGTGATTGGTGATTTCTAGCCGTTGGATTCAAGCACATTTTCATTGTGGGCTTCATAGACAAGCCTCTGGTTGGTTTCAAGTCCATGATGAAAAGTGCTCAAATGCAATGGCTAGAAATCACCAATTACACTGATTCTTGGTGTGTGTGTGTCCATCAAGGTGTGACCCGAACGATCATAAGTCAGTGTACCCCAAAGAATGTGCCACGTGGCAATTTGATAAGGAATTGTGTATCATAGAGTTTTCCCAACTTTTATGCTTTAACTCGTGGGCCTTACCTTTAAACTATTCCTCTATCTCTACAACTATTCATTTCTCTCTGTGTTTGTGTTGCAGAAGCAGGCAAGTAGGAACAGTTAAGCTTGCTCTAGCTGACGTTTAAGTACTGCACGGCGCCACGGCCAAGGAAAGAGACAGAAAGACTGGAAAAGCAGAGGGTGTTGAAAGAGTTTGTTGGGCCCACCTAAACACGGGTGAGAGCTTGGGTGGGAACCTACCTCTCTCCTTTTATACGTGCGTTTTGTCTGGCCTTTCTCTTCTTCGCTGCCGCTGCAACTTTTCTTCAGCGCTTTTGCGGTTGGATTATTAACTAGGAAAGTAGGAGGACTACATAAAGATGGGTTGCTACAGTGTCACCTGTCCTTGGACATTAAAAGGGTCCAACACCAATAATATTCTGAAACGTGTTGTTAAGAGTTACAGATACCAAGGTAATCTTGACCGGTTGGCAATGTCTCTTGATTTCTTAGGTACATGTGGCGTGACTTTATTGGTGTTGGACACAACAATTATGCTATGAAGATGGTGCAATTGTGAAAAAAACTAAAAACCGCTCACACGGTACCCCTCTCTGGCTATTTAATAACGTACTAAGTATTATGCCCATCCAAAAGAAAACGTATTAACGAAAAAATGTGAGCAATGATAAGGTATGTCGCGACTATTCACAACCCATTTTATCTTGCACTCGGATCGAGACATGACAGAGATTGAAGTCCACATCTCCTGATTCTTTTTGTCGGCGATTAACGTTTTCTGGATTGTGATGCTCCACGGCCCGTTCGATCACAATCTAACAGCTGCTGCCTGTAAAATAGGCACAGGATGTTGACTGTTGACAGTCAATAATACACTGTTCGATCCCATCAATCCTATCCGTCCAATTGGTCAGACTGATCTGAAAAGACAATACATATGTTAGTAAATAAGTTCGAAGGCAAATGTTTATGGTTGAGTGTGGTGCTGAATGCTGAGTACCATGGTGGTCCTTAGGTCGTACCTAGTGCCTATTAGACAAAAAGGGTTTTAACCTACGCTTTCGAGGTGCAAGTCCTTGGCCAATTAAACAGGCAGCCCAGATCAATCTAGATTAAATCTTTGACGACGGACCACAGTATGAGCCACGTGACAGTCTCAGAGACCACTGACCCAATGGATGTTTAGCCCATCCCTAGGTGTACTACCTACCAAAAAACAGCATGGTTATTGATTTCTAACCTTTGGATCTGGGTACACGAAGTAATGCTCAAAATCCACTGGTTAAAACTTTTAAAAAAAATAAAAAAATCCAACGATTAGAAATCACTAATCAAACGGTCAGTGATCTCTAAGAGAGTGCCGAGTGACTCATACTGTAGTCCCGTCATCAATATTGATGACACGTCTATATAGATTTGCACGAGAATCACCGTTCGAGATGGCTGACACAACGATGTCCTTAAAAGATAGTACAACTGATGAGAACGGCAAACGGGCAAACTATCCATGGAAGATCTACGTCACAGAACGACGCAAGTTGGGCTGCTGGAGGGCAGGGAAGCAACTTTAGTCTGATAAAATGCAGCTGATGTACGTGGCTCTGCCACCCTTCTTTTCTTTGAAGAGCATCACCCAATAACACTACCATCTTGTCTTAGGAGAGACACTTTGTTTTTCTTTTTGGTAAGCAGACAATTTAATAGTTGGGAGTAATAATATTATACATCCAATCAGCAATACAATTGATCCATCGGTTATAATCAACCAATTAAAAGCTATAGATCCAGTCAGTACGGGTAATGCAAGGCCACACCAAGATATATACACTTCCTAATGAAATAAAGCCCGTCTTGGAAGGTTAGGCAGTATACAGTCCGTCTTCACTCTGCAGACCTCAGAATTTTTAGGAACCGACAAATCAAGGTGATCGCATTAGTAAACAGAGGGTGCGCAGACACTAATCAAACCCGAGACGAGTTAATTATGTGCATGCTAATTTGGGGAAGTTTCCCATATAAAGAGGAAAATCGGAGTTATCGACAAAAGGCTGACACAATCAAGCCCGGAATCCAAATTAGTTAGCCAAAAGCCCTCGGAATAGCACCACAGTGCTGACAATTGGCTCAACTCAACAAAGTCTATGTAACAGAGAAAAGCGTGTGACTTCGTATATACAGCAGCTAAGCACAAGAATGCACTTATTCACAAGCATCGTTGAACTTCATGGACGAAGTTTTGTTTCCCTCAAGGTCTATCAAACTAGAGGACCCGGAGCTGAGCAAGGAAAGCTGCACAAAGATCCAGGAACAGAAACTGCGGTCCATTAACCCTCTGTAGATCAAGCAGATACTTCTCCTCACGAGTCTTGTATAGCTGTTAATACATGATCACAGTAATAACATTAGTGTCACAATAAGATCACCATACATTCTTTCTAGAACTGAGAAGAATTAATAATAATAATAGAGGGTGTAGGAAGAAATAAAGTCTGTGCGTATATTTATTTTCATATGTCTAGCCTAGGCTGACGCTTGAACAATGCTTTTGTACTAGCACCCAACTAGGCCCTGATTTAGGCACTAGAGGTAGGCGAATGCTTTGAGTACAGTGGTCATATCATTAGTTTAGTCGCAACTATAGATCATGAAGATTATAATGACATCAAATGCAAGGATTTCAAAGCACAAGGAAATGGCAATAAAATGATGGTTGTCTCTTGAAGAGTACAGGTGGACTGCAAGGGGTGGTCTACCAGTGGTATGGCAGTACATGTGGCACAGACGCGGGAGATTGATGGTTTCCCTATACATCTCCTTGGCCAAGAACAGATCCAATTGGATGATTCTAACCATCCAATATGGGCTGACCTTTCTTGGAATCGGTCACCATATAATGAAAAGGTCAGATCATCAGATCGAGTTGATCTTGGCCTTGGGAGATCTTGCAGTAAATGTGTCACCCTTACGGTAGACCATCCTTATGAGTCCAGCAAAAAAATGCCTTAAATTTCCTCTTTCCTGAAAATATAGAAGTCAGGCTTCAAAGAATCCTCATACAATACACAGTTCAATAAAAACACTGTAACACTGACCATGGAAAAATGAAAAGAGTCGTATACCTGCACTTCAAACTTGACCACGTTCGATGACCTAATGCCAACACCATCATTCTCAACAATAGCAGATTCATCCCCAAAATAATGGTTACCATGCGCGGGATTGTTAACCATGTCTTCAGCATGGCCAGGAAACCACCTGCACTTCATGTTGTAGTGCCCAATCTTTTTCCAACCCACGTTCAATTCTTGCAAAGCTTTGAGAATTTCTGTCATTATCTCACGAGGATGGGCTCGAGACTGTCCAAACAATCGAACAGCATTACCAATGACGAATTATAAAATGGTGAGACCACTCTTCATATTGGAGGATGAGATGAGCCCAACCACCCTGTCACTATCGTACACGTGGCACAACCTAGCAGCCTTGGGACCCATAATTTAATTGTTCGCACCAATGAGATCTCTTGGGATAGCAACAGACCTGATCAGACAATGTCAATCATCTGACCTATCATATTCTTTAATTTGAATGATGAAGAAATACAGTGCAGATGGTCCATAGATAGTTAAGTTCATTGAATTGGGTCGATCTTTACTCAAAAGATCTCATTGGAGAGCCCTGCCAACCGGTAGTTCAGTAACTGAACCTAAAATCGTATTCATGCACGGAAAAGGCAGGAAGAACACTCATCTGCATCCTGATGTAAGATTAAAATGAAACTAAATAAACTGAACCTGAAGTCCAAGAGCCCATTTCCTCTCTACAGGGAACTGGGGTCTAAAACCAATTCCCTGATGATCAATATATCCTGGAAGGCGGTGCCCAACGGCTGAAGCTGAAGCTGAAGCTTCAACTGGATGGATACGAGTGAAACTGCATTCCTGGAGAAATACCCATAAACAACAAAATGTTCAATATAACGAGTACTCGAGATCTTTACTTAGCTATGAGGAAAGAGAAAACCTAAAGTATGCACAACACACATGGTGCACATGCGGGAGGATAGGTTCCTCCTAGGAGATAGCCTAGGCCAAGAAATCAACAGAATCGAATGATTTACATCTATCAATTCTTTCAGGTCATTAAAGAAATTGCAGTCGTAAAAATCCATAAACGAGGATGTAAATGATCATTTGATCAGGTTGAGTTTGACGCAGGTAATTTCATAAGTCGGACCCACTGAATGGTGAATGCCACCACAGTTCATGTCGACGATGTTGTCTGTGCACTGATATGACATTTTTATATACCGTAAGAAAAGCCAACCCAACTGGTTTCCTCATAATGAAAATAAAAACCCAATGTAGAACAGCATTCAATAACTTGAGGAAACAAACGCACCATTGATTCCTGAAACTCAGCTCCAAGATAGCCACTGGTAGCGCGGAACCGGTTGTCCAATAGCAAATAATATGCAACAGTTGCCTGAAAAGTTGTAATAAGTTACCACCGCGTGAAAAATTAAAGAATCAAATTTGCAGTTAATCAGCTTTAAGAATTACGCCTTGGGGCGAGGCTTCCCCAAAATACCGCGAGGCTTGTTAAAAAGGCGTAAAAGCTCGTGAGGCATACGTCACATTCATTGAGAATTTGAGACTAAGAAAGGCGCATTCCTCATGCTATTTACACCTTTTAAATGACGTGTGTTAGAGGCATGCACCTCACGTATGCTGGTGGTGCAATTTTAGGTGGTTGTAGTTCCTTTTTCTTTGTTTTTCACCTGACCTTTAGTCTAACAATAATACGCTATTAATACAGAATAGATCAATGTTTTCATTTTCATAATTTTTCTATACTTACCTTTTTTTATTGAACTTATCACATTATTTATTTATTTTACATTTCAATATTGATTTAATAAGACGTGCTCATGAGGCTTATGCTCCACGCCTTGAAGCTTATAGACCTCACGCGCTATTGAAGCACCTTGCCCCAAGCCTCCACGTTTGATAACATTGGTTAATACATCAGGTATGGGTACCTCGTTTTGTGTTCTATTGCGAAGAGATTCAACTAGTGTGTTCCTGTCAAATCCCATCTTAATTACTTCTTGAAGAATGTCCTCGTCAATCTGTGAAAACGGCAGTAGAATAATAGTTGATTACTTACGTAAATGAGCTACAATAAAAACAAAACATAACAATACAATGTAGCAATGAACTCACCAAAGAAAGTTCACATAAATCACAATAGGGGAGAACCTCCAAACAAACCTTCTAGCCACATATAATTTCAAGGAAATTTGCATGTGATTATGTGTAGTTGTGTTTAAACATTTGATGTAGAACAAAAACTATATGAGATTAAAATAGTAAATAACCTGAGAACAGGTTCTATCTTATATACTTGTAATGGACACTGTACACGTTAAATCATTTACCTCCATAGTAATGATATCTATCAAGAAAAGAAAATTAAAATTTGCATTATTCTTTAAAAACTGCCATGCAGTTTTAAGTTTCACGAACTGGATGTATATCTCTGCTTCTCTATAATACCACATATATGTGCAATAACACTGAAAGATCTCCGTGCATGTAATACAGGCTATGCAACAATCCCAAGCATTATAATGACTTCCATACATACTTATCAAAAAAATAATGACTTCCATACATGTAACAACGACACTCCATTTTCTAAGAATTTGCCATGTTAGATGCTGTGTCTCACTCACATGTTGGACACAAACTGACTTTTTCAAACAAATCTGAATTTATCCAAATATTTCTGTTTTTAAACTTATGTATGTCATCGTATCTAAATACATTCTTTCTGTATTGTATACTTAAAAAGATAAAATGATTTTGAAGTATTAAGAACTTACATATCTCAACATAATAAATAAACTGTATGACTATCGGGTTTGCGTGAGTCGGTGTGCCTGACAAGTGATTATTCAATGCATGTCTCCGTGTCTGTTACATAGATTCGATAAAAACACGGAGCTACTTCGCAAGCATGAGTTCAAACAAAACTGATATTATAAAGATATTACTAGTAAAATATCTGCAGTAGACATAAGAGAGCCAAAATGAAAATGCGATGCAAACCCTACCTTTTTCGCCTGTTGCATTGTATCTGGTGGAGGCACAGCTAAGTAGCGTGGAAGACGATCTTGGAACCATGGGTGCTGACGGATCTCAGGAATAGTCATTCGCTTCACAGGGTCAACTACAAGCATCCTTGGGATCAAATCCCTTGCTCCAGCTGATAAATGGCTTGGAAGAGTATAGATTCCACCCTGAGGGACAGGATGGAGTATTTTCAAGGCAGAATAATTTCAGTCTCCAAGCAAAAAGAACATAATTTGACCGGAATCTCCATTTCACTATTAATAGAGAGCAGTAACATCCAACAAAGAAGAATATGAGGACACATGACATACATAGAATATGAGGACACATGGCATACATGTAAGTGATCTAGACCAACCATCCAAGGGTTCTCCAACCTAGGAGATCACCGAAGTCAAAAATCAATCAAAAAGGTCCAGAAAAAGGTCCTATGATGGGCAAGGAAATAAATTTCGGTTTCGAGGTTTATTTCGACCAGCCCGGAAATGGAAATATTTCGTGGAAATATTTCGACCAGTGTGGAAATAATACATTTTCGTGGAAATGATGGAAATAATGCGGAAATGATGGAAATATTATAGAAATGTTTGTGGAAAGTATGGGAAATGATAAAAACAAGCCTAAAAACACTCATAAACTATCAAACCATAATATACAACCATATGTCGTGTGGAAATGAATAACCATAGAGGTCTATAATGGATTGGTCTTCTATATATATATATGGAAAGGGGTTAAATGATCAAATATGGGATTTGTGGTGCTCAAATGGGACATTTCCTACCTTCGATTGAAATGTTTCTATTGATGTCGAAACATTTCGACCAAAATAATACATATTTACACCGTCAATTGACCGAAATTTACTGTTAACACGAAATATTTCGACATGTATGGAAACATTTCGTGTATGGATTCTTTCCTGTCGGTAACCTAGAAAATGAAAATATTTCGCGAAATATTTCGTTAATTTCGGAAAATTTATTTCCTTGATGATGGGATGGTTCTCATTATCCATGCACAAGGTAGTTAAGGGAGCAAGGTGCACTTAAGGCACTAGGACCTCTGGCGCAAGGCGAAGTACGCGCCAGACTAAAGTGAGGCGCAATATTAAAAATTATAAGAAATATAAAAAAATAAAAATAAATAAGAAAAATAACATCATAAAACAACAAAATAGGTAATCATTAAGCCATAAAACATAAAAGATAGCAAATGTCGAAAATCTCAAGTAACCGAAATACAGTTCTAGTTAACATTATCATTATCTAAATACAAAACAAGTAATCAAAAAGCAATAAAACATAAAAGATAACAAATGTTCAAAATTTCAATAGCCCACAATTCGTTTTAGTTAACATTGCCATCATCTAAAATATAATCATTAGCTTCATCCCCATCATCATCGGATGTGTTAGCCTCCTCAATATATTCTTCTTCTTCTGTCTCTTCCGAATTGGCCTCTTCCTCTCCCGGCTCCCTTATTGAAGCCCTTGCCCTTACTCTTACTTGACCTGGATTGTGATCTAGTATTTGATGTTGATTCACCAACTCCATAAACTCTCGCAACAACACTCCATGTCAAGCTATCATTCTCAAACACCAATTCATCTTTTGTTTCCATCTCCCCAAGTAGTCATTCATTGCTTTCATCAATGTCTTTCAATGAGATAGGTTCAATTGTATCTCTCATATCATACCGATGCTTAATATAATAGGCCAACATATAGAATTTTTACAAAAGAACATGTATTTTAGTGAGGCACGTGCCTGATGTGCCTAGAGCCTGGTTTGAGGTGCGCACCTTGAGCTTGAGGCACATGCCTTACTAAACACGCCTTGCCTTAACCTTTTTAAGGCGCTTTAGGTGCGCCTTGACTACAAAGTCCATGCAAATGAGTTTTAACCTCGAAGCTCTAGGTGAGACCCATTGAATGGCAAGTCCAAACTCAATGCAGGTGGACCAGGTTCCCTAATTAGTTTGTTTATAGAAGGCATACATTATTAAGAGGCCAATTTGATACATCTGAAATCAAATTACTGGGAGATACCTTTATTTTCTTGAACAAGTTGGGAATGTTTTCATCATCAAAAGGAAGGGTACCGCATAGCAAGGCATACAAGATAACACCACAGCTCCAAACATCTACCTCAGGACCAGCATATAGTTTTCCAGAAATAACCTGCACAAGAGATTATAGGTCGTAACCTTGGAACTTCAATAATTAATCTACATAGCATCTTTTAACTCACTTTGCAGTCTCCAAAATTTCTAGGTTTTGTTGGTAGTCATTCCATACCTCAGGGGCAGCATAGTTTGGACTTCCACAACTTGTCTTCAGAAAATGGCCATCGCGCATGATATTGCTCAAGCCAAAATCAGCAATTTTAACATTCCATTTTGAATCCAAAAGCAGGTTCTCTGGCTTAAGGTCCCGATGAACCACCATGTTTCTGTGGCAGTACTCCACACCAGAAATAATCTGTTTACAAACAAAGATTGTGCTACATTAAATTTACAAAGGAACTAAGAAACTATCCTTCAATTTATTTGAGAAATAACAGAAGCATCACATAGATATGATATAAAGAAGAGAATAGATATCTTAACCTGCTGAAAAAAGGTGCGAGCTTCATCCTCCTGTAACCTACCCTTCTCTACAATGTAATCAAATAGCTCTCCAGACTTCACATACTCCATCACAACATTAATATCAGTCTCTGTCTCTATAACCTCATAAAGTCGTATAATATGAGGATGCATGAATAATCTCAATATTTTGATTTCTCGTCTCACTGCAATTTATCAAGCACGTGAATCTCTTAGAATCATCCCAGTACAACTCTAAGGAGAAATAAAATTCAAATTATTTACATTTACATAGAGCGTCCCTTGGGTGTGTTATTTACAGACGACATCAATGTTGTGATAATGTTGTGATAATTGAATCGGATTCAAGTAAAATCGGGATTCAGATTGTTGGATCATAAGATTCATAAAGGTTTTGCCTGGTGAGTTGAGATATGCTTAATTACTCCATATTCCACTATATAGTGACAAGGTTTCATATGAACACTTTCAAATAATGACAAAACAATTTACCCAACAATCCTCAATACACACTTTAGAGACATTGTTCTAATCTCAGATAAACAAACAAAAGATATTTTCACAAAAAGAAAAACCAAAACCACGTATCATCAATTCACCATCAAATTAAACAAGTTTCCATCTCTTATCAATATTCTGAATTCTCAATCTTTCAACTTGCATGCATGGACATGCATTCTTGTCATCTGTACTAAGCAAGGTTTCATGCAAAAAACACTACCATGAAAATTTCCCCTACAATAATTGCATTGCAACAGTTGCTTGTTTGTAGAATATTAAGTTTACGCTTCTTACTTGAAAGTAGAACCATCTCAATACCTTGAAAAGGAGCAAAGATAGAGAAAATAGACTATGGATAATCCCCCTTAGCTGTAAAATACATGTATAAAAAATCTCGTTAAATTTCTTGTCCTAACCCTAACCACTTACGAGTTCTTTATTAAGGGCTTTATTAACTTTATTTTTAATCTTTAAGAGCTCTTTTAACTTAAAATGTTAAAAAGGAATTTTAAAAAGATAGGTGAAATTACTACAAGTTGACCATAGTTGATGGTTGAACTATATTAATTAAGATCTTATGTCTATATACAAGACATAACAAGAACATGTTACAAATTTGTTTAATTATAGTCTTTAAGGTTTAAGAAAAAATCAAAGGTACAAACATAGGAAATGTGTCATATGTTCTATTCAAATAGTAAGATTTGAGAGAATCGTAAGATTCAAATCGTGAACCTTAACTCAAATCATAAGATTCACAGGGAAAGTCATAGGATTTTAATAACATTGGACGACGTAGTGTTGGTTGATAAAACTAAAGTGGGTAGATGCAAAACTAGAACTATAGAGGGGTGTCTTGGAATACAAGAGTTTTAAAATAAACCAAACCAAAACGGAATGTATGGAATGCAACTTTAGTAAGGACATGCATTAGGATGACACTGTAGTTAAAATTGATAGTCAAGTGATACCCCAAATTGACCACTACCACAATCTTGGATTATCCATAAGTTGGAGAGATTAAGAAGTCCAGAGAATTAAATCTGGGTGGTTGGAACAGTATTGTACCACTGCTACACGACTAACATGTACAACTCAAAGTTATATGTCAGAATTAAGACTGGTTATGCTTTACAAAGCAAAATGTTGGGTAATCAAGAAAAAATAGGTTCATGTAATGAGCGTAACAGAGATGATTGTTGAGAAGGATAAGTGGCAAAACTAGGAAATGCAAAATAAAAAATGAACGCATCCAAGAGAACCTAGGAGTCACCCCAATAAGTGATAAAATCAAGAAGAGTTGATCAAGATGGTTTGTTCATGGGCAACGAAAAACATTGATGGTGCTAGTGAGAAGCGTACATGTGCAAGTTGAAGGTTTTAATAGGATGAGGGGATGTCCCAAAATGACATGGATCGAGGTAGCGAGGAAGGATTCAAAGGCCTATAAGCTAATGGTGTTCGAAAGTCCCGAAGAAGATTGCATTCTTTGTTTGGCTGACCTCCTTGGAGAAGATATTGACAATAGATCATTTGATCACAAGAGGTTTCATAATAATAAATTTTTGTTCAATGTGCAAGCGATATGAAGAATCTGTTAATCATCTTACGCTACATTGTCCCATTTTTTTCAAAAATTTGGAATGAATTGGGTAATATCGGACTCATTTACAGAACTGCTAGTTAGCTGGCAAACTAAAGCATTTTCGAGTAGAGGTCGCATTCTATGGAGGATCCTTCCTTTTGCAATAGCCTGGGGGATCTGGAGGGAGAGAAATCAAAGAACCTTTAAAGATAAATGTGAAGATCTAGTCTCGATCATTCTCAATATTAAAGGGATGTTTTTCCTTTGGTCAAAAGGGTTTGATGAATGCAGAGGGATTTTTTTTTTTTGATAGGTAAGCCTATTTTTTAAAGAGATCAGTAACTCAGTGAAGGCGGGTATTGAACCCAAGTCTATGGTATCATCACCCACAAACTTTACCAACTGAGCAAGCTAGCACCTTTTTTTAAATGGTTTCGAGGGGTGCAACAATAGGACTTCCCAAGAGGTCACCCATCCTAGTACTACTCTCGCCCAAGCACGCTTAACTACGGAGCTCTAATGGGATCCGGTGCAGATGTAGAGGGATTTTCTTTGAAGACTTTGTATTTCGCTGGAATATTCTTTGCTCTAAGGATGTATAAGCTAGATTTTAATGTTCTCTAGCTGTTTGTTTTTGCTTTTGTTTTCATTTTGTATCTGTCTATTGTAGGTTATCTCAACCTCCATAGCTGATCTGTGTATTTTGTTAGGCTTTTGCCTCTTTAATGAAATCTATACTTATCAAAAAAAAAAAAAAAAATGGAGTATATGGACCTGATAATGGAATGGAACAACAGAATTCATAATTTGTATAGCCAATGATGAATGGAGCTACAACAGTCAGCACAGTCAACATAAACATCAAGGTCAACCAATGCTTGATACAAACCAAAAATATTTTGCGGAGAACAAAATCATTAAAATCATTGGGATATACTGGACTATGCCTAATGGTGTCTATGAGCTTTCTCCACATGGCGGTGTGAGGCTTTCGAGAATAGAGGGCAGATTCTATGGAAGTTACTTCAGTCTGCTTGTTGTTGGACCACATGTAAGGAGACGAATAGACGTATCTTTGATGACAAATTTGGGGAGATGGGAAACATCATTTTGAAAGTCAAGGCATTGTTGTTCTTTTGGTCCTCCACTATTGTAGATTTTAATGAGTTGGGGTTCGAGGACTTTATATTTCGATGGGGGGAGATTTTGCTCCGATATGTATTTGAGTCTATACATCTCTTATGGGGCTTGAGAGATCTCTCTCTAGCTTGTTGTTTTTGCCCCCATGTATAGTAGGGTTCACCCCTTTCTTTTCAATACAAGTCTCTTTACCTATTAAAGAAAATGTGGTGACGGTTGGCCTGAAAAATAAAAATAAGCACACCGGCTACAACCGATAGATATGTAATTTTTGTTTTGATAGAGTTGAGCATCAGAAATTTAGTCTCTTAATTATAATTTTTTTGATAAGTATAAACTTTATTGAAATAGAAAAACAAATTACAGCCGAAAAGGGCTAAAAACCATCAAAAAGGTTTCAAAGCCGGGAACAACTGGCACAAAACTAGAAAGGGGAAACAAAATTACACCGCGTCTCTAAAACAAAGGCGATCCCATCTACAAATGAAGTCGTCAAAAAAGAGCCCACGGCATTTAGGGAATGCTTTGACAAAAAAAATAACAAGGCTTTAATGTTGATGATTATCCTGTCCAGCCCTTCCTCTTTTCCTTCGAACACTCGCCAATTTAATCTCTTAATTATAGCACCGATCAAGGTCTAAACCCAACTGCAAAAGAAGAACTCAACTCCCTAAACATATTGGTGCTGCAAAATGCTATGCAGCATGCACAACATATGTCACGCACCAAATGAAAGACCACCAATACTTCGTTTGATAAGTAAGAACACCAATACTTAAAGCTCAAATTTCAAAAAATACAAGTGTTTATAGTTGGGAGCGAATGAATTTCAATTTCTTTAGAAACAAAAACTACAAAACCCCCATTTAAAACATTAAAGCTCTAGAAAAACCAATTAGCAGCTCCACGATATGCAAAGTATCTACTTGTTCAACTTGCATATTTTTTCTTTGGTAATGGTTTTAATATATAACACCATTCGTTTCAGCTATAAAATAATCCAAGCATAAATTAACTCTATCAAGGGGATGAAAACTTAAACCTCAACTTCCTCACAACCCCACCCACCCACCAAAACCTATCCTTAACGTACAAGTGCAAATCCGCGCTAAGTCTAGTGTCATAATTGAGCCCGGAACTGCACCCATGCCTCCCCCCTAACCTCCAGCACACGCGCGCGCGCGCACACACACACACACACGTGCATTAGTTGATTTCGTTACATCCAAACACAGTTTCAATGATGCAGTCCAATTCCTTCACATTAGTAATGCCCATATTTTTTGTGCAAGGAAGTGTTTGGATGCCTTAATTTGAGTATGGATAAGAAGCTTATCAACTTTCAAATGAGACCAATAATTCAAAAATGATTTAAGTTAGCTATGGCAAAAATATGGAAACGGAACTACATGTCTATGGCAGGATTACTATTTTAAGGGTTTTATTTTTGTTTCTATTTTCCAAGTTCTTCAAGAAATAAATCAATTTTAGTTTCTTAATTGCAGTGGGATCAGTATTAGGCGAGTGAATTGTTGAAAATCGACCTTTCACGAACCAACAAAAATAGCTAAAACAGAAAATATCAATCACACAGGCACAATAGATTTATGTGATTCGGCAATGTGCTTACATCCATTGGTGAGGAGCTCTTTCACTATCTCTAAAACATTTGAGTTACAATAGTTTCCTCTCTCTCTAACTCTCTCAATGTAAAAAGTAACACCCCTTTAGAGAATATATATAATCTATGGTACATTGAAATACCCAAAGTACCCCCAATACAAGTTGTATGTACCCTAACCCGAACTATACCAACTCGTACAAACAAAAAACATTATTGGCTCTAACAGTCGGGGGCGGGGATGCACTGCCCCCCTGCAACTCCCCAATCAACTAACGCAAAGCTGAACCCGTGTATAGATGTGGCTTAATGAACAATAAAATCCCTACAGAACAATACTCCCTACAGATTACAAGGCAATTAACACAACATGAATCAAGTTTAGGTTTAGGAAACTTTAGCTAAAGTTAAGTTTGTAAGCATTTAAGAGGTTTCTACTTTCTAGATTATGAAAAGTTCATCTGTAAAGAAAGTACGAGTTGCTCATGTCCCTACCTTAAATACCTCTTATGACTTAAAGAACTCGAAGAGTTTAAGAAACTTTTTCCCCTATTTTGACGTGCAAGTCGTCTATTTTGATGGTGTTACTCCAACATAGAAGATATTAGGATGGTACAATCTCCTCTCTATTATATCCTCCAAAGTGATGTGACTCTACATCTCCAAAAGAATGCTCATCTCATGTGTTAGACTTCAAAAACAATTCTTCAAACCTACAAGTGCTGATTCTTACAGCCTGGCATATACTTCTCTTTAGTTCTCTTATTTTTCTTCTAGTTCTTTATTTCAATCAATTCAGCCTAACCTCATAACCCACCAACATATGCAACCTCTTTTAAACTTGAAAATCTTTTAAACCCATCTCTAAACTCACAGACCCTCGTCGACTTTGTCCTATAGCTGAAACCTAACATCCTAGTCCTTTGAACCTCTAAAACAAGCCAATATTCTCTCTTGTTGGGCTGCATTGAGACAGTCCAGCATGACAAAAGACCCCCAAAAAAGAGGAATAAGAATGAAGCACCAATTTTTTCCAATTGTCGGGTTGTGGAACGACAAGACAATAGTGAAATTAAATCCTTAGATTTATAGTAAAAAATCTACACTTTAATTCGGTTCCCATAAAAAGTGTTTCATTGTGCAACTTCAATGCAATTAGACAAAAGAGTTCATGAATTGCCCAACTCTCTTAGAAAAGAAATGGTGTAGGAAGAGGAAACTAGATTGCAGGAATCATTCTATGACTATACAAAGTCTAGTAGATCTGGATGATTAGCTCATTACCATATAAAAGGCAACTAATGTTCTGGAGTAATAACATTTTCAGGTGAAATGCCAGAAATTGACCGAGTTGGCCATGTCATAATCTCTCATATGTTTATTCTTTTATTTGAATATGTCGAAATTTCATAAAAAATCTAATTATTTACGATGAGGATTTTGTAATTAAAAATGAGGATGTCACTATTCGATTTTCCAGAAGTGTCAAGCTTTTAGAGCAACCAGTCCCAAGCCTAGATGAATCTTGATCTGTTGTTGCAAGTTCATGCCAGGGCATAGATATGCCTCTGCATAGAATTGAATGGCAGAAAAATATTTGAGTAGCCAATCCCAAATACTTGTGGTAAGAAACTGATATTCGTATGATGATTTATGATTCCATTCAATTTGTGGTCCTCTTCTAGTTTTATAATCCAATTCAATTCAAAAAGATTGTGCAACAGTACAAGATCACTAAAAGAATAGTTCATATCATACAAAACCTTGAAGATGAAAGACAAAGTGACATTTCTTCCTTGGTAAAGGTACACCATAATGCATAACAAAATGAAATAATGTACACAAAAATATCAATAATAATAATACTAGATAATTATATAAATAAATAAATAGCAAAAGATGAAAATGAACATATGCTCTAGAGCAGTGACTGTGAATCAGATTTAAAAAAGCACAATTTCCCTCTGAGCAATTATATAAAAATGAAAAGCATAAGTTGGGTAACAACTTAAGACTATATTTCCATAACACCAAAGATCTATTGTATAGTTTTATGATAAATGGGGTCCTCATCCAGGCTTATTTATCTCACCTTTTTCTTCCATTTCCATATTCTTTATCTTACGACGGTTAAGGATTTTGATAGCGACTTTGTGTCTTGTCAATGCATGTTCCGCAATTTTCACCTTACCAAATGAACCAATGCCAAGAGTCTTCCCAAGTTTATAATTTAGTAAAGACATATCTGCACTACCGCCACCTTTGCCACCAGGTCCATCCATTTCCTGTTGTAAAATCATGGTAACAGACAGATTAGAACAGGCTTATTTAGAAGCAAACAAAATATACGAGGTTATGAACACACTTGCATCGGGCAGAGAGGATGGGAAAAGCAGTCCCCTGCCTGTGCCATGCATGTGGCACAAATGCAGGGAGCTGGGAACTCATGACCCACCGTGGGACATTCTCAGCTCAAAATTAACCCAGTTGAATGGTCATAACCATCACATAGAATATCTCATTGGCAAGGCTTACAAATTCTATCGTCCATACATGTGTCGTGTGTTTATTGATGCACATATGTCTATGCATATGTATATATGAATATATCAACATAGCAGGGTGACATCTCCGTATATTTGAATAAAGTTGCCCCTATCACATTTGCAAGGTGGTGGTGGTCCACATGACCTATTTAGTTGGAAATTAAGATTTTCAAATTTTACAATGGGGAAATTTTCTAAGGAACGTTGGCTATGTTTGGCTTGTTCGAAAACATTTTCAGCTCGAAAATCATTTCAAACAAATGCTTTACAAAAATATATTTTCTTAGAATTGAGTTTTTAACTGTTTGGTTGAGTGCGAGGAAAACCAAACAGACATGCAGAAACAAACGTGGAGATCCATCCTCCATTTATAGGAGGACAGAAACATTTTTCTTGGACAGCGTTTTTATCCAACCGTTGAAATTTTTGAGATAAGGTCCATGAATGAGGTGGCCCATCACTTAAACGCAGTTTAGATCAAAGATGCATGTGCGTCGGGGTGTAAATGGACCGGCCCATTAAAGTTTTCGGGCCTGGATTTGAATGGAATTAGATCAGGCCTTGGACTCGTACCTATTCAAAATTTACCAAAAGCAAGGCCCAATTTACACCCCTAATGTTGCAATTGAACATCTAGTGGCCAAATATATAGTTAAGTCACTTATATAGACTCTGCCAGCCGGCCGAAAGGGGACTTTCTACCTGAGAATCTTCAACCGGAGGAATCGCTTACCAAAAAGCCTCTGGTTTCATCTTCTCTTTGCCATGTTACTCTGCTTATTCTTCCCCTTTTTACTCTAGAAGAAAAAATTTAGGCTTAATTTCTTCAATCACTATCCGAAAGTACTTTACACAACAAAAAACCCTAAATTTGCTTGACAATGGTGTGTGGAGAGAGATGGGGTGGCAGCAGTGGTGGTGATGGCTGTGACGAAGACAATTGAGAGAGAGAGAGAGAGAGACAGAGACTGAAAGGGGGGTTGAAAACAATGAAAATCGAAGTTCAACTCAATGCCCAAACATGAAATCGTTTTCTAGCATTTTCACATCTTCGATGGAATTCGTCTTTTGGGTCGGCATTTTCTTCACAAATCAAATACCCAGAATATTTTAACTTTTCTTCTCTACAACTTCCATACGAACCAAAAACAGCCTTAGTTCTTTGATTGTTTTGAAGGTTTAGAAAGATTAGAATTTCACTTTAATTACTTCATTTGCTTTGGGGAAAAGGTTAGATGCTTTAGAAGGATTGATCACATCTCCAACAACTAAAAGGAAGTTAGAAGTTTAGCCCATTACATTAATGTGTATGTGTATATGTGTGTTTGTGGTTTAGGGGATTTGTAGATTACATTTTGTTTGTAGAAGTTTGCTCTCCAATCTAAAGCTAAAACACGAAGTAGGAAAAACCTACAAATATGGCATTCCATCCTCCAAAGAAAATGGGGAAGGCATGATAACAGAATCAAAACTAAACATGGCAGATAATGGGTCAAAATATCAAAAGCATATTTAAAAAAGAATATTTTACCGCAAATTAGCAACTTGGTGCTGAGAGAACCTAGTATCAACTCTAATGCCCTACTTTAGTCCCCACATGACGGCACTTCTTCTAGGTGTCTTTGAAACCAATATTGAACTTTAAAACACTTTAAAATGCAAAGTCACAGCTGAGGCTTTGCTACACATTACTTGAAACCTATGATGCCCAAATACAAATACGGACACGGATACGGGAAGTGGGGATACGACTCGACATTTTCCAAAATCAGGGACACGGATATGAATACGAGTATCCTATTTTGTAGTTCAAAATTTTCCTTTTTTCTAGTTTTTTCAACTTTTTATGAAGGATACGTGTCGGTGCCGTGTCCCGTGTCGTGCCGACTCAAATATGATGGCCATGTACTGGGTATCCGGGTATCATAGCTTGTAACAAATCGTTCTTTGGAAGCCGACGCAATCAAGTTTATATGAATTATCCACCCATATAGGAAAATAGGAAAAGTTACCTGACTAAAAACCTAATCATATGCTAATCACAATCAAGTAAAAGTTTATAAATTACACACATTACTATGTATAGTAGTGACTTCATTGGGTTTTACTAGCTAATCTCACAACGAAATCCATCAATCTCCTATCTCTCTAACTACTTTTGACAAATTTTTACTCTTACCAGAAAATAACAGACTAGGAAGAAATCGAGGTCCAGTTAGGCACAACAAGTTCGATCAAATCAAGAATTAGAAACTACTGCAAATCAAAACAGAAGAAAATACAAAAGACCAATAAAATTTCAGGTTTCTACTATCTTAGAAACCAGAATGTAGGAAAATTATCTAAATCCCTGCCAAATGCAGCTTTAACCGCAAAAGAACCTAGAAATTTCTAAACAAATACACAAAAAAGGATCCATGTTTGAATCCCGCACCATTCAAAGTAGAAGTAGAACAAAACTCTAGCTACCGAAGATATGAGAAATCGAAAACGAACAACAGGAGAACTTCCCAATCTAGAGAAATAAAAAAAAAACTGAAGAAATGGAGAATTCACAAAAAAAAAATCCACAACAAATTTGACAAGAAAGAGATCTTAGGTTTCACCGGCAACATAATAGGATTTAGGGTTTGAGAAACACAAATTGAAACTTTCAGTCTCCCCTTTGAAGAAAATAATGATTGTTTTATAACCCTCTTCTATCATTTATGGCAATATTCTCCAAGATGAAAGATGAACGCAATGCATGAGAAACCAAACATATGGATGGAATCGATGGCATGTTGATGATTCATTTTTTTCCCTTTTTATTATTTTTTTCAACTATAGAGAAATCCTTGCTTGTAATCTCTGAGTGAACGAGCGGAATCGTGGAATCACTTGACCATACACACAGCACACATGCAGGGCATTTGGGAACCATAGTCGATGGATATAACCTAGAAGATCTTTGGCTAAACCCCTGCTGATCAGAAGGTTATAAAGTGCAAATGATCAAGAAAGAGTTTAGATCAAGTGGTAAAGATCTCATACATGGGACCATCTACTGGTGAGTCGCACATCATTTTATAAATGCATTGAACCCAACTGTTACACTCAAAACACAAAGAAATGTCACAAGAAAAGTAGATGCTGCATAAGCATCAACACCAACTAAACTCAAATGCTTAAAAAACCCCAGCTACTAATAATGATTCACGGCAGAAATTGAAAGAAGTATGATTTGTAACCTATAAATAATCGATTTGGAGATGTGAAAAAGATGGATCAATTTAAATAACTTAGGAGAACCTCTCAAGATCAATAATGTTAATCTAAAAAAATTGAAAAATAAACAATATTGAAAAACGAAGCAAAACTTGAATATCAACAATAATAAAAGTTTATCAGATAGAAATAGTATATTTTTTTATAGAATTGAGATATAAATATTCCTTTTCTTACATGGAATCATATAAAGAATCATTAAACTTATATGAGAGATTTTTTAAATCAATGGCAACATCCATATTCCAAGAGGGATAGTCCAATCGTAAAAAAAAACATGCTTGATATTTTCCACTTTCCAAAGAAATACCTTCAATTGCAGAGGCTTCGGTTCCAATCCAACTGGGAAAAAAAACTACTAATACTGACAATCTCGAAAAAGATTCACACTGAAAACTCGATGATGAACCAAAGAGTTCAAAGCTTTGAAGTTCCTAATGCATTAAATCCCGACCGTTAAATTAGAAATGCAAACAGAATTCCCAATAAAAGCAGAAGTCGCATAAGCATCTAAACAAACTGAACTCGAATGCTTCAAGAACCTTAACCACTAAGGCGGATTCGCTGCAGAAATCGAACGAAATGTGATTTGTAACCTAGAAATTATGGATTTGGAGATGTAAAAAGAGATGGATCTATTGACATTCTGATCAACCTATCGATATCTTCGATTGCAGAACGGATCATTGATTCGGTTCTTCTAAAAAGGTAAACAACTGAAAAACTGAAACCTATAATTTCTACAAAAATACTGAAACAAAATGCAGTGAGGAGAAAAGGAGGAATTGAAACCATAAAAACCCAGGAGAGATAAAAGAAGCAGGGATGGAACTGAACTAACCTTCAGAGAAATTCACAGAGAAGTGGTCGTTGGAGCAGAGAGTGGTTCCTCCGAGCGAGATCAAGGAGAGGAGGGCGGGGAAGAGGAGGGAATACGCTGAGAAGGATAGGGAGAGAGAGAGAGTTGTTTTTTTCTACGGACAATTGCAGAAAAGAAAACCAACTTTAATTCATTTACAAAAAAGAATAAAAGTTTTCGCAAATCCCAAAAAAGAAAACGAAACGCTCTTTAAAAGGGCGTTTCATGACGTGGCACATGTTTATTAAAAAAACGCTCTTTAAAAGGGCGTTTTTTTCTGAAAAACGCTCTTTTAAAAGGCGTTTTTCAGTAGTGTCGGTCCGACATCTGACAACCTGACAGACGTTATTGTAAAGGGCGTGTGTCAGTAGAAAACGCCCTTTTAAAGGGCGTTTTTTGATACCCCAAATTTTACGCCCATTTTGGCGTACCCAGAAGATGAATCAATGGCTGATTTTTGGTGAGGATGATCTCTACGGTGAGGAGATCATCCTCACAAAAATTCAGATCATTCCGATATTCGTAGATTGGTTTAGAAGTTGAGGAATTATGGGACGTTTTTTTAAAATTTCTCAAGAATAAACGCCCTTTAAAAGGGCGTTTGTCAGACGTGTCAGCCATCAGTCATTCGTTAGTCAGTCGACGACTGATTGGACTGACAACAGACGAAACGCCCTTTGAAATGGCGTTTCGTTTTCTTTTTTGGGATTTGCGAAAAGTTGTATTCTTTTTTGTAAATAAATTAAAGTTTATTTTCTTTTCTGCAATTTTCCGTTTTTTCTATGAAAAGTAATACCATCATCCTGGGGACGACGTCATCCGTTGGATGGTCTTCGTCAAGGTTTAAAATGGCCGTTATAACGATATAACGGACTGGGGGCGCTACACTTTTTCCCCGTTATAACGAATTGCAGCGCTCATGGGCAAAAACAGAAAATAGCGGAAAATAACAGAAAATGGCGCTGAAATTCAAATTTTGAAATTTCAATTTCGATTTTACAAAAAATGAATAACGGAAATAACGACCTTTTTCACAAAAATTTCTAGAAAATAACGGCCGTTATAACGAAAATAATGGTGGTTATTTTTTCAGCGTTTTAACGATACATAACGTAACGGGGGAGGTCCGAATCCAATATAATGGCTGTTATTTTCGTTATTATGGCCATTTTTTAAATCATGGTCTTCCATAGTTATGGATTTGAATCTCAAGAACTGTCATAAGTCTGAACCTAAGGACGACAGTCGCTTAGGGATGACAGTATGATATTGAGTTTATCTTGCAAAATTGTTTTTTTCATACGGGTGGCTCTACGAGCGCCCACCTCTTTAAGTTGGGCACCCACATCCCAAACAAAAAAATTTACCAAACAAGCCCCACGTCAGTTTGGGTACCCTCTCTCTCTCTCTCTCTCTCTGGGCCTTTAGCCCCCACGGTGCTGAACTACCGTGGGCTATATAGTCCCACTGTGGGGGCTAAAGGCCTAGAGAGAGAGAGAGAAATAGGGAGAGAGGGAGGGAGTTAGAGTAGAGAGAGGAGACGAAGGGGTGGGTGCCCAAATTGGAGGGGGCATTTTTGTCTTACGTGGGTGCCCAGCCAAAAGACTTAGACGCCTATAGAGATACCCTTTTTGTAATTATTTTGCAAAATGGGTTAAGTCTGTGACTGTGACATACGGCTACAACTTGAGTAGGCTCAACCTGACGTTGGGCTAGGGTTGGGTTACCCCTTCACTACTCGGGTCGGACTAGTGCTTGGATTTTGGCAACCCGGTCAAATTGGGTTGGGCTGGGTTTGAGACTTGCTTCTGCCCAACCTGAGGCTGACATACACACATGCTCGCGCGTGCGCGCACATACATACACATTATTAAAGACATGTTTGAGACAAATCCATAGAGGCGGCCCTTTTGCAAGAGGTGCATCACAACACCAATTGCTCCCAACTTGAATGACAAATGACCTAAAATTAGACATGATTGATCATTTCTCAATCAAATCTAATTGATTGTCTGAAATTCGAAGTCATATAGTTGTCAGTGCTTATCAACCTGAAACTCTAAGTGCAATATTACATTCATATACCTAAACACTATTTTTGCATTGCATGTTTTTGAAATATTTAGTTATGAAAAAGTTTGGAAATTGATAAAAAAAAAAAAAAAAAGGTCGTATTTAAGAAGTTAATTTTGATTGGATTTTATGAATTTTGAACGTTCACGAAGTGTGAAAATTGTTTCAAATAAAAAATATACATTTTTGTGGAAAATCAGGTGAGCCCGATCAATCGGGGCTAAATTAACCTCTCGGGTTTTTGATCAATCAGAGCCTTGCCGATCGATCAACCGATGGGATCGAGAAGATTAAAAGGCAATTAAGGTCATTTTCACGAATCATTTTTAAAAAGTTAATTTTGATTGGATTTTATGAATTTTGAAAATATACATTTTTTGTGGAAAATCATGTGAGCCTAGTCAATCGGGGGCTAAAACCTCTCGGGTTTTCGATCGATCAAAGCCTTGCCGATCGATCGGACCGATAGGATCGAAAAGATTAAAAGGCAAAGGTCATTTTCATGAACCGTTTTCACGCTTTTTCCTTCTTCATGCGTCTTTTGAGCTTCTTTGAGTCTCCGGTTCCTTGCACAATCCACCTCTCCAAACCCATTTCTCTTCTTTTTTAGTGGATTATGTGCTCCATTCTCCGAATTTTGTCATTTTCTTGCCTAGATTTCATCAATTCATCACTTCTATGTAGGGCTGCAACTCGGGCGAGTTGGGTCGGGTTAGGAGTCAACCCAAGCCCAACTCGACCTTTAGACCCTCCAGCCCGAGTCTGAGCCCAACCTGAGGTTAGGATTGAATTGTTAAGCCTGAGCCCTCGGGTTGGTCGGGTTCATCGGGTTGGGGTTGGTGCTATACAAAGAAATCTAAAATCCCTTAGAAATCTGCTCTGCAACGTGGTGTCCTCTTCGACCACTTCCGAGGCATCATCGACAAAACAATCGACAAGGAACTCACTTCTTGCTTCCATGGTTCCACCGCTTGCTCCGTCTTCAGTGTGTTGAGAGTTAATTGTGTAAGTTAGAAAGTGCGTGCTGTGGTTACATCACTCCATACTATTTGAAGACAACCAGAAAAATAGAAAGCTGCATCAGAAGACTTGAAACTTCACCCAATCACATTATATGAATGGTAAATGACTTGGAGACCGTTGGATAGATTGGTAATATCTTAAAAATCAACTTTAATGTCATTAATTAGATGTAGTGAAGCTGATAATGCTTATTTTGTGCTAATTATCATGTTTATCCTTAGGGCATTATCAATTTTAAGATCTTATAACTTTATATTTCCATTTAAATTAAAATGCATTCTAGGTGTCTCAGGCATAGCTTATCCGATTTAGACTTTCATTGCGCGTACATTGGATAATTGTAGGATAATTATCGCATGAAAAAACAAGTAAGAGCGGTGAACCATTAATGAGTCATAGAGCGTAGGATCATCGAGAAAGACCCAACTCCACATAGACCATCTCTAAATATGTGCATGGGAGTTGGGGGATTTAGTGTGCCACATGGAAGCTCTCTAGCCATTGGATTATTCTTGAGAGCTTGATGGAGCAACATAGTCATGCAAGTCATATCTAAGTGGTTGATAAAGTCATGAAAGCCATGAGAGCCATTGAAGCTATTACACTTTTATGGAGTCACCACCAAGCCATCTTGGAGCCAACTCCATTATCAAGCTACCAAGCCATTTAGTCATTTGAATTTTCTAGGTACAACATGGAAGCATCCTAGCATGCTACATATGAAGATTCAAATTAAAGTAAAGTCAAGCTCTCTTGGGAAGACCATGGATGACCACCAATGGAGAAGTTCCACATTTTTCCCTTGAAAAGATCAAAACTAACCAACCAACCACAACTCAACACCTTTAGCGCCTTGGGGATCAAACCTATCACCTTTTGTAAGCCTTATACCAACCCCACCCCATTGGTCCCATTTTCCAACCACTGACTCTCTCTTGAACCTCAAATTTCTCTTAAAACCCCTTAATTCTTCATCTTCTTACCCATTATCTATTTAAACCCCATTTTTCTTATTTGAGATGATCTTTTTGAAAACTTTCTAGAAGACTTCAAGCCTTAGAAGAAGAGCTCTCATTTCCTACTCTCTTCTTCTCATCTTTCTTTTCTTTACTTAGTTCTCATGGCCATCCACACTATGGTTGGCTAGGCTTCTTCTTGGGCTTGAGCTTATTGTTTTATGAGATTTTTCACCATCCTTTCTTGTATGATTTTTATTTTCACATGGTGTATTAAATACATTTTATAGTTAATGTTTTTCATACACTAATGGATTGAGTCATTTCCTTTATTTATTATCTTGTGAGATCTTGTGTTTTTTAACATAGTATGTCATGCATCATTTGTATTTGGGTTTTACATAAGATTCAATTTTATTTTCTTTTAGAATATTTTCTAGTTCTAGTGTTTTTCAAGCTTGGAAATGTCTCTTGGTGGGAACCTTATCTTTTGAATGTGATTTATGAGCTATATTGATATATCTTTGGTGGAGAGAACAACTTAGTAGTTGATTTTCTTCCTTTGTGAATTGTTTCCATGAGGACGAAGATGATGGGATGGGCTAACTCTTGATGCCCAAGTTAGCTCTTATCTCTTGATTTTTCTTAAAATATTTTACTTGACTTGTTATTTTCTAGCACACTACCTATTTCTTTAGCTCTATTGCATTCACCCACACACTTCATCTCTTGGCACACACCACTCTCATTCCATTTCTTGACCCCACCATGCATGTAGTAACTTAATTTTAGAACATCATACCCCATTCCTTATGATTCGACCTTGAGACTTTTCTCAAGTTTTTAAACTTGTTGCATATACTACACTTCATACCCTAGTTACATTACCACTTTGTTGCACATTAGGCTTTAATGTCTAGGGTTTTAATTTAGTACATTCATGACTCATATCATACAAGTATTACATCCTTGTAATTCATTAGTGTTCTAAGTGTGTACATTGAAGTTAGCAACAGAAGCCATGCGCGCGCAAAACAAAGCATTTTGGACTAAACTTGCTTTGACCGATCGATCGTCTAGATAGATATCGATTAGATTTCAAAATTCAAAATTCAAAAAAAAAAATTAGGCATTTGTTTGATCGGAGACCATTTTTGGTTTGACCTATTGATCAGACTTGTTAATCGATCGATCGGACCGCGTGTATGAAGTTTAAAAAAAATAGTTATACTTCCTATTTTGGCTACACTATGTACATAATCATACTAGAGCTTGCTTATACTATATATAAAAACATCCTAGGTTAAGTAACCTAATGACTAAATAACTAAAAAACACAAAGCACCAAAGAGGCCCTCAAGATCCAAGAGAAACTTCTCTAGTTTACTCTTCTCAACTTTCTTAATTTGTGTCATGTACAGAATCCGACCATTTTATGGCTGTCAACGGAGCTTGACCCTAATTTTTAAATAACTTATTCACCCCCTTCTAGGTGCGCATCTTCCAAATACCGAGATTTTTATAATCAAGACCACATGTTGAGGTGAAGTCCACATTAATGTAAGATAAAATTGCCTGTCATTATGCCGTGAGCCCAATTAATTAGGAAAATTTTCTACTATATTGCCCCATCAAAAAGTGATGCCACATTGATCAAAACCACATGTGAATGTAGGACTCATGTGATTTTACAAAAGAATATTCCAAGACTCTTAAAGTTGTGTTATAGTTAAATTAGGGGCTTGCACGTGAGTGCTTGTAGGGGCATATTTGGAATTGGAAGAACTGGAACACTATTAGTGACCACTAACCGTATGGATGTTTAGCCATCCCTAGGTGGACTACATAAAAAATAAGCCTAATTAGTGATTTCTAAGCATTGGATTGGAGTTGTTTTCATGGGTTGATTTTTAACCATGGAATTTGAGCATTATTTTGGGTACAAAGATCCAAAGGTTTAAATCGCTAATTAGGCTACTTTTTGCTATATATGTAGGTCCACCTAGGCATACGAGCAATTTTACTTGGGCATAAAGGCAATTTTGCCCAACAAAAACCACCTAACATTTGGAGAACATCGTTAGGCATAAAGGCAATTTTGCATAACGATTGGAGATGCTCAAACTGTTGTCGAATAAGACACGTAGCACCGTTAACAAAAGTTGACTCTTTAATCTATTTTATTTCAATTTTTAAAAAAATAAAAAGTAACATGTGTCTTATACTAATAAAGGTACGTATCCAATGATTCTTGACTAGTTTTACAAATATTTTCCACGTTGGTCGAGTATTAGAGGAACATCGAACATGCACCTCAAGTTTCGTCAAAACGTATAGTGTCAAAGGGGATACATTAAGAACTATAGATAAATGATCGATATCACAAGTAACATTGATTCAGTTCAAGATGGCAACACTGTGCAGAGTGTTGCTTGGTGTGTTTCAAGTCAAAGGGCAACCTTTGCAAAGAACTAGCCTAAAAACCAGTCAGAATTGAAATGCTAAAAGCAAGGGAGGAAGAGAAGATAGAGGATAGTACCTCAAATCTTATAGGATTCAAGAATCAAGAAGAAGCTACAGGAAAGATTGAATAGAAAAGGCAATGAGAGATGAATAGGTATATTCTTTGTTAGCCAAATTACTAGAGTATGAGAAAAGTTTCATCAATATGTACGAGGAGAAGATGAAGGAGAGAGGTTTAAATATATTTTTTTTGATAAGGGAGAGAATTTTAAATCTGAAAGGGATTCGACCTTGAATCAAAATTCAGATTCCAGGCCCTTTGTTCGTGACAAGTCGAATTGGTTAAAAGAAACTGAACACCACCACCTGGATCATCACCGGCTGATTAAGAAAAAGGATTTGGCCTACTTGTTTTCACCCAACGGTTGTGTTTTGTTTTGTAGAGTCTGATGGTGCTAGAGTACGAGAATGTTTTTTTCCTTAATGGAATTTTCGTACTTCTATATAGAGTTACGAAAACCCTAGTTTTGTCTTGGGGTTATATATACCTCGATTTCGTGAGATGAGTATGATTGCGTAGTGGAATCGGCGCCAGTCTGTGGATGTACCTCATCTTGGGGGAACGCCGTAAATCTTTGTGTTGTGTGTGATAACATTTTCATGTGCTTCATTCTCTCTTCCAACAGGTTAGTGATAGGACTGATGTAATACTACCAGAACAATACATCCTTAATATATAAACACCTTAACAACATGAAACAAAAGATCCACAGTAGGTTACAACAAAAGAATCCAAATTATAAGCTCGTGATGCTTTCGGCTACTGCAGGACTCTCGTGTAAAAAAAAACATTTTCATTTATTGTGTGCCCATGTGTAACTAGGGGCTTTCAAGGTTTTTATTTTTCAATTAAAATGGCTAAAATATATCTAATGAAGATTGAAACAATCAGGTAGAGAGAGCATTCCTTGAGATAATATCAAAGGATATCCCATTCTGTTGGAGTCGTTCTTGTAGATCGGTTGGGCCAAAAATAATCCCAGGTGAAAAAACACCTCCTTTGGGTAGGTTGTCCCTTTGGCTCAACAGAATAAGAGCACACTGAAGTAGAATAATTGGAGTGGTCAAGTATCCAATCTCGGGTCCCATAATCCTTGTAATTATTTCTGTATCTGGTTTTCTGTTCCCCTCTAATGCAAGATTATTGTCGCTGTAACCATATCCAATAAACCACATCTTGAAGGAAGCGCTTTGCACCTCTTCCTCAGTGGGACCCTTCTTCCTAAACCACCCAAGGGTGAAAATTGAGGGATATTTCAAAAGAATCCACCTCCCGAAAGCAAATCTTCCAAAGAGACCAATGAACATACCAACTGTGATAAATCGAAAGACATGCAAAATAGATTTTGATCCTATCTTGACCCCAAAATGGGTTGGCTTCACCATCAACCAAAAATTATTTCTCTTCTTGATCTGTTCATGACTCTCATTGACCCCGAGAAGGCCATGTGGGTTCTCTGTCAGAGTTGCAAGTGTTCTTTGGACAACAATAGAATCTGCTGAAGGTAGCTTTACTACCCAAAGACCAATCTTCTTCTGGTATTCTACCATTGCCCCTTTGGAAGGAGGAGGACCTGGAATCTGCAACCAAATGAGTGGTCCTTATATCAAAATCTATACAACCAATCTTCCATAAATAAAGTGGAATAGTAAAATCATAATGAGGACCAATTGACTTGAAGCACAAAATGTTTCAAATTTTCTTCTGATGTTTTCAGAAAATAAATAAAAAACACAAAAGAATTTAAATTCTGAAAAATTAGAGATACTTCCATAAGGGTGGGAGGATGTAAAGACGCTATCCTCTCCCTTACCTTTGATGTGCAAAAGAAACGTGGCTAAGTCATTACAAATGGTGGGCCAATCAAAGAGATCTCCCATGCTAGAAAAATCCTAATCAAATGTTACTAACCATCAAAATCTAGACTTTTTCCTGTACAATCTAGCATATTTTTTTCAAATGTCGAAAAAATGTAAAACATCAGATGGTTGTAACATAGCGGAAGCACATACGACCAAGGAAGAAGATTTCCACCTTCGTAAACAGAACCTTGAATCCACAAGGAGAAAAATACAGGAAAAACCCAAGAGAAAATTCAAAATTTCATTACATCTTCAATTTGTAATATGACCAATCTTAAATAGATAATCGAAACCCTAACTTGCCTGAAATAGCAAAACTTTACGAAAATAGTAAAATTCCTAAATCTGACAAGTCTTAAAATAACCCTAAGTTGCTAAATTAAGAGTGTCCAAAATAAAGCCAACCCAAAAATAGCAAAACAAAAATTGCAAATAATAGTAGACAATTTGACCATAAAATGAACTCTTTTAGCCTTGAAACATCCTACGTGAATATGTTATAATAAGCAATCCGATTCCAAACGGCCAAGTTATGGCCGTTTGGAATTGACACTTTTAATTGCAACCTAATTTCCTCCGATCTTGACATTCGTTCCAAAAATTGCTTATCAACCCGTTCTATCTCATAGAGTTTATTCAATTTGTTCACAATTCTGGCTAGGAGACCTCTTTGGTAGGACTCCTCATATACTGGGTCTCAATCAATCAAATGTTAAGATGCCCAAATACATATACAAGTGCAAAAATTGGTAAGGGATATCGCGATCGATACAAGTCTTCTTTTTCCAAAACCAAGGCATGGATACAGATAAAAGTATCTCATGTCCACACAAACTTCGATTTTTACTTTTTTTTTAATAACATAATTTCTAGTGAATTTACATCATGTCAAATGTAAAACTTTGATCTAATCATGTGTACAGTAAGATTTATTAGAATATGCTTACATAAAAATGTGGACAAAACAAATGAAGAAATTGTTAAGAGTTAAGAAAATAACCAATAGTTGATACGCATTTTAACTCCCATCCTATGCAGCTTAACAGTGGCCTTTTCATCCCAAATCGAAAATGCAAAAGGACAAGGAAAGCACAAGGAAGAACAAAAAACAAAAGCTCAATCTATCTGTTACTATTATAAAGCGAGAACTTGGGGCACGCCTACACGCCCACACAAAAGTTTAAAAAAAACTAAAATATCCTTCAGGACCACATAATTACTTCCCATGCGATTTTCCACAGTTCAAGTTGTCCGGCATGCCCAAGTTCATTGATGAGGGGCAATTGTATAAGACACGTGGCACAATCTTAGAGACCAATGACCTTATGGATGTTTGTTCCATCCCTAGGTGGACCTATATACCAAATATCAGTCCGTGATTTCAAACATTTGGATTTGAGTGCCCCAAATAATTCTTGAAATCTATGAAAACTACTCAAATCAAATCCTTAAAAACCATTAATCAGGCTGATTTTTTGCATATATATAGGTCCACATAGGGATGGGCCAAACATCGATACAGTCAATGATCTCTACGAGTGTGCCACGTGTAAGGTGCACGTGTACGCCATGGATAATATTAATAAAAGTAACTAGCTAGAATGAATAAAAGGAAAAACAATAATACAGATCCGGAGTTCCAAACAAGGCCCATATAGTGACCGACAAGAAATTCCTCAATTTCATTAACAACCAAACACCATAACAAAATTTCTCTATAAAAAATACCATCTTATTTCAAGAATAAGATAATTTTCAAAAGAAAAAAAATTCCAAACTATGTATGGATGATATATTTATAATTTGGAAATATATTTAATTCTTTTTTCTCCATTGAATCTGTGATAAAATTTCAAACTAAAATCTTGGAAATAAAGGAAAAAGTGGAAGAAAAACTTCTTACCACCGGCCTAGCTCTTCTGGGTCTAAGCCTCTCCACATTTGCCACACCCAAATCCGACGAATCCAACGTCCCAATATTAAAAACAATCCTCTTCTCCGACTCCAAGCTCAAATAAGACTCAACCTGAGTCGGCACCGCAGGCGATATCCACTGCCTAGAATTGAACATCAACCCCATTTCCGCCGGAACCGAATCAAACCCACATGCCGAAACCACCAAAGACCCCCTTTCCACTGCCTTCTCGAAGTAAATTGCCTCCGTTTTCTCCATGAATTCAGGCTCCCCACATATATCTAAGTAATCGCAACCCAGTTCGACACAAGCGGACACGACAGGTTCACCGTAGAGACGAAAGGGTCCAACACAATTCAAGAGGAGCTTGGTTTTGCTGCAGAGGTCTCGAAGGGAAGATGGGTCAGAGACGTCAGCTTTGATGAGGGAGAGGGGAGGTGGGGTTGCTGGGTGAGATGCCCATTTTAGGGTTTCAGCTAATTTGGCGGTATTTCGGCCTGCTAGAGCAAGGGTTTTGAGGGGAGACGAAGGAGTGTTGAGGAATTTCAGAGCTTCTCTTACTACGTATTTGCCTGTAAAACCAGAGGCACCTAGGATTACCAAGTCATAGTGGTTAGGGTTTGGTTGTTGTTCTTCTTCCATGTTGAAGCTAACGTTAGGATTAGCGATGGAAGGAGAAAAGAACGAAGAATTGCGATACGGATAACGCTTCCGGTTTTACGACATATGAGTGTGGATTGTGGAGTACAGTACGGACAAGGTTTACATAATAGAGGAGTAAAACTTTGATGACAGGCCCTGTCATCAAGGCCGATGACAGGGCACAATATTAGCCACGTGGAACACTCTTAGAGGACTCTGGCTGTATGGATGTTTGACCAATCAGATGGACCTACCAACCAAAAATAAGAATGATTAGTGATTTCTAGGCGTTGGATTAGACTTGTTTTCATGGGTTGATTTTAACGGTGGGAAATTTGAGCATTATTAATCATTATTTGAGGTACAAAAATCCAAAGGTTTGAATCACAAATCAAGCTGATTTTTTGTTTGTAGGTCCATATAGGGATTGGAAAAACATCCATACGGTCAGAGGACTCTAAGAATATGCCACGTGGCTCCTATTGCTCCCTGTCATCAAAGTTTTACTAAATTTTGACAGCTACCTGGGTAAAACTAAAACTTTGCCTGACCATCGAGGGACAGGAATCCCTGACCACCCATAGTATGAGCGACGTTGTACACTCTTAGAAGAGGCTTACCGCATGGATGTTTGGCTAATCCCTAAGTGGACCTACAAGTGATTTCAAACCTTTGGATCTTTGTATCCAAATAATGCTCAAATTCCTACAGTTAAAATCAACCCATGAAAATGACTTCTACTTACGCTTAGAAATCACTGATCAGGTTGATTTTGGGTTTATAGGTCCAGCTAGGGATTGGCCAAACAAATATACCGTCAGTGTCACACTAATAAATTGCCGCGTGGCTTCTATTGTGGTGGTCAGGTAAGGATTAACTCCGAACGAGGGACCTGAAAATGGAAAATGCTGACTTGATTCATTTCCGTCCCCGTACCTCCGTCCAGGTACCTCGGTCCACTGTGGTTGCACGGATAACCTGACAAAAGGCTAACTTAAGTGAGAAAACCTTCGCGCACACCTGTATGTGAGCAAAGCCGATCACACATCACGATATGAGCCACGGGGCACACGCTTAGAGGACGATGACCGTATGGATGTTTGGCTAGTCCATTGGAGGACTTGTAAACCAAAAATTATCTTGATTACTGATTTCTAAGCGTTGGATTGGAGTCATTTGCATGGGTTGATTTTAACCGTAGAATTTAGAACATATTTGGGGTACTAGATCCAAAGGTATGACATAACTAATCAGGATAAATTTTGGTTTGCAGGTCCAGCGAGGGACTGGACAAACATCCATACGGTCATTGTCATCTAAGAGTGTTCCACGTGGCTCATATTGTGGTGTGTGATCGGCTTTGCTCACACACAGGTGTGAGCGAAGGTTTACTCACGTGGGTCTACTGTGGTTGACTTTTCAAAACTGGAAAATACCAAGGTTTAAAGGAGGCCGTTTTAACGCTTAAACGGACTGGGGGCCTTACCGTTTAAACCGTTTAAACGGATTGAAACGGCCAGTGGCAAAAACGGGAAAAAATGGAATTTAACGGATTTTAAAGGAAAAAAATAGAAAAAATGGCACCGAAATTCAAATTTTGAAATTTGAAAATTTAAAAAAAAACGAAATTAAACAGATTTAACGGCCATTTTTTTCACAAATATTTTCAGAATTAAACTGCTGTTTAAACGATTTTAACGGCCGTTAAAACAAAAAAACGGCCTTTTTTCAAAACCGATAAAACGTGTTTAAACAGTTTTAACCGAAACGGGCTTGGGGCATTACCGTTTAAACGGCCATTTTTAAAACCAAGGAAAATACTATCCCACGGAGTAAAACTTGTGTCACAACAACTTGTGTCACAAGATGTTGTGACGGAAGCCGGTCACAGCACTCAATAGGATCCACGTGGCATACTATTAGAGGACGATGACAGTATGGATGTTTGGCCAGTCCCTCGGTGGACTGGTACACAAAACATCAGCCTGATTAGTGATTTCTAGCCGATTCGATTGAAGTTATTTTCATGGGTTGATTTTAACAGTAAGAATTTGAGCATTATTGACCGTTATTTGAGTGCAAAAATCCAAAGGATGTAAATCACTAATCAGGCTGATTTTTGGTTTGTAGGTCTACCGAGGACTGGCCAAACATCCATACAGTCAGCACCCTATGATCGAATGCCATGTGGCTTGTATTGAGGGCTGTGACCGGCTTCCGTGAGAGTAAAAATTTGCTGCCCACCACGGTCAGCAAAGTCACTTACTGCCCACAATACGAGCCACGCCGCACATTCTTAGAGGACACTGACCATGCCTATGTTTGGCCAATTTCTAGGTGGACCTCCAGACTAAAAATCAGCATGATTAGTAATTTCAAACCTTTGGATCTTTGTACCACAAATAATAACCAATAATGTTTAAATTCAACCCATGCAAACGACTCCAATCCAACGCTTAAGCATCTAATTTTTGGTCTGTATGTCCATATAGGGTCGTTGGAATATGATGCGTGGTGGTCAACAAAGTTCTACTCAAACTTGGAGACCATGGCAACCATTTTCCCTTCTGTCTTTCCATGTTTTGTTTTTGAAAAAAGGTTTGAAGAAAGGAACTTCCAATTTTTTCTGGAGATTTTGGATATGATCAGACTTCAGACCCTTTTCTTAGGACGAGTCAAATTAGTAAAAAAAAAAAAACACTGAACAGCACCGCCTGGATCATCACCACCTGCTGATTAAGAAGAGGATTTGGCCCACCTATTTTCACCCAATTGTTGGTGATAGGATTGCTGCAGTACTACTAGAACCATACCCAGTAGTAATACACAACCAAAGATCCACTGTAGGTTATAAAGAAAGAATTCAAATTGTAAGCTAGTGATGTTTCCGGCTACTGTCCTGTAAACAGCATTTCATTTATTGTGTGCCCATGTGTAGGCTTTCAAGGTTCTTATTTTTCAGTTCAAACGGCTTGAAAATATAAGATGAAGACTGAAGCAATCAGGCAGAGAGAGCATTCCTGGAGATAAAATCAAAGGATATCCCATTCTGTTGGAGTCGCTCTTGTAGATCCGTTGGGCCAAAAATAATCCCAGGTGGAAAAACACCTCCCTTGGGTAGGTTGTCCCTTTTGCTCAACAGAATAAGAGCACACTGAAGTAGAATAATTGGAGTGGTCAAGTATCCAATCTCGGGTCCCATGATCCTTGTAATTATTTCTGTATCTGGTTTTCTGTTTCCCTCTGACGAAAGACTACTGTCGCTGTAACCATATCCAACAAACCACATCTTGAACGAAGCGCTTTGCACCTCTTCGTCAGTGGGACCCTTCTTCCTGAACCACCCAAGGGTGAAAACTGAGGGAAAGTTTAAGAGAAGCCACCTCCCGAAAGTAAATCCTCCAAAGAGACCAATGAACATCCCAACTGTGATAAATCGAAAGACACCCAAAATAGATTTCGATCCTATCTTGACCCCAAAATGGGCTGGCTTCACCGTCGACCAGAAATTCTTTCTCTTCTCAATCTGTTCATCAGTCTCGTTAGCCCCAGGAAGGCCATGTGGGTTCTCTGTCAGAGTTGCAAGTGTTCTTCGGACAACAATAGAGTCCGCTGAAGGTAGCTTTACTGCCCAAAGGCCAATCTTCTTCTGGTGTTCTATCATTGCTCCTTTGGAAGGAGGAGGGCCTGGAATCTGCAACCAAATGAGTGGTTCCTATGTCAAAATCTATACAACCCATCTTCCATAAATAAAGTGGAATAGTAAAATCATAATGAGGACCAAATTGACCTGAACCACCTAAAGGTTTTCAATTTTTCTACTGCTGTTTTCAGAAAGTAAAAAATAAAAAAACACGAAAGAAATAATTTAAACTATGAAAAAATTAGAAATACTTGCATAAGGATGGGAGGATGTGAAGAAGCTATTCTCCCTTAACTTTGTTGTATAAAAGAAACATGGCTGAGTCGTTACAGATGGTAGGAAAACCAAAGAGATCTCCCATGCTAGAATCCTGAACAAATGTTCCTAACCATACAAAAATCTATACTTTTTCCTGCACAATCTGACATTTTTTTATCCCAATGCCGAAAGAATGTGAAACATCAGATGGTTAGGGCTTAGTCAATTGATTCACATTTCTGGCTAGGAGATCTCCTTCGCAGACGCCATCAAATGCTGGGTTTCAATCAATCAAATGTTAAGATGCCCGGATATATATACGGATACAAAAATTGGCAAGGGAAATCGGGATAAACGTCTTCTTTTTCCAAAACCAAGGACATGGATACAGATACAAGTATCTTATCCAATGTCCACACCATACTTCGTTTTTTAGTTTTTTCTTAATAAATAATCTCTGGTGTATTTATGTGTAAAGCAGCTGGTGAATCTATTAATCATCTTCTCTTGCATTGCCGGACAGCATGGGAGATATGGAGTATTTTCTTCGAGTCCTTTGGTATCTGTTGGGTCACGCCTGCAAAAGTTTATGAAGCGCTGAATGGTTGGTCGATGCGATGCTTTCAACCTTGCGGTTGAAGACTTTGGAGTCTCCTACCCTTTGCAGTCTGGTGGGGTATTTGGAAGGAGAGAAATAGGAGGGTTTTTGTGGGGAAAGAGGCCTCTATCTTTGCCATCTCCCTAACTATCAAGGCACTTCTTTTCCTATGGTCCAAACTCTTTGAGGAATGTAAAGGTCTCTCGTTTGAGGATCTTGTGTTTAGATGGGATTCTGTCATGGCGTAGGGCAGCTAGTTCCTAGTTTTTTTTGTTTTTTCTGCCTTCTTGCTTTTTAGGAGGTCTTCTCGACCTCCTTCTTTTCTTCTATGCCTTGTATCTTTTTTGCCCCTTTAATATATTCTACT
The DNA here is from genome assembly GCA_035048495.1 of Euptelea pleiosperma. Lineage (NCBI taxonomy): Eukaryota > Viridiplantae > Streptophyta > Magnoliopsida > Ranunculales > Eupteleaceae > Euptelea > Euptelea pleiosperma. The sequence continues at coordinate 17,798,861 of CM068543.1, forward strand.
TTATCAAAAAAAAATGTAAAACTTCTAATACTGCAAAGATTTTCACAGTAAGATTTGTTACATCATGCTTACGTATAATCGTTGACAAAGCAAATGAAGAAATTGTGAGTTAAAAAAAAGTCAATAGTACAAAATCTTGAGAAGGAGATGCGGCTTTTCATCCCAAACTCATCCTGGCTCCAAAATGCAAAAACAAAAGGAAAGCACAAGGAAGATCACAAATAAAAACTCAAATCATATTAATAAAAGCAACTCAAATGAAAAAAAGGAAAAACAATACAGATCAAGAAATATAAGTAAAGATTAACTTGCCCACTAATATACACAAAGACCAGAAGTAGTCCACCTTAAGCACATAATCGACATCATGAAACTTGTTTTGTGTAAATGCATTAAATAACACATATCCAAACAGGGTTCTTACAGTGACTCACAAGAAATTCCTCAATTTCAACAACATCCAAACACCATCACAAAACTTTTGGGGAAAAGAAAAAAACAAGTCAGATAACATCAGACAACCCATGTGAGATAGTAATAATCTGAAACAAAGGCCTCCAAAAAATCTCAATACGCACATAATTTTTTTTCTTTTTCGGGTAAGTAAACTGGGGCTAGGGAGAACACTACCTGACCTTAAAAAACCAAAAAGATTACAATCCGTAATATGTACAACCTCTATCATCATCAAAATCTTGCTAGAGAGCTCAGCAGAAATCTTGCTAAAGAGCTCAGCAGGGAAGTCATTAGGTTATACAATATTACCTTGGTTAATAACACTACAGCTAGAAGCCAACTACATTATTCTAGCTCTCAAACACAGAAATAAGGTGCTCAAGGATGAGATGCTTGGTCTTCCAACGAGCACCGGTAGGATCATCGACATACTTCACAGCTAGCATAGAATTCGATCCTATCATGTATGAGGACAGATTGGAGGGGGTCACAAACAGATGCATTGCAAACAAGGGCATCGCCTAAGTGGTTTATAAGAATGCCACCAAAACCAGCAATGTTCCCATTAAGCAAACCATTGGTGTTCAGGGACCAAACTCCTTCTTGGGGATGTAGACCATTTGCACGGGATTGGATCCTGATGAGAGAGATTAATCTTGATATATCAAAAAAATCTCAGTTCATTGGATTATCAACCTCCTTCCCCTCAAAATTTAGAATCGGAATCTTACATCTTGAATATTCCCACGATAATATGATCAGCAGGAGAAAATTTGTTTTGGAAACGTCTTTTGTTCCTCTGTCCACAGATGATATATCGTGGCGCAGAAAAAAAAATTAAGACGAAAATATTTGATGTTGCCATGGGGTAAGCCTGTTTTTAACGAGACCAGTAACTTAGCAAGTTGTCACCTTCAAACACCATCTGGTAAAATTTTGGAAATATGTTTGATTTTTTCTCTATTCAATCTGTGATAAAATTTCAAACTAAAATCCTGCAAAAAAAAGAAGAAGTGAAAGAAAAACTTCTTACCACCGGCCTAGCTCTTCTAGGTCTAGACCTCCTCAATTCCTGCAACTTCTCCACATTTGCCACACCCAAAACCGCCGACTCGAACGTCCCAAAATTCCCAACAATCCTCTTCTCCGACTCCAAACTCAAATATGCCTCGACCCGATTCGGTACCGCAGGCGTTATCCACCGCCTAGAATTGAACAACAAGCCCATTTCCGCCGGAACCGAATCAAACCCACATGCCGAAACCACCAAAGATCCCCTTTCCACTGCCTTCTCGTGGTAAATTGCCTCCGTTTTCTCCATGAATTCAGGCTCCCCACATATATCTAAGTAATCGCAACCCAGTTCGACACAAGCGGACACGACAGGTTCACCGTAGAGACGAAAGGGTCCAACACAATTCAAGAGGAGCTTGGTTTTGCTGCAGAGGTCTCGAAGGGAAGATGGGTCAGAGACGTCAGCTTTGATGAGGGAGAGGGGAGGTGGGGTTGCTGGGTGAGATGCCCATTTTAGGGTTTCAGCTAATTTGGCGGTATTTCGGCCTGCTAGAGCAAGGGTTTTGAGGGGAGACGAAGGAGTGTTGAGGAATTTCAGAGCTTCTCTTACTACGTATTTGCCTGTAAAACCAGAGGCACCTAGGATTATCAAGTCATAGTCGTTTGGGTTCGGTTGTTCTTCTTCCATATTGAAGCTGAAGTTAGGAATAGAGATGGAAGGATAAAAAACTGAAGAATTGCGAAATGGGAAGTTTAGGGGTTTTATTTTGGAAAAAGATGCAACAAGGTATATACCTGGTAAAATATTTGCGGGTCCCGGGAGACACCCTCCCAAAAAGGACAATATTCGCTGGCCCGGGGAACTTCAAACTTTGAAGTCTCCCCTCCCAAAATGTCTGACACGTATCCCAATCCCTTAGCCCAAAAGCCTTGTTTTTTTTTTTTTTTTTAATTCATAAACAAACACCGATGACAAAAGGAGAACCCACTTATTCCTAGATCGCATCGTTCTCATCGAATACAAGGGATGCAAGCCAGGAGGGCGAGTGAGAAGGGACCCAAAAAATTTAGAACCCTACCAGCAAAAATTTTGGGGCCCTACAAACAATAGAAATAAAACAAGTACTGAAGTCCAAAATATCCATAGCCCAATGTCACGGGGTCACTAGTTGGGCTTGATCCAAGCCCGCCAACGAAGCCCGTTCCAAGCCCATAACCAAGCTCGGTTATGGCTTAAGGAGTCTAGAGTGCTCTGGAAGTTTCTAGATGATTCTAGAGTATGGTAGAGAATCCTGGCAGATAGAAGAGTCTAGAATACTCATGAGAGTTCTAGGGAATATCTACACATGTATCATATGTAAATATTCTAGATAGTTCCTAGGGGAAACATCTAGAGATTCTTTGGTAGAATAGTATGGAGAATTCTAGAATAAGACTTGAAGCCTATATAAAGAGGCAAGCCCCCTCATTTGTAATCATCATGACATCTTGGAAATCCTAGAATCCAAAGTTGAGCAATACAAACTTCCTCATTCTCTAAGCTTTTTTGTGTGCTTTGTGTGCTTATTGGGTGAGAGTGCTTAGGCAAGGCCAAGTCCTAAGTCACTTTGGAGAAATGCTGACTTGAGCTAGCAAAGGAGCGACTAACTCAAGTGCCACACGGTCTTTAGTAAGGGTCAAAGACTAAGTCCGTGACACCAAGCTACAGAGAATTTCCCAAGATTAGAAGAGCCCGCTGTCAACACGACGGCTAGGGTTGGCAATGGATCGGATCAGATCAAATCCGAAATCCGATCTGATCCGCAAAAATTGGGTCAGGAACTCTATTTTTCGTTATCGGATCACAGATTGTCAATCCGATCTCTTATGGGATTGATACCGGATCGACCTTGTTCTGATCCGATATAGACCCGATATCTAACTATATATAAAATAAACCTGTTGACGTGGACACCAAAAGCAAAAAAGACAAATGCGAAACATGAAAGAGAGATTCGTTCGGTGATTTCCAAGATAGAACCTCGTCGAAAAAGGAAAACCTTTCGTCTTCCTCCTTAATCGAGCAGCAACTCCCTTCTTCATCGAGCAACAATGGTTCAGAAAAGCAGTAGCTGGAGGAAATCTAAGTTTAACTTCCCTCTCTCTCTCTCTCTCTCCCTCCCTTAATACCAAACTCTCTACGATTTCTTCTCCAAACTCGGGTCGGTTGCATTTCTCTTTGTGTTTTTGTTTGTTTCAGGGATCTCACTGTTCATTCTCGAAGCTTAGAGATCAGTAGGATGGTTTCACGACGAGTCACATTCAAGAATTGGTGAAGATTGGAGGGCAGGGAAGCTCAGGATGGAGACTACCAGACGGATTCTTTGGGTTGTCGATTTGAAGCGAAGCCGATGATCAGGTTTCTTAGGGTTTTGATTTGATGCTCATTTGGAGTAATTTCTTACAGTTTTGATTTCGAGAAGGGCTACAAGCTTATGACTTCCAAGCTACCCTCCATGACCATATGAAGTATCCTCGCATCTACTTTTTTTTTTTTTTATCTATCCCTCTAATTTTGTATTTCCCTTTTCTGTTTAAATAATGTCAGTAGAATTAGACTTTGTGATCCATTTTGGGCTAGAAGAATGAACTAATAGCACTACAACCCTAGTTTAATTTGTTTGTTCCTTAATTATACGAAGTATATCTGAACAAAAAGAATGCTGCTGTAGAGATGGAGTAGCGTTACCAGAAAACTTCGTCAGTTGATTATAGTCTAAAAGAAGGGGAAACCCTTGTACTCCAAAAAAAGAATGTAAGATCTCTCGCAACCGCATATAAATTGTGTGGAATGACGAGAATTATGAAGTGGAGCATGGTTCTCATAACTCTATGACTCTTTTTGGTGTGAACAGAAAGCAGATCGCAATGTAAAGTCAGCATTTTTTCCTCCCACTGCTACTCGATGAAGGAAGAAGATGATGATGGACCACTGAGGAAGACGAAGGGTTTTCCTTTTTCAGTTTTTCTACGAGGTTCTTATCTTGGAAATCATCGAACAAATCTCTCTCTCTCTCTCTCTCTCTCTCTCCTATTTCGTATTTACCTTTTTCGCTTTTGGTGTCCACGTCAGCATGTTTTAGATCGTTTGATTTGAGCCGATCGAAGAGTTCTGTTTTGTTGTAAAATTCGTTCTCTCTCCTATTTCGTATTTACCTTTTTCGCTTTTGGTGTCCACGTCAGCATGTTTTAGATCGTTTGATTTGAGCCGATCGAAGAGTTCTGTTTTGTTGTAAAATTCGTTGTATGAAATTGTTGTCCCCCGATCGGATTGGATCTGATCGGACCCAGAACCGATCCAATCATATCGGATCAGTTTCAAAACAGAATTTTATTGATCCGATCAGGTCCGGATCGATTGGATTTCTTATCGGATCGGTACCAAATTAGTACCAATCTGACTCGAACCCGATCCGTTGCCAGCCCTAACGTCCACCACCATTTTAGCATCAGATTCCAAGATAACGGCTCCTCGACAAAATTGTGACACGATCTGAAGACCCCACCTCATTGCTCGAACTTCGACTTCTTATACAATTAGATTGTAAATACTTATTTTTTTCTCTTCAGCCTTATACAATTGACCTCAGCCGATGCAGTTAATTCAAATGTTCCTCTTTTATTTAAAAAATTAAAAAAAAAAAACACTTTCAAAATTTCAACTCAACCGTAGAAGAATTAATGAGCTCCCATGGCCAACTGAACGTGTCCATTAAAAAAATTAAATGATGATATCCATCATGGACCCACGGTGTAAGCCATGTGGAACACTATTAGAGACTATTAACCGTATGGATGTTTAGTATATTCCTAGATGGACTTACATAACAAAAATTGGCCTCCTAACCTTTGAAATCCACGGTTGCAAATTACAAATAAACCATGGAAAAAACTCTAATCCAATGGATAGCAATTAATAATCCAGATGAATATTTTGATCCATAAAAAACCTGGAGGTTATGAAAAAGAAAACAAAAAAGAGTTAATTCAGTTTATTAAAATAGTAATGATCACATGGTTCAAGAGCCATTATCATGTTGCATAGTAGTGTCGTTTGTCATTGGCCAAATAATATTCAACATCCACGGTTAAAAACAAATCATGAAAAGACAAATCCAACGGATAGAAATAACTAATCAGGACAATTTTTTGCATGTTGGTCCACCGGGTGAAACATCTTGATCATTGCTCTCTAAGAGTGTGACATGTGTAAGGTGCATGTGCATCGCACGTGGCTATTCCCTATTATAAATCACAGATTAAGCTGGTAGGTCCACAAAGAGGTTGCTTACAAAAAAAAAAAAAAACAAAAAAAAAAAAAAGAAAAAGAAAAGGAAAAAGATGTAACAAGGTATGCCTGAAACTGTTCATTTGCGGAAGCGGCAATTTTTGGTAGTCACCACTGCCATCTGGGCCGACTGACCGCTTGGATGTTTATCTCACCCCTTGGTGGATATACATACCAAAAATCACCTTGATTGGTAATCTATAACCATTAAATTTTAACACTTTTTAGCACCATTTAAGGCGTTCTTACAGCCGTGGAATACAACCATCTTTTGAGTACTAAAACCAACGGCTAAAAATCATTAAGCAAGCTGATTTTTTGTATGAATGTCTATTAAAGGGTGGGCCAAAAATGCCGCTTCCGCAAATGAAAAGATCTCAAGTATACCTTGTTACATCACGACCCGAAAATTCTCATTACTAGCTCAAACATATCTCAGGTGGCCTAAACATAGGGCAGTAGGGCCTAAACTTGCTCCAAATGGCATTTTTGGGAGGGGGGAGAAAATTCTCCCGGCCAGCAAATATTTTCTCATTACTTTTGTATATAACCTCTAGGGCTGTCAAAGGGCCGGGTCAGGGTAGGGCCTAGCCCGACCCTAGCCCTACCCTTACTTATAAAGGTGAGGCCCTAGCCCTGCCCTAGCCTTTAGAGGGCCTAAACCAACTAGGCCCTAGCCCTACCCTCAAAGGCCAGGGCCGGGTCAAGGTAGGGCCAGGGCTTAAAAGAAAATTATGAAAAAATATAAATTTTTTTAGAGAAAAAGTGGATGCTTTAATAATACACTTGGCTTTGTAACGTGTTTCCTTGGTTTAATATATATAGATTTTTCAATGAATGATCATAATTTTAAAAATGAACATGAACCTTCTAATCTTTCTAAAAACCTCGATAAAATAAATGATATATTATAAATTTACACTAAAAAAAAGTCATTTTAGAATGATTTTGAACCATTCTAAATTTTTTTAAAATAAGAACGATTTTGGGTTGATAATAATTTTTGAATGTCTCAATTGTTGGGAAATGGCCTAAAATTGTATTTTTTTTTTTAGGATAATACTAGTATCCAACACTAATAACATTGTGACATGTGTACCTAAGGAAACCTGGAGACCATGCCAACCGGTTTTCCCCTTTTATTTTGTACTAGTGGGTGGCTCGTGCCCCCCGGCATTCCCTGACAAAGCATTTGCCAAAATCGGGTATGAGTGGCTGAGATCCACCGTCCAATTGGAGGACAAGATCTCAGCCATCCTTTATGATGCTGGATAAGAGGGGGTCACAACTTCCCTGTTTTGTTATATAGATGTTTTGTTTTTCAAAAAGAAAGTTTGATTTCCTTGGTAGCTTAGATCTCTCATTACTAGTTGGACACTTTAGATAACTTATGGCCCGTTTGACAAACCAGTAGAAGCAAAAAGTAACTTCTAAATTAAGTTGCTAAATTTAAAAGTTGTCATCTGGAAGCAAAAGTTCGTTTGGTGAAACACCAACTTATAAGTTAAAAAGTAAAAAAAGTTAGTTTGGCATGAATTAAGTCAAAAAGTCATTTTCTTATAATTTTATATATATATTATATTCTAATCTATACTATTATAAAGAAACAACGGGTAGTGCCACCCACAGATGTCACAATTAAAAGCCTCTCTACATTCAAAGGCAAAAACATCCCTCATTAAATGCCCCTTCACAGTCCAGGTTGTCCGGCGCACCCACATCCCTCATCATATAAGCTACTTGGCACACTCTTAGAGACCACTAATATTATGGATGTTTGTCCTATTCCTAGGTGGACCTATATACCAAATATCAGTTTGATTTGTAAAAAAAAGATCCACTATATGTCTTATTTTATAGAATATAATTTAAAAAATAAATATAACATAGATGATTCGCTAAGGGCCGGGTAGAGCCGGGCCCCCTTGAATGTGACCCTAGCCCGGCCCCCTTGAGTGTGACCCTAGCCCGGCCCTTATTTAAAAGGGCCTTATATATTTAGGCCCTGCCCGGCCCGGCCCGGCCCTAAGGGCTTGAAATTTATTTAAAAGCCCACTGTTTAGGGCTTTCAAAAGGGTAGGGCCGGGCCGGGACCCTTACAAGAGGGCCGGATTGACACCCTAACCTCACTCGAGACGAGACAACCCGTCCTCTTTGCAGATATGGTGCGCAGTACGCACTCAGCGCAAAGTTAGCACGAGCGAACAGCGATCGATATCCAAAACATTTGGTAGTTAGAAATCCAACATTTTGTTCTTTCACCTCTAGGGGTTTTCTGCGTTCGCTCTTCCCCAAACGCCCTAATTGTCAGTCTTTCAATCTCTCCAGAACCCTATAAACCAGGTAGTTTCAATCTGTTAATTTTAATCTCTGTTAAAACTGTAAATTCTCCGAATTTCTGTAATTTTTTAGGGTTCAATTGAGCTTTCTCCCCAATCGATTTCGTATTTTAATCATGTGTTGAAGTTACTTTGTGCTTCCGTACTGTTTGTTTGATTGAATAACCATTTAGGCAACTTACTTCCGAGTTAGCCGAGTCCAAGGAAATCTCAGTGAGTCGGCTGAGTCGGTGGATGACTGATTCTTCAGAAGCCTGTGTATATCTTAATTCGTTTAAGAGGAATTATGAGATACTATCGTAGCAATATACTTTTAATATTACAGGGTCTCTATTGTACACGTGGCGCACATCCCATTATTGGGACTGTCCAATTAGGTGGACCCTTACCCCACTAATTCGGATTTTTGGAGCCCCTGCAAGTGCACCACACGGTGTTCTCGTTCATCAAGTAGCTTAATTCTCTGTTAAAACCTCATAGAATGCTCTTTTTATCTCAGATTCTGCACTGTTGGAAGTGTTTCGGATACAGTTTAAATACTTCAAATACACCTTTATATGTATCTTCTTGCTTTTAATTGTATAGTGACGTCTTCCATGTTTGTTTTTTTTTTTTTCAATTTTATTAAACATTTAAATCTCGTGATCTTCATATTTGGAACGATTTCTCATTCTTTTGCTTTCGATGTTTATAGGATTTTGCTGATATATTACTAAGCTGGAAGAATTTGATGCTGAAGGAAGGTTCAATCCAATTATAGGAGAACCAAGACAACCGTTTTTCAAGAATCAGATCATAGAATAGAGTCTATAACACTTTTTTGATTAACTGCTTACGAAAAATGGTGCAGGGTATGTCAGTGAGCACTTTGATGACCTCCAGAAACAGTGGGGTTTATAGGTCTACCACTATATGGAGAAGTGATTCCAAGTTAATGAACAAACCTCAGATGACTTCTGGGGTAGGAGGACATTGCCTTTGGCGTCAGTGTGAACTGGGATTATTCCTGACAAGTCACCCCAACAGACTTAGGCAAAGGGGTTTGAGGGTTGAAGCTGGTTGGCTGTTTAAAGGGAGTGATCAGGGGATGGATGCAAGTTCAGAGCGAAGTGAGAGTGCTAATGAGGACATCTTGATATTCTTTTTCCAGCTAGATTTGGCAACTCGAGTGCAGGTACGCCAGCTCTTTTCAGGGGTAGTTTCTTTTGTTCGCGGAGGTGGTGTTGCAAATCTAATTGTTTCATGTTGCAAGACTTTTCATTTTTGGGTCAAGACCTTATATTTTTTTTGGCTGTTTGTAGTGTTATATTCTCTAATTTTTGTTTGTTGGGGAATTCTGAAATGGCAGTGTGCTTTGAACATGGAGCAGTATGAAATTGCACAGCAATTGAGAAACAAGCTTACTGAGGTGATTCCTTTGAACTCATGCTATTTAAATATGGTTTGATATAATTCTCAAAAGGAGACCCCATTTTTGAAAAGTTTCCATTTTGAGCACTTGCCAATAAGCTTAGTATATTATTCCATTGTTTGGCTGTGCACATACTAACACGTATTTCTGTCACTGCATCTTGAATTCTCTTGCCCGGAGCTTTATATTTTTCTTGTTTTTCCTCTGACGAACTTTCAGTGTGTGGCCAACATATATATTGTTTGCTGACCAATATATACATAGGGTTTTGATAACATTCACCACATTCTAATTGGACATTTTTTTTCCTGCCATTTGGTTAAAGATTCTTACTTTGATCTCTGTGTATTTGTGGCTTAAAGTGTTTAGATAAGAAAATAATGGCATTTGTAATTCTAGGTGGTTTAAAAAGAAGTTTGATATTAACCCTTTTAAGAGAAGTGTTCTATACCAGGATTTTGTTTTATTTTTTTGCAAGGGCATTAAAGAACAAAATGGACAGTGACAATGTAGTTATTACTATTTGCTATTGTTCCATTAATTATGAGAAAACAATTCATTATTACAGATCGCCATAATTAAATTTACGTAACATTATCTCTTTAAAAATTCCCCCCATGTAATATGTATTGAATGTCATTCTCTTTTATAAAGGGCATTTCAGTCGAACTAATTTTTGAGCAGTTGCTTTTGGCTTTAGTCAAAAAGACTCGTGTTTGTTAATTACAAAACTACCAAAAATGAGTTGTACGTGTTACCGCAAAAACTTAAATTACTGACTACGTACACAAGAATAAAGAATAATTTATAAACTTGGTTGGACAAAAATAAAATCTAGTGAAGGATTAGCACATTTACCCATGTGTCGAACTCCAGCACACATCCACATCTAAGTTTGCTTTCTTGTGAATGAAGCATCAAATGGGTTAGCATCATTCTTAGTATGTGCTCTTCATGCAAGGTTGAAGCAGAGATCATCAGGCAGCGAGAAACTAAAAGCGGGTCGACCTCAAAGAGTGAAGCTCAGGATAAGGCTATAAGCATTCTACGTGTACGGTGAGTCGTCAATAACCTTTTTCTTTTGTCTACTTTTAGTTTGCAGGATATATATACTGTTGGATTTTGGATTATTTGCAAGAAATCTGGCAAATGAGGATGTATCTTTGTTTGCGTTCATCTACCATTGGTTTACTTTCTTTTAATGTTAGAATTTATATATTGGTCCAACTTGAGAACGGTTTTTTGGAATAGTAAATGGAACTTCCTAGATTTTTTTGATAAAGAATGGAACTTCCTAGATCACCACCGTTTCTTTCCTTTCAGCGCAGACATGCAGAAAGCGATTGAGAGTGAGAACTATGCTTTAGCAGCTGAATTGCGAGATGAAATTTCCAAACTGGAGGCAGAGTCTCTGGCTGCATCAGTAGGGGCTTTAGCATTTGAAAATGTGCAATATGCATTTCGGTTGGGCCAGAAAGTGAGGCATAAGATCTTTGGTATGTGTTTCTCTTGCCTTCACTGCATTACTTCCAGTTTCATATGTGGAGTGGGGAGGAGAGGGTGTGGGCGCATGCACTTGTGGGTGTGCCTGGGTGGATGGGGATACAAAGCAAATTGTTGGTTTTCTTTTAGTTAAATATTTATTGGGAAATAAGAAATTATAAATTATCCGGAAATATAAGATGTGCTTTCATGTAATGTACTAGAAAGTCCTTGGTTCTGGTCAACTTATAATATTGCTTGGCAATGAACCCTGTAGAGCATTACCCATTGGAACTTGGAAGGACGAGGATTTTAGCAAATTTTGTTTGTGATTTGATGGGGTACAAAAAAGGTACCAAGGCCTTTAAGAATTTCTTTCATCATGGACAAAATTTTGGAGATCTGCAAATACTTATTATTGGATTTATCAACATTTTGAGAGAGGTGAACCAGGGTATAGATTGTTTGATAAGGGATTTAAGTTTATGTTGGTGGGGACTCTTTATCCCTCCCAAAAATCTACTTGTATTTGTATCTTTTGATAAAGTTCCATCTTTTCAAAAGGAAGAAGAGAAAAAGGATGATATGGATCATCTGAAACATCTATGCATTTGAAAGAAGTTTAGATTGCTACCTGTGATTTTGTTTGATCTTCTTCAATCCATAAGATAAAACAAACTTTAAAACCATTTTCAGTCCTACTTAACCTACTAGTTTAAAAACCTTTCATATTCCTCTATTGTTTGCCATTCTTTGAGCAAACCATTTGATACATTTGTGAGATGGTATTCAAGATTGAGCTGGGAATTCCACGGTTACCAACACTTTTATTAAGATCTCCAAGTATTCCGTTAGTCCCTTGAGAGCAATAACTAATATAACAATGAGCAACTACTGATGGGGTGATAGAAGTTCATGTAAGAGGATCTGTAAATAATTAAACATGATGCAGTGCAAACTATCAATTTATTCGTTAATTGGACAAGAAATAAAGGATGCCTACGGACAGATGCAGAAATATCAATTTGCTTTCACCAGATATTGGCTAATTAAGTTTTGATGCCTCCCCTGTTGAAAGTCATATTTTAGTTTCTTCTTGAGCCCACTCTTTGTGGGAGGATTTTTCCAAATACTATTGCTTGGGCCCATGACTTTTTCAACCACTTTTTGTTAATTGAAATTGTTCTTGTTCAACTGTACCCATATTTACTAAATGCACAAGTGCCCAAACCTAGAAATTAATTTAAAGGATATAGGGAAGACTGTGCACCCACCCGTTCATCATTGTGGGTTACAATTGATAAACACTTTTCTGTGGTTTTCTTGGTTGTTAAGTGATAGAATCGCGTGCTGTTGGTTCAGGTTATCGAGCTGTGGTTTGTGGAATGGATCCTGTGTGCTGTGAATCAAGTTCATGGATGGAAATTGCCCATGTTGAAAAGTTGCCTCGAGGGTCTAATCAGCCGTTTTATCAGGTCTAATCAGCCATACTGCTAGTGTCCTTTTACTTGGTGTGCAGAAGATTATTGATTTACATTCTTTCTTAGCTAAGTTATTTATTTATTTTTTTTGATAAGGCAAAAGATTGTCTATGCGTGGTTATTTTTTTAAAGTGATTATGCTCCAATGTGTCTCTCTCTCATTTTTTTTACAATGTTAGTTTTTGGTGAGTTATAAAATATTTCAGATTGTAATCAACTCATTCTGATATACAATTTATGATAAACTCACCCTTTCATAAGGAAAAGGAAAATTCATACTGCTTTTGAATGCTTTTTACCATGTTTTTTCCGACTTGTAAAAGTTTTTTTTGACTGTCATGAACTTTGCTCGAAGATTTATTTTAGTAGTTAATTTATGGTATCATCTTTGTGAAGATAGGAAACCCGAGTTTCACAAGATATGTGAATGAACAGCTAAGGTTGAACAAAGCATTTACAGTTCCAATTTATGTTTGTTGTCTTACAGGTCTTGGTTGATGTACGTGCAGACCCAAACCTACTTGTGGCTTATGGTAAAGTAACAGCAGTTCAATATTATTCTTTTAGCAGATTGTTATTTTTACCATGGGAATTTTTGACATACCCCCCTATGACTCAGTCCATGGTCATTTGACCAGGGTTGACCCGAGTTGACTATCAAATTCTTTACTAAATGGCAAAAATACCCTTGTCTTCAACCTTTGACACAAGGGTTTGAGAAAAAATCCAAACCCCACAAACGGCTATGGTGGACGGCCAGCCAAGGGATTCCAATGGGTTGGCCACCCATCACTGGCGACCATCCCTCCGGAGTTTCATGGTCAGCCGGCCACCACTCCGGCAATAATTTAAAACCCAAGGTTAAAAAAAAAAGAAAAAAAAAACAGCATAAAATTTTAGTTTTAAAATTTTCATTAACATAAATGAAAATTAAAACAAGACAAAGCAATTTATATTTTAAGCTTTTGAGAAATAGATTTTGGAAAGATGGGTTCTCTCAATTTTAAAATATTCCTTCATGAGTTTTATCTATTTTGTTTGGGGGTATTTTTTCTTCTTAATATTCGCTTAATTCATCAAAAAATCAGAAAAAAAATCTCAAGTTTACCTACATGGGTTTTAGTTTTTATTTTTAATCTCCTCTTTTCATGTTTGATTTGGGGTTTAGGTTTTGGCCTAAACCCAAACCCTGGTTCTAAAGTAGAGGAGAAGGGCACTTTCGTCCTTTAGTACAAAATTCCGTAGTCAACTCGGGTCAACACTGGTCAAATGACAGTGGACCGAGTCATAGGGGGGTATGTCAGCTTTTTCAAATCGTGGGGGGGTATGTCAAATTTTAAAGATAACCTGGGGGGGTATGTCAAAAATTCCCTTTTACCATTTGGTTCATGAGTGAGCATTCTATACTTTTTCATCACCGTTTGCTCCTAAACCGTAGGTCCAAGGCTTCACCAGTTCAAAACTGCATTTCGTAATTCATTTGGTCCTTTCTAGGAATTCATTCACTTTGTGAATTTAATGTGTTCCTTAATGGTGTCTGCAGTTCCTGAGGAAAATTTGTTAGCCCCTGATCAATCAGACATGGTGAGTACAGTCCTTTAGAAACACCAAACATGTGCCCATCAACTTTCCGTATATCCTCATATGAGATGCTCTTGCCATGCGCAGGAAAGGTTTGATCATCCCTATGTTTCCTTCTTATTTTACGGCATGGACTCGGCGGGAGATTTTATACCAATAAAGCAGCTGCGTGAGAAGTACAACAGGCCCCGCCATGAAGTGCCAATAGATTCAGATGGGGAGGATGGCGGAGAAGATACCTAAGGTATGATGTTTTTTTTTTCCTGTTCTTTTGTAAATTTCGAGGAGTTAGGCCACAGTAAATGAGGTGCAAGGTAGGAGCTGTCCCAAACACATGCAATACCAAAACATAAAAAATAGCCCCAGCTGTGTTCCGAGGTTCACCTAAATGCCCCCTTAGGATCAGTCACCTCAAGAACCCCTTAATAGTCTTCAGTATAAATTTCCATGTTAGAAACTTGTTCCGCAGATGGGGGTCCATCTAAATGCCCCCATAGGTCAGTCACCTCAAGAACCCCTTGTAGTCTTCAGTATAAATTTCCATGTTAGAAACTTGTTCCGCTAATGGGAACTGTTATATTATTTGGTTTATTTGCTTTACAAGACAGTTGGGTTGTCAAATGTTAGCGCAGCCCTTTGCATCATCCTAACAAGGCTCCGCTGTATAAGGGTTTGCTGTATGTAAATATGATCTACTTAAAGTGGGTGGCTTTTCTTGCAATTAAGGTGTTTGATTTGGATGGGCAAATCTCACTTTTCATGAAACCAAGAAAGCTTTTAAAAAAAAAAAATCACAAGCCTACGAGAAAACCTTCGCTCACACTCGTGTGTGAGCAAAGCCGATCGCACATCACAATATGAGCCACGGGGCACACCCTTAGAGGATGATGACCATATGGATGTTTGGCTAGTCCCTCGGTGGACTTGTAAATCAAAAATTAGCTTGATTAGTGATTTCTAAGCGTTGGATTGGAGTCATTTGCATGGGTTGCTTTTAACCGTAGAATTTAGAGCATTATTGACCATTATTTGGGGTACTAGATCCAAAGGTCTGACATAACTAATCAGGCTGATTTTTAGTTTTCAGGACCAACGAGGGACTGGCCAAACATCCATACAGTCATCGTCCTCTAAGAGTGTGCCACATGGCTCATATTGTGGTGTGTGATCGGATTTGCTCACACCTGTCTCCAAGCATATGTAGCTTTAGGAAACATTGAAAGCGCCGAATACTTAGCGTCATAAAAAAAGTCGCTTCTTCACTTAAGAAGTTGAGAAGATAGTTTGGTTGTGTTTATTTTTTAACTTCTAGTAGTTAGAAATTGACTACAAGTAGATGCTAAAAATTTGACTTATGACTTCTCAAAAGTTACTTCTTGCCTTGTTGTAATTTTAAGCAGATGTTGAATTGAAAGCTATAAATGAAATTTTCATAATACTATATTTGCCCCTCTAAACCTTCATGACAAAATATAAATAGCTGCTTCAACCATTTTTAATGATAAAACATCTCTCTAAGCTTTTAGTACAGATTATAAATGATCACTTCATCCTTCTATATCAAATAAGTTATCTTTCTAAACACTTTCACTTCTAGTAGGTTACTTCTACTTATATTAACTTCTGCAACAAACATTCTCAAACAGGGCCTTACTAGTTTTTGTTCTTTTTTATTTTTATTTTTTTGGCTATGTGAATAGCTGCAGGGTCCGAAGAAATCCACCCGTAAATGTGAAAATCCTATGAACTCCTTTGGTATGCTGTCTGTATGAAACTGTGCTCGAGAAGAAAATATTAATCTGAAACCTTACTTGATAGAAGCCAATGTCTGCTCATTGCCAATCTGTTGGATAGAGGTTGATTTGAAGCTTCAATTGAGCCACGGAGAAAGTTGTATATGCTGCCTCACTCGGGCACGGGGATCACCTTTAGAGGGTTTTGGGGTTGCAACACAGTCAGTAAACGGGTTCCACTTCTACCAAGAGATCTCAATAACACTTTTTGGATGGTTTTCCCAATTATCCAATTTGTAGTGTTAAACAATTCAATCATCCAATATAAACCGGTACGATCATCCAATATAAACTGATACAATAATTACATGAATGGGAGTTGCTCGTGGAGATTTTTCTTGGTAATGAACGTCGTTTTAGAAACGGTTATAATGGCCGTTATAATGGTAATGCCCAATACCACAACTGTTATTTACCCTTTTTATTGGTAAAATGCTAGTGTGCCTGCTAAAATAACAGTAATAGTTGTTTCCATAAAGCCGTTGTAACGGTCCCTTTTACACTGTAACAGGCTTTGGTTACAATCAGCAGCTACACCCACACGGATTACCTGCTTATCAGTCTGTACCAGCTCACTCCAGGGGTTGCTCTTAGTCTGTCTGCTGTTCCATTACCAGATTCAGCGTATGAGTTTGACACCCAAGTGGAAGCACCTGAGTTTTCGACCTCAAAATATGGGATCAACCTCTTGATAACGTCTCCCATAGTAATTCTAAAATTGCTGAAAACAGCAAGCAAATCATTAAAATGGAGAAGGGCTTTGGCTCAACAGCAGCCATGTCACAAAATTAAAGCTTCTTTGAGCCAAAAGGAAATAAATGTTGCAGCAAGCAAATCATTAAAATGGAGAAGGGCTTTGGCTCAACAGCAGCCATGTCACAAAATCTAAAGCTTCTTTGAGCCAAAAGGAAATAAATGTTGCAAAATTATTGAAATTTTTTGCGAAATATTTTTATTTTTGAGGTAAACATTAAAGAGTACATACATTGAAAAAATGTCAAATTTCACGAAATGTTGAAATATTTTGCGTGATCAGTAAATTTTGGGCAATTGATAGTGTAAATTTGTATTATTTTGGTCGAAATGTTTAGGCATGTATGGAAACAGTTCGATCAAAAGTATGGAACATCTCACTTGAGCTCAAAACTGTCACAAATCCCATATTTGATTCATTTAACTTCTCTCTCTCTCTCTCTCTCTCTCTCTCTCTCTCTATATATATATATATATATATATATATAATTTTTTTTTTTAAAAGACTGATCCATTGTAGATTTCTTGATTCGCGAATTGATCATGAGGATGAATCAAATCTTGTTTTGGATTTTTTTTTTTAAATTTGAAATATGCAAGTACAAAATTTCTTACTCGTTTCTTGCTACAAATAGATTGATTAGGTGTAAATGCATCAAATCTATAAATTTATGATGCATTTACAGTGGACCCATCAAGAAGATTTTCTAAATAGTCAACCAAAGTGGTGATATAAGTTTTATGAGTAAGTAACCTAAAAGAATTAAAAGCATCCGATCGAGCTGATTTCAGGTCAGAGAGGCTTCTTACATACGGTGGACTGGAGACAGGGAGTAAGCCGCCTATTATTGCAACTTGAAAGTTTAATATATACATACGGTGCACCCAAGAAGATTAAAAAATATGAAATGGTGGGAATGGGAATGGGATGGTCTATTGAATTCAATAATTACTGCGACAACCATAACTCTCCGATTTATTTCATCAAATTGGGGAGGGTGTTTTGTGACTTCGATCCCAAGGGACCTGGAAATTTGATGCCACTATGCACTTGCATATGAATCACAGATCTCGGTGTTTGGGCTTGAGCTTCAGGGGAAACTGGAACGAGCCAGACTACTTGTGGCGGGTGACCATGCTCTTGGATATGAGTTGATGAGGAATCTCGCCCCTGTGGATGCTTGCTCTGGCAGTCAATGAAATATGAAGGCAATGTTGTGGAAAACCCCAAAGGATCAATTGAATGACAAACAATGGCCACCAATAAATTAACACACTACAAACAGAGAAAATCAAATCAAGAACAAAGACACAAATGCGATTTATGTGGGTCACCGCTAAGGGCTATGTCCACGGGCAACGACGTTCGAAAGCTCAACCCACATCTTCAAGCGGGCTCCACCCACGCGGCAATACATATGTTGAATTCGAGACACATCTTCAACTAACAACTCAGTCACTGACAGCATAAGGGGACACCTTGGCAGGCAAAACATCTTGAAGATTCGTATGCTGGGCAAGGCATGCTTGCCATAGCTGCTTCAGCTAACAGTAGTCTTCAAATTCAAGCTTTGCAAGAACCGGTGGAGCAAGAGAACCAAGATGTATTTTTTTCGGCTAGGCAGAACCAAGATGTATTTGAGGCTGCCTTCTGGGAGAAACTGGATGCCATCATTGTTGTGACTAACGACTTGAAATTCAGTCATGACAGGGAGGGCGACGAAGTATTACCTCGGCTTGGTGCCGGTAACCTTGGGTACTGAATGCCTTGCTCTCGTGGTAATATCTTGACTCATGTGTGGCTACAGCTTGGATTTACAAGTGTCACTGTGAAGAAGCAATGATTCTTTGAGACAAATTCCAGGAGTGGGCTTGATCTGGATTCAGGGATTGTTTGTGAAGAAACCCATGCAGGTAAAAATGTTTCTTTTGGAACATAGAGGCTTCATATTCTGCAGCAAGATTGACTGGTGAGTGGTGATGGTCAGGCCAGGGAGCTCTTGAGACGTGTTATCGAACGTCTTGAAGCTGCATGATGCCGAATGTTCCAGGAGTGGGTCAGTTGAGCACATTAAGGTACTGATGGAGTATGATAAACCTCAAAAGTACACATGCTCAGCTACGCAGACACACATGTGCAAACAAATAAATGCAGTGAAGTTCCTTTTCATACTCATGCTGCAGCTCTAACAGCTTGTAATATGGAAAACCAATTCATAATATTACTTTGCTTAACTGTATAAAGCAATCATGTAAGTGCTTGTGAGGAAAATATTCAAAAGTTCTGCAAATGGGCATGGATCCAGAATTACGGTGATGTACAACGTGAAATAAAAGATGAGACACCCTTTCAGCCAGTGATCTGGATCACCTCAAATTTGCCAGGGCAGCATGCAAATTGTGAAGATAAACATTTGGGATCAACATTCCCAAGAGTGTCAAAGCAGAGGCAGTGGAGAGCATACGAGTACCACATTTTTTAGCATATCGGGGCTGCTGCTGCTGCTGCTACAACACAATTGAGACGCATAGAAGGATCCACAGATGTAGTGCAGGAGATACCTCCCATCTGAAAGGAAAGGAAATGTACAGCCTTTCGGAAGATCTCAAAATTTTCGCACAAGAACAAGGTTATATGTTGGAAAAGATCCTACCTGTCCAGTACAGGCAAAGGTCCCAAGGGGAACAATGTTTAGAGTCACGGCACAATTGCATTTGGAATGATCCCCGCTAGCCCGGGGACAATCTATGCAGCACAAAGAACATTCGAATTTGTATGGACTATCGTACTTTTTCAAATTTTTTGTCCAATATTTCAAGCAGAGAGATCATCATGTAAGACTTGAATCTTCTCCATAAGCAATTCATGTATGGTAGTTGTTCTCATAGATGTTACTGGTAACAGGTTTGGTTACAACCAACAAGAACACCTAGACAGATTACCTACATCTCTTATGCAGTGCCACATCTTATTTGCTTTAAACACCCAAATGGGATTTAACTATTTAAGCAAGATCGGAATTACTTATGCCGATTCCGAACCAAAAATAGTTGTATTCTATTCTTGACGGTCAATCTAGTGTACAAGAGATTCACATCCCACATACCAGCTTATCTAACTCTATCACACTATACCCAGGCTGTTTTTTCAAACCTTTCTCCTTTGCAATTGCTCTTATTCTGGCCACCTCGTCCCATCTGCCAGCTTCTGCATATATGTTTGATAACAAAGTGTAAGCACCTGAGTTCTCAGGCTCTAAATCCAGGAGCTGCCTTCCGACAACCTCCCCCAACTCAATATTTCTATAAACTTTACAAGCAGCAAGCAAAGCACTCAATGCGGAGGCGCTTTTTCTTGACGGCAGACACTTCACAAAATCGTAAGCTTCTACAAGCCGACCTCCTCGACCCAATAAATCGGCCATGCAACAATAGTGTTCTTCATTTGGAATCATAGAATGCTTGGCTGTAATGGAATGGAAGACATGCTGGCCCTCTTCCACCAAACCTGCATGGCTGCAAGCGGAAAGTATCGATGTGAAGGTTAACTCATCTGGTTTAACCTTTTCCTCTTGCATCTGATCAAATAGCTTAAGTGCCTCTACACAGCTCCCGTGCATCCCATATGCAGCAATCATCGTATTCCATGAGGTCAGACCCTGTCTGACTGTGTGCTCAAACAACACTTTAGCCATTTCTAACCTTCCACACTTTGCATAAGTTATTACCAGAGAATTGATGACAGGGATCTCTTTCTCCAATTGAATTCGATACATGTGACCCTGAACTTCCTTCGCTAATTTTAAACATCCGAGCAGAGAAAAGGCCTGTAACAAACTTATTAGTGTGACCGAATCAGGTTTTATTCTTTCTCCTTGCATCAGCAGGAACAATGCTATGGCTTCATCAGCATGCCCGTGATGTACATAACCCATCATCATTGATGTCCAAGAAACCAAGTCTCTACCTCTTATCGCGTTGAAGACTTGCCTTGCCATGTCAATGCGTCCACATTTTGTGTACATGTATAGGATCTGATTGGCCACTTCAACGATTGATTCAAGCCCCTGTCTCACTGTGTACCCATGGATCCACCTGCCTTCTCTTATGTCTGTCAGATCTGCACATGCACAGAGAATATTCAGAATTGTTGCCGGGTTCGGTCTGATACCTGCTTCAACCATCCCATAGAATGTCTCTATGGCCTTGTCGGCATATCCACTTCGAAGATATCCTGCAATCATCACATTAAACAAGACGACATCCCTTATCTCCATCCCATCAAACAATTCGCTGGCCTGGCTTATGCAATTGCATTTAGAGTACATATCAATCAGAGCGGTGGTTGCAACTAGATCAAGATGAACACCTGTTCGAATTATGTAACCATGGATGCTCTTGCCTTGGTGCAGACACTTCAGATCGGCGCAACCCAAAAGCCCA
Organism: Euptelea pleiosperma; assembly: GCA_035048495.1. NCBI lineage: Eukaryota > Viridiplantae > Streptophyta > Magnoliopsida > Ranunculales > Eupteleaceae > Euptelea > Euptelea pleiosperma. The sequence continues at coordinate 17,819,941 of CM068543.1, forward strand.
TTTGCTAGGGTGATCAAATCTGGCACGAGGTTCTCTTGCAACATGCAATAGAAAAGGTCCAAAGCTTCGGAAGGCTGCCCCTTTTGAACATGGTCAGCGATCAATGCATTCCAAGAAGCAACAGTTCTTGTGTTCATTCTACTAAAAATGGATGCCGCGGCATTGGGGGCCCCACATTTTATATACATGCCCATGAGACTCGTCTCAAGAACTTCGTCGAAACAATCAAGTCCTCTTCTAATAGCATAGCCATGGACTGTTCGACCCTCTTCAAGCACTTGTAACTGGGCTGCTGCCTGTAGCAAGCTCACTAGAGTCACCCGATTAGGATCCAACCCTTCCTTCTGCATATAGGCAACAACTCTAAAAGCCTCATAAGCACGACTATCATCCATCTGTGCATACCCAGTTATCATCGCTGTATACGCAACTACATCTCTATCAGAAATTTCCTCAAATACTTTCCTTGCATCCTCGATATTTCTGTTTTTAGAGTATAGCCCAATAAGTGAAGAACTCACGAATCTATCTGTATTTAGCCTGAATTTGAACGCATCTACATGAATCCCTCTTCCTAGTTCTAAGGTCCCAAGCTCTGTACAACTCTTCAAACTAAACGTGAGTGTTGAGCTATCCACACCGATGTTCCGCTGCTTCAAATTCAAATACAGCCTAAGAACTTCGTCGAAATGACCGGTTCTAAAATACCCAATAAGGATTGAATTCCAAAGAGAAAGATTCCTGTTAATAATGCTATTGAATACCCATCTCGATTCAGTTAACCTGCTAAAACTGGCGTAGCAATTCAGAAGCTTAGAGCCCAGGAAAATGTTGTTTCCGAGCCCGAAAGCAAGAATGCAAGCGTGAAGCTTTCTCAGAGAATTGATATCTGGACAGTTTTCCAAGTAAGAAACAAATCTCTCTGAAATGGGCACTACTTGAGAGACCGACTGTTCCCTGCTCGAGTTATAGAGAAACCGAGAAAGAGTGGGTAGAACAGAGAGAGTTTTCCCGGTCGATGAACGAAACACAGATGGGAAAACAAGCATTTTTATCTGAATTTCATGTCAACAACAGCTCTTGTGAGAGATATTGATCGGATTTCTATTATTAGTAGTCTCTCTGTAAGGCATGGCTCAGTGACTAAACCATGTTCTACACAACTGCAGTGCAAATCTCTCTCTCAGATCAAAAGTCCCAAAGTTTCCGCAACCCAGCACTAGGGCGCGGGTTCAAATTCAACACAATCTGCCCACCAAAAAGGTCAAAGCGCCTGACAAACCCAAGTTCCGATCTTGCTCGAGTCGACAGTCATAGGGGTAGCAATGGGTACCCGATTACACCTTACCTCTATATTACCCATGGGTCGAAATCTTGGGAGGCCGGACCGATCCCGTTCGGCGCATCTCACCCGAGACAAAGTGAAACTTCTTTTAGAAACAGTGATCTCAGGGCAAGATGATCCAGTTTTGGATCGGATCTGTGAGCTCCGATCCCAATCCGGATCGTCCGATCCAGAATGGGATCGGCTGAGACTTCGAACCATGATATTACCCATTACCCGAGATTTGATATTAGTCAATTTTTGGATACTGTAGGGGCCCTATTACCTCCACCAGATATAAGAATGGCCAATAGACCCGATTAATAATCGGGTTTGGTATCCTGGTATGCAAATTCTTCATCTACCACCCAACCCGATACCAATACCCACATTGGCCAGGTGTGGGCATACAATATCCGATCCATTGACACCTCATGATACATCACCAAGATGCCAGACCATGCCATAAGTGGTCTCTCAAGATGCATCATCATGGTCATGATTGAAGATTCATGAATCATGCTAATGCCCTCTTGGTAGGGTGCCTGTATGGGTAAGTCATGGGATCCAATCCCGTTAGGCTAGATGTCCTGCTGTAGTTCACATCCCTTGCTGAACTATGTTGCCTACCATAAGAAAAAGGATTCATGAATTATGAGTTCATTGTTACATTAGCAAAGTCACGGAACACATACCAATCTCATATCTAAAGCTCTCCGCTCTATCTTTATCCTGTTTTTTATTTTGTTGATAAGCCACTTGATCTTTATCATGTATCCTGCATTCCTGCTACAAAAGACGTACACGCCATTACAAAGAGATGAGCATCCATAGAACCCAATTGTTCAATCAGAATTTCTCGTGTCCTACAATCCTCATATTTCCAAATTTGGGGTCACCCATGTAGAACATCAACCACATCAAGCCATTGCGCACAAACTTGACACTATCCGTTCATTTAAAAAATGAATCAGTACCGAGTGTTTTGCACCAATTAATGGTGTTCGATCACATGTGTTTCTAGAGAAGGAAACAGCCGTGTCCATGTGCATGAATTTGACACCATCCATTTGTGCAGAACGCCCTGCAAGATGTCCCCGAAACATTTACTATCAATTCCAAGTATGTCAAGATTTGCATTCTGTACCAATAGATGGAGGTAGATTCCTTCACAAGCATTTCTAGAGGAAACGACCTTACCAAAGTGCAGTTCAGAGCACATTTGTAATGAACATAAATCCGGTATTTGGAAGTACCCTTCATATTATCTTCAAGCATCTTTCATGCACTTAACAGCTTTATGCGCCATTCTAGTTTACTTCCCACTTGATAACTACGATCCTGACTCTAAAACATGCCTCTATAGATATGAAGCTATGGGAGAGAGGCCATTCTTAAGGCAGAGTGATTTTCGCTGTCATCCATCTCCACAAGGCTATACCCAGGGGATTTGTTCAATCCTCTTTCCTTCATCAACTCTCTCATCTCATTAACCTTGTCCCACCTTCCATCAGAAGCATACAAGTTTGACATGAGCACATAGTACCCTGCACTATCAGGCTGCAACTCTAACATCCTCCTTGCTGCCCCCTCTCCAAGGTCCATCCTTGAATGGAGTCTGCATCCATGGAGCAAAGCTCCCCACACTCTGGCATCTGCTTGGATCGGCATCCTCTCTATAAACTCCAAGGCCTCTTCGAGCCTGCCAGCTCGAGCCAATAGATCGATCATACATACATAATGCTTCATGGAAGGCACCACATTGTACTCCTGGCACATGGAATTGAAATACTTCCACCCTTCCCCAATCATCCCTGTATGGCTGCAAGCAGATAAAATGCTTGTGAAGACTACTTCATTAGGCTCCAAGTTTTCTTTCAACATCTCACCAAAAAGTGAGAGGGACCCACTGGTGTCCCCGTGCATACCATATCCGGTCATCATGGCACTCCATGTCACTGTGTTCTTCTCTCCCATCTCATCAAAGACTCTGCGTGCAGACCCTGAGTCCCCACATTTAGCATACAAGTTGAGAAGGGCAGTGCCAACATAGACATTGTATGATAAAAAACCTTCTTTTACAGCATAAGCGTGAAGGGAACAACCAACCCAAAGAGCACCTAAGGAAGCACAAGCTGAGAGGACACTCACCACTGTGATTGCATCAAGCGAGAAAGAGTATCTCATCCATTGAAAGAGTGCCAGGGCTTCGTTAGCAGACCCATTTTGGGAATACCCAGTGATCATCGAATTCCAAGCAATCACATCCTTGCCTGAAATGGTGTCAAATATATAACGAGCATCTCCAATCATACAGCATTTTGCATACATATGCACAAGAGCATTCCTCACTGTAACATCTTCCAATCCTAGTTTAATCCCAAGACCATGAACCAACCTGCCCAAATTTGAATTGCCTGATTGTGCACATGCAGAAAGAATGCTTGCTACTGTAATGGAATTGGGTAACACACCCGCCCATTTCTTGTCCATAAACAGCCTCAAGGCCTCATCAGGGTAACTTCTTTGTGTGTATCCAACAATCATGGCTGTCCATGGAACGAGATCAATAGTGGTCAGCTCATCAAATACCGAACGGGCATCTGTAACAGCGCCACACTTCACATACATGTCTAGTAATGCTGTAACTATGACAACATTTAAATCAAAACCCTTCTTGATCATGTACCCATGAACCCACTTTCCCTGATGTAAAGCATCTAACTTCGTACATGCTGTAAGCAAGCTCCCCATAGTGAACTGATTAGGTTCAATCAAACACTGTCTCATTCGATTAAATAGAACCAACCCTTCTTCTGAGCAATCATTCTGTACATAACCCACGATCATGGAAGTCCATGAAACCACATTTCTATCAGGAATTTCTTCGAACACGAGACAAGAATTTTCGATCTCTCCGCATTTAGCATACATATCGACAAGACCAGTAAGTACAAAACTATCGGGGTTTCCCACTTTAACAATTTGACAGTGGAGTTTTCTCCCTTCATTTATATCATGCAGTTCGGTGCACGCCTTCAACACAATAGAGAAAACAATGTTGTCCTGTTCTCTGAGGCATTGTTTCATACGGGTGTAAAACCGGACAATTTCTGAGTACAAATCGTTCAAGAAGTACCATCTAATCATCACCTTCCATGAATAGAGGTCTGGGTTTTGTATCCGATCGAACACCAAGCGGGCCAATTCGACATGCCCGAAGAAACCGTACAAGCTAACTAATTTGGTTTGGCAGAGAAGGTCATCAGTTAGACCATGGACAATAAGGACGCCGTGGATTTGATTAAGAGAACCAAATTTGTTGCAGAGACCCAACAGAGAGAAAAAGGGGTTTGAGGAGATGGAATGGGTTGAAGGAATGGATTTATTAATTTCGAGAGGTTCTTGCAGCTGTTGGAAAGTAGTTTTGGTAAAAGTTCTCCGAAGGAGGTCAGATTTCCTGATGTGAGGGAGATGTCTCTGCAACCGTGTGATCAATTTCATCTTCTTCTCATCTGGGTCTGGTTCTCTTTTTGGTGATCAGAAGATTCAGAACTATAATCACTCCCGCCATTTTCTCCCGGACTGCTCTTTGATACCGACTTCGGTATCAAAATTTTGATGCCAAAGTCCTTCAATTTGCCACGTAATAGACTCTTCGGGCCCACTGACTCCATGAATATTTGGCTCACATCTTGGTGGTCCCACACACCAAAAATCAGCGTGATTGGTGATTTCTAGCCGTAGGATTTGAGCACTTTTCATCATGGGCTTTTTGAGCGTGCCTATGAAGTGGTTCCAAGCCCATGATGAAAGAGTGCTCAAATTCAATGGCTAGAAATCACTAATCACGCTGATTTTTGGTGTGTAGATCCACCAAGACGTGGGCCAAATATTCATGGAGTCAGTGGGCCCGAAAGAGTCTACTACGTGGCAAATTGAGGGACTTCGGCATCAAAATTTTGATGCCAAAGTCGGTATCATAGATTTTTCCTTTTCTCCCCCTCGCTGCTCAGTAGTAGCCGTTTAAGTTTGAAACTGTGGTGCATCGAATATGCGACATGTATATATAACTGTACTTCCGTATAACGAACGAGCTGCGGGGTGGATGGGAAAACCCATGTATCAAAAGTTTGACGCAGAAGTCCCTCGAATTGCCACATAGTACACTCTTTCGGGCCCACTGGCCCCTTGAATGTTTGGCACACATATTGGTCGACCTAAACACCAAAAATCGGAGTGATTGGTGATTTCTCACCGTAGGATTTGAGCACTTTTTCATCATGGCCTTCATGAACAGGCCTATGGGTTGGTTCCAAGCTCATGATGAAAAAGTGCTCAAATCCGATGGCTAGAAATCACCAATCAGACTGATCTTTGGTGTGTGGATCCACTAAGGTGTGAGCCAAACATTCAGGGGGTCAGTGGGCCTGAAAGAGTTTACTACGTGGCAATTTGAGGGACTTCTGCATCAAAATTTTGATACTGAAGTCTGTATCATAGATTTTTCCGAACTGGACCGCCTACTTTTAAATTGCATCCGACCTAGATCCCATATTCGATATGCTTCACACATCAGTTACATGTGCAACGGATCCCTATTTTGAGGATCCAACCTCTAAAACAAATATGGATCGAATTCGAACCGAATTTAAGATCTAACCTGCAGGAGAAAATATTTGCTGTCCCTTAGGACATCAAAATTTGAAGTCTCCCCCTCCCAAAATGACACGTGGAGCATCCTGAAGGACCCATTGACCTTTTGGATGTTTGTTCCACCTCTTGATGAAACTATATACCAAAAATTAGCTATTTTTTTTAGCAGTTATACTTTAGCGTAAAAAAAGAATGCTCAAATCCAACGGATAAAAATCTCCAATTAAACTGACTTTTGATGTGTAAATCCATCAAGAGGTGGACCAAACACCTATAAGGCCACTGGACCATAAGGAGTGTTCCACGTGGCATGGGAGGACTTCAAACTTAAGTTCCCAGGGACATCAAACTCGGGCTCTAAGTTGCTCCAACTTTGAGCCCGAGTTTGAAGTCCCCTTCCAGAAATGCCAGGTGGAGTACGCTTTAGGATCCACTGACCTTTTGGATGTTTGGTTCACATCTTGAAGGATTTATACATAAAAAATATCAGTTTAATCAGTGATTTCTATCCTTTGGATTTAGCATTTTAATAGTGTAAATTTGTTGGATTTGAGCATTATTTTTTTAGATTAAGCTGATATTTGGTATGTACGTCCACCAACAGGTGGACCAAACATCCATAAGGTCAGAGGACCTTAAGGTGAGCTCCACGTGACAGGTTTGGGAGGGGGAGACTTCAAATTTTGAAGTCCACAGGGGGACAGCAAATATTTTCTCCTCCATCTCATGCCCTAAATGGAGAAAAGATTCGCTGGCTCCAGGGGACTTCAAACTTTGAAGTCTCCCCACCCAAAATGTCTGACACGTACCCCAATCCCTTAACCCAACTTCGGTGTAACGATGTTACATTTCATTAGTACAATTGTATAGTTCTTTATTATTCATCATGTCACATGGTACCTAGTACATCGAGAGAGATAGAGAGAGATCAACAATGGTACTGACACTTGCACTGCTTGATGAGGAAGGTTCCAGGAATATCACCGCAAAATCCCTTGCCATTATATTGGACATAGCACCTAAGGTTGCAACCGTTGTCGCAGGGAGACCATGCAGCATAGCATACGCTTGCTTCCATCTTAGGTTGCAACCGTTGTCCCAGGGTGAAGAGACGCTCATTTATAAATTAAAAAAAAAAAAAACTCCCTTATCATTACAGTCCAATACGCTGGTGAAATGCAACGCAGAAGTAAAAAATTAAAGAAGGTAGGAATAAGAGAAGACCCGAGGCAAAAACGACAAGAACGAGGAGGAAGTAAAAGGTGGGGGTGAGCTTTGCCATCTTCAGAAGCTATAATATGACTTGAGATTGTATTGAGATTTGGTGGGCTTGAAAAGTGTTACAATTTGCTAAGAATCGTAGAACCTTTATCAGCTTGATTGGTTATTTCTAGCTGTTGGATTCGAATATTTCTTAGTTACTCATATCAAATGGCTAGAGATTTGGTTACACAATTAAGGGTGAATGAAAAATTTAATATAAAAACACCCATACTCATAATTGTATGTTACGTGAGGATTCTTTAGTCCCACATGGGATAGGAGGGAGTGAGGAAGTGTGCATATATATGTGGACTTCAGGAGTACCTTTGCTTATCCATGAAGTTGTGAGTATGGATATAGCCACACGCACGCGTGCTGCAATGTAGCCGTCTCGTGCTGCCTGCGTTGCAGCTCACGTGTGGGTGTCGTCCTAAGCTGGGCTTACAGGACTCTATGCCTATTCGAATAACCACCTTTTCCCGTCTACATTTCCGAACACTAAATTTGCCTATGGATGTTTGGCCCCACCCTTAGGTGGATCACTAGACCGAAAAAAAAAAACCTGATAGGTGATTTCTAGCAGTTGAATTGGAGTATTTTCTTGAGTTGAGTTCTAGTCGTTTGATTCGAGCATTATTTGGGATACTCAAATCCAATGGGTAGAAATCACCAATCAAGCTTGTACATTCACCAAAGGGTGAACCAAACATTCATTCGGTCCGTGGTCTCAAAAAAATGTGCCATTTGGCACGTACAGCCACCATCTGATGTTGAGGAACAATCATCAACATCGTCGACGAAATATTTATTCTTTGCAGCTGAACCCATCACATATGCAGAGATGAAGAAATGTTGTATATCTCAGAAGAAACGATGCAACATTATTTATGAATTATACAAGCTGTTAACTCAACACACATAATCAAAGGGGCTCAAATTTTGGGCTAAGAAGACATGTACAAGGCAATCCCCATGGCTCACTACTACTTCATTCCAAAATCATAGAAGCAACTTCCTATTCGCAATTCCCTCTATAAAATTCTCAAATCACAAATCAAGGCCTCTCTACACTTGGGTTAAAGGTAGAGGAAGATTACCGGTCGGGAATCTCTGACGCCGAGGCCGTCTAGTTGTCTTCCCCCACCCTGTTAGGCTTCTTTCCTCAAGTCCCATTTCATTATTATTTGGTTGTTGCCTTGGTGGCGACCACACGGCGCTCGCTGCTACGGTGGGACTAGGGCCTCGTGACCTCCTCCTCCCCCTTGCCCATCCCTTTCTAGCCCCATTCCTCCTTGCCAACCCTGCTTGCCAGTGGCAACCTGTGGCTCTCATCAGCCCTCCAATAGTCTGTAGATCTTCTGTCACCTCGTGCCTTGACAAAGAAGCAAGACCTGGCAAGATATCCCTTTGAAAGTCCCTTCGCTGCCTTCCCCTCCTTGCCTGACCCTTCCGTCGCCGTGTAGGTAATGAAGGGGCACCTGTTTCTTCTTCCTTTTGATTCTCTGGTGTCCAAGGCTTACACCAGTACTCATCCACCTTGATTTCAGTGAGCTTTAATGTCATGGACTCGAAATAATCAAATCCATTGGAAGAAGACTCTTCGTGATCACTGCTGCCCTTTCCCTTCAAGACTACACTCTCCTCAATGTCAAGATCACCCGCATTTATAGAAACTACCTCTGCAAACCAATGGAGGGAGTCCCTCAGACATGTTTCCGATGCATGACAAGTGGCATCCTCTGAACGATTATGAGCACCAGATGATGATATGATGACTATAGCTTCCGCTGCAATTCTGACAAGTTCCTCAGATGGGTCTTGCGCTTCATTTTGTGATGATTCGACAGGTGTCTCAAATTGATTTCCGAGATATTCTCCCCCAGGAGGAATACCCTCTGCAGTCTTGGGAACTACTGGGGCCTCTAAATCTATCTCGGCTGCAATTTTCACTGTGGCTCTTGGAACAGAGCATGTTGATTGAGCCTCTTCCTCATCCATACATGAGTTCAAGTTAATACGATTTCTAAATCCAGAAAGGTCCTCTTCCAGTCCCTTATCTGTAACCAGATTCTCTGTGGAGAGCTGCTGGTCTGAGTCAGATAATGCAGGATCACGAGACAAGTCAATATCAAGTATCCCGACTTTTCCACTTTTCTGAATACCTTCTACTTCAGATGGGTGCTGAAGTAACTTGGGAGGGGAGCTAAGAGAAGATTGGTCCTGGGAAATATGAGGCTTTTCAAAAATTGGAAACCCAAGAATCTTTTTATTACTTGGACAGTCACCCACCTCAATCCTCTGTGATTTAGTATCACAGACACATGACTCCTGAATAAAACTTGAAGTGGGAACCTTTTCCGTTTCAATTTTGTGGGCGAACTCCTGAGAATACGCCTGTAAGAAACCCAATCCGATTTGGTTCAAACCTCCCCTTCCTTTGGCAGGTCCATCGTTACAAGCTGGTTTCATTCTGAGCCAAGGCAACCCTCCCGGGGCATCTTCATTCTTCCCATCTCCATCTATAATGACAAGATCTTGTTGGGGAACCACCCGTTCTAGGAACCCATTTGGAAGGGACAGATTCAAGTTCATATCCTTTGCAGACTTCACCTCCATGCAATCTGAACCCTTGAAATACTTCATCGGACTGTGATGTTCAAAGTGCTCAGAAGCTGAATTATTGTCACTACTGCAGTTCAGGTAATTAAAGCCAACTGAAGGGAAGTGAGCTTGTGATGCATTGGAATCTGATTGGGACTCGTGGCAAAATCCATTTCGGTTGGATACCTCACTTCCAAAACTTGAGTTTGATCTCAAATTGCTATTATGATGCCACTTGTCTGCAACAAGTCCAGGGCTTTGGATCGACATTTTGGAACTCTTACTCAATTGAGCATCGGAGCTAAAGCAAGGAAGTGCTTGAACTGCTACGGGGCTCTGGTTCAAGCTACTCATTGGATTTCTCCACGATGAAGCCAATGTTGAACTAGAACTGGCAATATCACAATGAGGAACGACTGGATATGAACTGGGTATATGAGAAGCCACAACTGCTCCTGAAAAGTTAGAGTTGGAGAGACTTTCACTTCTTTTGGAGATTTCTCTGCCACAAATTGCACTTTCTCTCCATGTTTCTCCCTTACTTCGATCAGCCAGAAGAAATGGTGGAAGCTCATGAGCTTTCTTAAGCTCAACTTGTATTGGTTGGGATGGTCTGGGCAATTTTTCTGCACAGAAACCTTGAGGAAAAGAATTCAAGTTGCTTCTACTTTGTCCTGTAAAGAGAGATAGTAGCCACATGAAATCATAAATCATAAAGAGTCGAAATGAAGAAGATGAAGTCCATATGAGTTCAACTAGTTCTTTTCACTATTTGCACCATGATATAGAGTGCAACAATAAGTCCTTAAAACTGATGATCTTTTGGACATAGTGCTAAGTCCATAACCATACCTATTTGCTCGGCCAAGTACAAAGCTAACTAATATATAAGTGAGCATGTGTATGAATGCAGTCCATGTATCTGTATATCAAAGGAGCTTGTCTCCTTACCAAGTATATGCAGATTAATTCAAAATCTAAAATAAGAACAAATATCTTTCCAACTAATTCCTTCTACCCTCATTCTTTGAGAATTAGAAGATGATATTTGGAATTCCTTAGTCTTCTACCTTTCATTTTCTTTTATTCTTTATATATCTCAGTTTTTAATTTTGGAAAAGAAAATCAGTCAGTCCATGTTAACATATAAACAGTTTGGATGAAAACAAACTAGCGTGGTCATCTTCTACTGGCTAAATTGAACAACCAGTATGTTAAAGAATCTAAACTGAATGAGCACTGATACGGTGGCAGCACTGTCCAAAACAAATTCAGACAACCTGACCATATCATGCCATGTAGCAACAGGCTTCACCAGCTCCCTTTTTCAATATCAAAAGAATTCAAAACAAAAGGGCAAACCAGTTAAATAGGTAGCCCATTTCCCCTACATGGTGGGATGTGGTTAGCTGAACAACTTTTTCTTGGGCAGCCCTATCACCGTATCATTTTCCTTAAGGAATACTTACCATTTCCCCTGCCACATTCCGAGACCAAATGAATGTGAATTTTCCAATTCAATTCAAAACAACTTAAGGAATCCTTACCAGCTTCAAGATTATAGGATGGCCATTCTCGTCTGTTTCCCTCATTCTCTAAATGTAGAACGTTAATGTTAGTCCCATTATTCCTGCCTTTCTGGTTGTTTTGGAAAAATTCCTTGGGCAAACCTAAGAAGCCTGAATTTGGTCTTGCAGGCAGATCCCGACCTTGAATCTCCCCATGGCAAGTGACCGCGCCTAGAAAATTAACTGAAGCTGAAGCTGTTGCCTCCTCAACCTGGATGGGTTCGTTCAAGTCGGCCAAACTGTATTTGTTTCGTAAGCAAAAATCAGATTTGGAAGCATCTCCAGGGTTCCCACCACTGGCAAGAGACAGCTTTACATCACGCTCAGGTGCAACCCCACAATTTCTCTTAAGAGGATAATTTTCCACCACAGACACTTGAGAAACTTTTTCTTCAATCTGCTCCCCTTCTTCGCTGTCAATGTACTCATCAGCCGGAAGTTGAAGGTCAAACATTTTTCTTGGAAGTTTCTTGGATTTGGACTCCAACAACTCACAGTCCTTTGAACTGCCTCCATTTTGGGTTGGAACATGACGGGCTTGCATGCTGCTCTCTTTCATAAAATTCAAAGGAGATTGCATGTTGTCAGCACCTGAAACGGATGATCTACTACAAGTAGAGTTCAACAAAGGCAAGCTGGGGATGTGCCACATCTTTTGGGCATTTTCAGATGGCATTTGAGATGAAAGTTGACTTGATTGTGATGCCTCTACTTGTATTGGATATTTGTACAGTTCTTTCCTTTTAAGTTCATCCATCAAGTCCCTTTGAATTCCGTAAAGACGGTGAAGTTCAAAGACCTGGATGAAAAAACTCATTAAGTTAAATTTAAGCATTTAAGAACTGAATTAGGTACTCAAGAAAAAGCAAGTCAATTCGACTTAACCCAGTCAAGCAAAGGACTGCTCACTTTTAACTCAAATACACTCAATTAAGTACTCAAAAACTCTATCAATCAAAATACAAAGTACTCTATCAGGTAGATGAAAACACAAAAAATCAGATTATCATACGCTATATAAAACTTAAAAGTCAAAGAGGCATCTGAAATCAGACCTTATAGCTCCTCATAGAAAGTTGAGACTTGCTTACCTGATTCCTGAATATGGTTTCATGCTTAATCATCGTCTGCTTCAGCATTTCCTTATCATACTCTGAATATCCATCTGTGGAAGGCCCTGGAAATAAACTGTTGTAGTGTTGCCCTCTCTTAAAGGTTTTATCTTCATAATAAAGGTGCCAGCTACCACTATTAGCATCCTCATTAAGATCCCTCATGGAGTAATATCCTGGAAAGTAGCTTTTACACTGTACTTTTGTTCCCATTCCTGCCAATATATAAAGAAATAATTTAGTACCCAGCTAGTAAGAGTTATAGAATTTTATTTTCAGCTTTATTAAGCCAATAGGACACTCAGTAGAACAAAATACAAGCTTTCCAGTAATTAGAAAAAAGATCGAAATTTGTTATAATAAGAAACACCAATGGATTTCTTTGGGCTCTGAAGTCTGAACTCTGGGTTTAATGAAAAGTTCTTTCCTTTTACATCTATACCATCCAAGGAATGGACATTGCTACATCGACATTCTCAAAAGAGAACATAGCATGATTCTTTCCAAAGAACATAACAGTACCACTTAAGTCCAAAATAAGGAGTGATAAGTAACATTCTAAATAAATCCAACCATCATCATGAGAGTGCATAATAAATTTGGTTCTTGCAAAAGATCATTTGGCATTGAATGATAAATTGACCCAAGCTGTGGATTTGCATCAATCTCCAGAAGTTTTAGTAATGATTGAGGATCTCAGCATTGATAATTCTACTTCAACAGTACATGTAGAAATCCAAGGCTCTTGCATTTGCCTTCTTTCAACCATCCAATATCAATTTGTTTGCTTCCAAGGCTAAGAACTCAATGGAGTATTCAAGCAAGGAAATGTAGATGGTTCTTTGTGCTTAACAATTAGCCGACCAAAAGATGTGAAAAGCTATACAAATATAAACTAAAGCACTAGATGAAGCACCTATTATATGATTAGAACATACTGAAAAAGCATACACCATTCTGTATTTAACATGCCAAATATATACCCAGATATACCTAAAATTTCCATTGCATAAAAAAACCTAACATTGCTTTAATAGTAAACTACGGATACTCCAAGGAACTTCAAAGAAGCATTTCAAGACCATACAGAGAGCATACCAAAGAAAGTGTTCTCAAACCGTCTTAACCTATCCCTTCCTCAGTCCAGTAGCCTGTACCAATTCCTGACAAGGAACCTATGTTGCATGGATTGTTCTAAATGATCGAAGTACACGTGTCAAAGTCTGACATGATACAGATTCTGGTGTGGCACTTCCAAATTTTGTCTTGTTTTTTCTTTCTCTTCTAGCAAGATATTAACTGATATTTAGCATAGGTTATGAGCTCTACTTGTTAGGATTGAAGTTTTCTGTGCAACAAATATAACATCACATATATGTACTCTCTTGTCTACAACTATATGATACAAATCATAAGATATCTTATCACATTATCCACTATTATCCTCCTTGTTATATAAAAAATAATTACTTTTTTTCTCATTATTTGAAGTATATTTCTGAGTCCATGAACCTTATTTTTCAGGATTCACTGAAACGGACACTCCGTACCCATGTCAGACTCCGACACCCGTATCAATGCAACATAGCAATGCACCCCTATTTTTGCTGAGATAAGCCTCTTTATTTCATGGTTTATAGTGATTGACAGGTGATTAACAGGGATGATCCCCTCCTGATCAAAGGTGACTTACTGGATTCATTTTAATAAAGTGTTCAGATTATCAAAAAGAAATTTTAATTACCTTTGAATAATCAAAATGTATTGTAAACTCTCTCTCCCTCTCTCTTATATTAATGTGATCTTTTTGTGACAAATAAAAGACAAATGGTTGTGGGGCCCGCATGCAGATGAGTTAAGGGCTGATTATTAATGAGGTTATTCTTCTTAGTATGGATATCAACCTCACGAGATGTTTCAGCTCTCTATTGGCTTCAAATGGGCATTTTGAAAATCTATTCAAGGGTTTGAATCCTACCCGTATGAGTGTTCGGAGGGTGCAATTCAGAGAATTCACTGAGCATTTGAGTTTGATCGAAAACCCAACATTGGAGTTGCAGAGCACTAACAATCCATATACCTTCTTGGGCGTCTAAGGCGATGATTCCAACTGTTGGGGCGGTAAAAATAGACGAGGTGACAGTGATGGCTAAAGGGTTTATAAAGGGTAGTTTTGGTATTTAGAAAATAAAAGGGCACTTTAGTCATATTTCTCTTATAGTAACGCTCATGTGAGCCACGTGACCTTAAAGTGTGAGTCAATGACGGTCAAATCTAGTCAAAGAGGGTGTTGTAGTTCGAAAGTTCAGGGGGGTAGTATGAAATACTTTTGAATAACAGGGAGTATTACTAAATTACCCAAATAGCAACGCAAAAGATTCTCTATACAGCCATAGATATACAACACTTTGGATTTCAAGCAAATTAAATTTAAAACAGATCTTCTAGAATCGGATCTATCATGATTGTAATTAATTTTTTTTTGATAAGTGTAAACTTATTAGAAAAAAGAGCACAACGTATAAGCACCACGACTAAAAGAGGTCTAGATGACCTACAAGGCCGAGGGAGGCCTGAAAAGAGACAAAACCCCAGACACAAAAAAGGGGGCTAGAGACTTCAATCCTTGGAGCAGAGAAGGTCCATTCTAGAAACAAAGTCCTCAAAGACAAGACCCCTACATTCCGAAAAAGCCTTTGACCACAGAAATAACAGCCCCTGAACACTTAGGATGATCGAGGCCGTGTCTTCGCTTTTGCCTTCGGAAGCCCTCTGGTTTCTTTCCCTCCATAGACCCCAAAAGATGGCAAAAGGCAACATCCTCCAGAGAATGCTACCTCTAGAAGAGAAAGCTTTGGTCCTCCAGCTGAGAAGATCCATGAGAGTTCCCGGCATCACCCAACACATTCCGAACTCGCGAAGGAGGGAAGACCAAACCACTTTGGCCATATCACAATGTAACAGGAGATGATCAATTGTTTCTCCACTATGTTGACACATCTAGCAAAAGTCTCGCAGATGGTCCACTGTCAATATCTTATCCAGAGAGGCATCCCAAGTGAAAAAGGCCACCTTGGAAGGTACAATAGAACTCCAGACCATAGAGATGGGAAAGTTAGGCCCTCCTGGAATGTAAAACCTCGTAGAGATATCGAACTGAGAACGAACCGTCTTTGGTCCAAATCCACACCCGTTTATCCTGGCCGACAGGAATGATATGGACATCATTTAGACGAAGGATCAGTCTAGATAGGGGCTAAACCTCCCAATCGTTCAGGTTCCTCCTGAATCCGAGGTCCCAACCTATGGTCTCCCCTCCAGGATGGGCACAATCTTGAATGGAACACTCTTTCCTCTCCAAGAGAGTGTAAAGCTCTGGGTAGTCAACACATAAAGGTGCCTCCCCATAGCAATGGTCCTCCCAGAACCTGATCCTATTACCAAATCCCACAACAAACCGAATTCCCCTATCGAAATCTTGGGAGACCTTGGTAATACCCCTCCAAACGCTACACCCATAAGTAGTACAGACCGTTCTACTAGCCCAGCCAAAGGTAGAAACCTCATACTTACCCGCTATGAAATCCCGCCATTAAAGGAAAAATTTGTATAAGAATGTGTACATTACTATATTAGCTTTTTTCCTTTTTTGGTAGGGCGTACATTAGTTTATAACTTCATTCAATTTGAGAAATTGTTTTAGCGTGGCCTAAGATTTCTTTCAACCAAGCTAGCATGAATCGTGATCTTTTCCCGAAGATTTTAGAGTAAAACATAGTTTACTTATGTATAGTAGTATTTCATATCGTGGTCATAGAACATGAGCAACCACAAAGTACTTTCTGTTATTATACACCATTGCTCATTACATGTCGTTAACCACCACATCCTTGAACTCAATTCAAAGCTCTTTTCTTCACAAAGTCTTTGAATAGAATCTGGTTGTGCAGGCAACTTTTTTAAACAGGTTGATCTCATTCGGAATAATAGAGCCAAATGCAGCACTTAGAGCAAATGCCAGCATAACAGTACCTCAAACCTTCACACTCAATAATTCAAACGTAGAAAAGGCCGTGCTTCCTTAAGAAAAATGTCCACTGCACCTTTCGCCAAAAGTCCTCTTGCTTGTGTCTCCACCATTAGCATAAAGATGAGAAGCCATGGACCTATGCTCAATGTAGCTTAAACTATTATCTGGTGGCATTAAGACTGCAAAAAGAAGTGCAAAACAACTTATGGCTTGGCACATAAACTACATTAACAGCGAGCGGAGAATATCTGGAGATGCATGTTCATAAGTCGTAAGCGAAATAAATGACACTCCAGAAATTGAAATCCCCATATCTTATTGACTCAGAAATGGCACAAAAGAGAAACTATTGCATTAAATCATGAAGAGTAGCTTCACGACTACATGTGGTCAAAGACAGTTCTATAAATATTCAAGACCTACAGCACAGATTACTTCAAAAGCAAATGCAAGCCAACACATTGAACAAGATGAGTCCAAATAAAAGCTCATCAATGTCTTCACAAATCTTAGATAATGTACACATTTATAGCATCTAATATAACAGCTGTGGGACAGAAGCAGTTTATAAAATTTAGAGTTTGATGAGTAGAAGACCTGGATTGATTGAAGATTAGAATACATTTCACAAAGGCACCATCCATTGTCAGCATGAAACGGCTATTGGACCTAATAGAAATTGAATTCATAAAACAAATTCACCCGCTTTATAAGTATCTCAAATAAGCCCACATTCAATTGAGCAACATGATCATTTCTTACACTGGGGGTGAGTTAGGGTCTTAAGAAATACAATCAGAACCAGACATCCAGCAATGAGATAAGCCACAAATCAAACCCAAAACATAATCTATCACTGATTCACTGTGTAACAAATATACTAGACATTCAACAAATCTTATCATCAATATATTGAAAAAATGTTTCTTTCATTTCCGTTTTGCTAGTGATGAAGAAGGGAAAATCTAAATCAGAAGATTAAAAAAATAGATCATAAAACCGAACCATGAAAAAGAACAAAGGAATGCAAACCCAAACAAAAGAATCTATGAAACCCAGACACCCAAATCACCATCAAACACAAAAAAAATGAGCCCCATCAACAAAACCTAACAGTAATTTGGAAATAAAGGAAAGAAAAATGTATAAACCCACTAGCCCAAATCATACCACAAATCCCCCCCACCCACCCACACACACACACAAACACACACACAAAAAAAAAAAAAAGAGCCCAATCAACCAATCACAAAACGCATAAACCCATCAAACCCCAAATACCAAAAACAAAGAATATAAACATAAAAATGATTGAGAAATTAAAAAAAAAAAAATGCAAAATTTACCTCAGACCCACATCCTCTCTATCACCCCTCTTCAAAAGTCCACCATGGATTCAACAAAACCGCGAAGACAACCCAATTCAGAAACCAAAGTCTCCCCATGAAAATTCACAGTCTTGGACCCGTACTTGCAACAGCAACAAACAACAACAACAACAACAACAACAACAACAATAAGACGCCGAAGTACCAGAAAACGAAGAGGGTATTTCCGCAACGCCATTGAAGAAGCTCAGATCGTCATCTCAAGTAGAAAAAAAGTTGGAGATTTCGATCTGCTGGGCCAGTCTCTGAAAGCACAGAGAGAGAGAGAGAGAGAGAGAGAGAGAAAGAGAGAGATCCCAGATAAGAAATCGCCACACAAACAAACGACCTTCCAAGAACAGTGACATGAAATTTGTCAACATCCGGTCTCTTTTATTCTCTGCCTTTTCTTCTCTTCTTTCTCTTCAATCTCTCTTTGATTTCTTTTCCTTTTTTTTTTAATAATTTATTTCTGGGTTTTTGAGGATGTGAGAGAAATGAGTATTTCTAGATTCTCTCCACCTTCCTTGCTTTTGGGTGCAGAAATTAAAAAACTCCAAAAACCCCCACAAAAAAAAAAAAAACTACAACAACAAACCCAACAAACTTAACAATCTCCAAGATTACCAAAAAAAAAAAAAAAATTAACAATCTCCAAACTAGTTATCCTTTTACATTAATTAATCACTATTATTGTATTTAATTTTTTTAAACAAAAGACAGTAGTGGATCCCACCTTACTGTCAGAAAGATGGGGTTCTTGGGGTTTTAGTGTAACTTCATAAATACCCCTTGATCTTGTAAATAGTAAATAAGGGTTGGTGCTTTTGTTTGTCTTTTGGGGGGTTGATCCTCCCCCACTATCTCCAATCCCCTATCCCCCACCACCAAAATTCCCAAATACCCCCTTTACAACAAAGATTAGTTTCCACTTTTATATTAAGATCATCAACTAGTTTTTAAAACTATTAGCCTAATTGAGACAAGACTTTTCTTTGATACGTCAAGTTAAGGTTTTATGAAGTGGGGAACCTATCATCATCAACTTGTTTATGAGAAATGTTCCAGTGTAACAAAGGATGGTAGTTCTATAAATATGCGAGCGATCGAGCTATTGATTGCGAGTGCTTGATCGCCGAGTCGTCGACTTCTAAATTATCTTCCAGATATTTTGTCTTAAACAGTAAACTCAAGGTGGTCCATGATCCCTCTCCATAGTCAACATTTTGGAAAATGAGTGCATTTGGAAGATCTCAAGGACTAGATCTACGGGGTCCATGGTTTAGTTAAGGTTAATATGGGTTATTACACTCCTCTTTGTCCTATCATCAGCATTGATCCATGATCATGGCGCCACTCGATCAAATCATGTATTATTCGATCCGAACCGCCAAATCCACATTGTCTCTTACAGCTTCCAATTAGTTGATGGAGTCTATTACTCTAAGGGTATGTTTAATTGCACATAAAAGTTTCCTGAGAAAATACATCTGATAAGGCTGTTTGATTGCACCCGAGAAAATATGCCACTCCGTTTGCTTCCTGATAACTCGCTTTAGTCGAGTCACCCCTTTTTACCTTTTCTATCAACCCGTGTAGCGCTGTAGTTAACGTGTTAAGTATCCCACCTGGGAGTACGTATTTTCAATTTCCAATTATGTGAAAAAATAAGGTTGGATTTTCGTGGAAACCAATTCTCACCCGTGAACGAAAATATTTTCTTGAGAAAAGTGAATCTTGCCACTCAAACACACCCTAACTTAAAGAAAGTTCGAATCAATTTTTTTTAGAAATGGGTAGATGAAATAAATTTCTAACTGCAAGTTGCAATGGTGCATTTTCATTTATAGGAAGATATGTTCTAAGGTGGATCCCAATGCAAAACCACTTCACCACAATCATGGTGCTATCTATTGGTCTCAGTTGCTTTAATCAACGGTGTAGGATTGACATGCTGTTTCCAGCATATAATCAATGGGTCGGGATCGGGGGACAACTATTTTTGACAACCATTTGGCGGACCCACATAGAAGATGAATCAATGGCTGATTTTTGGTGAGGATGATCTCTATGGTGAGGAGATCATCCTCACAAAAATTCAAATCATTCTGATATCCATAGAATGGTTTAGAAGTTAAAGAATTATGGACTGACTATTTTTTGTGTAACTTGAAAACCACATTTGATGGGGTTAGAAATTTCAGAATGGGCTGATTTTTTGTTGGGGTGATCTATATGGTGAGGAGATCATCCTCACCAAAAATCAGCCATTGATTCATCTTCAATGTGGGTCCGCCAAAATGGTTGTGCCCCGATCCTGACCCATAATCAATTTATGCACCCTGAGCGTCCCAATTCCGAAAGCTGAGTTCTTTCAATTCAGGGCATCTAAGTAATTTTCAAGACTGACGACAGATTTTTTCAGGAGTAAGGGTTGTTTTGTAATTTCATATAGTTATAAGGGGTTACTGAGATTGTCCGTACAATTCTTCACACGTCGGAAACCTTGCGGCGGAAATTCCTCCTGCGCCCCCCGCTCCTCTCTCTTTCTCTCTCTCCAATCCCTATGTCGATCTGCGTCCATGAATCTTGGGCTTCTAAACAAATTACTTTAGAATAAATCACCCTTCTTTCATTCAAAATAACAAATACGCCACTATAAATTTAGAGTCACGAAAATACCCTCAAGGTTCGAGGTCACTTTCCAATCTCTATTTACAAAAGTTGCGTGTAGAACTTTTGCTGACCGACCACAGTAGGAGCCACGTGGCATATTATTAGAAATTTCTGACCGTATGGATGTTTGGATCAACATACAGACTAAAACTTACCCTGATTAGGGTACAAAGATCCAAAGGTTTGAAATCACTAATCAAGCTGATTATGGTTTGTAGGTCCACTTGGGACTGGCCAAACATCCATACGGTCAGCCTCCTCTGATAGTGTGCCACGTGACACATAGTGTGGTCGGTCAGCAAATTTGAGTGATTCAGTGTAAAATTGTGCACCGAGTATTCGGTGTAAGCAATTCAAATCATAGTCGAAGGCTCGACACCTGGAGCCTTTCTTTACATGTCATTTCATTAGTGGGATCCATGATATGACCTGCCACTGTAACATCAAAGATTGAATGGTGGTGTCGGTTGTTCGTACATTTTATTCCATAGATTTGGGGTTGTGATGTAACACGCTGTAGCTCAAACTTTTGATTTGAGCTAGCACCATTTTTGCAACTCACCGCTGCCCATATGGGCCCACAGACAGCATGGATGTTTAGCCCAACCATTGGTAGACGTTGATACCAAAATTCAGCTTGTTTGATGCTTTTTAGCCGTTGGTTTTAGCACTCAAAACAATGGTTGAATCCAACGTTTAGAATCACGCCTTAAAAAGTAGTAAAATCTAAGGGCTAGAGATTACCAATCATGGTAATTTTTGGTATATACTATGTATATCCAGCAAGGGGTGGGCCAAACCTCCATGCGGTCAGTGAGCCCAGATAGCAGCGGTGAGCTTCAAAAAGTTTGAGCTACAGCTTGTTACATCGTGACCCTAAGATTTATATGAGAAGTATTCGATCTGTAAAACAGGCATGGTACTTACTAACCTACGCAGTCGTACTGGTGCGGCCTAACATTGCGACTGAGGATTGATCAGAAAATTGATGTGATGGTTCAATCGGTACCATTCACAATATTTGCCAACATTCGTGTTCATTCCATTTTTCGTTCTGAAGTCCGTTTTTTAAAGTTTAAACCATGGCCTAAGCCAAGGTTTAAAAGGGGCCATTGTATCAGTATAACGGACCGGGGATGCTACCTTTTTTCCGTCACAACGGATTTGTAATGCACAGAGGCGAAAACAGAAATAACGGGAAAATAACGGTCTTGGTAACAGAAATAAAGACAACGTAGAAAACTCCTATCCAAATCCATTATAATGGCCGTTATTTTTGTTATAACGACCGTTATTTTCAAACCATGACCTTGAACCATGGTTTTAAAAAGTCCGATTAAACGGTAACGCCCCAATCCCGTTTCCGTTAAAACCGTTTAAACACGTTTTAACGTTTTTAGAATTAAACGGCTGTTAAAATCGTTTAAACGCTGTTTAATTCTGAAAAACTTGTGAAAAAAATGGCTGTTAAATCCATTTATTTCCGTTAAAATCCGTTAAATTTCGTTAAATTCTTTTTTTTTTTTCTTAATTTTCAAATTTCAAAATTTGAATTTCAGTGCCGTTTTTTCCGTTAAAATTCATTAAATTCTTTTTTTTTTTTCAATTTTTGCCCCTGGCCGTTTAAACAGTAACGCCCCCCAGTCCGTTTAACCGTTAAAACAGCCTCCTTTAATCCTTGCCCTGAACTAAGGATATCTAGTTCACAAACAGTGTTTTAAAACCTGGACCGGCCCAGCTGTTTGAACCAATGAACCAGCAAATCAATTCCCAAAACAATCTGGTCGGTATCCCAGAATTTAAATTTTTCTTTGGTCTAAAAAACCTGGACAAGCCGTCCATCTGACCAGCCGGTCGAACCGGTGAATGACTGGTCCATGGTCTGAGTTTGCAAAACATTGTTCACAAATGAAGGAAAATGACGGTGGTAGTGACGATGTTTCTTCCAAACTTGTATGACGGTCTTCGAGATTCATACATTTGATAGGAATCTTGACGATGGTGATGGGCGGAGGCTTTTAGCTTTTGGCATATCCGGACTTTCTCATTTGGTGGGAGGTAATTGTGGAGTATTCTCCCTCGTTGGAGGGTATGTGGAGGAGAGGAATCGTATGGCGTTTGAGGATAATTAGGAAGATGTAAATCGTATTATTATTCTATCAAGGCCCTTATATTTCAATGGTCCAGAGGGTTCAAGAATATGGGGGTATTTTCTTTGAAGATCTTGTGTTTCGATGAAGACTTTGTTGTGTAGGGGAGTTGAGTCTTTTAGCCAATCTTTTTTTCTTTTCTTGGAATCTCCCTAGATTTTCTCGACGGTTTCCTAAACCGCCTTATCCTTGTATTCTCTCTTTTTTCTTAATGAAAACTTTACTTATAAAAAGAAAAAAAAATCTTGGTGACCATCAAGTGTCAATAATGGTAGTCATTGGCTCATTAATGGTACCGCCTTGTTAGTCTTTCTTTAAGGGGGGCGTTTGGCAACACAAAAATAATTAACTTATTGACTTTTGTAGGCCAAAGAGTTAAAAAGTTAGTTTGGATGTGTTTCATATTTGAACTTTTGAAAAGTTTAAAACTACCTTAAAACTGAAGCTAATTTTTTTAGCCTTTAACTTCTAAGACAAATTACTTCTCAAAAGTTAGAAGGCCTCTGACACTTTTAAATCAACTAATAACTTCTACTACAAGTAGAAGTGCTTTTACTTCTCATTCCCAAATGCCCCCTAAACATTGTTAACATGGAATGACCCAAAGAAACCTGTAGCACAAGCAATCAATCCGAGAAGCTTACATGATACATAATCCACTGCCAGCTTGAATCCTTGTGGTCAGTGGTCTCTAAGAGTGTGCCACACTCATACTATGGTCTGCCATCAATGTTGACGACAGATGTCCCTCCCTCGCACATCTATTTTTGAAACCAAATTTCGGTAAAATTTTGAAAAAATGAGGCACGGTTGATAGTAAGACTATTTAAAATCCCTTATTTATAGGAACACAATCTTATCTCTCTCTTCACGATCTCGCTCAGATAAGCAAATCTCAAATATACTCCAATTTACCACTCTAAAATTTATCAAAAAATATGAGAAATTATATTGATAAATGGTGGAAGCGATAGATGTTCGTGGGACTCATCAACCGCATGATGGTTGTCGACGTGCAACTCCTACGTTGATCGTCGCCCAATCAGAATAATCAAAGTTAAGAGAAAAAGGATAGATAGACTCAACTAACATTTCACCCAACATCCCTAACAATGTTAACGGTTGGATTGTTGAGATTGATCTTGACCCTATATTAAACCCAAAATTTCATTAATATCCTCAAATTTTCAAAATATTTTTAAAACATATAAACCCCCAAAATACGGTTAAAAAGTGAGGGACCCCCTAGGTCGAGAAAACATTCGCCGGTCCCGGGGTCCTTCAAACTTTGAAGGTCCCCATGCCAAAATGTCTGACACGTACTTCTAGGCCTAAACCCAACCCACGTTAACCCTTGGTTAGTTGGTTAAGGGTAGTAAACAAAGGGTACGTGTCAAACATTTTGGGAGGGGACCTTCAAAGTTTGAAGGACCCCGGGACCAGACATCACCTTTGAGGATCCCAAATGGATGCAAAGGGTCCTGCCATAATATGCTGAACAAAGCATATGAGTAGCAGTTGAAATTCACACTCTCTTTAGAATTAATCGACAAAACACCAATCTTTTGGGCCTGACCCATCCCTTAGTGGACATACATACCAAAAATAAGCTTGATATTGGTGAATAGGCCTCATGGGTGGGTTCCAAGCCATGATGAGAAAACTAAACACAATGGCTACAGATCACCACCGCTTGTTTTCCTAGGCAACCACGACGGTAGATTACAGCCACCCACTCTCTTTCTCTACCTAGATTCTAGCCACACGACCTTCGTTCAATCTGGTCCATCAACGTTTCAAGTCTTAATTCAGAGACTATGAAAACTCAATTAGATGACTGCAAACTATGAAAATGGATGGTTGAGATCATCCAATCATTTTGATTTTTCAGTCATATTATCCATTGAGTGGAAATTTCCCTATGAGGAGCATAGAAACCACTCTTTCAGGCCCACTGACCCATGAATGATTGACCCACTACTTGATGGACCTGCACATCAACAATCAGCCTGATTAGTGATCTCTAGCCATACGATCTGAGTACCCCAAAAATTACTCAAATCTAACGACTAGAAATCACTCCATGAAAAATCTCGAATCCAATAACTAGAGATCATCAATCAAGTTGATTTTTGTCTTGCAGGTCGGTAAGAGGTGGGCCAATCATTCATGGGTCAGTGGGCCGAAAAAAGAGAGTGCCACGTAGCACATTTAATGCGCCCCACAGCCACCCATGACATTTTATCCTCGAGGCAAATTTCCACATTTTTACCGGAATTTAACTCACATTAGCCCTGCTTGGTTCACTGCACACTCCGATGAGTTGCATTGCAGTCATTTACCACGGTTTGCAAGTGAGTGCATTTTTGAACATTTTTTTGCTAGGCGTGTCAATGGGGACCTGATACTTTTGGACCCATGTCTGTCCATCATCAATGCCCGATGATCCAATCAAATTGGGTAACTTTGGGTCCATCTTTCAGAATTCAGACCCGACTAATAGTTGGACAAGGTTTTGGAAGTACTGGTACCCGATCCGACAAAACCGTTGGTACTCCTATTCGTGGGCCCGTGGCTTGGTACAGTGTCCATTATAACTCAGTAGAGAAAGAAATAAAAAATAATATCATGCAAATATAGGACTTTAGGAAGTAAAATATCTCATGTGGTAGGATCATGTGGGTTCATTTAAGTACATGGTCCCCTCACCCCCCATGCGCATGTTAGAGGACCTTTTAAGATTTTATATAAAAAGCTAGGACTTAAATGTAGTACCCTACTACAAATTTATATATTCTTTCCCCTCATTTAAAACCACACGTGGAGCACGACCAGAGAAATTTAGTCCCTGCTTGGTATCCTGTCTGTAGTTTGCAGGAAAAATTTGTAAGTAAATATTTGATAGTCAAATATTCGCAATGACAAAAGTTTGTTGGAATTTTTTTGTATGGTTAGGAATGGGAGAGGTGTTGGGGGAGATCAAGGGAGATGAGAGTCATTTGCCTATTGTTTGCACTTTTTTAGCAAAAAAAATATGATTGGGTCTAATGCAAATATTTGTTGGATATTGCGCCATTTAGAACACACAAATGCCGCAATCGTTTTGCCCGCAAACATTTGTAGTGCTACCAAACATACCCTTAAATTGTTAACTGTGCCATATCTCAGCATTTAATTGATGATTTCAACCAATTAAAATGCCAGGAGGCTCAATCTTTCAGGTCCATTGATGTATGGATGTTTGGCTCATCTCTTGGTGTACCTACACATCATAATCAGTTTGATGGGTGATTTTTAGCCATTGGATTTGAGCACTTTAATGGGGTATTTTTTTTTGAGTTCCCAAATCTAACTACTTGAAATCAACAATCAAGCTGATTTTGGTATGTAGGTCCACCAAGAGGTCGGCAGTTTGGGTGGTGGAGTAAATTTTTTGTGGTCCCTTTTTCTACGTGGAGTCATCTCAAGGGCTGCCATCTGTACAAGACAACGTTACAATTAGAAAAAAGGGTCGGGCTCCAGTTACAGCCCTAAAATGACAGGCTCCCGGTACAGCACACAGTATGAATGGCACAATTTTAAGAGGACTCTGACCGTATGGATGTTTGGCCAATCCCTTAGGTGGACCTACAAACCAAAAACCAGCCTGATTAGTGATTTCTAGGCTTATTTGCATGGGTTGATCTCAACTGTGGGAATTTGAGTAGTGTTTGAGGTACAAAGATCCAACGCGTAGAAATCACTAAAAAGGCTGATTTTTAGTTTGTAGGTCCACTTAGGAATTGGCCAAATACATCCATACCGTCAGTCCTCTAAGAGTGCACCACGTGGCTCAACTGTGTCCTGTAAAGGAAGCCTGTCATTTTAGGGCTGTAAATGGAACCGGACCCTTAGAAAAAAGACATTCGACCTAATTTGATGGAATTTAAAAAAACAAAAAAGAAGTCAACCCAAAATAAAAATAAAAATCCAATATAAAAAGTTTGAGATGGTAGTAGATATTGCTGGAGATTTGGGGAAACTAATGTGAGGTGGTAGTTCAACTGGAAAATGCATATTATTATCATTGATGATGACGATGATAGATTTGCTGGTTCCAACACATGTGGCCACCTTGCATGCCTCACCAACAGTGACAGCCTACCAATGCAACATATAACCGTAGGAGGAAATTTTTTCTCTTAAATAGGAGAAAATATTTGCCGTCCCTGGGGCCTTCAAAGTTTGAAATCTCTCCTCTCCCAAAATACCACGTGGACAACGCTATTGGTTCCACCGACCTTATCGATGTTTGGCACACCTCTTGGTGGACCTACACACCAAAAATCAGCTTGATTGGTGATCTCTGGAGTTAGATTTAGCACCTAATTAAAATGCTCAAATCCAACGGCTAGAAATCACCAATTAAGCTGATTTTTGGTGTGTAGATCCCCAAATATGCATGATCATGTTGAGAGTTGAAGTCCTCAGGACATGTGGTGGTGAGAGTGAGAGTGAGACCCATATGATTTGACAGAAATATTCTAAAGTATTGTGGATCAAGGTTTAAAAGGGGCAGTTATAACAGTATAACGGATTGTTTTCCATTATACCGGATTGTAACGTACGCCATAGATATAGTATTTTGGGATCAACCATGCATAGGATCAGAGAATGGTACGAACAGTCAAGATTAATGTGGTAGTGGACCCACGTAGCCATTCCCAAGTACAGAGGATGATCAACTAAATGAACAGTCTAGATAAATGAAGTCGTGGGGCCCCCACAAATAGTCTACAATGCCACTATTAACCTATGGTGGTGCCAAGTAAACAGCTTACATGTACGTGGATAGCTAGTGTAGCCTTGTGTAGAATTAGTTTCAGAAGACATAGAGACACTTGGCACTCAGCCAAGTGCCATCTCACCTTTAAAATTATTATATGCTCACTAACAGCAACGATGGCAGGAAAAAAGCTAGTGGAGGAGCAAGTTCAATCCACAAGACGTCAAAAAAATGCCACATGGGATGGACCCATAGACCCCTTAATGTTTGGCCCACCTCTTGGTGAACATACAGGTACACCAAAAAATTATCCTGATGGTGATTAATAGCCGTTGGATTCAAGATTTTTTCATCATGATCAGCTTCATGAACAGTCCCATTTGGTGTGTTTCAAGCTAATGATGGAAAAATGCTCGAATCCTACAGCCAAAAACCACCAATCAGGCTGATTTTTTGCGCATATATAGGTCCAACAGGTGGGCCAAACATTCCTCGGTCAGTGGGCCCCAGAGAGCCACATGGCATTCTTTGGAGCGTGAAGGATTGAACTTTGCTCCTCTTTTTTTCGTGATAATTACTCAAACTCCTTGTCACGTATATCCAATAGTCTGAGACGTGGCTTACATGCAGACAACCATCGATAGGTCCCATGAATGAAATCAGAACATCAAAATAGATCTGTTTTGGGGACATTAAACATTCTTTTAAACGTACGGTCGGAAATAGTCCAAGAAAGAGCCCACCAATCCCAGCCGCAGGTCACGCACTGACACAGTTAATAATATACACCCTGTTGTGTGTAATATTTTACATCCCCGTACCCAGAAAGTATTATGTTCCGGTTTGACAATTTGGATTCGTAAACTAGCGGATTGATCAAAACTGGAACTAATAAATATTTGGCTTTCCCATAGCCGTATGTTATATAAAAATCCAGATACTAGTGTACGTACCTACCAAGAACCGGAACCTATTACCTACTTCATTCGGGTCCTATCTGTTTGGGATTTTTTTTTATGTTTGTTTCTGAAATAAACTAATCCGGAAACCAGGACGACCGGTTCCTATTCGTGTCGGTTAATCGGGTACAAATTGACACACTACTTACTACTTAGCAGGAGGGACATTTCTTTAAATTTTTGGACACTCGTTGACATCTCTCTCGTTGGGAAAAAAACAAATCCATGATACAGACTTCTGTATCAAAATTTTGATGCAAAAGTCCCTCAAATTGCCACGTAGTACACTCTTTCGGATCTACTGGCACCCTGAATGTGTGGCCCACACCTTGGTGGACCCACACACCTAAAACCAGTGTGATTGGTGTTTTCTAGCCATTGGATTTTTAGCACTTATTCATCATGGGCTTTGAAGACACCCATAGAGGCATAGACCCGTTCAAGAAGCCCATGTTGAAAAAGTGCTTGAATACTACAGCTACTAATCACCAATCACACTGATTTTAAGTGTATTGATCTACTAAGGTGTGGGGCAAACATTTAGCGGGCCAGTGGGCCCAAAAGAGGGTACTACGTGGCAATTTTATGCATGGTTTTAAAAATGGCCGTTTAAACGGTTTTATCGGCCGTTTAAACGGTAACGCCCCAAGCCCGTTTCCGTTAAAACCGTTTAAACACGTATTAACGGTTTTGAAATTTAACGGCCGTTAAAATCGTTTAAACGGCCGTTTAATTCTGAAAAAT
The DNA here is from genome assembly GCA_035048495.1 of Euptelea pleiosperma. Lineage (NCBI taxonomy): Eukaryota > Viridiplantae > Streptophyta > Magnoliopsida > Ranunculales > Eupteleaceae > Euptelea > Euptelea pleiosperma. The sequence continues at coordinate 17,849,156 of CM068543.1, forward strand.
TTTGTGAAAAAAATGGCCGTTAAATCCGTTAAAATCTATTTTTTTTTAAATTTTCAAATTTCAAAATTTGAATTTCAGCGCTTTTTTTTTCCGTTAAAATCGTTGAAATCCATTTTTTTTCCATTTTTGCCCCTGGCCTTTTCAATCCGTTTTAACGGCCGTTTAAACGGTAACGCCCCCAGTCCGTTTAACCGTTGAAACAGCCTCCTTTAAACCATGGTTTTAAAAACAGCCGTTTAAACAGTTTTAACGGCCGTTTAATCGGTAACGCCCCAAGCCCGTTTCCGTTAAAACCGTTTAAACACGTTTTATCGGTTGGGAATTTTTGACATACCCCCCCATGTTATCTTTAAAATTTGACATACCCCCCCACAATTTGAAAAAGCTGACATACCCCCCTATGACTCGCTCTACTGTCATTTGAGCAGTGTTGACCCGAGTTAACTACCAAATTTTGTATTAAATGACAAAATTGCCCTTGTCTTCAACCTTAGAACTAGGGTTTGGGCCAAAACCCAAACCAAATCAATTGGCTATGGTGGACGGCCAGCCAAGAGATTCCAATCGGTTGGCCGCCCATCACCGACGACCAACCCACCGGAGTCTCATGGCCGGCTGGCCACCATTTCAGCAATAATTTAAAACCCAAGGTTAAAAAAAAAAAACACCCATACAATTTTATGTTTAAATTTTTCATTAACAAAAATGAAAAATAAGACAAAGTAATTTATATTTTAAGCTTTCGAGATGTGGATTTTGGAAAGATGGGTTCTCCCAATTTTAAAATTTTATTCTACAATAAAATCCATAAAAAAAATCTCATTTATTCATGAGTTTTATTTATTTTTTGGGGTTTTTTCTTCTCAATATTTGTTTAATTCATCAAGAAACCCAAAAATAAACACTCTCAAGTTTACCAACATGGATTTTAAATTTAATTTTTAATCTCCTCTTTTCATGCTTGATTTGGGGTATGGGTTTTGGCCTAAACCCAAACCCTTGATCTAATGTTGAAGACAAGGGCACTTTAGTCCTTTAATACAAAACTAGGTAGTCAACTCGGGTCAACACTGGTCAAATGACAGTGGACTGAGTCACAGGGGGGTATGTCAGCTTTTTCAAATTGTGGGGGGGTATGTCAAATTTTAAAGATAACATGGGGGGTATGTCAAAAATTCCCTTATCGGTTTTGAAAAATGGCACGGCCGTTAAAATCGTTTAAACAGCCGTTTAATTTTGGAAAATTTTGTAAAAAAAAACGGCCGTTAAAACCGTTTAATTCCGTTAAATTCTGTTTTTTTATTTTTAATTTCAAATTTCAAATTTCAAAATTTGAATTTCAGCGCCACTTTATTTATTTTTTTCCGTTAAAATCGTTAAAACCCGTTAAACTCCATTTAATTCCGTTTTTTCCCATTTTTTTTCCATTTTTCCCCCTGACCGTTTCAATCCGTTTTAACGGCCGTTTAAATGGTTTAAACGGTAACGCCCCCAGTCCGTTTAACCGTTTTAACGGCCATTTAAATGGTTTAAACGGTAGCGCCCCCAGTCCGTTTAACAGTTAAAACGGCCTCCTTTAAACCTTGCTCTAAACCTTGATTTTATGTACTTCTGCATCAAAATTACGAGACAGAATTCTGCGTCATAAAACGACTCGAATAAAACTTCGACCCACAATACGAGTCACGTGGCACACTAGAGGGCACTGATCGTATGGATGTTTGGCCAGTCCCTCGATGGACCTGCAAACCAATAATCAGGCTGATTAGTGATTTCTAAGCGTTTGATTGAAGTTATTTTCATGGTTGATTTTAACCGTAGGACTTTGAGCATTATTGAGTTTTATTTGGGTGCAAAGATCCAAAGGTTGTAAATCATTAATCAGGCTGATTTTTTGTTTGCAGATCCACCGAGGGACTGGCCAAACATCCATACGGTCAGCGCCCTCTAATAGTGTGCCACGTGACTCGTATTGTGGTTTGCTTGGGTCACAACCCGTTCTGACCGAAGTTTTACTCAAAAGGGCTCTGTCACATGGCCCCCACATTCTAATTCTATTAATCCACGTCATATTCTCGGATTTCCCCCCATCTCCTCCGCCTTCAAATACTCTTCTTCCGCCGCCCTTCGAAAATATCTCTCTCTCTTTCTCTCACAGCTTCGATTTCAGCAACTCTTTTTTATGATCTTCGATTCTACAGCTTCTATCAGAAGTTGAAGATTACGTTAATGAAGCTGCGATGATCTTCAAGTTCGTATTGGTTCGTATTGGTTTTTCTGAAGTTCAGATCACACACGTACACATATCAAGAAAATATATCGAGATTTTTCAGCCTGAAATCGAAGGATTTCAATGTTCTTTAATGGTTTCTTCATATTTTCTCGGAGATACCTATAAATCTAGCAAAAAATCTGTTGATCTTTATCTAAGAAGTTGAGACTTTTATCTCATTTTCTGCAGCTTTCATCTGAAACTAAAGAATCCGTTAATGGAGGCTGATATTTTCTGACCTATTCTATCCAGGTTAACAAGAGCTTCAATGAGTGAAAATCCCTAAATCCAGTAACAGAGGTGGATTTTACTAAAAATCGAATCAGATTTGTGAACTTCAGATCTGTGACTCCGAATCTTCAAGAGATGAAGAGAAGAACTTCGACAACGGTGATTATAGGTTTCGCGTTCTTCATCTTTTTCTTGATTCACAATATCACTCTCTCGTCGATCTCCAGATCATCTTCTGTAAATGCAAGTAGGATTCAAGGTACGGCCTCGAAAACTTTTTTCTTTTTTTGCAGATTTTATTGGTAGAATTCTTTTCTTCTTCGTTCTCTACGATATTTCTGTTTGACCTGTAGAATCCTCATAACGAGAAGACTATTTTAGGCACTTTGTCGCGTTTGAAATCTTCCTACTTGGAATAAAAATTAATAAATTGACGTAACAGTATAACTTGCATGAAATACTCACTTCGTCTGTATATATTTGACTAAAATACCCTCGAGTCGTTACAATAGCCTAGAAGTACAATGACTATTTTGTCCATATGTGGCCACGGCCACCAACTGGTTATGCCTAAAGAAAACTAAAATTAGGTAGAGCTGTAACTTTGATGACAGCACGCAATATGAGCCACGTGGCCCACTTTTAGAGGACTGACCGTATGGATGTTTGGCCAATCCCTAGGTGGACCTACAAACACCAAAATCAGCCTGATAAGTGATTTCAAACCTTTGAATCTTTGTACCTCAAATAATGGTCAATAATGCTCAAATTCACACGTACGGTTAAAATCAACCCATAAAAATAACTCCAATCCAACACCTAGAAATCACTAATCGGGCTGATTTTCGGTTTGTAGGTCCACCTTGGGATTGGCTAAACATCAATGCAGTCAGAGCCCTCTAAGAGCATGACTCGTAGCTTATCTTACACGCTGTCATCGGCCTCGATGACAGAAGCTGCATCAAAGTTTTACATAGACGCATAGGTCCAGTAATTTCAAAACCCTTTTTTTCTGTTTAGGAATATTTTGTCATTAATGTTATTAATTATACTAATTAATTACAATTAAAGTTTCATTAATTTTTTTCTATTTTTAGCTAGGACATTTTCGCCATTTTGCGTTTATTCTCTGACGACTACCAACAAACCTTGCAAGTCTATGTAGAAAAACGTGCCATACAGAAGACGAAGCATTCGTGGGTCCCACCACCAACTGTACACTCGATAGCCACCCAGCCAATCAATTGCGACCACTCTCACAAACGTTACGATCTCTGCTCTCTCAACGGCCCAACAGCCGTGGACCCAACAATCTCTACTTTTTTCGTTCTGGACCCAACCGGCTCGGTCCCACCCAAAAGGCAAAAAGTTCGTCCTTACCCTCGAAAATGGGAAAATGATACAATGTCCCGGATCAAAGAGGTGAGCCTAGTCACATCCCCGGCAAACATCCACTGCGATGTCCAACACGACTCCCCAGCGCTAGTATTCAGTGTAGGCGGGTTCACCGGGAACTTTTTTCACGACTTTGCTGACGGTTTCATTCCTCTCTTCATCACCATCAATTCCATCTTCCCAGATCGGGAGATTCGGGACCCAGTCCTTGTCATCACAAATTGTCGTGATTGGTGGGCCGGTAAGTACGCTGAGCTACTTTCACGCTTCACTCGCTACCCCATCATCAACCTCGACAACGACACTGCCACTCATTGCTTCCCATCTGCAACCGTTGGTCTTGTATCACACGGTTTCATGACCATAGACCCCACATTGTTACCCAACTCGGACACGTTCCTTGATTTCCGTATCTTCCTTGGTACTGCCTATGCACACATTCGCCACCACTCGATCCGATCATCAATAGCCAAACCTCGTCTAGTGTTAGCGGGTCGGTCTGGTGGTGTGGGTCGGGTCATTGTGAACAAGGCAGAAGTCGCACGCGTAGCGGAGGAAGCGGGTTTTGAAGTGGCCATCTTTGAGCCAACTCGGTACACCTCATTGAGTGAAGCTTATGGGCTAATCAACACAAGCCACGCAATGTTGGGGGTGCACGGAGCTGCACTCACGCACTATTTGTTCCTTCGGCCGGGGTCTGTGTTTATGCAGGTGGTGCCCATCGGGATAGACTGGCTTGCGGGAACATGTTTTGGGAAGTCAGCGAAGGATATGGGGTTAGATTACATGGAATATAAGATTAGAGAGACGGAGAGCAGCTTGGTGGAGAAGTATGGGAGGGATCATATCGTGTTGGACCCTGCTGTTGTGAAGAAAGCATGGTCCAACACCACGATCTTATATCTGAAGAATCAAGATGTTAAACTGGATTTGGTTAGGGTTGGAAGGTATTTGAAGAAGGCTTATAAGAAGGCTAAGAGATTCATGGATAAAGAGGGGTAGGAATAAGGTTATCAGGTTTTTATGACTGTCTTGCCATATTTCAAGTAGGTAGGAACACTGATTGAACTTAATTTTCTCTCAATTTCAGCAGAAGAATATACTGAGAAGTGGAGTAATATGTGTTGGGAATCATTCATTGTTCATTTTAGGAAGAAGTTAAGGACTTGTGTGTATCAGCAAATTCTTAAAGATGCACGTAGTGTGTTGCATGTACGGCTGCATGCAGTGCTTTAGAAGTCAAACCGGACTGATGAACCGGGTTCAACTGTATTTTTAACAAAATTGATCCGGTTCAAATGGAAACGTCTTTTTTCGAGAGCCAGTGTTACATTTCATGTGGCCCACATAACCATGGATGCAAATTAAAACCGTTGATTTGATTGAGATAGTTGTATACAAAATGGTCAAAAGTTTACTATGCTGCCTAAATGTATGCAGCCGATTAAATAGCTATAGCCACCTAATTGGTGGGCCATCTTATTGCTCTGGTCAATCCAATTGATTAGCTGCTTGTTGGATGGGCCGTAGTCCACAAAACTACACCAAGTTGAATAAATCCAATCATCCAATCAATTGTTACGTTTTTGACCAAAATGTGTTATGTTTTTGAAGGATGACATATGTTATTAGAGGTGTGTCATATTCTGGAAGGACACGATAGACTTAATTCCTTGCAAAGTTATGTTTTTCACAGGTGGTGGGAAGTGGGGTTGCAGGACAAAAGCAGTCCACCTGTTGGACCACCTCACCCCTCTACCATGGGGTCGGTCTAGTATGCAACCATTTGCATACTTAAAAGTATGCAAACACTGTATCCATCATTGAATGCTCATTGAAAATCGTGTTTTTAATTTATAATTTTTTTTTTTAAATATTGAAATAACACATTTTTAAAGGGACATCCAACAGTACTGACAATGTTTGCATACTTTTAAGTATGCAAATGGTTGCATACTAAGGCCCTGCTTGGTTCACAGCAAATTGAGTGCAATGCAATCACTTGCCACAATTTTGGGATTGAAAGTGATTGTTTGGAGGATTGCAAATGACTGCCGTGCAAGTGGTTAACAAAGACTTGCAAACTCCTTAACAAAATAGATGCAAGGAAGTGCAGCCCAAAAACCGATGCAAGCAAGTGCATTGTGTTAACTCAACATTTTTTTTTTCGAAGAAAAAAAACAACAATAATAATAACAACCGAGATTATTTTTTTTATTATCTTTTTATTTTTATTTTCTTTACTTTTTAATTTTCCATTTTTTAATAGGGTCAGGATCCGGGGACAACTATTTGGCATACCTTCATAGAAGATGAATCAATGGCTGATTTTTGGTGAGGATGATCTCTATGGTGAGGAAATCATCTGCACAAAAATTCAAATCATTCTGATATTCATAGACTGGTTTAGAAGTTGAAGAATTATGGACTGTCTATTTTTACCGTGTAACTTAAAAATCACATTTGAGGAGGTTAGAAATTTCGGAATGTGCTGATTTTTTGTGGGGGTGATCTATATGGTGATGAGATCATCCTCGCCACAAATCAGCCATTGATTGATCTTCTGTGTGGGTACACCAAAATAGTTGTCAAAAGTGGTTGTCCCTGGACCCTTTTTGATATAGCTGGTTGGGGTCCCCTAACCCCAAGCTTTCCCCTCCAAAATAATAATAATAATAATAATAAAGTAATAATAATATTTATTATAATCAAGGTTTAAAAGGGGCCGCTATAATGGTATACCGGACTTGGGGCGTCATCATTTTTTCAGTTATAAGGGCTGTTATAACAAATTTATCGCTCGGGCAAAAATTGAAAATAACGGGAAAAATGAAAAAAAATGGCATTGAAATCCAAATTTTCAAATTATTAGTACGGGAAGCCTTGGGTAAACCTTCCTCTGAAATTTCCAAACGGCCCCCTTGCATAAAACGTGTTGTGTGTAGGGGAAGGCTTGAGTAAGTGCACACAACTGTAGGACTTGTCCTATTACCAATGTATGTGGGGACACCTGCGTTATCAAAAATTAAAAAAATAATATTACAATAGTAATTCTATTGTGCATTTTTTTGTAAAATCAAAAATAAAATAATCCATTGCATTCATTTGCAATGCACTACCAACCAATCAGCTAAACTTCTTTTGCATCTATTTACAAGGCGTGAACCAAACAGTTGTAAGTGACTTACATGACAAGTGATTGCAACACAATTCATTGTATTTGCACTAAAATGCAAAATGGACCCAAGTGCAGCGAACCAAACAGGGCCAAATTTGTCCTCTACCATGTGCCAAGCCTTTGTTGCCCCCGCGGCAAAACAAGTAGGTGGACTACTTCAAAGTTTGAAACGCTCCAAGACACACTGACACACACAATCCAAAATCCAGGTGGAGCACTCTTTAGGGCCCACTGACCTTATGGATATTTGGTCCACGCCTTGATGGATCTACACATCAAAAATAAGTTTAATTGGTAATTTTAAACCACTGGATAGATAAAAAGTAAGTTTAATTGGTAATTTTAAACCATTGGATCTGTGCATTTTATATCGTAATTTTAACCGTTGGATTTAAGCACTTTTTCTGGGTGCTGAAATATAACTGTTAAAAATTGTTGATAAGCTTATTTTTGGTACGTGTGTCCGCCAAGAGGTTAAGCAAACATCGATAAGGTCGATGGGCCCTTAAAAGATGTTCCACGTGGCATTTTTGGAGTAACTGCCGGACTGCAGATATTTTCTCCATGGGGTGATTCTAGCTGTTCAATCTACGTAATTTATTTTTTTGGGAACCCAGATCAAATAGCTAGAGATCAGCAATCAGGCTGATTGTCAGTGTGTAGGACCATCACGGGGTGGACCAATCATTCATAGGTCAGTGGGCCCAAAAAAGGTGTGCCATATGGTGCACTTTTATGTGCCCCACAGGCAAAACTCGGAAAGCTTTTTTCTTTAACGTGTAGAAGAGTCAAAAGCGTAGGGAACTATCCGTTCTAGCTTTTGGATATGTGGCACGTGGTTTAATTAAATCTAGGCCATCCATGTGAAAGTCTTGGGGATATATGAGGGATGCCATTATTGTAAGTCTACCTATAGAGGTGTTAATGGGCCGGACTGCCCTATGGGTTTTTAGGCCCTACCTTAATGGTCTCAAGCTTGGGTTGCATTTATATGCCCAATGGGCTGGGATTGCATATGATTTTCAGTCCCAGTTTGACCTTTACACAAATTTCCTTAGGCCCAGCCCGTTATCTATTAATGGGCTGGAATTGGGCGTGAAATGTTCCAAGTTTAATGAGCCGAGCCATGCTTAGTTGTTAGACATGCATGCATGTTTCAAAATCCCGGGATTGGAGGCCGGATCGGTGGGCTCCGATCCCAATCCAGAACGAAGTGAGCCAACTTTGGGAAACAGTGATCTCGGGGTGAGACAATCCATTTTGGACTGGATTGATGGGCTCCGATCCCGATTCCAATCTAGAATGGGCTCGGCCGAGACTTCGAACCGTGCATGGATGAGAGAAATGAAAGAAAACTTAGCACCAACTATTTTAAGGATTAGATGAACACGAGGCTTTACAGATTTGTCTAAACATGAAAAGCCTAGTTTTTTTACACCATTCTCTTTTTTCCTCTTACACATTCGATAAGGTTGAATTGAGCAAAATATCATTTGTACAAACACACAATTCAAAGAAAAAGAAAAATGGAGAAAGGAAAATTTGTCTTTGCAGTTGCAGTGAATTTCTGTCAATTGCTCAAACTGTTCCTACTACACATTATGTTCTCTCCCATTTGTTTCTTCAAACGACCATCTCCCACTCCAGTTCATCCCATTTGACCTTCAAAGCTTCCCTTTCAGCCTCTTCTTTGGATCTCTTTGAAATTTCAATTGTTTGTACACGAGTAGTATGCTTCTTTCCGGTAACATGTTGCAGGAATGAATATTCGTTCCCGCACATGACGCTACAAACTTTGCACCAATGTTGTGGACCCCCATTCTCTCCGACATTCTTCCCACTTTCCTGCAACTCTTGTAGTTTGGCCCTGTGCTTACTACCTTCACGGTGCTGCTTCAAACTAATCGCACTTGAGCAGGGCACCTGGCAGATCTTGCAAAACAAGTTAACCGAATGGTTTTGAAGGGATTGGTAACCGTTAGATGGTCGTGATTGTTGAGGTGGCACACATTGGAGATTACTGGATGGAGCTTTTCTCTTCATTCCCACCAGACTTGGACTTGGAGCTGGAGGTGGCCCCTGGAATTAGATAAAATGGCGGTCACTCACATGAGATGAAAGAAAGACGCGAGGAGAAGAACAATGCTTGCTCAGTTGTGTACAAAATCATCAAATCTAGTGATTAAGAAACAAAATCATACAGCAGACCCTTTCAGCACTCCATTATTTTGTCGAATAATCTTGGAGTCGTGATCTTTTGAAAACCCTTTCTTTTCTCACACATTATTCAAACCATCAACCTAGTTCAATACAAAATAAATATACATTTTAAGGGACTCATAGCAATGTTTCAAACTTGAAATCAAAAGGTCAACTCAGATCTCTCTGTCCCCCGTGTTTCAGTGTTTGTTGAAGAATAGTTTGATAGAATTCTGCATTGGCATTTGCCTACCAAGGAACAAACATGCTTTGATAAAGAACATAAAGATACACGAATAACATATCATCCTCGACACAAAGATTATGCATGTGCATGTAAGAAAAGATGTGATGCCAAGCGTGTGTGTACATCTAGGCCTCTTTGTGCTGCCTATACAGTTATGAAGCAGCTAAGGGCTATAAACATTTGCATGCGGCCACACTCATGGTGGCTAGCAGCCTCAACTCTGTGGGGCTATGGGCTTGTTGAGGATTAGAAGCTTGACAACATTTGTACCGATTTGCATTTCAGACTACGAGGCACTCCAACATTTCCGCATGGCTGCGCAAGCAAATCAGCTGTTTCAATCGGTGTTTTAAAAGGCTTTTGAGGCTTATGCCTTGAGGCTTGCCTCGGGGCAAGGCTTTCCCAAAATGCCCTAAGGCTTTATTAAAAAGGCTTAAAAGCTTTTGAGCTTCCTTCTCATCTATTGAGGCTTTAAAAAGGTACGCATCACCCCTTTTACACCTTTTTTAATGCCTCGTCTCAAAAGCTTGCGCCTCACATGCATATGTCAGTGAGGGGCAACTTACCTTAAAATAATCAATTTTTTTTTCCTTTTTTACAAATCATAATTAAATAATAATAATAATAGTAATAGTAATAGTAATAATTAGCTATTCTAACTTAAGTAAAAGCAACAAAAACATTTCTTTTCCCCACATTAAATAGATTAATGTTATTTTTTAACAAATTTATCTTTTTATTGAATTATCCTATTATTTATTCTTTTTTTATTTTTAGTATTTATTTAGAAAGGCATGTTCATGAGGATTACGCCTCACACTTTAGTCCATTGAAGCGCCTTGCCCCAGGCCTTCGTGTTTAAAATCATTGGATTAGAGTGGCTATTACACTCTTAAGTTTTGGTTTTGTTTTAATGGACTTTGGAAAGTTGGAAGTATCAAACTTTTTTTTTTTTTTTTATCGGTAAAAGGGACATATATTAAAGGCAGGGCTGAGAAAGCCCCTCATGGAAGTATCAAACTATGGATGTAGTATACTTGTAATATGATTTTGACGAGTTCCAAACTTTGGATATGGAAGTATGAAACTATGAATATGATTGTGGTACTCTTTTAATTTGATTTTGATGAGTTTAGAATTTGGATTTGGATATTGAAATGTGAAGTCATAATTTTTTTCTTATTTTTTGAGATTATTCCTTGATTTTCTCCATTTTTTTTGGAATATTTACTATTTATTTATTTATTTATTTTTATATTCAATTATTTAGCTACTTTTATTTTTATATTTAATTATTTAGCTACTTAAAAATGCATGTTTGAGATGCTTATGTCTTTAGGCTTGCACCTTAAGGCTTTGGCTTGTGAAGCGCCTCGCCTCACGCCTTAGCGTTTAAAACCACTGGTTTCAATGCCATTCTTGGCAGACATGCAAACACAACATGAAGCAAATCTAAGATCCTTACATGATCATCAAGTCCAAAACCTCCACTAACACCCTCAAGTCCACGCCACATAGGCACAATAAAAGTTTCACTTCTCACTTAGAGCATCGCACCAAAAGTTAGCATTTTGAGTACAAAATTTATATTGATCAATGTTCCAAAATTACCAATCAACTCAGAACCCATTCGAGAAGACTCCATTTGTCCAAGCTTCAAATGCTAAATATAAAAATCAAATTCTACAAAAATTGGACTATTTACCCTTCCAAAGAAAATGGACTGTTTCAGTGGCTCAGCTGAGTTGAACTTACTGGAAGTCCAGCTTCCATCAACGCAACACTTCTCAGACCATCCTACCTCTAAATACTGTTTTCAGTACCCTCCATGCTGTGTGGGTTCTTCCATAGGGAAAAATAGCACAAAAGCTGAAATGCTAAATTGAATGGTTTTGCATCAGGATAGAAAACAAATGTCAGGGGCCCACTGTAGTTTGTATAACCATGAAATGAATATTAACCAGCATTGATAAACATCTTAAGGGACCTCGACAGAAGGATGAGAAATTTACATCCATCTTCCTTTCAGTACCAAACATGGTTTGAAATCTCAGTCTCAGGCATTGGATCATTTGGCGCAACGGCAAACTATGTGCCAATTTTTTGCCTTATCGTTGAGAGATGTCTCACACATTCTCATCTGCCATCTTCACGTACTTTACTTCTATTCTTTCTGCAAATCCTATCGGTTTCTTTCTTTTAGGTCTTCTTTCTCTGTATAAGCAGTTGTTGAAGAAAAACTCAGCTTTTGAGGTAGTTTATTGGTTTTGAGGAAATAAAATATAGAGAGAGATGGAAGGTGGTAGCCTTATTTCCGCACCATTTAACCCTTCTCAAATGTAATATATGGCTGAGTCAAATCAGGTGATACGAACGTTATTGATGGATTGCCTGAGTTGAATTAGGATTGGGGCGACCCAATACAAGACACAATCCACATATGGATCTTGTTTAGCTGCCAGGCGATCCAACTCGGGATTGTCCAATACTTCGAACCATGGTACCAAACATGTAACAATCCCTATTGTTAGACAGACACAATGGGGTCTGAGAGCTGAAAGTGTCTGGTTTGAGAATAGAATTGAAAGAAAGAACACTAAATAATGCAAATAAAGCAGAAACATGACTGGTGAGTAGTTAGGTAGTAGATTAGCCACCCCTCAAGTGAAAATCAATGGAAGAGAAAACTTTAAGACTAGTATGAAACGTTTTAACAATGGCCGTCATAAGTGTTAATTAGAGTGTTATAGCAGTCTTGGGTCATAACCCATAATGTTATATATGTAAATAAAGCCCCTAATAGAATGGCTGTTATTGACTGTTGTCCTATTATTTTTGGACAACCATAATGTTTTAAGAAAATTTTATATGTTCAAAATGAAGCATACAGTACATCAGATTTAATCATAAGATATTGAAAAAAGTAGTAAGAACTCAGAAAAAAGTTCCCACCGTCATAATGGCCCCCAAGGTCCACCATCTTTAACCCTATTGTTTTCTTGCTATTATGAGAAGAGATACATGATGTCAATATACAAGATCAAAAGACAACAGTAACTCCTCAAAGTATAAGAAAAATGAACCAGAGAAATATGCTTCCAAGTCTGGTGCACGACTGCAGCAAAATTTTGTTCCGAGGACCATGAAAGAAAGATAAAGACAACTAGCACATTTGTGAACTGTGAATTACAAAACAGATCAGCAAATGAATAAATGAGTTGATAAAACTATAGAAGTAAAAAAGACATTAGGAAGGGAAAGGAACAAAACAAACTGTAAGAAATAACAGTGACAGAACATTATTTACTTTATCAGCACAAGGAAAACATGAGTTGAAAATATAGAGATGTGGGTCCCAGATGTAGCTAGTGTAATCTTGAGATGCAGATTATCAAGCAACGATGGAAACCATCAAGAGAGGTCAAACAGAGGCATGAAAGACTCATCCATAAGCTTTCCTTCTCTTTCTTTCTCTTCCAGACATGTAACAGCCTCTACCATTTGATGAACACATCTATGGGTAGACACCTGACTATGTCTGGTCCGACAGAAGTTTCATGAATGTAAAAATATTAAGACAAGTACAGAAAGACCCCACTACACGTCTGAATTCCTTAGATATCACTCTATCAATTAAGCATGCTAAAACTTAAAAGAAAGTCATAATACCTTCCTAAATTTACAAACAGAATCCAAAGCTTCAAACAAACTTATGAATCCAAATTACCTGCAAAACTTCAACGTAAAAATTGGGAAAGAGAGCTTGAAAGCAACCGTTTTCAAACCATGGACCAAAGGAAAAAACGATTGACAGCGACAACATTGAATTTAATGTGATAGATTAAGGTGTGATTTACACAATCCACAAGCTTATATAGTTCACTAACCCATTGGTCAGAATTTTAGGAGTTTGATAAATAAGTGGTAATCATGCAAGTAAAACACACCCAATCATGTAAATTGCAACATTCTAATTTTACAAGTTGTCTTGTAAGAGGCAGTAAACTCTCACCTGGGAATGCATTGGGGCTTCCTTTATGCCACCACGAGGTTGCAATTGCAACTTCTCCACCTTCCTTCGGTAGGCTAGCTCCCTTTTGATCGCGAGCTCCACAGACATAACATTCTGCCTCGGATTCTCATTAGCCATTACATTTTCTGCAACAAGGGGGGATGGATATGATCAGAACCCAGATATGTTCTCCTTCAATTCATCCTATATACCCTCAAAAGAATTGCAGCTAAAAACAATCTAATTATGATGACTACCAACCCTAGTTATCATCCAGCATTTTGTTTCTTTAAGCACTCACTTTCAGAGAAGTCGCAAGAAAAAGAAAAAAAAAAGCACAGAATCAGTACTAAAAATGTCAATGTGGCAACTGAATCACAGAAATGGAGAGTTTCAAATCATAAAAAATTAAAATTTTTTATCACTGAAGCTATCAGAAGCACAGAAAATAGGGCTTCGAACAGAAGAATCAGAGAAAGAGAAAGTTCCACTACAACAAACTGGATCAAACGATAATTGATGCAAACAAACTAAATCGATGGCATTGCATGAATAGGGGTATCGAAACGAGAAAAGTTGAATGACAGTGAGGATTAGGGCATCAACATGCAAGGATTCGACCGTGTTTTAACCTTGTTCCGTCGAAAAGCTCGAACCAGAACCACTCCCATCTGCACAATCCGCCCTGAGATCCACAAACGCCATGTATCGAAGCTCGAGAAACTGAAACCCTTCGATTAGCTCAAAGCCTCAAACCAGTATTCAGAGAGAGACGAAATGAAATTGAAAACCGAGTGGAGTTAAACAAGTTGAGCGCGAAGAGGGCACGTGATATTTAAGCAACAAATTGGGATTGAAAGTGTAAAACTTTGATGACAATAGACTATCATCGATGTCGATGACATCCCACAATATGAGCCACGTGGTATATTCTTAGAGGACTCTGACCGTATGGATTTTTGACCAATCCCTTGCTGGACGTATAACCAAAAATAAGTTTGATTAGTGATTTCAAACCTTTGGATCTTTGTACCCCAAATAATGGTCATTCATGCTCAAATTACCACGGTTAAAATCAACCCATGAAAATAACTCCAATCCAACGCTTAGAAAATCATGATGATTTTGGTTTGTAGGTCCACTTAGGGATTGGAACCACATCCATACGGTCAGAGTCCTATAAAAACATGTCACGTGGATCATATTGTGGGCTATCATTGGTCTCGATGATAGTCCTTTGCCATCAAAGTTTATTTGAAATTGCGAGAATTTTTCAAATGGCGGGATTTTTGAAGCAGCAATCATGCGCCCAGTGATTGCGCGCCACATATACCCATGGTTTAGACTCTTTAGTTAAGAAGCAACAATGGGAATGACTAAACCTTCGCTCACATCGGGCTGTAAGCGAAGCCGATCACAACCCCCCATGCGAGCCATGTGCCCCCTCTTAGAGGGTGATGACCGTATGGATGTTTGGCCAGTCTCTCGGTGGACCTGCAAACCAAAAATCAGCCTGAATAGTGATTTAAAACCTTTACATCTTTGCACCCAAATAACGCTCAATAATACTCAAATTCCTACGGTTAAAATCAACCCATGAAAATAACTTCAATCCAACGCTTAGAAATCACTGATCAGGTTTATTGTGGTTTATAGATCCAAATAGTGATTGGCCAAACATCTATACGGTCAGCATCCACTAAGAGTATGCCACGTGGCTGGTATTGTGGGCTGCGACCGGCTATACTTACAGCCCCGTGTGAGAGAAGGTATATGTGGCACGCAATCATTGGCGCATGTTTGCCACTTCAAAATCCCGCCCCTTCAAAAATTCTCTGAAATTGGGGTCGAAAACAATCTGCGACGTTGCAAACGTCACCAAATACTACACGTTATGTGGTGTGGATTTATACACCAAAAATCAGCTTGATTGGTGATTTTTAGCCATTGGATTTGAATAGTTTTTCGTCTTGGGTTTCTTGAACAGCCTTTTGTAAGCATCCTCTTGTATTAAAAAAGGAAGCACACAACCAAAAAACCTGAGTAAGACTTGCCTGACCACCTAGCTACCTGACCACCCACAATATAAGCCACATGGCAATTTATTAGAGGACACTGACCGTATAGATGTTTGGCCAATCCCTATGTGGACCTACAAACCCAAAATCAACCTGAACAGTGATTTCTAAGCGTTAGTTGAAGTTATTTTCATTGGTTGATTTTAACCGAGGAATTTGAGCATTATTTAATTACCATTATTTCTGTACAAAGATCCAAAGGTTTGAAATCACTAATCGGGCTGATTTTTGGTTTGCAGGTCTACTTACGAATTGGTCAAACATCTATACGGTCAATGTCCTCTAATAAATTGCCACACGGCTTATATTGTGGGTGGTCAGGCAAGTCTTACTCAAAAAACCTCAACCTTCCACTATAGTGATGCTTCCCATCCAAACAAATTGGCTCCTGAGATCCAGGAGGGGGAATACTCATACCATAACAGAGGTGAGTCAAAAGTAGCAAGCCCGAGTGACCAACTGGCAATAGTACGAGCAGTACCATTTGCAAGATGGCCCACATGGCCACAAGATAGCAAGGAATAGGAATAGGATATCGCCACTATTCCTTCAAAAATTGGAGCTTCGAACAAGCCAGCATGAAAATCCTAATGCTTCAGCTCTTTATTAAGGACTTTTGCATTGGATTCCACAATGATATTGGCCTTCCTATGAGCTATAATAGACCAAAATCCTATTAAGGGAGCCTACGCCTATGCTTCCTTGACTGAGTGGGCTCTACTTGGGGATCCACCTACTATGATCAAACAATTAGAATCGTTTCTGAGAATGAATCCCAGCCCATCAGGGAGAGTTTATTTATCCCAAGCTGCATCTGTATTCAGTTTGAACCAACCTATCGGAGGAGGGGTCTATGTAGGGATGGGGAGGATTTTCTTAGGTGGGTCCCGGATGATTGTCCAAGGTGATATACTGAGGGATGGCGTTTAATGTTATGTTATGTGGAGCTTGATGGTACTAGAGTATTATACATGAAGGCACGACACTGCGGTGGAGAGTATGTTTGTCCCAAGCTGTATCTGTGTTTAGTTTGAACCAACCTATGAGAGGAGGGGCTCAAGTAGGGATGGAGAGGTTTGGCTTAGGTGGGCCGAATGATTGTCCAAGGTGATATATTGAGGGATGACGTTTAATGTTATGTATAGAGTCTGATGGTGCTAAAAGTACTGTACATGAAAGCACAATATTGCGGCCCAAATTTGAGCTGAGCTGGTTAGGTGGTTGTAGGGAGGAGCATGCCCCCTGTCCAAAGGGGGTAAAAAAATTTTTGGGGATGTCTCTTTTCCCTTAAGGGCGTTTTTTCTATTTTTACATAGAGATATAGAAACCCTAATTTCGTCTTGGGCTAATATATACCTTAGTTGATTTGATACGATTATTCATTGTATTGTGAGGATTTTCTTTTTCCTGAGAGTAAGTGGAATCTGTGTGAGTTTGTGGATATACCTCGATCTTGTGGGAACCATGTAAATCTCTGTGTCATGTGTTTACATCTTCATGTTTTATTGTTCATTGGTTCTTTCTTCAAACATTTAAGAATTTTCTCCAAGTGAGATACAGATTGGTCATGGTTCATTGGCCCGAAGTAATATTCCATGTATGCAGACTAACCCGACCTATTTCATGCCTTTCATCTTGTTGGTCCTCGGGATTTACACCACAAATGTCATGAGCTATCCAATCAGCTTGCTTGATGATTTTTAGCCATTGATTTTAGCACTCAAAAAATATGGTTGAATCCAATGGCTAGAATGACGCCTTAAAAGTACTAAAATCTAAAGGCTAGTGATTAATTTTTGGTGTATATCTACCAAGGGGTGGGCTAAACATCCATGCGGTCATGGAGCCCAGATGGCAGCAGTAAGTAACAAAAATAGCACTACCTCCTTGAGCCAAAAAGCACCAGGTATACCTTGTTTTATCTTTTTCCGAACCAAAAACACATTGGGTTTTCATTAATCTCTATCTCTCTATGTGCCTATACTACGTTAAAGCCAAAACCTGGGTTATGGCACGCCCTCTCACACAGGCTTAACAAGACGTTCACCTTCAGAGGTTGTTCAGCTCACTGACGTCGAGGGACCACAATATGAGCCACATGGCACACTCTTAGAGACCGCTGACCTTATGAATATTTGGCTCATCCCTAGTTGGACCTACGTACCAAATATCAGTCTGATTAGTGATTTCAAACCTTTGGATTAGAGTACCCAAAACATTACGGGACCTCCCCCTAACAAGGAAACCCGCAACCTCTTTTCTCAATAAGCAAAGCCACAACATCTTCATGGGATATGCTGATCCATCCCCGGAAGAATCCAGATCCATGATGCTACTCATTTAAGGATCAACGGAATTTAAGGCCCAAAATCCAAAATGATCTGAACCCAGCCCAACCTGAATGACCTGATCCATACCTGACCCGTCATGCTTCAAGGATCAAACCTGGTAAAATGAGATTGGGAACTCACCCACTCCATTTCATGCCCTAGATATGGATGAGTTTGAACTGGAGGGATCCCTTCATCTCTTTAGAATAAGTCCATGGTTTTCCATTACGTCTTCAAACAAAACAAGTCTCAGATCCCTATATGGCCTATCAAAAACATGAAGTCTCAGATAAAGTTTAACGCCCAACTTAGCAAGAATCAGGGCAGAAGTTTGTTTCTCCGTGAGAATACTACACCACATTCCAATGCACAAGATTTTTGACATTCCTGAACCAGTGCTTGAAGGCACGCTGCACAGCTTCCTGAGATCTTAACATGGATATGGCAGCTTGAGAATTGCTTTCCACTGGCAATTTCTTGATGCCCATCCTCCAGGCAATTGCATAGCTCAGCAGCTGACATAGTTGAAATTCTTCCAAATACTCTATAGTTGCTACAGTTTTTTTTGGTAGATTAAGGAATGTTTGCACAACCGGGGCAAGGCGGGGCAAAGCCCGACCTGAAGAGTCTTCGGCTAGCAGGGTGCCAATCTCCTGGAGAGTATGTCAATACCCAAATTTGAACACATAATTGGATCAGTAAAAAGCAAGAAGCCTCTACACCTGAAACATGAAACCGTTAGCAACCATAGCTTTGCCTCGGCATGCTCTGTATAAATGGCATACAAAAACACTAGCATAAATCATGGATACTGCATTCGAACTCTATCCTGCATGAATAGATAAATCACTTATCTAACAAAGGTAGGAAATCTCTCAGTTTCACAAGCCCTGTGTCAATATTTCTTGTTGGATTAAGCTGCAGCAGTAAGTAGAACAAAAATGTACAGAAACAGCATTCCCCCACCCAACACACACACACACCAGTCAGGAAGGACACAAAGAAGCCATCCTTCCCCCTATGCTGCTTAAGAAGCAGAAATGCAGGGGGTTGGGACAGACCAAAACACCATTCAATGGGATCCCAATAAAGGAGATTTAAATCAGAAAAAAAAAAAAAAATGAAAAAAAGAATACCAATGGAATGTTTGTAACCAATCTAATTTTTTTCCTAGCTGCTCTCGGATTTATTTCAAAAGAAGGGTCAGTTTATAAGTATCATCCAGTAAAACTCCTACAGTTGATTAGTGGGAAGCAATGCCCGCCTTTGAAAAATATGTGTTCTTTCAAAAGGCAAGGTCCAGTAATTGAAAAACCAAAAATATACACAGCTACTGCATGGTGTAACCGGGAAACATTTGAGGGACTGGTGCAAGCTGCTCTAATGATTTTAAGATTACATACAAGGATTTTGTATTTCCCTGAACGAGGTACCACAGATTTTTACTCCATTTTCATTTTTACATGTGTTGCAGTTGAATTGGGCAAAGTCCAATTACCCAATTCCAAATACATAAAGTCCAAGTTAAAGAGAAACAACACAAAATATTCAAAAAAACTGTCATATTTGAGGGTATCGCTTAGTAAATGGCTTGCCATCTCATAGCAATTCCTTCTCCACATTGTTTTCTCTCCACTTCAAGAAACTGTTTCCCACTCCAATTCTTCCCACTTGGCTATTGGGATTTCTTCAGCCTCTTTGCCTCCAGCTGTCCTTGCATTATTGATTGCTTGTAGACAAGCGTTGTGCTTTTTTCCAGCAAGATGCTGCCAAAAGCAGAGCTCATTCATGCATGGGATCCTACACACATCACACCACACCAGCTTGGTCCCTGCCATTTCACCATTCTTTTGGCTCTCCAATTCCTCTAGTTTAGCCTTGTGTTTCTTTCCCTTACAGTGCTGCTTGAGATTAAATGTACTTGTGCAAAACACCTGGCATACCTTGCAGAACAGGTTGACTGACTGGATTTGAGGGGGTTGCTGACTGTAAGATTGTTGTGGTGGTTGTGGTGGCAAGCATGAGAGGTCGTCGGACTGTGCTTTTCTCTTCATTCCCACAAGTTTCAGATTCGAAGGCATCCCCTGGACCAAGAAAATAGAAAGTCCAAATTAATATAAAAAAAAAGACGGGGAGTATATCAATGCCTAGTTCGCTGTATATGAAATCATCAAGCTTACTGTGGGGTGTTAATAAAAGATCAAACCCTATCATCATGGTTTAGAGCTGTGCTGCATGGACACGGACACGTGTGTCGGACTTGCACATTCCTCTTCACTGGTTCTATCATTAGTCTTTGTTGTACATGACCAAACCATCTCAATTGACTTTCCCCATTTTGTCAATTATTGGGGCTACTCCTATATTTTCATGAATACGTTCCTTTTTAATTGTTTCTTCTTGTATTACCACACATCCATCTCAACATCTTCATCTCGACCATACTCATTTTATGAATATGTTGTTTCTTGATTGCCCAACATTCTGCTCCATAAAGCATCATCGGTTTTATTGCTATCTGGCACACATCGATCACAGCACTCTGGAAGCACATATCCACTTTAGCCTACCCGCTCTAATTCTATGGGCAACAACCTCCTCAATTTCTCCTTATGAATAATAGAACCAAGATAACGAAATTGGTCACTTTGAGGTATCGCCTGGTTGCCAATTTTAATTTTTGGATCATCTCTATGTGCATCCTTACTAAAATTGCATTCCATTTACCCAGTCCTAGTTCAACTTATTTTAAAACCTTTAGATTTCAATGTATTTCTCCAGAGTTTTAATTTTGCATTTACCTTATCCTTAGTCTCGTCAACTAAGACTATATTATCTGCAAATAACAAACACCAGAGGACCTCATTTTGAATATGAGCAGTTACTTCATTAAAGTAAATGGGTATGAGTTAGTGTTGATCCTTGATGTAATCCCACTGTGATTGGAAACTCACTTGTCTCACCACCAATTGTTCTAACAATAGCTATTTCTCCCTCGTACATATCTTTAATGGTGTCAATATATCCATTTGAAGCGCCCTTCTTTCCCAATGCCTACCACATAAATTCTCTGGGTACTTTATTATATTCTTTTTTCAAGTCAATAAAAACCTTGTGGAGATTCATCATCTTTTCTTTGAACTTTTACATTATTTGTCTAAGTAAGAAGATTGCTATGATGGTCGACCTTCTTGGCATAAATCCAAATTGGTTTTCAGATATCCTTATCTTTTGCCTTAATCTTTTCTCTATCACTCTTTCCCATAATTTCATAGTGTGGCTCATAAGTTTGATGTCACGGTAGTTTGCGCAATCTGTACGTCTCCATTGTTCTTGTATACATGGACTATAGTACATCTTTTCCATTCATCTTGCATTTTTCTTGTCTTCAAGATTTTGTTAAATAACTTAGTAAGCGAAGACAATCTAATTCCTCTATTGGGATACCATCTGGTCCTAAGGCCCTACCTATCTTCATCTTAGCTAAATTTGCTTCCCACTTCTAATACCCTTATTCTATGAAAGTATGTATGTTATATATTCTCCACAGTATTATGTCTATTATGTTATCCTTATTTAATAATTTATCGAAATAAGTCTTTCTCCATTCCTTTATTTCTTCATCTTTTACAAGACTCTCTGGTCGTTGCCCTCAATGCATCTAACATG
Organism: Euptelea pleiosperma; assembly: GCA_035048495.1. NCBI lineage: Eukaryota > Viridiplantae > Streptophyta > Magnoliopsida > Ranunculales > Eupteleaceae > Euptelea > Euptelea pleiosperma. The sequence continues at coordinate 17,870,767 of CM068543.1, forward strand.
ATCTATATCTCTATCATTTCTCTCTCTTGTTCGTGTAAGTTTGTAGACATCTTTCTCACCCTCTCTTGTCCCTAATTTATTATATAGACTATCATATGTTTTATATTTGGCCTTACTACTTTCTTTGCTTCCTTTTAAGCACTTTTATATCTTTCTACGTTCTCATTGTTTCAAGCCAGTTGCCAAATCTTGTAATAAATCCTCCTTTCTCAAATAGGCCTTTTGAACTTCATCATTCTACCACCAAGTTTCATTGTGTGTATGACTTTTCCTTGTAGACACTTTTTAAAATGAATGCCAAAAAAATAACAAATATTAGGATAGATTCGACAAAAAAGAGAAATTTAGTAAACATTAAGACACACTACATTGGATCTACTCCATATGGCGGAAAGAGATGTTTTTGTCATTGTTATTAAACAAAGAATAACTTTTTATTATTTACCTAGAGGTTGGGGGGAACAAGAAAAAAAAGATCAATTGAATTTTTTAAGGCACGAAAAACTAAAATTGCCACCACAAACATCCATGAGGTGCATGCCTTTGACATGAGGTGTTTAAAAAGTATAATAGGTGTGAGACGCATGCCTTTTTAAAAGCCTTGGTGGATGAGACATATGCCTCAGGAACTGTTATATGCTTTTTTGATAAGCCTTACCCTGAGGTGTAAGCTGTCAATGTTCTTCCAAGGGGAATAAACAAAGCACAAGCAAAATCCAGCTCAAAATGACAAGAAAAATAGAATGGTTTTATGACAGCACATAAACTGAACGTTAACAAAACCAAGATGTGGGGTCAAGAGTCAAGACATAAAAGGTGTAACCATGGAATGCCAATTATGCAGAACATTGAACATTAGCAAGAGACCTCAACAGAAGGATGAAAGTGTCTTCTTAACATCTGCATTCTTTTTCTTCTTTTCTTTGTTTCTTTTTTCCCGTGCCACACATGTAACAATCACTACCACAGAACAGCTACAACTGGAAGCAGAAACCTTACCATGTTTGATTCGAGAAAGGATCTGAAAGAAAGAGCTAAAGGATGTAATTGAGATTTTTGTACGTTGACAAAAATCAACTAACTTAAGGAGTAGCATGGGAAAAGATATGGCAATATAAGAAAATGAATAAGATTCAAATGTGACTGAATTATTCCCTAAAACTAATTTAAAAGCGAAACAACAATATATGCCTCCAGCTAATTACATACCACTATATGATCTTATGCAGAGGATGATGGGAGAGAGAAGCAGAATACATCAGAGTTGTCAGGAAAAACAAATTTGTTAATCAAACTAATCCATAAGAAACAAGCAACATAAAACTATATTTCTTGTATAAGAGCAAGAAAAAACAATAGTTGAGAAAATGGGAATGTGGAGTCCAGAAATAGATTGCGTAGCCATGCAGTGCACATTATCCTTCAATAATGGACTCCATCAAGAGAGATCCAATAGAGGAATGAATGACCTTTACATCACTTTCTTCCTTTTTCTCTCTAACAGACTTGTAACAGTCCCCACAATTCAATAGATATGTCTACAACACCCGACCATGTCTGACTGATTGAAAAGCTTCATAACCACTAAAATATAACATAAAAAAAATGCACATAAAAACCTCAAAATACATGTTTGGATTTGTAGGATATTACCTTATCAATTAAACATGCAAAAAGTTAATCATAACGGTCTTGTAAACTTATAGACAGGCAAATTATACACATTGGAAATTACAATCACTGGTTTCATCCTTTTCCACTTTCTATTAATGCAACTCTCACTTATCAAAGAAAAACAAAATTACAGAGTCCATGTTGAAGAAACTTACAAATTCAATCTATTTACAAAAAATCAATCAGTAAAAATTGAGAAAGAAAGAATTGCAAGAAATGATTATCAATTCTTAGTTCCAGAAAAAAATAAGGCACTAACTGTCACCTTTATCTCACCATAAGCAATAGTGATGTTGCTTTAGCTTTCATTGAATACAAGGGATTAAGCATAAATTGTTAAGTGGAGCATAAAATTTTAGAACCCAAAAAACCATATTTGCTGTGAACTTTTTTTTTATTAGAATAAAATTTCTTTAGAAAACAAGAAAAAACTGGGAGGTTGAGGAGACCTCCAGAGAAACAAGGCAAAAAACAACACAAGAAGAACTAAGACGGAGGATTAATCTCCCCTATACTGTTAAGACTCCCATCCAAAAGCAAAACCCTAGAAAACAAGCCTCAACATCTTTGCAGTGAATTTTTGTACTTAATGTGACCGACTAGTGTAAGTTTTTATGTGCTACAAGAGTATTAATTCTATGTGTGACAGAGTGTGGTACCATGTTGTTTGTAAAAATACAAGCAAAACATACCTAAGCATGTGAATGCAGAAATATAAAATGAACAAGAGGCAATTAACCTCACCTGGGAAGGGATAGGACGTTCCTGAAAGTCATTACAAGGTTGCGATTGCATCCTCTCTATCTTCTTTTGGTATGCAAGCTCCCTTTGGATCGCAAGTTCTACTGACATAATGTTTGCTCTCACCCCATTATTAGTCATTTCCCTCTCATGTGCAAGTTCCCTCTCAACCAACATAGGATTTGACATCCTACCCGACCAATCAGAACCATGAGAAACTGGACGGGGAGCAACAACATTCGATAATCGTAATCCATTTGGTTCAGCACTGCAGAAGGGTCGATCTAGCGATAGTGGTTGTGCAATAGCAGAATCTGCAAAACATAGATGGAAATGATCGGAACCTAGATTGTTGTCCCAAAATTTATACTACTATAAGCCTGTCTACCCTTATCAGAAAAGCAACTAAAAAGTCTATATATGAAGATTTCCAAAATATCTGTTAGAATTGTTGTTCTCTCAACAATTTAATTTCTTTCAACGCTCAGTGGTCAGAAAGTTATAAAATTCGTATTAAAAATGTCAACATAGCAACAAAAACACAGAAATTGAGAGTTTCAGACCATGAAATACCAGACATTTAAATTGATGAAGCTATCAAATTCTTAGGCAACTTAGAAAGTAGTGATTCAAACACAAGAATCAGAGAAAATTTCGCTACAAGCAACTGGATTAAACGACAATCTGATCTAAACAACTGCAAATTAATGGCATTACATCTATAAGAGAACAACAAGAAATTATAAACGAGATCGAGAAATTAGGGTTAGGGCATGACCTCGCAAGGATAAAACCGCTTTGTAACCTTTTTCCGTCGATAAGCTCGAATCAGTACTATCCCCATCTCCATAATCTGCCCTGAACTCCAGTAACGCCATGAATTGGAGCACAACAAGCTAAAACCCTAGCTCAGTTTCTCAGATTAGGAGAGAGAGAGAGTGGAATTTGATAGGTACTGCTGCACTTCCGGGGAAGAGCATTTTCGCGGGTAGGAATCTGATAGGTGGAGTTTGTTATACGAATAAGTGCTGGCGCTCCGGGATCATTTTGTGGAGTAAACCTTCGATGACACCTGCAGTCAGCGACGCCGTTGACTGCAGCCAATATGAGCAACGTGGAACATTCTTAAGAGGACACTGACCGTATGGATGTTTGGCCAATCACTAGGTGGACCTACAAAACAAAAATAAACCTGATCAGTGATTTCTAGGCGGTAGATTTATTTTCATTGGTTGATTTTACAGGAGGAATTTGAGGATTATTTGGGTACAAAGATCCAATGGTTTTAAATCACTAATTAGGCTGCTTTTTTGCTTTGTAGGTCCACCTAGTGATTAGCCAAACATCCATACGGTCAGTATTCTCTTAAGAATGTGCCATGTGGCTCATATTCGCTAATTGCGGCGTCACTGACTACAGGTGTCATCGAAGGTTTACTCATAATATTAGGTGTTTTTGGTCATCACATGTTCTAGTGGTGGCACGTGAGCAATTGTAGGGGCCTTTGGAAGAAGTGGCAAAATAAAAGGGTGGCGTTATTTGCACACACTTTTTTTTGAGTTACACCCACATCTTATCTGCACATACCCAAAGTTGTGAAGAAAAAAAAAATCGAACGACGAGGAACTCACCACCACCGTCCTCTTCTTCTTCACCACCACCACTCCCTCCCTCCTTCTCTCTCTTACTTGGTGGTGGGTGGCAAGTCCTCCTCCTCTTCTTCTCCGGGGAGCCTCCTCTTCCTCTTCTTCTTCTTTTTCTCCGGGCGGCTTCCTCTTCTTCCTCCTATTCTGTGTGTGTGTGTGTGTGTGTGTCTCCCTTCCTACCTCCATCTCCCTCTCCCTATCTCTCTCTCAGTAAAAAAAATAAAAAATTTCGCTCCGTATTGGTAACGCAGGGTGGACATGGCTTTGACTGCATTACCGATACGGAGCAATTTTTTTTTTTTTACAGAGAGGGGGAGAAAGAGATCTCTCCCTCCTTCATCTTCCTTCTCCTCCTCTTCTTCTTCTTCTCTCTCTCTCTCTCTCTCTCTCTCAGAGAAGAAGAGGAGGCCAGTTGGAGAAGAAGAAGAAGAAGAGGAGGTGGAGGAAGAGGAAGAAGAGCCGCTCGGAGTATAAGAAGAAGAGGAGGAAGGGGAGGCCGCCGAGAGAAGAGGAGGAAGGTCCTCCTCTTCTCGGCGGTGGAATTTTTTTATTTTTGTTTTTGTTTATTTATTTATTTTTTTTGTAACTTATTTGCACACACCAAGGGGTGGGTAGGGGTGGGTGTAACTCAAAAAAAGGTGTGTGCAAATAACACCACCCAAATAAAAATGTTTCAACCCAAAGGCAGTTAGAAGATTAGTTTGGAGGGGTGCAACTGAGGCACAATTAGAGACTACAAATTGTACGGATGTTTGGCCCATCTCTAGGTAGACCTACATACCAAAAATAAGCCTGATTAGTTTTACTTGTTTGGAGCAAAACTTGTCACAATGGGTTGTGAGTCTTGTGACCGAATCCAGTCAGAACCCACAATAGGATTCACGTGGCACAATCTTAGTGGACGCTGACCATATGGATGTTTGGCTAGTCCCTCGGTGGACCAACAAACCAAAAATCAGCCTGATTAGTAAATTCAAAGTGTTGGATTGAAGTCATTTTCATGGGTTGATTTTAACCATAGGAATCTGAGCATTATTGAGCGTTATTTGGGTGCAAAGATCCAAAGGTTGTAAATCATTGATCAGGCTGATTTTTGATTTGCAGGTCCACCGAGGGACTGGCCAAACATCCATACGGTCAGCGTCCACTAAGAGTGTGCCACGTGACTCCTATTGTGGATTGTGATTGGCTTCGGACAAACCCGTTGTGACAGAAGTTTTACTCGTTACTCTTGTGCTAAAATGGGGGAAGGGTGCCCTCACAGAGTTTGAAATCTAAGTGGGGTGCTCACAGCAGGTCGGGTGCCCTCACATTTTGTGGGGTGCGACTAAAATTACCCTAATAATTTACGATTTGTCTTTAATGAATAGATGAGTATTTCAAGTATTATAGAAGTATTACTTAAGTTTGAATTTTGACATGCTAAATAAAAGTGCTATGTGCATAAGTCAAAGACCAAAAATACTTTCAAAACTACTTCTCCTAACAAGTGAAAACGAATGATTTTGCCCTTTTTAGCGCAAAACCCAAAAAATAAGCTAAAACTTGCAGCCTAAGATATCTAAAAGGGATGAATGGTGTTGGTATCTTGTTCGAAAGAAAATAGGGTTAAATTCAATTGTTGGTATGTGGATGCTAACTATGCAGGAGACTTGGATGACAGGAGGTTTGCTACAGGTTGTGTTTACACTTGGTGGTGGACCTATTTGTTGGTGATGAATGCTACAATAAACTGCGACACTTTTCAAAATCGAAGCAAGTACATGGAAGCTATAGAACCATCGGAAGAAACAACATGATTAAAGAGATTGGTGAACGAGCTTGATTAAAATAAAATAAAGTCCAGTTGTATTGTGACAGTCAAAGTGTCATCTATTTAGGAAAACATCAAGTGTGCCATGCTAGGATCAAACATATTGATGTGAGATTCCACAAGATACATAAATTGCGTCGGGTGAAATATTCTTTGAGAATATTCACATCAAGGAGAATGCAACTGACATGTTGATAAAGTTACTTAGTTCTTACAAGCAAAGAAGTTCAAGTACTGTTTGGAGTTGATCAATATTGCCTAAAGTGGAAGATTGAGGGTACACTTCTAGTTTGAGGTGTAGGAGTTTGAGACATCTACAAGTTCTCTTCAAGGTGGTAGAAGAACACAAGCTAAGGTGGAGATTATTGTGCTAGGTGTCTTGTTTTCTGCAAGGAGTACTGGTCTGTAGGGGTGTGCAGAACACTATACCCCAAACTAGGGGGCATGGGCAAATGGCGTATTTTTACAGTACGTGTCTGGATACAACTTGTACTGCTGGGGTACGTTGGGTATTATTTCATTGTACCAGAGTTATATATAGGGAAATTGTGAGAGGAGGTAAATTATTGTAACCCTAAATCTTTAGAGATAGAGAAAGAGCTTCGTACATGTAGGTACACTGTTGAACCATGTAAATTTGTTGCGTCTGTACGATTGACTTTTCTTTTTCCTCTATTTTGCTGATTCGTGAAAGGTCGATTTTCGACAAATCATATCTGTTATGATCTTGATCACACAAGCATCAAGATGAGAAACTTGCTTGATGTACAAATACCCTTTTTGTAGCTAGCAGGTCCGCCAGTAGAGAATGAATTAGATCTACCATAAGTGGGGACATCTATAGTCCAATATACAATTGTTATAGTAGGATATTTTTACTGCCGTTGGTAGGGGCGCATGCTAGTACTCTGTGCTTGATGTTAGTACTGCTTATGCTGAAGCTCGGGAACAGTTACCTCATATAGAGTTTGGTTTCAGAGTCCACAGGGAGCAAAATTTGTCATTTCCTCTTTAAAACGATGAATTTTGAATTTTTGTGATGTACAGAGAAGAATTATAACTAAGGACCCAAAAAAAAATGTATACATTATATGTGAATGACCTATGCAAGTATGCAAAACCTATTAAATATGGAGAATTTTAAACTGGGGGAGAAGACTCGTCACCGAAATCATCGCTGTTGCCGGAAATCTTAATCAACATTGCTAGCACCTCCTTCATATTTGGTCTAGCCTGTGGTGTTTCTGCAATGCAGCGCAGACCGATCTTTAGTAACTCACACATTTCCTCTGCTCCCTCAGCAAGCCCAGATCCAAGAATTACCACTGGAATCACTTGGCTCATTCCTTTCCGTCTGTCTCCGATGACCCGTCTAGCCCATTCTACCAGACACTCTTCCCCTCCGTCAACAGCTCGCCTCCCAGTCGCCAACTCCATTGCTAGTACTCCGAAGCTATACACATCGCCCTTTGTTGTTGCTTGCCATGTATGTCCATACTCAGGAGCCACATATCCTACTGTTCCAGCCACTATTGTGCTCACATGGCTCTCTCCTGCACCCACCACCCTAGCCAGACCGAAATCCGTCACATGTGCCTTCCCTTCCCTATCTAATAACACATTGCTAGCCTTCACATCCCTGTGCACAATGGCTGGAAAACACTCATGGTGCAGAAACATTAAGGCGCGTGCCACGCCAATTGCCACATCAACACGCCGTCGCCATGTCAACCTTGTCCTATCCGACACAAGATCCTCCAAGCTCCCACCTTCCATGTACTCATACACCAAGAGTTTCTCGGATCCATACAGGCACCATCCATAAAGTGTTACTAGATTTGGGTGTGGCCACCCGATACCGCTACCACTTAAAACCTCCATTTCAGCCCGAAACTCTCTCTCCCCTTCAAAACCTTCTCTCTGTAGCTTCTTCACTGCCACTTCTCTTCCATCAGGCAATACACCATGGTACACCGTTCCAAATCCGCCCTTGCCGATAATTCTCTCATCTGAAAAGTTCCCTGTAGCCTTAAAAATATCTCCATATGTAAATGCTGTTTTATCCAGGCGAATGACCTTCACGATATCCGACGATAAGGGCGATGACCCACTGGAGCTCGATACCATGTCATGCCGGTACTTAGTATCTTCTAACAGAAACTCTGGCGGTTCTGGCTGAGTTTTAGTGGCAATGAACAGTACAAACGACAGAATTCCGCAGACTATGAAAACAAGAGTTAGGACTAAGAACACCAAAAATGCAGCTATGCTGGTCAGTTTTTTTGACTTTCTGCCGGGTTTCCTATCTGGTAGCAAGCTTGTTGCAGAGTTGTTTGGAAAAGATGGAACGTATAAGAGCGGGTCTCCGAGGAAGGAGTCACGGTCAAATGTCGCTAGCTGCCCGGTCGTTGGAATTACACCGGAGATCAAAGGATTGAATGAAACATTGAATTTGTTCATATCAGTCAAACTGTTCAAGCTTGTTGGGAACACACCGGAGAAATTGTTGTGGGACAAATCGAGGTTCTGTAAGCACTTGAGTTGTCCAAGTTCCGGTGGAATTTCACCAGAAAAATTGTTGTAAGTGATGTTGAGAACGACGAGTGGCAACCGTCTGATCTCTGGTGGGAATCTGCCTGAGAATTTATTGAATCCCAAATGAAGGAGACTGAAATTGAGCATCCGACCAATTGCTGGTGGGACTTCACCTGAAAACTGATTTCCGACGAGCTGAAGATAGCCAGAAATTTGTAGTGTTCGGACTGATGAACCATCAACACAGATTGGGAAAATGCCGTAGCCTTTAAGTAACTGATCCCAAATGCTTCGGCACCTCTTCCTTGTAAGGAGATCATACACAAAACTGAAAGGCGGATAGTCCGCTGGGATCCACCGTTTCATTGACAAACACTCGCCAGAACCGGCTATGACTCTGTCGTTCTTCCTATTTAATTCGAATGTTGGAGTGACGTTCTTACCAATATTCGACAATTGAGGTGGAATTTTTCCGAATAATTGGTTGTTGGCGAAATTCACCCACAATAGGCTGCCGCAATTTCCAATCTCTGGTGGAATTTCTCCGGTCAAATTATTGTTCGCAAGCATCAACCATAAGAGAGATTTTAGTTTTCCAATTTGAGGAGGTATTGTTCCCGTTAGCCTATTGAAGGAGAGATCAAGTGCTTGTAGAGTTGAGAGATTTCCAAATTCTGGTGGTATCATGCCAGAGAATTGGTTATATGCAAGCATCAAGAACTGTAAACGCGGCATTTCGGAGATTTCTACCGGTAATGGACCAGAGAAGTTGTTGAAGCTAAGGTCTAATCGACTAACATTCGGTAATCTGAGAACCCCTGAAGAATTTATCCCTCCTGTGTATGAATTTCCATGCAACACAAGAAATTTCACCTGCACGAATCTTCCAAAGATATTTTGTATATCTCCTCCAAATCCGTTCTTGCTGAAATCTAAAAACGTTAAGTTTCTGCAATTCAAGAGTGGTTCTGGAATCTCTCTTGATAAGTTATTGCTTCCTAATAACAACACTTCGAGATTTGAAAGTGATCCAATCTCGGCTGGAACCTGATCAGTGAAATTGTTCCCCCATAGATTCAAAGAAAGCAAACCTCTGCAATTTGCAACCTCTTTTGGAATTTTTCCATAGAAATGATTTTCCGACAAATCCAGAACTTCCAGATTGCAATTCTCAGTAAAGATCGATGGTGAGACTTCCCCACTGAGCTTATTCTCCGAAACCGTGAACTCTCGTAACCTTGGGAACCCTAACCATAACTGTCCACTGAAATTGTTCGAGCTGAGATCGAGATACTGCAATGTCCAGCATTCGTCGAAACAATTATCAATCCCGCCGGTCAAGTTATTCGCCGAGATGTTGAGAGTGATTAACTTGTTGCAAATTGCCGGAAAATTCGATTGAATTCCACCTTGGAATCTATTGACAGTCAGGTCGAGTGTTTCTAGATTGTTTAATCCAGTCAAGTTCAGCTCTCCTTCGAGCATATTGTGAGATAGATTTAGATACTTGAGGTTACTGCATAGACTCAAATCAGCAGGAATTTCTCCACTAATTGTGTTCTCGGAGAGATCCAATTTGGAAAGTTCGGTTAGAAGAGAGAAGTTTCCAAAGATATTGCCAGAGATGTTGTAACGAGATAGATTGATTTCTGTGACTCTTCCGCCGTTGCAAGAGATTCCTAGCCAACCACAGGGAGATAAACTCTGTTCGCTCCATTCCGCGTATCGGCCTCGATTCACTTTATTCTCGTCTAAAAGAAATGATTTGAGCTTCAGCAGAACTTCCCTGTCTGCCTGTAAAGAAGCTTCCGCAACAATCCGACCTGTCAAGATTTGTATGAGAAGAACTTCAAACTGTTAGTAATAGATTCTGACAATTCATTATAAGAAAAATTAAAAAATTTTGAGGTTCAACGAGAATTCGGAACCAGCTTCAAAAACCTTGAAAGTAATATGAGGAAGAGATTTTGATAATTCGTGAAAAAAAAAGAGGCAATATTTGTCAAAATTGAAAGTGAGATTGTGACTTGGGAATGGAAAAAAACAAATATGGAGATAGATTTCATGAAAATTTAGTATGGAAGCTTCAAAAGACCAATAGACATGAAGAACTGTAGAGAATTCGAAAGGAAAAACTTTGAAAACAGAGAACTTGAACGTGAAAAGCAAACAGAATTGAACAGAATTTTGAAAGTTGAACATAAATTACAATTGAAGCCAATACAAAGAAGCAAAAAAGATAGAGAATTTGAACAGGAACTTTGAGAATTCAAGAGGAAGTTTGATCTTCTGAAGCATATCCCAAAAAAAAAAAAAAAAAAAAACAGACAGAGAGAGAATTTATCCACAGAATCTAAAACAGAAAATAAAATCAGAAACAAAGAGAATTAATCAGAAAACACAGAGAGAGAGAGAAATCTGACAGAGAGAGAGAGAGAGAGAGAGAGAGGGTTTTGATTAGCACCTGTAATCAGGATTAAGAAGACGATTACGCAAAACCGGAACGGATCGGTTTCTTCTTCCGACATGATCGCTCTCTGCTTTTAATTAATTTTTGGATCAGTTTTTAAGATCACCTCGATAAAACCACCAATATAATTTCTTCCAACTCCGTGTTTCGAAGAGGTTCTACGAAATGGAATGTCGTTGAAGCAGAGAGAGAGAGAGAGAGAGAGGCCTGCAGAGACTCAAGAAAGCTTGGAAGAAACGCTCGTCTTCTTTCTTTTTTTTCTTTTTTTTTCCTCATTTTCAATTTTTTTACATAATTTCTGTTTCTGATTAGAATTTTCTTTTATTGTTCTTATATTTTTTGTAATATTTAATTGTTAATATAATCGAAATCTCTTTTACCGTTCTTTGGTTGGTTGGAAGACTGGGGCAGAGGAGTTTCTTCAGTTCAGAAGCTAGGGGCGGGCGAGCCGCCCATGTTGACCGGTTCGCATCTCGGCTCGGTCTTCTTCCCCCTACGGCCTTTGCTTACCGTTTAGCTTCTAGAACCATCGACTTTGATTTCTACGTCCTTTTATGGGAAAAGGTTTTCTTCCTAGGCCATATGAGGGAAAAGTCTCCGCGGTTTTGTTACACGTGGCACAGTGTTGGCAGCCAAAGAGGTATTAAATAATTAAATATTTTACGTTTCTTTTTTTTTTTTTTCGTGTAACCATTAAATATTTTATGTTGAGAATTGCCGGATGTTTCCCCACAAATGCCCCGAGACAAAACTCTTTTTTGGGCCCACTATCCGCGTGGATGATTGGCCCACTCCTTGGTTAGAATCAAGCCATGAAAATGATTATATCCAAAGGCAAGAAATCACCAATCAGGTTGATTTTTGGTGCATAGATCCAAAAAGAGGTGGGCCAGTGAATGAATCCATTGGTGTCCATTTTTGCTGAGTACTCAACGATACCTGGGGTTGCAAATGGGACAAGCCTCACCTACCTTTTGTTAAATTTTGAGTAGGCCCAAGTCCGACTCCCAGCACAATGCAGTTCAAATTCAGGCCAAAAACCTCTCATGGGCGGGCTCATTTGCAACCCTAGCAAATCAACGAACAGTCATATTTGCTCATCCGCGGTGCTTGCAAAAATGAATCCAATCCATTGGACTAGGAAAAAATTTAGCTGGTGCAATAAGCCAGCAAAGGGTGATGGAGCAAAAATCACCACCACACATGGAGGTGGGACCCACGTGATTTGACAGGAGAACATATATCATGGATTAAATTTTTTTTTTTTGTGACAGCCGTTATAACAGTAACATCGCAACCCCGTTACATAATTTAGAAAATAACACTGAAAACTGAAAAAAAAAAAAAAGGATTTTCGACGTAACGACCGCTATACTAATAATGACCGTTATTTTGTCAGGTATCTGTTATTGAGGTTATTATGAATAATAAAATAATTTTTATTTTACTCAAATGCCATTGATGTGACCCATTATAATGGTCGTTATAATGGACCACTTAAAACATTGACAAGTAATATTATTACTACGAAAACTGTGAAAAAAAAATACAAAATTAAATCTATTTATAAAAAAATAATATTTGTTTTGATAATTTATAAAAAAGAATAAAAAAATGCCGTTTAGATAGGCGTCACTTTTTTTATTCAAAATCTGAAAATACCCTCAAATTTGAATGCCATTTGAAATGGCTTCAAAACCACTATGGCGCCATTTCAATTGGTGTTGGCGTCAGATCTAAACTGATGCAATTTTAAGAGTTCGGAAACTGTTGTAAGCATTGTCGAGTGAATCTTAAACTTATTGTTTTCTTTATAAATATTAAAGGGTCGGGCTCCGTTGACAGATCTAAAAATGACAGGGACACAATATAAGCAACGTGGCATACTGTTACATGACTTTGACCGTATGGATGCTTGTCCTATCCCATGGTGGACCTACAAACCAAAAATCAGCCTGATTAGTGATTTATAGGCTTTGGATTTGACTTATTTTCATGAACTGATCTCGACTGTGGGAATTTGAGCAGTATTTGAGGTACAAAGATGCAACACTTATAAATCACTAATCAGGCTGATGTTTGGTTTATAGGTCCACCATGGGGATAGGAAAAACGTCCGTATGGTAAGCGTCCTGTAACAATGTTCCACGTGGCTTATATTGTGTCCCTGTCATTTTATCTGTCATTTTAGATCTGTTAACGAAGCCCAACCCAAATATTATATAACAAAGTCTAGGAGGCGGTATAATCGATCAAGTCCGAGAGTGCAAATCAGCGGCCAAGTTGTCCTTGTCAGCAGTGACATGGCATTTTATTTTTAATTATTTTATTCCTTTTCTTATTACGCCATCTACAAATTTTCCATTCAATTTCCTTATTCATTCCTCCCAATATCTTCTCATTTTTTAATAATTTTTTTTTTATCGTTTCTTCAGGTGAGTCGATTTTATGAAGAGCATTCAACACTGTACCAAAGAGGATCCTCCTCGAAACCCTAAAAAATAATAAAATAATAAAGATTTAAAAATACCCTTTATGTTTTTATGTATGACTTTATCTGCCTGGGAAAAAAATATAATGAACCTAAAGTCCATGGATCTTACCCATATGAGTACACGTGGCACCATGATCATCATTCATTCAGACTCTTTAGTCAATGTGGCAATTGTTTGATGGGATATAGCCAAGAATCAAACCCACAATATTCTTTCGACCGTCCTATTTGTAAACTTCTTTGCAAGACCATTGACCTTGAATTTTCATTTATTTGTTTGTTTGGGGTTAGATCGGATGGACAAGATGTTGTGAACAGTCTAACTCATTGAACAATATGGATCAATGAGTTGGTGGGTTTTGGGTATAGATGGGGGTTAGGGTTCATTAAAATGATGGCTAATCTTACATTCTCAGCCATTCAATTTTGATTAGTCTTTTTTTTTTTTTTCAATGGTGGGTATCCGGGCTTCTTAGAGCGCTTGACTAGTCCCCAAGCAGGACTGGCAATGGATTGGATTGACCTGGAGATCTGATCTTATCCGATCGAAAAAATTGGGTTTGGAACCTTATTTTTTGTTATCGGATTGGTACTGGATCACAGATTATCAATTCAATTTCTTATGGATCAGTACCGGATTGACCTTGTTCCGATCCGATACTGACCCAATATCTCTGCTATATATTATATACATATTGGATTAGATCGGATTGGAGGTGGAACTAATCTAATCATATCAGATTGGTTCAAGAATTGAATTTTATCGATCCGATCAGGTCCGGATCAATTGAATTTCTTATCGGAACAATACCAAATCAGTACCAATCCGACTCAAAACCTGATCCATTGCCAGTCCAATTACCAAATCAGTTACCTCTTTCGCACTAGTCGGAGTGTACTGGGAGAGTTAATTATATCAGTAGCAAAGTTCTGAAACCTAGATTGGACAAGCCGATTGAATCGGAAAACCCGTTGATATTTCAACAACCGGTTTGATTTTGAGAACATTGATTAGAAGATTAAGGTGGCGTTTGGTAAATTAAGTTTTCAGATCTAGAAGCTTAAAGTGCTTAAGATCTGATAGCTTAATGACTTATGTCTGATTTGGGTTGTTTGGTAAGGATCTTAAGTCTTAAAATTAAGTCAAGGGCATTGTAGGTATTTTGAAATGTTTATTAGGATACTTTCGTAAGTTTTTAAAAGAGAAAGCTTTAAGAAAAGGGCATTATGGGTATTTAAGAGAGAATAATAGAATCTATTTTGAAGATGCTTTTCACCCAAACTACTTACCGCAATAAGTGACCCCAAGCTCACTTTTTGCTTATGTCTGAAACTCACTTTATTTCAGACATTAAGTTGTTTACCAAACGCCACTTAATCGCCGAAATCACTTAATTGCAACCCATTCAGACTTAAGGTCTGAAAAAAAGTTTTACCAAACGCCACCTAAGATGCTAAGACCCCAACTGATCTTTTTTGATGTATGTCACATCCAAGAAGAAGCCAAATGATTGAACGGTCTGGATTGATGAGTTAGGGTTGATTGAAACTGATGGACATTAGGGTTTATCATTTAGTGGTCCTTAATATATAATTAAATTTAATAAAACAACATAGAAAAGTATGAACAAATGAAATGCTAAAGTTGACTAAATTGGTAAGATATGAAATAAAAAAGTTGATTTAGGGTTCCATGGGTATGGAGTAGTCTTTGATTAGTTGGTCAAAGGAAAGGAACGTTTCAGAGTTGTTGGCTCTTTTCCTTTGGTCTATTCCTTAATGTCTTTATCTCTGTAATAGGCATCAGAAGGAAGAGTCTTCCCACGGGCCCACCTCTACAACCCTAGACGCACGTGTGCTCTTTTTAGTCACGTGTTACTTGTGCTTGAGTTTGGCTCTCTATGGTGTACATATCCTGTCAAACCATGGGTCGTTGGTTGGACAAATAGGGCTATAGGATTCACACCAGCTTTTTTATTTTTTCTTATAAAATGTTTTTGGTTCTTTGATTAAAAAAAATCTAAGTGACCCCCTTAATCTTGAATTTACTGAATTTATTTGAACAAGCAAACAATATTTAATGATTGGCCGACCTTATATAAGTACAAATTAAGTTTTTTTTTTTTTATATGTTTTAAAGGACGATTGAACGAGGACCTAACATGTCGCATTCGACACGTTAGAGTCATAATATACAAATTTGTTGTTTGTTAATGTAATTTCCTCTAACATCAACAAAGGAGGTGACATGGGGTTTATTTCTTTGTGCAAATTAGCAAGGTAAAGGACACACGAAACAAGTTCGAGCTACTCGAGCTCGACGTGCTACACCCGGGTCTGAACCATACTGGTCTGACCCGGGTCCAATTTTCATCTCTGAGATAAAAAAAAATGTGGTGGGACCAAATCAATAGGACTCATAAATTTGCTGGTGACTTTATTTAAATATAAACTCATATTAAATACGTCTAGAAGGTGGTTGTGATCAACATAGACTATGTGAGATTTGGTGACCAGTCTTCCAGAGTACCCCATGGATAACGGGAAAAAAGTAGGGTATTTTGGTAACACCCCCCTAAAATTTGAAAGTATTTTGTAATACCCCCTTTTACTTTCAAAGTTTAGGATTACCCCCTTGACCTAGTTTAACTATCAGTTGATTAACATTAAAATGTGACATGCATCATGCGCCTGTTAATGTACCTATGAAAGGACTATAATATTGCAATTACAATGCTAACAACGTTTGATTCAAGTCCGTTTTAACTCAAGTCAGCCACTGTTAAAGAAGGTCAAGCGGGTAATCCTAATGTTTGATAGTATAAGGGGGTATTACAAATTACTTTCAAATTTCAGGGGGGTGTTGCTAAAATACCAAAAATATATGTTTGAAGCCATTAACCACTGGATTCAAGAGATCTATGGTCGATGAGGAAACAACTGCAAAAGGTAAAATAGTTGTTGGCTTGACCTTGGGTTTACTCTTCAAAGGCTCAAGTAAGATTCTGCTCCCGGGTTTGCCCGATGCACGTGGTTTCCAGGTGATTGTGCACATCCGCAGAGAGACTAGTCTCATGCAAAAAAAATTAAGGGTGGAAATACCCTATTTTACCAAAAAAAATTGTTGCCTTGTGGATCGTGGATATCTTGAATCCAATGGTCAATAACCTCAACGGCACATTTTTTTTTTCTGGTTATCCGTGGGGCAGCACGACTCATGTACCATTGAACACCGAACCGTTCTTTCTTCGAAGAAATATAAGCTTTGACCAGCATACAAATTTAGAAAAAAATGCTCCATTTTTTGATTTTTTTTGTTAGGGGAATTACTTTTCAAACTAGAATAAGACCAAGGAAGATAAGGACTTACTGTTATTTAAGAATTCTAATGGCCGGCATTTTTGGATTGTCATTTTTGTGGCGAAAAAGGTATATTTTAAAATGTTTTTCAAGCGAGAATTATCTATTTTTTTGGCCCAAAAATAGCGATCCAAACAGACCCTTAGTCTTTAAATAATTAAGATTAGATGTAGGGGATATCAATGGATCGGGTTCAGGTCAGGTACTAATATATTTAGATCCAAGCCAATCATCGGGTCTGGAAGATGGATTGAGACCCAGCCAAATCGATCAAGCCTATCCGGGTTGACTGATTAACCCGAATATTAATCAGTTAATTTCAAAAGGATGCCCAAACCAACGGGCTGTTCTGTGATGCAACCTTCTGTATCAAAATTTTGATGCAGAAGTCCCTCAAATTGCAATGTAATAGACTCGTTCAGGCACACTTGCCACTTGAATGTCTGGCCCACACCATGATAAACCTACACACCAAAAATCAACGTGATTGGTGAACATGCCTATGAGTTGGTTCCAAGCCCATGAGGTAAAAGTGCTCAAATCCAATGGCTAGGAATCACTAATCACACTGATTTTTGGTGTGTAGATCCACCAAGATGTGGGCCAAACATTCATGGAGGCAGTGGGCCCGAAAGAGTCTACTGCGTGGCAAATTGAGGGACTTCTGACAGAAGTAGGTATCATAGATTTTTCCCAAACCAACTAATTTGGTTTGAGTTTGTCAGGTAACCAGATAATTTGATAAAACTTCACTGACCGTGGCTGTCAGCCCCTGGTGAATGCCACAAAGTCAGCAACACGTAGATTTTGTCTCTTCGTTTAAAAATCAATAACACTGGGACACGTGTAGCTGACTTTGTGGCAGTCAGCAATGTTTAATCCCAGAAAATTGGAGTAAAACTTTGATGACAGGGTCCTGTCATCGAGCTCATAACAGGGCACTATATGAGCTACGTGGCACACTCTTAGAGGATTCTGACCGTATGGATGTTTTTCCAATCCCGAGGTTGACCTACAATCCAAAAATCAGCTTGATTAGTGATTTCAAACCTTGGGATATTTGTACCTGAAATAATGGTCAATAATGCTCAAAATTCCCTAGTTATACTAAAAATAACTAAATTTCATAATTTTTTAGTCAACGCTGACCCGGTTCAGTCAAGGGGCTGCCGGTTCACTGGTTCAACCGGCCGGGCTGGAAAACTAGGACTCAGATTTCAACCTTTGAAAAAAAACAAAAACTACAAAAAGAGGGATCAATAAGTCTTCTCACCCTTAATAAGACTTAAATTTGGTGGTGAGATTTCCATATGACTTATAAGAGATTTGGTGGCCTTGTGTTCCACCACAAAGTAACCATTGAATACCAAAATGTTCTTTCTTGGAAGAGTATCAGCTTTGATGGCTAATTTGACCAGCATACACTTTTGGAAAAACTGATTCCATTTTTAGATTTTTTTTTGTTCCCCAATTACTTGCTAAGGGGGATTGTTTTTCAAACTAGGATTAGACCAAGGAAGATAAGGAGTGCAGGTCACTTACTTCTGTAAAAATAAAAATTTTCATCAAGAATCCTAGGTCTTAAATAATTAAGATTTGTGGGAGATGGTCAAATGTCCCTAATTTCTAAGTTGCTTCCTTATCTCCTTAGGGTAGGTAAGATTTAGGGGTGTCAATGGATCGGGTTCAGGTCTGGTACTAATATATAGACCCAACCCTAGTTAGTAAATTCGCGATACACGACATTTTTCGTTTTTTAAAGAATCGTTTAATACGGCCGTATAAAATAAAATTAGAAAAAGTGTGAATTTTAAGATTAAATGAATAAAACATGCATTATTCATGTTTGATGCATGAATATTACATTTTTTAAAATAAAAAATATTAAACGGCCGTATAAAATAAAAAATTGGTAAAATTCAGGCTTTCTAAGGCCAAACAAATATAACATTTCAACAATGACTGAATTTTTATATCCTGAAACTGAATTAAAATTGAACTTTTTCCGTTTCGAATCTTTGCCGTATGCCAAATTGCTAAATTATGGACCCAACGTGATTATCGGGTCTGGAAGATGGATCTAGAAACTATCAGTTATTGGGTATTGAGATCTGGAGATTGATTGAAACTTTGTATATTAATTTACTCAGACCCATATTTTGTAAATCTCTATTTAAACCCGACTTTTTGAAAAAACATTTTTTTTTTTTGAAAAAATGTTTCAAAAACATCTTGAAAAAAAACACAAAATATTCGATAATTCAAAATAACTCCGTAATTTTGAATTTTTTTTTTAAATCTCATGAATAAAACTCATTCTTGTTTTAAAAATTAAAGAATATTTATTATTTATAATAAGTCACCGATTTTTATGTTTTAAAAAATATTTAAAGAAAAGATTAATAGATTCCTACACGTATGGAAACCTTGATAAATGAGAAAATAGTTTTGAAAATATTCATATAGTTTCGGTTCTATTATACTTGTATTACCACTCAATCCATATGCATTATGAGCATATATGCACATATATGTATACGTTTTTTTGAGTGCGTAATTTTGGACTAAAAGAGTATTAAACCCGAAGTCTTCTTATCAATATTTTGACGTTCTCGTCTTTTTGACTGCTTTTTTTTCTCTATTTTTTTAACCAAAATCATTTTAAACTCACATTTTTCAATGGATGAATTTTTACTGCTTCACAATTTGCTAACTATGCTCAGGCCCGAAGGCCTAAACTGACTATTAATCAATACCAAAATAATGAGCCCAAGCCCAAGTAATTTTTACAAGTACTCCGTCAGGTACTCGGATAATTGGGTATGTATTGACACCCTGGTTAGATCAGATGAGACACATCAAAACCTTAAACAAGATATTCATCTAGGGTCATGATGTAACAAGGTATACCTGAGATCTTTTCAATTGCGGAAGCGGCATTTTTGGTAGTCACCGATGCCATCTGGGCCCACTGACCGCATGGATGTTTAGCCCACCCCTTAAAAGACAGTCGTACAAAAAATTAGCTTGTTTTTTAGCCGTTGGTTTTAGTACAAAAATAATGGTTGCATTCAACGGCTATAAGAACGCCTTAAATAGAGCTAAAAAGTGCTAAAATCTAATGGTTATAGAATACCAAAAAAATACGCCATTATTTTCACCCATCCAGATAGGTGAGAATTTATTTCCACTTGAAAATACGCCTTTATTTTCTCACATGATTGAAATATGTGTTCTCAGTTGCAATCAATCAGCAATTTAAGGCATTTCCCAGATGCATTTTCCCGGGAAAATTTTCTGTGCAATCAAACACACCCTAAGAGTCCTACGGAAAAAAAAAAAAAAATCATGGATCAGTATGTGGTTCCTCCAAAACTCTAAGATTAAAGAACTTTGCCTATCGAGGCTTGGGATTCACTACGGATTACTTGAATTAGGGTGTTCTATAGGGGTGTTAATGTGCCGGGCTGGCCCGATGGGCTTTTAGGCCGGTCATAATAGTGTCAGGCCTAAGCTATATTATAGACCCAATTAGTTGGTCTGGTATATTTTTAGGCCTGTTAGATAAATGGGCCGTACTTGGGCTAGGGCTAACTTTATGCAACAAATAATTTAGGTCCAGTCTATTATGGGATGGGCTCCGGCCTAAAATTTTGCGTTTGTAATGGGCTAGGTCAGATTTGGGCCTGGTTACACGTATCCCAGCATATGCTGCTTGCTGAAATGAGAGGAGTAGGTCAATAGTAAATCGGCCCAACTATAAATGAACATCATAAAACTTTTACTCTTCTCATTCGAACTAACCCCTACTGCACATGGCTCCAGTCTTAACTAATAACTGCCAATGCAACCTCATTCCATAAATGAGGTCAGAACAAACCTAAATAAATCTTGCTTGACCATCCAGATTTCTCGGCATGTGCCCGAGTGCTTTTCGTCCCGTACCAGGTGAGTGTTTTTTAAGATTTCTTTTTTAATTTTGTAATACAAAAGCAAAAAAAGTGCCTAAATATGTGCTGAGATCTCCTTGGTGTTTCGCCCGTACAAAATCCATGCGTTAAGATTCTTGTGGGTGGTCAAGCCAGATTCATTCAAACATATAAAGGTATAATCGAGTCGTCGCTATCGTTTTCTACGGACTGAAGTGATTAGAGGCAATCATGTGGGTAGTTCTCTAACCGCTACCTATCAATTCTGTGTCAAACATCACATGCAATGTAGGTATGTTTCATACCTAACATATCAATTGCCTATAAAGAGAGAATGCTCCTCCCATATATGGAGTCCAATTTCCTTCATTTATTACTCTCATCTACAACTTAACTCTACCAACTTAAGGGCCCATTTAAGGGCTACACATATTTGGATTCATTAAATATACTATAAAAGTTGCTCGCGTACGGATAATGAAAAGTCTCGGTTATCAATTTTAGGAATACTTAGTTCTTCTTTAATATAAATCGTTAAGTTTAAGAGTTCGTTGAAGACTGAAGTGTCAAAGATCAAGTGGACTTCATCAACAAATCAAAGAAGAATTAAAACTGAAGAAAACCAACCCAAATGTTCAAGCTCAAATATAAAGATATGAATGATCAAAGTACGTTCTTACTCAATGGATGTTCAACTATCAAAGAATCTTGTGTTGCGGTTACTTACGTACATCTAAGGGTACACCGCGCTTTGCTAGAAGATCAAAATTTACCCTAGATGTTTTCTTGCTAGTGTGGTATCATTTGTTCAGAGAAGGTCTAAGAGGCCCGGCCTACTGACCATTTTGAGCGGCCGACCGGAGTCTTATGACTTTGACCAGTCGACCGGTCAAAAGGTGCGGGCGACATAACCTCTCTATTTCGGAACTTTCAATTTCTATTCTGAGCGGGCGACCGACTAAAAGGTCCGGTCGATCGACCAAAATGTGCGGTCAAACCCCCATTTCCAGATATCGTTTTGACTTAATCTTTTCTGCGAGTTTAGAAGCACTTTGGCCCTTCAAACGGCTATTTCGTTTTTATTGAGTGGAGGCTGGCCTATAAATTAGAGCCTTCTCCCCTCATAAGAATTAAACCAATCAAGATATCTCTTGACTCCTATTTTTTGATTAATATCTATTGAGTTTAGAGATTTGAATTTGAGAGAGTTTCACATATGCAAATCTATACATCATTTGTGAAGGCTCTAGATTGTTTGAGAGAGCTTCACATGAGTAAATCTGGTTCATCTTTTGTGAAGGCTGCTTTAATTGTTTGAAGATGCTATGAAGTTTATTGTTTCCTACAATCGTCTTCTTCCAAGAAGAGAATCATTATTGGTAGAGTGTCTCTGTGGCGAATTCTTCTACGAGGATTCACTATTGAATTCATCAAAATGTAAGTATCTCCTAAAACAAACCTTTTATAGTGAATTCAGTATTATTAAACCTGAATTGTTTGTGATTTGTGGATGAGTTGAGGAATGTGGAATCATTGAGAAATATGTTTCTCTAAAATACTACGGGCCTAATATGACTCTCTAGGTGAATTGAGAAGTGATTCTCCTATAGATTGAGTTGAGGATTGTAGGCTTCTCTAAATAGATTACTGGCTAAGGCTGAATCTCTATGTGAGCGAGAAGCGATTCTCGTTAGATTGAGACTAAGTGAATCTTTGTTGGTTGATTATTTATTTCGATTGAAAATGTTGTAATGCATGATTGAAATAATATAATATTACTCATGGTGAGTAGACGTAGGTGCGGAGTCGTCGAACTACTATAAATCTGAGTCTCGTGTGATTGTGAATGTTTGTATATTTTGTCTCAGATTTTTTCATATCTATGTTCTGTGAATGATTCTTATTTTGATTGTTTGATCCTTTTCCGCCTCGTGTGATCATTAATTTTTAATCCATATAGAATCCGCAGAGAAATTAAAAATTATCCTATCCACCCCCCTCTAGGACATAACGTGGTAATTAAAAGGGAATTTCAGTTTAGTTGCTCTACCCTAACTCTCCTACACTTTGGTGATGGGAGCTTCTATCTGAAAGAATAGGAGTGTGTGTGGAGAGGGAAGACTTCTATATAAGAGAGTGTAATTATTTCTTATTCCATTAAGAATAATCAATTTCCTAGATAGATAGCACTTCTTGAGTTATAATAGGGTGCATCACTAACCTATCATACTTGATATTAGAGTTCACATAGAATATTTATGTGGATACCAATTTATATTTCCTTATTATTTGAATAACCACATTAATTTAATAGAAAATATATAATATAATAATTCTCCAATAGGACCTTGTACTCTTAATTTGAGATATGGTAAAAGGTGTTTTTCAATCAGATATGATAAAAGTCTTTAAAGAGCGTAGTGACTTCCTTTTTAAAGACTTTATATTTCGCTGAGATCTTCTTTACTTTAGAGAAGGCCGACAGTTGTCTTTGTTTAAGTTTTCGCTTTCGTCTCTAGGTCATCTCGACCTCTTAGATTCTGTTTTGTATCTTGTATAAGAGGTTTGTTTTGTATCATGTGGTTTTGGCTTTTTCACCCTTAATAAATTCTTACACTCATCTAAAAAAAAAAAAAAATCAGACGGCGTCACCAAATTTCTTTGCCACAAATATGCATAATGATTACACTATACATAAGATCTTCCAAATTTCTTTGCCACAAATATGCATAATGGTTACACTCTATACATAAGAAGATCTTCCATTATTCAGACATGTTGAATGGTTTCACAATATGGTGCCATTCACCCAAAGAAAGCAAAGACAATTGTCAGTGTGCATATATAAACAAAGACTCGTTGAGTTCTAATAACACCATTTCCACCCCTCTTTGCTTCAGTAGGTGATGTCAATAGCAAGAGCAAAAACTAGTATAAGTGAACATCTGTAGGGGCTAAAACCCCAAAACTCCCTCCAATGAGCTTTTACTTGAGGTGCTCCTATCACCTGATAAGAGGGGTGTTCGTGATGCAAGGGCCCATTTAGCAAATGCATTGAAAAACAATCTTTCTTTGCATCAAAACTTAATAATGTGCCCTTGGGACATAACCAACTTGCCTAAGATGCTCCCCCAATCTATCTATCATCTTATATATCCTCGACGATTGAGGGTGTGATCTATCTGCTACTGTAAATTCGTGAACCGTATCATCCACCTCAATCGAACTAGCCCCAGGCTGCTTTAGGACGCATGTACTTTTCATTTGCAACCGAACCTTAGCGACATCATCCCAATGGCCTGCCGCAGCATATATATTGGACAAGATAGCATAATTGCCCGCATTCGAGGGCTCCAATTGCACCAACTGATCAACCACCTTCTCTGCAAGCCCCACATCGTTATGCATTCGACAAGCCCCCAAGAGGGTGCCCCAGATGATGGCATTTGGCTCCACAGGCATGCTCTTGATAAGCTCGAATGCTTCCTTCAAATGCCCCCCACGTCCAAGAAGATCGATCATGCATCCATAGTGCTCGACTTGGGGAACAATCCCATAGTCTCTTTCCATTGTAGAAAAGTAATGCCGGCCTTCATCGACAAGACCCACGTGGGTGCAAGCACACAACACACCGACGAAGGTAACTCCATCAGGTGTAGCCCCTTCTTGTTTCATCCTGGAGAAGAGCTCAAGCGCTCTCTCGCCAAGTCCATGCATGGCTAACCCTTGGAGCATGGAATTCCAAGACACCACATCCTTTCCCACTATCCCATCAAAAACACTCAATGCCTTGTCCAGATTTCCACACTTCGCGTACAGATCAACCAAGGCATTGCACACTTGAGTCCTATATCTCAACCTACTCCTTTCTATAGAGGCATGAACCCTCTTACCCAAACCTAACAACCCAGATTCAGCGCACGCAGCTAAGATACTAATAAAAGTTCCATCATCAAGCTTCAGTCCAGCCCTCTCCATTTGATCATACAAGCTAAATGCCTCCTTAGCAAGTCCTTTCTCAGCATATCCAGATATCATTATAGTCCAAGGAACCAAGTTCTTGACCGGCATCTTATCGAACAACATCCTTGCCATATCCATGTCACCAGCTTTGCTATAGCCCGATACCATTGTCGACCAAGAGACAACATTCCTCTCAGGCATCCTCTCAAACAATTCAAAGGCAGCATTCATATATCCTGCCTTCGCATACCCATCCAAGATCGTGTTCCAACTCACAGTATCTCTCTCAGGCATTTCATCGAAGAGCCGGCGAGCTTCTTTCAACTCACCAGATTTTACTAACCCAGCAATAATCGAATTCCAGGACACAACATCTCGTTCTGCCATTGCATCAAACAACTTCCTCGCAGCATCAACACCACAGGTCCCACACTTGGAGTAAGTGTCAATTAAAGAATTGGGTACGAATATATCTGAATAAAAACCATATTTTTCGATGTGGGTATGAATCATTCGGATTTCGCGTAGGGCGAATGGGCCCGAACAAGCCTTAAGAAGAAATGGGTAAGTGAAATTATCAGGAAAAACGCCATTCTTCTGCATTTCGAAGAAGGTGGAGAAGGCTTGAGAGTGTTGGGAGTTCTGGGTATAGGCTCTAATGAGAGTGTTGTAGAGAAGTATATTGGGTTCTTGAATTTGATTAAAAACATTGATAGCTAACTTCATTTGGCGACACAGAGAGAACGCTGCGATGAGTTTGGGCGCTACAAAGAGGTCCTGGTGTAGATTGGCTTTGAAGATCTGGGCTTGAATTTGCTTCAAATGGTTCAGATTTGAGCATTTGTGGAGATCTGATAGCTTTTGCTCGAATAGTCTTCGTCTGGAGACCCATGTGGGTGCTCGAATTGCAGTGGGCATTTTAAATCTACTTTTAAAAGCCCAATAGTGTTAGAGACGGAACAGAGAAGAGTCTCTGCATTGTAGAACAAAGAGTCGGCTAAATTTAGAGAATTTGAGGTGGAATTGGAGAAATCTATCAAATTAGCAAACAAGGCTATATATGGAGAGAAAGAGATAAGGTTACTCTGTTATCCTCGACTTGGGTGTCTCAAGAGGAATGTTGGGAGAAAACCCGGTACTCAGATTTTAATGCTCTTTTGAGTTTTGATTCGGTGTGTAACCCGGCCGAGTCAATATAAACCCATATTCTATTTAACCCCCTCCTTCAATTGGGCAAGTACCCTCGACCTGTAAATAAAAAATCAACCTGATTGGTGATTTACAACCTTTGGATCTTTGCACCCAAATAACGCTCAATAATGCTCAAATTCCTACGGTTAAAATCGACCCATGAACATAACTTCAATTCAACGCTTAGAAATCACTAATTAGGTTTATTTTTGGTTTGTAGGTCTACCCAGTGATTGGCCAAACATCCATGCAGTCAGCGTCCACTAAGAGTGAGCCACGTAGCTCGTACTGTGGGCTGTGATTGACTTCGCGAAGGTTTACTCCTCTGTTGCAAGTTGCAACCTTTTTTTTTTTTTTTGGTAGTTAAGCCTGTTTTTAAAGAGATGAGTAACTCGGTGAAGTGGGTTTTGAACTCAGGTCTATGGTATCATCACCCATAAACTTTACCAACTGAGCAAGCTGGCACCTTCGCAAGTTGCAACCTTCATAGCATGGCTACGGAAAAGAAATGGAAGAGATGAGACTAACCCCGAGTTCACAGGTTTCACCCTGTTTATCCACCAAAAAAAGAGACTAGGGGGGGTGAGCAAAACTCGACTAGCCAAATGCGTAATGTGGCCCATCCACACAGTCATTTCAAATGGTGTGTTAAGATAAGGCGTGTCAAAATAACCTGAACTAGATATATGCCCCTCAAGTCAAGTTTTCTAGAAACAATTCTTGCTGATACACGCCCATAAAAGTTCTCTAGAAATGCCATGCTATCTCTATGTGTGGTTTGGGGCCATTGACCCTTGGATTCAAGAGATCCAGAGCCTGGGAGGCAACAAATTGCTTCAACTGCACATATTTTTGTCCAGTTATAGAACGACTCAAAATAGTAATAAAAAACATAAAGTAAACCACAATCAAAATCTGCCTAACCCTAGCTTGCCCACCAGCAAATCAAGACCTAGGGCAAAGTTAAACCTAATTGTCTCATAGCGCGCATACAAGAGGGATGGAAACCCCCATTTGGTATTTCTCGCTTAGGAGATCTAGGCCAAAGTTCGACCAAAATTGAGTGATTGTACCCACTCATTCTATTGCATTCTTTTATTGTGCCGACAGAAATCATGGTTAAAAGTTCAAAGCAAAGTCTATAAATTGGATAGTTACGACGACAAAAATCAATTATTGGCCTAAAAAAATCTCCTTGGGTAAAAGAGACTCGAACGAATGGTGTCTCCAAGTGTAGATGTGCACTGCATAAAGCACAAAGAGGTAGCCTGGGAGGATGTTTCTTCCCGATACCTAACTCGATGCAAGAATTCCAAAAACTTAGTTCAGATGAACAGTTTGCCACATTTTTTCGTTGAGAAACTTGTGAGAAGAATCCAAGTGGCTACTAAAGGTAATTTTGGGAATAATGGGATGTCAGGATTTTCCAAAAGCGTACATCTTCAGCTGAAACAGGCTGGTACTGCACATGACAAACAACAAACAATCATCTTCAGTCCATCAAATATGTAGAAAAGAACCAATTAAAACCATATGGATCAAGTTTCAAATTTATCAGCATAATAAAATTAGCCTTCTTGATATAATATTAAGTGTTACAATGGAATCTGTCAGGTCTCCAAAAACATTCACCATACGTATAATCCTTTCTAAACGTAACTTCACATACTCTCTGGGGACTAGAATTTCATGTTGAGAACCTTACCCAATGGCTGATTCATCATAGGATTCTTTTCATATTTAGGAGGATTGCGTTCTTTAGGAACTGATTCCACTCGAAGTGCAGCCAAAGAGGCTCTTCTCCTCTGTTTGTGCTCTCTCCACTTCCTTAGTTGCTCCTCAATGGCCGCTTTAGCTCTCTCGGCCTGCTCAGCCCTGCTTACAGCCTGCTCCGCAACAGACCTGAACTCCCCAACTTCTGCCAATGTGGCTTCCAACTCTTTCTTCAAAGCATCAAATTCACTCACACTTTCAGATGCAATTAAGTGTGATGCAACTTCAGGTGGTGACATTGCAACTTGTTCTGCTTTCTCAGCCTTCCGGATCAAAGATTCGTATTCCTTCACTGAAATTGTGATATGGGCATCACTGTTATCTATTCTATCTTCCTCTTTGGTTTTTAATTCCTCAGCTTGGGGCAGTTCTAGATCTTGAGTAGAGTCAGAAAATTGGGGGTTGAGAGGAATAGAATTTCCAGTTTCTTCTTCTGCTTCTGCTTTCTCTGATTCTTGTTTCAACCTTCTAGTCTCCTTCTTGGCTTCCTCTGCTTCTACTGCTAGCTGTTGCACAGCAAGATATAAGCCTGATTTAATGCTCTTAGCCCTTGCTTCTGCTGCCTCAGCTGCTGCAATCTTTGACCTCCCTTTATGAAGCTCCGATTTCAGCATTGCAATTTCAACCTGCGCTTCAGACTCTCTTCCTCTCATCTCATCCATCTCGCTTTTTGTCTTCTGTATCTCAACTGTAAGCATCTCAACTCCACAATTCAAATGGCTGACCTCTTCTTTTCCATTTTTAAGTTCTAACTGTAACTGCTTCAGCTCTGTTTCCATTGATTCGACATAGATTGCTCGATCAGTGTTCACTCTCTCCATCAGCTCCAGCTCCGATTTTAATCCATTTAGGTCATTAATGGCATCAGAAGCAGCTTTCTCAGATGAACTATGGAACTCTTTCACTTGCTTGATTTCCAATTGTAATGAATCAATACATAGGGTCTTTTCCAAGATCTGATTCTCCAACTCTTGCATCATGTCCGTTCGTTTTCTCATCTCTTCCAACTCCTCTTGTGCTTGAGTTACTGCTCCTGTAGCCATCCGTATCTCGGCCTCCTTCTCCAATAAGATCGTCGACTTCTCTTTCTCTGCTTCAATTGCTGCCAGCTTCGAGAGAAGAATAGCTTCGTTGAGCTCCGATATGTGCTTCAGAAGCTCCTTTATATTTTCCTTCTCCATCTTGGCAGCGATTTCCATCAGTTCAGCTTGTGTCATAGCAGCAAGCTTTGATTCCTCAGCAGCAGCAAGTTCCACTTTCGTATTAAGCAGCTCTTCTTGGGTGGCCTTCAACTCGTTTACTGCGTGGAGAAGCTGCTCTCGGGTCTTTCCAGCTTCCGAGAACTGATCTAAGATGTCCTTGATCTTGGATTCGAGTTCATCTATCCGGATTCTAGCTTCTCTGCATTCTTCAATGTATTTGTCTCTCTCAGCTTCAGAGTTATTCAACTGGGTAGATAGTTCATCAACTGTTTTCTGGTAGTGTTCTAGCTTGAGAAGGGCTTGCTTGTAGACAGAATCTTTTACTTCCAGTTGCACCTTGTAGATGGCCAAATCCTTAAGCATGAGGTCAAGCTCTTTCTCCTCCAACTCATGCTTGCCCTGTAAAAAAGCAAGAAACTTAGGCATGCCATTTATTCATGGGGAAAATCTACAGTCTGGGTAATTTAGACAGAACACCCAGGTATCACAAAAGTGGATTTCGATCCCTCGCATGCGTCCCATGTGTCTAAAATTACATTTTTAGACGGCGATTACTGTCTGTAATTCCAAGTATACATTTACATTACCTGTATTTCTATAAATACCTTATATTTTTAAGATATCTTACCACACTGCTGGTTGACCGATATTTTCTTTGATCAATCCTCTCCCCAAACAAGGAAATTGCAGCTTGGACTGATTCAATTGGTTTTGTATCGATTTCACCCATGTCTTGCTCTTAGAAAAGATCCAAAACGTGCCCTGTGGAAACCAGTCGTGCTTTATGAACTCTGAACAGTGGTCTGAAATACTGCAAGTTTTATTTAATAGACAGTTCTGAGCATAAGACATTATGGCCTTTTAAATAGCAATTGGTAGAGCGCACCAAAATTGACGACAAACAAGATGACTTTTGAGCATTGGTCTCACTAATTACATGAGGTTTGAGATATATGCTGTAGAATCAGAATATGCTAACAGGTTTGAAAGAAAATAGATGGAGAAGAGGAAAATCCCATAACTAGAAAAGAAGAGACATCTCCTATGGCAAAATCTCTCTTATGTCAATGGATTTGTAGAATATTGGCCTCTATTTTGTGCTTTAAAATACTAGAGATCATCAAGTTACCTGCCACATAAATTCCATCAGTTGATTAATGTCAGTTTGGAGCCTTGAAAATTAATGTCAGATTGAAGTTTGGATTACAGCCATTTTACTGTTGGGATAAGGCTTTGTTGATTGATTGATTACTCGAGTGTTTTAAGTATATAGATTAAACCAAATACCTAGGGTGGTCAACATTTATACCACTAATTGCCCAAAGCACCTACTGTTAGATTATAATGTATAACCCTACTTAAGCATTTAAACCACTAGATACCAACTGTGGCTCTTCATACCGTTAAAATAATAAAATGTCCTCATACATTAAACTGCAAAAGAAATCTTACATAAACAACTAAATAACATTTATTACCTAATTACCTCTACCCTTATTTGCAAATTTGCACCTATATTTAAGTAGTTACATCACCAATTAGCCAAATGGCCCATCCATATGCATAGCACATGCCAACTAGCTTTTGCATGCTCTTTCTGTTTGGAACCTCTCTAGGAAGTTTCCTAAACCAAATTGAACCGATTAGATGAACTTAAACATCTAAATTGTAGACTTTCTTCCTGGCAGTTCATCTGATTTGTAATTTTCAAATGAAATGTGATTCCGTAAATGGTTAGGATCATCTGATAAGGTAACCAATCAAATGGTGGGTCCTGAGCATGAGCACTACATGTGTATGTATGACACATGTAGTAGAACAAGAGACCATATGCAGAAGTCTTAATGTGTCCTTCACAGACACCCATAAGTATGCTTATAGTACATGTTTTTCTGGAAAGTGAATGAGAATGATAAACAGAAACTCTTGCATTTAGATCTCAATTGTATATAGGGAATTCAATCCCCTGATAAATTCTTGTATCTTTCTTTCTTCGTCTTAATAATTCAAGGCATTAACTGAAAGAACATAGGATTGGTCTGTAAGACATTTTATTTATTAATTTATTTCTTTTATGGAAAAAAAAGTTCTCCTAATTATGGTCTAACACTAACTGGTTTAGTTAAATAAACTGTGTTAGGATTGCTATTATGCTTGAGAGAATTAAGAACTAGTGGACCCCACTTTTAGTTGTGTGATCAACAAAGAGGTGCTAGGTGTCCCAGTTACTGATGGTTGGTGTGTGTTGCCATGATTTCATTGGATGGTGTAGCTCTCAATCCCATGATCCATGATGGGAGAGATCGTTTGGGATTCTTGATTATTTGAGGAGGGGAGCCCCACCGCTCACCTCATGCTAATCAGCCCCATCCTATTGCTACAAGGTCAAAAGGTGAAGACCCCACTCTCCAACGGTTTCTCGCAGTAGAAGCTTATTTGGTTTGGTGTGTGGAGATCAATTTGAATCTGCAAATCAGATACACATTTAAATTTATTAGATTGACTGCATGTAGATTTAAGTTATGATTTGGTGAACTATGGCCTAGATCCGATAGATCATTTGATTATTTGCTATTAATGTAACACAGGGGTATTTCTATAATTTTACCTTTATTACAACATTAGTTTATATAATAATTGTGCGGGTTCGACTTCCTCCTCTCTCTCTCTCTCTCTATTCTTTTCATTTCTCTTCCCATCTCAAAACCCTAATTTACTTTACATGGTATCATAGAATATGATCCATTAACTAGGGTTTCCTCTTTTCTTCTTGTTCTTTCCTTCTCTTCTATTTTTCTTTCCTTCTTTGTGGTGAGAAATAATAACCTAAGGTCTAATCGTAAAACCCTAAGTTTTCTCATCTATTTTTTTCCTATTTTGTGGTGATTCCTACCACCTATACTGTGTGTGGATGTGCAAGAGGTCATTCATGTAAATTTGAAAGGATAACATTAGTCTATGTGTGTGTGTGTGTGTGTGTGTGTGTGTGTTGTATGTTGTATGTTGAAATTTGACCAAGTTGTGGTCAATCATGGTTTTACGAAGAATCTCATGGATCATTGTACATACCTCAAGGTCAGTAGAAGAAGTAATATTATACTGGTGTTATATGTAGACGATATTCTTCTTGCTAGTAATAGTGTCTACTTGCTACAAGACACCAAGCATTTCTTCCCAAATAATTTTGACATGAAGGACCTGAGAGACTCAGCATACGTTCTGGGGATTAAAATTCATAAGGATCGTTCTTCCAAGCGTCTAGCACTGTCTCTGAAGGCCTATGTTGAGAAGATACTCAAGAGATATAGGATGAAGAAGTGAGCACTTGGAGATGTAGCTGTGGTTAAGGGAGACGTTTTTAGCAAGCTGTAATGCCCTGCGAAGTAGAACGGAAACTAGAGGACTCAAAGTCATAAGTCTCAGCGGTTGGAAGTTTAGTGTATGCCATGATTTGCGTTAGACCTAACAGTAATTACATCGTCAGTATGCTTGGCGGATTTCAAAAGAACTCTAGGGATATGGACTCCAAGGCTGTGAAGAAGGTGCTTCGATACCTGTAGAGAACTAAGGCTTTTATGTTAGTTTACAAAAGAACCGATGAAGTGAAGATAGTCGGCTACTTAGTTTCTGACATTGCAAGGTGGTGGGATAGTTCAAGATCCACATCAGGATGCATGTTTATGCTTGCGGAAGGTGATATCTCATGGAGTGCAAAACAATCTTTATTGGCGTCCTCCACCATAGAAGCAGAATATGTGGCTTGTTATGAAGCTACTCAACAAGTGATTTCACTCAAGAATTTTGTTTGTGAGCCTAAGGTGGTAGATTCTATTCATAAGCCAATGAAGGTATATTGTGACAACGAAGCTGTGATCACGTTTGCAAAGAATGATCATGTGACCAATAGAACTGGCACATAGAGATCAAATACATTTATGTTCAAAATAAAGTTCATGGTGAATTGATCATAATACCACATCTCTTGACACGGGTTATGATAGCAGACCTCTTGAGTAAAGGATCTTTAAAGAGCATTTATCCAGTATGGCAGTTCTAGAGTCTTTTAATTTTGTTGTCTAGTGGAAGCCTTTCTTGTTTAATAAATTTAAATAAAGTGCATTTTTTCTTTCATTACATTATTTCATTTATGATAAAGTTGTTTGATGCATCATATAGTTATTGCATGTACATACGGACATTATTAAGGATATTATTTAAGGTTAACTCAAAGAGCCCTACACAAGCTCTAAAAGATTTCTTGGGCTGAACATGATTGAGCCTCATGTTCATAAGCGTTCATCTTGGACAGATGGTGATGGTTTCCACATGGCGAATGTTCTAATATGTCGAAGATGTCATGCACTAGTGAATTGCATGAAACATGGGGCAATGATGAGAGTACACATGTAAATAATGATCGCACTAAGGTTGTGTGCTGCCCATACTACACAATATTAAAACCACTATAAGAAATAAAGATGTCTTGGAGAGATGAGTGGTACTAGTGGTTTGACTATGGAACTGGATTTGCATCCCAGCGAATACATTGTGCTTTCATGATCCACCATTAGCAGTACTCATTAATCTAAGTAAAGGAATAAATGGACACAAATTCTCCACTCTTTGTGCAATAGTTTTTCAAAAAGAAATAGAGAGTGGCCACTCGACTTTTAAAGTTCTAATCTAGAGGGTCGTTTTCAAATTGACTGTGTTAATGTAGACCAAGTGGGAGATTGTTTGATGTTTTCTTCTACAATTTCATTTATTTAAAAAAAATCTCCTAATTGTGGTCTACCACTAACACAGTTTAGTTAAAAAACGGATTAGAATTGCTATTGTGATTGATAAAAATAAGGACTAGTGGACCCCACTGCGATCAATAAGGGGTGCTAGGTGTCCCAGTTACTAATGGTTGGTGTGTGTTGCCGTGATTTCATTGGATGGTGTAGCCTCAATTCCACGATCCAAGATAGGAGAGATCATTTGGGCCTCTTGACTATTTAAGGAGGGGAGTCCCACCTCTCACCTCATAATTATCAGCCCCATCATATTGCTAAAGGTCAGAGAGGTGAAACCCCACTCTCCAACGGTTCCTCACAGCGGAAACGTATTTGGTTTGGTGTTTGAAGATCAATTTGAATCTGCAAATCAGGTATGCATTTTTATTTATTTAGATTGACTGCATGTGTTGCATGTAGATTTAAGTTATGATTTGGTGAACTAGGGCCTAGATCCAAATGATCATTTGATTATTTATATGGTACAATCATCAAATACATAAGGACACCCACAAATCAGAGCTTAGTATTTCATTAATGCAACTGAGAGCGACTTCAAAGGTCCAAGTATAAGCAGAAATACAATATGGTCCCTAAACTGTTATAAAGTATTTGAACTTGAGAAAATACACAACACAGCACTGCTACGCGGAACTTTCTTTCCTACAATACAGCTTCTTCCGAGGAGTAATGCTAGGAGGACCGCTAGGTTGGCTAGATAGCTGACTGCCCACCTGGATTGGACCACGTGGATTTGGGGGAACTGGCTACCTATTTTACTGAACACTAGGAAAATTCAGCTGAGACTGAAATTGCATGAAATCCAGTTGCTGTTTTAGCAAACCAGACTACAACTATTAATCAGAAAGGAGAAAAGATGGTATTTAGCATTTCCTTTTTCTTTTCTGATTTCTTGCTATTACTTCGCTCAATCTGGCCGAGAACCCATCAAAACCATACCCTAAAATAGAAAAAGAGAAAACCAAAAAATACTTACAAGATCCAGTTTTTTTTTCTGTAAACCCAACTGAAATCAACTCAGTTACTCAGTAGGATAAAACTCATAAAAGAGAGGTCTTTTTTTCTTCTTTGCCTCTTTCCCTCTCTCTCTCTCTCTATATATATATATACGGTTTGAGATGATGAAAAAGTCTACACCATTCTTTTTTAGTTTCCTTGCAGAGGCAGCCTCTGTCTCTGTGGACTTCGGCATTGCTGACTCCGTCAATGCTTCGAGGGTTTCAGAGAAGTTTTATTATTGGTGGATTTCTTAACTGCTATCTTCTTCTTAGTCATTGATTTGGGGTTCTGGTGTTGCAACTGGGGCTTGTACACTAGCAATGCCCCCAAAAGAGAAAGAGAGTATGGAAAATGGCTGTTCAGAACACCTTTCATGTTAAAGATGGGTATCTCTGTCGCAGCAGGAGACAAAGAGAGCTGAAAGCCTGTTGAGGTTGGAGTTGCTCTCAATACCAAATGCTCAATGCCAAATGGACTCAGCTTACCACAAGAAAAACAGAACAAGCTAAACAGGTAATTGGTGGCGCATTTTAAGTAGAGGGTCAACTATCTAGTTGCCCTAGCGGTCTGCTTACCATTTCCCTTCTTCCGAATAATCTAAAATGTTAGCTGAAATTACATGTACATGTTAATCTCCAGCTGAAAAAAGAGGAGTGCAAGATCTGGAACTGATGGGAAAACGAGAGAAAATAGTTCTAAATTCGTTTTGCAAGACTACCAACGCAGATAGAGACGAGAAAGACCACACCTCAAGTTGTTGGAAACTGAATTTTCTACTCGAAAATGAGTGACGTAGGCAATGGTATGCAACATAGCAAAATCCTACTTAAATCTAATCTACAGAAGAGAAATTCACAAGAATAGAAACCAAGAAGGATAAAATTGCGACCTGAAGTTAGCCGGATACCTAATTTCCAGCGAAAACGAGATCTGAAGCAGAAGATCCGATCTGCAACAAGACCAATTGAAAACGAAATAGATCTAAATCCGATCCAAACGAGAAAAACACCAAAATTAAGACGAAGATGGAGATCCGGATAACTTGCAGACCTGAATTGTCCGGAAACCTAGTTTCCGGCCAAGCTGCAAGCAGAGAATTTCTGATCTGCAACGTGGTCGACCGAAGAAGCTTGATCGAAGAAGTCATCCTTTCACTATTTATTTTGTAGAATTCGAAGAGAGAAACTCGTCGTAATCGAAGACTCCAGAGTTGCAGATAACGAACGATCGGCGAGACCCTTGAAGGGATCGACAAAAAACCCAAATCAGTACTTCTGATTTTTCTCTTTCACGGAGACGGTTAATTTTCGTATTTTACGCGGGTTTTCACTCTTTCCTCTTCTACGCAGTGTGCGCATTTTAGAGAGACAGGGAGTCTAACTAGCTGTTCCGCGGATTTTTTTCTCCTTGCAGAGTAAATACGCACCCATTGTGTGGATGCCTAGTGCATGGTTATTGTCCTACTCTAAGGAATCGTGCTTAAATTAGCTGGGACCGTCTTGTTTTGTTTGTTGTGCGCAGGGGACAGGCTAGGCCCTCCTTTTGTTGTCGGGAAAAAAATTTCCTCACCGCATTGGGAAAAAGTGAAAAACCCATGTTACAGATCTGTATCAAAATTTCGATACAGAAGTCCCTCAATGTCACGTGGCACTCTTTAAGACCCACTGACCATGTAAATTCGGCTACACCTTGGTGGACCTACACACCAAAAATCAGTGTGATTGGTGATTACTAGGAGTTGGATTTTAGCACTTCTTCATCATGGGCTTGGAACCAACCCATAAGCTTTTCGTGAAGCCCATGATTATAAAGTGCTCCAATCCAACTCCTAGTAATCACCAATCGGGCTGATTATTGGTGTGTAGGTCCACCAAGGTGTGGGCCAAACATTCATGGGGCCAATGGGCCCGAAAGAGTATACTACATGGCAACCTGAGAGACTTCTGTATTAAAATTTTGATGCACTACTTGTGGTCTTAAATACTGTGACCTCACCTTTGTTGTAGCCATTGGACAGCAAAAGTTTTCTCGTTTTTTTTTTGTTGTATGTTGTGAGAGGTCCCATCTAATTTGGTGGACAGCTGATGTCCGAATAGAGATCCCTTGCAGTAAAATTGAGTTGATAAGATGATTTGAAGTTTTTAACCATGCGTCACATATCATGGTTAGAATTATCTATTTACCTTGAATTTTTTTACATATTTCTAGGTGGGACTCTAGTTAGCAATTTGGCAGACAAAAAAAAAAGGAAAAATTACTTTTAAATCCATATTTACAAAAATACCGACCATTTAGTCCCATCTACAAAACTATGGACACTTTGGTTTAATTGTCTGCCCATTAAGGCCTTTCTTTTGACATGCCTATACGACCCTCCAACTAATATCAGTTTGAATTGATAGTATCATTTGATTTGAGGTTTGACTGATGACATAGTACCGTACGTCAATTTTTTCCAGCTCATTCCCTCCATTTTCTTGCTTCACAACTCTTTCCTTCCATTTTTTTCCTTTATAGCTCTTTGCAACTCATTTATACTCTATTCAAGGTGAAGAAAGATTAAGGTGATGCAAGTTTAAAAGATTTCCTTCTAGTCATCTATTTTATAGCATCCCGGTTATCCTCTACAGTTCTTTGCAACTTGTCTATGTGCCATTGAAGGTGAATAAAGAAGGCGACGTTGGTTTCAAGAGTTAGTTAATAAAGAAGAAGGTGAAGATGGAACAAGGAAGAAGCTGAAGAAGATGGTTACTACTTTAATTTTCGTTAAGCAAGAATCTTCAAAGAAGAAGCTGAAGAAGATGGTTATCACTTTCATTTTCGTTAAGCAAGAATCGTCTCTCAAGTTTTAGTAATAATATTCACGAAACTAGTTGAACCAAGACCGCCATTTTCCCAAACCGGTTGAATCAATATCATTTTCACAAAACTGGTTGAACCAGTACCATTTTCATAATGTATGTATATGTTTACAGTTTGAGTATTGAGCTCAACTTAATTGAAAGACTAACACAGTTAGACTGTAATGAAAAGATGATGAGAAAATGCATCTCAACGAAGAAGAACCCATGTAGCAATGTTGGAAACTGAACAATTTTTTTTTTCTAAACTGGTTGAACCAGTACCATTTTCATGAAACCTGTAGTCGTTTTCAATTTGAGTATTGAGCACAACTTAGTTGAATCACTAACAAAATTAGATGATAATTAAGAGAAGATGGAAAAATGTACAACGAAGATGAACCCCTGAAACAATAGTAAATCAGACAAAATTCTGTCAAAAGAATCGTTCAACTTGATCGAATCAGTACCATTTTCACGATTTTGTTTTCAGTTTGATTACTAAACCTTAAAATCTACAAGCAAAGCTTCATCTCTCTGACTGTTTCTATTTTATAAGACTTGTTTAAAACTCCGTTTCACTCTCAATACCTTATCTATTTCTCTAACCATTTTGTTAAGACGGTATTTTATTTCAAGTTTGAGTATTGAGCTCAAACTAATTGAACCAACACCATTTTAGTTTAAGTGAATTAGTTGAACCAGTAACAGTGGTGAAACGAATGTCAAAAGTTTTTTGAAGGAATTAATTTTTCAAACGTCGTAAACGAGGAATTGTACCAGTATCAGTCAAGGATTAGGATAAGGGCATTGTCGTCTTTTTATTCTGATTTAAAATATATTTAATAGTAAAAGTAACCAAAGAAGACTTATTGATCAGTCTTTTGATAAAGCAATATTAATCAGAACCAAAAAATTTCTACGGCTTGAATGATCAAGTCGTGCGTAGACTACGGACTTTTTGGTACTTTTCGCAAAAAAATTTAGGACAGGAATAATAGGAATATAATCCGTTAATTTTGAAATACAGAAAAAAGCGGTCAAATAAACAGGTAACAGAAAAAAAAAATAGTCTGAGAATAATTCATGTATAATATGATTTATTATAAAGATATATATATATATATATACTCATGCGGTCCGGACGCCCTTTTAAATGTTTGGCTTTACATGTTGTGCAATTCAGAGTATGAGGCATGCACATCCAAGATATTCACTTGTGTGTGGGAAGAGGGGATTTGGATAGTATGTCTACAATATTGGTATAGAGACACTTGTGGGTGCATGTTTAATAAAAAAGATAAAAAGAGAAAACTTTTTAAACGTAAAATAATTATGTAATGATCAACATGCCCATGTTTATATCATAAGCCTTATCCCAACGATATAGGGTTGGTTGCACCAATCTTGGTTTTCTATTCAATTCGATCTATGGGCATCTCTTCCCTCAAGACAAGTCTTTCAATTAAAATCTCCTCTCAAAACTAGGGCTCAGACTCCAGCTTAGTTTTTTTTAACCAAGTCAAATTAAAACTCAAGTTGGATTTGGACTTCGGCCTTGAGCAACCCGAGCCCAATCATAATTTGATAATACCCTATGCCCTCTCTAATTTCTTTACCAAAGGACCCAAACCCTAATCTCTCTCTCTCTCTCTCTCTCTCTCTCTCTCTTTAAACATTAAAATCTTTCCAAACCCAAGTTGTAGAGTAAAGAGATATACCTTCAGAGATTAGGGTTTCAAAAATTAGGATTTCTCTTTTCTAATCTCTTTTCCTCAATTGATTAATTATCTAGACAAGCTAGGTTAATTTGTTTTTTTGCTCATGCTTCTCTAAGATTATTGGTTTGTTTGCCAAAATTTTGTGGTTTAGCCTAGCTACATTTTTGGTCTCTTTTACTATGATTCATTATTTTTCCTGATTTTCTACCATTTATAAATAAAATTTTGCGCGAAGATCGAATTTTGAATGTTATTGAGGTTGGTTCTTAATTGGTTCTGGTTGTACCCTGTGTGAAGTCCTAATTTTGTATTGAAAAGCTTGTAGATTAGGGGTTGGTTTGCTTCTAAAATGCTTGTTGAAGAGAGAACCAATAGTGGTGATGGTGTAGAGTGCTCCGTATTCATTACATGTGAAATAAGGGCCACCGTTAATGGACATTCATTCGGAATGGAAGTGAGATTATGAGAATACTGATAGGAACTTGGGGGCATTTAATTTTCATGACTTTCGTACTTACAAGCGGAGGAAGCATTCTAGGTTGAGTTCAAAGAGGAATGTACAAAAAGATTTGAGCATTTCTATAGAAGCATTAGGTCAATTACTGGAATGTTAACATGTACGTTTATTTTCCTCTTTGAGTAGTATTTTAATCTCTCACTTAATACCAACTTGACTGACCTGATGAACTTGACGAACCCAAATGTGTTGAGCTCGGGCTGACATATCAGTCTCGTGACCTCATGTTGGGATCGAGCTCGAGCTTGTTGGTATGAAGCTCGGGTTAGGCTCGCGTGGGTTGACCCCCCTAACCCAACCCAACCAGCTTAAGTTGCAGCATATGTCATCATGTTTTACCCAAAAAAATTATTTAAAAAATGAAACATTTTTAATAGTTATTTCTTGATTGCCAACATTCTGCTCCATAAAGCATCCTTGGTCTTATTGACATCTTATAGAATATTCATTTTAGTGTAATTGGCGCACGCTGATCACATAATAATCCAGAAGCACATTTATCCACTTTAATTTTATGGGCAACATCTTCCTCAATCTTCTCCGCTTTATGAATAATAGAACTAAGGTAACGAAATTGGTAATGACTTCAAGATAGCTTCTAATTGTCAATTTTAATTGGCAAATCATCTATATATGCATCCTTATTAAAATTGCATTCTATATAC
Source organism: Euptelea pleiosperma (assembly GCA_035048495.1). Lineage (NCBI taxonomy): Eukaryota > Viridiplantae > Streptophyta > Magnoliopsida > Ranunculales > Eupteleaceae > Euptelea > Euptelea pleiosperma. The sequence goes on from CM068543.1 coordinate 17,911,099, forward strand.
ATTGTCTTGGTTCTCAACTTATTTTATAATCCTTAGCTCCAAGTCCCTTCCCATCAAAGAACCCAATGATTTACCCTTATTCTTTCTCCTCCTCTCCAATGAAACTCTCTTCTTCTCTTTCTCCCCTCTTCCTTTTACTCTTATCTTCCTTTTCCTCCTCTCTAACAAAACCCCTCTTCTTCTTATCTTTTTCCCATCTTTGTTCTACTCTCATTTTCGTGAGAGCCCTCAACCTCTCTCCATTCACCGTCACCCCGAAGGTTGCCGCTGTTGAATTATTATTATTTTTTTTTTGAAAAATGATATGTTCGGTCTGCTCTAACTGAACAAACTCATTCTTTTTAGTCAGATCTAACTAAACATAATAGGTTTGTTCAGTTAGAGCAGGCCGAATAGAACTTAAAAATTGAAATGGTAAGATTAGTTTGATTCCACTGAACATAATAGGTTTGTTCGATGGGATCAGACCGAACAGACCATTTTTCAAAAAGGAAAAAATTTGAAGTGGGTACGAAGATTCTGTGTGAGAGGGGATTCCAACAAGATATTATGATCGTCACCAGCATCGAGGGGAAAGCTACCGAGAAACTGCTCTCGCTCTGCACCAAGTGAACAGGAATGTGATTGAAATGGGGTGCTGCTCTTCAAGGTTTTGATGAACCAGATATGGAAAGTTCCAATAAGATTTCATTCTTGAACCAAAATCCATTTTTTGATTTATTTCATCTATTCCATGACCGGAACAGGGGCGATACACGTTACAGCACGATTTTGAACCAAAAGAGAGATTTCCAAAAATGGCACATTTTCATCATAAAAAGAAAAAAGAAAAAAAGAGGGGACTTGGGCTGCTACTAATTTACCTAAGGACAATTATAGAAACTTCGTAATCATTGTGCAAGTCAAAAGACTAAAAAGCCTTCATTTTTTCTCCAATTTTTATTGAATGTTGCAAGGGAATTTTTATAAAAATGAGATAAAATATGTCTTGACGCATTACAATAGTAGAGATTTGTCTTGTAGGCGACTTATTTCTGAGATGGTCTGCCAAAGTAAAAATGATGTTTTCAACTGTCGGTGGACATCGGTGCACCAATTCTCGTGTTCTCGTTTCCAAACGGATCCTTCTGTTTTTAGAATAATCAATACCCAAACAACATCTATTCTGCAAAGCTGCCAAATTAGGCTGTTCTAGACTAACCCTAGAACTTGAGAATATTTTTGAGGCTGACGAAAAGCAGCAAATCCATGTTAACACCAAGGTTTAAAGGAGGCCGTTTTAACGGTGTAACGGACTGGAGGCGTTACAGTTAAAACCGTTAAAAATGGAGTGAAACGGTTCTTAATTTTGGACTAAATTTGTAATGGCAACATTTCTTATGATGTTATAAAAGTCCCTTTTACTTCCATTAAAATCTTTTACCTCAGTTATTATTTTCAAGGCTGTGGTTGAACATCATCCCAGGGACAATACAATACCATCATTATTATCTTAAGCTCCAAGCCATTAATGATCATTGGAATTCCTATTACAGAAAACCCAAATCCATTATAAGAATTGTACAGTCACTACACAATGTCTGGACCTTAGACGATGATGCTATCATTAATTAGTTTCAATAATGGTCTACACCATGGTTTAAAAAACGGCTGTTATAACGAAAATAACGGCCGTTATAACGGATTTGGACCTCCTCCGTTACGTTATGGACAGTTAAAATGCCCAAAAAATAACGGCCGTTAATTATAACGAAAATAACGGCCATTATTTTCCGTTATAACTAAAATAAAAATAGTTATTTTCTCAAAAAATTTGTGAAAAAAATGGCTGTTTTTTTTCCGTTATATTCCATTTTTTTTCCCCGTTATTTTCCATTTTTGAATTTCAGCGCCATTTTTTCCCATTTTTGCCCCTGAGCGTTTTTTTCGTTATAACAGAAAAAACAGTGACGCCCCCAGTCCATCATACCGTTATAACGGTCCCCTTTAAACCTTGGTCTACACCATGGTTTAAAAAACGGCCGTTATAATGGATTTTCAGACCTCCCCTGGCAGTTGCCCCCCGCAACTTTTGAAAACTCTAATTTTTTTTACTCTAGTTTCATTATAACAGCCATTATTTTCCGTTACTGAAAATTGTGAAAGAACACCCATTATTTCCGTTATTTTTTTTTATTAAAATTTGGCGCTGTTATTTTCCATTATTTCCCCCTTTCTTTTCCGTTTTCCATTATTTTCCCGTTATTTTCCATTTTTGCCCCTGAAATGGTCATTATAACGGGGGAAAATGGTGACGCCCCCCCTGAAATACCCTAGTTTCAAAGTTTTTTTTTTCCTTTGTGTGTAAGCACCCTAGTTTTAAAGTTATAACCAATGTTTAAAGGAGACCGTTTTAATGGTCTAACGGACTGGGGGCTTTACGGTTAAAACGGATTGAAACGGCCAGGGGCAAAAATGGAAAAAATTGTAAAATTAGAATTTAATGGATTTTAACGAAATTTAACAGAAAAAGTGGTGCTGAAATTTTAAAAAAAATTAGAATTTAACGGATTTAACGGCTAGTTTTTTCTGAATTTAACGGCTGTTAAAACATTTTTAACGGCCGTTAAAACAAAAAAAAACGGCCGTTAAATTAAAAGCGTCAAAATGTGTTTAAACGGTTTTAACAGAAACGGGCTTGGGGCGTTACTGTTTAAACGGCCATTTTTAAAACCATGGTTATAGCTACAGTAATTTTTTAAAATAATTATTATCCCTCATTTACAGTTTTTTGAAAAATGAAAAAATAAAATAAAATTATTTTAGTAACTGCCCTGAAATTTGAAAGTCATTTGTTCCTCCTTATACTTTTAAACTATAGGATTACCCCCCTCGACCTAGTTTAACCATCATTTGACTAACGTTAAAACGTGACATGCATCATGCGCCTGTTAATGCACCTATGAAAAGACCATAATAGTGCAGGTACAATGCTAATTAACGACGTGTGATTCAAGTCCATTTTAACTTAGAGTCAACCACTGTTAAACTAGGTCAATGGGGGTAATCCTAAAGTTTGAAAGTATAAATGGGGTATTACAAATTAGTTTAAAATTGTAGAAGGGTATTACTAAAATACCCAATAAAATAATAACATTCTGACCATTTTGACAGTGATTTGACCTGTTTGAACGGTCCTTTAAACCTAGCCTAAGCATGCTATTGTTTCAAAGCTACACTATGACTGAGCCAGCCCATGCGCGTAATGGAGTCTTGGGGTCGAGCCCATGCTTAAACCCTTCCCATTTGTTAAGCATATCCTAAGTCCAGACACATAAGTGCCCATCGGGCCTACCCAGCTCGTTTGCACCCCCAAATGGTGGTGCAATGTACCTGCAGCATATATGAATTCTACCCAAAAGTGTATAAACTTCCAGAGTTAGGTTTAAGTGGGCATATATGGCTGAATTTGACTAATGGGGTGAGTGGTTGTTGCTGGTCCAAGTCATCTTCTAATGAGTGTTAGCCGCCATACCAGTCACATTCATATGTTTCATTTCCATATTTTGACAGACAAATTAGTTGGCTTCTTCTTGTTTATTTTTGTTATATTAAAGATTGGTTAATTCTTGATTATCCATTTATTTATTTCAAGTTTCTAAAATCAACGCGACACAAATTAATAAATTCAAAACCGCTAACGCCGTTATACTGATAAATACAAATATTTCCCCCCTCGTAGATATCGATTCACGTACTAATACATCTGTTAATCGAATATCGTTATCGACCAAGTGGCACGATACAATGCTCGAGTCATAACTCACTTTGACGATTTAGTCTGACAAATTTTGCATTCCCGTCGATAATTTTGTTTTGTCGTTTTACTTCCTCGTAGAAATCAATCTATAGAAACAAATGTTGTTCCAATATCGTCGCCGTCCACGTTGCACGACTCAATGCTCGATTTACATATGTCATGACAATTACCATGCACGCCACTGCAATCCTATATTCTCGCCGAACCATACCATTAATGCATGCTTAATCACACTTTGCTTTTCAGATAAATAAAAAAGATACAATATGATTATAAATTAGACTAAGGGCCTGTTTGGATTGTCTTTTTTTCCCCAGAAAAATAGAATTTTGAAAGGTTTTCCATGCAAAATTACTTCTTTTGTTTCTGTCGCAAAAAATGGCCATCCAAACAGGCCCGCAGTAATTTATTTTCTTAGCGAAGAAGAATCTTGGTCAATTCAAGGCTTTTTTTCTACGCGCAGTACGCCCACCAGGGCGCACTTAAGCACAACCACATTGGTGAAGAATGAAGATAATAATTAAACATAAGAAAACCATAATACAGGATAAGGATAATAATAGTTTTATATATAAGCTTAACTTGCGCTAACGTGGGTTAGACGTACTTATCGTGCGCCATTGTTTTAATATTGAAAATAATATTCGAATAAGGATCGTGATGTTACAATCTATACTTGACGCTTTTTGTTGTCAGCTAGAGCATCTGGGCCCACTCACTGCATCGATGTTAAATTCAACCCATTCTACCAAAAATCAGCTTGTTTGATGATTTTTAGCCGTTGGTTTTAGTACTCAAAATATGGTTGGATCCAACTGCTAGAATCACGCCAAAAAAAGTACTAAAATCTAATGGTTAGAGATTACCAATCAGGGAGTCGAGTCTCATCTTATTTTTAATTTTTTTGATAGGGAGAGAATCCATTTTCCACCACCTAACCCATTTCACTACCTACCCCTTCCTTCCACCAACGAAGTAGACTTTTCATTTCCCTTTAAAAATAAGGGAAAGACCTTCACTTTCTACATTTCCCTCTGTTTTTCTTTTCTACCCTGTTCTTGTATTTGCTTCCGATCTTTTCTTCCTCACCATCAATGGAGATGAAGTTGTTGAAAGCCACCTCTCCTTCCATTTCAATCCCTTATGTCTTCAAATCTTCAAGACCCAACTCCCTTTTCGCTGTCCAAACCAAGCAAAATCCCAGCTTTAGATTAACCCAGTCATGTTCCACAAGAAAAAGCTTTCAAACCGTTAAAGCTTCTGCAACTTCTCCTGCTCGGTATGAAAACTTTCCATTTTTCTTTGTGACCACATTGTTTTGGTTCGATTTCTTTGTTTTTTACTTCAAATTATTGATGGGTATTTGGAATTTTGGCCATTACTACTTCCAAAACGCTTTTCTAATTTTTTTTTTCTCTGGTCTTTTTGTGCAAATGGGTATGACTGATTACCCGAATTACCCATGTTCTTTGTTATTAATGGTAGGAAAATGACCATTTCTGTTTTATATGTTTCTGAAATTTTGGGAATTGAGCTTCTTTCTAATTATAGAAAAAACAGCAAGATCGGTTACATATTGATTTCTGGGTGATCAATAGATTCAATACTACAAATCTCTCTCTCTCTCTCTCTCTCTCTCTCTCTCTCTCTCTTAATCCAAGGTTTGATATGTGGACTTGTTTTTCTTTCAATGGAAGTTCCAGGATTGTTGATTTTCTCTACTATTTAGTTTTGTATGGAATTTTATTCTATTTGTTTATTTCGGAAATACTGTGGAGCTCTAGCCGCATTCTGTGTTCTTGAAGTTCATAACTTGTATGTGTTATTAAAATGTTTATTATGCTGACGATTCCTCTTAAATAAGATTACAATTTAAAGGACATCCTATAATGTATAGATATGCGTATAAGCATATGTGCATGAATTGTGCTTATACTGCACATGCATGCTTGCATTGTGGTAAGCTGATACCTTCTGGTAAATGGGAATTGAACCAGGACTTGTTAGTGGTAAAAGCAATTTATTGTCTCCACCAGCTAATGATTAAATCTGTAATTCACTTGGAATTTGATCTTTGTGGTGACCTCCCACCTTGCGCATGTGCATGCATGAATGTTTATATGCGCAACACAAGCATGTAGATTTAGGTGCTTTTGTGCATGCATACATCATTGATACATAAACATGCAAATGAGTACTAAGAAAAACAATAATCACACTCATATTGAACATCTACCAGCATGCACAGATAGGAATCTATACGTCAACGGGTAGATAGTAACAGACATAAAAGTTAAAATGTACATACCTCATGCACAGGCATGAAGGTGGGGGTAGCGGTTGAAACCCCGAACTCAAGTTTACAGCAAATAGCACATTTAATTACACAAACACAAATGTATGAAGCTAGCATGCCCATATGAAATACACACAGAGCCAGAATGCATCCACACACATGCTTAGAGGCACAATTAATTTAATACATGGGGATGCTTGCACGAACATAAATCAATTAATATGTGTATATATACACACACTACCCATATATCAGAAGATTCTAATCATCATCTTTGTCTTTGCAGTCATGCTCGATCATGTTCTGACACTAAACCTTCTCTGTTATAGATTGGAAACGAAGAAAAGGGTTGATGGGAGTGAAAGCTTGACCTTGGACTTTATAAGACACTCTTTAATCCGCCAAGAGGATAGCATAATATTTAGCCTTTTGGAGAGATCTCAGTATTGTTACAATGCTGACACTTATGACAATAATGTGTTTGCCATGGATGGGTTCCATGGCTCTTTGGTTGAGTTCATGGTTAGGGAAAGCGAGAAGCTTCATGCACAGGTAAATAAAAACTCCAAAAGAAAATGAAGATTGATATTGTTGCAGATTTTGATTGGCTTTCTATTGCAAATTAGGTGGGCAGATACAATAGTCCGGATGAACATCCGTTCTTTCCAGCAGACTTGCCTGAGCCGATGCTGCCACCTCTGCAATACCCAAAAGTAAGTTTGAATATATGAAATGGAATTATTACTATTGTTTATCATACAATGCCGAAGTTTAGATGGTCACTGGCCAAACTGATTCCAATTGACCGAAGTCCAAATTAGTGAATTTTTAAGAATCACTTTGGAGTTGAAACCAGGGACAAAGTGGCTCTTTCCTGACCATCATGGATTGGTTTAGCATGCCTTTTGTTGACCGGAATGATCGACTGAAACATAAAATGTCCTTTTTCTTTAAGACATATTGGTAAGTTGACTCAGTGTGGATCCAGTTTGAATGTTCCGTAAAAGTTGTTTCTGATTTGACTCAGCTAGAAACTAGGAAAACGTTGTCCAAAGCTCAATAAGCAATTCAGAAAAGTCTGTTGGAAACTTGAAGGGCTCATTAAAAACTTGTCCAAAATTTCTTGAAACCCAAAAATTTGGTAAAGTTGATTTGACTGGGAAGTGTCAGACTTCGCATAAGATTTCTAGCTCTTGATCTTATATATAAAGATTAATAAGATATTCTGAATTTTCACAAGTGATATTGGGCAATTACTTTATTTGAACCATATATATTTTCCTCTGTTTGATTGGGTATGGCATTATTTTTGCTTCATTCTGATCAATTACGGGTATCAACGATACCGCTGAATTATTGCATTGGCGGGCCTTTCTAACTTGGTTTTGGAACTATGATTTCCAATTAGGTTTTGCATCCTATTGCTGATTCTATCAATATAAACAAGAAGATCTGGGATATGTATTTTATTGATCTTCTTCCTAGATTGGTTAAAGAAGGAGATGATGGCAATTGTGGATCAACTGCTGTTTGTGACACAATGTGTTTGCAGGTATGCTTTTTAACTTATTCAGATTTCAACCAATTTTAAATTAAACAGTTGGAGTCGGAAAAATCTTACTGTGATGATGGTAAGTTTAGGTTATGTGGTTGATTTTGTTCTGATTTTAGTCGTGTTTTACTTTCAATTGCATGGGTTCATTTGCGTAAGTTGTCATGTTCTTATCTTGTTTTTGTTCATTTTATTTTATTTGATAAAAGTGTTGTCCACATAATCTTCAAAGATATCTCCCAGGAAACCATGTAAGATGTCTGTCATGGCTCTTCAATACATAGGCAGTCTCTCAAAGCTCCTTCTGGTACTACCCAAGAGGAAACAATCAAAATATCAATTTGCTTTCAAGGAAGACTCCATAAGAGAGTAAGATCATTGATTGGCCATGGCCAGGTTAAAATCCACTGAAAGGGGACAGTGAAAAAGGGTTTGACGTGGCCACTTTCCAAATTCCACCCTAATCTCACATGAAAGTGACCTTATCTCCAAAATTACCAACTTCCTATCCCAAAGAACAAGTTCTGTAAGTAACACCAAGCAAAGAAAGTTCTTTAAGCGAGGTTGGTTGTCATTTGGAAATAATGAGACTTGATTCGGAAAAGGAAAATAGCGTCTATATGGAAAAGTTGGCAGTGAAGTGGAAAGAACATCTGGAAAGCAACCAGTAATTTACTTTTGATGGTAGCTCAAGTTCAAATCCCACGCCTTTTAGTATTGTTGGTGTGAATTGAAATGAGAAACTTCGCTTACACCAGTCCAGTTGGCCTAAAATACTGAAACTGGGAGCTTTTTTGGAGGTAATCCAGCTTCCTGTTACATCTATGATGAGCTTCCTTGTTGCCAAAGGAAAAACCCTAAATGTGATTACTTCGGTATTGAGGCAGCGCAGATTTGTGGAAACATGCTTATATTATTGCCAGTGTTAAAATCCTCTGAATGGGTTGTAAAGTAGACTGCATCCACTTATCCATGGGTGGTATGTGTACCCCATATGTATTAGTATTATATTTTGATCAGTACCACATTTCTTATTATAAGTACCCCTAAACCATATAAGAAGAACATAACTTGTGTGTTTGATCAACATGGATATGAATACCTTTTAATTAATAATCTTCTGTTACTACTTTTCTTATCTTTTCTTATTTTACTCAGATATTTTAATATATTTCTGTGGATTTACCAGAATCTTTTGGCATCTTGAAGCGTGCGATTTGTCAATACCTGCATTCATGTTCCATGCTGAAACAAGTGTCTGAGTTTCTCATGGAACTTCTCCTCTTCTCATTAGATAGTTTTTTTCCCTCCTTTCTTCCATCTTATTTAGTTTCAGAGGTCTCTCTGTTACCCAACAATCTTAGTTTTACTAAGTATAGATGATCAACTGATGTGTTGATGGTTCACATGCCATCTGTTGCCATAGGGCTTCCTTCTCAGAGAAAAACTCCTTGAAACCCTGAAGCTTGCTTCAACAAAACTATGATGCATGGCCACTGTATTGTTTGGAAATTTGTTCCATTTAATCAATTCTGTTTATCATGTTGTTGTTCTATGGCCTTTTTAGCGAATGATGTAACTTTTCTTTATATACCTATTATCTCTATACATTTTTCTATGGGAAAAATATATGGTACCATGTCAGGTGGACTGTATGCAGTATGCACATGCCAACACATGCAAGGGAGGTGGATCCATCATTGATTGGGTTGCACCTAAGAGATATCCTATGTCAAAAGCCAATCTGATCTGGTGATATTGGTTGTCTGCTCCGTCGACTTTCTATGTAGATGTTGCACCGTGCTTTTTGATTGTCCAGAAGGATGCGATAGTTCGGATGGTTGCAATCATCCGATGTGCGTAGGTGATCTCTTATTTGGAATCCATCGAATGTGGGTCTCATCCTTATATGCAGAGCAAGTATGGCTATGTCATCAGTGGACTCTTTTTGGTTTACAGAATGGATATTTTTTTAGGTTTCCGCCCTTTCTATTTCTTGTGCTTTTATGATCTAATATTTGTGTAGCAATACATCCTCCAGTCTTACATACATCAATAAGAATGTGTCAACTTCTAGGTTTTCCCCCTTCTAGGGTTTCCCATGGTCTCCATTTCTGGCACCTATGCATGTAACTGTGTCCAAGTTACATTGCCTAAACAATACTATGTTTCATGACACAGGTGGAGCTTTTAATTAGCTGTAGCACCATTTAACTTTAACTGTTGTGGTATTTCTATATGTAGCTGTTCAAATATGGAGATTTGCAATGTTATGTGGAGCCTCTTGGTTGATTGGTCAAGTAAAAAAAAATTTGAGGGATATTAAGATGTAGGATTTTTTTAATAATTGGGACACTATCATCCGAGGTGTCATTATAGAAAATTGCCCCCGTGGTATATTACATAGAGTTTCCTTGTTAATAGGAAATGCTTTTCCTACTTTTGTATATTCTCTTGTACATTAATATGACACATCTTGTTACCTAGCCCAAAAAAAATTATTGCCTCTTAGTTTTTGTTTGACATTTTTTATTTCTTCATTATGTTTGTAGGTGCTCTCTAAAAGAATCCATTATGGTAAATATGTAGCGGAGGCTAAATTTCGAGCATCCCCTGTTGTATATGAGGCTGCCATTAGAGCACAAGTATACTTTCTTTCCTTGACGCGATCTGCTTTACCTTTCATTTGCATTTTTTCTTCTTCTAATTTTCATGCTTTATGCAAATAATTACTTGTAACATTGTTCTACACTTTCTCTTTTCTCTTGTGGTGGTGGGTTTTGCAGGACCGGGTCCAATTGATGCTGTTGCTGACATATGAGAAAGTGGAAGCAGCAATCAAGAAGAGAGTAGAGATGAAGGCTAGAGCCTATGGGCAGGAGGTAATTGTCAATGAAGAGAAAGATGGAGCTGATCCAGTATACAAAATCAGGCCAAGTTTAGTTGCCGATCTGTATGGGGACTGGATCATGCCTTTGACAAAGGAAGTTCAGGTCGAATACTTGTTGAGAAGGTTGGATTAAACACAAAACACTCTCCCTCCTCTCTGGTTACAAATCCCCACGTAAGTTTAAGGATGGAAGAAAAACAGTGAATCCAAATTAGAGGCTGCAATGATAGTGTACGTAGATGCCAATGTTGATATATAAGAAGTTTCAGGTTATATTTTATGTTTTTAAATAAATACAGCAGGTTTGTACCTATTTTATCTTAATATTTTGAAATGGGTGCCTTTCATGTATCCAACTCCGATTTTTAGTCTAAAAAAGCCTTATCTAGACACCCATTTTCCGCAAACATTTGTGATTCTGATGGACTTTAGATGTTTCTGTTCAGAATTTGGACTTTGTTTGCAAACCACTCTTTGGTTGTAACTTCAACTCACACTTTAATTGGAAACCACCCTAAACCAATCCAGTTAGGCTGCATTCCAATTAGATTAACAAGCTTTTGGACATTGCATCGATTTCCTTGTTAATAAATTGACCGTGTCTCAAGGTATTGAAATATTCTGAATTTAAATCTTCAAATAGCTCAGTGCCAGTTTTATTGCACCTCAAAGAGATGTTTTGTTCTTAAAAATCAATTCCTTTGATAAATACAGAATCATTGCTGTAGGTTATTTCAATTGATCTTTAATGAATAGTATTAGTATTTAAGAGATTATAAAATGGGATTTTCCAAGTTATATGGATATTTTAGGCCATTTCAAGTGTTTGATGTTTGAACATGGAAGCAGCTATCTTTGAGTAAAACTGCTATTCTGCTTAAATAGAATCTTATTCTATCGTAAGTGCATGTCATTAGAAGAGTCTTAAGTTGCTGTACAAGTTAGAAATGATAAAACGGTTTGACAAACTTCTAACACAGAGGTCTTGACAAAGTTGTAACAGAGAGGTCCATGGTGATTGAATCCTCCATAAGGAGATGACTGTCAATTTTACTTTTCGCGCAGCCCATGTTTCTTACCTTCGTTCAGGAAAATTTCTGAATTCTTACTGGTAGCAAAAAGAGTGCTTAAATGGCATTTTGCCCACATGAATCTCCAAACATGAACAAATTTCATCAATCTGTACTTCAGTTTAAAGGGGCAAAAATCTCTCTTTTCCAAAAGGTGAACATTCTTCCATCATAATGTTGTATGAAGCTAACATCATATTTACCATTTTGCCCATATGCACATGTCTAAATAACAAGAATGACCTGCACCTTTACATAAATGATTACTGTAAGGTGCTGTTTGAGCTCTCATCACATTCATGGCGAAGAAGCGTGCTCATGCTGCAGTTCATTCTCACATCTGATTCCAATGCATAAATGGTTGGGAGTTCACGTTCTCATCATCCTTGGTAAAATCAAGTCCACCGCGGAGACATTCATAAACTGCTCTACCGTAGTTCTTAGCAGAGAATCCCAATTTTGGTTTAATAATACATCCCAATAGGGGACGACCGGGACTGTCTACATATGAGGGTATTTTAGTAATTGCAGGGGTAATGGAGGTGATTTAATATAGTAAAACACCCTCACGTGTTGACTGTCCTTCAGTCAAGTGGGACTGTGGGAGTACGGGCATAATAGCAGATGAAGTGGCAAAATTGTCAAATAACAAGTGAAGTTATGACATAATAACTAAGGACCCTTTTCGGCTGACAAAACCTACCAACTGCTTTTCAAAATTTCACTTAACGGCTATGTGCCCGTACCTCTTCTCTTCCTAAATGCCTCCTCCCCTGCTCCACTCTCCATTCATCAATTCGAAGTACAGAGTCTTAGAAGAAGAGATCTTCTCCCTCTTATCCATCTCCAACAGCTTCAACCACATCACCCAAATCCATGCCCGAATTTTTATCCTCGGACTTCATCAAAATAATTTCATCGCCACCAAGATTCTCAATCTCTGCTCATCCACCTCTTCCATCAACCATGCCTGCCATACGTTTCACCATATATCGAACCCAACAGTCTCTTTATGGAACTCTTTTATTAGAGCACTCTCCCAAAACAACCTTCCAATTGAAACCCTCAAGACATACACCCAGATGAAAATTGCCCGAATTCCACCTGATAATTACACTTTTCCCTTTCTCCTCAAGGCCTGCGCCATCCTCCCTCCCTCCCAACCTTTCGGTGAAGCCTTTCATGGCGAGGTCATTCGGACTGGGTTTGAGACTGATCCTTATGTTCGAAATTCTTTGATAGATATGTATTCAAAGTCTGGGTATCTTAGAAGTGCGCTCTTTTTGTTTGAAAGAACAGCCATGAGAGACATTGTGACTTGGAATAGCATGATTGCGGGGTGTTTTCGAAGAGAAGATGTTGAGAAGGGTAGGGAGCTTTTTGATCGTATGCCTGAGAGGAATGTAGTGAGCTGGAATACAGTTGTTGCGGGATACATGCAGAATGGACGGGCCCCAGAGGCGTTGAGGCTTTTTAGGATGATGCAATTGGAAGGGATCCCGCCAAATGAGGTCACCCTTGTCAGTGTTCTTTCTGCTTGCACACAGGTGGGTGCTATTGAGGTCGGGAAGTGGGTGCACCGATATATTGAGAGGAGTGGGATCAAATTGGATGTTCACTTGAATAATTGCTTGATAGATATGTATTCAAAGGGAGGGAGCTTGAGGGATGCTCGTAAGGTGTTTGACGGGATGGTTGAGAGGAGTGTTGTGTCGTGGAATTCAATGATAGCTGGTTTGGCTGTGCATGGGTGTGGTGAGGAAGCAGTTTTGCTGTTTGAGGAGATGAGGAGGGCAAATGTAGAGCCTAATGATATCACTTACATTGGTCTTCTCTGTGCTTGTACGCATGCTCGGCAGATTGAAGAAGGAAGGAGGTATTTCAAGCAAATGGTGGAAGAGGATGGGATCGCACCAAAGGTTCTTATTCTCATAACTGCCATTCTTCTTGTTGTTCATCGGTCGTTTTGCACAATGATCCTGTTTTGCTTTCTCTATCTCTCAAAGGAAGCTCAAATATATCAGTACATAGGGCAGTCTCTTCCCCAATATTTTTTTCTGCTGTTCCAAAGTATTAAATTGGTTTTTGTCTTCTACACTTATTTTTGAATCAAAACCATATTAATCTAACTTTTATTCAGAAAATAAAAATTCTACATGGACTCAACGAGGGTCCAATTCCAAACTTTCTTGCAATTTAGTTGAATGATCAAGTTTTCCAAGTTTAAGTCGCTTAGTGCAGTATTTGATCTTTCAGATTACAGTTTTCCTAGCAGTAGCTCGAGTTTTCTTGGATCTTAAAAATCCGAGTTAACTGAGTTTAGTCACACGACTAACCAAGTTTTTTCGAGGTCTTAAACCTGATCTAAAATGAGGGTGAAACATATATTTCAACTACACGAGATTGAACTAGCATTCTGTCTCCCTCTAGCATTACGCTGTATGAAAGCGGTGGTGGTAGATTACTTTTTGATTATTATCACTGTTCTTTCCTATCGACAGGTTGAGCACTATGGATGCATGGTCGATTTACTTGGTCGTGGAGGATGTGTAGCCGAGGCTTATGAACTAATAAAAAGAATGCCACTATCACCCGACGCTGGTATCTGGGGTGCCTTGCTTGGGGCTTGTCGAACTCATGGCCACCTAGAGCTTGCAGAGCATGCAGTGGTTCGCCTCCTTGAGTTGGAGCCATGGAATGCGGGAAACTACGTCCTTCTTTCTAACATTTATGCAGCAAAAGGTCGTTGGGATGAAGTGGAGCAAGTACGAGAGAAGATGAAGGTAAGGAGGGTTCAAAAGACTCCAGGTTCAAGCTCCATTGAGGTTGAGAGCTCAATCCACGAGTTTGTGATAGGTGATAGATCTCACCCCCAGTCGAAGGATATATACGATAAGTTGGACGAGTTGGCAATGCAGTTGAAGCTCACAGGCTACGTCCCCAACACGGAGTCAGTGTTGCATGATATATGTGAGGAAGAGAAAGAGCATGCACTCAATGTGCACAGTGAGAAGCTTGCCATTGCTTTTGGGCTCATTCACACTGCGCCGGGGACAACTATAAGGATCGTCAAGAATTTGAGAATCTGTGGAGATTGCCACTCCGCAACTAAGCTAATATCTAAGATTGTCGAAAGGGAAATAATTGTTCGAGATCGCATTCGATTTCATCATTTCAAGGATGGGGCTTGTTCTTGCAAGGATTTTTGGTAATATTGCACTCCTCTCTCCCCATCCTGCAATGGTAAATTGTTGAGTTGAGCAAAGGGTAAACTTTATGCTTGTCTTCCCCACAAGATCCAACTGGTGGGCCACCTCTTCAATGCCACACTCGACAAAGCATACTGGTGGGATAATCTTAATCATCCGATATATGGACTTCTCCCCCCCACCATTAACCACATTTCTTTTAGCAATCCAAGTTTTTGCTCTTGATTGACCAAAGTATCAATATGATTTGAGGAGCATGATCTGTGCTAGCCGATGGATGGGATGGTGTACATCGATGTGTAGGTGGGCCACATGTACAGCTTTTCATATAGGACAACAAGATCTGATCTTCATTGTGCTACCATGAATATCGCAAGAATTACAATCCTACATTCCTAGGTGGAAGTCTGGGACGTGTTGAATGGTGAGTCTTGCTCATGTGTGGCAACTGTATGTCTATTTGATTTTTTTTGCTTGATCCTCGAGATTCATGCAGAAAAGTAATGAATGATGAGATGTGCTGTGACGAGTCTGTTGGGAGTAAAAAAAAAATTGTGGAGCACATAAAAATGTGCCACCTGGCAGTATTTTGGGCCCACTGACCCGTGAATGAATGGCCCACCACTCGATGGATCTACCCACCAACAATCAGCCTGATTTGTGATCTCTAGCCATTTGGAATTTTGGATTCGAACTTTTTTTTTTGATATTCAAATTCTTTTGGGTACAGATCAGCAATCAGGCTGATTTTTGGTGTTAGGTCCATAAAGTGGTGGGCCTCAGTGGGCCCAAAGACTGTCATGCGCTCAACATCTCCATATAGAAAAAGGGCCCACCTAAAAAATTGGGTTCTTATAATTCTCCTAAAAGGAGAAAGATGCGTCATCATCCCATCAGCTTTGAGCTGGCGAAAAGCTGGACCACCACGTCTTTATGACATTTGCTCTTCTCACATTTTTACAGGTGTCTAACGTGTATGGTTGGGTTGTCTTTTGTCTTTTTATCTTCCACCCTCTCTCAATCCATCCCCTTTTTCCTTTTTTCCCAATGCTTTCAATCGCCGACAAAGCTCCCAGCTTTCCTACCAAAAGAAAAAACAAAACTTTTCTCTTTTAAATTGTGTTTGAAGCATTAAAGCATAGAGCTTGATTCATGATCTAAGTATTATAAGGTGACACATTACTAATATTGCTAAGGATAGGTTATTTCGTCTTTTTCATGACAGCGCGCAATATGAGCCACATGGCACATTCTTGGATCTTTGTACCTCAAATAATGGTCAATAATGCTCGAATTCCCATGGTTAAAATGAACCCATGACAATAATTCTAATTCAACTCTTAGAAATCACTAATCATGCTGATTTTTGATTTGTAGATCCACCTAGAGATTAGCAAAAAATCCATACGGACTCTGTCCGAGTCCTTTAAGAGTGTGCCACTTGGCTCATATTGCACGCTGTCATCAAAGTTTTACTCGGGGCTTTCATATACATCTGCGTTTGGATATTTTTAAAAATTGCAATGAGGCAGGTTATGTTAGCATGTTCAAAGGGTAGTTGCATTTTCACCTAAGAAAACAAGTAGTTGTGCTTAGTTGTTGGACCTACATTTATATTTTGGACATGGTTTAAAAATTGGTTGTTACAACGAAATAACAGCCGTTATAACGGTAACCCTACCAACCTTTTATGTTAATAACATCCTACAGCAACAAATTGGCTTAGCGTAGGGTTTAAACGGCTGTTGTAATGATAATAACTGTTGTTATTTTTTATATGGTTTAACCATTATTTGAGGTTATTTTGAAAATAATAATATTATGACCTTTTTTTCGACTTCAGATGAGACCCGTTATAACGGCCGTTCTAATGGTCATAACAGTAACTTTAAGTGACGTTATGACGTTACAACGGATGGTTTTGGGTCGGTTCGTAAGGGATCGTTCCTGGGTGCGCCCGACGACGAATGGTAGCACTAGGCGTAGTGGTAGATTTCCACAAAGGGTAGTGATGTAACAAGGTATACCTGAGATCTTGTCATTTGCGGAAGCAGCATTTTTGGTAGTCACCACTGCCATCTGGGCCCACTGACCGCATGGATGTTTAGCCCAGCCCTTAATAGACATTCATACAAAAACTCAGCTTGTTTAATGATTTTTAGCCGTTGGTTTTAGTACTCAAAAAATGGTAGCATTCAACGGCTATAAGAGCGCCTTAAAAGGTGCTAAAAAGTGTTAAAATCTAATCGTTAAAGATTACAATCAAGGTGATTTGTGGTCTGTAGATCCACCAAGAGGTGGGATAAACATCCGTACGGTCAGTGGGCCCAGATGGAATTGGTGACTACCAAAAAATGCCGCTTCCGCAAATGAACAGTTTCAGGCATACCTTGTTACATCTTTTTCCTTCCACAAATACCCTCCAACGGAATATTTCTTTTTTATCTTTATTTTTTTGGTGGGCGCCGCTTTTTATTTCTCTAGGATGTCTGTCGTCCCTCTGTGCCAGGGAGAGTAGAGACTAGAGAGAGATCTTACAGTGTAGAAGTGCTCTTCCCTTTCAGCGAGAAGAGAGAGGAGAGGAGACAAATGGAGAAAGCTCTAACAAAGGTGGGGAGCTTGAAAGTGGGTACCGTTTGGATCTCGAGGAAAGCCAAGGAGGAGATTTCTAACATCAGTGAAGATCTCACTGTAAGCATAGATCTTGTGTTTGTTCTCTCTGTCTCTCTTGTTTGATCTTCTTTTTCTTTTTCTTTGCTCTCTCTTTATTGCCTGTTGTTGCTGCGTTGTTGCATTGCTTTATTGTCTACTCGTATACGCCAGTTTTGCTGTCTATCTGTGGTTTTTCTGATAGATTTGACATTGAATGATGTAATGCTGCTTGATTGAAGACAACCCAGTAGATGATTTTCTCTTAGTTTTGTATCAGCTCTCGAAATTTACTTGTGGAATACAAGATCTGCATGATACCTTCCAAATGTAGAGTGAAATGATAGATGGGTATTGGTTGCAATGAAAATTGATTAAATTAAAGGGGTTCCATCGGTGTGTCTCTGGGGTCTGTATGTTATGTGGGTTCCTCTGGTTCTTTTATTCTGATTTCACTTAATGGTGCTTGTTTCAGCATGACCAAGTTTATACTTTTTTGTTAATTTTGTAATGGCTATCCAAAATAACATGGAAATGCATCTTATGATATGGGAGAGAAGAAAGCAACTAAAAGATGGATAATCTCCACACACAAAAAAAAAAAGCTAAACGATGGGTAATGTTTCGAGTTTCCTATTGTGGTGTGTCTTTCTGATCTTTTTGAGCTCATTTCCTCATTACACTGCTTGATTGAACACAACTCAATTTGACAAGTCCATTTAATTTTGTATAGGTCATCTGAAATTATTTCTGGAATTAGAAACGAGATTGGTTCTGAAGAGAAACGAGATTGGTTTTGAAGGAAATAAAGCAGATGTCACATAGATCAAATGGTTCTCAGGGTGCTTTTATAGTTTTTTTTCCTGATTTTTCCAGCTCAGTTTCATGTGATTCAATTTGATTGAAAAAACCTGTCGATGATTTTCTGTTGATTTTGCATTTCGTTCAAGTTTTGACATGTGTAATGCAAGATCCTTTGAAAACAGATAAAAAGGAAAACGTCAAGAGAAAAGGAGAGAGTGAGGTATATGATGAAAATTATTAATAGATTAGTAATGCTTCAGGAATGTAACTTATATTGACAGTAATTCATAAGTTCTTATCAAGAACACTTACTTCTTTGCAACTTTGGTCAATAAACAGTTTATTTCCTGGAAGATGTGATGTAAGTCCAATAAAATTGTGAAAGTCAATCTGCTGATCAGATATATTTTAGTACTCCTGAAAGCTTCTCATGATAAACAGTATGAATTTGTTGGCATTTGGGCTATAATATAATAATAGTCTGGATTCTGGATCAGTTTTTTTAAAAGGATTTTGAGGCTTACGCCTCAAGGCTTCTCTGAAGCACCCTGAGGCTAATAAAAAAAAAACATAACTGTTTAAACCTTTTATAATTCTTTGTGTCAAAGGCATGCACCTCACTTGTATATGCTGATGGCAGAGACAAGGCGTAAGCCCTAATGGTTTTGGGGCTAAGCTCATCTAAGATGTGCACAACTAACAGAAAAGTGAAAGGTCTTTTGTCCTTGAAGTGTGGAAAGACCTTGATCCTCCCAGACTCAAGGTCTGCTTGGCTTGTTTCTTTGGATAATCTCTGTGACCATCTTATTATATGTTTAATGAATTAGTGAACTGAGGAAGTTTTCTGCCATTTTTTATCCATCGCAGTGTTACTAGGGAGGTTTGATGTTTATTTCTAAATCTCTTTGGCATAGAGTGGGTGACCCTGACTGAGTTCAACTAAATGAATGAGATACATCTTCTGTCAAAATAGTCCTCTGCATAGCTCCTTCCAAAACCCTTCACTTAACTTCTCATTTTGACTCTGCAGTTGGTGACCATCTATTCTCTATTTTTCACAATGTGTCATCAGGAAACTAATCTGGTGATATAACATTAGTGCTCACTTGGCATGTATTTGTAGATGCATTTGTTGCCACTGGTTTTATTTTCTGCTAAAATAATGCTTTTAACTGCAGTCTTTCTCAAATATAGTTGAAGAGAAGGCAAAATGGATCTTCAACAAGCTCAAAGGTTTGGAATTACTTTTACTTTAATCTGCTTCTTTTGGTTTAAGCGAATAGAAAGCAATGATCATGAAGTGATTTCTTTCTGGAAGTCTTAAGATGCTTTCATATAGATACATTGCTAGATGAATATTTTTGTCTCGGGGTTTCTTTGGGTTCATAAGTTGACCTTGAACTCATGGAGTTGAACTGGTTTGGTCCATGACACCGGTCTCTTGAGTCAATTTTTTTTTCTCTACAAAAAAAAACCAAGGTACCCATTTTGTAGACCATGAGACTGATTTCCAATAGCATAGGAAAGCACATGAAGGGGTTGTAAGGGTCACCACTCAATGAATGCCACACCCAAGAGATCTCCAAAGTGAACTCAGTCCAATGGTCCTAACCATCTAATCTTTCACATTCTTGAAGGCAGTCAAAGAACTTATGGAAAATGTTCTAGGAAAAAGGGTTCATAGATTGATGGTTAGCGCCATTAGCCATCCAACTAGGTCAATTTAGCCTAGGAGGTCTTCCAGGTAGGAACTATTGGATGGCAGGTCCCATGTCCCTGCATTTGCTACCCTCTTACTATTTTGCCATTGGAAGACACTCCTCAAGGTCTAGCTGGTGGGAACCTTAGCTTTCCTCATGATTATAAACCCTTTATGTTACAATTAAAATTCTAAGCTTTTTTTTTTGGGATAACTATAAAGTTTATTAAGGGCCAAAGCCAAAGAGGAAACAAACTGACCTAGGTGGAGGGAGCAAGGAAGAGAAAAGAGAAAAGAAAATAACAAAGGCTAATCTCCCCTATAGAACATGAAATCTCATTTAAATACAAAGTCTTCAAAGGACAACCCTCTATACTCCTTGAAAATCTTGGATCATTGGAACATAAGGACTTTGATATTAATAAGGAAATAAACTTTGATTTCCAGGTTTATTTCGACCAGCCCAGAAATGGAAATATTTCGACTAGTGTGGAAATAATACATTTTCCTGGAAATGATAGAAATAATGCGGAAATGATGGAAATATTGTAAAACATTTTGTGGAAAGTTTAGGAAATGATATAACAAGCATAAAAACACACATAAACTATCAAACCATAATACAAATACATATAATGTGGAAATGAATGACCACAGTGGTCTGTAATATTCCGAAGCTGGTATATGTTAGTAAAACAACTAAAAATAGCAAAAATGACAATTGCAAATGATTATAATCATCAAATAATATCAAATTAAGTTCAGACATCTAAATATATCTTCCAATATACAAGTACAATCAGCTACCTTCATCCCCGTCATGCAAGATAGAAACATGATCCCCATCATGCAAGATAGAAACATGAGAGCAAAGTAAAACACCTAATTCATATAGAATGCATCACATAAGCATTGATTTGATGCATTAGGGTTTCCTTGATGTTTATAAATTTCTTGAAAATTTATTAATCATTTAATTATGAAAAAGTCATAAGTCAAGGTATTAACGGATCCTAATTCACTTACATGAGTTTCCTAATATTATGTATTATTTTAAAAAACTATCTACTATTAACTTATAGCATTTGCCTACTTTTTTTGAATTTTTAAATTTGTTTCAGAAAAAATTATCTTTTTGGGAATTTTTTTAACCCAACCAAGATGTAGATTGGGCTAAGATATGTGACAAATAATTATTTCATGCACAATCATGGATGTTTAGGGTGAAAACCAACGACATTGGGGTTTTCCCCAAATTTTGAATTTCATCTGAAACGAACTTCAATCCGTGCACAAATCAAATTTAAATACATCATAGATCCATAGATTTGATACATTTACACCTAGACCATTTATTTGTAGCATGAAACAACTTAAAATTTCATATTTACGTTTTGAATTTGAAAAAACTCTAAAACGGACTTTGATTAGTCCTCATGATTAATCCGTGAGGTTTTTAACCAAGAAATCTACAATGTATTGGTCGTTTTTTGACGAAGAATAGATTGAGAGGGGTTAATTGGATCAAATATGGGATTTTGGATGGTTTTGAATTCAAAAGGGATGTTTCTTGCCTTCAGTCGATATGGTTCCATACATGTCAAAACATTTCAGCTAAAAGAATACATATTTACATTGTCAATTGGTCGAAATTTACTGTTTACGTGAAAATCAAAATATTTTGCAAAAATTTAAAACTTTTTAATGTTCCATTCTTTCTTGTCGGTAACCCCAAACCACAAATATTTTGATAATTTTGCGAAATTTATTTACTTAGATATTAAGAATGACGTATTAAATCTTTCCTCTTTACCTTCAAAGACCCTTTGAGTCCTTTTCTCGCGGTGGGGTTTGTAATTTTCCACGAATTTCCCATTTGTCACTCAACGAAGAAAGTTTCCCGTAGACCCCAACATACTGGAAAAGGAAGGAGACTCATATCCGTCTGCCTCTAGAAGAAAAAGCATAAGAGGAACAACTGCTAAAAGTGTCCCTAGCTGACCTCGGCACAACCTAATGCATCTCAAAAGAAAAGAAAGAGCACCACACATCCCTAGCCACCTGGCAATGAAGGAGTAGATGATTGGTCGGTTTTCCATTACCTTTGCACATTGGTCAAGGTGGTTTTCGTTTACCAACTCGTAGGTGGTCTAAGTTCCAATGACAGAGTCTTTCGGGCCCATGTGAACATCTTTTACAAAAATCAACAAGAATTTTCTTACGGCTAATCAAGTTATCAATTGTCAAAATCTTCTCTAACATAGCTGTCCACACAAAAATCAATGAATGCTTTTATATATCTTTGTATTTGTAGCATTCCTTTTAAGAATGTTTTTTTTTTTGTTTGTTTGTAATCAGAATTTTTTGTTTCTACTCCTTTTGAGAATGTTTCATTTCTCACTAGGCATGCTTCCCCTATTGCTTTTCAATTTAACACAAATATATTTGATTATCGCTAAAACCTTCTAGAAAACAATGCTGCTGAAATTAGGTTCTGTGAAACAGTGGCAATGGAACTCTTATGTCATACCGGTCATGAATATGGGACAAGCAGAGAGAAGAAATTGGATTTGCGAAAACCATAAAACATAACCAACCTGAAACTGTGAGAAAAAGTATTGATTATGTCTGAATCTTATAATGCATTCAAATTCAATTTTGTTGGCTGTTCCATTGGCAACTCGGGTTCTTCAGTAAATGGGGGCATCTTTCAAGACAAGGATGGAATAAGTGTACTTGGGTTACTTGGGGGAATGCAATTCTAGCGTAGCTGAAGCTCTTTTCCTCCAACTATGACTTACGATTGCTTTAGGAAAGAACCTAGCCATTGTAGTTGAAGGAGATCGTAATGACGTCAATAGTTGGGTTTCCAGTCCCTTAGGGGAATGCAATTCTAACTTAGCTGAAGCTCTTCCCTCCTCCAAGGACTTAAGATTGCTTTTAGAAAGAACCTAGATGCCATTGTAGTTGAAGAAGATTTAAGGAACACCATTTGTTGGGCTTCGAAGCCTTAACCATATAAGTGGGTTCTCCCTCACCTTATACTCTGCCTAAGGTGGAGGTTTCCTATACACCCACCTGGAGTAGATGCTTTCTTTGGGACTGTGGTGATGGATTAGATACATACTTGCGATCAACAAAGGACTTTGCTTTTCTCAAAAGATGTACTGATCATCTCTTTTACACAAGTGCATGGTAGTCAGACAGATTGGAATCATTATCTCAATCTACTTGACATATGCTAGGTTTTCCTTGTGAAGATGATGAATTGGTTCGTGGTTACCTACAGATCCTTTTGCAGTAGAGGTCATATTTGTGGGGGTTCCTCTCCTTTGTGTTGTTATAGGACATTTCAAAGGAAAGTGTGATAGGGTATTTAGAGATTACGAGGAGGAGATCATTGACAGGGAAAGGAATTGGAAAGTTCATCATCCATAGGTTAATGTAAGAAAAGAACTTCATGGTGTTTGAGCTCAAGACCTTGTTGGTGAATGAGTCATTAAAAAGTAAATAAATATTGTCTGAGTGAATGGGTGATAGCATCCACATTAACAGTCTTGTTTTCCGATCTCTCAAGATGTCATTACCCACCAATCCTTCCACTCTTCAACGTGAGATTCCAACGAGAGACCAATGCCTTAAATTTCTCGATAGTAAGGATGTGTGACATTTGTTTTCGAAAATCCTTCTATTTCTCTTCTCACACACCCCATAAAATAGCTAAGAAAGCCAACTTCCAAAGAATGGAACCTTGTTTAGCAAAAAGACATCTACTCCATTGGATAACCAAATCAATAATGTCGAGAGGAAATACATGTATAAAAGCAACTAGATGAGCAAAACAATTGCCCTAAAAATGATTTGAAAGAGAGTACTGCTTGGCTCGAGGATCCTCATTCTAGTATCAACAGTATGAGGGGAAACCTTGACAAGTTTTCTGTATGGCATGGACGCTTTCAATCAGCGGACGAATCGCGTGTCCACATGTTTGGACACGGATTCAGACACCGACACGCCACGGACACTTTGATATTTGAATAATTAAAATATTTAAATAAAAAGTGAGATAATTAATAGATTTTTCATATAATTAAGGTATAAATTAAGATTTCTTTATCTTAGGGATTGTAGAGAGAGAAAAAGATAAGATTTTGTTTCTAACTTCCCATAAATAATTCTCACTTCCTATAAATAAGGAAAAATCTATTAATTATAGGCTGGACCTATTTGAATATTTAAAATATTCAGCTGAGTCCCCGAATCCTATTTTTTTGGGTTTGCTGAGTCCGACACCTCGTGTCTGTGTCAGATTTCGACACATGTGACTGTATCCATGCAACACTGCAAATTTTTAAGGTTTCTAAGAGGAAATTCAAGTTGTCCATCTCTAAATCTCTAAGAATTTCATGAAGCGGAAATTCCAAGGGGTCTATCACTGTATCTGATGTGTGGGATGAAGGCATGCATTTGTGATGTCATTCAGTTATACATGTTCACATACATCCATCTACGCACATACATGCATCCATCACGGAGTTATGCACCACAAGATCCACAACTATATCCATGGATTTTGAGTATGTGTAACTGACTGATCTGTTTGTTTCTAAAGGAGTGGAAATTCCAAGGGGTCTATCAACCCCTCACAATTCTTGTCAAAATCTAATCCCATCACCAATGCCAACCTTGTATCTGATCTGTGGGGTGAAGGAATGCATTCATGATGTCATTCAGCTATACATGTTCACATACATCCATTTACGCACATAAATGCATTCATCACAGAGTTATGCACCACGACTATATCCATGGATTTTTAGTATGGGGAACTAACCGATCTGTTTGTTTCTGAAGGCAAGCCACTGAAAGCCTTGCCAGATCTCCTCCGAGAGTATAACCTACCCCCAGGCCTCTTCCCTCGGAACATAACCTGTTACGAGTTTGATGAGACTAAGGCCAAGTTGATCGTGTACTTGCCCTCCACATGTGAGGTCAGCTTCAAGGACTCCTCAGTGATCAGATACGCCACTCGCATCAAAGGGACACTATTGAGGGGAAAGCTTACCGGAATAGAAGGAATGAAGACGAAGTTCCTGGTATGGGTTAAAGTCACCAATGTAGCCGTTGAGAGCTACAAGTCTGATAAGGTTTGTTTTACGGCTGGCGTGAAGAAGTCAAGGCCTAAGGACGCATATGAAATGCCTCGTGATGCCATCAAAGTAGAGGAATTTTGAGGGGAGAAAATCATGCAGCATTGTCATTATTAGATCAGTTCTCATCGCCTATCAAAAGAGAAAAAAAATAGTCATCACCATTGCATTCTGCAATATAATGCAGTATGTGTGACCTCATTGATGGGTGCATTCATCTATGTATACAAGAGGATTAAATATCTTCTTTTACATATTTACTAGAATGATCAGATGGCTTATAAAAAAAAAAGATCGGATAGACACAGTACTGTGTTACTATTTCCTATTGCAATCTTCGAGGATATATACATGTGATGCAGAATTTGATAAGATGGCGTTGCGTGTGACTTCATGCTTCTTTGCCGATTGGCTGTCCACGCCACACAGAGGAATTAGGAAATTCAATTTGGCCACATCTTGGATTGGCATGAACTGACAACCTGATCGAATGGTTCTGATCATTAGATTTGGTCAAATTTTGCTGTAAGAGATGTTCTAGGTTGAGCTTGGAACTAAATTATGGGCATGTGTGCTGCAGTGATTGTGCATATGCCATGTTATCACATACCTACATGCTGGTAACTAAACTTGCCTGATTTTGTCCTTATACCTGTAATTTGAAGCTGCTGAATTTCAGTTCAAGGAATTTAGT
This sequence comes from Euptelea pleiosperma, assembly GCA_035048495.1. Lineage (NCBI taxonomy): Eukaryota > Viridiplantae > Streptophyta > Magnoliopsida > Ranunculales > Eupteleaceae > Euptelea > Euptelea pleiosperma. The sequence continues at coordinate 17,936,911 of CM068543.1, forward strand.
ATGAGGCAGCTGCCATGGATGGTTGGGGTCTGGCCTTTGGCACAACAGTAAATATCATATTTGGCCAAGCAAAAATTGCCACCTATACATGGGGTGGGACCCACGTATATGATATAAACATCTACTTGTACAGCTGTACTGATGCCTTTCCCAACCCCTTCCCCCTTCATGTTGTGGACATTGAGGTAGGCCCGGACGCCCAATTGGCTCAATTCCAATTTGAGTTAGGCCCCGACGTCCAATTGGCTCAATAACATAGTTAGAGTATCGGGGATAGGTTGACACATGGACTTTTGACACAAAATGACACAAGGTAGTGAAACCCACATTGAGATGGGTTATGGGCTGATTTTTGGTGAGGATGATCTCCTTACCATAGAGATGATCCTCACAACAAATGAGCCCTTTCTAAAACTTCTTAGCCTATCAAATGTGGAGGTCAAGTGACTGGTAAAATGGATGGTCCAAAACTTTTCGACTTGTAATCTACTTTTCATATGGCTAAAAATGTCAGCATGGGCTGATTGAGAATATCATCCTCACAAAAAATCTGCCCTTAACTCGATCTATGTCGGCCCCATGACCCTGTGTCATGATATATGTCAAAAAAACCATGTATCAACCTATCCCAACACACACACACATATGACACATGGTTATGGGGTTACTAAGGTTTTTTGACTTACAAAATGACACATGGTCATGGATCCCAGATGAGTTAAGGGCTGATTTTTCGTGAAGGTGATCTCATCACCAAGGAGATCATCTCCACGAAAATCAACACTTTGTTGAACTTCTGACCTTATCAAAGGTGGAGTTAAACTTAACTGTAAAAATGGACGGCTCAAAAGAGTTTAACTCGTAATCTACTTTTCACAAGGTGAGATCACCCTAAAAAATAAAATAAAATAAAATCAACCCTTAAGTCATCTCCAAGTGCGGCCCACAATGAGATGTCAAATGGCTTGTCATTTTTTGGCATGTCAAAATAACCTGACCCATTTATATAACAAGTGATAGTGGTTGTCTCCCCACTTATAACCCGTCTTATAGGCTTCAACAAAGAAGGAACGAGATCTTATCCCCCAACTGGACGGTGGATCTCAGTCACTCACACCTGATTTTGGCAAATGCTTTGTCGAGGAGTGTCGTGGGCACGGGCCACCTGCTAGTCTGTATATAAAACAAATTAAGATGCAATTAAGAGCCGTAATGACGTTGGCATCACTTAACGACATAAGATGCAGCAGTCTCACACAAAATACTTGTGTCTTTATGCCTACAATCGAACACATCTGTGTGCCATCTTTATTATTAAAGGGAAGAGGGAGAATCAGTTCAGAATTTGCTTTTGCACTTTTTTCACACATTCTCCCAAATCCATAGTAGAAAACACATAATTGATGGAATTTCTGGGAAGCTCCATCAATTAGACCTACCAAATCATTTGTTTTTTTTGGCTAAGCTTGGGGTCTGGCGGACCTACCTGAAGTACATGAAATTGGACAGATATGGGTTTCGCTCCACCTGCAAATGCTACTAGTGGTTCGCCATCATGTATTGAATAGTGACCTTTGGAGGGATCCACCTGCATAATTTTGGGCGAGAAGCTTTAAACTCTACATCTATTTTCCAACGGCTATAAATTAAACTCTTTGTTGTGAGGAGAGGAGTATCTTTAACTACCATCTTAGCCTTTGCAAAGTATATGATTAGATTTTTGCCTAGATAATCTCCTTAGAAAGAAATTTATTTGAAAAAATTCTGTCATTTCTCTCGACCAGATGTGATATACCACTGCATTAATGGACACCTTCATCACACAAGCTTCAATGTCATCTCATGTTTGCATGGCAATAAGTTGATGTTCAGGTTTTGGGGTTTAGAGAGAGAGAGAGAGAATATAAAAATTAAGGGAAAATAATGAATAAAATAAGAACAAAGAAACTTAAAGTTGAACAGTTAAAGTTTCAACAAGTTGGATCGACCTTAGTAATTTAATAATTCTTTTGATCATGGTTTAAAAAATGGTCATTACAACGAAAATAATGATCATTATAAAGGTAATGCGCCAACCATGTTACATTATTTCAAAACTAGCGCCCAACACCGAAAGAACGGGCTTAACATTATAATGGCCGTTATTAAAGAAAAAACAATTTTTTTACTGTTATTGAAGTTATTTTGAAAAAATAATAAGGTAATAAAAAATGGAGAATTTTTGATATTTGAAATTTGACGTACCCCCACAATTTGAAAAAGCTGACATACCTCCTATGACCTGGTCCACTGTACGTTGACCCTTCTTGATCGGAATTGACTAGCAATTTTATTTTGATAGGACAGAACTACCCCTTTCTTCAACTTTGGAACTAATTGGGTTCGGTTCATACCCTAACCCAATCAAACAACTGTAGTGAACAGTCGGCCATGAGACTTTAGTGGGTTGGTCGTGACTAAATTAAAGTGACCTTTTTTTACTTTAGACGTGACTAAAGTGAGTTGTGGTTATAGCTGTCTTACAATTAACTTTTTTTTTTGGAAGGGTAAAGAGTTTTATTAATAGCTTGGAGGCTGAGAAAGCCTACCAAGACAACTTACTAACTCAGCCAAAAACACTCTCGCTATACTTCACGGCTAAAAGATTACGCCAGAAACTGCCTCTCTCTAATCCAAACCTCCAAAGCCACTTTCCTCTAAGCGCTTCACACATACTTTTATGCTACGAGTGTCCAATCCACCTTTCTCTTTGGTTTAGCGAAGTGCTTTCCAACCAACTAGACATAACTTCCGCCCTCACTAGACCTACTCCAAAGGAACTTCTTCATGATTCTAACAATCCTCTTCTCCAAGCTTATAGGCATCGCAAAGAGAGACATGAAGTAAATAGATAAATTGGAAAGAGTGCTACTAATGAGCACCAATTTACCTTATTTGGATAAAAACTTAGATTTCCACATGCACAAACAAGTTTCCAACGGTTAAGGTACCCTTATAAAGACCATTTAAAACCTTGCTTTTGAGAAAGAGCTTAAAAGATAATTTTTTTTTTTTTTTTTTAATTTAGGAAATTTTTGACATACCCCCCATCTTATGTTTAAAATTTGATATACCCCCCATGATTTGAAAAAGCTGACATACCCCCCTATGACTCGGTCCACTGTCATTTGACCAGTGTTGACCCAAGTTGACTACCAAATTTTGTATTAATGGACAAAGTGTCATTGTCTTCAACCTTAGAACAAGGGTTTGGGCAAATCAAATATGAAAAGAGGAGATTAAAAATAAAAATAAAAATCATTGTTGGTAAACCTGAGATTTCTTTTAAATGAATTAAGCAAAAATTAAAAATAAAAAATCATAAAAATAGATAAAACTCACGAGGGAATGCGATTTCTTTTTAAAATTGAGAGAACCTATATTTCCAAAATTCATGTATCAAAAGCCTAAATTCTAAATTGCTCTTATTCTTGTTTTCATTTTTATTAATGAAATTTTTAGAAATATAATTGTATGTTTTATTTTTATTTTTTTTCAAAACTTTGAGTTTTAAATTGTTGCCAGAGTAGTGGTCGGCCGGCCATGAGACTCCGGTGGGTTGGTCGTCGGTGATGGGCGGCCAACCCATTGGAGTCTCTTGGCTGGTCGTTGTCCATAGCCGTTTGATTTGGGGTTTAGGTTTTAGCCCAAACCCTTGTTCCAAAGCTAAAGACAAGGGCGTTTTTGTCATTTAATACAAAATTTGGTAGTCAACTCGGGTCAACACTGGTCAAATGACAATGGACTGAGTCTAGGGGGTATGTCAGCTTTTTCAAATTGTGGGGGGTATGTCAAAATTTCAAAATAACATGGGGGTTATGTCAAAAATTCCCTTTAATTTAAGGTAGATCACTGTAATTTTCTAGAGTTGGAGAGTTAGAGAGGAATGCTAACATACAAACCGCCTTAAATCGGATTGGATTATAGCCCTGAACAAGAAATCTATTTTGAAAAATTCTGTCGTTTCTTTTGGAGCAGATGTGATATAACACTGCATCAATGGACATCTTTAAAGTTACACGGATAATCCGAGAGTTCGAGAATTCCCAACAGAGAGAGAGAGAGAGAGAGAGCAATGGTGGCCCTGAGAAGAAGCATTGCGTGGCCTACGATCTTTTTGATGGTAACATGCGTCGTGTTGCTGATAATACCAGAAATTTCCGCCACCCGGTTCACCGTCGGAGGAAACCATGGCTGGTCGCCGGGTGGAAACTACACTGAATGGGCGAAGAAACAACATTTCTACCTTGGTGATTGGCTTTGTAAGTTCTCTCTCTCTGATCCAAATTTTGTGTTCTGTTTTACATCTAAGGTCATTTTCGCTTGCTTTTCAAGCTCATTACGAGTAGATCTAGATAGCTCTTAACGATAATCTATTTCTAGTATTAGATAGCTTGAATCGTACCATTTCAACTCTTTTTGGCTTAAAAAACGCTATTTTTTCTCCAATTTCGCTGCTAAATCGCTTAGTTCTTAGTTTTCTCCTTTTCCTCCTTCAATTTTAGCTACAAAAGGAAGTAACTTCCTACTTTTTTAGTTGCTCTCTTGAGATTAGTGGATTATATTGATAAATTACTCGGATTATTATAGTTCACAAGTTTAATCGAGTTCCAAGTCCAACTAAGACAACGAGCTACTTTCTAATCTGTCTCTGTTTCATCGATTTTTGCCAATAATCGGTTGAATTTTCCTTTTTGAATTTTTTTTACTTCTCTTTTTCGCTAAAAGAAGTTTTTTCCTCCTATTTTTAGTAAAATTTATTCCGGAGTAGCTCACGTTAGATCTCAGATCGTATTATTTAATTTCGAAATCGATTTTTTTTTTTTACTTTTGGTAAATTTCGATCTCCTTACTGTTTTCTTCATTTATGTAACAAAAAAAAAATGATATTTCTTCCTTAAAAAGCTAGTTTTTCTCTATTTTTGATGCTTAATAGCTCAGATCTTCATTCCTTAATCGAATTTCTTTCTGACTTACTCAGATCTTCTGTACTTGGGTGGATTTTCTAAGGTTTCTGTTTCGATAAATAATCTTTCCTTCCTTTTTTTTTTTTAAGATTTTCTGCTCCAAAACTGATTGAGATCTCACTAGATTAGTGTTAGAACGTTTGACACCTTGAAGGCAGAAGTCTCAGATACTCAACCCAGCTATAAATCTCGGAGAGATAACGAAAATAACGGCCGTTATTTTCTGAGCGTTAAAACGGTACATAACGTAACGGGGGAGGTTCAAATCCGTTAGAACAGCCGTTATTTTCGTTATAACGGCCGTTTTTTTAACCATGATTATATTTCTTCACCGTGAGCGCCTAGTTAGCAGCTTTTTTGTGCTTGAAACTCAGTAGCCAAACACCACTAGATGCAATTCCGAGTTGTTCTTGTACAGGCTATAACGAATAACTGCTTTACCATTTTTTTTTTTTATAGTTTTTGTGTACGATAGGAACCAGATGAACGTGTTGGAGGTGAACAAGACGAATTATGAAGCGTGCATAGCGGATCATCCGATCCACAATTGGACGACGGGAGCTGGTAGAGATGTTGTTCCACTCAATGTGACAAAGCATTATTACTTCATAAGCGGCAACGGGTTCTGCTTCGCTAACATTAAGCTCGCTATCCTCGTCGAAAACCCACCGTCGCCTCCTACAGCATCACCTGTCAAGAGTGGATCTCCATCTGACTCTTGCAGTCAGATGGTTATACAAGCTGCACTCACCATTGTTGCGGTATGGGTATCGCTATTCCGGTTCTGCTAGCAATCTTCATTTTCAAATTCCCCCCCTACTCAGAGTGCTCTGCATAACGTTTAATATTCAATTTATTAAAGTTGTGAATGATAAGTTGCTGTGTGTTAAACTTTTCTTGTTATTTTACTTAATTTGCATTTATAGCTTATCGGATCACGATTCCTTGATCGAGATTCAGACCCAATGTTTTGGATCGGATCTGCTCAAAGTACCCCGATGATCCCACCCATAGTTAGCAAGAGTACGGCAAAAATACGGTATGGGAAATGTTTGAGTACAATTCGGGGTTGTCATTTAAAAATGCTTTAAAAAATTTGGCAATATTTCATTTTGAATGCACGAATTTTTTCCAAACCTTGGACTAATAGGACGTTCTTAGGTTTGTTTTCTGAATAATTCGTTCAGTTCGTGTATAATTCACGAATAATTCAATTTAGTCAACTGGTTCTGACCCAAGTCAACCCAAACCTGAGTACCTGAACCGGATTGGATATATAATGGGTTGAAGCCACCCCTGTAGCCTAAATGCCTAGAGAAAAGTAACGTTTAACATTGTTGGGTGTGATGGGGATACTCCATTCAAAAAGAGAGAGCTGGTGGGGAAGCTGATGAGCTACCAAATTAATGACCTGGCTTATCATCATACTGTCTGCAATCCATGGTGTTTGAACTGTGTTGGCTTCAACTGCATGCTTTACTTTTTCCACACATTGAAGTACCATGGATTGCGGTATCCATGGGTCCTTGGGGCCCCTAAACCATGTCTCTGGTTTACTTTCTTACCCCACGTCTACAAAGAACACTGAATGGAATGGTTAGAGTCAATCCATACAATGGGGCTACCGCACCTTACATGTGGCTCGCTCTTAGAGATCATTGGCTGTTTACATACCAAAATTCATCATGATTATTAATTTCTATCCGTTTCATTAGTCTTTTTCATGGTTTATTTGTAACAGTGGATTTCTAACAGTCTTTGGGGTACTCAGATTCAAAGGTTAGAAATCACTAATTAGGCTGATTTTTGTTGCATAAGTCCATCTAAGGATGTGCCAAACATCCATACGGTCAGTAGCCTCTAATAGTATGCCACGTGGCTCACATTGTGGGTTCCTCATCAACTTCAATGATGGATAACTTCATCGAAATTTTTTTCTATGAATAGAGTTCAAAGACCTCTAGGGATTCAACATCATTTCATAGAAAATGTTGAATGACCAAAGCATCTTTATAAATTAAAAAAATTTTAAAAATAAAAAAAAAAATTTGTCAATTTAAAGAATTTGCGACCATATTAGAAAAATATTTTTTTTTGATTTTTTTAATAAGAGAAATCATTGAGTGAGCAGCTACAGGGTTGACGTGTGCTTTTACACCAAAAAGACCGAAGAGTCCCTTCTATGTGATAGTTAAAGAACACAATAAAAGCAAAACAGGGGTATTTTTGGGATATTTTGGTCTAGTGTTGCACACGCAAGAAGAGTCTTATTCCATTAATAAGTAGAATAGATTAGAAAATATTTGAGGAACAACTCCATCAGATCTCCCTAAGGGTCTGTTTGGTACATGAGAAAAAGAGTTCCGACGGCGAATATTTAGCCAGGCGAATATTATCTTGGCTAAATATTTGCTCATATCAATATTTAACAATGTTTGGTACGTGTACGAGCTAGCTCCCTTCAGCTTACTTCATTTTCTTTCAATTTGAGTGGGTCCCACATATCAAAGTAAGTCAAAAATAGGTTGAGTGAGTGTGGGAACCACGTATTATGTCAAAGGATAAAAAAAAATTCATTTTTATATTTTTTATATATTAAAAAATTAATTTTTATTAAAAATAATGATAGAAAATAAAATTTTCTCACCAAGGCATAATCGGCGTGAAAATATTTACACAGGGGGAGGTGATCAAATGTTTTCCCGCCACGAAGAGCAAATATGTGGGCCCGGTTAAATATTCGCCGAGGGCGAGTGGCTGCCAAATGCACCCGGGCGAATATTAGAGCGGCTAAATATTTTATTTTCCCGCTGCGGTGCGTTACCAAACAGGCCCTAAGTGTACAAAGAACACTATGGGATGGTTAAAGTCAATCCCACGGTGGATTTAAGATTCGACGATCTGAACCTAAGGACCACAAACTTGTTACGGGCCTACGGACCACTCTAGCACAGCTCATTGACTATGTGCTTGTTACGCTCTTTTCCTGTTTTTATTTTGACTCTGCAGAATGTCATGACTCGTGACATCATGCATGTGTTACAAAAGTTGTTAACCTTAATCTATTGCCACTTTAAAGCCCAACCTGGGTTTGGGGCGCGCCCTTCACACCACGCTCACCTACTTAAACATTATTAAATAGCAAAACTTTAATGATGGAGGTCCGTAATAAACGTTGATGACAGACGATACTATGACTGGGGTGGCACACAGGTTATTGACGGTTTGGATGTTTAGCCAATACCTAGGTATAGGTACATACCAAAAATCAACCTAATTAGTGATTTCTAACTTTGGATCTGATAACCCCAAATAGCGCTCAAAATCCACGATTAAAAATAAATCATGGAAAATACTATAATCCAGCGGATAAAATTACTACTCATGTTGAATTTTGGTATGTAAGTCCATTGGGGATGTAATATATCCTTAAAATTTAGGGCACCCACCATATACTACAAGGATTGTGCTCCCCTTTAAACAAAATCTTAGTTTCCTCGCTACATACTATGGTCTGTCATCAACATTTATGGACATCTTATCAAAATCCACTCATTATTAAAGCCAAAATTTTGGCCCATAGGCGACGTTAGGCACTTATTAGTCGCATAAAAATCCTAGGCACAAGATAGTTGTACTAACCAAGGTTTAAAGTGGACCGTTATAATGGTATAACGGACTGGCAGTGTTACCATTTTTTCCGTTATAATTAACGGCCGATATAACAAAAAAACGCTCAGGGGCAAAAACGGTGAAAAAATGGAAAAAAAAGAAGAAGAAACAATGGCTCTGAAATTCAAATTGTAACTTTTAACATTTGAATTTCAAAATTTCAAAAATGGAAAATAACATAAAATAATGGAAAAAAAAATGAAAATAACGACCGTTTTTTTTTCACAAAATTTTCCAGAAAATAACGGTCGTTCCATTATTTTCCGTTATAACGGGCATTTTATTTTGGGCATTTTAACAGTCCATAACGTAACGGGGTAGGTCCTAATCCATTATAACGGCCGTTTTTTAAACCTTGGTACTAACCCATTATTATATCAAATATTTTAATTTTTAAAAGGCTCACATTGGAAAAATAACTCCGTTTAACTTAATTACTTCTAATGCCATTAATTATATTTTCAATACAGTAGCATACATAATCGCTAAATTACTTACCATGCCATTTTATCCATATTTTCAAAACCTTTTTTAACCACTTAATTACTAACATATCATTATTTTTATATTTTCAAAACAGATCCTTAATAACAACTCAATTACTTCCTACAACATTACTTTTATATTTCTGAAATAACCTTTGATACTTAGGTACATACAACTTTAGAATCTTAATTTCATTTTCCAATTGTACTTTGAGTTGCCACAAATTACAGATTCACCCCTCCAAACAAATCTTTCAAACTGCCCTTTGGGTTGAAACTTTCTTATTTTGTCACTTCCTTAAAAAAAAAAGAGCCCTACAATCACTCAAGTGCAACACACATGCCACCCGCTAGTAAAATTAGTCTGGAATAGCCATGGCGTATCTCTTGCCAAATATAATTGAACTACTATGATGATCCTTGCCGTAAGATGAGTATCTTGCTTAGATGATCATTAATTTTATATGCAGTAATCTATAAAGAGAAGTCCATTTATTGTATAGCTTCCTCAGAGTTTTGTATTGTAGCCCATCCAAAAGGTTCGAGATTGCCAAGGACGTCTCAATACAAGTTTGGGCCTAAGGTGTGCAGAAACCCTAATCGAAGCCTATTTTATTTAAAATATTAATTTAAATTTAAATTAATTAAATTCTTTATAATAAAAATAAATAAATAAATGTCGGCCAAAGGCCTCCCAAATCCCATGTTTCTAGTAGTCTTTCTCTTTTAAGTCTCAATTAAAAAAACACGTAAATCAATTGAAAATAAAATATTTGCGCGCGCTAATATTCACCCGGGTGCGTTTGGCAACCACTCACCCTCGGCGAATATTTAGCCGGGCCCACATATTTGCCCTCCACGGCGGGAAAACATTTGATCACCTCCCCACCCTGTGTAAATGTTTTCACCCCGATTATGCCTTGGTGAGAAAATTTTATTTTCTCGCTGAAAAATCACTATTTTAATAAAAATTAGTTTTTTAATATATAAAAAAGATAAAAATGAATTTTTTTTTTATCCTTTGACATAATATGTGGTTCTTGCACTCGCCCAACATATTTGTGACTTACCTTGATATGTGGGACCCACTCAAATTGAAAGAAAATGAAGCTAAAGTGAGCTAGCTCATACACATACCAAACATTGTTAAATATTGATATGATCAAATATTTAGCCAAGATAATATTCGCCTGGCTAAATATTCGCTGTCGAAACTCTTTTTCTCACGTACCAAACAGACCCTAATACTTTTAATGACTACTAAAGAACTTTGGAGAGATAGTGAAAGTGAGTGGGCAAAAACAAAAATTATTGTAACTCAAAGCAAACTTTAAAAATTGAGGGAAAGGTAAATTTTAGTCGGACCCCACCAATTGTGTGGACACCCCAACAATTGAAAACATCCATGTGGTTGTTGTTGCTATCAAGGTTTAAAAAACGGCCATTATAATGGATTCGGACATACCCCGTTACGTTATGGGCCGTTAAAACAGCCAAAAAATAATGGCCGTTATTTTCCGTTATAACAAAAATAACAACCATTATTTTCTGGAAATATTTGGGAAAAGAACGGCCGTTACTTTCGTTATATTCTGTTCTTTTCCATTATTTTCTATTTTTGAAAATTTGAAATTCAAAGTTTGAAATTCAAAATTTTAATTTCTGCACCATTTTTCCGTTATTTTCCATTATTTCCGTTGTATGCCATTTTTTCCATTTTTGCCCCTGAGCGTTTTTTTGTTATAACGGCCGTTATAACAGAAAAAATGGTAACGCCCCCAGTCCGTTATACCGTTATAACGGTCCCCTTTAAACCTTGGTTGCTGTTGCTGCTGCTGCATAGGGTTAGAGTCCATTCTCACCCTCTTCTTGCACTCATCTGCCTAAAAAACTAACAAAACAAATATACGGGAAAAGGTTTATAAATGTTTATGACATGGGGGGCCTTAGGCAGTTGAGATAACCTGGATTGTAATGGATCAATTCAACCGGGTTAATCCAAACTGACTGAACAAGAATTTACCGGTTCTGGGCTGAGTTTGTGTAATTCCAAATGCGGTCGGGTCCGATTCTGCACTCTTTTCTGGTTCAGCTTCAGTTTCCGTGAAAAGTGGTCTGCGTTGGAAGAACCGCATCCAAAAAATAGACTATGCTTTGAAACCACCACGATGCACTTGGTTCAATTAGTTATTGATGCAAATCATGTTCCACTGGTGACATGGACCTTTAACTTCATCATGTTTCCAGCCATCCAAGCTTTGGTTCCAGATCAGATGGTTCAGCTTGTCTAATCAATCCAACTTTTGCGGTATGATCGATGTATCCTAAATTCCTATCTAGTAACCCAACAACTTATGAGTAAAACTTGCCTGACCCGCGATCAGTGACACATGGCACATTTTTGGAGGACACTGACCGTATGGATTTTTGGCTAATTTCAAAGTGGGCCTGCAAACCAAAACTGAATCTGATTAGTGATTTCTAAGCATTGGATTGGAATCATTTTCATTGGTTGATTTTAACCGTTGGAATTTGAGCCTTATTTGGAGTACAAAATAGCCCATATGGGGGTTATTTAAAATCACTAATCAGGTTGATTTTTAGTTTGTAGGTTCACCTAGGGATTGGCCAAACATCCATACGGTCAATTCCATCATTATCTTAACCAAGGGTTTAATGATGTTTGTGCTCATCTCTGCACAAAAAATCAAGGATTAATCTAGGGTCCATTGGTGAACTTACACACCAAAAATTAGTCTGATACAATTTTTAGCCGTTAGATTTGAGCATTTTTGTCATCATTGGCTTCATATCCAACGGCTAGGTATGGCCTACGAGGTTAATTGTTGTATGTAATAAGTTCACCATGGTTGGGCTAATGATTCATGGGCTCAGTGGGCCCAAAGACTTCTGAATGGCCATCTCTATCAAAGTCCGACCCCTTGTGGCCTTGTGCTTCAGCGGGGTTTCGCTCCAGTCGATCTACGTATCCCCATGTGCATGTTTTTGGGACCACTGACCGCATGGATGTTGAGTAAAACTTCGGTCACAACGGATTGTGATCACAATACGAGCCACGTGGCACACCTTTACATGGCTCTTACAGTATGGATGTTTGGCCAGTCCCTCGGTGGACCGGCAAACCAAAAATCAGCCTGATTAGTGATTTAAAAACTTTGGATCTTTGCACCCAAATAACGCTCAAATTGCTACAGTTAAAATCAACACATGAAAATAACTTCAATCCAACGCTTAGAAATCACTACTCAGGCTGATTTTTGGTTTGCAGGTCCACCGAGGGACTGGCCAAACATCCATACTGTCATCTCCCTCCACGTGGCTCGTATTGTGGCCGGTCACAACCCGTTGTGACCGAAGTTTTACTCCATGGATGTTTATCACATTCCGTGATGGGTAGTATACACACCAAAAATCAACCTGATTAGTTATCTCTAGCCATTAGGTTTAGCGATTCTATCAGTCCGATTGAAGTATGGTTTTTTAGGTGCTATATCCAACGGATAGAAATCATTAATCAAGCTGATTTTTGGTGCGGAATTATCAAAGGGTAGGCCCACTGATGGACTGGAGCAAAACCCGGCTGGACTTTAGGGCTTGCGGCATATTCGTAAATAAGTGATAACAACCCTGCATGTGCTGGTATCCTTTTGGAAACGAGGAATTTGCTGCAGCGTTATAAATAGTAGCGGAGCGGACGAGCTGGCGAACGAGAAAGAGAGAGTTGTGCAGTAATGGAGGTTCTGGGACTGAGAGGAGGAGGAGTTGTGTTGTCGATGCTTCTTTTGTTGCTAACGTGCGCCGTGTTGCTGAAGATGCAGGGCGTTTCCGGGAATTTACACAAGATCCAGTGGGAACCGGGGATCAACTACACTGAATGGTCGACCAAAGAACAGTTCTACGTTGACGATTGGCTCTGTAAGTCTCTCTCTCTCTCTCTCTCTCTCTCTCTCTCCATTTCTACGTTCTCATCTAAAAAACCCTAGTTTTAGATATTTGTCTTTCTTCTGGTTTTTCTCCTTTTTAGCTTAAAGAGGAAAAAAACTTCTTGTACTTTAGCCAGGCTTTATATCGGATTCTCAATATCTATTATCTCCCCGGATTCATCTCGTTTTCTTCTGAAGTAAGGGATGTTCTTTAATTCTCTTCGCTGTTTCCTCGATTTCTTCAATAAAAAAAACGCTTCCTTTTTAACTCATTTTCTCATTTTTTCTGATAAAATTATAGAGGGTTAATTAATTTTCTCTATCCCTTGGTCTTATATTTAGAATTGAGCATCTCTTATTTCTCAATTTCTGCTTTGAATTAGATTCGGAAACAAATATCTTCTGATAAAACAGGATCAAGAACTCAGACTCGTCTTCAGTAACTCAGTCACAAAAACTCTCTATTGAATCAAGCAAAACCTCGCCAACGTCCAATCTAATTAAAAAAACAACAACTAATACTAATCGATTCTCTATAAACTCACTAATCGACTCGGCGGTAACAACCGATTCAACTCGTCCATCACCGAGTCAACACGGCCTATGGTTATTGATTTATTGTAGCAGTACTCATCTTTTTCTCTTATTTCTTTTGTACAGATTTCAACTACAATAAATACATGTACAACGTTCTGGAGGTGAACTTGACCGATTACGAGACGTGCTCATCGGACCACCCTATCTCCAATTTTACGGGTGGAGCCGGACGTGATGTGTTTCATCTCATCGAGGCTAAGCCATATTACTTCCTCAGCAGCGGAGGATACTGCTGGCAAAACATGAAACTCGCGATCGTCGTTCAAAACATTCCACCTACTCAGGCACCTCAGCCCCCCAAAAATGGTTCGCCGTCAAATTCCGGCAGCTGGAATTTTCTACCAACCGTTCTTGCCATTGCCATGGTATGGACCTCGCTCTAGGCCATTATTGTAGTGATTTTATGTTTGAAAGTAGACTTGATACAACGCATATGAAGTATTAGAAATGGTTCTTGAATTTTAGAAGGTGTGTCTTGCTTTTGGCTGAGTTTCGACTCAAATCGAAAGATCATCGAGTCGAGTTAACTCGATGATTCGTGAGTTGATTCGATGTGTAAAAAATTTATAAAAAAAAAAGTAGACATATTATAATTTACTCACAAGTTGAGCTGAAACTCAAATTGACTTGACCGAGTTGAGTCAATAGCGGGCGCCTGAGTCCAACCAAAATCTCATCAAGTCAAGGCGAGTTGACTCGTCTATATGATTTGCATTCAAGTGAGTGAGTTGGGTGGTTGGTACAGTGTACTACAAAAAGAATGAAAAGCATGTAGCTTTCCAAAGATGAAATTATTTTAGGAGGGTTTGTTTTTTGCTATTTTCTTTGTAGTTGAAAAGCTGCAGTCACCCACTCACCATGAACAGTCTGGAGTCTGGACCATAGTTAGTAATTCGGGGTATCCTATAATTCGAGTTTATTATTCGAAAATTCGGCAAAAAGTGATATGAAAAAAATAATTTTAAAATGTTTTTTGCAATTTTTTGGTATTTGTTTCAATGATTCGAAATAACATGTATAATGCGGGTATAATATGAAAATACTATGGCTCCTCATAAAATTATATGTAAATTTTACCGAATCTTTGAAAAGTTTGGCTGTGTATATATTTTTCAAAATATCATAAAGTTCGTTTATTATACAATTTCACGTATTATATGTGTATTATACACGAATTTAGTAATAATGGTCAGGACCCTTCAATTGAGGGCCACCGTTGCTGATCGTACGTTACGCATAAATTGAACTGATAGGATGGATCTAGCCATTTGATGGATAGCATGCTTTTGAACAGTACTGGTCAGCAATTTTATGTTTGTGTGATGTACACCCAAGCGTTTGCTCGGCGGTTTGGGCTGTCTAAACCAATGGTTATCCAGGGCATGAAACGAGCAAGATCAAACAACCAACATTTGATAAACTAATTAGAAAAGGAAAAATCTAGAGTAGGTAAGGGAGTCCCTCTTTCAGCACAATAATATGCAGACTTGTGGTCGGCATGGATGGGATGGGGACCAACATTTAATGGAATCCCACTTTAGAGGTATAAGGCACACTGTTAAGATCCTAGGTTAAGACTGCCGCTTTCCGCTCAGTATCACTTAGGTAATTTTGGTGCATTGGTTTGTGTCTTAACATTTAGTATCAGAGCCAATCACATACCACAGGTTCAAGTCATGGGGGAGGCGATACGGGGAAAGGGCTACCTGGGGGCTCACTCAAAAAGAGAAAATAGGGGTACCGAAAAAAATATCATGGGCTCGCTCATAAAAAAATGAAAAAATAAGGGTACCAGGGTGAAAGCCACCTCATTGTGGAAGTCGGCCTTAGAAGCATGATGGAATGTTAAGATCCTAGGTTAAGGCTGAAGCTTTCCGCTCCACTATCACTTAGGTGGTTTTGGTGAATTTGTTTGGGTCTTAACACATACCCCATGAAAAATGCTTGAATCCCGTGGCTAGAAAGCATCAATCAGGTTAATTTTGTGTGTCGATCCACCCATGGGTGGGCCAAACATTCATGGGTCAGTGGCCCGAAATAGTTCCACTTGGTGGTAGGAGCCAAAATAATTATTTTTTCCAAAGAGTTGTCACTTGTCAATTTTGGGAGGGTAGGAACAAAACTTCTTTCCTCGGGAAGTCATCGAACTGGTCCCTTAGCAATTGCCTTCACCTACTAACCCTGCGCACAACCCAAAAACCGACACCAAACAAAATTAGGGAGCCAGCGGACTTCTTATTTGAGAGAAAAAAGAGAGAGGGAAGGAATCGGCACCGGTCCACTGTAAAGGGCCGTAGATACAACGACGACCAGTGAGAGAGGAAAGATGGTAAAATTACCCTTCATTTCAAAATCCTTCCAGTGGACTTGTGCCAAATCCTTAGGAGGCTATGTCAGGTTCATGATGATGCTGATTACAGCCTAATGGTAGAAGCAGCACTAGTAGAAGCCTAAAAGATGTAGGCATGTTGGTCATTGCGATAGTGTCGAACACATGCAATCTTCTTAAAATCAACATGAGATATGAATGAATGATCATCGATCAATACTTTGATGCAAATTTTGAATGAGTTCCTCATTGCAAAATCTTCACTCTCAGAAGACTCTCCTCTAAGATTGTGCCTCTTCTTTCTTTTTTGTTGTGTTTTCTCCGACAAAAAAGAAAAGGAAAAAAAATAAGCATAAGTTGTAATATTTTGCACAGTTTACCTTGGGACTTTCTTTTTGAATTTGATGTAGAACAAGTAGGGGATTTATTCATTGAGCTTTTAGACCATTAAAAGTTTAAACAGTACTAAACGGGACACAACGGGCATTAACGAAATTGTTAACGGTGTAAGAATCGTACAAGGCTGGACATTTTTGAAAGAAAACGATGTATGCTATTTTTCAGCCAAATTCTACCATTTAGTGGGTCAAAACAGTATTTTGCTATTTTACAAAGGTTTTTATTTTAACAATAACTTTAATTATAGAAGTCAAAATCACTAATTGTCAATTCTGACATGCATCTAAGCTCTAGTACCATTAGTTTCCATACTTAATCGATTTTTTTTCTTTTTAATAATTTTTTTTTATTTTGCTTATTTTCGTGTTTTACATTAAATAGTTTGTAAGTCGAAAGGCAAAGACAATTTTTCATCAATAAAATCTAGTGATTTAACTCCTTTGAGAGTTTCTTTATTTGGTGGATTGCAAACCTCGAGATAGTGACGTTGGTCATATCTTTTTATTTTTTACGCGCCATCAAAACTTGTACCTTTTGTTCGATCATACATACTGCATTTTATTCACGATATGTTCGTGACCTAGCACGAATTTGACACTTCTTTTGATTTTTAAGAGCAATTTAGACTTTAATTTTTAACCTAATTATTATCGTTTTGTCATGTGAAAGCATTAACCACAATTGTAGTGCCAAGACAAAAAGAGGGAAAGATTATGTTAGAAAATCATTATTTTATTATTATTATTATTAATTATGGCCTTTTCACATGAATGATTTTATATTTAACCAATTGGATTGATGCTGTTCAATTATAAGGATGATATGCATTGGAACCCACATGTGTGGTCTAGGTGGGCCCAATAGCTTATGATGGGTTGGTGATACACCAAATCATTTTTCAAGTAGTGGTATCCATCTAGGAGACTGATTCTCTTTTATGGGAGGAGAACCAGTCTCCACTCATTTTCTATAAATAGGTGGCAGTCCTCCACTCTCTACTTGCACATTCAGATCTAAAGGCTCCCATCACCAAAAGCCTAAGAGAGTGGGGGTAAAGTTACCTATCCATAGACGATTAACCATTGCAGATTGGATTAATCGAATCCGGGTATGTGTTTATTGTTTACAAATTATTATATTGTTTTGTCCGATTCAAATCCTAGATCCGTGGCATTATTGTTTATTAATATTTTTCGCTGATAATACCAACAGATTATAGTTCAGATAGATCGGGCAATCCGAACCGGGATCGACGCCAACCGATCCCGAGATTTTGAACCATATGCCTGCAACTCATCCAAGCTTACAGCTGATTATGCAGGTTTAGATTGATGGCTTATGACTTGGTGCACAGATAGATGCTATAATGTCTCTGTCAAGAAATGGACAAGGATAAAACGCCTATTCAAGCAAAAAGGGGATGAAATTAGTGAGGTCGAAGGCGAATTGGAAGTCCTTGTGCCGGGGTAGGCATCATGTCAGAAATTATCTTCTCATTAGGAAACATTACTTCCCATTCGAACTTTTTCACCACATTATGGAGGAATGTACGTGTATTGCTAATCGAGCGTACTCTTTTCCCGGGCACATTCGTGGTCCTCCTCCAAAAGGAACAAAACTGTAAGGAGCAGTTCCATTTCCTTCATACCTTGAAGGATCAAATTTTTCTGGCTCTGGGAAGTACTCGGGGTTCTTACTCGTCGTGCTCAAAGTCCAGTATATCTGCCAAAATGATCGATCAAACATTGCCTTGGTACATATCGATCACTTACATTAAGGAATTCATGAACTTATATATACTTGTCACATACCTTCCACCTCTTTGGAATGGTGAAACCTGCATAGGTGAAGTCAGTTATAGCTTCTCTAAATGTTCCTCGAAGAGGCGGTGCGAATCTCATCATCACTTCATACGCCACATTCCATGAATACTTCATCTTCTGTATGTCCTCCCAATCTAGAGCCTTTCCAAATCCTTTCGACATTGCGATCTCCGATTGCTCTAATTCCCAAAACACAGGAATATTAGTACTCCTAGTCAATCGGATTTGAATTCATAGAGTGTGTTTGGATACAGGGTTAGGTCTGGCCAGTCAGGCCTACATGTACATACTTAAAAATTCATCAAAATATGAGTTCAAGTGATTTACCACTTAGGATCTTATCATAGATATCGGGCTTCTCTCCAATGTATTTCATGAGGAAAATTATAGCAGTGGCCACTGTGCTGTAACCCGCAACAAGCAATCTCAACTTCGACATAAATCGACCACTTGGGTCGGTGGCGACGATCATGTGCGACATCACATCATGCATTGTTGTGCCAGCCAACATAGCAAATTTCTTCTCCTTAACTATCAGTTGAAGCTCCTTTCGAATTGCACCTGCTGCTTTATTCGCACGATAAAATGTTGTGCAAGGGAAATTGAAAGGTATACAATGGAGCCCCGTGGTCATGTCATCGAACTTATTTACGAGCTTCGCCACACGATCTGGGTCATCTCGGCCCAAGAAGAAACGACACGCCAATGTTAACGTGTACATCTTAGAGAGAGAGAAGACCTTCACCTCATCTTTGCCTTCCCAGTACATCTGTAAATGCTGCTGCGTGATCGAATCCATGTTCCCTAAGTAGCGCATCAGAGCTTCGGGTTTGAGGAGCCCCGGGGTTCGCAAGATGCGAGACTCATTGGTGTCGCGTGGTGATGCCTGGGCAGCCTTGTAGCTGCGGAAGAGCCTCTGCATTGAATGTGGGCGCCATGCTACAACGAGCTTTTGCTCATTAGCAAAGAGGAATTTGTTTCCAGCAGGACCACAGATGACAGCGGTTGGCTCTCCAAGTATTTTCGTCTTGAAGATTTCTGGGGAACGCTTACGCATTCTCTTGCCCACGAATTTCTCTGGATTCTCGTACAGGAAGGCAAGAGTTTCGCCTATAAAGGGGAATCCGAAACTTCCGGGTGGCAGTTTCATGGCGCTGCCACCGGATTTGCACTTATAAGAAAAGAAGCTAAGAGCAAGAGAGAGAGGAAGATGAGAAGTAGAGATAGAGGTAGAGAGAGGAAGAAGAGCTTCATGGCTGTTCTTTAATTTTTGCACGAATGGATGGAGCGTTGTTTCTTTCGGTTGGTTTAAATAGGTTCTGCGAAGAGAATAAAAGCGGAGATAACAAACCATTAATCATTATTATTCTCTACTATAAGTCAGTCAAAGTCAAGGAAGATTTTTTTTCTTTTGCTGCAGAATCAAAAAAATGTGATTGAATGGATGGTCAACAGGTCAATTAATTCCGGCAAATAAAATTTTGATTTGAGAGGACTTATTCCTCATTCAAATGATTCAATTCAGTCAAGAAATATTTGTTTTTTTTTTTTTTTCGTAGTCAAGGAATACTATGGATGGTTGAATAGATCTTCAATATGATCCACGAGGCACACTCTTAGAGACCACTGATCGTATGGATGTTTGGTCCATCCCTAGGTGGACCTACATACAAAAAATGGGCAATATTAATGATTTGTAACCGTTTGGGTTATGATATTGTTTTTCATGGTTTATTTTCATTAATCATCTGTTAATTTGGGCTATAATGTTTTTCATGGTTTATTTTCAACCATGGATTTCGATCATTATATGGGGTACCCAGATCTAAGTTAGAAATCAATAATCAGGCTGATTTTTGGTATTTAGGTCCATGTTCACCTAGCTAGGGATGAGCCAAACATTCATACAGTCAGTGGTCTCTAAGAGTGCCACGTGGCTCATACTTTGGTTCATCGTCAACATTGATGACAAACGTCGGTCATCAAAGATTAACTGATCATGGATGGTTCATCCTGTTCTCACCTAAGAAAGATGTCAAAGGAGGCAATGATAAGCCCTGGTTGTTAGCCTAATAAACCACTTGAAATTGAAGCAATTTGACCTCAAATCATGACCATGATCTTTTTGAGCAATTTAGACATTTTTTAACCTAATTTATAATTGTTGTGACCTTTAAAACAATAAAACACATTTCTAGGGCCAAGACAAAAATGAAGAAAATATTGTTCATGAGTTATATATCAAGTTTAATTAGGACTCATTAAACAAACATGCTACAATCTTAGGTAATAAAACGTGACACTTGTCATTCTAACGGTCCAATTCGCTCTTAATAACCCTTCAAAATCTCACTCCAAACTCCTTGCCTTATACATCCATTAGGAAACCCTTAAAAATATCAGCTCAAAGTGATTAAAAAAATTTGGAAGGTCTAATAAAGTTATTGTGGCCAAGTTCGAGGAAGAAGTGATGGGGTGGGTTAGTGTTAGGCCGAGATGGGTATGATTGTGGTGTGTAGAGAGGCATCATGAATGGTGTCCAGAAATTCGAATATGAGTGATCGATGTTTAAAGTGGGGAGGGGTAATATAATTTTATTTTGGGATGATAGACAGCGTACGGAAGATAATTTCATTATGAGTTTCAAGATCTCTTTCTTTTTTCAAACAAGAAGTATGCTTCTGTTAGCGAGATCGATGCAAGTTAGTATTGATATAGTCAACTGATCTTGGGAGCTAGGCTTTCAACATCAACTCTATGATTAAGATAAGCTAGGGTGGCAGATCTTCTAATCAAAGTGGGAGAGATTCTCATAACTTCATCTAGGGACGACTCTAGATAGTGGACCTATCATAGTATATAAAGAAAATTCTCCGTACATTCTTATTATGGGGCATTGGAAGGGGGGAGTTAGCCCTATCAAAATTTTGGTTTCTTGTTTAGTGAGTGGTTCGAGTAAGGCTTCAGACTATGGATTTTCTTTGGAAAAGAAGGGTAGGATCGAGCTATGAATCATTGCCCTCTTTGCTTGCAGAATAGGGAATCAGTGGATCATTTGTTCTTACGTTGTAGATGCGTGTGGAAGCTTTTAGGTAGCCTTGGGAGAAGGATGTGAGCCTTTGATCTAAACATTGATTTCTTTATGAGTTATGCCAAAGAGTAATAAAATGATGTCTTTATACCTTTAAAACAAGAACTTTCATTATCATGAACATCATGTTTCTAATTTCTAATTAAGGTACTTGATTACCATCCTTATTGAAACAAGCTAGAGACTTTGAAGCAAAAAAAATTTGAAAAAAAAAAATAAATAAAGGAAAAGGTAAAATGAGAGAAAATACAACAACATTGAGAAGAAAAAGAAGAGGAGACCAAGGACATGAAATTAGTGACGTCGGAGGCGAATTGGAAGTCCTTGTGCTGGGGCAGGCATCATGTCTGCTATTATCTTCTCATTAGGATAAATTACCTCCCATTTGAACTTTTTCACAACATTATGGAGGAAAGTAAGTATTGCTAATCGAGCATACTCTTTACCCGGGCACAACCGAGGTCCTCCTCCAAAAGGAACAAAAGTGTAAGGAGCAGGTCCATTGCCTTCATACCTTGAAGGATCAAATTTTTCTGGCTCTGGAAAGTATTCGGGGTTCTTGCTCGTCGTGCTCACGGTCCAATACACCTGCCAAAATGAAGGTTAAGTTAGCTAGTAGCTCACACATGTTGAAGATTTCAATAATTAAACTTAATTACATAATTATCATGCTCATAAAATTATACTTGTCACATACCTTCCACCCCTTTGGAATGGTGAAACCTGCATAGGTGAAGTCAGTTACGGCCTCTCTAAATGTTCCTTGAAGAGGCGGTACGAATCTCATCGTTTCATAAGCCACATTCCAGGAGTACTTCATCTTTTGTATGTCCTCCCAATCTAGAGCCTCTCCAGATCCTTTCGACCTTGCAATCTCCGTTTGCTCTGATTCCCAAAACACATGAGATTAGTAATCGTCAATCGGATCGATTTCACTTCCTAGGGTGTGTTTGGTTACAAAAATTAGGTCTGGCTAGCCAGGCCTAACCTAGTAGAACATCCTTGTTATCGCATCATATGATTGCGTGGGGTTTATAGCAAGATTGTGTCTAATTTCAGTTCATTATTAAAAAAAAATTCATCAAAATATGAGTTTAAGTGATTTACCACTTAGGATCTTCTGGTAGATATCGGGTTTCTCTCCAATGTATTTCATAAGGAAAGTTAGAGCAGTGGCCACCGTGCTGTAGCCTGCAACAAGCAAACCCATCATTTTATCCGCGATCTCGACCTCCGGCATAAATCGACCGTTTGGGTCGGCCGCGACAATCATATGGGACAACACATCGTGCATTGGTGTGCCGGCCGACATAGCCGCTTTCTTCTCCTTAACAATCAGTTGAAGCTCCTTTCGAATTGCACCCGCCGCTTTATTCGCACGATAAAATGTTGTGCCAGGGAAATTCAAAGGAATACAATGGAGTCCCATGGTCGTGTCGTCGAACTTGCTGACGAGTTTCGCTACTCGATCAAGATCATCAATGCCCAAGAAGAAACGGCATGCCAACGTTAGAGTGAAGGACTTGGAGAGAGGGAAGACCTTCACCTCATCTTTGCCTTCCCAGTACATTTGTATATGCTGCTGTGCGATCGAATCCATTTTCCCTAAGTAGCGCATCAGAGCTTCAGGTTTGAGGAAACCTGGGGTACGCAACATGCGTGACTCACCAGTGTCGCGTGCTGCCTGCGCAACAACAGGTGCCTCAGCAGTCTGGTAGCTGCGGAACAGCTTCTGCATTGAATGTGGACGCCATGCTACCACGAGCTTTTGCTCATTAGCAAAGAGGAATTTGTTTCCAGCAGGTCCACAGATGACAGCGGTTGGTTCTCCAAGTATTTTCGTCTTGAAGATTTCGGGAGAATGCTTCCGCATTTTCTTGCCCACGAATTTCTCTGGGTTCCCGTACAGGAACTCAAGAGTTTCGCCAATAAAGGGTAATCCGAAACTTCCTGGTGGCAGCTTCATGGCGCTGCCACCGAATTTGCACTTATAAGCAAGTGCAAGAAAGAGGAAGATGAGAAGCAGAGATAGAGATAGGAAGAAGAACTCCATGGCTGATGAACTCTTACTAGAAAAGTTTTTTTTTTTTGCTGGAAAGTTGTTTCTTTTGTTGGTTTAAATAGGTGATTGAGAACTGAGAAGAGAATCAAAGTCAAAGTCAAAGAGATTTTTTTTTTCTTTTGCTGGCACTTCAAACAAAATGGGATTGAATGGATGGTCAATTCCGGTGTATTGCATCTCTTGATTTGGGAGGATTCTGTCCTCACCTAAGAAAGATGCCATGGAGCCTCTTTACTGGACTGCCCACCATTATTTTCAGCGTGGAGGGCTGATAGGCCCAACTAGATCGGGGGAAAAGTTTAGATGCAGAGGGCTCTCGTGGCCCTACATAGCTCACTTTTGGGGCCCACTAACTGTATGGGTGTTTAGCTCACCCCTTGGAACTAGAAATGCAGACCAAAACTCAGTCTGATTGGTATTCTCTAACCATAGATTTTAGCACTTTTTAGGTTTGATTCCAGCCGTTGGATTCAAGCATGATTTTTGGATAGTTTTTAGATACGTAATCCAGTGGCTAGAAATTATTAATCAATATGATCCTTGGTATGTATATCCACCAAGGTGTGGACCGGGCTAAACATCCATGCAGTTAGTGGGTCCAAAAGAGTTGAGCTAGGTAGGGCCACGAGAGCCCTCTGCATCGACCACATCCAAAGTCCTCATCTAAACCTAGATCGGTCATCTCCCATATAATAACATCTTGATTGTCCACGTAGACAGTGTGTTGTCCACCGTCACGCTCATATCTTTGTGTGAATATATTGCACTTTTCTCGTGTAAACAACAGCCCTTGTATTTATTTTTTTTAATTTAATTTTTCAACTAGTAAAAAAGGCTATTTTGCTACTTGGTAAAACACATTTGTTTCGTGGGGGTAAGCCATGGTTCGAAATCTCGGGATCAGTGGGAGCTGATCCTAATCTAGATCGGTGCGATCTAACACCGTGTCAGGCCATCTCGCTCGAGACGTTGTGAAGTTTCTTCATGAATAGTGCATCTCGAGTGAGACGATCCTGAAGTGGATCAGTAATAGATGATCAGTGGGCATCGATCTCGATCCAGATTGCCCGATCTAAAGCAGGATCGGCCAAGACTTCAAACCATGGGGTAATCTAGAATCAAACTTGGATAACTTATGGTTGTAGCGCACAATTTCAATCAACAACTAGGGTTGTGTCATGTGAACCAAGCAGTACTTCAGAAACTTTGTAATGATAACACCAACTTCATATAGAGTGTGATCATTTTAAGATTGTACTATCCACTTAACTTAATGGCACAAAATAAGTATTGTTGAGCTATAGACCAAGGTTTAAAAATCGGCCGGTGTAACGAAAATAATGGCCGTTGGAATGGATTCAGACCTCCCGTTACATTACACACCATAAAAACGCCCAGAAAATAACGACCGTTACTTTTCTGGAAAAATGTGAAAAAATGGCCGTTCTTTCTGTTTTTTCCATTATTTTCTGTTATTGAAATTTTGAAATTCAAATTTTGACAAAATTTGAATTTCAGCTCCCTTTTTTCCGGTTTTTTTTCTCCGTTTTTTCCTTTTTTCCCCTGAGCGGTTTTTTCATTATAACGGAAAAAATGGGGTAACGTCCCAGACCATTACTCCGTTATAACGGTCGTTTAAACCTTGCTATATATAGACCATCAGATCCAGAGTCCTCGTGGCAATGACGTCAAAGGGTAAAGTCATTTAGGTATTAATAAAATCAGTACCACATGGACCTTCGATCTCCGGAATCCGAAGGTGTAAAAAGTACAGCTCAACCACACGGTTATTTTTTTGGCAATTGAACATCGGGTAGCAATATTTTTTTTTAATTTTAAAGTTCACGCACTATAGAATATTTAGTTTAATGAGTCATATTCTATGATCTGATATTGGGAGTCAAATCCAATCTATTTATAAAAAAAAAAGCTTTCCTTTAAGGAAAAAAAATGGAAAAACGGTACCATTTCCCTCGATCTTATATAATTTTTATTTTTAATTACTTGCAGTAAGGAAAATGAAGCAACAACATGAACTTCAAGTTCATAATGGCGTTATAACCAAGGTTTAAAGGGGTCCGTTAAAATGGTACAACGGACTGGGGGTGTTACCGTATAATGAAAAAAACGCACAGGGGCAAAAATGGAAAATAATAGAAAAATGGTGTTGAAATTCAAATTTCGAATTTTGTCAAAAAGAGAGAGAAAAAACGGCCTTTTTTGTTTCACAAAATTTTCCAGAAAATAACGGTCATTATTTTTGTTATAACGGAAATTACAGAAAATAACGGCCGTTATAAAGAAAATAATGGACATTATTTTCTGGGCTTTTTAACGGTACATAACGTAACAGAGGAGGTCCGAATCCATTATAACGGCCGTTATTTTCATTTTTTAAACCTTGGTTATAACCATTAATATTTAATGGCGGTACGACTGCCTTCGTCATACCCACTTCTAGAACCATTTTATACCTATAATTTATTTAATTACACATATGTTGTGCGTGCATGTGTGTGTGTTTCTATATATATATATATATATATATATATGCCCCCACTATCTCTATATATATTCATTATTGGCCACGCTTAACATGCCTCTCTCTCTATATGCATATTAGCATTATTGGCCCCGCTTAGAGGGCGCGCTCTATAATAACTCATAAAAAATGTTGGCTTTAGTGACACAGCTGGTGGTGCCATAGTGCCATGGGATACTTTGGTGGCAGCTTCATGGTGTCACCCTTTTTTTTTTATGCTGGCCAATGAAAATTTTATTAAGAGAAAAATAAATAAGATTACATAGAAATGAGGGGGAAGGCTGCATCACCATAAAGATAGACATCCCAACTAGGTTCATGGTGCTACCGACTTCGCACTTATAAGCAAAGAAGCTAAGCACGTGTTTGATTGCATAGAATTTTCTTGAGAAAATACGTCTGATAGGACTCTTTGATTGCATACGAGAAAACATTTTGAGAAAATATGCAATTTCCAATTATGTGATAAAATAAGGGTGGATTTTCGTGGAAACCAATTCTCACCTATGTGGAACGGAAATGAATTCCATGCGTGGATGGAAAATATAGTTTTCGAAAAAAAAAATTTAATTTCAATTTAAAATGGCTGTCAGACAAGGGAAAATTATATTTTTCCGAGGAAATGTGATTTTCCCACAGGAAAATTGGCAATCAAACACGCCCTAAATAAGAGAGACGAAGATGTGAGGAGATACAGATTGGAAGTCAGTAGATTCTCAAATTATTCTCGAATTATATATGAACCCAATGAATTATCCAAAAAGAGAATGTCTTATTCAAAGGTTTAAAAATATTCGCACATGTTTTAACATGAGAATTATTTTTGAACTTTTGCAAATTATTCCAACATTATCTAATTTTGACCTAAGTCACCAGGGTGTAGAGCGGGTGCGGGTGTGAGAGTAGGAGCGGGAGAGCGCCCAATTCGTAAAATTCTTAATGCCTAGAGCGTCTCAGAGTGCGCATAAGCTAATTTAGTTTATTAATCAAAATTTCTAACAATTTCGGCTAAGTGAATCGTTTATTTACAAAAACAAAAATGAAAGTAAAGATTTCAATAAAGGGCAAATGTGGAAACAAAACAAAAGTTTGCTATTAAAGCCAAAGCACCATAACCAAGACCCCCAGCTCATAGCTCATCTCTCTCTCTCTCTCTCTCATGCTCTAAGCATGCAAAGATAGTCTCTCGGCGGCAGCTCGCCTGGTTCGAAGCTCCATTGCTATGGGAGTGCAGATTGGGGCTTATGAGTGTGAATTGTGTCATTAGAGAGCGTGGATTCAGGACGAACCGCCAGTTTGCGGTTTGAGTGCAGGAGCGAAGTGCCCCTAGGACGGTCTGGTGACTAAAGCTTTGTACATGAAAATTCATTTTCTAAGATTAAGAAATTGTTATAATTTTGTTTTCTTTAAGTTTTATTTTTAAATTATTAGTACAAAATTATTGAATGCATTTTTAAATGGCAAACCTGAATTGTACTAACCATGGTTTAAAATAACACCTTTTAAACAGTTTTAACGGCTATTAAAACCGTAACACCCTAAGCCCATTACGTTAAGAACCTGTTTTGACGCTTAGAAAATAACAGCCTGAAAGAAAATTAAAAAACGGCGTTGTTTTCATTTTTTATTTTTAAAACTTTAAAATTTGAATTTCAACAAAAATCAAAATTAAATTTTGAATTTTAAAATTAAGGCTGACAAACGCCCATTTAAAGGGTGTCAGTACCTAACAGACTCCCTTTAAAGGGGTGTTTCCCATTGAGGAGTAAAACTTCTCTCATAATACGAGCCGTGTAGCACACTCTTAGTGGACACTGACCATATGGATGTTTGGCCAATCACTAGGTGGACCTACACACCAAAAATAAACATGATCAGTGGTTTTTAAGTGTTGGATTGAAGTTATTTTCATGAGTTGATTTTAATGGGAGCAATTTGAGCATTATTTGAGTGCAAAGATCCAAATGTTGTAAATTACTAATCAGGCTGATCTTTGGTTTGCAGGTCTACCGAGGGACTAGCCAAACATCCATACTGTCAGCGTCCACTAAGAGTGTGCCATGTGGCTCGTATTGTAACAGAAGTTTTACTCCTCAATGGGCAAACGAAGAAAAAAAAAAAAGTTTCTCAGCCTTCTCAGTTTTAATTTTTGTCCTGAAGAAAGGTTATCTAGTTACCTTTTTTTGTAAAATTTCACAAAATTATATCCATTTTTGTAAATAATTTAAAATTATTTTTTGTTCAAGAAATTTTCATATTTTTTTTTCTTTTTGCTGCCAGTTCAAACAACTTTAATTTGAATGGATGGTCACCGGGTCAATTCCGGTGCAATGTGGACTCATTTAATTATGGGTGTGTTTTTTATTACAAAAATAAATATGGGTGTGTTTTGCGCAAAAAAAATATTTGCTGTCCGTGAGATTTCAAAATTTGAAGTCTCCCCCTCCCACAAATGCCACGTGGAGAATCTCTAGGGCTACTGACTTTTGGATGTTTGGTTATTGGTGGACGTACATATCAGAAACAGCTTGATCCATGGGTTACTAACGGTTATATTTAGATTTCAAAAAAATTATTAAATCCAATAGCCAGAAATCATGTTAGGTTTAATTAGCGGTTGGGGTGGGTCCCTGTCTTTTTGTTTTCTCTGACGTGCCAACCTAGTTGGATGTTAGATAGATTGGGCCCTTCCCCTTTTCTCCTTCTTTTCTTTATTTTGCTTCTTGTTCCTTTGTCTTTCTTTCCTCAATAAAGTTTTCTTATCCAGCCAAAAAAGAAAAAGAAATCATGTTATTGAAGTGATCAAAATCAAGAAATAGCCAATCAAACTGATTTTTGACGTGTAGATCCATCAAGATGTGGACCAAGCATCCTTAAGGTCCATGGCCCTAAAGAGTTCTCCACGTGTTATTTTACGAGGGAACTTCAAACTTTGAAGGCCTCAGACATAAAAAATTCCCACTGTAAAAATTAACTTGATTAGTGATTTCAAACCTTTGGATCTTTGTACCTCCAACAATGGTCAATAATGTTCAAATTCAACCCCTGAAAAAAATAATTCCAATCCAACGCCTAGAAATCACTAATCGGGCTGATTTTTGGTTTGTAGGTCCACCTAGGGGTTGGCAAAACATACAAACGGTCAGTCGTCTAAGAACGTGTCACGTGGATCACATTGAGCTGTCATCGGCTTCAATGGCAGGGCCCTATCATCTAAGTTTTACTCAGCTCAATGCACAATACGAGTCACGTGGCACAATCTTAGTGGACACTGACCGTATGGATGTTTGGCCAGTGCTTCGGTATACCTCTAACCAAATATCAGTCTAATTAGTGATTTCTAAGTGATTCAATTGAAGTTATTTTCATGGGTTGATTTTAACGGTAGGAATTTGAGCATTATTGAGCGTTATTTGGGTGCAAAGATCCAAAGGTTATAAATCACTAATCAGGCTGATTTTTAGTTTATAGATCCATCGAGGGACTGGCCAAACATCATACGGTCAGAGTACACTAAGAGTGTGCCACGTGGATCGTATTGTGCATTGTGCCAGAAGCTTCTGTCGGTAACCTGGATTGAACCTGCAGAATGTCAATCAGCAACTGGGGTCGGATTATCTGAACTAATGACATCCACGTGGTGGGCGGTAAAAATAATCAAAACCGACATATTAAGCAAAGTAAGATTCAAACTTCAAAGTCGCCCTTTTTTTTCCCCAAAAGAGTAATTGATATATTAAATTAAAATTATAATCATGTGATCTTTGGGTTCCATGTTAATCCATTTAATTTTTAAGGTTTACTTACTAAAGAAAACTAATTTAATAAGTAATTCTATGATCTACTCGCCCAAAATACAAATTTCTATGATCTGATTTCATATCGGGAATCTAATCGAATCTAATTAAATACCTTTTCTTTCTAATTTTGGTGAAACATTTGAATCTTAAATTTCATGACTGATCGATTTACTTAGAATTGACTTCAGGTGGAAAAGGAAAAAATTTAAAAAAATTAAAAAAAAAAAAAAAAAGGTGGCTTGCATGTTCCTCTTATATAATTCTTAATTTGACTTGTTGCGAGAAAAATGAAGCAACAACGTGAACTCCACGTCGATTATGGCGGTAGGACGTTGATAATGAGGTCCACCCCCTTTAGTATATTTGAGCCGACACATCTCGGCCGGCGATTTTTTTGTCACTTTTTTTTTTCTCAAAACACCCGTAATATCTAGTATATGTTGAAAATGAATAAGGGCATTTGGGTCATTTTAGAACCCTTTTTGCCTATATAAGTTTTCTATTTTTAAGTATATGCATGTTGTACGTGCTTCTCTTCTAAAATATTAAGATAAAATTAATTAATAGAAAATTTTAATAGTGAAGAGAATTTAGGATTGTGTAAAGATTTTATAGTTGTGGAGAGAGACGTTTTCAGTGGAGAGATTTTAGGGATTATGGGAAGATTTTAAAGTAAATGGTGCAAACTCCAACCAGGAAGAATTTTAGACGCAGTTGACTTTGGATGCAGTGGGATCTTGTGGCCCTACATGGCTCATTTTTTTGGGCCCACTAATTGCATGGATGTTTACCCCACCCTTGGTGGAAATGCATACTAAAAATCACCTTGGTTGATAATTTCTAGCCATTGGATTAAGTGCCCAAAAATATGCAAAAAATCATGCTTGAATATAACGACTACACGCGATTAGTGGGCCCAAAAAAAAGAGCCATTTACCGTAAAAATGAGCCATATGCGCCACATGACACCATTTGGTTAGCGCAAATCAATGAGACTAATGTTTTGTATATATATCCACAATCCACCAAGGGTTGGGCTAAACATCAATGCGGTTAATGGGCCCCAAAAAATAACCTATGTAGGGCCATGAGAGCCCTCTCTGCATCTAAATTTTTTTCCTTCAACCACATCAATGCCCACCCCTGGGTACCTACACTAACTGCATAGACTTAGTATCGTCTACAAATGTGCCATGTGGCTCATATCGTGGGTTGTCATTGAGGGTGGTGAGCAAAATTTTACGGTAAATGGTGTAATTGAATAGAAATAAACCACGTTTACAAAAAAAAAAAATAGAATTAACCACCAAAAACCTAAGAAAATAAACTCATAATCTATGTAGAAAAAAAAAACACATAACCTGCATATGCAATACGTAAACAAACAAAAATAAGAAAAAACGACTAAAAAATATATTGGGAAAGACCACATAGATGAAGCACATAGGTTGTCCTGTTCTCAAAACAAGACAACTCTTGGCATTTTCTAATAGTAGTGCTACACTGGATCGAAGCCCATCTACAACTCATGAATCGTATAAACCACTGTATAAGCAAACTCATTCAAATCGTAACCGCTGTGCTATAAAGAATCTTCTACCAAAGAAGGAAACAGTTGTGCAATAAAGATTCTTCACTACCGGAAGAAATATATTCAAAAATTTTAATCTAAGACCGTGTAACGGTTGTGCAATAAATCTTCCACTAAAGATGGAAACAATTCAAAATACATACAGAGAAAATGTATGTTATTGACATGGTGCTATGCATGAGAAGAGTATTACATCAACATGATGTGGAAGAGAAGATCACGGTCCACTTCTTTACTTTAGTATAAATATATAGATTGGAAAATACTTGTTATAGCGTGTTTTTAGGATCATTATGACGTTTTATTATTGTTTCAATATTACTTCTTTTTCTCAAAATAAGTTATATAGCACGTCAAATTTAATAATAAAATATTGAGAATAAAATAGTAAGAATCCATGTTGTTACACCTTATTCTCAATTGGGTCAGACTCTAGGGACCCCCTACTCTGGCGTACCCACATAGAAGATGAATTAATAGCTAATTTTTGTGAGGATGATCTCTATTACGAGAAGATCATCCTCACAAAAATTCAAATCATTCTGATATTCCTAAACTTATTTAGAAGTTGAAGAATTATGAATCATGGTTTTTTACTATGATACTTGAAAACCACATTTGACGAGGTTAGAAATTTCAGAATGGGCTGATTTTAGTAGGGGTGATCTATATGATGAGGAGATCATCCTCACCAAAAATCGGCCATTGATTCATCTTCTATGTGGGTACCCCAAAGTAGGGGTCATGGAATCCGACCCTTCTCGATTATGGAAAAAGCTATCAATGAGATGGCTAGGACTCGGGTGTTTTTGTTTTTTTGTTTTTTGTTTTTTTTTTTTTTTTTTCAAAGGACTCGTTTAAAACGTTCGTATTCTGCATGTGGTCAATCCAAAAGCGGGCCCCACATGACACCCACGTGAGGGACAGTACGAATCTGAACTTTATGCGGGGTCAAAACTTCAATAATTATAGTTATCGAGAAAGCCAATCCTGAGTAAACCTTCGGTCACAACGCGCTCCGGTCACAACCCACGATACAAGCCACGTGGGACGCTATTAGAGGGCACTGACCGTGTGGATGTTTGGCCAGTCCCTCGGTGGACCTGCAAACCAAAAATGAGCTTGATTAATGATTTAAAACCTTTGGATCTTTGCACCCAAATTTCTACGGTTAATATCAACCCATGAATATAACTTCACAATCCAACGCTTAGAAATCACTGGTCAGGTTTATTTTTGGTTTGTAGGTCACCTAGTTATTGGCCAAACATTCATACGGTCAGCATCCACTAAGAGTGCAACGTGGCTCGTATTGTGGGTTGTGACCGGAACGGGTTGTGGCGAAAGTTTCACGCCACATACACCACTTCCTACGATTAACACAACACGGTGGGATGATATGATTATGACTATGGTTTAAAAAACCGCCGTTGCAACGAAGACAACCCCGTTATAACGGATTCGGACCTACAATGTTATGTTATGAACCGTGGCCCCTGATTTTCGTTACTTTTTCCGTTAGTAATTTTTATTGAATATTTGAAATCAAATTCGGAATATTGAATTTAAGCCCTGTTTTTCCCGTCATTTTCCTATTTTTTTTCGTTTTTGCCCCTAAGCGTTACAATTCGTTGTAACAGAAAAAATGGTAATGCCCCAGTATGTTATACCGTTATTACGGTCCGTTCTAAACCCTGATTATGATATTTTTTACAATATTGTACTGGAACAACTTGTTCTTCCTGAATACCGGCCCTGATTCAACACGAAAGAAATTCTTGCTGCTACCGGTAACGCCGAAACCCATTCCCGTTAAAACTGTTTAAACACGTTTTGACGCTTTTAATTTAATGGCCGTTTTTTTTGTTTCAACGGCCGTTAAATCGTTTAAACAGCTGTTAAAATCGTTTGAACAACTGTTAAATTCTGAAAAAATTTATGAAAAAAAAAAAGGCTGTTAGATCCGTTTAATTCCGTTAAATTTCCATGAGGTCTATAAGCTTGATACTTATTTTGACTATTTCACAAAAAAAAATATAATAATAATCAAATAAAACAGCCTGTTTTTCTCCCCGAAGTTTTAAAATGTATGTTATAATGCTATAAGGATCACTTAACGGTACTGTTAGAGCAACTTCAACGCCAAAAGGCCATCTCAAATCTATATTTTGAGACAGCTACATGCCCTGTTGCTTGATTTGGCATGGCTTGCTCCAATGGTGCAATGCTATTTTGGATTGGAGTCATTTTCATGAGTTGATTTTAACGTGGGAATTTGAGCAATATTTGGGGTTCAAGATCGAAAGGTTTGAAATCACTAATCAGTCTGACTTTTGGTTTGTAGGTCCACCTAGGGATTGGCCAAACATCCATACGGTCAGCATCCTCTAAAAATGTGCCTCTTGGAGGCTGGACCTCTGATCAGCCAATCATAGATGGATTTTAACCGTGGGATTTTGAGCATTATTTGGGGTACAAGATCCAAAGGTTTAAATGGTCTGAAGAGTCAAAACCCATAAAGCTGCGACCTGCGTATGTTATATTTTAGAATTAGGAAAGCACAGCGTTGGAGCATCTGTTGAGGTAGAAACTAACATCTCTGTCTAATGAAGCTTAATGTTGTCTTTGAGTAAGGTTCTTTATTTTAGTTATTTAAGTTTTAATAAGAAAGTTAGTTAATCAAGTTGTTCTGAAATTTTTTTGCTTCTACTCGATGCAACAAAAAATTTATCCATTGATATTTAGAAAATCCGAAGAAGCGATTAAGAACTCTGTTTAGAGCTACACCCATTTCTTAACCACATGAAAATTTGATTTTGATTTGAAAAATACAGACCATCCAATTAAAGTGTAACTTTAGATCTACTTTTTGGTGATGATGATCGTTATAGCAATGAAAATTAAACTCAATGTATGGTTGGATTGTCCAACGTGATCTCTATATATAAGCCCCACCGCTGGGTGTACGAATTGTTAAGTTATAATCCTTATATTGTCAATTCTAGGGTTTTCAAAAATTTTATTATTATGATTGCATTTGTAACCTTGGAGGTTTGATGCATCGGCCTACAGATGATATTGGCCTTTGATGTGTTTCTAATCGTGTTTGCTCTTCATTGACTCATCGTGAATGATCTTTGGCAAGTTTCTTTTGGTGCTTCTTCAGTGAGTTCGGGCTATGTTGTTGGGCCTTTTCAGTCTGTTAGTTTGTGTTCTGATCACTCTGCCTTTATCCGATCTTTTAGGGTCATTTCATGGGCTCTTACTGGTGCTGGTTGCTCTAATGATCAGGCGACAGGTTTAGGGACCGGTCGACTTGTGGCACAGGACGATTAGTCTATCGATGGCCTCAATTCATGGGATTCGACTTTGGTCAATTATTTTTCACTCGCATAGTCATTCATTCTCATTTATATTTTTATTCCATGAGTCTAATAATTTGATTATTGATATTATTGATGCATAATTTGATCATTGTCATTTTATGATTTTAATTATAGTTTAACCATTCATCTCCATAGAAATATAAGTGCTGAAGAAAGTCTATTGGGCGCATTATGCGAGTGCCTATTCTAATATTTTGCAGAAATACTAGATGAACTGACAGCTCAGTGATAGAAGTTAGATGACTCTTTATCATGTTTTTTACTTTCCTAAAGATTATGTTAAGTTGTTCCTTCTTTGATCCTCGATGCACGATGTTACACATCAGGCAGATAATTCCCTAATGTTATGGGCTTATTTAGTAGGGAGAGGAAGTCCTCATATGTACTTATTCTATTTTAATTAGCATGCGCGATGCGCGTTTGTTGCGCAGCACACCCATATAGAACACACTAACCATATCAGGATTAAAACTCCATTAAACTAATCCAATTGGAGTTGATACTAACCTAAAATTGACTCAGAAATCCACCAGCCATAAATCATCAACCAGGCTGATTTTTGGTGTGTGGATCTATCAAGGGGTGGGCTCGTAAGAGTGTACCAGGTCTTTGAGAGGGAGAGGAGCATACCAATAAGTTACCATAATTCAGGAGGTACTTGGTCCAGTTCCTCAAATCCAACACTTGCAGGCAATAAGGTCGTCTCGATACAAGTTGAGGCCTAAGGCGAAAACTCTATACGAGGCCTTTTTTATATTTAATATATTAATATATATATTTTCTATTCTTGATGATCAAAAATTAGGGAAAAATATTTAGATGCAGAGGACTCTTGTGGCCTACATAGATCATTTTTGGGGCCCAATGACTGCATGGATGTTCAGTCCACCTATTGGTGGATAAACAAACTACAAATCAGCTTGTTTAATGATTTCTAGCCATTGGATTTACTACCCAAAAAACATGTTTAATCCAAGGGCTAGAATCATGTCCTAAAAAGTACTGAAATCTATGAATAGAGATAATCAATCAGGTTCATTATTGGTTTGTATTTCCAATTAGGGGGTGGGCTAAAAATCCATGTGGTTAGTGGGACCTGTGCTGTGGACCTTCTCTCACCAAGGGGCCTTGGGCGACCGCCTTAATGGCCTTTAAGGTTGAGCCGGCCCTGCGTGCAGGTTAAAGTCTCTTGTGAGGCTGGATTGGACCAAGGCCCGAGACCACAACAGCTAAGCTGAGCCCATCCCAGGCCGGCCCATGGTAGATATAATGGCCCAAAACCAGCCCAGCCCGACACTTTAGAATGCTCAAGTCGGGCTCTTCACAATTGTGCCCAAAATTTCCTCAAAAATTTAGTTGCAACCCCAAAGCAACATAACAATTTTTTTTTTTTTTTTTGGAATTTGTTTAGAACTACACCCATTTCTTACACCTGATAGTGAGCCCACATGGAGATCGTTGTGTACAATACAACCGCACAATGAGTTCTTTATACTTTGAAGACTATCCTCACGAAAAATCAGTCCATTCCGACATTCTTAACCTAATGAAAAATTGACTTGAATTTAAAAATTCAAAAACAATTATTCTGGTCACCTTTATATAGTTAATAATAATATGGGAATGGAGTGATTTTTGGTGATGATCAACATCGTGATGAGGACAGCTCAATGTGTGCTTAGATTGTTCAAAATGATCTCCATGTGGGCCCCGCCACCCGTCCTCCGGATGTAAGAATAATGTGCAGCTCGGGGGAGACTTTTTTTTATCTAACAAAAAATTAATATTTATATTTTATATTACTAATAGTAATATGCTATATGTAGCTGAGTATACTATAGAAAAATGGCTCTTCGGATCATCAGGCCCAGGACCAGGACGTAAGTATACGGCCCTTTGAAGTTAGGCCCAGACATATCGGTCTGGCATTTAAAGCCCAACAGGCTAGCCCGGCCCATTGTTATCCGTAGATTCCCTACTAAGGACGAAGGAGTAGCTTTACTGTTACCAAACCTGAGAAGTCTCGTGAGCCAGGAGAAAAGTATGACAGAGAGAGAGTAGCTAGGATGCGTTGATTGAGTTCACAAAAGGAAAAACGATGGCCATTTCTGGAGATTTGAGAGTCCCTGCAACATTGGTTTCTTATCCTACGCATCCCTTTCGACGTTCTCTTCCACCTTCGAAGGTTTGTTCTTTTTCCCCTTTCCGTTCCTTTTTCAAATTGCTCTTATTTTCTCCATTTTTTTTTCAATCGATTTGAACTGTAGAGCAGGATACTCGAGAATCAAAAGCATCTTAGCGAGATAAATGAACATTTTCTCATCTGGGTTTTGTTTAAGGTGGTGATTTTCATTGATAGCAGTTGAGTTCGTGACATTGATATATCACAGTTAAATCTTGTAAGAATCGACGACTGTGTTGCTCATGCCCGAGTTTACATTTGTTGGGCATTTAATATATCCAAAGCTCCACGTCTAAAACAAGAGATTCAAGACTAGCAGAACATCTTAGCCAGAGAAATATCCATTTCTTATCTGGTTTTTGGTTTAGTTTATGATATTGATCAATTCAGCAGTTGGTTTTTGTCGGAAGCCATGTCCGCATTGTTCATATACATGTTTCTATTATTGAGTGTTTCATCTATTCAGAGCTCCATACACATCGGGTTTTTGTTTCGGTTTGCTATTTATATTTTGGTTGGTAGCTTTTGGGTCTTTTTAAACCTATAAAAAAATTAATTCCTTGGTTGTCACGGTTGCTCATATCTGGATTTGTGCTTGTCAGTAACTTCTTCACAGAGATATTGATTGCTCAAAATTACCATATTTGGAAAATATGTTTGACCCAGATGTCCGTTCTGGATAAAGGTTCATTTTCCATCTCGTTTTGTTTATTATTTACCTTTTTTTAGTCTTTTAACGTGGATTGCTAAACATTGGATCTCCTTATGAATTGATTATTCGGTTCTTCAAATTAATATTTAAGCTTTTGAATCTCCACCTTTAGATCGTGGGCTCAAGAATGACAATTGACAAACTCTTCCTCTTGATAAATGATCATGTCCAATATAATTTCTTTAATGACTTGATTGACAGCAAATGGGTTTTCTCTATGTTGGCTTGAATTTGGCTTTATACTTAACTTGGTATCTCTTCATCTTAATGTTGATGCCTTCAAATCTTTACCTTTGGAGCTCATGGTATAGAAACAAAAGAATCTAAATGCATGCTTTTTTTATTCTTGATCAATGGAGCTTTGTTTTTCTTCAATTCTGTAGTATCGATGTTTGGATTTCTCATATCTTCTTGTTGGTTATTTCTTCAAGTAAACGTTGGTGTTTTCGAATCTTCATCTCAAGAAGATTGGATGCAGAATTAAGGAACATCTCAGAAATGCTCAATTTCATATGGGCCAATTTATTAATTCTTACTATTTCAAATTAGTTTGTAATCCCTTTTTATAGCAATAGGGTCCTTTAAGAATTGATGTTTCGCAACTCTTTTGAACAACCTCCTGTTCGGCAATTCTTCATGTACATATCGATGCCATCAAAGCTCCACCTCTAGACAACAAAATTCTGGTTTCTTATTTGAAATGCTCATTGATCATCTTTTTGGTTTTCCTTTATAATCTTGGTTGTTCAGCACTGTGAGTTTCCTTTTGAGAATCAGTGCTTTGGTTGGAGATACCCGAAAAAAAAATGCATTGGTTGCAGATATCTGACTTCCTACCTAATGGGTTTATTTCCATGTAAATACTGTTTCTTTGTCTCCACCTATATAGTACAAGATTCAAATATTTAGAAACCTATCTCATAGCTACTTCAGTCTCATCTTTGAGGAATATAGGGTCATCTTAGTTACGACAAATGAAACTGTTGGAGTGATTTGTAAGCAATGGGTGCGCAAAATGGTTTATTCTCCTTGGTTTGGTAGGTACTCACTCAATTTCTGACACTCTTATGATGGATCTATTTTCTTCAATAATCAAGTTATTTAGATGCCTTCCTTCAAAGTGATCAGATTCTTCTTTGGGAGTATTTTAAGAAGGGAAGGGGTTTGGTGGTTTTTTGATGCATTAGAGTTAGCTTCAACACAATTAGATGCCCAAATGAGAAGAATGAGAATGATAATATCTCTAGAGGCATTTGGGTATTCTTTGAGTTTATTTGGTCTTAGTGTTCCTTTGAGGACATGTTTTTTCACACAGCCTAACAGCTATGCGGGTACATGCTTTCTGATTAGTGTACAGAGTTTATCCTTTAATGTAGAGCATCGTTACCTGACAAAGCACAATCCTTCTGATATGGTGAAGAATAAAGGAAGAAGGAGGGCAAGGAAGGACATTTGAGCTGTTCTTTTTGTGATAAGTAAACGAGTTATTGATTTTTTTCCAATTAATTTAGGAGTTTTACGTCATTTTCTTGCAACTTTTAGAATTTTGAAGGTTAAAATAGGAAAACCTTTACCAATCAAAAAAAAAAAAAAAGGTCAAAATTTATTATTTGGGGGCTCAAATTAGGGTTGTGGGTTATTTGTTTTGGGATATTATTAAGACATGATATTTGAAAGTCAAATCAGTTGCTTAAGCAGTGAGTTAAGTATTTGGTTGCTGTAGATGGACAGTTACGATAATCAGTGGTTAAATACATTTTCAGGGTTCTAGAAAGTTGTACAAGTTGTATGCAGGTATTATTAAAAGGTTTTCTAACTTGTACTATAGTGATATTTTGACAACTTTTTTCCTTTCTTCGGGGTGATGCTTAATGTGCATGGTGTGTTACTCTGTTTATGAGAGGTGCATCTGGATCATTGGATACTACCACACAAACACATAGCTCCACTTTTATGCTTTCTTGAAGTATTGTATCAAGTGATCCTAGTTTTTGCGTTCAATGCGTATATCCTTTGAAACAACTTTTTGGTGGTTAACAACATGTTATTTGTGTACCATCATACTGGTAATTTTTTCCTTGGTAAGGGAATCCTGTCATGGGACCATAAATTCTTTGCATTTAACAATACTTACTCTTCCCTTCCCTAAAAGAATCACTCTTTTCAATACCTCAATTTATCCAACATCCCGGTCAATTTCTTACTATTTTACAAGAGTTTGATGGCAATATCAGATACGCTTGAATTATGGCAAAGTGACATTGATTTTTAAGATGCCAACATCCATGATTTCTGTATTGGGAGACTCCAAGATATTTTCTATAGAATGACAACTCAAAGGCTAGAAAGTATTATCTACTCAATTGCAAGGTTTTTATAGGTCCAAGAAGGTTGAGGGGTTTGTTTTTATGAGCTTTAGTGAGATGAGCAGGGCTCTAACAGGTAAATGACTATGGTGTGTTATGGTGATGTAGAAGGGTCCCACAACTGAAAGAATATAGGAAGTTTGAAGAAACCTTCTCAAGGAGTAAGCACCCAAGAGAAGCCATTTTCGGGTGAAGTAGAGTTACAACTCTTTGAAGGAGATAATAAAGAGGAGTGGCAACACTCTAGAACCGCCTTTTATGGAGTCACGCCATCAAAATAAGGGGAATCACACCTCAATGAAAGGGAACAGCTTCACAAACTCTTCATTCAATTTTGTAAAGATAGGAGAGTAACGGGTATTTATAGAGGAAAGGGTGTGAGCTATTCCTATTCAATTTACGATTTCAACTTTCCAACATCTAGAAGATTAAAACTCTCTTAATTGCTCACGAACTTGACTTAACTAAGGTTACTTAAACCTAACTTGACTCGCTTGCCTAAAACAAATCTTTCTACAATTAAGAAACTAAAATTACTTAATTAAATATTTCAACAATCTAGAAAATAGAAAAACTCCCAAAAAGTAATCCTATCATAAACCCATACATGGCCTGTATATTTATCATAACTCACTCAATTCATGTCCTAATAATATTATTTTGCTTCCTTTGGAAAGCTAAGCAAGTAAGCTTTGTCTTGGTCCCAAAATTAAGCCTTTTTTTTATATGTATGTATATAGATAAAAATGAAGTATTATATTAAAGTATGGGAAAATATACGAAAAGATAAAAAAGAGCATTCCCAAAAGACTTCTTTTAGCCTGAGGCACAATTGTCTGAATTGCCTCCATCAATAAGAACCTCCGGCTTGTGATGTAGTCTTCCATTTCGACATCCCAGAGTTCTTTGAACTTTGAAGATACAAGTCCACTCAGTAAAAAATCTCCAAATGATGTTGCATACCTCTAAAATTTACGATTACAGTCTTCAAAGATTCTATCATTGTGTTCTTTCTGCACACAACAACGTGCATATGGCATTATCCTCTGAAGAATTTTATCAAATTAAACGCATTTGGTCTGCAAACAATGTGATAAGATTGGACTACAAGATATGGTTTGAGTTTGATAGTCTGAGGACTGCTTGCTCTTGTTTATGTAGCCTTGCTATTTGTAGGTCATCTCGACCTCTTTAGCTCAGGGCAGCTCTTTTTGGGCGTTTGGCCTCAATAAAGTTTATACATATAAGAAAAGTAAAAAAAAGTAAAAAAATAAAAAAAGATAGTCTGAGGACTGCATAATATGTTAGTAGGGATAGAGGTTGGCTTCATGGTATCATTCATAGTGGTATGAGGGTTTGGAAGGACAACTGTCCATGCAATTCCCATAAGGTTTTGGAATAAGGGTTGAGGTAGGTGATTGGGTGAGATTTTAGAGAAATAAGTTGTGCTGTAATGTAAAACCTAGTCTGACATACTCAATTTTGTTTGGGTTGGCCAGGTCTAGATGTTCTAGTAGAACAAGTGGTAACCTGGATTCTTTATGTACATAAAGGAGTTGATATTTTCTCACTAGCCTTGGAGACGAATATATCCTGGAGGAACTGTGAAAGGCGTTGTTGAAGAATTTGCAAATGGGGTTTATTATTTTATTTTTTTTCATTTTTTCTTCCTACAATTTGGTGGCTGAAGACAATGGGAATCCCAGTGCCCTCCACAGTCGAGTTTTTGATCGTCCATATTATTCACTGGAGAGTTTGGTATCACTTTCCATCTCTTTTAGGAATTAATTGGATCATGCTGAGTTGAAAGATTTGGCGGCCAGGTGGCTGCTGGTGATCTCAAAAGTAAAGGTTATGGCGAATCCTCTATTTTGCATTTTGTTGGGGAATTTGTAAAGAATGTTTTAATTTAAGAAGAAAACATAGAATTCTATGCTGAATCAAACTTTAAGTAGCTAGGTGGATGGCAATGTTGAAGGAGTTTGAAAGCTTCCAAATAGTTGGATTTGAACGCTAACTGGTTTGGATCTGTATATTTGACTATTACAATATGATAGAACTTCTGTGGATGTAATAAATGGACCAAGACATGATAATGTATTTTAATATTGTTTATATTGCCATAATATATATTTTATATACTTAACATTTTAGTTTATTAGATATGATGTGTCACGATCTAGCTTTGGTGTTATTTTGGAATCATAAAGGAGTAGTTTGCAAAACTCAAGGTCCCATTG
This sequence comes from Euptelea pleiosperma, assembly GCA_035048495.1. Lineage (NCBI taxonomy): Eukaryota > Viridiplantae > Streptophyta > Magnoliopsida > Ranunculales > Eupteleaceae > Euptelea > Euptelea pleiosperma. The sequence continues at coordinate 17,979,138 of CM068543.1, forward strand.
GCACTGCATGATTCATCCTTTTTTGATGTCATGCTGTCCTGCAGGTAGGGTTTGGTGGTTTCCTTACAGGAGGATCTAGTAGTTCTGACATTACGCTCAAATGTCCTGGCGTTGAACGCAAAGTTAATAACATGCAGTGCCATTGCCACCGGTCTTTTGGGATCACAGGAGACATCTCCCCCAAATCCATAAACCAAGAAACTGAGGGTTTCCTCCTTAGTGCTATAAACATGAGCTTCTTTGACCGTTTGAACTTGGCATGGAAGATTTTATTCCCACCACCAGCAACGAGAAGGAGCACTAATGCAAATATTGCTAAGCAGCGCCTGAAGATGATCCTCTTTTCTGACCGATGTGCAGTTAGTGATGAGGCAAAGCAGAAGATTGTAAGCAACATAGTGGGTGCTCTATCTGATTTTGTGGAGATAGACTCGCAAGATAAAGTCCAGCTTAGTGTCTCAACGGATCCAGATATTGGGACCGTCTACTCTGTCACGGTACCTGTCCGGCGGGTGAAGCCTGAATATCAAGATGAGTACGAGTTTGGGACAATAATGGATATCGAGTACAAAGATAACGGAGAAAGGTCAGGCTCTGTTGATGTCACCTTCGATTTCTTCATTCCAGATGAACAAATGTAGTAATTTGCTATGTTTGGTTCTTCTCAGTGTGGCAAAAAAATTAGGAGGAAAAAATGGCTGAAAACGTGTTTTGTCTGTTACACAAGTCTCTCATTGCTGCTGTTTGTATATATTAGAAGTTTGCTGTAGGATGGTTGGAGATTCTCCTGCCTTTGCACTATGTACTTCTAATATGGTTGTTTGACATGGCATTGCATGGTTGTAAGTATCATCCACCACTTATTTTTCGCTCGACTCACTTATACTTTGCGGCAGTCGGGCCAACTAGGGAAGTAAAAGGGTGCTTAAGAAGTACACACATGCATACATATTACATACATACATGCTTGCACGAGCACACCTGTAGGTATATATACATTTATGCATGTGTAACATCCACGCTCTTTTCGTGCTTACATTTCTGTTCTCATTAGGAGTCCCAAGGTTCAAATGTGGTGTTTGGTTTCTGTGAGCATGTTACTAAAGGGACTGTCTGTGCGCGTGGCGATGATGGTCACCAGACTCACCACCAAAGGATCAGAGTACGCTGTGTGGGGAGGTAGAGAAAGTGTTTGTGCTACGCCGAGAACAGTGTATGTGGATAAGTGGGTTCCAAAAAAAATAACCCTTCAAAGGCTAGGGAGCTATTGAATAGCCATTTTTGCACCAAAGAAAGATATCTTTTTTGCACGAAAATGTCCATTTTTTCTGCAGGAAAAATGGGGTCAGAAAAAATGGGGATCCAAACCGGCCTTAATGAGGTGACTTGCAGTCCCCAGGTAAGAGCTGTTCCCCCCTTTCCCAGACGTCGGAAGCCTTAATCTTGGTGGTGAACTGAATTTCCTTGAGCCCAAACAGCCCCAGGTGAAATACTCTGTAGTTGTCCCTTGAATCAGAGAGAGATTTCAACAGCATTGGCTTTAGACTATACCGTAGTTTGCAGTTTGGCGGCAAAAAATATGGTATGGGAAACATTCAAGTTTTCAATTTGGATTTGTTATTAAAAAATGGGTTATAAAATTTGGCAAAAATAATGAAAAAATAATATAATACTTATAATTTTTTGTCCTATAAAATGATTTTTCATGTTCAAAACTGAGTAATCCGGGAATAATTCAGAAAAGTTCGTAAAATTTTCAAGAATAATTCGATCATATTACTTGTCAAAAAAATAATAATAATTTGATCATGTTCAAGAATTCACGAGTTTTTCCAAACATCTAAATATGACGATCTGTTCTTTTGTGAATAATTCAAGAATTTACTATGGATTTGACTACTGCTTCGTGATGAATTGGTGGAGGATTGAATTTGCAATAGGGCGTAAGCGTTAACGCATCCAACACCGATTGCCGATATGGAAGAAGTGTATGAGTCCTTGTGGGGGGTCTCAACTTCAAGAATTCCCTAATTATTATTTTATATATATCTTATAATGTTTTAAAGCGTTAAGGACTTTAGGTGTCGGAGCATAGGGCAAGTGATAGTTGTTTAATGAGTGGGGGAAGGTAGTCCAGGAGACCCGCTTAAGCTAAGTCATTAGCCGTTCGAGTTCCATCGTAAGAGATTACGATAGTGGTCATTTAGAATTAGCATTGAAAGAATAGAGGGGCATTTCAAGTATTTAAGAAGTTTCACATAAGTTTTAAAAAGTGCTTCCTGCTTAAGTTATAAGCCGAATTTCAATGGCTTCTCCTTAACCCGGAAAAATTAGCTTAAAATCCAAAAAATAACTTTTCATAAGCTATAAGCTGACTTTTAGCTTATTTTAAGCTTACCCAAACACAGCCAAAGGTGCTGATTTGGGTGCTTGTGAAAGACAATTTTGAATAACACAGGTTTGAAGGAAAGCACATCCCAACAGACTCAGGGTGTCAACGGGTTGGTTCCTATTTGATTCCTAAGGTGGCCAGAACTGGAACTAACGGCTTCAATTCTTATCGGTTCCGGTTCTTAACTGTTTCAATTCTCAAAATGATGGATCCGGATTCGGAACCAATTATTTGGTTTCTGCTGGTTCTGGTTCCAGTTCCTACCGGTTTCGGTTACATATTAAACTACCAAGAACCGAAACTATTATTTTCAATTCAATTCTGGTTCCAGTTCTTTTTTAACTGGTTCCCGAAAATGTGGAACCGGAACCAGTGTTTTCAGTTTTGGTTAAAAGGGTAAAATTAACAACCCTACAACAGACCATAATAATTATTATTTTTCTCTATTGGGCCATAATAGTTTTGTTTGGATGCGAAATCAACTATCATAATGTAGTGATTTGTATCTCTAATCCAAGATGATCCACATGTGCTCATTGACAAGGTGTCAATCTGTCTCTCTCGTAAGGGGGCCCCAGCCCAACCCTTTGAAAGCCCTAAAAAGAGGGTTTTTTATATATATTTTTTTTTATAAATTTCAAGCCCTTAAGGCCGGGTCAGGTCCAAATATGTAAGGCCCTTCTAAATAAGGGCCAGGCTAGGGTCACACTCAAGGGGGCCGGCCCTTAGCAAATCATTTTTGTTTTATTTATTTATAAAATTGTATTCTATAAAACAATGCACACTAGGTACTGGCATATTCAAAACAAAATTAAGCAGTTATTTTAAAATAAAAAATGGGTTATTCCAAGGTCACTTGTCGGTGGACACTTAAAAGTGTTCAACTGCTAATGAGTTCCAGGCTACTTAGGGAATCTAATTTTCTTTTTTTAAACAAAACATACAAATGAAAGGGGGAAAACTGGTTGACATGGTCTCCTGATTTCCTTAGGCACATGTGTCACAACGTTATTGGAGTTTGACACTATAGTTATCCTAAAAAAGACAGTTTTGGGCAATTTTTGAACAATTGAACCATTCCAAAATTATAAATGGCCAAAATTATTTCTATTTTGAAAAATTTAAAATTAATGGTTCAAAATCTTTCCAAATGATTTTTTATAGTGTAAATTTATAATATATCATTTGTTTTATCGAGAATTTTAAGAAGACTAAAAGGTTTCATTTTCAAAGGTTCATCCCTATAACGAAAAAAATTATGATCATTCATAGAAAATCTACATAGATTAAACCGAAGAAACACGAAACCAAGACAACTACATTATTCAAGAATTCACTCTTTTTACTTAAACTTTTTTAAATTTTTTAATACTCTTCTTCTAGGCATGGCCCTACTCTGACCCGACCCTTGCCCTTGAAGACAAGGCTAGGCTGTACCCTGGCCTGGCCCCTTTGACAGCCCATTACTATTCTGTTTGGCTTCAACGTATTGAGTAGGTGTCACTCAAAATAAAAAAATAAAAAAAAATCAGAAGGTTCAAATGGTCCTAAGTTCCTAACCAAGGTTTTAAATGCTGTTATAATGGTCCCTTAATTTTTTTTTTATTTTTTTTTTTTATTATTTTGTTGTAAATCAATGGTCCCTTAATGTTGCGGTCATTATTTTCATTGTAACAGATATCCGTCTTTTCCAGATTTAACTGTTATTTTCAAAATAACCTAATGGGTCAGGGTGTTACTGTTACCATGCGGTAAATTACCCTTTACAATTTGAGCTGTGATGTTGTGTGCCTCAGGTGAACCTTCTCCTTAGGTTGGAGTTATGGGCTTTTTTGCTTTACCCCTTACTTTATTGATGCAATTTGCATCTCACCCAATGTTTTCAAAATATTTGTGTCTCACCCTTTGACCGTTGACCATAGACGGTCTTCGGATGGACATCCCAATATTTTTTAAATGACTATAATGACCTTGGGTGAGAAGCAAATAATTTTAAAAACATTGGGTGCTATGCAAATTGCATCAATAAAGTAAGGGAGACAAGCAAAATATCTTTTTTTTCGATGCTTTTTTTTTTTAGGATTGTGAGCTCAACACCATTCTTCATTTACTTTTGGCCCAACCGAAGGTGGACCCATGACCAAAAAATTAATCTGATTGTTGCTTTTTAAGCACTAGATTAGAGTCATTTTCCTTGGTTGATTTTATCCGTAGAATTTGAACATTATTTGGGGTACAAAGATCCAATGGTTTGAAATCACTAATCAGGCTGATATTTGGTATGTAGCTCCACCTAGCGATGGGCCCAACATCCGTACGTTAGTGACCTCTAAGAAAGTGCCACATGGCTCATATTTTGGTCCCTCGTCATCATTGACGAGGGACATTAGCGTGCTTAACAACCTGTGAAGGTGTATTCCTTTTAGGGTTGTGATGTAACAAGGTATACCTGAGATCTTTTCAAATGCGGAAGCGGCATTGTTGGTAGTCAACGCTGCCATCTGGGCCCACTTACCACATGGATGTTTAGCCCACCCCTTAGTAGACATTCATACCAAAAATCAGCTTGTTTGACAATTTTTAGCCATTGGTTTTAGTACTAAAAAAATGGTGGAATTCAACGGCTATAAGAACGCCTTAAAAAGTGCTAAAATCTAATAGTTGTAGATTATCAATCAGGGTGATTTTTTGATGTGTATAACGACCAAGGGGTGGGATAAACATCCATGCGATCAGTGGGCCCAGATGATAGTGGTGAGTAACAAAATCATGTTTCCGCATTTAAAAATGTTTCAGACATACCTTGTTACATCTTTTTTCCTTCCTTTTATAGTTCAAAATCCTAAAAAAAAAAAAACAAACCTCAATTTTTTTTTTGCTTGTCCCCCTTACTTTACTGATGCAATTTGCATCGCACCCAATGTTTTAAAATATTTGTGTCTCACCCAAGGTCATTATAGTCATTTAAAAAGTATTGGGATGTCCATTGGAAGACTCTCTATGGTCAACGACGTTGACCATGGTCAAAGGGTGAGACGCAAATATTTTAAAAACATTGGGTGAGATGCAAATTGCATCAATAAAGTAAGGGGGTAAGCAAAAAAGCCCTCAAGTTATTGAATGGTCTTTCGGATTTACACTAAATCCAACGGTTTGAACCCTCCGGAGGATGTTAACCTAAGGTGGATACCAACATTTTCCATTTGTGGATAGGGAATTAAGGGAAGGATGTGCATTTCCAACTCTGAACGTTCCCTCGCGAAGCCCAGGTGCGGGATTCCGGTTCTCAGCGTCCTTATAACGCAAAAGTTGTTCCATGAAATCCCCTCGTCCACACTTGGAAGGATCCAACGGTGGGAAACGACGCGGACGCAAGAGCGAGAGGGAAAAAATATGATACAGGCAAATTCACTATCAGTCAATGAGGGGCCCTACGTGGCACACTTTTTTGGACCCACTGACCGTATGGATATTTGGCCCACTCTTGGTGGATATACACACCAAAATTCAGCTTGATTGATGATTCCTATCCGTTGATTAAGTTGCAAAACTAATACTTAATCCAACGGTTAGAATCCTTGCTTAAAAAGTGCTGAATCTAATGGCTAGAGATAACCAATCAGGATGTTTTTGGTGTGTGTACCACTAAGGGGTGGGCTCAATCTATATAAGCTAATTCTGTCAGTCTCAGCGTCTCCTCGTCTTCTTCGGCTCTCGGCTCTCGGCTCTGCAATTCTTCTTTCTTTCTTTCTCTTTAGCTTCAAACCCCTCAGTCATGTCGGACGAAGAACACCACTTCGAGTCGAAGGCCGATGCGGGAGCTTCGAAGACCTATCCTCAGCAGGCTGGAACGATCCGTAAGAACGGATACATTGTGATCAAGGCAAGGCCTTGCAAGGTTTGTTTCTCGATCTCTGTTTCTTCTTATTTTTAGATCTGAGAGTTCTAGGTTTCGGTTTGGTTCCTTGATGCTATGTGCTGGAATGAGTATGTGATGTGTTGAATCTACTAGGGTTCCGTGTCTGTAATCTGAGTTTCGAATATCTCTGTTATAGTTTATTAATTTTGAGTTTGTTTCATGATTTATTATTTAGATTGCTTTTCTTATGGTTCAGATCCTTAAAAATTTAAGGTTCGGTGGTCTGTTTTTGTGTTTGTACATCGCTATGCTGCTTAATCTGCGACTTTGTAGATTTCTAAGGTTGTGTTTGTACTCTGAGCTTCTGTGGCTCACGCTGCTTCGGTGTATTCATCTTGTTCGAATTTTAAATAGAATTGGTTTTTTCGCATTTTTTTTTCCTCCATTTTCCCTCCTTTTATTTGTTGGATTAGGAATTGGGTTTTCCCTTGCGGTCATCGAGTTTTTTCTAGATCTTACGTGGTGAAGGATATGATTTGTTATGGCTTACTGATATGATTGAAATATCTCAGTCTGTTTTGCATTACTCAGTCTGTACATGTTGGTTATATGGAGATATTTGTTGTTTAGAAACCTAGAGGTTTCTTTTACAAGTTTTATTGGTTTGTGTTGTTAGTAGGTCAAGATATTTATTGGTTAATATGTTTATGTCTTCAATTTCTTTTAGTCTCGGTGGCTTGTCTTCTTTGTAAACTTGCAGTCTTTGTTTGTTAGGTTTTATGGAAAACTTTTGATATTCTTTTGTACCTGATTTTAACTCTACTCATCTGAAACATTTCTTTATTTTGTCTTTGTTCCTCCTTCATTTTAAAGGTATATCAGATCACATGTTCAGCAGAAGATAGTACTTGCAGATTTTGTTTGCAGAGTTTTTTTTGTTGTAGCTATTTAAATATATTTGTTATGTGCCGTCTTTGTTTGAAGTCCTTCTGCAGATTATTTTGGCTCAATCTTGTAGTACTGTATGTTGTGATCAGAACTCACAAATAGTATTGTCAAATCAATTTGCCGACATGAATTTGGAGATGGTAATTGGACATATTTAGATTTCATGTAGTATCGCATCATGCTTGAGTGGTTTATGAGTATCTTATTTTTGTCATTTTCTTTGTTGTAGTTGAAATATTGAGAAAGGGTGCTTCCTTCTCTTTTGTTACATCCTAAAGTCATAATGATTTTTTACTATTATCTGACTGTGTGCTTTCTGCTACAGGTTGTTGAGGTTTCAACCTCCAAGACTGGCAAGCACGGTCATGCCAAATGCCACTTTGTTGCAATTGACATCTTCAACGGCAAAAAGCTTGAAGATATTGTACCCTCTTCTCATAACTGTGATGTATGCCTCATTTCCATTGCACTTCTTGTAGTATTCTTTCAGTATGATGCATTTGTATGTGTAATTCTCCCAGGACATAAACATGTGTTTATACTTCTATTGCAGGTTCCCCATGTTACTCGTACTGATTACCAGCTGATTGATATCTCTGAGGATGGATTTGTATGTTCAGTTTTTTTTAATTCTACTGCTTAGTTGTATTGGTTGTCTTATGTCAATATTTATTTTATGACATATTATATGCTTCAGGTGAGTCTGCTTACTGAAAATGGTAATACTAAGGATGATCTGAGGCTACCGACTGATGACAGCTTGCTCTCCCAGGTTGGTTGACTGGCTTTGCTCTCACCTTAAGATTGTCTGGTCTATTGTTGCTTTTGCTTAGACTCCCTAAATTCTTGGAATTCTGTGTAAGCTGCTTGTGTTTGTTGTAATGGTCTTGGTATTAGGGGTGGGGGGTGGGGGGGGGGGGATCGATGCAAGCAACAATAACCGCAATAAAACAAATACAACAAAAAGGAAACCAGAGAATATATAACATCAAACATCCATAGAGCAAAGAATGTCCCAACGAAATACAAAATCGTCAAAGAAAATCCCTCTACACTCCGTGAACACCTTAGACCAAAAGAAAATTAACCCCTTAATGTTGAGAATAATCGAGGGCAAATCTCCACTTTTATCTTCAAAAATTCTTTGGTTTCTCTCCCTTAATATAGCCCAGGCGATTACAAAGGGCAGCATCCTCCAGAGAATACGCCGTCTAACAGATCGATTGTACAAGGCACCCTCCAACGGATCATATACTGGTGCCTTCCATCCGTAAGGTGCCCCTCGATACTTGCATTCAACACTAAGGTGACAATCTTGCTTGCTCAAGGGTCATGTACCCACTAATAGGAATTTCATTTTTCTACCACGTTAACTAGTGTCGCACACTAGTATGAGGGTTAAAGATAAATCTTAGGATTGGTGGGGAAAGGGTATGAGAGGTCGATCAGAGGTAATCTTGTTCGCAAAACCACTGAAACATGAGGGAACGGGTACACGTTTGGTCGACCACCATTTGGGCAACACGAAGGCACTGTAACATGCCGTGTATTCGATCAAAGGGTTGTATTCAAATACAACAACACCACCTCTGATCCACGCGATACAATACGGACACACAATGAGAATTGTCAGAAATTTATTACAATCGTGCCCTTCCAACTTTTGACCCTCCATTATAAATAGAGTACGGGGTCGAAAGAAAGGGGGGGGATGTTATAGCCAACGTGTTACCCTAATTTTCTACTTTGTTCCTTTCCTCTTAACATCTCCTATCTTTCTTCGTTGTGGTCTCTTCAACTCTTCTGTCCACAGAACTCTAGACTCGGATGTCATGGATTCCTCTCCGACATTGCTTTTAGATATGTAGCTTTGCATTTTGAAGTGATTATTATAAATAAAAAGAATCGATCACTTTCTCTGAGTTCAAGATCTCTTTTATCTTTTTACAACCTTTAATACTACATGAAAGAAAATTTGGATTTTTTTATTAAATAAATAGATTTATTCATATTTTTCTTGTTGCGTGTTTCTAAACAAACAAAGGATTATTTTAACATAGTTTCGCCATCAACTGTTGGTCATTCATTCTTTAGTTTTTTTTTACTTTCTTCATTTCTTTTTTGGGCTTTTCATCCTTTCACACAAAAGTTACTACACTTCGGGGCGCAAAATCAACAGTTCATTTGTGTTGATAGACTCCTTCTATAGTCAAACGACAGTTCCTGTGGTAGTAACTATTTATTGAAGAATCTTAAATCCAAGATTTGTAGGTGGTAACTTTTAAAAAAAAACTGGTAATTATTTTCATTGATGTTAGTAACCGTTCGCGCACGATACATGGAGATTCTTTGGCTCACCGAATAATTGACCTTTTCTTTTGTATTTTCAGTTAAATGGGCTGTTAATGGTTAAAAAAAGTTAAAAAGCCCTTTGCAGAAAGCTCCTAAATGGTTAGGGTTAGGGACACGATACTAAACAAGATTTGTTATATAAGCATTCATGGATAAAAGGATCATCTCTAGTCCATTTTTTTTTTTATATCTTTACTCCATTTAAAGATATTAAGTTAATGCTACTTTCATGTATGAGGTATAAACTTAATTTTTTACAACAAAAATTCTTGTAACGCAATTGTAAGATACTGCTTCATGGTAGTGGGTTTAACATAAAACATCACCCAACATGGAGAGGATGGAAACTTGTTTAATTTGATGCTACATGGTTTTGATTTTTCTTTTATTAAAAGATGTTTTGTTTGTCTAACTATGAGATTAGATAGTCTCAATATTGGGATTGATATGTAAATTGTTTTGTTACTGTTTGTAAGTGTATATGATAGGTTATGAAGGATTCATGCATATGTCACTTTTTAAAATTTGATAGGTTCTGAAGGATTCTTTAATATTTTTCTTAACTAAAAGAATAATCTTTATGAATCTTATCCATATAAAATAAATAAATCTTTCCAGTCTTACATTCTTACAATTTCAATCCTTTGAATCCCAATTCGATTTGAATTCTGCTCTTTACGATTTTTTGGTACAATTTGACTTTTACAACATTGGTTAAAATCTATTGGCAACATTTTACTTAGATTTTCCTAAGGTGGAAACCTTCAAGCAGTTGACAGGATTCTAATCATTTTACTTAGATTTTACTATTTTGCTTTATTTACGAATGCATTGTTTCCCAGTTTCTGGCATCCTCATATATAAGCATTTTTTTGGACTGCTGATGGTGATCTCACCCCTTTGAAATACAGATCAAAGATGGTTTTGGCGAGGGGAAGGATCTGGTTGTGACTGTGATGACTGCAATGGGTGAAGAGCAGATATGTGCCCTCAAGGACATTGGCCCGAAGTAGCTTTTTTGCCTTTTTTACCGGACTGTTGTTGCAATTTTAGCTGAAGATTTTTGTAAGAGCTCTTACTGCTTGCCATCTCAGACACAAGATAAATATAGTTTAGTAGCTTTGGGGTGGTTTTATTTTGGGGCTCGAACCACTGGGCTCCTGCTCAAGAAACAAATGCTTCACTACTGGGCTCATGGTGTGCTGTGGGCCTCCACTCCACCCATCTTCGAAACTTATTTTCTATCAGCTTTCTATGAAATAGTTTTGATGCTTTGTCCAATAAACTACCTCGACTATTTTCTTACATTTTGTGGTGGGGAAGTGAAATCCTCTGCAAGACCGACTCTATACACAAGCGTTGCTATTTACCTTACGGTGCATGGCCATTTGTTTTCAATGCGGATGGTTCAAATTAAGAAAGTATTATTGGATATGGGCATAATAAGCCCATCCGTCCAAGATATGGAGCCAGAATTATGGCTGTAACAGATATTTTTCGATATCTATGAGAAAAGTTGCCTGTCTCTTGGTTGTAGTTTCAATCGGTGGATTCTGGTGGTGGAGAGATCAGATGCTTACAATGTTGGGAAAAAGAAGGGAATTTTAGACATACTCCCCTAAGTAAACTTTGATATTGGGACTGGATATTGGCACCCGAGACTCAATGACTCAGTAAACCCACCTAAAATTAAGTCCTAAGACCCTAGTGATACTTCACACCCACCCATAAAAAAAAGACAAGAAGAGAGAGTGGGCAAGAGAGGGAGAGAGAGGTACCTGCTCCGGAGGCTGTGGCGGTGGCCTCTTCTTCTTCTCCTTTTTTTTTTTTCTGGTTTTTTTTTGTTGGGTGGTGAAAGTGAAAAACAAGTGACATTTTTGTAATTTTTTTTGGTTGTGGGTCTCCTGAGCTAAATCATGGTTGCAAATATCCCGTCCCTTGATAATTGCAATATTCCCCTATTTTTTCAAAATGTGTACACACGTCAAAAGTCGATTCTAGAAAACCCCTTGGTTCATTTACATACCAAAAATTAGTTTGATTGATAATTTCTTGCCGTTTGTAAAGTACCCAAAAAATATGCAAAAAAAAAAAAAATGCAGGAACGGCTAGAATTAATCTTAAAAAAGATCTAAAATCTATGACAGAAAACCAATCAGAATGATCTTTGGTACGTATATATACACTCTAAACATTCATGTGGTCAGTGAACCCCAAAAATTGAGCTATGTAGGGCCACGAGAGCCCTCTGCATCGACTGCATCCAAAGTCCTCTGCATCTAAATTTTTTCCTTAAATCAGTCTATATACTAAACAAGAAATAAGGAAGGGTAATGAGGTATGTGGGGCCACGAGAACCCTCTGCTTCGACTGCATCCAAAGTCCTCTGCATCTAAAGTTTTTCCTCGATTTTAAATGGATGATTATATGTGCCTAATACCTTCCTATACCATAACTAGATCCACAATTCCATACCAAAATTCTCTTTCAAATGGCAAGTCACTGAAATGATAGAATAACAGTCAATAACGTATACCCTTTAAGCCTGTCGCTCTTCATTAATGGAATTGTATACATGTATTGAACATAGGAATCAGCCTTCATATTGTCCAAATAAATTGCACACACCATACACCAAAGCTCCCTGAGAATCCCAACATTCATTTCAAGCACCAGCAGATCACAATCATCAAATTGCTCCATCATAAAGTCTGAGTAGTTCAAGTTGAAATCTATTGAGTTAAATCTTTTGAGATCTCATTGATCCCAATTTACCTTCCATTTAAAAGAACAGCAGGAACTTCAATAAACATAGAGACAAATAATCTATAATCTTGAGTAAAGATTAAGTAATCTATAAATATACAAATCTCACAATAAAATCAATCATAAAACATATATTACTCAAATCATTATTGCACAAACAACCTCTCTTGTAAGTGAGATGTCCAAAAAGGCATAAAGAGAATCAAACATTCATGCCGCCTTCATCAACTTAATTATGCCGATGCTGCCAGTCCAGTTGTGACACATTCCCTCATCCTTAGTATCTCTTTTTAAGTCCAAACACTGAAACTTCTCATCTGTAATATCCAGACAATTCCATAGGCTGACCCATAACAAAGGAAGAGAATAAAGGAGAGGAACATCGAAAGAAATGAACTGTCAAGAAGCCACAGTAGCAAACTTATGCCGTACCCCAATCATCTTTCATATGAGGCATATAGAAACAACAACAAAAACAAAAAATAAATATCAGTATTTTCGAACGGAGCTGTCTTGAGGACCACTCTTATACGCTTTTGAAACTAAAATCAAAACTGATACAAGCTCTTATGAAGGCTCTCAGAAGTCACCAAAAAAAAGGGGGGAGGGGAGAATTTTAGGTTTATTACGGTTTTGCCTCAAAATCAAAGTAAAAAAAATGACAAGAAAATATGAATTACTTATGAGTGAATAATTAGGATTAATTAGGATCAAAGATTGATCACAAATCAATCCAACAGGGCCTTCTGTGTACTTGAAACAGAGATTAAGTCTACCTTAATCTCTACCAGGTAGGATTAAAATTGTGTCCACTATATTTTGGGGAAATGTTTTTTTATCCTACCAGGTAGGAGCAGACTTTGATCCTTCCCTCCTTAAAATCTCTATGTAATCTCTATGTGGCACACTCTTCCGGGCTCACTGCCCCTCTAAGCTCACCTCTTGGTCGACCTACAAACCAAAAATCAACCTGACTGGTGGTTTGTACATTCGATTTTGGTACCCAAAAAATAAAAAAACCTCAAATCCAACAGCTAAAAATGACCCCATGAAAATGTTCGAATTCAATGGCTAGAAATCACCATTTAGGCTGAATTTTTTTTGTGTAGGTCCACCAAGAGGTGAACCAAATATTCGTATGTCAGTGGGCCTGAAAGAGTGGCCTCGTATGTCAGTGGGCCTGAAAGAGTTGCCACATGGAGTTTTTGGGATGGAAGGATCAAAGTTTGCTCCTACCTGGTAGAAGCAAAATGATTTCCATATTTCGAGGCCATTCTGCAGGTGTGTCCATGAATTTTGAGGCACAACGTGGAACCGGAATGGCAAAAAAAAAAAAAAAAGCAGTTACTGCAGTTTCAGAATTAAGCGTCAGTTGTGTTTCGGAATCGATCCCAAAGTTCAAACACCATAAGTGGTCAACCAAACTGCTGTTGTAGTTGAGCGGTTATCATACAATGAGAAGTGTAAGATAAAAGACATTCCGTTCAATATAAGGATTGTAGAAATTGAAAGCAATTAGAAAAAAAAAACGTATAATTCCCATTCCAATAGTTTCAAGCAAGGTTTAAAAGCGGCCATTATAATGGTATAACGGGCTGGGGCGTTACTATTTTTCCCGTTATAACGAATTGTAACACATAGGGACAAAAACGAAAAAAAATGGGAAAAAAACGTGCCTAGAATTCAAATTTTGAATTTCAAATTTTCAATAAAATTTATAACGGACAATCATGAAAAATAACTGGCGTTTTTATTTCACAATTTTTTTCATAAAATAACGGTCATTATTTTCATTATAACAGCCGTTATTTAAAAAATGGCCATTCCGTTATTTTTGGAGCGTTAAAACGGTACATAATGTAATGGGGTAGGTCCATTCCGTTATTTTTCAGTTATTTTCTGAGCCTTGGAATCCGTTATAACGGCCATTTTTTAAACCATGGTTTCAAGAATGAAAAAAACAAGGAGTTAAAGAAAACCCAAACTCTTCATGTCAAGAGGCATCAATAAAATGTAGGTGAGAGAATAAATTGAATGACGTATAGCTAACAAGAGTCAGAAAAATTACGAGTAAAAATACCCCCAAAAAGAAAGAGAAATAGAAAGTTGGGGGGAGAGATTGTGGCGGTGATTGGGGGTAATGCTGACCCATAGTCCAAAACTCATTTTGCTACGTTTCAATTCAACATCCTAAAGATTCATACATTACTCTACTGCCATCAAAACTCCCATCTCCAGTTTTTAATTTAACGAATTATAACCTAAACTCATCTAATTAATTAATAAGGGTTTAGACTTACTGGATGGTGATGGAAGGTACGTGTTTGATCTTCTCCCAATCTTCTCCATTCTCTCGCACCCTGACTTCGAATTCCTTTCGCATGTCAGCTAACAAAATCGTCTGGAGGGTGGTGATGTGTCTCAATCCATCTGGAACCATCTTTAAGGAGTTGCACTCAATGATAATTAAATCCTTAAGGCTGGGCATTGCTCTGACCTCTACTCTCCACTCTTCTAAATCACGCAACCTATGGAGACACAAGATCTGGAGTCGAGCAAAGCCTCCGGCAGAGCAAACCATTACCTTTCCCTCGTACGAGTCAGGATTTAAGAAAAGGACTTTCAGGTTTGGTAGCTTCTCCAACGTCACTGTGGGGTCTTGCTCTAGAAACGAATTTGCCAAGTGTAACACAGTGAGGTTTGGTGGGAAATGATCAAATTGATTGTTGGGTTGGTTCTGTGGCCGTCCAATCAATGTCAATTGGTAGAGGTACTGATGCTGTGTAAGTCCAAGAAGAGGCAATTCGGTACTGCCAACCATCTTTACATGTAATGATCGAAGGCACTCCAATTTGTCAATTTCCTTGAATAAAGCATCTGATTCCGTTTCTGACACTTCATCCACCTTCAATCGTCTGAGATTGCTCAACTTGCCAAGCCCACCCTCTATCCAACTGGCAGCTCGTAGTTCCAGTGTTAGGAGGTCCCTTGGAAGCTCTCCCATTCGAGTCGCACCACATTGTTCACTTGATAGCTGGCTCGGAAAATAAGTTGGCCCATAAAGATGTCTTAATTGCTTCATTTTCCATGTTGCCTTGGGTATGCCTGTGATCACAGTTCCTCTCAAATCTAGAGTTTGTAGTTTACCTAGGTTGCTTATACAAGTTGGAAGACTTTCTAACCCAGTGAACCTTAACCCCAAGTACTTCAAAAAGATGAGTTCCCCTATGTCCTTCGGTAACTTACTCATTTTTACACCCTCTAGATCCAATACCCTAAGCAATTTTATTTCTCCATAAAAGGACTTCCACTTTAGGGCATTTTCCAGTTTTTTTTGTGAAAAACAGCAAAGAACGAAGGTTTAGAGTGGAGTCGGAGTGATATTGGAACTCATCATTGCAAGGATGGATGGCAAGTCTACGTGATCTAATCATCTTAGATGTAGAATAGTTGGTCCCATATGTATCAAGAAATTTATCTTTCTTGCCTTCTGAAATTGCAAGATCTCGCAAGAGATCATGGATGCGACAAGTTAGAACTCCTCCATCGGCCATGTTCCTACCTACAGCTTGTATCATGCTTCTTTGAATTAGCTCTTCTAAGCAATCCTCTGCCACATCTTCCATCTTTTCATCTCCTCTTGGCTGTATGAAACCCTCCGCGACCCATAACAAAATCAATTTTTTAACAAAGATCACAAGGTCTTCTGGGAAAATACCAAAATAGAGAAAACATGATTTCAAGTAATAGGGCAAATCACTGTAACTCAAAGCTAAAATTTCCATGCATTGCTTTGAATCTTGAGTTAGCTGCCATTTTACACTATCAAGTACTTTGGACCAAATAGTAGGTGTCTTATCTTTTACTGATAACAAACCACCTAAGACGACAATAGCAAGCGGTAACCCACCGCACTGTTCAACAATTTTCTTCCCCAATGACTCTAAATCAAAGGGGCAAGTATTTCCCACTAAGAACACCTTATTGCAAAAGAGTTCCCAACTCTCCTTCTCGTCCAAAAGACAGAGATAGTGGGGATCAATTGATGGGTTAGTGTGCAATGCTACATCTCTATGGCGAGTAGTAAGCAAGATTCTGCTACCATTCATCACATTTGGAAAGGCCGCCTCAATTCTATCCCAAGCTTCTTTCCTCCATATATCATCAACTACTATCAAATATATTTTTTCTTGCAAGTTTTTGAAGAGTTCATTCCTCAATTCTTCCTCATTCATTTTCCCCAATTTCTCTTCCTGTCTCTCGTTGATCATCACAACTTGTTTTATAATGCTTTGCCAAAGATCCCTTACCTGATATTCTTGAGATACATAAATCCAAGCGCAAGTATCAAAGTGATTCTTAACATCAATTGTATTATAGACTTTTTTAGCAAGAGTAGTCTTACCTAAGCCGCCCATTCCAACAATCGAAATGACCAGGCGTCGACGATCTCCTTGTATCAGTTGCACTGCAAGTTTCTCCACATCCTTTTGAAAGCCCACTACAGCCACCTCCTCGACAACGGGAGTCCTCTTTTCTTTCCATGTTAGGCCTTCAGTCGGAGGACCTGAACATTGTCCTGCTTCTAAAATCTCGATGTTGAATTTTGATTTGTCAGCAAAGATCTTATCTATCCTTCTGTTAATATTCTTGATTTTCTTTCCTACATGGTGGATAGTTATCAGTTGGTTGGGGTAGTGAATAAACCTACTTGGGGAGTTTCTCTGCCGCTGGCGCTCCACTTTGAGGACGAAGGCATCGATAACATCCTCAGCGTCGTAAGCTAAGTCTCTGATTTGGCTGACCCAAACCTCCACCCTTTCGTTCTTCTTCCGTTTCTCGTCAGCATCCCTTAAGTAGGATTTGATCAAGCTGAGTTCGTCACAAAGTGATCTGACCTGCTCGTCCACTCCAAGAAGGAGCCTAGCTTCATGATCTATAAGCAAGCTTAATTTTTCTAGGAAAAACGTGACAATACTCTCAGCCATTTTCTCTCTGTTTGCAGTTTGCACAACTCTAACAATAGTTCGAAGGAAAGCTAGTGATGTCTTCCCAAGTCAGTCTCCGAAACTATTATGGATTCTGAATAATTTCTAGACATGGATACATCCTGGAATAGAGGCTCTTATGCATGATTGAAAGAGATGGCCTACCAAAAAAAGGTAATCAATGGGGGTGTGCCATTGTTACAAATTAGTGATGAGAAAGATTCCATTAATTTCTACATCTTCTTTAATTTTCTTTCTTTTTAGCCGACCCCATTGATTTCTACTGTTCTTTGATATTCCATTGGTGGATTCCTGCTAATTTTGAATGGTACACTGGTACATGTCGGAACAAATTGTCTTATGCATGAGAGAGAGAGAGATGGCCGACAAAAAAAAAAGTGATTTGGTGCCACTAACAAATTAGTGATGAGAAAGATTCCATTCATTTCAACATATTTTTCTTTCTTTTTGGCCGAATCCATTGAATTCTACTTTGGTTGATGGTTCTTTGATATTTTATTGGTGTATTCTGAATAATTTCAATAAGATGTTGGAATAAAGTTGTTAATGCATGAGAGAGTGATGATGGCCTACCAAAATTAGTGATGAGAAAGATTTCCATCGATTTCTACACTTTTCTTCTTTCCCTTTACCTAAGGCCATTGATCTCTACTTCGTTCAATTGTTCTTGACTAGTAAATGTCCCGTGCCCACGGCACTCTCTGACAAAAGTGTTTGCAAAAATTGGGTGCCTTCGGCACTAAAACGGTATAACAGACTGGATATTACTGTTTTTTCTATTATAACAGCTGTTGTAATGGATTGTAATGCACAGAGGGAGAAATGGGAAAATAACAGAAATAACAAAGAATAACGATGTTGATATTCAAATTTTGAATAAATTGAGGTCGAATGAGACGGATTGAGTAACTGAAATCTAACCGTCCACATTAGATCGATGAATTTGATCTCAACCACTCTTTATCTAACCGTCCACATTAAATGGAGGGATAAGATAAGAGAATACTACTGAGTTGTCTTGTTATATGCGTGGATGGCCCGTACCTGCGGCACTTTCCGACAAAGTGTTTGTCAAAATCGGGTGGGAGTTAATCTCAACGATCGATATGAAGCATAGTGGATCTCAGCCACTCATTATTGAAGCCATATAAGATAAGAAGGGGAATAAGAAAATCAGTCACTTGTTATATTGATAGTGGGTGGCCTGTGCCCTCGGCACTCCCCGTCAAAGCATTTGCTAAAATCAGGTGTGAGTGGCTGAGATCCACCGTCCATTTGGGGGATAAGATCTCGGCCCTTCTTTGTTGAAACAGATAAGAGGGGGTATAAGTGGGGAGACAACTTCCCTGTTTTGTTATATAGACTAGTAAATGGCCGGTGCCCACGGCACTCTGCGACAAAATTGTTTGCAAAAATTGAGTGCCGAAGGGTATAATGGACTGGGATGTTACCATTTTCCCATTATAGCGGCTGTTATAACGGATTGTAACGCAAAGAGGGAAAAATAGAAAAAAAATGAAAAAATAATAGAAATAACAAAACATAACGGTGTTAAAATTCAAATTTTTAATAAATTGAGGTCAAATGAGTGGGAGTGAATGAAAAATGAGGGGGATTGGGTGGCTGAAATCTAACCGTCCTCATTGGATGGATGGATTTGATCTGAACCACTCTTTATCTTATGAAGTAGGATAAGATAAAAGAATGCGACTGAGTTATTTTGTTATATGTGTGGGTGGCCCGTGCTTGTGGCACTTTCCAACAAAGTGTTTGTCAAAATCGGGTACGAGTTAATATCAGCAATTGATATGAAGTGTAGTGGATCTCAGCCACTCATTATTGAAGCCATATAAGATAAGAAGGGGGTATAAGACAATCACTGTCACTTGTTATTTAGATAGTGGGTGGCCCGTGCCCTCGGCACTACCCGACAAAGCATTTGCCAAAATCAGGTGTGAGTGGCTGAGATCCACTGTCCATTTGGGGATAAGATCTCGGCCATCCTTTGTTGAAACTTATAAGAGGGGGTATAAGTGGGGAGACAACTTCCCTGTTTTATTATATAAATACTCCTTTGGCGTGATCCTGATAGTTTTCTATAAGAAATCCAAATTACTTTAGAGAGAGAGAGAGAGAGAGAGAGAGAGACAGCGCGTGTATATTGTTTTAGAGAGAGTTTATTGTTTGAGGAGAAGCAGATTTAGGAGAGCTGAGGGTGTATTTGAAAGAAAATGTATAACAGTTAAAGAAGATTATTATTATGGGAATTTTGGAAGGGCAAATCTGGACCTCGATGTCGTTCATCAATTTTCCTCGTGATTTGCACACCACAAATAATTGGACAAATCAACCATAAGCTTAAAATAGAAAGAAGAAAGAAAAGGAGAACCACTTTTAACATAGTTCTTGAGAAAACATTCGCTGGCCCCGGCTTTGAAGTCTCCCCACCTAAAATGTCAGACACGTACTGCAATCCCTTAACAACCCGCATTAAGTCCCTGGTTAGTGGTTAACAAGCGGAACTTGTCAGACATTTTGGGAGGGGAACATCAAAGTTTGAAGTCCCCTGGGGCAACAAATTTTTTCTCATAGTTCCTGAGCACATACACACAAAGTTTGTGATTACGGATGCATTAACCAAGGGGTTAGCACCAAAGAGATTGAAGGAACATATTGAAAGAATGGGTTTTGGTTGCACCCATGACATTTTAGTTTTGTGGTTTTATGGATTGATGAGTTAATTACCGCTTTTACTATACATTTTGATATCTCATTATGGTATATTTTTAATTTTCCTGTGTTTCCATTATGTGTGTACATGTTTGCATTGGATGCATGACAACAAGAAATCATAACCAAGGTTTAAAAGGGACCGTTGGATTCCAAACATCCACGTGCCTCGTAGACTGTGGGCATCTTGAATCCAATGGTAAAATCTCCGCACATTTTTTTCCCGCTTATCTGTGGGATAGCACTATTTATTTTTGGTAGGTGACAAACTATACTATACATTTGTACAATTACGACGTGATATTATGTGTGCCCATTCTAGGTGTATCGGCGAAAAATGTGACAACACTCTAAACCATTTTTGCTCACCAAAAATCAGACTGATTGGTGATCTCTAGCCATGCGCGGCTTTTTTACTCTTTTTTTTAGAGAAAAGATTCATTGTCTCTTGGGGACTTTGAAGGCTTTAACCCAACTCACGTTAAGCCCTTGGTTAGTTGGTTAAGGGTGGCAAACATCAATAACGTGGGTTTTTTGGTGTGTAGGCCAAACATTCAAGGAACCAATGGGCCCGAAAGAATGCACTGTGACAAAGCCGTCTCAATACAAGTTGAGGCCTAAGGCAGAAACTCTATTGAGGCCTATTTTATTTAAAATATTAATATAAATTAAAATTAATTATTTTTCTCTCAAATCTCATGTCACCCAAATGACACCCCAATTCTCATGTTTCTATCATTTTTTTTAAGTCTCAATAAACCCTCCAAAAAAAAAAAATGTCAGCCAAAGGCCCCCCTAACGGAAGGCACATGCAATGTAGTGATGTTTAAATAAAAATTACGTTTATAAAAATGGTATATTTACTGAAATGGTAAATGTAACTTCTTTTTTGGAAAGGGTTGGTGGGCAACTTAAAACAAGGTCATTACTTTCTTTTACCTAATTATTAAGCATATAATTTTATTTTATAGTGGTATTATAAGAATTTTAAATTAATATAAATATCAATATTATTTATTCTGCTATTTAAAGAGCAAAGGCCCTTCTTGTGTTCCGCCAAAATGCCCAAAATGTCCCTCTTTTTCTTCATTTGTTTCTTTTGAATTATTCATTTAGGAGGGCTCTTCGGTCTTTTTGGGTGTGAAAATACTCGTCACCCTTGCAGCTCATTCAATGCTCTTTTCTTATTAAAAAAATAAAAAAAAAATTTATTCCTAATATAACTCTCAAATTCTTTAGATTGACAAACGTTGATTCTTTCATTTTTTTGATTTTTTTTAATTTGTAAGGATGCTTTAGTTATCAACATTTTCATATTTCAATTCAACTGTGAAAGCATTTATTGGACCCCCACGTGACACTTGAACTCTATCCTTAGAAAAAATTAGACAATGGTTTCCATCGTCAAAGTTGATGATGGACCCATAGCGTGAGCCACGTGGCACACTATTAGAAGCTAATGGCGGTATGGATGTTTGGCCCATCCCTAGATTGACTTACATAACAAAAATCGGCATGATTAGTAATTTTTAACCTTTGAATCTAAGTACCCCATACTGCTAGAAATCCGCGGTTAAAAATGAACCATGAAAAGACTCAAATCCAACGGATAGAAATTACTAATCAGAATGAATTCCAGTATGTAGCTCCAACTAGGGTTAGGCCAAACATCTATACGGTCAGTGGTCTCTAAGAGTGTGCCACGTGTAAAGTGTTGCCATGCGTAAGATGCATGCACATTGCACGTGGCGTCCCCTGGTTTTTTAATAAAAATAATTAGTGTTGAATATCATTGAAAATATCTCAAAGAGTGCTTTCTAATGGATCCAGTCTCATTGTGAATGAACTTAGGAATTGAAAGTTACTAGGTTCTGAATATTTTTAAAGAAATAAATGCTTTTTAAAAAAGATTGTTCATTTATTAAGGAGATAAAAGAACATGAAGCACTTCACATTTCTCTCTTCTCTAAACTAACCTTGTAAAATTAAAAGACAATTTTACCTATACGTGAAATTGGAAGATCAAAAACGAAAATTGTTGCAACTCAATGCATACTTGAAGACTTGAGAGGAAAAAAAAAGGTCTAGAAAGTATGACCAACTAGATCAGAATCCTTGACCATCTCATTAATGGCAGCCAATGAATCTACACTAGATTTGATGTGCTGCAAGTAGTATGTAGAAGATGAACTCCCTTTATGTATATTTTGCAATTTAGTTTTGAGGAAGGGTTTTCGGGTTGTAGACTATTGTTGGAATAACTCCTCAAGAGCATCTCATGCCTCTTGTGCAGAAGAAACACCAAGTATTTGAGCAGATAGTGATTCGGCCAGGATTGCATTGATGCAAGCCTTGACAAAGTGATCAAACTTGCATCATTCATGGTATTCTGGGTTGGGTACTATTTTCTCTGATTCATAAATAGTTTTTGGAGGTTAGGTTACTGTCCCATCTACATAACCGATGAGATATGTGCTTATCAATATGGACGCCGACTGATTAGGCTAGAGAAGGTAGTTGGAGCCATCAAGTTTTATCGAAACAAATTGTGAAATGTTGGTAATGGGAAGAGGGGATTTGCTTGATGAGGCCATGCTCAAATAAGGTAGTAGAATATAATAAAAAATGAACAAATAAGGAAGAGGTTCTGCCGAAACGTAGTGGAGCACTAAGGCTCTGATACAATGCAGGAAACAATAGTTGATGATGTTAAACCTCTTAACCTTTTGTGAAACCATTGTTATTGACTTTGTAAGGTCGAAAGAAATGAAAGGTTTAGTGAAATATATAGCTTTGAGTACATCGAGGGGGATGGAGCTTAAGCCTTAAGATATATGAATCACCGACAATAGGAACTCAACCTATGTGACTGAAGATACCAAGATCTAGGTTTAATGAAAAAAATAAGTCTAAATGTTTAAATGGTAAAAAAATAGAAGTTATACTCCAAATCCATCCTTGTAGTGTAGTAGTATTACTTGTATAGCGTAGAGGTTGGGTCGTAGAGCCGTTTTCTATAAGAATTTAGGTTAATTCTCTAGAATAACGCTCATGAAAACCTAAGAAATGCTTAAGGTCAGAATGAGCACAACCATAAGAACCCTATAAGTAGACAATGAAAGTTAAGTGTATAGTTCGTTGTTTAGATTTACAGAATAAAGTTGAACAGTTCAAGGCTTTAGTTCATTAAACAGCTAATAAACCTGATAGACTTATACTAAGTAGAAGTAGACACCTCTGCCCATACATGACTTTCTAATTCTGATTTATCTTAAATTTAATGAAATTTTTGACATACCCCCATGTTATCTTTAAAATTTGACATACCCCCCACAATTTGAAAAAGCTGACATACCCCCTATGACTCGGTCCATTGTCATTTGACCAGTGTTGACCCGAGTTGACTACCTAATTTTGTATTAAAGGACGAAAGTGCCCTTGTCTTCAACATTAGATCAAGGGATTGGGTTTAGGCCAAAACCCATACCCCAAATCAAGCATGAAAAAAGGAGATTAAAAATAAAAATTGAAACCCATGTCGGTAAACTTGAGATTTTTTCTTGGTTTTTTGATGAATTAAATAAATATTGAGAAGAAAAAAACCAAAAAATAAAATAAAATAAAACTCATGATTGAATGGGATTTTTTTATGGATTTTATTATAGAATAAAATTTTAAAATTGGGAGAACCCATCTTTCTAAAATCCACATCTCAAAAGCTTAAAATATAAATTGCTTTGTCTTATTTTTCAATTTTTTTAATGAAAAATTTAAAACTATAATTGTATGCTTTATTTTTTTTTTTTTCTTTTTAACCTTGGGTTTTAAATTATTGCCGAAGTGGTGGCCAGCCGGCCATGAGACTCCGGTGGGTTGGTCGCCGGTGATGAGCGGCCAACCCATTGAAATCTCTTGGCCGGCCGTCCACCACAGCCATTTGATTTGGGGTTTGGGTTTTGGCCCAAACCCTTGTTCTAAGGTTGAAGACAAGGGCATTTGTGCCATTTAATACAAAATCTGGTAGTCAACTCGGGTCAACACTGGTCAAATGATAGTAGACCGAGTCATATGGGGGTATGTCAGCTTTTAAAAATTGTGTGTGTATGGGGGGGGGGGGTGTCAGTTTATAAATTTTATTCATATTAGGGTTTGTTTTCAAAATCAAATTATAAAACTTTTGCAGCTTTTATAAATTTTTAATATGAATAAAATTTATTTTGAAAACAAACCCTAGACCACAAGAAGCAAAAAAAAAAAAAAGTTTGTTTTAAGATATAAAGGGTAATCTAGCATCATCCCCTAATATGCAAAAGTAATTTGTAATTTGTAACACCGCTGCACTTTGCAACTGGTGTGTTACCTCCTTTGACCAAGTTCAGCCGCTGTTGACCGACGATCTAGCCTACAAGCCATTAACTCTAGATTGGAAAAGGACTAAAGTGCCCTTCAATAACTTTTGCTTCAACCTTCCCCTCCCAAAACCCACCTCCACCGGCACCGAAACTCGGCTTAAATATCCCAAAATCACTTTCGAGGATTCCTGCAAAAGAGTGTATCGAGATTCTCTGGTTTGATTCTCAAATCCCTCAGAATTTCTTTGATTTGAGAAGCTTTGTTAGGCGCCTGTTAAAGATTTGATTTTGCTAATTAGAGGCTCATATCTTAGGAGAAATGGGCAGCAAATGGAGGAAAGCGAAGATTTCTCTTAGATTAACTCTGCGTTTACGTCCCTAGAACTCTAGATGAAGCGTCCCCCCTCTCATGATGCGGCCGGAAGATTTTCTGATGCTACTTCGGTCTCTCATTCACATTCTCTACCGCCCTGAAACTCGGATTCTCGACTTGCATCTCCGACTACGGTTACACCGTCTTTGTCGGGTTGCAAGTTGTCAAAAACCGATGGCAAATCTCGAGCTAGTGCTATGGGCGCCAATAACCTGAGATGGATCATAGCTTCGGGAAGTTTTGGAATTTGGAGTCACAATAGGGAGCGATAAAGGTCAGTCTTCCAAATGGTCCTCATGTTGCAGTGACACTGTTCCATCTTTGTCCTTTTCTACTTTTTTTCTTACAAAACCTTGCAGATTCTCTCTCACTCTCCTTTTTGCTGCATTCACCGCTCTGAGCCTCTCATAGGTAGCACTTACAGATCACTAGGCGGTGGAGGCTGTGGCAAGAAAATTGACATGAGTTTCAACGTAGTGGGTGGGTTTCGGGGAAGCTGCGAGGTTAAAGAAGCATAGGATATTTTGAAGGGCACTTTAGTCCTTTTCACGTTAGTGTTACTGGCAATGACGGCCAGACTTGGTCAAGTGGGTAACACGTCAGTTGCAAAGTGCGGGGTATTGCAACTTACTTTTGCATTCCAGGGGGTGATGCTAAATTACCCAAAGATAAAAGAACCCTAAAGAGTTTTGAACCTTTGATCTTTAAGTAATTTGTTTTTTGAGCTAAAACTTTCAAATGAAATTTGATGTAAAAAAATTTAGAGAGAAATTTAAAAAGTGGTGCAACAATTTGAAATCAAAAGATAAGAGAAATCCATTAAGTATACAAGGAAAAGAGTAGGCCTTGAAGTGTTGAGTCATTGGGCATCCAAATTTTTTGCCCAAAGGGCACAACTATGCAAAAATAAATAACACACATACGTGCGAGCCAAGCCGAATCGGGTTGGGTCGGGTTCGTGGGCCATGGGTTGTGGGCTTTGGGATTTGGGTTGGACTCTCGTAAGTCCTACTTATCTTTTTGTTCAAAGTTCAAACAACTTTTGAATTTCCTTCACATTTTAAACAAGATTTCTTCTTGTTGGTTTTGTAACTGTTTATAACGTTTTAACATTAATTTTTGGACCGTTGAGCTCTTAATACAATTGATTAAGAGCCCAACAATTCTCTCCTCTAAACCTCTATATAAACAGAGATTGGGCTCCCCTTAAAAACATGAAAAAAACTCTCTTTTGTCTCCCAATCTCTAAGTTCTTACTATTTTTATATACTTCTATTCACATTAGGTTCGATCTTCTCAGTCCAATGCAACAATTATGGAAAAAGTGTAGTTGTACCTTAGGAGGTAAGCGTCTATCAAAAATTGTTGGCATCAAGAAATACTCTTGCAGTGGGCGTGAATCACCTAAAGGACAATGTCTCCGACGTGCCTCTACCGGTAAGTGCTTAATCTCCTTTATTTCTTCTATCCTCTCTCGTCTTTTGTTCTACCCTTCTCACATTTCTTGAATTTCAGAATAGTTGGTCAATATAAATATTCTAAATATATTCACTACATAATATTTAACATCATTTTCTCCGATGACAGCAAATTCTCTGAGTTCTTTTGGCCTTTTCCTATTTAAGCAATTCCTCTTCAACTAAAGGGCCGAAATTGTTGTAAAGATATTTTGTGGGAAATGATTTTTCCAGTGAACCTTTTGCCTCTTCCGGTCAACATTTGACATAAATATCCTCCTCACTTAACATTTAACTTTTGAAAAGACACGTAAGGACGGGTATTTTCGTTAAAATATTGTCAAACGTGGAGATTTAAAAAACGGATTGGAAAAATCATTTCCTCTCTAATTTCTCTTTTTCTTTTCTTTTTTTCCTCCTTTTTTTTTCCATTGAACGACTCTGTTTGTCGTCCTAACGAAGGGAAGCATTTCCGTCAAGGAATGTGAACTTTTTTGCTTTAAAATAAATGAGAGAAAAAAATATGTTTGAAAGAGAAATGGGTTAAGTTTCAATCCGTCTAAACAGGGTTATTTGCCCAAAGGAGGATTGTATTTAAAGCATCAAAAAAAGGGTTTAATTTTTATATCATTCCTCCAGATTGTATTCTTTATAGCATTAGAAACAAATCAAAGCTCAGCCAATGACCAAAGTCAACAAAATCTCAAACAGGTATAAATTAAATGAAGATTTTCTTGAACACCTCTTTTTGGAGGTCCAGCAAAATATACCCACGAGAGACTTGATAAAGAAGCATGAATCCCACTTACTTGGAATCTAAGCAGATTATTAGATTTCTCCTATAACATACAAGTTGATGCTGTTTGTCTTCTTGAGACCAATAGATTCTTGTGTAAGAAAGACAAATTCTTGCATTCTCTCTGAAGATCCTTTTCGAGGATGGATAGCTGGATCACAGTTACCTCCAACATTTCCATAGGAGAGAGGTCAAGTTGGGCCCCTGGTTCTACTTCTATCTCCAAGAAGACCGGATCATAGTCCCAAGCCAGTCGGCAGGTATATCACCTCTTACCTCCCCCTTCAGGGCTCTTAAAGAGTGGTTTGTAGCAGCCTGTATCCAATAAAGAGCTCAAATACCAACTCTAGATTGAGAAAATTCAAGTGGGAAATTATCAAAATATTGTAACCTTTACGATGTAGACGTCAATACCAAGTTTGGCTATCATTGCAGCTTCTGATATCTTTGTCACCATTCCTCCGGTTGTATCATGGGCTGCTACCGTTATTTCAACTGCCCAGTACGACAAATTGGGAACTAAGCAAAAATCTTTGTTGCTATGGATTAGAAACTTATAATGTACATAAAACAACTCTGCACGGAGAGCAAAATGCTACAGAGAGTACATACTACATAGTTAAGTAACTTTGACTCAATGGGGAACTTAACAAACTCAATTAAGGAGTTAAAACCATTTGTAAACTAAAAGAACTCAATCAAGTCCAAGGTTTAAAATATCGTTTTGTCTCATTGTTTCGGTAAGCTAACAGAACGAGACGTATTCGCCAAAACGAGACCATGCAAAAAACAGTATGTCTTGATAAAATTAAACTATTTTCAAAGATTTAATTAGGCTACAAACTTGTTTTTTAGCATTTATATGTGTTATAAAAGACATATCTTAAAAATAAGCTTTAAAACCAGTTTTAGTACTTAAATTAGGCTTTTGACACGAGATGATACCCCAATGTACCGTCTCGGAACACTACCGAAACGAGATGTCTCGGCCAAGAGGAAACAAAATGAAACGAAATTTTAAACCATGATCAAGTCTCAAACAAGGCCCAAGTTGACTTTGACTCAGTGCCCCCTTCCAGTACAAGCTTTCATGAAAATAATCATATATGAAACTAGGTATTGGACTGTGAAAGCATGATACAATCTCGTCTTTTTAAAAACCAGATTCTTCCTAAAAGGTTGCAACCTCCGTGGAGGTTAAAAGTAAAACTAGTTCCATCACCTGAGAAGCATCAAATTTGGCTTTTTTTTCCTTAATGATTTTAGCCTATGTAACATAAATACAAATGATTATGTAATCCTAGAAACACCAGATGACATATAAACTTTTGGAGACACCACAAAAGTGAAAGAAGCAGCAAGGTTGAAGCTAGGAAAGGCTATGGGTCCATAGGGTATTCCAATAAAGGTGTGTAGAGATTCATGGGAGAAATCGGATTGTCTTGGTTAAGTAATCTATTCAACAAGATTCTGAAGACTGAGAAAATGCAGAACGAATGGAGGGGTTTTGTGGTACCTATATATAAGAAGAAGGAAGAGTGATTGAGAAAAGATTCAGACAAGAAACAAGGATATTAGTATTTAGAGAACTAGTTTAACATCATGTCAGGGAAGTCAACCATTAAGGCAATCTTCTTACATTTAAAGGAAAAGTTTCAAGAAAGATGACGAATTTCCACATGGTTTTTTGTTGACTAAAAAGTGTATGATAAAGTCCGTGGAGAGTTAATTTGGTGTGTGTTGAGGAAAAAAAAGGGGAGAGCGGATGTATTGACTTCATTAAGGATGTGTATGAAGGAGTGGTAACTAGCATGAGAATAGTTGGCAGTGATACAACCGAGTTTCCAGTTACAATGTGTTTGTATCAAGAGTCGGCCTTAAGTCTAGCATTTTGCACTAGTTATGGTCCTTATGGAGGAATTAATGCTCATATTAGAGTGGAATGCCTTCAGTGTATGTTGTTTGCAGATGACTTGGAAACCAAGGGTTTTAAAATAAGTAGGACTGAGAGTAAATAAAGTGCAACTTTAGTGAGACACACAAAGGGTGAGTGTTATGTGACCAGCACATACTAATCAAAAGCAACCATTTTATTATCCAGGTTTGAGTACCCATAAAGAGGGGGAAATTTAGGAGGATGTTGCCCTTAGAATTAGAACAGGGTCGCTTAAATTGGAGATGTGCTTTCGGAGTCTTATGTGACAAACGCATACTAATCAAACTAAAGGGAGAATTTTACAGGACAACAATGAAGCTATCCTTTATGGAGTAGAATGTTGTGCAAGCAAGAAACAAAAATAGGCTCATAGAGTGTTGTGTAGCAAAGATGTTGAGATTAATGAATGGAAAGACTAGGAACAACAAAATTAGAAATGATCATATCCAAAGGAATCTAGTAGTAGCCCCAACAAAGGATAAAATAAGAGGAGTCAATAGAGATGGTTTCGGTATATACAACAAAGACCAATAACAAAATCAGTAAGAAAAATCGCTTTGCTGCAGGTTGGAGGCTCTAAAGGGCGAGAGGAATCCCCAAAACAACTTGGATTGAAGTAAGAATAAAAGATTTGAAGACACACGCCTTCACAGAAGATATTACTCAAGCCTCCAGATAGCATTGAATGACGGAACAAGATTCATGTGGTCAATCCCAAATAGCTGGGACAAGGCATTGTAAATGATGATGATTGATGATGAACAGACATAGGCACATGTGTGGTGTCAAACATTGCTATGAAGTGTCAGACACACTGATTTCTGCAAACCTGATATGTCGTTACGTCCATAAAGTTTATTCCATTTGATGATATTCTTTTTTTTTGCTTTATTTCAATGATAAGTATACACTGTAAAAAAATTGTATTTAGATAAGCTGATATATATTAAAATCACAAAAACAATCTATATAACAAAAGTAACAAAACACAGTAGTTGTCTCCCCACTTATACCCCCTCTTATAGGCTTCAACAAAGAAGGGGCAAGATATTATCTTCCAAATGGACGGTGGATCTCAGCCACTCACACCCAATTTTGGCAAATGCTTTGTCGGGGAGTGCCGTGGGCACAGGCCACCCAGTAGTGTATAAATAATAGTTGGAAACAAAATATTTGAATAAATTAAGATTTGACAAAAATGGTGAACCGGTGTATGTTTGACACATGAGTATGACACGCTCTCTCACGCGAAAAATTCTTAGGACTGTTCTTGTTACATTGTTAAGATTCTATATAAATAATATTTGGAAACAAAATATTTGAATAAATTAAGATTTGACAAAAATGGTGAACCGGTGTATGTTTGACACATGAGTATGACACGCTCTCTCACGCGAAAAATTCTTATGACTGTTCTTGTTACATTGTTAACATTCTGGATTGGCTCTTCAACCAAGGAGGCATTCTGGTTGGAAAGCCGACCACTACATAAGCTGCCATCAGTCCAGGAGAGAAGCAAGCAAAGAGTCTTTAACAAATAACATTACTTTAAAACAAGCCATCTACATTTCTTGTTGCAGAGTAAACAAGAAAACTTTGATAAATTTAGAAAACAATGAATAGTGCCATATTCAACATGTATCCATGCAGTGTATGTGCCCCTATCAGTACCCTATCATATTGACACTGGAAGGCTACGCATATACAAGTATCTATCTGGGCATCCTAGCTTGTCGAAAAACTTTCACTCAAAATGAAATCAAGTAAAACCAAGTCAAACTGCAATATGAATGTCAGTCACCCTCACTGACCTTGCTTATTCATGTCCTGTAGTGCTGGTTTCACAATAGACCAGTTCCCATCTTCATCAACAGCTGTTATGGTTAAAAGATCAGTTCTGACGGCCCAAATTTGGCAGAAAGCCATCCGAGTTTGTAAAACATAACATGACAAAAACCCGATAGTAACTTCCTGAATATTTACTCATAGAAAACAAAAAATTTGATAACAGTAGAGAAGCATCCATGTAAAATAGTGCTCACCAATCTCCCTTAGGAGTACTGCATTGGGGTCTGTAGGCGGACGGTCGTATACTCCCAAAACATCTGTCTTTGTTCCATAAATAGGAAAGCATGCAGAGAATGTTGTCTTATAAAGACCACAGGAGGGCCAGTATTTTAAAGTTACAGGTCTTAGAAATGGACATGTGTGATGGTGTCAAGCGTGGGACCTTGGAAAGCCAATTTTTGACACAGTTGTACAGTCATTTGCTAACTCCATGATCATATTTATTTATACAGGAACATTGGTTCAAATCAAAAGAAGTACCATACAAATAAATAAATAATATAAGAAAATGTTTTTTTTTCCTTTCTCCCTTATTCAATTATCTTTATTACCGTCCCCGGTCTCATCAGATGTCAGATGATGTACACAAGGGTTGATCACAGGCCCTATCAACATAGCTAAAACTGATGCTGGTTCCATCCCAAAACTCTCTGGAGCATTGAGTTCAGAGACCAGAGAAGTTCAACAATCAATAAATAGGAACAATCATTTGCCACGATCTTTTATTATCTTGATCAGGTGAGAATCATCAATTGGGCGGTCCAGATCGACCCACATGTGTGCCATGATGTGAGACTAGGGGGAGTGATAAAACGAACTAAAAAATGATAAAAACATCTCTCGTGATATATAAAAAATAAGAAAAAGAAAAGGTGCTTGTCCAACATAGCAATTGTTAAAAAAAATAATGTGTTTATTTTCTATATACGTGTATCTTGAACTCAGATAATCTTTCCTATATTAGAGTTTGATCCTCTAATATCAAACAAAAGCCAAGTCAATTATCAACAGATCAGTTTGTTATAATATTGAAGTTTGGACTTGTTTATAGGATCCTTGGCAACCCGGGTCAACTTGAACTAGTTCCATATCAATAAAAAGAATTTTGGAACCTTACCACATCCAAAGAAAGGGGCAGATAATAATAAACGAAAGGGTATGTTATATGTGACAAGGACACACTGTATTTCAAAAAATTGTATTGTTGGGCACCTTAATATTAATTAAGTACAAGTCTCCAATTTATCTGGTTCTTGTTTTAGTTATTACTTATCAACTGTTCATATAATTTTAGTTATCTAGAATTTTTTTTCTAAATTGTACACCTAGATGAACTGATATTTGTATCACAACAAATCTTTTGAATTTATTAATATTAATGTAAAGACTTGTTGTCTTGTTGAATTTGCAGGTTTAGCATGCCAGCAACTGCATATTTGGTGTTTGACACCAAGACACATGCCTGTAAGTTACAAATTCGTGAACAAATATCAGGATAGGCATTGTGGATACAAGGAAAACAACATATTCCGGCTTTAATAGCTCTGCAAGATGACGTATAATCACATCGCCACTCAATATGGTGCAGCCCTGATCAACTAAGTGATTGCACAGTCAGTAATAAATAAATATTACATTCTAATCCAAGAAATTAACCAACTTTACTCAGAAAAACCGAACCTGTAAGTTGTCAAGCACTGCATCTCCATGCAAAACCTAGAAAAGCAAAGAATTGTTTATGTTATATTTTACCAGTTCGTGCTAGTTTCTCAACTCAGAAGTCAGAACGACCCCTGGATAGCAAAGAAACAAAAAATACAATGTAGAAGTCCCACATCGATTAGTATTTTCTACTGGGTTTTACTAATATGGCTTCTCACTTCAATAACAAATATATGCAACTTCGTTTTCATAAATAATGAAGTTGGAAATGGAGGAAAATCACAAACAGTTTTACAAGAGGGAAAGGAATCCCCAACTGACAAAATCCCTGAGTTCCCTTCTTAGCCAATGAGACTAAGACCTCGTCCACTGCTCTCAAAAATGGGTAAATCTTAATACCCGAGGATCGCCATATGGCACAAAAACCTAGTGAGAGATACCATCCAGTAAATGGTCTAGTCCACTATTAGACCTTTCACTTCCACAGGAACACGCACCATCAATTTGGACCGTCCAATCAAACAGACAGATTAGATGATCCTAACCATCCAATCAGATGCTGATTTTTCACAGCCATTATATGGAAAATAATCCCAAAATAAGGTCATTCTTAAGTTGCATAGTGTTTGTGTATTATTTAGTATAGACGTCAGTATAGGGGTATTTCTGTCATTTCTTATTTATTTCGTCTTTTCTTATTATTGGCTCCTACAAGAGCATACTTGTAATTTGTGTGTCAAACCAGAGTGAATATAAGCAATTTAGGAGAAATCGTGCAGTCTTAACGAAGTACACTTTCTCTCCCCTCTTTCTCCTATGTCATCTCTTTCTTCTTTCTCTTCTTCACTTCTCTTTTTTATTTTCCTCCTTTGTTGTTGTTATACTGAAACCCTAGATAAATCTACATGTTATCAGAGCAGGATTGATATCTGCAATTTTTTTGGGTTTATCACAGGATGGATTTGGTCAGAAGTCGAAAAGTTGGGTCTGAAAATGCATCTTTTCAGCCTCTTTCTCCATTTTGGTTAACGGGTCCCCGGTGGGTTACTTTAAAAGTTCAAGGGGACTCAGACAAAGGGATATGTTGTCCCCATATTTGTTTATTGTGGTGACGGAGGTGTTGGGGAGGATGGTTTCTAGAGCCTTACAAGCTGCGAAGTGGGAATTAAAAGGATTTGTGGTGGGAACAAGGTACCTATGATATCCCATCTCCAGTTTGTAGATGATAATTTAGTATTCCTGGTGGCATCCACCTCACAGATGATATTTCAGAGGGGTCTTCTCTGTTGCTTTGAAGTGGTGTCAAGTTTACATGTCAACTTCGCTAAGAGCAGAGTATTCAGGGTGGGAGATGTGGGCAATATGTGCGGGTCGGCTGCCATTTTGGGGTGTGGAGAGTAGTTTGCCTACCACGCACTTGGGGTTACCTCTAGGGGTGAATTACAGATCGAAGGCCATTTGGGATCCCATGGTTGAGAGATTTGGATGTAGATTATGTTGGGAAAAAATCAAACACACTTTTCCCGTCTATGTGCAAATCAATAGAAAGTAAACACAATACCAAGCAAGTAACAATAGGAAATTTAAGAAAACAATAACACAAGAGCACGCCGAATTTTTAATGTGGAAAACCCTTCAATGAGAAGGGTAAAAACCACGGGACACTAGTCCAAAAGCTTCCACTAATAATAATGGGTTTACAATGATCTTCTCTAACCTAGGATGATGCTAGAGGGTGACATTCATCAAGAGAAGCATAAACTCTTGGGTATAACAGAGAAACTCATCTTGTTAGTGGATAAACCAAGAATCAAATACTCTCTTGCCACAAGAAAATACAACAACAAATCTTCCAAATAAAGCCCATTTGGAGAAGCTGAATCAAGCCTCAAACGCAGTCACAAAGATGTGCAAAAGCCTCCTTCAATGGACTGATTTTTGCTCCTTCTCTTCACTTCAAAAGAGGGTAAAAGAGTGTTGTGTTTTTCTTCTTGGATGAGTAGCTTGTGCCAAAAGGAAACCTCTCACACACATGACCATACAAGAGAGATTTAAGATAACAAACACCTTTTGCTTTTCTTCCTTTTGTCTTTTAGTGCAATAAATGCACATAACCACTCCAACAAACCTCTTTTACAACCTTTTAGCTCCCACAAAATAGCCTCTTCATTGGATTCTAGAATAGTCCAAAGAAAGTGGGTCCCACCTCCACAATGAGGGGGAACCCCAACAGATTGGCTCTGTGGAAGACTAGATATTGTCGAAAGGGGGCAAATTGGTGATGATTAAACATTGTCTTTCTAGTTTGCGCATTTACTTCAGGTCTCTTTTTTCCTTCCCTAGGTGTTTTTTTGGAACGACAGAGTCGAGGTGGGTAAGTTTCATTTAGTAGATTGGAAAACTGTTTGCTCGTCCAAGTCTCAAGGAGATTTAAGGAAGGTCATGAATCCTAGTTCGTTGGGCAAATGGTTGTGGAGGTTTGGGGTGGAAACTTTAGTTTGTGGAGGAAGGCGATAGCGGGCAAATACAGGGTTTTGATATTTGATTGGGACGAGAGCGGTTTTTTCGACCTATGGGTGTAGTGTTTAGAGGGGAATCATGAAATTCCTGAAATTCGATGAAGGGGTGAGTTTCAAGGTGGGGATTGGAGATAGAGTTTGTTTTTGGGAGGACAGGTAGTGTGGTGATATCCCTCTTATGGAGGAGTTTCCAGATCTCTTTTCCCTCTCAAACAAGAAGAATTGTTCCATTTTGGTTTGTGCGGTTCGGGATGGGGAAGATGTGGCTTGGAACTTACGTCTCAGAAAGAGGCTCAATGATTGGGAGATTGAGGTTGTGTCTTGTTTACTGTCCTAACTACATGATTGTATCTTGTCTTCTACGGAGTCAGAGAGGCGATTATGGAGATGGTCGAAAGATGGTTGGTCCTCGGTCTGTTCTTTGTACAAGGCCTTGCGTAGGCCTTTTAGTGATAGTTTTTTGGCTCCTTTCGTCTAGGGATCTAAGTTTCCCTTAGATTGCGTACTTTTTCTGGACTACATCTTTGGATAAGCTTTTGACAATGGATCACTTGATAGCTTGGAAGATCATTAGAAAGCTCACCTGGTTGCTCAAGGCTATGGCAAAATCCAACCACTTCACCTACTTCATTGCCCCTAACTGTTTCCCGTACCTTTATTGAAACAGAATGGTTTCATGTTCCTTCATCGATTGGTTATTCCTCTCCGTTCGTATCTCCTTCTCCAATTTCGGTCTCGAGTAGTTCACAAGATTGTTCCTAGGTTGGGGGTCGGGGGCAAGCCTTCAAGACACGACTTCAAGCTGTTAGTTGATTTTTGTTCGATGTGCAAGCATTGCGGAGAATCGGTCAATCATCTTTTGTTGCATTGAGACGTGGCGAAAGCAGTGTGGGCAGCATTCTTTGCAGAGTTTGGTATGGCTTCGGTGCTTCCTTCTTCTCTGTTACATGTCGCTTCCGGCTAGTTCACGAGGGCTTTTTCATCTACAGGTCGTGTCTTATGGCGTATGTTACCGTTTGTGATTTGTTAGGGTCTATGGAAGTAGAGAAACCTTAGGGTTTTTTAAGGAAATGAGGAAGAGGTAGCGATCATTGTTCTTAACATTAAGGGCTTGATGTTCCTCATAAGATGATTAGGAGTCAAGCAGACCATTCTGTATTCTTCAAACGAGGGGTGAGTGGTATTGTTATTCTTGTGGTTTATGTGGACGACATTGTTGTCACGGACAGTGATATAAAGGGCATTCAGGTTCTTAAAAGTAATTTTCGAATGTATTTCCACACCAAAAAATTGGGTCAGCTTCGTTATTTCTTGGGCATTCAGGTCACAAGATCCAAAATTGGTATCAACTTGTCACAAAGTATGTTGTAGTTCTTCTAACAAAGACGGGACTATTAGGAGCCAAGCTGTTTGACACTCCCATAGATCTGAATCATAAGTTGACTGCATGGTTTAAAATTTCGTAATGTTTCGTATGAAATATTTTGGAATTTAAGATAACTGAAACGTATGCTTTGTATGTTTCGTCTCGTTTCGTAATGTTTCGGATTGTTTCGTAATGTTTCGTCAAGGCAAACCGAGACATTACAATACAATCCGATACAATTAGAAGAAAAAAACAGAGAAAATATGATTTCATGATTTTGGAAATGTTTCGTAACGTTTCAGAAATGTTTTGCGTTATTTCGATAAGTTTCGCATGTTTCGCTTGTTCGTCATTTTTTCAATATCCTGGGAATGCTTCGTTTCATTTCAGAGTTTGTCTCGGTTTTTCACTTAACCGAGACATTCCTCCGAAACGAGATTTTAAACCATAGTTGACTGTTAATCGGGGAGATTCCTTAGGTGATCCTGGAGGTAGGGAGATTGGTTGGGAAGCTTATTAATTGAAAATCACATGTCTGGCATTTCTTATGTTGTCAGTGTCATCAATCAGTTCATGCATTCCCCTAAGGTTTTGCATATGGAAGTTGTAGTCAGAATTCTCAAGTATCTGAAGGGAGCTTCTTCTAGATGTTGTATTCTATATAAGAACAATGGTTATATGTTGGGAGTATACAGATGCAAACTGGGCCAGATCATCTTTAGATGGGAGGTCTACTACAAGGTATTGTACATTTGTAGGTGAAAATAGAGTAACTTGGAAAGGTAAGAAATAAAGTGTGCTAGATCCAGTGCTGAAGCGAAGTATTGTGCTATGGCTCACACCACTTGTGAGCTCATGTGGTTAAAGAGTCTGTTGCACGAGTTCGGAGTGTCATTCAAATATCTTGTCTAACTTTATTGTGATAACCGCTATTCACATAGCTAGTACTCTTGTATTCCACAAACGAACAAAGCATATAGAAGTTGATTGCCACTTCATTTAAGAGAAGGTGTCGAGTAATGAGATTGCTACGCCATATGTATCTTCTCAAAATCAACTTGCTGACATCTTCACCAAGGTGTTGGACAAGAGCACTACAAGCAAGATTTGTTTCAAGTTAGGCATGAATGACGTCTATGTTCTAGCTTGAGGGGGTGTTGGTGAATTTATTTAGTATAGACGTGCATGTAGGGGTATTTCCGTCATTTCTTATTTATTTTGTCTTTTCTTATTATAGGCTCTTGGGAGGGCTACGTGTAATTTGTGTCAAACCAAAGTGAATATATATAATATAAGGGAGATCATGACGAAGTGCACTTTCTCTCCCCTCTTTCTCCTGTGTCATCTCTTCTCTTCTCTTCTCTTCTTCTTTCTCTTCACTCTTCTTCGCTTCTCATTTATTTATTTTTCTCCTTTGTTGTTGGTATGCTGAAAC
Source organism: Euptelea pleiosperma (assembly GCA_035048495.1). Lineage (NCBI taxonomy): Eukaryota > Viridiplantae > Streptophyta > Magnoliopsida > Ranunculales > Eupteleaceae > Euptelea > Euptelea pleiosperma. The sequence continues at coordinate 18,016,938 of CM068543.1, forward strand.
CCTAGATAAATCTACACATAGGATAATCCATTTGAAGTATTCTAGGGATATGTCCCATCCAAGAGATGAACTATACCGTTGTAGTCCAAACTGCTGGTCTATTGGACCGGTAAATAGCATGGAGAATTATCATTACCTGAAAAAAAATATCATTACCCAAATGGTATCGTACTCTCAGGTCTCACCCTATTTAATTTAGACATGGACACATTTCGGTGTCAGATACAAACCCTAAAACACTCGATAAGATGACACATCCGTGGATATATTTTTACAATTACTTAGTTCTAATATGTATGCCATATAGGAAGAATGTATTAAGCTATCTGGTAGACATAAAAATCATGCAGAATATGTACATGAAGATTATATGTCAGTAAAAAATATAAATCAAAGTCATAAACAGTGTGTCAGTAATATAAACCATGAGATCAAAGGTATGATCTTAGCTTACCAATACAATGACACATACTAATAATATTTGAAAACAAATGTTTTGGCAATATAATATTTTGCCTAAATAGGATAGTTGGCGTGTCTGATACGTGAGTACTGCTTGGCCAATTTTCTGAAAATTGATTTCCTTGTTACAAAGCTCTTACCTGGTTCTTCCTCTTCTGTATATCTAAATTCCATCAACAACCCAACCAAGTTATCAATGCCTGAGTCCCTTACTGTTTACCTATCTAGTTATACTTAGCCCTCCCCTTCTACAATTAGTGGACATGTCAAAAAGTTACCAAACACTTAAATCTTAACTCCCCCCAATATCACTCAAGATTCTGCCTCATTGGAAGTATTTTTGCCAAGCACACAAAAGAAAGCCTTTCTAGCATGTGTTTATAAATGTGTGGCCTCCTGTTGTTGATCAAATTTTGAACTTAGTTATTAGATTGGGGTCTCACGTTTGTAAAAGCCTTCCGCCCAAGTTGTCTCTCCCACTTTCAGATCCCGCTCTTTTTCGGATCTACTGTTATTCCGCCCAGTACCCCACCTTTAGCGAGCAGAATTGTACTATTATCAGCCTTTGTCATTCTTTGTGTTGGTGACCTCAAATAGTTGAGAGAAGGCACTGGTAATGGTGATGATCGTTCATTATCCTTTTTACAATAATTGTTAAATATTTGCTAACCAGTCCGACTTCTTTCTTTCAAGCATCGCTTCCTCTCCTTTCCAAAACCCAAACTCCTGCTCCCTCTCCCCTCTCCAGTGTGCGAATATGTTCATGCGCTCTCACCTCCACATAGATGTAATGATAGGTGAAATGCTTTAAAGCTTCAGTATGTCTCCCCCTCCTTTCCTTTTTCTTGCTGTTTCTAGTTTTCTAGTGTGTAATCTACATTAAGGATGCTGAAACACAAGATACTGATTACTGCCCGATCTAGAAGATTGTGTCACGAACAATAAATGAACTGGACATAAAGAAAACGGCTGTCGAAGCAAGATACTGCTGTAAAGTTCCACATCCCTTCAGTTCAAAGAGATTCTTTTCTAGCCATGCTAGATATAACACTAAGTGATAGCCTTCAAGTTCATCCACGTTGCAGAGAAAAGAAATTGATTGAAGGGACTAATAAGCAAAATGATAATATTGAAATTAATAAGCATAATGATAATATCAAAACACCTATTGAGTGAAAATATTGAAACTTACAGGGACAAAACCGGAGTCTATAGCCTTGGCCACCTGAGATATATCAGCCGATGCTATCTGTGAAAATATACCACTATAAGTTTAAAGTTCCTGGGATTTTCAAAACAGGCAGTGATACAAAGAAATGCAAAAACAACCAAGATATTTAATGCAAATAATCTAATAAACTACAGATTTTCTGGATGCTTCTAACATTTCTTTCACAAGTTGACCATCCACAAGCAAATGGCGACATTCCAATAGATGGGATTCCCTCTGCAAGAAAATGGCAAAATCATATTAGGCATGAACCGCTGCAGTACAATTTCAGAAATTGTCTACTGCTCCAGAAACATAGGGTTTGGTAAGCAAATAACAGCAAGAATTTGACAAAGATATTAGTTAACTGAGTATGCAAATCTTAAGTTCTAGAAGGTGAATAAACACTTTCATACCCAAAGTAACAGTAACTATCCATACCTCTGGCTAGTGCTCTCACAATTTCAAGATTGAGTAATGTCACCTGAAACAGTAGAAACAAAAAACGAAGATCCAATTCCCATCAACATCTATGAGAGCTAAGTAACTCAAGCAGAGTGCAGAATGAAGCTAGATAAGTGAAATAATGACTTGAGGGATATAAGTGGATCTTTGAGTCACCAATTAAAACAAGAGAATTAGTTACTTTCGAAAATATGAAGTAAGTCAATGCTCTACCTGAACAGAAACTTAAAATACAATAACAAACGAGAGAAGTTGTTCGATCAGGAGAAAGAGAAGTTGTTCATTCAGGAGAGAGAGAAGTTGTTGTGTTAATGTGGCCATTTTCTTCTCAAATCTCCCTAGCTAAGTTTTCTAAAGCAATTCGGAAGGAAGTCTCGAGGCCAATAGAATGGTTGAGCAACAGACCATTTTTACAAATCAATCATCACCTCTACTCCTTATCCCAAATGTTTGACTCTGTTTAGAGCTATATCTTCTGTCAACGCATAAGTCCTCAAATCTTTTCTTACTACCTCCATCCATGTCATTTCCGGCTTCCTCTCTCCCTTTTAAGGCATTCAACTTGCACCAAAGCGCTCCTTCTATCTGGTGCCATCTTTGGTCTTCATTGGACATGCCCAAACCATCTCAATCAACTTTCTCTTATTTTATCTCCTATTGGGACTATTTCTAGGTTTCCTTGAATATGCTCATTTCTCGACTCTGTTTACAAATCAATTCTTTATATGAAATCCTCCACAATTGTCTGGAATAGAGGAGCAGATGTGAAATGGTATAAACTATCACTAATATGTATGAACACTGTTGGGTGCTGAGAGTCTGAGACACGTATAAACTCTTTAAGTCCTAAATAAAAAGAAATACAATTAACACAAGATGATGGAAGTCTCAAGCAGCAAGAGTGACATCATGTATAGATAGTTTGCAGACCTAAAGAAACACCTAACCCATATCGATGCCTTTGCAGTGGTAACTACGCCCAAATACTGATTGAGAATCTACAAGTTTGAATAGGTGAACTCACTTCATTTGTCAAAAGATTTGATTATAAGCTATACTAACACAATAAATACCCATGATCCTACCACTACATCTCAATAAAGCTTCTGGTCACAGACCCTTACAGCTTGCAGATTCCGTGGTGATATCCAGATTGAGCATCAAACCACATAATGTATCAGTATTTCTTTGTTTCCAGAAACACAAGAAGGCCCTGGAACCGAACTTTCAATCATCATTGACCCCACTTAATCAGCACTCTAATAGCTTGATTAGTTATATTAAAAAATGATGGATCTTCCTGTGAAGCAGCTTTTAAAAACTTTAAAAATTCTTACAGCACTAGATTAGTCTAGATTAGTCTTAATTTCCAATGTTATGCATTGTTTTTTACCATGTTGCAGTTGAACACACTGAGACTTGTCCATAATACCAAACTCAATGCCCATGAAAATCCGAATTCCGTACGAACATAGAAAAGTCAGAAAAACAGCAAAAAATGAAAACTTAATAATATCCTCAAGATGATTAGTGAAGACCAAATAATTAGAAAGATTGGTCTTGGTATAATCTACTGGATGCTTTGGCCAAGAGGTTAGTATTGAGGATAGTAAGGGGAACAGAGAGATCCTTAACAAATGGGGATTCGGCTCCATACATCTTCACCTTCAAAGTGGTGCTTGTGGGAGCTGGCAGGTGGTAGGTGACAATAGCATCATTCGTAACACTGATGGGTCAGTCTACAACAGATTTTCACGAATTGGTGACATCATTAGAGATGGTTTTGACAAGCCTATTTTCTCTTACGTGGATAGGGGTACAAATGAACCCATTTTACCTAACTGAGCTACATACAATATAGTGTCGCCTTTACCTAGCAAAACACATGGGTATACAAGTTATTGTGCATACAGACTCAGAAAATATGGTGGATGCGATTAGGGTTCTACTCTAAGTGCCCATGGAAGGCAAAGTTCTTATATTTTCGTATGTTGGAGATTAAGTGCAACATGTGGTGGGAAATGAACAAGCTGGCTGAATTTTTTGTCGACTTTTTTGTAAGGTGGATAATGAAATTATACTGTATCCTTTTGATTGCCGTAGTGATCTCTCCTATTTTGTTGATGATGGTACTAGGAGCACACATATAAGCATATGTAATTATCTTCTCCTTGGTAAAGTCAGGTAGGAGTCCTGCCAAACCCTAGCTTACCACTAATAAATAAATAAATGATGATAGAAACGGATCTTACAGAGATGCGTGTGGCCACAAATCCAGCCTTGACAAGAGGCAGGTGCAGTCCCCCTTTGTGAACTCCAGAATGACTAGCCTGAAAGTGCCCAAAAGAACCTACAACCAGCAATGAAGAACATTAACTAAGCTGATATATACATTCAAAAAAACTAGAACTGTAACGATCACTTCAAGGTTGCAACCTACTTACTAGCAGCCACTTCGAAGGGGATACCTACATATTTATTTTAACAACGGGCCTAAGAAACCGTATCCATATTATCCATCTATTGCAATCTTGAACTCTAATCCATTTATAGATATAAATCGATGAGTCCCAATTCAAAGTTGAAGTTAAGAAAAGTTCCAATTGCAAAAAACACAAGCGCTAAGAATCAAGCTAACCTGCTCCATGAACAACAATAAAGTTGCTCAAGTCTAACAATGGCTGATCTCCAAATTCATCTACAGAAGTAGAAATTTCTGAAACTCCAGGCTGCTTGCTCCAATCCATCCCAGGAACCTTTACAGAAGAAGAAGTCAACACCATCATTGCTTGCCTCAGTTGTGACGAAACAGTTCCAAGATTTTCTTCGTTTATCTCCTCTATTTCATGTTTGCAAGTAATTGCAGCACCACCTGAATTAAATAACAACACATATCAATACACACAGACTTCTTACTCTACTATTTATTAAATATTACTCAACAACCATTACACACTAAGACAACTACAAGCCAAATTACCCGTAAATAGCTGTTCAATTTCAAAATCATCTATTTCGACAAAGAGCCATAGGTGATAATTGGTGCATTTCAAATCCAATATTGCTCGCGGGCGTAATAGGACCAAATGATTCAATCAATATAATTTTTAGACACGATTCTCATACAACGAAAAATATAATTTTATCGACGATCAATGACATTGGATTTGATATCGATCTAGCTTTACATGGAAACATTGGATTAGAAGAGTTATAGATTAGTGTTCTACCAATGTAAGTCTGCTATATCGACAACCACTTAGCTTCTTGTTTGGGCTAATTTTTTGAGGAAGCATTTATTAATTAAATCCGATAAATTTTGTGACAAACAATCAACAATTGGGGATCTACTAACTAATTTAATTATTTTGCAACATTTCTATTCTAGCTCTTCAATAAATTAGGTTAAAAATAGTAAAATGGAGAGAGAGACGAGAGGGATTAGAGAATACAGACCAAGTTTTACAATGCAACGGAGGGGCTTGTTTAGGCTAAAAATATGGTTGGAGGTGTCTGGATGCTTGCTTCCCCTCTGCTGCTCCATCAATGCTAGGCTTCTGAACCCAGATATCGCGGTCAGTGTGTGATGTAGGGACTGAAAGCTGTTCCACTAACTGAGATACGAGTCTCCTCAGTATCCTGTAGAGGAGGAAGAACGCTTTGGACTTCTATGAGAAAGTTATTGGTAACACGCACACACGTGTGTAAAACCCAACGTTGAAAATTCATGGTTTAAAAAAACGGCCGCTAACCCAACATTGAAAATTCCTGGTTAAAAAACCGCCGTTATAACCAAACAACAGCTGTTATAATGGTAACGCCCAGACCAGTTACATTTTATGTTGTAACCAAGGTGTAAAGGAGGTCGTTTTTATGGTTTAACGGAGACGTTACCGTTAAAGCGGATTGAAACGGGCAGGGGCAAAAATGAAAAAAAATATAATTTAACGGATTTTAATGGAAAAAATGGAAAAAGTGGCGCTGAAATTCAAATTTTGAAATTTGAAATTTTCGAAAAAAAAAAATAGAATTTAATGGATTTAACGGTCGTTATTTCCACAAAATTTTTCAGAATTTAAAGCGTCAAAACTTGTTTAAAGGGTTTTAATGGAGACCGGCTTGGGGCATTACCGTTTAAACGGCCGTTAAAATTGTTTAAACAACTGTTTTTAAAACCATGGTTGTAACACTCAAAATCGAGAAAGCGGGATATCCATAGTAACTATAACTGTGGTTTTTTTTGTACCATTATTAAAGTTTTTTCTTTAAATATTTAAAAATTTTCTGACCATTATAACGGTTTGGTATTGTTATGAGACTGTTATAACAGTTCATTTAGAACCTTGCCTTGTACCCCCCCAATGTCCAAAAGGCACTCTTTCCGGCCCATCGAAATGTTTGGCAACTGTGAACGTACGCACAAAAATCAGCATGATTGGCGATTTTTAGCCACCAGATTTTAGGCCTTTGCTGGATGGCCTTCATTTTAACTGTACTTGTTATGAGGATGGAGAGTCGTTGGAGAGACCTTTTGGTGAGGGAGAGAATAGTAGCTCCATATCTTCTACCCCTCCTTGTTTCTTTAAAACTAACGCAATAAATGTATTAATGGAAGCATAACCTTGCTTACAAAAAAAGCATAATCTAGATTACTGTCCTATTGGATTTTCTTTGGAATTCTATAAGTAGTGTTGGGATGTAGTAGGAGCAGATTTTAGGAAGGTGGTGTTATGAAAGTTCAATTCTTTCGTGTCGTCAATTCGGAAACCTTAACTTCAACAATATTTGTAAAATTCGATTATCTGCAAAATGTAACTTGTATAGCAGTACGTGTCGGATGTCGATTAAAACTGACAAATAATATATAGAGAGAAATAAGAATGGTGGATGAGATGAGAAGGGCGAGTCGATTTAAAAATAACATTCATTTGAGATTCAGAATACCAAAATATTAAAATCAACTTCATTAATCATCAAAGAGTGCGTACATAAATCAAAATAACAAAAATAAAGAAAGCATGTAAAGGGTTGAGAGATGAAGAGGTAAGGAAAAGAAATGTCCATTAAAATCTCGAAGCTAAGGGCACTACCGATCAAGAAAAGGACCGTCCAAATTTCATGGAATGCTGCTCAATCGAGAGAAGGGGTAAGGAAAATAAACGTCCATTGATATCTCAGAGCTAAGGGCGCTACCAATCAAGAAGAAGATCGTCCAAGACTTCGATGAATACTTCAATCAAGAGAAGGGTTTTGACAGAGAAGCATCCAATGACCTTTGGAGCTAAGGGCGCTACCGATCAAGAAGATGACCGTCCAAATTTCATGGAATGCTACTCAATTGTGGAATCTACATCGGATCTTACCGGGCGACAATGTAGATGTGAATTGGCAAATGTACGATAATGTGCTCTAAGAAGCTCACATTTTCACTCACCGAAAGGAGTCGGCTAAGTGAATAGGCGATCGGCCTGAGAAAGTAGTGAGAGAAAACATGAATTCTAGAGAGAGACATCTCACTCTAGAGAGAGAAAATAGAAGGTAGAGAGAGAAAGTAGAGAGAGAACATAGAATTAGGGATGTCACTTCCCGTACATGTCGTTTAGAGAAAGAGAGGAGATCTAAAGAGAAAGTAGAATTCTAGAGAGAGAAATGAGAAGAAGAGAGAGAAAGTACCTTGTGAGCACTTACCATTGGATCGGGATCGGCTGGAATACCGACTAAGTGGTGGTTCCGAGATGCATGGTGTGGCCAAGTAGATCAGCCCGAAGAGAAGATGAGAGGGAAAGTCGCTGATTGTGGTGGCTTCGGTTGCAAGGTTTGGTGAGCTTTAAAGGATACTGGCCAGCATGATGGGAGACATACATGCTGCACTTGTGTAGCATAGAGGAGTCCGAGAAGGCCAGCATGTGATGTCATCTCATGGAGGAGAAGGGCAGGTTGTAGCCCGGAAATGGAGGTGGATCTCACAAACTGGTTTTGCTTGGATGGTTGCAAGGGTGTGCAGGCATGCACACTAGCAAGAAAAGAGGCTGGGTAGCAATGGTTGAGTGCATGAGAGACATCAGCCATTGATGGGCCAAGTTGTGAGCACGTAGAGGTGTGGAAAAGTACTCCGATGAAGGTGAAGAAAGCTCCGGTACAAGAGGGTCCAGCAAGGAAGAGGTGTTGTGCTTGTGTTGTAGACCGAGAGGTGAGTGTGCATGGCCTGCTGGAGTGCACACCAGAGGATAAAAAATGAGAGGATCCCGATGGTGATCTTAGAAGGAGCATAGGTTGCATCCTACTTGGATCAGAATCAGCAAAGTACTAACAACCTACTGTTGTTGCGATGGAAATTGGAGAACCGGTGCTACAAGGTGTAGCAGGCGGTCCTTAGCTGATTCGTTGGAAAGGGAACACGCACCAGCATGTACTGCGATGGAGTGCAGCGTGGGGCAGCAAGTGGTTGCTGGTTCTGTGTCTATGGTGGCTCCCATGGGAGCCACCTGTTGTGATAGCCATGAACGGTGGTTGTGAGTTGGGGAGGTAAACGGAGAAGGTGAAAGGGAGATCTGCAATTTCAGTGCACAGCCAAGGAGGTGAGCAGTGATCATGGTGGTGGTTTTCTTGGAGGGGAGAACAGCAGGTCGAGCATGTTGCAGGTGGTTTGCATGCAGAACTGTTGAACGGACCTGCTAGTGTGCTGTGCAGCACCGGTGTGCAAGTAAAGCACTAGCAGGTGAGGACGTGAATAGCAGACCGGCTGAAGATGATGGAGGAGAACCTGTTGGGCAGATGAAGCATCGTTTACAACGAATATCATGTTAGAAATCCAATAGGACAGTTACTTAGATTATGCTTCTATTTTATATTTTTTTTTGTAAGCAAGATTATGCTTCATTTAATACGTTCATTGCATTGGTTTTAAAAAAACAACGGGGGTAAAAGATATTTTGACGTACATGCCTATTAGTTTGGTGGGTAATGTGTATAAAATTGTGGTCAAAACATTAGCAAGGAGAATTCGAAGGATTTTGTCTTCGGTGATTTTGCCGGCTCAATGAGCTTTTGTTAGGGACAGAAAATCACAAATGGAATTCTTGTAGCTAATGAATCTATAGACTCCAGATTAATATCGGGGATCGGGATAGCAAGATAAACAAGGAGAAGACTTACTTTATGAGCTCTAGGGTTTGAGATAAGGGGACCTGTTGTCTCCCTTTTGTTCGTAATGGTGGCGGAGGCATTGGAATGAATGGTCTCTAGAGCAATGGAAGGAGCGGAGCTGGAAAGGTGTGTGATGGGCGAGAAGGTTCCTGTGATTTCTTATCGGTAGGTCCATCAAAATGTGGGCAAAACATCGTACGATTAGTGGTCTTCAAGAGTGTGAAACGTTTTACATACAACATTACCTGGCGACGGGTCACGCAATGCGTGTTATAAAATGGGTCGCTCTACGGGCACCCACAAGGGACCAAAATGCCTCTGTTTTGTTTGGGCACCCAAGCCCTTCTCCTTCATCTTTCTACTGCACCCTCTTTCTCCCTCCCACCCTCCCTTGAGAGTCTAGTAGAGAGAGGCATAGGAGAAGGGTTGGGGTGCCCAAACAAAACCAGGACATTTTGGTCTATTCTGGGTGCCCAGCTGAAAGGCGTGGGCGCCCGTAGACGGACCCAAAATTTTCCCCGGCCTAGGTATAATAGAGCACCTCCTCGATACTATAAAGATAAGAATACTAACGACTGGTTTTCCGGACTTGCAAAGGACCATCCATGGCAGCAATTTCTTCCATGTCAGTGGCTCCCATGGCGAAAGCTCTAAATTCGAACCGAATCCGAAAACTCCCCGTAGGTTTCTCGAAAACAAACCCATTTTATTGCTTTGTTCCTTCGTTTCAGAGAACTCGAATTCAAGCAGCCCAGTCGTCATCCGCCATAGTAGAAGAAGACCAGAAAAGAGACGAAGAGTCAATAGACATAGACGCTCTGCAAAGCTTCATCAATCTGAACTTGGGCAAATGGATTGGATCCTTCTTTGTGAGCGTGAAATCTCTGCTTTAATTTTTGAACTTCAATTTTTTGTTTCTCTTCGATTTTTGTTTCTATTAGGTTTTGCTAACTGTGGTTTCTTCTTTCGTTGTTTGAATCTCACAGCAATTTGATTCTCACGGGAATTTAATGCAAAAAGTGACCACGAAGCTTGCGGTGAGCTCATACGGCGAAGATGAGCTGATCAGTCTCATTCAAACGTAAGAATATGTTTTCCCGACTTCGGTTTTCTTGATGAGGTTTCTACTACATTTCAGGTGTTGAAGGAACTATAATTTAATGAGAAAATTAACTCTCTATATAGCTATTGATCGGTGGTGGTTGATGGGTTTTGATGTCTACTTGAAAACATATTAGCCGGCCAAAATTATAGAATTTTTTACTTTTCTGAAAACAATGTAATATCTTGGATAAATTTTCAGAAACTGTTGATCACCTTCGCCTATAATTCTCATTTTCAAAGTAGTTTTCGCAAATTACTGGCAGGCCCTCTGTTAACCAGGTACATGTGCGGGGTGTTCGATACTTGAGCCCTCAAGAACTTAGGATAAGATGATGTGCCTGTAAATTTGAAAATTGAGTCAATCCCAATGTTACCTTAGTCGTTTTTAATTTTTTTTTGACACGTGCTAATATTTAAAATATTCGAGTACTTCTTGCCATAACCAACAAGGATCCCGTTTCCAGCCCCATAATGTGTCGACATGGTACCCTAAGGGGGATTTGGATCCAGTTATTACAGCCCAACATAATGAACATATGGCTGGAAATCTGTAACTGACCTGCTAGCATTACTAACGGTTAATTGTTGGGTAAATTGGTGGCCAACATTGTATTGAGATTATTTTTTATTTTCATGAAACTTCGCTTATGTGGTAAGTTTGAGGAATGTCACAACAGAGAACTCATAATAAGTTTGAAAATTTTCATACTTCTGTAGTTTATGGATTGTAAATACCACATGCTTGGTGATAGTCATTGATCAAAAGAAGGTCATGATCTCAACAAGTCTAGTTTTCCCCTTGTGACAAACTATTTTGTTGAAACTTTTGATACACTATGAGTTTATATGATGCTTGAAAGGCTTGATCGCCTGATTCATAGTAGTTGCTAGTGAAATGGGTTAATTTTTGTACCTGAACTTTGTAGGTTATATATAAAACAACCTCTGTCAAGTACATCAGTTTCGGGCTATGATGCTGAACCAGAATGGGCGGAATACAAAATCAAAGAAACCAATATGTTTACTGTGGACAAGTATCAACAGGTGAGACTAGTGTTAATACCTTGAAGTTGTGAAGTTTAGTTAGTGTGATCCCTTTTGAGACAAAATAGCTTATGGCTTATCATTTGGTGTTCCTGTTTTCTTTTGATTATCTATTGTGGTTAGTCTGCAGGTTGGTTTATTTCCCAAAGAGAGGGCATTTTCTCTAAGGTACCAGACAGCTGGAATGCTAGAGACTGTATTGAGGCAAGGGGTGCTTGGGGAAGATGATATTGGCGAAGAATCACCGAAGTGAGTGCTTCTTCTCTGAAAGAACATCCTTACTGAGAATCTTCACCATTAATGGAGTATGGATTACACAATAACTTATTTCTGGCCTGTTAATTTGTCTGGAACTAAATAAGTGACAGATAAAAGAGTTTTGTGCTTCTTACTAATTTGTGTGAGTTCAGCTTTACCATAGTTGATTTATTTGTTCCCATGTTCTCCTGTGCAGAAACCTTAAGCTTCCCTCTCTTCAGCCTTCTGTTGTCTGTGAGAATTGCCTCTATTCTCAGGAGAAAGATATGCGAGCAAGAGCCTTCCACATCATGGACCCAAAAGGTGTTCTTGAAATGCTTATTATCTTTCTTGAAGAAAAAGGAGATGGGTTGCTACATCCTCCTTCCCTTGACGACTCTAAGGTTATTAAGTCCAACTAACTTCCAATAATTATCAGATAATAAAATGTTCTTTAGGCAATTTGGTAACCATGGTTGATGTGATCTATTTTGCTTGATCACTGTCCAATTTGAATGGATCATGGAACAGTCAAACATATGTAAGTCGTTTGAGTATATAGATCCTGCGATGTCATATTTCCCTTCTTCGATTTGCAGGATAAGACAAGCAGGATAACACCATTCCTTGGTAGGTGGAAAGGCCATTCTGTTACTAAACGCAGTGGAGTTTATGGAGCAACAATTGCAGAAGCTGACACAGTCTCTTTACTTGAAATTGATGACAAGGGTCAGCTAATTCAGGTTTGTGACATTCCAAACATTTAGTTCTCTTCCAAATGTGGAGTAATTTTTTTTAAGTTCCTTGTTTCTTTTAGATTGGAGAATCTAAGGTATGTTAAGTACAGAAATGTCTGTTGGAAGTTTAAGAAGTCAATTTGACAACAATGTCACTAATTCTTCATTGTTGGTCCTGTACCCTGATTTTACAAAATCAAATATAAGTCTATTTGTGAGTTTCGGGTTAAAAGTTTAAGGCTATTTTTGTCATACAAGCAGAATACATCGTCTATTGGAGGTAAAATAGTATTTTTTTCCCTGTGAACATAGAATATGGTAATAACCCGTTGATTTTGGTTACCACAGACAATGCAGTTTTGGACTTTTCCATATACAACCACTTTGTTGTCTGCAATTTAGCAAGAACATTATCGTTATCTGCTTTTGTTAATTTGTCATTTAGACTAAATTTCGTGCTTTTTGCTGTGCTCGTACTTTTTTGGGGCTTCTCCCACACTATGGTATATATCTGTTGATTTTTTCAACATCTCAGGTTCAAAACTTAGAAATTTGTCTTCCAATTCAGTTCCAATTCGGAACTCGATTGATCATTTAAACAGTTAGGGGTTTGGACTTTGGTAGAGTTGATCAAGAGTGGTATTCTTGAACACTTATTATCATCAATTCTTTTCCGAAGTTGTCTTGGGTCAAGTTCTAACATTATTTTCTAAAACAGGACATTGCTTCAACATCTGGTGGAGGCGGTGTTACTACTAACGTCCAATGGACGGGCACCGTATCGGATAACCTAGTTACCTTTGATGGAGGCTTCCAGATGACACTATTGCCTGGAGGAATGTATATGGGATGCCCATGTGATGTGGCAAAGAGTGTAGCAAAATCAAAATCGTTCCATCTGGAGTTCTGTTGGATGGAGTCGCCTTCCAAGAGACAGAGACTCGTGCGTACCTACGATATCGACGGTTTGGCAGTGTCATCAACATACATCTTTGAGACCAAAGTATAAGGGTACTTTTGATTTCATCATTTATCCTCTCCCGGGTTGAAATTTGAATAGAGAAGTGATCCATGAACACGCTTGACCCATACATGTATGTATGCATCCGGATGTTCATTTGTACCCATGCTATGCCAAGACAAATGCTCGACCTTCTTTTTCTCTCTCTAACAAATACATGCTCAAAATCGTTGTGGTGACATTGAGTTACCCATTTGACCCCCCCACCCCCTCCCCGGCAGCGTGGGTGCCCACAAAGATTTGCATTGTTTTATGCTCTCTACCATCCAATCAATCCTGATTTTGGACGTAGGTTCAGCCAGCACCATCTCATATATTTATGTGAATATGTCTCACACCAAAACCAATTAGGCTTAACACCGAACCGAGCCCAGCTAAATGTCCTATCGATTTGTTCTTCATAGACGGTCATAGTGGCCTACATAAAGGTTTAAAAGAAGCCGTTATAACGGTATAACTGACTGGGGGAGTTACCATTTACCATTTTTCCGTTAAAAGACGAATTGTAATGGACGGGCAAAAATGAGAAAAATGTTGTTGAAATTCAAATTTGAAAAATGAAAAAATAGAAAATAACGGCCGTTATTTTCTAAGCGTTAAAACGGTTCATAACGTAACTGGCTTTGGGCGTTACCGTTTTAACGGCCGTTAATATTTTTTTTTTTTGTTTTGTTAGCAGCTGTTTAATTCGTTAAAACAACACTATTTTAAACCGTGGTCTTCATAATAATGAGTAGTCTCTAGCAAGGTTTAAAGGAGGCCATTTTAAGGGCATAATGGATTGGGGGCCTTACCGTTAAAACAGAAAAAAAAACGGTCAGGCAAAAATGGAATTTAACAATTTTAATGGAATTTAACGAAAAAACAGAAAAAAGGTGCTGAAATTCAAATTTTGAAATTTGAAGTTGAAAATTTCAAAAACCGAATTTAACAGATTTATCGGCCGTTTTTTTTCACAAAATTTTCCAGATTTTAACGGCTGTCAAAAATTATTTTAACGCCGTTAAAACCGTTTTTTTTTTCTGGAAAATTTCTTAAAAGAAAAAAAAATTAAATCTATTTACAAAAATAAAAAAAAACTTTGTGACATTTTCAAAAAAAGTAACTAAACGCCTTTGGCGTTTCTCCCTGACAAAAATTAAATGGGAGTTGCCCATAGATGAGTAACACACGTGCCATTCTCCTAGTGGACGCTGACCGTATGGATGTTTGGCGTGTCCCTAGGTGAACCTGCAAACCAAAAATCAGCCTGTTTAGTAATTTACAACCTTTGGATCTTTGTACTCAAATAATTCTCAAATTCCTACGATTAAAATCAACCAATGAAAATAACTTTAATCTAATGCTTGTAAACCACTGATCACGTTTATTTTTTGTGTGTAGGTCTACCTAGTGATTGGCCAAACATCCATAGGGTTAGCGGACACTAAGAGTCTGCCACGTGGCTCAATATTTTGACAGAGGTTGTACTCATCTATGGGAAAATGCGCTTTAAAAGAGCCTTTGTCAGCCTTTCAACTTTAATGTTAGTAGGCCTGTCAACGGATATCTATCAAACCGAATATAGGTATATTCGAATTCGAATTCGAAAAATATAACTAATATCCGAATTCGAGTTCGAATCCGACGGATATTCCAAAATGCTATTCAAATTCGTATTCGATCTACTTATCCAATATTAAAAAATATCCGATTCGACCGATAAGCAAATTGGATTAGAATATTATCCGAAATTAACCCAAAAAACTAGTTACAAATGATCATAAAAATTAAAACCCTAAAAAAACAGAAACCAAATAATTAGAGAGAAGAGTGGAGATCGTTCTTATTTTTTTTTTTTTCTATAGAGGATCATGTGCATCAAAGTGAAGATCTAGACTCTGCATTTGGTGAGATAATCGGCACTCACGACCATTGCATTGACAACAACAATGCATTTGGTAGCAATCTAATCTAACTCCTCCAATACGCAGTCCTCCCCATCTTCAATTTCGGCCACGAGTTTTTCACAGGCGGCTTCGCTAGATCCTTGTTCTTCACCACCTCAAGACCACTACTTTTTTCTTCGCAGTTCGATTGAACCCCTCGACCAAGGAAACACATCTCCTCTTTCGATCCCTTGAATAATCTCAGCGTCTTTAGTTCATGATTCTACGACGTCTTCGAGAGAGAAAGAGAGGAAGGTTAGGGTTAGGAGTAGAATGACCGCTCAAGAGTGAAAGAGACGAGGGTTAGGGTTAGGAGTCGATTAAAATAAGAATAGGGTATTATATATATACTATTACACGAAATGACCAAAACGCCCTTCTTTTAGTAAACGGATCGGACATTTTCGAAGTGGATACTTCAATATCCGAATTCGTATCTGAATTTTATTTGAATAGTAAAATCACATCCGAATCGGATAATATCCGATTTTTCGAATACAGAATCGAATCGATACGAATTTTTGACTATCCATTGACAGGCCTAAATGTTAGCCTTTAGTGTTTTCAAGGGCGTTTCGTTACTTTTTTCGGAAATGCCAGAAAATTATTAATATATTTTCGTTTTTAAAATTTTCCCCTTTTTTTTTTTTTTTAAGGCAACCGTTTTTAAAACCATGGTCTCTAGATTCATCTATCAACTCTCGATTTTTCAACGAAGATCGTTGTTAACGCCAGGAATAACAGTGATAAGCGAGGGGGGATGGAACTCCTCAAGTCCAGACTATTCTAGAAAAAGAGGTGGTGTTTACGGTTGGGACAATATCGCAAACATGTCATAAGCACGGACACAGACCAATCACACACACACACACACACAGAACGAGATGAGTTCTTCACCTACACGATCTCCTAGTGGTAGTAGTAACAAAGAAGAGAGGCCGAGGTTCTTCGACGCCAAGGCGAAGAGCTTGTGCTGGGCGAAAGCTGAAGTCGTCCTTGGTCGACACCCCGAGCGGTGGCGCAAAGACGCCGCGGGTAACATCGTCTGCAAACGTTTCTGCAATTGCCAGGGCTGCCTATGCTTCGAATACGACCACATCATACCCTTCTCCAAAGGTGGTCTTCTTCTTCTTCTTCTTCTTTTGGTGTCGGCGTTAGGGGTTATTGAGTGTGTTTCTTGATTTCATGTGCGGCTTATATTTTACTACTTTTGTCTCAAATATGGTTTGACCTTTACTTCAAAATCCGTTTTTTTTGTTTTTTTTGTTGGGTTATTGAGTTTGTTTGCTAAATTGGGGTTCTGTTGTAGGTGGAGAATCTACTGCCGAGAACTGCCAAATTCTTCAAACCAGGGTGAACAGGTTTAAATCAGACAAGGACAGGGTGGACAAAACTGAGTTACAAGGTTTTTCGTGCGACGTGAAGTTTACTGGTATGAATTTGCTCAATCCTCTTTGCTTCAATGATAGAATGCTTATCTCCTATAAGCTCGATTTTGAATTTTTGGTAAATCATTTTTTGTACTCAGTATGTTCAATTATTTGGATTTGTGGAGACGTAGCTATAGTATGCATTTGTTTGTGTATTTGTTCTAAGTTTCATGGATGGATTTGGACACAATGCCTTACTTCCTTCTTTCGTTGTTGTTTTTCTTCTTCGGAGAAAAGAAGGCTTTTTTTACAAACCAAGCATCTATGTTCAGATTTTCGAATTGTGTAGGCAGCATTGAACTCATTAGCATTTGTTTGTGTATTTGTTCTAAGTTTCATGGATGGATTTGGACACAATGCCTTACTTCCTTCTTTCGCTGTTGTTTTTCTTCTTCGGAGAAAAGAAGGCTTTTTTTACAAACCAAGCATCTATGTTCAGATTTTCGAATTGTGTAGGCAGCATTGAACTCATTAGCATTTGTTTGTGTATTTGTTCTAAGTTTCATGGATGGATTTGGACACAATGCCTAACTTCCTTCTTTCGTTGTTGTTTTTCTTCTTCGGAGGCTTTTTTTACAAACCAAGCATCTATGTTCAGATTTTCGAATTGTGTAGGCAGCATTGAACTCATTAGCAGTTTTCATCTTTCATGAATTCAAAATTTTAACTCTATTGGGATGAAAATCTGCAAAAGTTTTCTCCAAATGATGTACCTTGAGTTCTTCGAGTGATAAACTAGTTATTGGCAGTGGAGGAATGGATAGTATCTCCAAAGCTTAACTTGGGTTAAGTCACCAACATAAATTCAAAATATTTGTTTTTCTTAGTTGTAGTTGAGATTGTGGGGTTCAGCAAAGTTTCATCTTATTGGTTTGGATCAGTTGAACAAGGCTTTGGATGTTGAAATGCTGTTGCTCAAAGTTTACATCATGTTTGGGAATTGACAACCAAAAACTTTGATTTCTAATCCTGAAGCATGGAATAATTTAAATTGGTAATGCGATGTCTTGCTTCTGTTTCTTAGGAGACTGAAATGCAAACTTGTTTGTATTTCATTCTTGTAAAGAAAATATTTTTCATCCATTATGTTTAAGACTTCAAAAGTTTTAACCAGGGAGGATGGCCCCCTTTCTTAGATCAAAACATGTTTAGCATGCATATGCAAGAACTAGGTTGTTCAGTTGCGCTCTTTAATTGGTCAAAAACTACCTGAAATTTTCTGAACTGCCTAAACCATCCTTGAGAGTAACTGAAATCTCTTCTACCTTTATAAAGATCATGTTTGTTCGGGAATGGAAAGCCTTGTTGTTGTCTATTATTTTTTATTAATTCCAAAAACTCGGGGAGGTTGGTAATTTCTTCGTGACATGACTGCACTGCACTGAGAATCTTTTCTCATCTCATCAGAACCGAGCTTTGAAGGTCTCTGAAGGAAATAAACCCTTGTGGCCCTTGTGACTACTATATCTGTGTAAACTTGTGGAGTATTTTGAAAGGAACTAAAAAAAGGATAAAAGATTCCAACGTTAACTGGCTCAGATCAGGGACATAATTTTTAGGCCTGTAGACCCTCTAGTTGATGTTTGATGCGTGCTTTTCTGGGGGTGCTTCATTTATTAGAATTATAATAGCTAGCCTCTTTGGTTGATATGGCAACTCCAACACTTTTAGTATTGGCCAATGTTGTTCTTTTCCACTTGTTTTTTCTTTTGTTTCTTTTTTGTTGTGTTTGGTGTCTTGTATGGGGTACTTGTATTGAAGGTACTTTAGGTATTTCATTGTACAAGAGATTAGAGAGAGGAAGAGGGAAGGGGGGGGGAGGGATCAATGAAATGGGTTATTTTTGGCCTTGTAGATCTCTGAGGTGGCAATCACTAAACGGCGCATCCTAGACCGCTCATGAGAGAGAGAGATAGAGAGAAGATTGTGATTTATTGAATGGTTAGGATCAATGAAATAGGTTGATTTTTGGCCTTGTAGATCTCTGAGGTGGGAACCACTAAACGGTGCATCCTAGACTGCTCTTGCATTAGTACAAAAAGTATGGATAACAGTAGTCCATTGTTCTCTCCCCTTGATTCATTTATGGAACGAGGGGGATTGCCTTAAGGTTAAACTCTTTAATTTCTATAGGTTCCCTTCCTTAATGTCCTAAACCTTTATGAAATAGTGGATATTGACTTCAAAATTACATAATTTTCCTTTGCAGACAAGGAGCTTGACATTATTGAAATGGCTGTTTATGGGGATGTCATTCGGCCAGGTAACCAGTGCCGTTGCAGAACCGTTGCTGAAATGCTTGGCCAGTATAAACCGAAGAGCCACATGGCTGCTTGTGAACTGCCATATAAGGAGGCTTCTTAGTGGGATTTCGCTGTGAGATTTTACTCTAGAAGAGGCCAAACATCGATTGTGCTAGATTTCTCTTTGTAATCATTTCAAAGGATCCATGTGGTGTTTTGATTTACATTTTGATTCTTATGTCTTAAATTTAATTCACATTGCTCATTTGAAAAAAAAAAGAAAAAAAGAAAAAGAAATTGAATTCACATTGGCCATGTGATCCATTTTATTCATGTTCCAGTTATTTATTTTGTAGAAAGGAATCATGGGAAGATGACAAATATCAATTATCAACACTTCGAAACCGAATGAGTAGGGGGTGCAGACTCAAATTGGTGAATTGGTGTAATGGCTTATTATCAGATCTCATGGCTGACGAATTCATATAATTATTTTTTCCTGTTACGGAAGAATGCCCTGAGATCCCACAACCCAAGGTGAGTACAAAGCGTTGGAGCATAATCATCAAGCTAAAGAACACAAGGTAGTCCAAATGCAGCTTGGACATCTGATCAGAGGGAGAGGTTTTTACACAGCGCAGATAAAAAAAATGTCTTCATTGGATGACCAAGACCATACAGTCAATAATGATGGCTTCACTCTCATCTGGTCATAACGATCATACAATCAGGACTGTCTAATTGTATCACAAGTTCACTTATTTAAGTCTAGTCAAATGCATGTCCATGCTCTAATTAATTGGTTGGATGATCTTGATTAGTCTCCAAGGGAGAGATAAATGGTCGATCTTTGCAGCTATAACTGTTGCATTAAACATCATGAAAACTACCTTGTAGTCTGTTAAAAAAGGGACTACGAAAACATTCTGTATATCGTTATATGTACGATTGTATTTTAAAGATTTTGTGTAAATAATTAGAAATTAGAGACTAATTATCTACAATTGAATGTGGTTGGATTTGTGATTTCTAGCCATTAGATTTAATCATTTCTTCATCATGGACTTAATGAACAGGCCATTTGTATCCAAGCCCATGATAGAAAAAAAAATGCTAGAATCCTTGGATAGAAATTACCAATCAGGCTTCTTTTGGTGTGTAGGGCCAAACATACATGGGTCAGTAGGCTTAAAAGAAGATTCCACGTGGCATTTTCAGGTGGGCTGATGGATCAAACTTTTTTCCTTCACAGGGCCTTATTGAAAACCCCCACATCATATGCGTCATTAGGCCCAGAAACTTTGTCCAGGCCCACAATCACTGTTCGGGCCTATATATAGTATTCATCCCGAGGGGGGAAATCTATGATACAGAAGTCCCTCAAAGTGCCATGTGGCGAACTCTCTTTTGGGCCTACTGACCCTGTGAATGGTTGGTAAACACCTTGGCGGACCTACACCAAAAATCAGCATGATTAGTGATTTCTAGTCGTTGAATTTGAGCACTTTTTCATCATGGGCTTGAACCAACCCATATTCACGAAGCCCATGATGAAAAAGTGCTCAAATCCAATGACTAGAAATCACTAATCATGCAGATTTTTTGGTGCGTAGGTATGGGAAGATGTGTACCAACCATTCATGGGGTCAGTGAGGCCTGAAAGAGTGCACGCCATGGCACTTTGAGGGACTTCTGTACCATAGAACGGCTCCATCCCGGGTCCTGTTGGTGCACCGTTTTCTCTGACACAACAGCAAGATTCACTCGATAGAAGTGAAGAGAGAAACCTTCCACTTGAAGAAAAAAATCCTCCAAAGGCTTAACCATGGACAT
Source organism: Euptelea pleiosperma (assembly GCA_035048495.1). Lineage (NCBI taxonomy): Eukaryota > Viridiplantae > Streptophyta > Magnoliopsida > Ranunculales > Eupteleaceae > Euptelea > Euptelea pleiosperma. The sequence continues at coordinate 18,037,798 of CM068543.1, forward strand.
CAAGCTCAGCCCACTATTAGGCTTGCAGACCTACACTTTTGCAGAGGTTTCTATCTTGGTTTAAAAAAAAAAGCCGTTATAACGGTAACGCCCCAACCCCTTATATTATTTAGAAATAACTTCCAAAACCGAAAAAATGGACTTAAGAGTTATAACAGAAATAATGGCTGAAAAAAAAATATATATTTTGACTTTTTTCTTTTTACTCAGATGTGACCCATTATGATGGCCGTTATGGTAACGTTACAATAGAGCATTTAAACATTGGTTTCTACAGCATTTGATAAACCCCAAAGATTTTGTAGAGGGATCAAATCATCAAAATACCACAGGGCAAGATTGATGTTTCACCAAACCCTAATGCCACCAAAGGTTAGCCTAATTTCCATGACCTCCCCCAAGATTTCTGTTTATTAGGGTCACTCACGTTGACGGTCACTCAAAGATCTGACTTGTGAATCCTATCAATCAGCCGCTAAAGACCATGAACTCGGGAAGAACCCAAATCTCCTCAATGTTGTAAAATCACAGTTTAGCCTTGGTCCCTGCTTGGTTTGCTGCACTAGGATGTATTTTGCACTTTAGAGCAAATGAGGTGAGTTGCATTGCAGTCACTAACCATGGATTTTGGTCTACACATGCTTGCATCCATTTTCTTAAAGAGTTTTGCACAACAAACACCCCCAACCAATCACATGTAATCCCAAAACCGTGGCAATTGGGTGCATTGCACCGGAATAGCATTAAACCAAGCAGGCCGTACTCCTACTCACTTGCCATAGCTTTTGAGATGTAGTGGCGTGCATCTATTTTGTTAAGAAGTTTGTAATGAATTGGCAACCACTTGCACGCCAGCTCATTTGCACACCTCCAACCAATCACATGCAATCCAAATTAAGTGCATGCATTTGCATCTCAATGCGGTGAACCAAGCAGTGCCGTGACACCTCAATTGCCACCGCTGTCATTACTGCTCACCTTGCTGTCAGCATCACCACCACACAGACAGACCCATTGTTTTTTCATCACTAGGCGAGAAAATTTTTGAAGCTGCGGAAATTTATAAGCAGCGATCATGTGGCCAATGATATTGCGCCAGGTACACCAGGGTTAGCCTAGCGCAGTATCATTGCCATCATTGGTGCATGATCGCTGCTTCTAAATTTCCTGCGCTTTAAAAATTTTCTCCCAATAGGCCAGTTCATGCAGGGGGCTGTTCTTTGTTGATGCAGAAGTCCCTCAAATTGCAACGTGGTAGACTTGTTCGGGCCCAGTTGCCCCTTGAATGTTTGGCCCACACTATGATAGACCTACACACCAAAAATTAGCATGATTGGTGTTTTCTAGCCGAAGGATTTGAGCACTTGTTCATCGTGGGCTTTATGAACAAGCGTATGAATTAGTTCCAAGCCCATGATGAAAAAGTGCTTAAATCCAATGGTTAGGAATAACTAATCACACTGATTTTTGGTGTGTTGGTCCATCAAGGTGTGGGCCAAACATTCAGAGAGGCAGTGGGCCCTAAAGACACTACTACGTGGCAAATTGAGGGGCTTTTTGATACAGAAGTCGGTATCATAGATTTTTCGGTTCAGGAAATCTAATGGGTAGGAACTATTTATCCGGCTGACTTGTAATATTTGACGTGACCAACAGGCTTGACAGATGTCAGTGATCAACACACCTCAGGCTCAGACTTCTAGGCATATCCAATCACACATAATTAGACTGTCGTGTTGGTAACGTGGTGAGTTTCTACACAGTCGTATACGCCATTTTTCTCTACTAGTCATTTTCTTGGTCCCCCGTCATAACACGCCATCTCTCTCTCTCTCTCTGGGTGCTCTGCACGAGATAATTCTCAACAACGAACACAACTCCTACCGTATAGGGAGGGGCATCTTCTCTTATCTGTCTCGGGTACCCCCAACCCAATAAATAAATAATATGGGGCACCCATAGTTTATGGTAGATATAGAATTTGGTGTGCTTTTGTTAACACGTTTTGTCCTCTTTTTCGTTTTTCTTTTTTTAAATAAACAACTATCTCAATTATTGCCCTTGCATCATGTAATGAGGCGCACCAAACACATGCTCAGCGTGGCTTATCTCATTCAATTGATTCAATCCCAATCGTCCGATCGTTGGGTTCGAATCAATCAACCCTTCTCTGATCTTCCTAACCATCCCATCTCATAACTTGATGGCGAGGGATTACTTAAAAGTTAAAACACGGTAGTTTACAAATCTCTTAGGTGTTTCCTACGTACATGACATGAAGTTTCGTGGTGGGGTCTCCAATCTCCATTTCAAACACTCACAAATGATTGAGACTTTTCTTTTTTGTCATTTTCCGGGAATTCTCTGCAACTCCACAATTGACAATTGGAGATGCCGGTCTCAAGTGCGCAGGTTTACGAAGATTATGCGACAAAAATCACACATACATACCCGGTTTGGGTCTTAGTTTTTGGACCCGATTGATAATTGGTTCGGGTTTGGGCACTAATGAAGTCTGCCTGTTGAACCAGAGTAGAACTTGGGTGACAATAATGGTCGATGTTTGTGGCCTTGTTAATTAACTCCGGGCCGGGACAGGCCAGGACACACTATTCCACTAGTCCCACCCAGGCTGTGTGTGTCCACGGATTGGTTCCAGTTCAGGCTCCAATGTTTCCAGAACCCAGCCCAATTAGAAAATCTTGTCATCTTTAACACTACCATAATTATATCTTCGATTCCTGTTTGATCCAGTATATGTTGAGAAGAAAGAACAATAAAAATTCTGAAGAACAAAGATGCAATCACCCACAACACACAGATTTACGTGGTTCCCTCTAGATTGAGGTACGTCCACAGATCTACACTAATTCCACTATGCTCTGAGGCAGAAAAAGAAATGCACAAGGCAGATGTATATATATAACCTCAAGACAAAACTAAGGTTTCCGTAAAAGTACAAAAACATCCTTAAGGAAAAAAGAGCTCCCTGAAAAAAATTTCTAGGGCAATGCACTTGAACCCCCCCTTTTAGATAGATGGCGTGCTGCCCCCTTGTAACTTCCCAACGAGCTCAACGTGAAGTTAGGCCATGATGTTGTGCCTTAATGTACAGTACTTCTAGCACCATCGGGCTCCACATAACATAACAGTATAGTGTACCAAGAATCAAAACCAATTTTATAATTTGATTTTGGGTCCAACCAGTTCTGGATCTTTTGGATTCCGATCCTGAAATAATCAGTCCCAGAACTCTAGTAATCCGGACCCGTTCCCATCAGGTGTTGGTTGATCGATTACCATTGACACTTCCTACAAAATAACTTTGGTCTAAAAATCGAATAATCCCAAGCATCGGATGTAGGGTATCTTGTTTCTTTGTTGACCCTTCATACGTGATTCCCATGAAGAAGAATATATCTTAGTTGGGACCCCGTCTGATGTAGGCCCACTCCGTCCCAACCCAACCCAGCCCAGCCCAGCTCAGTTCAGTCTTCTTCAGTCTTCACCACATTATTTTTCTTAGCCGTTAAATTTGAAAACGAAATGAACATTTACTGTTTTACCATCGTCCGCTAGCGAAAGACTCGTTAGGGCGGTCGGGGGTAAGAAAGTCAATGAAGAATTTCCAATTTGTCTGCATTTCATTTGAATTTAGTTTAATTTGGAGGGAGTTTAGCTAGGATTTCATTTAATTAAGCGAGAGAGAAAATAAGGGAGGCATTTTTCTCCCCTCTTTTTACGTAAGGTGTAATAAAAGCATTTTACAAGGGTACTTTTGTCAAATGAAGACATTCGGGTTGTGGATGGAGCAAAAAGGAGAGGAAAAAACTTTTATTTATTTATATTTTTTTCCTAGTCTACCAGTACCAGGCTACCAGCCGTGGACTTTTCACTGATTTCCAGATCCGCAGAAGCAAACGAAGGAAACAGAGAGAGAAAACCTAAGAAGATTTTCTCTGCAAAGAAAGGGAAAAGCTTCGAAAACCCTACTAATGGCGAATCTCATATGACAGCAAATAGAGATACAAAGAAAGAGAGAGAGAGAGAGAGAATCAGCAATGGCTGAAAACAATGGAATTTCAAGAGCAACAGCTCCTCCTCGCCCTACGATTGTTCTCCCGCCTCGATCCTCCGTCGAGAATCTCTTCATAGGCGGAGCTGGTGCGAGCCCTGGTCCGATGACGCTCGTCTCGAATTTCTTCTCCGACAACGATCCCGACTCCGAGTGTCGGTCGTTCTCGCAGCTCCTAGCTGGGGCCATGGGTTCCCCGGTTGCGGTCACCGGTTGGAGACCAAGCTTTTTGATGGAGAATTCGCCGGAGGGGGAGAGGGATTCGGGAGTTAGAGGTGAAAAGGATTTCCGGTTTAAGCAGAATCGTCCGTTGGGTTTAGTAATTGCGCAGTCACCCATGTTTACGATTCCGCCTGGGTTGAGCCCTGCAAGCTTGCTGGATTCGCCTGGATTCTTTTCGCCTGTTCAGGTAATTGGATAATGGACTTTTATCTCTTCAACGGATAATTGAATTAAAAAATGATTTGGGTTCTCTGGCTCTGTTGTTTCATTAGAGATTTATGCACCCTTTTCTTGTAATTGAGTAAAGTTTTAATTTTTATTGGTTTTGAATCCTGGAACGTCAAGATGTTTCCCTTCGTTGGATATTTGATTTTATGGATAACGTGGGGTGGAAGCTGAGATTAAAACCAAACATTAGGAATTTAGTTTTCACATGTGGTGTTTCATCTCGCCCAAATTTTCCTCGAATTTCTATCTTTCGAAGTTTTTGAGTTGTACAGTTCTCCATGCGTAGATTATAAGCTCCATTCTTGTGGCTTGGGAGCTCAGCTATGTTACCCAAGTACGGCAGAGACACAGCCAGAGTACACCATGGCCTTGGCATTTACACTTGAGAATTGATGTGTGGTCCTGGTACATCATCCATTTTTAATGTCTGGGTAACATACTTAAGTTGTGGATATGCTGTGAGGTTAAAAGTCGAACGACTCAAAACAAATGTTGGGTTTTTCATGGGTCGTTCATTACAGGAAATTAATCTTGATCAACTGTCTGATCTCTGTTGGTTCAAGGATTGCTTCGAAACCAAGAGACTTAAAGAGTCCCAATTTTCAGTTTCCTATGCCCGCAAATCTGTTTGATCTATTCAGTAACTGTTGTCTGTACTTGTAAGTTAATTCTAGATTGAGATTTCAAACAAATTGATGAAGGTTTCCATAGAGGCAAATCCGTACCTTTTCTTGAAATTAATCTGTACTAGTTTGTACCATGCACTTTCAGTGTTGCTGCTTCTTGCCTATCAGTACGCATTTTGGAGGTTCTTCTGGTTTATCTTCGCCCATTTAGTTGGAATGAGGAAACATAATATCGTGCCCAGCACCATTGTGCTTCATGGTGTGGACCGTTCGATGAGAAGGCCACCTCTTGCATTGCCATAGTCCAAAAAGTCGTACAATCTGATAATCCTTATCACTCAATGTACAATCCTTTTTTCCTGAATGTCAGTCTTGTTTGTGGTTTTTTTACGGCACTCTAGTTTGGATTGTCAAGTTTCTCCACTGAGAATGATTTTTGTGTTAAGAGGTGGCCCACATATGCGGGTCACATGTATGATACAAGTAAAGGTAGCATGTATCGTGATGGTGCTGTATACCATTTTATATATTTTTTTCTTTGTTAATGCCAGATTACAGTAGAAAGCAAAGGTTGGTAAGTCGATACTGGGTATTCAATCTCTGTTTCCATGGATGTGTAGGGCCCATTTGGAATGTCCCATCAACAGGCCCTGGCTCAAGTTACCGCTCAGGCTGTCCAATCCCAATCTCATATGCACATCCCAGCTGAATATCCATCTTCTCTGCGAGCACCTGCTGCGGCTTCATTGGCACACCATCCATCCTTTACTTCCAATGCGTCTCCACCCCAGCAGAACCCACCCTTAACATCAGACCCTACAAGTACCATGGTGGAATCATCAGAGGTCTCTCATTCTGATCAGAGATCCCAACCTCACCTAATTGTCGATAAGCCCGCTGACGACGGCTTCAACTGGCGGAAATATGGGCAGAAGCAGGTGAAGGGCAGTGAATATCCTCGTAGCTACTACAAATGTACCCATCCAAATTGTCCTGTCAAGAAAAAGGTTGAGCGTTCTCTTGACGGCCAAGTAACTGAGATTATCTATAAGGGCCAACACAACCATCAACCACCTCAACCCAATAAGCGTGCAAAAGAAGGGGGGAACTCAAATGGAAATTTGAATTTGCGGGGGAATTCTGAAATGGGTTCCCAGGGTCACACTGGGAATTCGAGCAGATCAAATGAAATTGTAGCTGCTTCTTCAATGTCTATGAGGGATCAGGAATCTTGCCAGGCAACACCTGAGCAGTTATCTGGCTCAAGTGATGGTGAGGAAGTAGGTGGTGCTGAAACAAGAGTAGATGAAGGGGATGACGATGAGCCTGATCCGAAGAGAAGGTAGGTTTTGCACCTAATATCGTGGATTTGCTCAAGCAGAAAGGTTCTTTTATTTTATTCATAATAAGGTCTTTTTCTTCTTGGGCAGGAACACCGAGGTCAGGGTGTCCGAGCCAGCTTCTTCACAAAGGACAGTCACGGAACCTAGGATCATTGTGCAGACAACAAGTGAAGTCGATCTTTTGGATGATGGCTATAGGTGGCGCAAGTATGGGCAGAAAGTGGTCAAAGGGAATCCTCATCCAAGGTGGTAACTTTTTTCCTAGTTGTATGTTAATAGTAGGAATTAATTGAACTACAAAACATGATATTTGTGGAAAACCTACGCAACACATATGTTCATAAACAGTGGCAGTATCATACAAGTGGATTCTATGATCTGTTTCATAACATGGTTTAAATTCCTTCAATTCCTTTGGTCTTGTCAAACAAGGCTGTTTTTTTGTTTCTACAGTTTATGATTTATTGAAGACAGTTTTCGTCTTCCATTGGATCACCATGTTAGAAACTTAGAAGCAAGGTGTTTCAGTTCTGTCATTCAGTGCAACAAATCTTAATTAAATGACCCTTAGCCGGCTTTTTTTAACAAGTAAGAAGAGAATGTGTTGTGCTATTTTTTCTGGATTTCATTCCATGTCATAGCTCTTGTGAGTTGCCTTATGAGGCAATATACTAACTATTGAGTAGAAGTCTCACTTTTAATAAGAATTTGGGGTCTTGTTACGCTCGATCCGCTCTTACTTGTGTCTGGGCATTGAGTTTCTTTCTTCTCTGACCTCATTTGAATTTAACTTATATTTTCACTGTCCTCAGTTCCACACTCTTTAATGAGCTTGAAAGGAAGCAATTGTCCTAGCCTCTCTAATGATTCTCCCCCATCTGCCTCGGTGGTATTACATCTTGAGGTTGACAATGTTTTGTTTTGCTCATCTCTGAGGCATTCCATGGCCCTCTTTGATTGTCATTTCTGCTCCTCTGCAGAAATATATCTTCGTTCTTAAAAGGGCTCACTATCCCATAATTAGAAGGGACTTGGTGGAATCTGACAGTTACCAGTGGATGAGATGTCATTTAGAGTTGTGTATTGTAAATATTTTTTAACCTGGGATCAAACTTCTGATCTCAAGGTTATGACCAGCATTTCTGAAATTTTGTTAATCAGTAACTGAATACATGTAAAACGGTAAATGGATAAAGCTTGTACACTTGCATCTATGAAAGCACTCTGAGCTGGGTTTGGTGCAATCGGCTAAATTTCTGGTAACCTATTCCAGAAAACCACAAATGGTTGCAAACTTCCAGATTTTACATATTTGCACTATTATGTATTAACTAACTGCTCAAACCATGAATAAATCCTAGTATATCAAGCATCAAAATTCACTATTAAGCCTTTTCCTTGGCATTTTTTCTCCTTTCTTTCTCCACACCTCACCCTCTAATCCTTTTGACTGTTACTAATATCCAAGTCTCCAAGAAAGTATTACAAGTCATTTTCTCATATTTTATATGCTAACCTCTGTTACTGAGGAATTGTAACACAAACTATTACACTGCAACAATCATGGGTCCACATCAAATGGATGTTATCATCCACATCCTTATTTGCTTTTTGTTTGTGTGAATTTCACTAGGACAACTGCTGCTCATGAAAAATAATCACATCCATGTCATGTGTCTTTAGTCTTGTTCTCTTCCTTCCAATTTCATTATTGGATCAGCTGTTTGATATCAACATAACTCATATTCTTGCTTTGGTAATGTTAATATTCTCTATATAAGTAGGAATTCTCATTTTTCAGAAGCTGGTGTGTTAGAGACAGAAGTGGGGCAAGCGTGTGGATGCATTTTCTCCTGTTTTTTGTATTAAAAATATACTACTTACATTACATAGAATGTTGTATTTCAGCTAAACTAGATGCAATATTCTTGCTTTACAGATGTGTCTGTGTGTCAAGTTTTCCTAGGCATCCATATCCGACCTTCATATATGTGTCTGACATCTAAACACATATACATTTCTAAGTTACATAAGTCTCCTGTCTGAAATTGACATTTTTTTGGTTGGTCCTTGGTACGAGTCGGTTCGGTTATCAATGTACCCAGAACTGAAACCTATTATGTATGAAGGTTCTGGTTCCAGTTCCTATAGGTTCCAGTATCAAAACAAGTGGATCTAGATCTGGAACTGATGAATATCTGGTTCTCCCATCAGTACCTGTAAGTTGTATAAATAATTTGAAAAGTAAATAATTTTCATACTAAAGTATAGAAAAAACTTCACATCCTTAACACTGCTATATTTGTCAGTTTAGGGTCCTATCAATTTTGGTTTTGGTTCGGTCCGGGTACTAGTGTACTAAGAACCAGGACCTATTATAGATTTAGGTTCCGGGTCTTTTCGGGTTTGACATTGCTAGTCCTGGAACCTGGATAATCAGGACCTGTTCCTATTGGGTATTGGTTTATCGGGTACCCATTGACACCTCTATTTCTTTGTTTCATTATGTGAACAGTTGTGTGCCACGGTCTAGTTTCAATGCTTCAATCTCGTTAGACCACTTCATGCTGGTCTTTAGTAGGGAGTAGCTTGCTTTGATGGTTTGCAATTGCATGTGGGTCCCACATAGTACTGTTTCTATAAAAAGCCTGTCAAGGTAATCTTTAACAATCTCATCGTAGTATGCTTGTTTCATAGCCATTCCCCATGATCTGTAGTATAATCTTCTCGTGGAAAAGGGGGACATCTCTAAGCTCCATATAACTTCTCACTAATGCAAGAGATACTGCAGTCTGTAAGTGTTACTGCATATTCCAGTGATGCCAAAATACGTTTCCATCCATATTCTCTTGCTTCCAATTGTTACAGCTTTCACTTTAAAGTTGCTATGGTACACTTACTAGTCATTGCATTTCTGCAAGGCACATTCCTGATGCATTTGATGACTGTCTACAGGAGCTACTATAAATGCACAAATGCGGGATGTAATGTACGTAAGCATGTTGAGAGGGCTTCAACAGATCCCAAAGCCGTCATTACAACATATGAGGGAAAACATAAGCACGATGTGCCAACAGCTAGGAGGAGCAGCCACAACACAGCCAACAGTAATGTACCCCAGCTAAAACCACAAAATGCTGTAGCTGAGAAGCATTCCTTGGTTAAAAAGATGGATTTCAGGAACAATGATCAGCAGCCTGTGGCACTTCTTCGATTAAAAGAAGAGGAAGTCGCGTAGTTTTTCAGGTTCTCCTGACATAAATGGTGTTCAAATACAGAGCAAAGGTGACAATGAAAATTTGCAACGAACCAGGCAAAAGCTGTAAGTTTTCTTTGCTGAAATTTGTGCTGTATCCTTGAGGTTACAGGTTCGATCCCAGCTTATCGACCAATGAAAGAACAACAAAAAGAATGAAAGAGGAAATAAATAATGAATGAAAGAAATCAATTGAAAGTTGGCTGAACGAACTTTTTGAGTATTGGGCCCCAATTGTTGCAGCCTGTAAATTAGTTTGGTGGGGGCATGTTGTTGTATCTGATGATCTGATCTATGTTTCAAGTACCTGTAGCAATTCTGTCCTTCTGTACATTCTTTTTGTACATGAGAATTCAGAAATGATGTTTTATATATTTTGTTCTCTCTTATCTACAGCAGTTCAGTTTTCCTTGATTTTCTTCTTTGCTGGTTGTTTGTTCGGGCTTACTTGAGCTGCTGTCTTTTAGGGCAGTGTGGGTTGAAAGCTACAGAAATACCAACTTAAACTTGAAGGCAGCGCGTTTTGTTCTTGTTTTGGTCCAGCAGCTGGTGCCCATATCTGTTACTCGTAAGCATTAGTATAATTGCTTCATGTCCGACTAGTCTGTTGATTTTAACAATGAAATTGCAGCGACCTTGGATGGCGAAATATTTCACAAATGCAACTTATAATTAATAAATCTCGACACCATAGGTCCCTAACCAATCCATCTCTGTGTCCATGTCCAAGGTTATTGGTGCATCCACTTAGCCTAACTACTGTGTAATCTATATTTTCACTCAAATATTTTACTAACTACTTCCACTAAATTAGATACACCAATACTTTATGTAATGTTGCAGTTCAGGTTGTTTTATTTGAATTTTAAAACCTAGAAAAACTTGCCTGGTTCATCTATTCTACTTATTAAAGAGCGAAAGTCCTTGCTCTCCACCAAAAATGCCTACAAATTCCTACTTTGCTTCTTTTCTATTCTTTAATTTATTCACTTGGCATGGGCTTTCCTTATTTTTGGTGTAAAAGACATGTCACCCTGTAAACACATAGTCACCTATGCACCTCATTTAATGCTCTTCTCTTACTAAAAAATTCAAAAATCGTTATTCCTAATATGACCCCCAAATTCTTTATATTGACAAACATTGATTCTTTTAGTTTTTGAAACTTTTAAATTTGTAAGGGTGCTACAATTATTCAACATTTTTACATTTCAACTCAACTGTTAAAGATTACAAACATAAATAAAAAAAATACTATTAAACATTTATTGAATCCCCACGTAGACCTGAACTCCGTCCCTTGAAAAAATTAGATGATAGTGTCCATCATCGAAGTTGATAACGGACCTACAATATGAGCCACGTGGCACACTATTAGGGGATATCAACCGTATGGATGTTTGGCCCATCCTTAGATGGACTTACACAACAAAAATAAGCGTGATTAGTAATTTCTAACTTTTGGATCATAAAGCTCGAAATCCATGCTTGCAAATAAACTAAGTAAAACACTCTAATCCAATGGATAGAAATTACTATTATGTATGTAGGTTCAAATAGGTATACAGTCAATGGTCTCTAAAATTGTGCCATGTGGTATAAACATGGCACCAATTATTTGGTGTCAAAATTCAATATTTACAAAAAAAAAATTGGAAGTTATCCCTACTTACCCATTGTTAAAATGGCAATGATCACATGATCCTCCATGGACGTGAATGGTGGTATGGTTTCTTCAGTGGCCAAAAATATTCCTCGAGCTGCGTGCTAAACAGTGATGATCAAAATTCCAGTTAAAAATCAACCCATAAAAATGACTCCAATCAAATGCTTAGAAATTACTAATCATGCTGATTTTTTTGCATGTAGGTCCACCTAGGGATGGCCAAACTTCCATTCGGTCAGTGGTCTCTAAGAGTGTGCCATGTGTAAGGTGCACGGTGCAGCACACGTGGGGTCCCTAGTCTTTTTAAATCATCGGTTAGACCAGTGGATTGGTGAACAAGCCACTCCACCAATTTGGTGACTGAGTTGAGTTTTGGAAAACTGAATATATCATAACTTGTATGAATCCAAATAAATTGCTGTAAGGATAAATATGAACACATAAAATTCAACTCTCTGTATTTTTTAAGTTGTTCAACTCATCTTATAGTAACTTTTCGGGTTTCATATAATTTTTCTTCTTGATTAATTCTAAGAATAAAACACCGTCAGATTGTTGAAAATTTTGAAGAAATTTTCAGGAATAATCAAAATAAAATTTATATCAAAATAGTTGGCAATACCAGTGATTTCAGGCACGGTTTAAAAACGGCCGTTATAACGGATTTGGACCTCCCCCATTACGTTATGTACCATTTTAAACGCTCAGAAAATAACGGACATTATTTTTGTTATAATGGCCGTTATTTTCCATTATAACGACCATTATTTTCTGAAAAAAGTGTGAAAATAACGTCCGTGGTAAATTTTATTGAATATTTGGAATTCAAATTTTGATAAAACTGAATCCAAAACAAATGATCAAAACCATCAGAGGAATTCCTTTTGTAGCCTTTGCCTGATTGATGACTCCTAACTGTAGGATTCGTCATGGGCTTCATGAAGAACCTATGAATGAGTTCCAAGCCCATAGAAAAAAAGCTCAAATCCGACAGCTAGAAATCACCAATCAGGCTGAGTTTTGGTGTGTGGGTCTACCAAGGGTGAGCCAAACATTTATCAGTGGGTCCCAAACTGTGTGCTACGTGGCATTGGGGGGGGGACCCACTGGAAAGTGAATAGGAATCATCAACCTATAGAATCCGGACTTGTTTCAAGAGAATTTTTTTGAAGCGGTGATCATGCACCAATGATCGCACGCCACATATACCCATGGTTACTTTTTAAAGAGTTTTCTTTAAAACCAAATCCTAAACCCAGGTATATGTGCCGTGTGATCATTGGGTGCATGATTGCCGCTTCAAAAAAATTCTCCTAGCATCCTCACCCATTGAACCATGGTACCTAGCTTCCCTTCGCTCGCGTCCGTCCGAACCCGCTGGATCGATAGGACTGATCTAGTATGATTAGACACAGCCAACCTTATTGTTGTTTCAAGGGAAGCTCCGAAGATTGCAGATGAAAAACATGAGTGTGCTTCGGATCGGAAGAAAGGGGTGGTGCATGGGTTCCGCAACACTGGTTCGACAGCTATTGCGGTTGATTGCTTAGACTAATACTGATCCTTATAGCGTGTTTGTTCATTAATTTTAACAGCGCAATAGCTGTTCTGTTGGCTCAAAGTGATTTATGGGTGTTGATTACATGTTCCCCACAAAAGGCGGTATCCCAGGGGAGGTATAATTAATATTGCAGCCAAACACACGACATCGAAGGACAAGGGCTTGTTTGTGACCTAGGGATCATTGAACATGGTGTACTGAAGGGTCTACATGCTTGATTTTTGCTATAATTGCTTCCTAACATTGTAAAGGACAATGTTTTAAAACCTGAACAGGTCATTGACCCGGTGGACCAGCTTCATTGGGTCACTGATACTGACTCGGACTGTTTCACCAACCGGGCCTCAAGCTGCCATTCCTCTCGAAAAGATATCTTGTACAATTTTAGCCTTTATACCACGATGGACATCGCATCCACAGGCCTTTTCCATGATTCGATGATAGACCTTGCACCCGTTTACATACCCATACTGCGCCATTAAGGAGCGGCAATATTGACCCCGAACAGTTCTGACCTAACTTAGGTTTGGATTGCAACACCTCCCAACAGGGGTTGGAGGGAGGATTCAGGGGCAACGCCCCCAGCCCAAATTTTTTAGGTATATTTCTTTTCGAAATGTCACAATGATTCTTATTGGTATATTTCTTTTCAAAAAATCCTTGTTGATTTGGGATTAGGGTTTGAAACTCGTATCTAGTTCATTGGTTTACAGTTTACACACATTCTGTATCTTTTCAATTCGCATACAGTAGAAACTCTAAATCATCATTGCCTGTGAACGTAGCCCTTACATGTGTGTGATTGATTGATTTTCTTTCTGATTGCCATTAATTGTTGTCGATCATCGATATTCCGCAACATCTTAACCCTTGCATCATTGCATGTGAGCCATGTGAATGGCACAACTCATCCATGTACATCTGCTTTTCTTTTCACCTAGTGAACGCCAAACTTCCTTTCTCACTCACCAAAAAAAAAAAAAAACAAGGTTGTCTTAAACTAGTAAAACTTGCTTGACCGGCGAAGCTGTGACCACCACAACATGAGCCACGTGGCATATTTGTAGTGGATGCTGACCATATTGATGTTTAGTTAGCCAATCCCTAATAGGACCTACAAACCAAATAATGCTCAAACTCCCACGTTTAAAATCAACCCATGAAAATGACTCCAATCCATCACTTAGAAATCACTAATCAGGTTGATTTTTGGGTTGTAGGTCCACTTACGAATTGCCCGAACATCCATATGGTCAGTGTCCTCTAAAAAGATGCCATGTGGCTCATATTGTGAGCGATGGTCAGACAAGTTTTGCTGGTCATAAAAACTACTTATTCGTGATCCCTAAGAGGACCTACAAACCAAATAATGCTCAAATTCCCACTGTAAAAATCAACCCATGAAAATGACTCCAATCCATCACTTAGAAATCGCTAATCAAGTTGATTTTTGGTTTGTAGGTCCACTTAGGGATTGGCCAAACATCCATATGGTCGGTGTCCTCTAAAAATGTGCCACGTGGCTCATATTGTGACCGCCAGTCAGCAAGTTTTAGTAGTCATAAAAACTACCCTATCGGTGACCAGTGAAGTTGTTGGACAATGATTGGTACCCGCTCATATCACAAGACCTTTGATCTCATCTCTGCCTCTCCCTCTCCCTCAACCTTGGTGGGCATATCGGTTTGGTTTTGGTAAAGTAGGAATATCTTCCGTGACACAAGCGTGTACCAACTTTGTGGTTATAAAAAAGTAGTGCATATCCAAAAGGACCCCCTCAGTAACAAAAATAGAACCAAATCCATTATCTTCCAACCCTAAAGATAGATATCTTTTTATAAACATGGTAGAAAGGTGCTTTAAACTTTCCATGAAAATCTTTTTATGATCTCTTACCTCATCCTCCACTACCTATGTTCAACATGGCTGTTCATTGTACAACCATTACCTCTTCCCTTGCTCCTGCTTTGAGCTTAATCTCAAGTTCTGCGGCTTCTGCCGGACAGTAAAAGTAAAAGATGCTACAGGAAGAAAGGAAACAAGTATTTCTCTAATGGGTTTTGTGTGTGTGCATCACTGCAATTAAATGCAGCACCATGAAAAGATCCAAGTTGGATCATGGGAAGCAGCCATTATGAGAGGGAGAGAAAGATGGAGTGAGTGGGGTTGGTAAGTAAAACACACCACATGCAAACTGTTAAAGAGAGAGTAAATTATAGCAAAGTACGCCCAAAAATGAAAAAAAAAAAAAAAAAACAGTTTAAGAGAAGTTTAGTAAAATGATCCAAAAAAGTTCATAAACACAAGAGAAGGAGAGTGGGGGTGGGAAGTTAAAACACTTCAAGTGCAAATTGTTTAATGAGAATTAATTATAAAATGGGTATTTTACTATTTTAAGAAATTTGAAAGTAATTAGTAACACCCTCTTATACTTTCAAACTTTAGGATTACCCCCTTGACATAGTTTAACCGTCATTTGACTAACGTTAAAACGTGACATGCATTGTGCGCCTGTTAATGCACCTTTTAAAAGACCATAATATTGCAAGTACAATGCCATCGACGTGTGATTCAAGTCCATTTAAACTTAAGTCAACCACTGTTAAACTAGGTAAGGGGGTAATTCTAGAGTTTGAAAGTATAAAGGGTATTACTAGTTGCTTCCAAATTTCAGGGGATTGTTATTAAAATACCCTAAAACAAATAAGTCCTTCTAGAGCTACACCTATTTCTTACACCAGGTGGTGGATTCACATGAAGATCATGTTGGACAATCCAACCACATAGTGAGTTTTCATACTATAGATAGTCTCTTCACAAAAAATAGGACACTTCGACATTCTTTACCTAGTGAAAATCATTAAACGAACATGGTTCAAAGTCTCGGCCAATCCAGATCTGGATCCGGATCGTGATTGGAGCCCACCAATCCGATCCAAACCAGGCTCTGTCTCACCCGAGATCACTATTTTACAAAGGATTTTCACTTCGTCTTGGGTGAGATGGGCCGATCCTGTTCTGGACCGGACTGATCCGAATTGGGATCAAGGCCACCGATCCTGAGACATTCATCCTTGATAACTAAAAAAAAAACTTAAAAAAAAAAAAAAATATTGTGAGCCATTCAAGCAAGGATGGACTGCATGACAACTGTAGATATTTAAAGGAGACCACAAAAGGTTAGTCAATGAAAGGGAGAGAGAGAGAGAGATCTTATGTCACACTTTAGTGTAGCCGTGTGGTCCCCACACAACTCAATGTGTAGGCCATGGGTAATGAAGTAGAAGTGTGGAAAAGAAAAGGAGGCCTTTGATGTCTTTCCCACTTTCCCACTCTCTTTACTCTTTGCTTTTCTTCTTTAATCAATTCTCTCCCTCTTTCTTTTTGACTTGTTCCTTTACTCATTTCCTTTTCCTTACAAGCTGTTGTGTTCCTGTCAATCTCAAGAGGACGTTCGTTGGATGGTCTTCCCAATTAACAGCTCACAAATCACGATGACCATCCAACAGCGTTGACCCTAGGGAAGACTTCCACCTGAGGCTTACAGCATCATTTTCCTTTTCTTACTACATTTTTTTATTTGAGTCAGTGGGAACAAAAAGAAAAGAAAAAAATCAAAGTGAAACCCAATTGTCAAAAATGCAACTACCCAACAAGAATTTTATTAAAAAAAAATGAAGAGACAGATTAATTATAAGATCTCTTGCATGCAAAAAACTATAGAAACAAGAGAGAAGAATTTTGGGCAAGGAAGAGAGGAGAATTAAGAGAAAGTGACAAAGCGGAAATAGAACAAAAACTCCTCAAGTCCAACGGCTACATTTCACCGTCCCATCTGGTTTTTCACAAAACGAAGGTGGAGCGATTCGGACCCCACGAGTCTCTCTCGCGTTGATTTCGGTCTGTTTGTTACAAATCCTCCCCATTCATTAAATTCCTCTATCTTCCATCTTCCGCAAATCTCGCAGACTAGCACAAAGAGGGGGAGAGAGACAGAGAGACAGGGAGAGAATAGAAAATCAACAACTCTCCCAATAAAATTTATTTTTCTTTAGGGTTTTAGCCATTTCCCCCCCGACTCTCCTCCTGCTTCTGCATCCCCATTTGGGCTAGCTCCCTATCCCCGACCCATTTCCCGATCTGGGTCGTACTGGGTTTTCTCCAATTCGATCGATGTTTCCCGTTTTTTCCCATTAATGGGTTGCATTACCTCGAAGCAGGCAGTCTCTGTGACGCCTGCTTTCGATTACTCGGGGGCATTTCGGGAAAATGGGTCGGGGGTTTTGTCTTCTTCACTGCGAAACCGAACCGGGTTGCCAGAATTGGAGAAGAAGAAGGCCGAGTCAGGTAGTGGTGGCGAAGAATTGGTGGAGTCGAGGAGGGGGAGCTCCAATGGTGGGGATTCATTGAGCTTGAGCCAGAGATTGGGGAATTTGCATAAGTATGTTGAAGGGGAGCAAGTCGCCGCTGGGTGGCCTGCTTGGCTCAGCGCCGTAGCTGGAGAAGCCATTCAGGGATGGGTGCCTCTCAGAGCTGACTCTTTTGAGAAATTGGAGAAGGTAGTGCAAATATAAGCTCACACATTTTGCTTATCTTACCCCCTTTGACTGCTATTTAATCTTCTTCTAACTCTAATTTGGAATTGCCTTAAATACAGTTAGATTCGTTAAAGCGTCGTGTTCTCTATATTGGGTTTTAGTTTCTTAACAGAAAAGGACCTACGCATTTCACTCATTCATCCGTTCGTGTATTAATTTAATTCCTTTCGTTTAATCTGAGTGCACTTGATCCATCAAGATTTTTTTTTTCCATCTTGAGTTTCTGTTACTTCCTTGGGAAATTAAGAAAAATGTATATTATTTACCTTAGCATCTAGGGTATTATTTTTTCCTTCTCTTTGTCTTGAAGTAATAAAATTTCATTGGTGAAGTTCAGAAATCTGTCTATGTGGTGAGGTGGATTGTTAATAGGTATACCCACATTGTCGGCATTGTTTCCAATTCATTTAATTGGTACAAAAAACTAATGTGAACTGCAGTTTCTCTTACATATCGGTAGCATAAAAGTCATAGATGGTATGTTGTCTCTGATAATGGTTCTAATTGGTATTGTGTTTTTTGATATTCAACGGGTACAAAAAACTAATGTGAACTCCAGATTCTCTTACATATCGGTAGCATAAAAGTCATAGATGGTATGTTGTCTCTGATAATGGTTCTAATTGGTATTATGCTTTTTGATATTCAACGCGCCCACCCCCACCCCACCTCCCCAGTTTCAAAGCTCATGCCTTTGTTGAAGCTTTCAATTTCTGAGACCAATAAACCAACCAAAATAATAGTAAATCCTTATTCAACAGCTAAAGCTGAAGTTGATTTCATTTTTTTGTTTGGGTTATAATATAGAAGTTGGGATTATTGTTTTAGACTTAGCTGTTTGATTACCCTCTTCAGAGAACATTAGTTAAAATTTGGCTGTTGGTTTTACTTTGCAAAAGTAGCTTTTGTGTACCATTTGGTAAAGTCTGTCCTTTGATACCATGACCTGTGTTCACACTTCTGAACCTGGCTTCATCCACTAACCACCCCAATTGCCTACCAAAAAAGATAAGTAGCTAGTAGGGATTTAAGGTTCGATAGTGTTGGGAATCTCAACTGCTTGTTTGGTTCCATTATAAAAATAGTAGTTCTGAACTTCTGATAGAGGGAATCTGCTGAGAAAATCATCTTGTCTTTATGTCTCTTGCTCTCTAAGGAGGTTGCCCCCTCAAAGAGGCGTTTTGTATTATTCTTGTGCTGCAAGTGTTTACATATTAGTCCCTTAACTATTATACCTGCATTTGACTTCATACTTTGTAGTTGTTCTTTCTTAATCCAGGTGTAAAGTGATAGAAAGTAATTCTATTCTAATACCAACTTTGTCCTAACAAATAAAAGTATTTTCTGATAGTATCTTATTCAATGTCAATTGCATTAATAGATTGGACAAGGTACATATAGTAGTGTGTTCCGAGCACGAGACCTTGACAATGGGAGAATAGTTGCTCTGAAGAAGGTCCGGTTTGACAATTTTGAGCCCGAGAGTGTGAGGTTTATGGCACGAGAAATAATGATTCTTCGCAGACTAGACCATCCAAACATCGTGAAATTGGAGGGGTTAATTACCTCGCGATTATCATGTAGCATATACCTTGTATTTGAATACATGGAACATGATCTTGCTGGATTGTCGTCTTGCCCGGATATCAAGTTCAGCGAATCACAGGTTTGTAGATTGATTGTTTTCATTAGCTTTGTAGAAATATTGAGTCTTACAAGAAACTATGAGGTAGCCCCAGGGACCTTATATTACATTGCTCCAGGTCTCTAACATATACATGGTGTGCAAGCTCGTCGCTTTGGACCATCAAATCACTAGGCCACCTCATGGATCTGAAGAAATCACATCAAATGAAACAGATATCCCTAACCATCTGACGTTATTGCTACTTTTATATTGTTAATAAGATGCGGGGGTCTGAACAATCAGATGATTAAGATGATCAGATTGAAATGATTTTCAAGCTGTGAGTGATCCAAGAGGTGGACCATCAATCGAATGGTCCAGGTCGATGATTATGTTCACCACGTGTGATAGGAAACTTGGGATGGTTATAATACAATATTCTTGCTCTGGCATATTGTCTCTCTATTGTTTTATTTTCTGCATTGAAAGCTTTGAATCACTACACTTTAACAGAGATTAAAAATTTAACTGGCCTATATGTGTAGATTAAGTGCTATATGCACCAGTTATTATCTGGACTCGAGCACTGCCACTCACGGGGTGTAATGCATCGGGACATCAAGGGATCCAATCTTCTGGTCAATAATGAAGGAGTTCTGAAGATGGCCGATTTTGGCCTGGCAAATTTCTTTAGTCCAGGATACAGGCAGCCGCTAACTAGTCGAGTTGTGACTCTATGGTACCGCCCTCCCGAACTTTTGCTGGGATCCACAGATTATGGAGCATCTGTAGATTTGTGGAGTGTTGGTTGTGTGTTTGCAGAACTTTTCCTTGGGACACCTATCCTTCAGGGGAGAACTGAGGTGATCACCTAAAATACACAGTTTTACAATTTAAAGTAGTTCGTTCTTGTGTCTTGTATCTATCCAATTTTAACTAGTATTTTTTCCTTTATGTGGATTACATAAAGGAAACGAAATTTGGTACAATAGTGGAGAGTGATATCTATTAACTGAACTAGCCATTTGATAAGAAAGAACTGGCTCCTCCACAATAAGGTAATCCACATACAAGCAAGAAACCAAATATAGATGAGGAAAGCAAAAGTCTCTGATCCTAAGCATGCTATTCGCCAAATGGTTAAGACTATCTGATCGGCCAATTTTAAATCTTCTACCCCATTGAATTCTGGGCCCCACCCTTGCACCCATGCCCCATGTACCGCTCTGTCATTAGTTTTTTGTTCATACAGTCCTTAAGAAATGGATCTTAGATTTCCTCAACACAGAAGTCACACAGTTACCTTCTATAAAAATGTGTCTTAATCTTAATGTGCTTCAATATATAGGCTTCCTTAAATAAACAGAAGCCTTTATATTAAGATTTGATGTTTTTTAGTTTGTTTCCTCACAAGCTTATATGATCCAACGTTCAAGAAGGAAGCAGCTTGAATAGATTGCGTTATAGGGTCTGTGATACCTCTTGCAGATATGGCCTAAAAGAATAGCTTACACAGTGGGTTTAACTTTTCTCTCTTTTTTTCTGTAAAAAGGAAATAGTAAAGGTTGGAATACGTATGGGTCCCAGTACACCTGGTACGTGTGGAAGGGGTGACATATGTGCCCTGTGGGACTAGTCGAGTGCTCTACGAGGCCTGGATACCCGTTGTAAAAAATACGCATGTGGATTACAGAATTTTGTAGTAGCCACATTCATAAATATATTTACATAAGAGTAGCTGGGAAATATGATGCAAGCACTTCCAGTCAAATATAATCTGTCTGAAATGTATGCAGGAGATATACAAATATGCATATGGATTACATATATGCATACCTGTTCAGAAGTGGACAGTCTAATCTTTGTTTCATCTTTTTGCCAGTTAAAGTTCTAAAAGAAGTATTCTTGTCCCATTGACAGGTTGAACAATTACACAAAATCTTCAAGCTCTGTGGTTCCCCGCCCGATGAGTATTGGAAAAAGTCTAAACTGCCTCATGCAACTATATTTAAACCCCAGCATCCATATGAGAGTTGTCTTCGTGAGACCTGTAAAGAATTACCAACAACGGCCTTAAATTTGATAGAAACTCTTCTTTCTGTAGAACCTTATAAGCGCGGAACCGCTTCCTCTGGTCTTGCATCCGAGGTAACTCTTATACAGAAAAGCACTTTCTGTTTAATGTTCTGTAAATTCCTGTTTTGAAGGTCTTACGAGATTAACACGATTTGCTTGGCATGTTTAAAGATAAATCGGGAAAAATATTGCAAAGTTACTCCACCGTAAGATAGTTCACTTTATAAGGGTTTTACATTTAGTATTTGTCAAGTACTTTTTCCAAACTATTTTTTTTTTCTTTTGATAAAGTGAATTAATTAAAGTAGATATGCCATCCCCCAAATAGTTGGGTTAAGGCTCTGACAATGATGATGATGATGAGATATGCCATCCACTGATTCACATCATGCGTATGCTCATTAATCTAGACCAACCAGGTGAATTCGACTCCTTCCTGGGGCATTAGCCCAAAAGCTGCACCGATCAGACATCCTAATCATCCAATTATGGATTACACTCCTGACTGTCCACCTAGTTTGTAGCCTCTCAAATTTTCTCTCTACTTAGAAGATTTACTTACCACGATAAATTTGCAGTTTCTCATTTATTTCTCTTGTATACTATCATCAGTATTTCACAACGAAGCCTTATGCATGCGACCCATCAACCTTGCCAAAGTACCCTCCTAACAAAGAGATCGATGCAAAATGTCGTGAGGAGGCACGAAGGTGAGCACATTCAATCTTTATTGTTCAGTGAAATTTTATAATTCAGATATCCCCTCTCATTAAACATTTGGTTCTTTGACTCTTATCAACATCAACAGCAAATTAAAACAGGGTATAAAGACTCGGCCAAGTTACATCTCATTTGGATTGACTTGGTTTCTGTTGTCCAAGTCAAATTACTCAAATGTCTTGAAAACTTGGTTTAAATTCATACTTTGTAATATTAGTTTGAGGACATACTTTTTAAATATATACTTTTGGAACACTATGGTAACTTATATAACAAAGACTTCGAGTTGATTTAGTAGACTCTGCAAGTCAGCTCAATCTCAATGCGGATCCGAGTCTTTGAACTACAATGTTAATTCAGTTTTTTACCAGCCGGAAAACTCAACAAAGTTCACAACCATTTGTCAAGTTGACTTAGAATCAGGAACGCATTAAGGCTGAAACAAGCTTTGAATCTATGAACCATTTTATCTAGTAAAGAAGATCAATGAGAACTCTCAATGTGGCTCCCATAACAGAGTTTAGTTTTTAATGCAACCATTTTAATTAATTTACAACAGGAAAAAGGCTGGTGGGAGAGCGCGTGGGCCTGAAGCAACAAGAAGGCTGACAAGAGTATGTAAAGCTTTACGAGAAGCAAATGGACCTCCTAAATCAGTTGCACCAACAGTGGTATCTCTCTATAGCTCACTCTATCTTTCCTGATCGTTAATTTAGTGGGAAAGAGGCCAGTGTAGTGCTTTTAACACTGCCTTGTCAGTCCCAAGCCCCAATGAAATCGGAGGTTTACGTCAGGTTGGCAGCCAGTGCAAAAAAATTCCATATCCTTTCATGAATCCTGATCCATTGTTTATAAAATTGAATACACCCAACCCCATATAGTAGGGGTCAGGCTTATGATGACGATGATGATGATGATGATGATGTTGATGTAGTGGGAAGCTCACTCTCGTTGATTGGTTTATTTTTATCTCTGCAGGGGTCACAAGTCAATACCCAATTTTCCCAGAAAACCAACGGTGGTAATGCACGTTTACCTAAGGGAGATGCCGATGCTAAATTATGTGGGGAACCTCCCAAGCCATCAATTGATATGGTTCAAGAGGCTTCCCATGTAAAGAATGCATCTCAAGGGGACATTCCTTTCTCAGGCCCGCTAAACGTCACAGCATCAAGCGGCTTTGCATGGGCAAAAAGACGAAAAGAAGATGCGGCATCCATAAGATCACACAGTAGGTCTAGTTCAAGAGGTCAAGTGTGTAGTGCATTAGATCCCCAAAGTGTTCTGCAAGTGAGAAATACTTGTGAATCAAAATTACAAGAAAATGGGGACATTTTACATGGGGCCCGAACTGATTCTAGAGGCCATGACTCATACGAGATTGCCAAGCATGCAGTGCGGAAACAGTGGAGCCAGTTTGAGCGTCCAGATTCTTTTGATGCATCTGATGTATACCATTCTCAGGAACTGTCCGCAGCACTTTATCAAAGAGAGGAAATGGCAGTTAAGAGACACAACCTGGTAAGCTTAAAACTCTAATAGAACCTGTGACAACACTCATGGGTTAATTTGGAACTCAGCCAAGTCAACTCAACTAGGTCAGTCAAGGCTCCGACTGAATCTGCCAGGCTTTAGCAAAATTGGAGAGTTCTGATTGACTTGGCTGTGTCAAACCCAGATATTGAAATACCAACTTAGTCAATCGCGATTTTTTTGTAACTGATTAGACCAAGTTCCTCCCCCTATCTGAATTTCCTTTACTTGGGACTTCCAAATTTTTTTAAATTCTTATTCCATCCAAAAATCTCTCAGGGTTATCAGGATCAAGGAGAAAGAGTTGAGTTCTCAGGACCATTGTTGTCTCAATCACATAGAGTTGATGAGCTCTTGGAGAGGCACGAACGCCATATCCGTCAAGCAGTCCGTAGATCATGGTTCCAGAGAGGTAACAGGAAAACTGCACTTCGAATTTTTAAAATTTTTCTAGAGACACCCATATACCAATCAGCACATACCATCAATGAGTGCATATACCAATTGGTGTGTAGAGATGCAAGAACTTACCATCAATGAGTACATGTACTAATTATTTGATACTAATAGTGTCAATCTACAATGGCAGGGAGAAAGCAAGGAAAATAGCTGTCAGGTGTACTCGAATTGAATGATGCAAAGAAAAGTTTTTGACAGATGATAAAGAAGGCTTTTAAGAATTCCCAAAACCTTGATGCCTCCAATTATGGAGAAGAGAATCTACAACTGAACTGCACCAACCCCAACAGTCTTGCAATTATTAATTAATATGATGAGCAAATACCCTGTTCTGATTTGGGTAGGCAACAAAGTTGGCAAACTGTAATCACAGTTCTCAATGGGAGCCTGAACAAAAGTAATGCAGCTGGTGGTGAGGTAGCGGAAGGAAACAAGTGGCTCTCAATGGTGCTGCTCTTCTAATATAATATTGAAGGGAGGTTAAGTTTCTTTGCAATTAAGAGATATGGTTAATGTAAATGAATGTAAGAACATACGAGCAATGTATAGATTAACGGCTATGCGGGGGTTCCACGATTACTTTGATGTACATGCCCATCATCATGGTTCAAAGGCTTTAGATGTCAGGCTTTCCTGTTAGCATTACTATCTCAAGTTCAATGAAATAGAAGCTCTGTTTCAGATAGTTTTCTTGAATTTTGTTTCTCAGTTTTGTATGCAACCCCTTAATTTGAGGTTTGATCCAGAACTAGAATTAAAAGAAACAGACCATTGATGCCCAGCCCAAGAGATCTAAAAGAACATCCCAATACAACCATACCCAAAAATATTTTACCAAACTTAAGTCCTGCTGTTCTTTAAGTTGTTGAATCTCTCTTTGATTGATCAATGTTTGATGTTCTGAATCCTCATCACTAATGGAATCGAAATAATTTCTGGATTTGGACTAATCCATATTACTAATAGAATCAAAATGATCTCTGGATTGATCATAAGATACTTTCACTTGGTTTGAATACCTTTCTTGAACTGAAATAGATCTTGTAGAATCATAGTGAACATTTGACGATGCATCAATTTTGATGCAGAAGTACCTCAAATGCAACGTAGTAGACTCATTTGGGCCCACTTGAACCCTGAATGTTTGGTCCAGACTCCCAACTATGATGAACCTACACACCAAAAATCAGTGTGATTGCTGATTTCTAGCTGTAGGATTTGAGCACTTTTCAGCATGGGCTTTATGAACCAGTCTGTGTTGGTTCTAAGCCCATGATGAAACAGTGCTCAAATACAATGGCTAGGAATCACTAATCAAACTGATTTTTCTGTGTGGGCCCACCAAGGTGTGGGGGGCAATGGGCCCAAAAGAGTCTATTACATGGCAATTTGAGGGGCTTCTGCATCAAAATTTGATGCAGAAGTCTGCATCATAGATTTCTCTCTGGATACGTTCCTCAAAATCCCAGCTGGTGCAGGTACGTTCCTCAAAAACGTTACAGAAGCGTTTTTGACAACCAAAAAACACGGATCTTGCAACTTTTTTTTTATTTTGATGGCAGTTTTTTCTTGTAGATTTTTCATTTTTGTATCGTTTCAAAGCTGAGTTCAAACCAAAAAAAAAAAAAAAAAAATCGAAGAAAAAGGAGAAATATATGTCGGGCAATCCCCTCGCTCTGGCTGCAAATCAAAGCAGCAAAGCGGCCAAAGGAAGCCCAGTTGATAATGTGCGCCTATCGCACGATTGATATCGTACGCCACGATGTAAACCTCTCCCGTGGAATACCACGCCACCCCATCTCTAAAGGGGGAAGCGCTCGGCCTAAGGCACTTCTTTCGTCCCTCTTCTTTGCTTCTTTACTTATTTATACACAACCAAACCCTACTTCCCTTCCCCCTCTCCCACTCTTTCTTTTCTTAATTGACTCTTATGTCCCTACTTTTCATTTCTTTGACACGATGATGACTAGAGGTGTAAACGGGCCGGGAAGTGCCGCGGGTTGGTCCGGATGGCCTGATGTCCAACAGTCAAATTTATGACCAGATAATCTTAGCCACCCAATGAATAGACTCGCTTCACTAATTGACCTTTTATTTCTCATTCTCCCATGTTGGCTGGGCATATGATTTCTGAGTGGCCTACTGAATGAATGATCCAGATTTATTATCCATTAGTGAGTATACATGGGAATAGAGCACCATCTCCCAAGTCGGCCCATTTTTTTTTTATAAATCCAAAAGTGTATTAAAAGGAGATCAAGAAGATCTCGAAAGGATGAACACCAAAGATAAAGTCTCAAAGAGAACAGGAAAAACAGCCACTACCCTCTCCCCATAATTTGTTCCATGGGAAACACCAAACCCCCAAACTGGAGGCCTCTTGACTCAGAGAACCTGTTGCCTCAGATGAATAAAAGTGCCTTGATTTTGATGAGTATTTCTTGGTCGGAGTGTTCCTTGTCTCTAAACACTCTCCATTTCTCTCCGTCCAAATGCCCCACATTACGCACCATCCTCCATAATATAACTCCTATCTTTGAAAGTGTCAATTTAGGCCAACCACATGACAAGACACTGATGGATTTAGGTATCACTCAATTTAGACCCACTAAAGTTAAAAAGTACAACAAAATCTGATTAGCAATGTCACAATACAATAAAAGATGGGAGCTCATATTTGCACACTCCATTTCCTATCCTGGTGGATTCTTAGTCGGGGCACACCCCAAAAAGAGATCTCTCTCTCTCAAACTTGGCTAACTAGTGACCATCACTGACCGCCCACAAAATGAGTCACGTGGCATATTTTTAGAGGGCACTGACCGTATGGATGTTTGGGCAATCCCTAAGTGTACCTACAAACCAAAAGTCAGCCTGATCAGTGATTTCAAACCTTTGGATCTTGTACCCCAAATAATGGTTGATAATGCTCAAATTCCCATGGCTAATCAACCCATGAAAATGGCTCCAATCCAACACTTGGAAATCACTAATCAAGTTGATTTTTGGTTCGTAGGTCCATCTAGAGATTGGCCAAACATCTTTATGCCTAGTGTCCTCTTAAAATGTGCTATGTGGCTCATTTTATGGGTGGTCAGTGACGGTCACCGGTCAGCCAAGTTTTAGAGAGAGATCCCTATTTTTCGAGTGTGCCTCGGCTAGGAGTCCACCAAGATAGGAAATGAAGTGTGCAAATATGGGCTCCCTAAAAGA
Source organism: Euptelea pleiosperma (assembly GCA_035048495.1). Taxonomy (NCBI): domain Eukaryota; kingdom Viridiplantae; phylum Streptophyta; class Magnoliopsida; order Ranunculales; family Eupteleaceae; genus Euptelea; species Euptelea pleiosperma. The sequence goes on from CM068543.1 coordinate 18,065,001, forward strand.
TGACTAGTGTTTTCTCCATTAGCCTTACACATCACACAAAAGTTTACTAGTGTTCATTTCCTAGCAATCAAGTTGTCCATAGTGAGAAGCTTTTTCAAGGAGGCGACCCAAGCAAAAAAGCGAATTTTCAATGGGACTTTGGAATTTCACAAATATGGATATACAAGTACGGTGGTCTGGCCCGAGGAGGTTCGAGAATCATACAAGGAAGTGACTGTGAATTTACCTGATTTAGAGAGAGACCAAGAAAATTGGTCCTCCTCGGCATTAAAAACAAAGCAATATTTCAAGGATTCCAACAAGCTTGCAACTAGTTCTTCCTCCCACACGAACAGTTGTCTCCTAAAACCTAAGTTCCATGAGATTTCTGAACTAGATCTGTCCCAAAAGGAAGAAATGAATTGCCATTTCCGCAGTGAAAAAGAGTATAATCGAGCGAATGCATCCTTGAAACAAGTGTTGCCACATCAAGTATCTTCCCAAAATCTAATTCTCGCCCCATTACCTAGCTCCATTCTAGTCTTCCCCAAGACCGGATCCTTGACCTTGGGATTCCTTTCCCAAGTCAGCTGCCCATTTTCAGCCTCTTTTATATTGTCTCAGCCGAGTCGGTGCATTCCAGCTCGGCACCGAACAATCTAACAGTCAAGACCGAGACTTCTAACCATGTCAGAATATTCATATGAACTTGTCCATTTTCTTTTTATTTAATATCCAAGTTTCGACTGGATTGGACAGTTAAGGTCCTCTACCAGTATTGCTTTTTAAGTTTGACTACATTCAAGAGGTGATCAACCAATTGGATAGTCCTGATTGATGCCTGGATGCCATGTGAGAGGATCCACATTTAATGGGTCCCATTCAAGGTTGGTAGTGTCTATAGATTGGACGATTATAATCATCCGCTAGATTTCACCCAAGAGATCTCTTAAGTGGGGGTGGGGGGACACCAACCTTTCGTTTAGTGTAGGGGTTACAGCTATAACCATAAAGCAGATAGATTATTAACATATTACAGAATCAAGATTAGGGAACAACTTATTTCTGTAAATTTCTCAAATGATTTTTATTCATTTAAGTAGGCTGCAAATGCTATTCCAAACGTTAACAAAATGGACCTCTCCATCTTATCTTTACGGCGATTGATGGCTTCAAATGCAAGGTCCCAAATCTTGCCGTCCAAATCAATCGTCATCAAGGGTCACGATCGTGGGTATTTGACCGTGATTTACAAAATCAATTTTGTTCAATCTCACGCAGCACAGGACTTGCTCCGGCAGCTCCTCCAGTTTCTGTGCCTGTTAGCATTGTCAAGGAGTGTTTTAAGTTTTAACCATAGTCTAGAAACATGATTGAGTACTCGAAAAAACTCACTGAGCTGTCTTGGTTGCCAGTCAGCATGGGTTGACATGGCATCCAAGCAAGGTCAGTTCCCATGTGTTCAGTAACAGTTCAGTTTCGTTACCATTACATGATTTATCAACTAAGCTGATTTCTAATAAAACTTTTTTAATTTGAGTTCGAGTTGTTTCCCATTGGTGGAGCTTGGGTAAATAAAAATTGTACCTGGATGGTTAAACCAAGATCAAGTATCCCGTTTTTAAAACGTTCTCGAAATGCTTCAAGTCCCTTTCTAGATATGTAGCTGAACCGATGTATGTCAAGGTCAATCTCGAAGTAATTGGAACCCTGCATAAAAGAGAACATAGTTTGAATTGGATTAATTCTCCTAGGAGTTAAATGGTAGTTTACTGTAATACTGTTGAGAAGCCCATGTAGCAACAATCCAGCAACTTCATGATAACAATACTCCAAGCATTCTAGTAATAAAAAACACTACATTGTGCACATATAGAGCTCTCTCTTTCTTTCTTTTTCATAAGTTACTCTATTTGATCAATCGCTTCTTTTGGTCTTCCAAGAATGAAACACCTGAAAATGTCTGAGATTCAAGTTGGTTTCATGCCACTTTCACTTTAATTGAATTAAAGCAAACTCTAATCAACTTTGAGGAAAAATTTCACATTCTTATTATCCTTTTACTGTCCAACAATGTGAAGTCCTAATTGAATAGGGTGCAAATGGGCTAGGTTTGGGCTGGGTTGGAGGCCAGCAATCCCAACAGGGACAAGAGGAACGAAGATGAGACTAGCCCGAAACAGAAAAAAGTAAAATCAAGCCCAGCTGTCATATAATAGTTAACAGCTTGACATGTTTTCTGCAAGATGAGATTTATATATATCTCAACTTGCCCCTGTATCCCCAATCTGCAGCAGATGAAAAAATGGTCTCTCCTTTGAACAAGAAATAGTAAATTTCTCACTGGCCTACTGTTGTAATAGGGCATTGTTGTGAGGCTTTCTTCTTCTTCTTCTTCATCTTCTTCTTTTTGTGAACAATCACACTGGTTTCATATAATGCTAGTCCCCCCTTCAGAAACCAATGTTACTGTTTCGGTTGGGCCCTTAAACAACATTTAACATATGTGACAATAGAGCTAGGTTTGTTAGGCTCGAACTTCGCTTGTTGATCTAACAAGCCTACTTAAGCCCAAGCCTGACCCACGAGACATGTGGACAAATGCAACCCAAAGCAGGCTGGATTCGGGGGTGCAGCAGACCCAGGCAGCCATGTGCATCCCTAGAGTTGAAGTTAGATGAAATGTTACTCCAGCCAGGTGAGTAGTACATTAGTCATTTGTGTTATACATCGTGCAGTCTGGGGTATTATATTTACCATGTACATTTCAACATGAATGAAAAAGTACAGATTTTTAGTTATTCACAAAAGAAACATGACTCTACCAAAGGGTTTAGAAAACTGTCTCATAGAATGTGACAGCAACCCACCACAAACTTCTGTCTTTCTGTGGGCAAGCTGGGATCAAACCCATGACCCCATGTAATGGGTAATGGCAACCTAAGAATTGCATAGTTAATAGCTAGAAATTCCAAAAAGTAAAATGCATTCATTTTCACGAATCTATCATCAACCTGGCACTAAAATAAGGGAAATAAACAAAGAACTTGGTCTTTACCCTATAGAAATTGTGTTGTGGGCGAGAAAGCACTGGCTTTTCGTTGTAGGCTTGTAAGAGCTTCTTTTCAGCTGAACCCAAGTGAAGATCCTCTGGATTGACCACTCCGGCCATGATTTTTAGTCTTTCTCTAAAAGGAACTGTGGAGTCCTTTGCAAATCCTTTAACCTTTTCCATGTCATCCTCCACCAATCTCTAGCAAAAACAAATATTTCCAAACAACTCAAATAAGATTCAGTAAATAATAGGAGACCAAGTAAAAACGCAGTACTTATGAGGGCATGCTAGGAACGAAATGGAGCAAAATAAAGCAACTTTAGGCAAACAATATTTGTTCAAAACTCTGACCCAGTCCCAGAGTTTCTCCCACCAGTTCATACAAGCCATGAGAAATTTGGACTCGTTGCTTAGAGTGCCACCAAACCAAACCGAACTGACTTAGGGTCTACCATATGCTCAAGTTCAAGGACTAGACTAATCATATTCATAAACATGGTGCAAATGCAAAGCTTGGGACCTACCAACCAATGTGTTCCATGTAGGAGATCCATTCAACACTTAACCTAATTGGCATCATAACCATCCATTATATAGGCTTTTTTGTATCATTTACCATATCTTTTTGTCTTTTTTTTTTTATAAGTATATCTTTTTGTCTTTCAAAAAGAACACAATAGAAAGAGGATCAAAAGGTGAGATGCTGAATGGTAATCCCACACCCTTGCACATGCACCACATTTAATTGTTATGAAATTGGTTGGATTTACCTGAACTGTACCTTAGATTTTGCTATGTGAGCATTATTAGACAAGTCCACTTAGGTTATCCCCTCACTAATAATTTCATAAGCAAGCAACACGAAGTGAAACATCGCTCCCAAATTTCAAAAAAAATAAATCACACATCCTCACTACACAGAACCTGATACCATGGTATTGAGCCTGAGGCTAATTGGGGTGTGCAGTTTCATGTTTATATTTGCAACTCGAACCTTCTTGAAGGAGGGGGTGGTATTTTGTTTTTGGCTTAGTAAAGCCTAGACTTATCACCAAGAGAAGAAGAAAACTTGTTTATCTTTGAGCAATGTTCATAAGAGAAAAAACATTTCTTATATTATAAGGCCTATTCAACTTAAAGTAGAAGACAAACATGATGATAGAACAAACAACTGACAAGGAACATCAACTTCTTTTAGTATCACTTAAAAAAAGTACAATTGGAGCATTTCTGAGGTCAAAAAGTAATGCTGTAGTGCAATTTGCAAGAGGAAATTGAGAAGAAACCTACTTTGATGCTATCCTGAAACTGAGGAGAGATTTCTTTGTCGAAAGTCTCAGAAACTTTGAAATATAATATAAGGCTCATCCCTTCCCCATCACTATCACCAAGGAACATTGCAGCAGGATAAGTAGGCATCTGCAGTAAGGAGACAAGATACATGACAAGATATCACACAGGATCTAGTTTTTTCTACATAAATTACTCAAGTTAGTTTAATCACCCCCACCTCACCCCACCGAAAAAGAATTTGAAAAGAGGAAATAAGGAAATAATGAATGAATTACAAGATACCTGGATATTAACAATCAGGAGCGAAGGCACTTTCTCGTGTGCTTTCACAAAAGGAAGCTCAAGGTGCTGAGCAATGTGATGTATCTTTCTTGAGCACATAAATAAATCAATACCAATTGGTGTATAAGGACTATAGTTTGGAGCTGGGGATTTTCGCTTATCTCTGCATGATTGATTGTCGAAGTTCAGACATTTAAGTCCTTATGAAAGTATCAACCAGAAATCAAACAGAACCACCAGTACTTATTTGTGATAACTAGATATTTGGCAAATGATGGAATGGAGGAAATCAACGACATGCCTGAAATAATTCTCGCCACGAAGTTTAAAGACCGAAGGTGCAATTGGAGACCAACATCCTGAAGTTGGCTTCTCTCCTGTTGAGCATGGAATGAGAAGTCCTGCTCTGGGACGATACAGGAATCTCTTTGAAGCACCTGAGTAAATATCAAGTGCATTTAGTGTTCCAGAATTATGTAATGATAATTATATATTTAAAATCATAAAAGACCAAAACACCTATCAAGATACCAATTACAATATTAAACCTCTTTATAAGTTTGTCATGACATAAGGTATAAAATCAACTTTAAATTACTAAGTTGACTGAATAGTGATTTGTAAAAAGCAAAGAAACAAATAATTCCGGTTCTCAAGTCATGTTTGAGGTTCGATCAGCAATAATAACCTGGGATGGAAATCACAATGTTAAACTTTTAAATCCCCAAAAAACATTATTTGTTGAATGAAGAAGCTAGCTGGAAGCAGCAGTTCTTAATTTTCAAAAAGCCAACGAGTGGGATCACAAGCAAAGCATTTTTCTTTTTCTTTTTATTTTTTTAAATAGTATAAAGGATGTAAAGCTTGAACACAAATTTTATAAAGTAGATATATTTTCCACTTGCATTTTATGTAAGATGTTTACATAGATGAAGAGTGGCTCTTGGAAAGTGTTAGACTCTTGGAGAAAATTCCAATATCATAACACATCCAATCACTAACAAAATTCCAATTTCAAAGTGGTGGTCAAAGTATCTGATAAACATAATGCAAGGACTAGTCTTCATTTGAACTCTGAAAATTCAAGAAAAAGTCTACACAGTAAAAAAAATATAGCTGTGTACTTACAAAATTCGGTAGCTTCATCTCCATCATATGATGTCCTCTTGAAGGAAAGCCTGATAACTGCTGACTTCTTCCTTTGAGATAGTGGACCTGGACTTGATGGAAGTTCATTCTTGTCATTGAAACTAACAGAAGAAACCAACCGAGGCAAGCAAGACTTTGAGGTGTTTTCTTGAATTTTTTCTTCATAATCATGTTTATCCTCTTTCAGACCATTAAAGCTTCCATAGGAATCCTCTAACACTTTCTTCCTCTTGGCACAAACTTCATCACCCTTCACTAAGCAAGAAAGATCATAACCTTGGCTACTTAAAACTGCAAATCCATCAGCTTCTTTGTATTCCTCTTTGCAGAACTTCTCGGTTTTACCTCCATCTATTTTCAAGTAACGTTCAACAGCGAATGATATTGGGGTGTTCTCATGGAATTCCTCATACCTATCCACAAAGCATGAAGCACTTTCATATTGAAGCACCTGGGTACTTGAGATGTTCCCAATCGCATTACCTACAGAAGGAAAACAGTCTGCAGAAAAACAAATAACACTGGCTAGTATCATAAATATAGAAAACCATAACTATTTCCCATCTAAGGTATCAGTCATTTAAACAGTCCAACAGCCTACAATGGCATGGAAGGTATACGTGGCACACTCATCAAGGGTATCCACCATCTGGTGGATGTCAACCAGGAAAGCTCCTAAACTGAAAATTGACTCTAACTGGTTGATCATAAACATATGAAACATTGATCTCTTATGGAGCGCTTGGCATATTCTTCTGAAAGAATAAAGAAGATCAAGTGGTTAGGATCATCCAGTAAAGTTGATTTATGGTTCAATAGGTCTTCCAGGTGGGACTGAATGGCAGGGTTATGTGGACTTTTCTAAACAGGTAAAGTATCTATGTTGAACATGTAAGACAACCCTTGTTAGATTGCAATGATTACAGCGCTAATATTGGCCAGAACTTCTCGACCTGACAAGTCTGACTCCTCAGCATGCATCGGACTCCAAGAAACACTGCTGAATGATAGCACGATGCGTTTTCCGTTCCATGTGCACTGCAATGCCGTTGGGAGACTATCCATACAGTCTTACTGATGAGTAACTCAGATTTCCTCATTCTATCAGATCAATGATTAGAGATTAATGGCCATTACCTCCATGAACGCTGATGAAATCATCATCAGAGTCAGACTCCAGAATACTGACAGAGTCGAACCATGCTTCCTCTTGGCCTTTTACTGCAAACACAAATTTCTAAAGTAAATTCTCAAATAGTCTAGAGAAGGCACCTGTTTTAACTGGGGAAACAAGAAAAATCCTCTCGCCACAAGTTTTAACACTAAAGTACCACCATGAATTTTTTCTACATTAAGGTAAAAATAGGAACAACTCATTTTGGATACATAAATGGTGCATAACACAACTTGCACGAGGAGAAAAAAATGCTAGAACGCAAACTACAGAAATAAAGCTGAGGCCAAGCGATCGGATCCCCTTCTTAAATCATACACAAGTGCTGAACATAGAGAAACACTGACACTCATGAGAAATTGAATTTCGTATAGATCTAGAACTTTATTTCAATTGAACAAATCTGAAAGGACAACAGGAAAAAAAATAAGAATTCTAAAGTTTATGCAAGATTCAGACCTACTTTATCTTCTTCTTCAATACCAAAAAATAAAGGCACTCCAAGAAAAAAAAACTAAAACCGAGTCTATTCCCCAAGAAACTAATGCATTATGGAAGATATTTGCTAGGATTTTTGGAACATTTAGTGATATCAATGCATTCAAATTTTATACTACTGAAACAGAGAATATCTAAGGTTCCTTAAACATAGAGTCAGAACAATGAAATAAGATTTTGAAACAAGTTTTTTAATGTAAGTATTGCAGACAACAACAGTTATCTGTAAACAGAATATCAGGACCCTATCACATAGGCAGGGTCCCTGACCGGAAGTCCAATGGGTCCCACCTAGGAAATCTATTAGCTTAAAAATCATCCTAATTGGATGATCACAACAACCAACCACTAGACATTTCTTCTGGGCGATTTTGCAATTTTTTTCTTTTTCTAAAAGTCCAAGAGAATGTGACAAGGACTATGATAATCTGACGGGTTGATTTAAGACCCATGAGATTTCCTAGGTGGGACCCGTCAAACATTGTATCTCAACCACTGAATGTGTGAAATGTCTGGATATTACATTTACTAATGCTTCTCTCTATAAGAACAAGACTTTAAAATTTTCTTTTCTTATGAACTAATTGAATTTTGAACAAGGCATTCTAGGAGGGAAGGGAATTTACCATTCGCATCGATTTGACTGTGGTGCCATTCCAACTGGGTGAGATGAAATGTCAAATTAGATACCTCAGATCTTCTGCAGGTGGTTGTTGCACCCTTCTCAAAATCCAGATGAACAAACTCACTAACAGCAAAATCTGTTACTTTTCCTGCATCACTAATCCGTTTCTTGGGTGCATCAGGGACAGAAGCAGAAAACTTTCCATGGCATCTGCTCGATATGACACAGTAGTTCCTCCGGGATTTGATTCTTCTGTTCGGTACTGATACACAACCACCCATTATGATGTATTGCTTCTACGAATCTCAACAACAAGGAAAATTGTCTCCATATGAGATGCCAATCTCACGGAAAGATCTGGAACAGAGCATATGAATATCAGGAAAAGAAGGGAAAGAAATGTAGCAAATTCAAACAGAGAGTAGTCATCATTCACCAAAATACACCCCAGCATAAATTAGTCTTAACGAGATTCTCATATCGATTGGGCTCAACTCATTTACAAAACAAAAAGAGTGTCCTACTTATAACATTTGAAGGTTCAATTATTTAGCAGGCAATGAAAAAATGAAATTTTTATTGCTCCACATCGTAATTCTCATAGAAAAAAGTGGGTAAAATATCTGCAACAATACCAGACTGGGTTAGAACAGAATTCAGGTTCTCTGGCTCTATATGTGTTCATCATCCTTCAGAACTTAGACTACGAAGTATAGAAAAATCAAATGAAATAGCCATGGAACAGCTCAAAATTATTTTTGGAAAAAAATTGTCATTGCCTCATGTACCAATTAGAATACTATGACCAGCAACCGAGAATCACTGTGATTGACATAAACATGGAAACAGTTCCATACGAATACTTACGAATGATTCTGAATTACAATTATAATACTTAGTTTGCGATCTGCTTCAAACCAAACTCTCATTTCTCGGAGTCTGTGTGTTTCTTTAGCTTGTCAAAATCTAATCTGCAGGAAATATCTACCCACCAGTCTTTCGAGCAACAGATACACATACCATACATATATATGTGTGTATGTATATAGAGAAAGAGAGGAGAGGAGGGGGGGACCATTGTTTTTTATATTTTCATCCATTGGAGTAAAAGCATGCTCTTTTTTCCTGCAAGGCAGGCGTTAAAGAAGCACATGGAATTGCTAGATGTTGATACATCCAGGAGAGAGAGAGAGAGGGAGAACTACTTTCTACATCAACCTCATCTGCAGAATACTCATCAACAACATGGGGGAAAACAAACAACAATTCTTTTGTCGGTGAGAGGGAGTCTATGAAGGCTGAGCCTGAGGGGCCATGTGGCCCAGATTTATTGAGTGAGACTACTTAACATCATTCTGTGGACCAAGGAGACAGGTATCTCTTTGAACATTTCCAACTCCTCTGCCGAAATTCTGGACTGTTAAAAAGTTTTACAAGGACCAGTATACTCGAAAAGGGAAGCAAACCTGATCAATGATAGTCTGGCAAAGATGGGACTCAAGCTTCCATATTTATGTATGTGGGGCTCAGCCCCGACATATAGATGGTTATGTAGGTTGTCTTTGTTCATCATTTGGTATACATACAGTAGATTTCTAATTAATCAACAAATTAAAAATATACAAAAATAAAGGGAAAGAACTATTACAACCAAATGAAAGAACAGATAATTTGTGATTGAAGATGCCAGCTCTGTGGGTGTTGATACCACAGGTCTCCGTTCAAAATCCATCTTCACCCATTAACTTACCTACCCGCCAGAACAGAAAAAAACGATAATTTGGGATTAGAATTTGAAATTTACCACGATCAACAGAGGCACGCGCGAAAGATGAGAGTTGGGAGAGAAAATCTTTGTATTTTGGGAAAACCTTGGATGAAATATCAATCTTAGATACTCCCAAATCTCACACCTGCATTTAAGAAAAAGAAATCAGACGAACGTCGATAAGAATCAATCAAATTCAAATTGCATTGTACACGAAGTGAAAATTACCAAAAAATTAGCTTTAATCTATCCAAAAACTACATATCTCCCTAAAAGGAGAACCTTGCAAAACAATTGCAACCAATCTTCCTTGACTCCATAATGATCGAAAACCAAAACTGTTTGTACAAAATTGAATCTTCTGCAAAATTTCTACTCTTCCGTCTTAAAATCTCGATTGAAGGTGAATTCGTTGTTACGTTAAAAAACGTATAGAGCACGAAAATCTGGAGGGGAAATCAAGGAAAGACGACAATGAGTCCACATCAAATTCGATCAAAAGAAGACAAAAATCAGAATATATATTATATATATCAAAGAAAATAAATTAATCGATATTAAAGGGATTAAAAAATAAATTTAAGGAAAATAAAAAGAAGCAATGCAAAAAATATATATATAGAAAAGAGACATTTAAATGGCAATTGGAAAAACGAAAAATCAATCTTTCTTATGAAACAACAACAAAAAAAAAACAGAAAACGAAGCGAACGATAAAAAAAGAGAGATAGACGCCATTAAAGGATCTTTAAAGCTAACGAAAGAAGATCAGAAAATGAAAGACATCGTTTTCGAATTGAGATCACCAGAAACGAATTGTAAGAGAGAGAGACCTGAAGTGAGAGATGGGGGAGTTTGGTTGCAGAATTTGGAATTCGTTGCCCTTCTCCTGTGCAAAAAGAAAAACAACCAAACAGCCCCTTGGGATGACAAGATCAGAGAAGACCGTCGTCCGTCGTCGTCTGGTTCAATTATCATTCCTCGTTTTAAACCATCCCATCTCGTCCGAGTCTCCGAGATTTCGCGGGCGAAGAAGGAGCACCTTCTCCTCGTCCTTCCACGTGGCATACTTTTATAAAAAAAGATTATTTTTTGATTAGTTTTATACGGACTTTATTAGGTTCATTGTTCGAAAACTCGTGACTCGTGACTTGTGACTTGTGACTCGTGCTCTCCATCCGTTTTTTTTCCCGCTCAGCTAACCTCTTTAACGGTTACTCCGTTTATTTCAAAGTACAGGTTCAGAGGACATAAATTTTCACCGAAGCTCGCGGGCGTGGATTCCTAGAAAGGATTTGCTTTTGGCAAAAGTGAATGCCAGCTCAGTACTGTCAACCACTGTTAGATTCTCGGGATACACGAACGAGATTTTCGGTGAAAATTTATGTCAAGGTCAGGCTCTGGAGTATCATATAGTCAATCAAGACCGTCCATCAGTGTGCCATAGCAATCGAAAACGCACTGGCTATAATACGCTGAAAGATATGTTAAATGCTCTAGAAACGAAAATCTGTAGATCGGACGGTTGTGTTTAGTTTATTGCATTGACCTTTAGCCTAAGAGCTTGAGATCCGTTGTATTTGAGGCTATTCATGTGCGCTGCATTTTATGATTTTAAGATGTTAAGAGTAGACCCGAGGTCCACACATAGGAGTAGAACTTTGCTGACCGGCCACAATATGAGCCACGTGGTACATTCTTAGAGATTTCTGACCCTGTGGATGTTTGGCCCAACCCTAGATGGACGGACAAAAGTGTTGAATTGGAGTCGTTTACATGGGTTGATTTTTAACCGTGGAATTTGAGCATTATTGACCATTATTTGGTACACGGGAGATCCAAGAAATCACTGATCAGGCTGATTTTTGGTTTGTCGGTCCACCTAAGGGAGTAAGACTTTAATGACAGGGCCCTGTCATCAAGGCCGATGACAGGGTACAATAGGAGCCACGTGGAATATTTTTAGAGGACTCTGACCGTATGGATGTTTTTCCAATCCCTATATGGACCTACAAACTAAAAATCATCTTCATTTGTGATTTCAAACATTTGGATCTTTGTACCTCAAATAATGGTCAATAATGCTAAAATTTCCCACGGTTAAAATCAACCCATGAAAACACTTCCAATCCAACGCCTAGAAATCACTAATCGGGCTGAGTTTTGGTTTGTAGGTCCACCTAATGATTGGCCAAGCATCCATACGGTCAGAGTCCTCTAAGAGTGTTCCACGTAACTCATAATGTGCCCTGTCATCAAAGTTTTATTCCACCAGTCCTCTAAGAGTGTTCCACCCTGTCATCAAAGTTTTATCCCACCCAAGGATTCGCCAAACATCTATACGGTCAGTGTGTGTGCCAGGTGGCCCATAATGTGGCCGGTCACTGGTCAGCAAAGTTCTACTCCACAGATATGGATGCTAATTTAAGGTCAAATCCGTTTAATGGTAAGTTCTCGGAACACGTGTCAGTCAACGAGTTAACCTAAGGACCACACCTGCTGTTGGATTACACAGATCTTTCTGATGATACAATCACCACCATTAGTTAGTAAAAATATGGTAAGACCATAATCTTTCTGTAATTTAATTAAGAAACGTGTGAAATCCCGTCTAGGCATATGTGGAATGTAGGGTCCATTGAAACTTTATGGATTACACGGTCGCGCGACACCTTTTTTAAATTGCCACCGAAGCACTAAAATTTGACGAATATTCGGGATGATTCCATTTCTACATCATTAGTGGGACACCATTAAAGAAAGCAATCAAAACATGAATCAGGTTGAAGTTAAGAATCTCAATAAATAAGCATATTAGACATGCCTCCTTATATCAATTATAAATTAGAAATGCCTCCTTAGAAGCAAGGGTGAAGTCCACTAGTTAGTAAATTCGCAAACGCATTTAATACCCAAATTTTTCGAAGAAACGTTTGGTTTGATACAGCCGTATAAAATAAAAAATCACGAATTTTAAGACTACGAATAAAATACATTATTTGCGTTTAATACACGAATTTTATATTTTAAAAAAATATAAATGTATTAAATGATCGCATAAAATGAAAAATTAGTAAAATTCAAACTTTTTAAGGCTAAACGAATATAATATTTCACCAATGACCAAATTTTGTTATCCCAAAATCAAATTAAACTCGAGCTTTTCCCGTTTCGAATCTTTACCGTGTACCGAATTGAATTGCTACCTATGCGGTGGACTGAGCTGCACAAACTCTAATCCACTAATGCACCTTAATGAAGTCACAACCTAATCCACTTAGAGCAAGTCAACGGAGAATAAAACTTCTGTCACAGTGCCATGTGACCGGAGCCAGTCACAGCTCACAGTACAAGCCCCGTGGCACATTCTTAGTGGACGCTGACCGAATGGTTGTTTGGCCAGTCCTTTGGTGGACCTGTCCAAACCAAAAATAAATCTGATCAGTGATTTCTAAGCATTGGATTGAAGTTATTTTCATGGATGATTTTAATCATAGGAATTTGAGTATTATTGAGCGATATTTGGGTGCAAAGATCCAAAGGTTCTAAATCACTAATCAGGCTGAGCTTTGGTTTGCAGATCCACCTACGGACTAGCCAAACATCCATAGGGTCAGTATCTACTGATAGTGTGCCACGGGGGTCGTATTGTGGGCTGTGACCGGCTTACAGAAGTTTAACTCGTCAAGGGAGAGATCTCCAATTTATTTAGATGGAGGGAGGTATGTTTGATATGCCTACTTAACGAGGGGTAAGTCAAAAAAACACGGAAGTTTGCAGAAGAAGTTCCACATTTTTATTTCTGTTTTAACACGGAAAACGAGTCATCGACCGATTCAACCCCGCGTTTTCTTATTTATTTATTTTTTGAGTTGCATTTTTTCCATTTTTACAATTTTTAATTAAAATTTAAAATAGCCTCAATTTTTAGAGAAAGGAGTAGGACAGAAAACGCGGGGACACCCACTTTAAGAATCACGTCACGTCTTAGACATCAGCAACAACCCTCCCTTTTCTCTCTCATAGTCTCTCAATTTTCACCATTAGATATGGAGTAAACCTTACCTGACCACCGCTGGTCAGGTAGCTATCTTACCATCCACAATACAAGCCACGAAGAAATATCTAAGAGGACAATGACCGTATAGATGTTTGCCCAATCCCTAGGTGGACCTATAAATCCAAAATCGAGCTGATCAGTGATTTCTAGTTTTAGTTGAAGTCATTTTTATGGGTTATTTTTTAACCGTAGGAATTTGAGCATTATTTACCATTATTTAGGTTCAAAGATCCAAAGATTTTAAATCACTAATCAAGTTGATTTTTGGTTTGTAGGTCCACCAAAGGATTGGCCAAACATCCATATGGTCAGTGTCCTTTAAGAGTGTACCACGTGATTCATAATTTCATATTATAGGTGGTCAGGGCTTCACTGACTGTCCGTGGTCAGGCAAGCTTTACTCATTAGATATGATATTAACCTGAAAAAACAGAGCTGTGCAGCAAGGTTTAAAACGGGCTAAAATAACGGCACAACGGGTTCAGGAATGACCTTTTCCGTTCTAACAACCATGGTTTTAAAAACGGCCGTTTAAACGGTTTTAACGGCCATTTAAACCTGTAAAGCCCCAAGCCTGTTTCCGTTAAAACCGTTTTATCAGTTTTAAAAAAACGGCCATATTTTTGTTTTAACGGCCGTTAAAATCATTTAAACAGTTGTTTAATTCTGAAAATTTTGTGAAAAAAACGGCCATTAAATCTGTTAAAATCCATTTTTTTTTATTTTCAAATTTCAAAATTTGAATTTCAGCGCCATTTTTTCCATTAAAATCTTTAAAACAGTTAAAAGCCGTTAAATTCCGTTTTTTCTCATTTTTTTTCTATTTTTGCCCCTTGCCGTTTCAATCCGTTTAACCGTTAAAATGGCCTCCTTCAAACCTTGCTCAGGCTCTGAGGCCCCCTTACAAATAAGTGAATGCCAGTTCAGTGCTATCAACCATTGTTGGATTATTGGAATAATGGCCGTGAGCCCGACTCCAAACGAGACTCAATACCAAAAAAGACTTTTTTCACCATTTACAGGGATCATAGATCTTGTGAATCAGACAGTCCACAGCTCAACTATGCATAATACTCTTTTCTTGCAATCAAGAATAGGTTATTAGTGCTAATTAATTATTATTTATATAATAAGTGACCGCGGTTGTCTTATACCTCCTCTTATCTTATCTAGCTTCAATAAAGAGCGGCTGAGATCCACAATACTTCGTATCTATGAATGAGATTAACTCCCATTCGATTTTGGCAAACATTTTTGTCGGGGGAGTGCCGTGGGCACGGGCCAAGCACTAGTTTAGCTATAATTACCTACTTTTTCTGCATCGAGCACGACACACAGACAAACACTTTTATCGCATTATTTGATATGGAGCTTTAATCACAAAATGGTTCTGAGGTAGTGTGTCGCTTGTATTGTCAAAATGTGCGGCACGCATGCAGGGGAACAGGAACCATATTACATGAATAAGTCTGCAAAACCGGCTTTATTTTTTGTTTTTTATATGTTCCTGCTTGAGGTGGTGGGTCCACTGATTTCTCCTCCCCAGCTCGTCCTCTCCCTGTGCCGTGATCCAGAGCCAGAGGTGGATCGTACTTTACGTGTCTCACGCTCACGACTCTTGACATTTGCAGATAGTACTTACTTTATGTATATATGACGAGTAAAACTTCTGACCGTATGGATGTTTGGCCAGTTCCTTGGTGGACCTGTAAACCAAAAATCAACCTGGTTCGTGATTTACAACCTTTGGATCTTTGCACCCAAATAACGCTCAATAATGCTCAAATTCCTACCGTTAAAATCAACCCATAAAAATAACTTCGATCGAATCTCTGATTTTTTATTTACAGGTCAGTGTCCACTAAGAGTGTGCCTCGTGGCTCGTATTGTGCGTTGTGACAGAAGTTTTCCTCTATTTATGACTACTTGCTTTTGCTAAAGAGCTATGGAGCATACGGTCCTTATGTTTAGTCGTTTCTATGTTGAGCCTTTTTTACTTGTTGAAACAAGGTTTAAAAGAAGCCGTTCAACGGTACAATGTACTGGGGCATTACCGTTAAAACGACCGTTAAATGAAACAGGGACAAAAATTAAAAAAAATAGAAATTTAACGAAAGTAACAGGGAAAAACAGAAAAAATGGCACTGAAATTCAAAATTTGAAATTCAAATTTTCAAAGAAAAAAAAAACAACAGAAAATAACAACCGAGTTTTCACAACTTTTTTCAGAAAATAGCGTCAAAATGGTTCTTAACATAACGGGCTTAGGGCGTTACTGTTTCAATGGCTGTTAAAAACATTAAAACGGCGTTATTTTAAACCATAATTGAAATGAGTTTGAACGTCAACAGGTCATTTACGGGTATATATATCTAGTTCCAACCCGATTACTAATAGGGTCTAGAAAAAGACCTCCACAGCCGATTACTAATACGCTTTCTTAACACGAAATTCCTTGATATCACATATTTCATCAATAATGTATAAATACATAATGGATCGGATAATTGTTTAAAATAACGCCATTTTAACGGTCGTTAGAACGGTAACACCCCAAGCTCATTGTGTTAGGAACTGTTTTAACGCTTAGAAAATAACGTCTGATTTTTTCATTTTAGAGACCGTTAAAACGAATTGTGTAAAAACACAGCCGTTATTTCTATTTTTTCGTTTTTGAAAATTTGAATTTCATCACCATTATTTCCGTTAAAATCCTTTTTCTTTTTTTTCATTTGTGCCCCTTTCCGTTACAATTCGTTTTTTAAGGCCGCGCTTTAAGCCTTGGATCGGATCATCGTCGTCAAGGGACCCAATCCCTAACCGCACGCAATACATAGATCCACATCCGCAATGGGAGAGTTCTCTTATGCACGTCTATCCATGGCGACAACGACTGCTTCCTAAGACCTCCCCTTTTTACGAAAAAACCAGCTAATCTCATCAATGATGGCATCTTCTCCATGGATTTTATAGTAAAAACCCAATAAAGTTGGATATTTATATCGACGGACACGTCGATCAAAGTCACGAGGTAGATGGGAAAGTGGGGTGCCTCGAATAATAAAAGTTCACTTTTCTTTTACAGTTTTTTCTATCTATCGTGAATGCTTCTTTGACTTCTTATTTGATTCCAAATACCACTTAACAATACCACTTAACAAATATAGGGTCACGATCGAGGGGACAACAATTTCATACAACATTTTTGACAACAATTTTGGCGTACCCACATGGAAGATGAATCAATGGTTGATTTTTGGTGAGGATGATCTCCTCCTCGTATAGATCATTCATACAAAAAAATCAACCTATTCTAAAATTTTTAGCCCCATCAAATGTGATTTTCAAGTTAACGATAAAAATAAACGGTCCATAATTCTTCAACTTGTAAACTGATCTACGAATATCAGAATGATTTGAATTTTTGTGAGGATGATCTCCTCAGCATAGAGATCATCCTCACCAAAAATCACCCCATTCCAAGACTTCTAATTTATACATTGGCCTGTGCCTATATATATATATATATATATATATTGCTTAAAAAAATAAAAAGACTATTTTTATTAAACTCTTTAAGCAATTTTATTGGAATAATTCAAACTGATGTATGTTTTCAAACTAGTGGGTGGCCAGTGCCCTCGGCACTCTCCGACAAAGCATTTGCTAAAATCGGGTGTTAGTGGCAAAGATATACATTCCTTTTGTGGAATAAGATTTCAGCCACTCATTGTTGAAACCGGATAAAATAAGACAAGAGATAAGATAACTTTCTTGTTTTGTTATTTAAATTAGTTGATGGCCCGTGCCCTTGGCACTTTTCGACAAAAAATATATCAAAATCGGGTGTTGGTGGCTGAGATCCACCGTCCATTTAGGGTGATAAGATCTTGACATCCTTTGTGAAGCCGATAAGTGGGGAGACAACTTCCCTGTCTTTCTAGCTCTCATTCCTATCTGCACACTCTCTTCCCCACTTGGCAAAACATTAATGGAGTCAGTAGGCTCAAAGGAGTTTGACACATGGACGTCTAAGAGACTTCTGCATCAAACGGCTAAAAAAAGTAAAAAAATTTGTAGAAATCTAATCAAAGACTATTGGAATGGAAATATCGATATGCGTATAGAAAGTCATTTAAGGTCTTTAATCCCCATGGATCCTGAAGATAATAATAAAAAAAAACCTAAGTTGTGTGTTCTTTTTATTTTTAGTAGTTCCTTATATTTTAGAAAAGAAATTATTTCTATGATTTTGCTTAAAACTTTCCAAATTCATATATGCCACCATCACCCTATAAATACAGCATCATTGCTTAGTTTCAATTACACGATTTTACAATACTGCTCTTTTGTTTTGAAATTTAATGACGACAAGGAGGGAAGAGATTGCAAAAGGTAAACGTCCCCTCGAATCTGAAGAGGAAGAGGTAGTGAAAAGTCAACATCTCTCTCGCCAAGTGGTAGAGATAAGTGATAACAATCCTGCCCTATCACGACACCCTTTCTATCCATGGATGATCAGGAAAGTTCTATCTCGAAGCGACATTAAAGATATATTTCTTTTTGAAAAAGAACACATCGATTATTTTTATGAGGTGTGGCCAAAAAGCATGTCCAATATTATGAAAAATCATGGGGACATAGAAATTACACTAACTGATCTTGACTAGGGTAAAAGCGTCAACTTATTCTTCATGTATAAGAATGGTGTGGTTAGCAGTCTATCCTGGAAATGATTGATTCAGTAGAGGGACCGCAAATTTAAACGTGGAGATGAGATTGGGATGCGTTGGGATACGGAGAATGGAGTCTTACTTTTTAAATTGTTGGAGGAAATTTGCAGTGACTAAGAAATATCACCTAATCTGTTCTCCTTAATAACTTGTTGCTCATTGTAGCAGATATTGGGTTATATTTGGAGTTAATTAGAACTATATATATGATTTACGAAAGTAGGATAATAAATGAGTAAGACGCAATTGAAGTAGGGAAATGTAGCGTGTTTTGATCAGAAAATAAATGTGGATGCCTTTTGAATTATAATAAAATGATGTGGTATCGGAATATGAAATCAAAATATGTTCGTTTATCAATGCATGGAATTATGTTACTATTAATGGGTGTGATTTGTGCGTTTAAATTTTTAAGTTGTGTCGGAGTGGTTCTATGGATCAGTAAAAGAGTGTGGTCCATAAGTTCACACCGTTGGATCTTAAATCGAAAGACTACTATGATCTTTGTAATAACCTGAACTTTTGTTCAAGGATATTAGTTTAATTTGCCATTAAGAAGATAATTTTGTCATTTTATAAGTGTTGCATTGATTTTCTCGTTATATTGTATGTACTCAACGCTTAGTGCAATTATCAAAACGTCAGTGAGGACTCTAATTTCATGTCACGCAGGTACTCTTAGACAGTTGAAACATGTATCTGTTCTTTTTTTTTTTTTTTTTTACTTATGTCATTTCAACCACTAAGGGCATGGATTGAGAAATTTCTAACGCACTTAACTAAATAAAATCTTAACAAATATTAGGGTAGCGGGAACCACTAAGAACCCTAGGGGACATCAAACTTTCATAATTGACCCTAAGTTAATAATTCTGAGCAACGGTCACAAATGTACTAGATAACCGGCATCAAACATAATTAGGCCCTAGGCACTTTAATTAGTCATTAATAACCGTAATGGGAATAATTACATTGGTTGCGGGACCCACAGTGAATACTTTGACCCTTTTTGACTTCCCCTAAGAACCTAGGGACCCATTTGGAATGGTGGAAATAATAGAAGGATGAACTTATAAATTTAATAAAGAAGACATTTAATAATAGTTAATTAATTGCTTAATTTCTAAAAAATAGTTTGTGCACCTTAGGTAGGTACGAGAGTTGGGAGACACCCTTTATTATACCCATACCACCTTTTATGGACCGAAATGACCATCCAACAAAGAGATCATGCTCATAAACAATGCAGTAACCAACTTGTATGGTAATAATATATTCTTATAATCATACACTTATAATGAATTTTAGTAAGTGCGTGGACCCCACTGATCTACACAC
Source organism: Euptelea pleiosperma (assembly GCA_035048495.1). Lineage (NCBI taxonomy): Eukaryota > Viridiplantae > Streptophyta > Magnoliopsida > Ranunculales > Eupteleaceae > Euptelea > Euptelea pleiosperma. Next base: position 18,084,955 of record CM068543.1, read on the forward strand.
CCACACATGTCTCTGTATAGAATAAAATCCATGAAATAATATAATGGAACTTACCGGGGGGTAATATAAGTTTAACTTACTAAGTTGGGAAAATTCTAGCAACTAACATTTTGTAAAGAAACCTTAATGAGAATAAAAGAATTGAAAATTTTTATTTTTGGGTTAACAAAGATAGACATCACCCTCCTAGCACACTAACGGTTCTACCTTTAGTATAGGAATGTGAAGATTGTCCACATACCATGTGACACCTAGGATCCTCCCCCATTTAGGAAATCACCACCATTAGATTGCTGACCTTAGAGGTCCTCACAGGATACTTTACATGTATGGACAGACCGTTCCATAACAGGGAACCCAACAAGATCTCCTAGAAAGGGAATCGTGTGGTGTAGTGACGGCCATCGCCCACCATTCCAAAGGTAAAGGTAAGAGAGAATAATATGCTGATTTTTTCAAATTAATTGGAGAGAGAAAATGGCAGATATTTAATTGCTTTAAATATAAGATTTTATAAAGTCTAAAATACTTATATTAACATAAATTAAAGAGAATTTTTTGAAGCTGCGGGCTTTTGAAGTGAAGAAGTTGTGGCCAATTAAATGGCGCCACAATCCGCTTTTTAAAAGCATTTCTAGGTTTTGTTAAAACGCATCAGCGGATTGTGGCGCCATTTGATTGGCCACTGCTTCAAAAAATTTCTCCAAATTAAATTACGTGGGATTTTTTGAAAAGGCAAAAGATGGAGAGAGAGAGAGAGAGCTATGTGGATGAGAGAGAAAGTCGTGTTCATGCGTTGGCTTTAGTATAGTATATAACTATATATAGTATATAGATAGATAGATTTGGTATCGAAATTCAAATAAAAGATAATATTTGCTTAGTGATACAGTGTGAGAGGTGGAGATCCACCGTCCATTTGGGGGAGGATTAGATCTCGGCCCTTCCTTGTTGATGCTTATAAGAGGAGGTATAAGTAGGGAGACAACCGATGTGTTTTGTTAAATAGAATAGTAAATGGCCCATGCCCACGGCACTCTCCGACAAAAAGCAAAAATTGGGTGCTTCGGCACTCAAACGGTATAACGGATTGGGGCGTTACCATTTTTTCCATTACAACGGATTGTAACACAGAGGGAGAACGGGGAAATAACATAAATAATAAAAAATAACGGTGTTGAAATTCAAATTTTAAATAAATTGAGGTCAAATGAGGCGGATTGAGTGGCTGAAATCTAACCGTCCACATTAGATCAATAGATTTGATCTCAGCCACTCTTTATCTAACTGTCCACATTAGATGGATGGATAAGATAAGAGAATACTACTGAGTTATCTTGATATATGCGTAGGTGGCCCGTGCCTGCGGCACTTTCCGACAAAGTGTTTGTCAAAATCAGGTGTAAGAAAGCCATTAAATTCTGTTAAATTCTACTTTTTTTTTTAAATTTTGAATTTCAGCACCACTTTTTTCGTTTAAAATCATTAAAATCCATTTTTTCTATTTTTGCTCCTGGCCATTTCAATCCGTTTTAACAGTAACACCCCTCTCGAGGCATAAAAAGTGGGGCTCCTCAGCCTGACCCTTGGGTTATATGTAAATCCAACCCATTTCATTCCTTATATGTAGGTAAATAGTAGGTGACCCATGCCCACGACAGTCATCGACAAAGCGTTTGTCAAAATTGGGTGTGAGTGGCTGAGATCCACTGTCCATTTGCTGTGATAAGATCTCAGCCATCCTTTATGAAGCCGGATAAGAAGGGGAGACAACCGTCCTGTTTTATTATATAGATTAGAATTTTTCTTGGACGTATTTGTAATCAAATTTTATTTATTGATATTATTTTAATAATAGTAGTTAATGAGTTAAAGTGACACCTAACCCTTATTATATATGTGTTTCTTATAAGGAAATTTTTTTTTTTTTTTTATGTGTGGGGGGTCGCCTGTAAGTGGTCGGTGGGTGAAGGCGGGTTTTGAACGGCAGGTTTGTGGTCTCAATTACCAACTTAACAAGCTAGCACCATCCTTTGTGAGGATTTGGCCAGGCCTGTACTCAGTAGTCATGTTTTATACATTACTTTAGATCATGGTTTAAAAAATGGCAGTTACTTTCCCATTTTTGCGATTTTGTCTATCTGTGTTACAATCCGTTATAACAGAAAAAACGGCAATGCCCCCAGTCCGTTATACAGTTATAACGGCCCCTTTTAAACCTTGCTTTAGAAGAACACAACAAAAAAATTGAATTAGTTAAATGGTCTTAAGCATCTAACAAGGACTTAATATATGATGAATTAAGAAAAATAGGTTATGAAAGGCAAGTATATCGAATCCTTATAGTCGTTAGGTTTAAAGGACTAGCCTAACATTATCTTATGGTTCAGATCAAGGTTTAAAGGAGGCCGTTTTAACGGTTAAACGGACTGGGCGCGTTACCGTTAAAACGGATTGAAATGGTCAGGGGCAAAAAATGAAAAAAAAATGAGAAAAAATGGAATTAAACGGATTTTAACGGAAAAAAAACGGAAAAAGTGGCTCTGAAATTCAAATTTTGAAATTCGAAAATTAAAAAAAAAAAAAAAAAGAATTTAACGGACGGTTTTAACGGCCGTTTTTTTTTACACAAAATTTTTCAAAATTAAACAGCTGTTTAAACCATGGTTTTAAGAACGGCCCTTTAAACGGTAACGCCCCAAGCCCGTTTCCGTTTAAACCGTTTAAACCCGTTTTATCGGTTTTGAAAAAAACGGCCATTTTTTTGTTTTAATGGCCGTTAAAATCGTTTAAAAAGCCATTTAATTTCAAAAAAATATGTGAAAAAAATGGCCGTTAAACCGTTTAATTCCGTTTAAATCCGTTAAATTCCATTTTTTCTTTTAATTTTTAAATTTCAAATTTGAATTTCAGGCCACTTTTTCCGTTAAAATCCGTTTAATTCAGTTTTTTTACCATTTTTGCCCCTGACGTTTCAATCCGTTTTAACGGCCGTTTAAATGGTTTAAACGGTAACGCCCCCAGTCCGTTTAACTGTTAAAACGGCCTCCTTTAAACCTTGGTTTAAACGATTTTAACGGCCGTTTTTTTCAAAACCGATAAAACGTGTTTAAACGGTTTTAACGGAAACGGGCATGGGGCATTACCGTTTAAACAGCTGTTTTTAAAACCATGTTTCAGATTGATAACACACCGTCACCGTTATGTGACACGTCTTCCAGAATAACGCGGCTTAATCCACAATGAATAAACAAGTTTTCTTTGCCCTTATTATTAAAAATATAATTTACATGTTGTTAGTACCATATATGGTTTAAATGGTTTTAATGGCCGTTAAAACGGTAACACCCCCAAGCCTGTTACATTAAGAACCGTTTTGACACTTAAAAAATAGCGGCTGTATTTTTCGTTTTAGCCGTTATTTTCTGAAAAAAAAATTGTGGAAAAAAAAAACGGCTGTTATTTCAACTATTTCCGTTAAAATTCCTTTTTTCATTTTTGAATTTCTAATTTCTAATTTTGAATTTCAGCGCCATTTTTTCCGCTTTTTCCCGTCAAAATCTGTTTTTTTTTTTTTTTTCACTTTTGCTCCCATCCGTTACAATTCATTTTAACAGTAACGCCCCGAGTCCGTTATACCATTACTGTTAAAACGGCCTCTTTTAAACCTTGGTTAGTACTATGAGTTATGCATGACACCAAACACTAAAATCTCGTTTAACATGTTTCAAAGTTTCAAACAACATACCCATAAATACAAATTAGGCATAAAAAATTACTTTAAAATGGGCCTTTTTTTAAGCCCAATTTTTTTTTCCTAACCCTAATTTTTTTCCTTTTTGATACATTGTGGGGCACGCATAGCACCCGCCATTACTTACGGACTAGCCAATATTTTTCTAAGTGTACAAAGAATACCCCGACACGATAACTCTATTGACATTAATGAAATATCTTAAGTGGGTCCTCAATAGCGGATGCGCGCACGCAACTATTGTTAAACTAATGATTAGGGTCGTTGTCGATAATTAAGAATTATAAAATAGTCGAAAAGTTCAAGCCTCATGGCAAACTGATTGGGATGTAAGGGTTCAATTTGAGGTCAATGTGCTTGTCCCTCAAATTCTCACCTACCAATTTTGTTATCAAACTTCTATAATCATTTGATCTCATTTGTTTTAAGAGTTTTATAACTTGTTCAAACCGGCTTACCGCGTGATATATATAATTATACTTTAAGCACGACGTCTTAGTTGCTCTCTCGAGGTGAGGGAACGGAGTTGATTTGTTTGAAATTATTTATATCGAAAGAATCAATGAAGATTATTATAATGCAGACATCACGGCCTGAGGAAAGTCGATCAAATTATCATTTTCGACTTAAGACGATGTACTACGTTAAATAATTTGTTTAGGATAAACAATTTTTTTTCAAAATTGATGTTTTATTGTACTAACATCAGCTGACATGGTATGTATTGAGATCGACGGATTCGACAACAAACTTAAATCCTATAGCCGAAATACTATTTCACCAGTAACATGTCTGTGTAAAATGGAAACGGAAACTTGATTTTTTTTTTTTTTTTTTGGCGGTATTTTAGTAACACCCCCGTGAAATTTGAAAGTATTTTTTTTTTTTTTTAATTTTGATAATTAAATTTGAAAGTAATTTTTAATACCCCTTATACTTTCGAGCTTTATAGGATTTCCTCCTTTGACCTAGTTTAACTATCATTTGACTAACATTAAAATGTGACATGCATCATGCGCCTGTTAATGCACCTATGAAAGGACCATTATATTGCAATTACAATAGGGGTGTCAACGGGTCGGTTCCGGTTCGGTTCCTAAGGTGACCAGAACCGGAACAAACGGTTCCGGTTCTTATCGGTTCGGGTACTTATCGGTTCCGGTTCTCAAAGTGATGGTACCAGAACCGGAACCGATTATGTAGTTTTTGTCGGTTCCGGTTCCAGTTTCGGGTATAACGGGTCCAATCTTGGTAATATGAGAATTTTTACACTATATTTATATATCGGTTCAGGTTCTTATCGGTTCGGTTCCGGTTCTTATCGGTTCGGTTCCGGTTCTTATCGGTTTCGGTTCCATATTAGAGTACCGGAACCGTAACCATTAGTTTCCGGTTCGGTTCCGGTTCCGGTTCTTTTTAATCGGTTCCCAAAAATGTGGTACCGGAACCGGTGTTTTCGGTTCCGGTTCCTATTCGGTTCCGGTTAAATCGGGTAAAATTGACACCCCTAAATTACAAGCATCTTGAAGCAAGTACGGTTTAACTCAAGTCAACCACTATTAAACTAGGTCAAGGGGGGTATTTATAATGTTTGAAAGTATAAGTGGGTATTACAAATTACATTAAAATTTCAGGGGGTGTTACTAAAATATCATTTGTAGATACTTAGATAGTTGACTTCCTTACTGTCATGGTCAAATGGTCATAGTAGTCAAACTTGAAGGGATCAAAAGTGTCAGACGATCTAGCTTATTAGTAAAAACCTCGAGATGATAACACGATTGCGATTCATGTAATATCGCAAGTACTCCGGGGAACGGGGCGGGCTTTTAAACAATGACAGAGATAATCGCGGGGCGATTCTGCAATTGTTACTTTAATCATGTTTTGCTAGATTTTTAAGCAAATCTAAGGACTTGAACTCATTTATCTTTTTAATTTCCCTTTTCCAATATTTTATGTGCCACTGTTGGTCGAGAAGTAAGTGGGGGAGCCCCATGAGCCAAATTATTTATTGTGAATTTGCTTGGATTACTGAAAATATAAAGTAAGTGATCCATATAAGAGTAATTATTGAGTCACCTACTCATGTTTCTTCTTCATCTTCTCTGTTCATATTTAATGGATATTGGGCTTTCAACGGAGAAAAATAATGAGAAATCAAGAACCCAATTGAGGATGGAATTTAAAGATCCATGTTCTTAACTTTAAAGCTAAGCGTCTTACGAAAAAAAATAAATCTTTAAAGCTAAGTGGGTGTTTGGGAAATGTAAGGGGACACATGGGAGTAGCCCCCTTTTACAATTTTTTTTTTTTTTTTGTAATCAGAGAAACCCCCTTATACATTGGGATCAGGTCTTCAATTAATTGAAGACTTCACTTTCTTGTAGTTACTTGGAAGCTTCAACTTGGGTCAAACTTATAACTCATCTATATATATGGTCTACTGGAACTACGAGTGTCAATGGGTCGGTTCTAAGGTTGGCAATGGATCGGGTTCGAGTTGGATTGGTACTGATTTGGTACCGATCTGATAAGAAATCTAATCGATCCGGACCTGGTCGGATCAATAAAATTTAGTTCCGGAACCGATCCGATATAATTGGATCGGTTCCGGGTCCGATCCCATATTATGTATACATGTATAACAGTATAATCCCATTAGGCATATATTTAATTAATATATATTTAAATACGTTTATGCAATTAAATATATATTTATATAATATAGATATCGGGTCTATATTGGATCGGAACAAGGTCGATCCGGTACTGATCCAATAAGAGATCGGATAGACAATGTGTGATCCGGTACTGATCTAATACCATAGGTCCCGGAACCATAACCTATTACATGAGTTGGATTCTGGTTCCGGTTATCAAATAAGTGGAATGGGAACCAGAACCGATAAGAACTGGTTACTTGTTGGCAGGGCCGTCTCTACCATAAGGCCAATAACCCCGTTCCCTAGGCCCCAGCCTAATAACCATATGGATGTTTAGCCCAAGGTTTGAAAGGAGCCACTATAACAGTATAACGGAATGGGGCATTACCGTTTTTTCTGTTATAACGAATTGTAATGCTCAGAGGCAAAAATGGAAAAAATGGAGCTGAAATTCAAAATTTTCAAAAGCGGAAAATTACGGGAAAAAATCGGAAGAAATAACTGAAATAACTGCCGTTATTTTCACAAAATTTTCTTGGCGTTTTAAAGGAACGGGGAGGTCTGAATCCACTATAATGGGCCGTTATTTTTGTTGTAACTGCCATTCTTTTACACCATGGTTTAGCCCACCCCTTGTTGGATATACAAACCAAAAATTAACCTGATTATCTCTAGCTATAGATTTTAGTACTTTTTAGGATTTGATTCTAGACATTGGATTCAAGCATATTTTTTGAGTAGTAAATCCAATGGCTATAAATCATCAATCAAGTTGATTTTTAGTGTGTTTATCCGCCAATAGGTGAGTTGAACATCCACGCAGTCTTTAAGCCCAAAAAATGATCTATGTAGGGCCGCGAGAGTCCTCTGCATGGACTGCAACGGGACTACGGGAGTCCTCTGCACGTAAATTTTTTCCGAAGCTTTTTATTATCATGAATAACTGTTAAATAAGATTTTTTACTATATATTTAAGTCCATCTAACCTTAGCCCATTCTCAGTTGCGCTGATTTGTTACACCTCTATCGGGCCTACTGACTCCACGTATTTGGCCCACTGACTTCTAAATTTCTGCACCAAAAATCAGGCTGATAGGTGATGCCTAACCATTGGATTTGAGCAATTTTTTCATTGCCTTCATGAGAAGGCCCATGGGTGAAAACATTGGGTCCAAGCCCATCATGAAAAATTTCAAATCCAAGGAATCATCTGTCAGGATGATTTTTTCTGTATGGGTTCGACAAGTTGTGGGTCAAACATCAAGGGAGTCAGTGGGGCCAAAATTTGTGCCACATAGCAATACTTGGTGGGCCCATCTGGGAATCGGAATGAGTTATAGTGATCAACACATCAGGTTTCATCTTGTTTATGAGGTGTTGTTTTTGCCTGATGCACGTACAAATTGTTGTGGTATTTATTTTTGCCTGATGTGAGACAGACTGATATGAGCTTGTGGGCTGGGCTTGTAAGCACGACTACAATTTGAGCTTGGGCAAAGTCTTTCAGGCCCATGTTGACCCTAAACAGAGCTTGAGGATACAAAACTTTCCATGGGCTATATTCTCTAAATGAATAAAACTAAAATATTTAAAAAATTGGAATATAAATGGAGACATTTTCAAAAATTAAAACTAAAAAATTTAATACAAAATATGTCCACCTGGAATATAAATTGTTAGAGCGCTGATTGTATAAGTCATGGTTTTAAAAACGGCCGTTTAAACGGTAACGCCCCAAGCCCGTTTCCGTTAAAACTGTTTAAACACGTTTTATCGGTTTTGAATAAAACAGCCATTTTTTTTTGTTTTTGTTTTAACGGCCGTTAAAATTGTTTAAACAGACGTTTAATTCTGAAAAATTTTGTGAAAAAAAGGCAGTTAAATTCGTTTAATTCCGTTAAATTCTATTTTTTTTTTTAATTTTCAAATTTCAAAATTTGAATTTCAGCGCCATTTTTCCGTTTTTTCCGTTAAAATCGTTAAAACCGCTAAAATCCGTTTAATTCCATTTTTACCCCTGGCCGTTTCAATCCGTTTAAACAGTAACGCCCCCAGTCCGTTTAACCGTTAAAACGGCCTCCTTTAAACCTTGGTATAAGTTTTATTTGACTTTGGAAAAGAGTGATTCTGATTCATATAAATATGGGTTGCACAGGTCTGGGCTGGCCCGGGCATCTGAGTCCAGCTTGGTTTGGGCCAGGGTTGTGCTGCTTCTAGAAGCAGATGTGATAGGTTGGCTTGAAAACTACTTTTACAACATAAATGGACCTTTTTGGGCCTAGCTTATAACAGAGATATGTTTAGGCACATGCCAAACCTAATCCCAAATACTAATTTTGGGCCGGACTTGGCCCTGACATGTTTGGGCCTATTACAGGAACAGGCGGGAGGAAGTTCCTTTGGTCCCGGTCTTCGGTTGACCCTGATCAAATCAGACCCACTTAACCCAACTCACACAACACCATACATTGTTGTGTGACCAAAACAAGGGAAGGGTAGTGCTAATATTAATGGAGGTCAAGAGTACTATCATCAAAGAAGGTGCTCCAGTGTAGAAAACGTATTCTACAAACGTTTGTACTCATGTCACCAGAAAATAAAACGTGGCAGACTCTTTCGGGCCCATTGATCATATGAATGTTTAGCCCAGCCCTTTGTAGATCTAAACACGAAAAATCGGCCTGATTGGTGATTTCTAGCCATTGGATTTGAGCCAGTTTTCTTCATGGGTTTAGAACTCAACCCTGGGCTAAGAAACCCATGATGAAAAAAATGTTCAAATCCAATAGCTAGAAATCACCAATCAGCTGATTTTTGGTGCATAGGTCCATGAAGGGATAGCCAAACATTCATTGGATCAGTGGGCCCGCAAATCTCTCCCATGCGACGTTAGAAGAGGTCATGGGTCTGCCGCGTTTGCAGGCTAGTTCTTTCCGCTCCAGATATCAAATACGTTATCAAACCTTTTTCTAGTTGACTATTTACAAATGATAGTTGGCTATCGTTGCGTCGAATTGCTACAACCCTCTTTGTACAACATGTACCCCTAACCACCGGGAAATAATTCGCTGGTCCCGGGTTCCTTCAAACTTTGAAGGTCCCCCTGCCAAAATGCCAGACACGTACTTCAAGGCCTAAACCCAACCCACGTTAACCCCTTGGTTAGTTGGTTAAGGTGGTTAACAAAGGGTACGTGTCAAACATTTGGGGGGGACCTTCAAAGTTTGAAGGACCCTGGGACCAGCGAATTTTTTCCCCCAACGACTTGTCTGTCATACAAAGGGTCAAAGCAAACACTTTGCAACAACCTTTCATACCGTAGGAAATTTTATTACGAGTCGCATGTGAACGAGTCTACCTACGAAACCGAGACCATTGCAAAGGTTTGTGATGTAGTTCACTTTTGCAGGTACGCCTAAAAAACTTATAACTAAATTTAAACTAGACTGAGGTTACTTTTTAATCATGGGTTTAACAGGAGTTGGAAAAAAAATTATAGGTACGTGTCCTACAAAAGAGGGGGACCCTGTTGCTGTGGGTACACCGAAAATTTGTTTTAGGGTTGTAGTTCGTTGACATAAAATATAGTTTTAAATAGAGTCGAATGACAAGAGGAAGATGATGGTTAGGGAAAAGGTTCTCTGGTGTGACACCCCACATCCGTCCCTCGTTGCAGTGGGCAGGAAATTCTTGTCCAGTAAAATACAAACGGCACTTTAGCAATTCCTTGCCCACGCATGCTTATACCTGAAATGTATTGTACTCTTCCCCTACTAATGCCTCTTTTGCCATATGACAGCATGAAATTGGGCTGAAACTTACCACATAAAGAGGAGAAAATTTTTGAAGCGATCCAATGATCGTGTGCCACATGTACCTATGGTTAAGGCTTTGGTTTTTAAAAGTAACCATGGATATATGTGGCACACAATCATTGGAGCATGACCGCTTCAAAAAAATTCGCCATTGGGAGATACTTAGACGGTGAAATGTGTGGGTCCTGCCCCTACATCAACTTTCATGTCTAAAGAAAACCCTAAAACAACCAGTCACTTTTGGTTACATGGTGTCAATTTGGATCTTGATTTGTTTGAAACACTTACCGCTTTGAGCTAATGGTTTATCTACTACAAGGGGGCCGCACGTGCATTGCATGTGAGCGAGCGTCTTGTGAAGCCCGTGTGAAGGGGCGTGCCCCAACCTAGGTTTCGACTTTAAAGTAGTATAGATAAATAGATAGTAATCTTGTAGGTCATATGATTTATTGTATAAACGACAAAGCCGTACACGTCGCTTCAGTGTCAAATATCACCATCATGTTTGTGATCCTCACATCCATAACTTTTTTACTTTTAATGGACCTTTCGCTATTTATTTTTTTCCTTGAATGCCCAAAAAAGCATGATAAATCTATTGGTTACTATCATCTAATCGGATTAAGTGTTTTCGGTACAAATTATCCTTAATTTGGTTTACGGAACCCGACTAATATCGATATCTTTTTATTTTATGCATAAGCTGGGGTTAGGTCAGATCCCTACTAAATATATTTAAATAAGAAAAAATAGTTACAATCTAATGCATATATAGCCCTTGGTATCATAATCAACGAGCACGGTGAGACTGAAGAAAAATAGAAGGGAGCCAAAAGTTTCAGAAGTAAATATACAATAAGGCTCTTTTTGGTTGTCCTGATTAAGTTTTTTAGAAATGATATCTATATAACAAAACGCAGCGGTTGTCTCCCCCTCTTGTAGGCTTCATATATCCAAGGGCCCGTATCAACCCTTACATAAAATAATAATTTAGACGGTTGGAATAATTTAACAGGGAAATTGTCCCCCCCACTTATACCCCTCTTATCGGCTTCACAAAGAATGGCCAAGAGCTTATCCCCCAAATGGACTACGGATTTCAACTACTAACACCCAATTTTGGGAAATGCTTTGTGGGGGAGTGCCGACGGCATGGGCCACCCACTATACATTTATATAACAAAACAAAGAAGTCAATTATCCCCCCTCTTAGCGGCTTCACAAAGGATGGCCGAGATCTTATCACCCAAAATGGATGGTGGATCTATGCCACTCATACCCGATTTGGCAAACGCTTTGTCAGAGAGTGCCGTGGGCACGGGCCACCTACTAGTTTACATATAAATGCGCGCAGTAAAACTTTTTCTGTATTAACACATTTTAACATACAATTTCTATTTTTTTTGGTAAAACTTTTTCTTGATCACCATACAGAGCGATAGAAGTAAGAAAATCAGCTGGAATGTTGCTCTCTCTCCAAAAATGTTTCACATCCTAATCGAGAATGATTGCACGGTCCCAAATGTCCAGTAGCAGATGTCTTCCTTGCCAAGGACCTTTAATATGGTCATCTTTATCGATTCAGCCAACCAATCACAGATATATACGAGGCATATCGATTTACTTGGGTTCATTGACAAGAGCTACGTCCATGGATGTCAACTATTAAGAGATTCCATTATATGTAAATTGGAGAAGTTACCAAATAATTAGTGGCTTATATATAAGACACAAACCCTGGTCCCACATGAATAATGAAAACCAACCAGAAAATATATATATGTGGCCCCCACGACCGCGTTTCATTTTATAAGTCAAAAAGCATTAGTAACTTTACCCGTGGGGGCCACATGTACATGGCCACATATACCCATGGTTTAGGCTTTAGTTTTAAAGAGACTTTTTAAAAAGTACTCATGGATATATGTGGTGTATGATCACCCTTTCAAAAATCCCGGCGCTTCAAAAATTTTCTCATTTCCATCCCTCCAAAGAGAAAAAACAAAAAGGGGTTATGAGACATTGAATGTTGGGTGATATCTTTCATTTTTCTTTTTCTTCTTCTTCTTCTCTCTCTCTCTATATATAAATTAGTGTTAGGATCCTAATTAAGATTTAAGCTTTCCGCACCTCTATCACCTAAGTGCTGTTTAACATATGGGCTGGGATGGGTTCACCATTGCTTTTGTGACTTATAAAATGAATTATGGACATTGGCCCCATATGCAGATGAGTTAAGGGCTAATTTTTTGTGATGACATTCTTCACAACGTGGATATCAACCTGACAAAAAATCGGATAATTCCAACATTTGTAGCCTTATGAAGAGTGGATTGCAAGTTAAAATTTTTGGATCATCCATTTCACCATTAAATTTAGGTCCATATTTGATAGGGTTTGAAGTGTTAGAATTGCTGATATTTGGTGAGGATGATCTCGTGGAGAAGATATCATCCTTACAAAAAATCAGGCCCTAACTCATCTGCAAGTTATTCCTATGACTTGAGTGTTATTTTATAAGTCAAAAACATTAGTAGCCTTATCCCAGTCCTATGCTTGCGCACACACACATAGATGGGTTGGGATAGGTTGACTCATAAAATGACACAATTGTGGGCCTCACATGCAAATAAATTAAGGGCTGATTTTTGGTGATGATATCTATATAACAAAACATAGTGGTTGTCTTCCCACTTATACCCCGTCTTATAGGCTTCGACAAAGAAGGTCCGAGATCTTATTCCCCAACTTGACGATGGATCTCAGCCACTCACACCCGATTTTGGCAAATGCTTTGCCAGGGAGTGCTGTGGGCACGGGCCACTCACTAGTTCATACATAGAGATCAACCTCACAAAAAATCAGCCCATTCCAATGTTTGGAGTCTTATATATGAAAAGTGGAATTTTTTTTTTTAAATTCTGGATCGTCCAACATTAGCTCCACATTTTATAGGGTCAGATCAAGTTTCATAAAGTGTTGATTTTTTTTTTGTGTCTATAGGGAAGAGTTCATCCTCAGGAAAAACCAGTCTCTAACTCATCTGGATATGGGCTCCAGAGAGCCCACAAACAGATGAGTAGGGATGATTTTTGGTTATGATATTCATTTCAGCATGGATAATAATTAACTTCTTTAAAAATCAGCCCAATCTGACAATATTTTCTAGCCTTATGCATGGAAAGCAACTTATAAGTTAAAATCAAGGTTTAAAAGAAACTGTTTTAACGGAATAACGGACTGAGGCGTTACCATAAAACGGATTATAGTGGACGGGCAAAAATGAAAAAAAATGGCGCTGAAATTCAAATTTTCAAAAACAGAAAAAAAAAGATTTAAAGAAAATAACGGCTTTTTTTCCACAATTTTTTTCAGATTTTAACGGCCGTTAAAACGAAAAAAAATGGCAGTTATTTTCTAAGCGACAAGGTGGTTTTTAACTTAACGGGCTTGGGGCGTTACCGTTATAACGGTGTTATTTTAAACCATGGTTAAAATATTTTGAGCAGTCCATTTTTACAATTAACTTTGACTCCACATTAATTGTGGTAAGAAGCTTCAGAAAGTGCTGATATTCTGTGAGAACCAAAAATTAGCCCTTTAACTCATCTGAATGTGGGCCTCATGACCATGTATCATTTTATACTTAAAAAACATAAATAACTTTATCCCAATATATACCTTTTACAAGTGCTGGGCAGCTGGGGGACTACATGTCTGCCTTCATAAATCCCAGTTACAATGCTTACAAATGAAAGAAAAAAAAAACCTACAAATTCTAAGACAAGGTCCTTATCCATCGGTTGCACTGATTGATATGCGTCGATCATGTTACAACATTTGCTTTTTAGCTTCAAATAGCAACCACAACTGCAGACGAGACGCCATGATACCCTTTGTCGTGACATTCAAAAGATTTTTGCGTTATTGTCGTTTCTAAAATACAGTCAATTTCCACCACATGAACACTGTAGTCTAGGGACAAATCTAGTCTGCATATGCAACCATTGTCAATACCATTGGATGTCCATTGAAAAACGTGTTATTTCAATGTTTTGAAAAAAATTATTTTATAAATTAAAAACACGTTTTTCAAGGAGTATTCAACGGTGGATACAATGTTTGCATACTTTTGAGTCTACAAACGGAGGTACGTGGACTAAATTTTTCCGTAGTTTAAGGGGTTTTGGCTCCAAGTTCATCAGAACTAGCCCCACTTCCAAATCTATCAACATCAATGCTCACCTAATGAGCATCGATTGATGATAACACAAGCTCATTAGAACCATCCAACGGTGCTCCATCATTTAAAGGCAATCAAGAACAATTTTGACATGAGATATTTTGGTAAATTACCCTTTTTAAAACCTCTATCATGATCAGAGAGAGAGAGAGAGATTATCACTCTAGAAAAGGCACACTTAGAAAAAAAAAAGTGGCCCTTAGAATTACACAGTAACACTATAATTACCCAAAGCTCATGATGAAATCCTCACAATTAATTTAATAATTGATGGATCAAGATTGAAAATTTATCACATGGAAACCTAAAGTTCTCCCATCATTTTGCAAGACATATAATATTCCCCACCCAATAAAAAGAGATGCACCATCATTCCTATATTTCTTACCCATCTCCTTTAACTAGCACAAGGGGAGAGGTAAGTTTGATTGTTTCCCTTTTTTGTTTTTCTGGGTACCCCTTATATGTTCAAACTTTAGGATTACCCCCCTTGACCTAGTTTAACGGTGGTTGACTTCAGTTAAAACGGACTTGAATCACATGTCGTTAGCATTGTACTTGCAATACTATGGTCCTTTCATAGTTGCATTAACAAGTACATGATGCATGTCACATTTTAACGTTAGTCAAATGATGGTTAAACTAGGTCAGGGGGGTATTACTAATTACTTTCAAATTTCAAGGGGGTGTTACTAAAATATCCTTCTTTTTTATTGTATTTGTAATGGCATTTGACCACAGTGGAGTACGTTAGCACATGGTACTTGCTAGGTAGACTATAAGGAGGTTAAGCATAAGCACTGGGTGTACGTGCAATGGGTGGAAACAATTGTTCAGTAGGCTCCATCTACCTTTAAGATGTATGAGGCAAAAAATTGACTCGATTCATACTCTTAACCCTTTTTCGGAGAACGTCATCAATTGTGTAGATAGGATTATTTAATTATCAGTTGGACTTGTCTCGCCCATTTGGTCGAAGAATCTCCTTAACTCCCATCATTAGTGACATGCGAGGGCATGTCAACTTGAAGAACTGCTTGAAAATAAAAGAGTGCAAGAGCTTTCTCCTTTCTTTCTTTCCTTCTTTCTTTGTGGCCTCCACGTGTCACTCGGTGAGGCAAGGTTAAAGTGGGGATCGGTCCCACTTGTTGCATGTGCACCACGTAGACTACCAATGTCTTGATGGTCCACCGAAGGCAGAAAGTTTTTCGAATCTTGCCGTATGGCGCATTCTTGGAGGCCCACTGCCCCTGAATATATGGTCCACTCGTTGGTGGATGTACATACATACCATAAATCAGCCTAACTGGTAATTTCTAGCCATTAGAATCGGTACCCATTTGGTGTATAGGTACTACAAGAGGTGGGCCAAACATTAAGGGGTCAGTAGCCCATAAGAGTACCTCGTGGTGCATTTTTACAATGACCCACAATGCTAGAGCGGCCATTGACAAATTTTTCCAGTAGAGGGTAACTAAGAAATACTCAGCTATTAAGGTTCACCTTATATGCACTCAAGGGGTGAATGGACGTGAGTGATAGTACGGGCATTTTTGAAAGAAGAGGA
The DNA here is from genome assembly GCA_035048495.1 of Euptelea pleiosperma. Lineage (NCBI taxonomy): Eukaryota > Viridiplantae > Streptophyta > Magnoliopsida > Ranunculales > Eupteleaceae > Euptelea > Euptelea pleiosperma. The sequence goes on from CM068543.1 coordinate 18,101,000, forward strand.
AATATAGGTAAGTTTCCACTTGGCTCCATATGGTAATCAATAAAAAGTTTTACAGAAAAAAGGATTTATATGTAAGTGTTGATACGGAAAAAGTTTTATGTCATTTATATGTAAAAAATCATTTCTAGAAAATTTATTTCATGCAACCATTGGGGGGTGGGGGGTACCCATCCTTATAGCCAAGGATGGGTACTTTTGTTTGATAGTTTTGTTGGTTTTATGGAAAAACGTTGATTACAAAAATTAATTAGTTTTTTTTGGAAGATTAGTTTGTAGAGGTGAATCTGTAAATTATTACAACCTTACGTACAATTTGACAAAAGTGAGTTGGAAAAGTCGAAGCTAGTCTTGCTTAACAAAAATAGGAATGAATCTAAGTAAGAAGTTCGTTATAAAGTAGAATAGACTATGTAACTAATTAGTAATAGGTTGGGCTCCGCTTACAGCCATAAAATGACAGGCTCCCGTTACAGGTCACAATATGAGCCATGTGGCACACTCTTAGAGGACTCTGACCGTATGGATGTTTGGCCAATCTCTAGGTGGACCTACAAACCAAAAATCAGCCTGATTAGTGAATTTTAGGGGTTGGATCTTTGTAACTCAAATTCCCACATCTGAGATCAAGCCACGAAAATAAGTCCAATCCAATGCCTAGAAATCACTAATCAAGCTGATTCTCATGTGTTAGCATTTTTGTCTGCTAGTATAAAGTCACGTGCAACAAACGTGATAAATAAAGAAGAAAAGTATTTAAAACTTGGTTTTAGAGAACGAGACTTGTTTAACATAACAGAAGGCTTGGGTAACATGGGTCGTCGAGTAGAGTCAAACCGTTGAGTAGTCGTAGCCGTGGTTTTTATACATCGTCAACCCCTGTGCCTTTGGGCTTGGTCAGAACCAGACGCCAAGCGCGTATGTTAGAAACCCCCCATGAGTTACGTTTCATTGCTTTGGATGGATACCTTTGTTTACGTACTTGACAAGGTAAGAAGAGCAAAAAGCAAACCTTTTACAGAACTCAGTAAAACGTTCCTAGATCACCGGGAAGCACAAGATTACCGGCGCAATTTAGATCTTTCCATATCAAAAGCGTTTTCTATGACTGCTCAGAGGGACCCCCTCAGTGCCGAAATGAGTGTCCTAGATACGACTGTCTACAGCTACTCGCATATGGTACACTTAGAAAAGGTAGGACCCAACCAATTTATAGGCCTTCTCTGAGGAGATCCAACGGTTATTATCATCCAATCGGGTAAGTTTTTAGGCATGATAGATCTCCTGTTGGTTCCCAAGACTATGGGACCTTAGCTTCTTCTTATCCTTCCATTCCATATCTGTCCTTAGGCCTGGATGGGAGGGGTTTCCGTAATAATGCAATGGCCCCACAGATTTGACCAAAAGACGAGGCCAATCATCAGTTCTCCCAGCGCAAGTTAATATTCAGTTGCTAAAATACACCGTGGTCCACACCTTCTGTGAGTAAAACTTCGATCAATTTAGCCACGTGGCATACTTTTATAGGACACTGGCCGTATGGATGTTAGGCCAATCCCTAAGTAAACGTAAAAATAAAAAAATTTAACCTGATTAGTGATTTCTAGGCGTTGGATTGGAGTCATTTTCATTGGTTGCTTTTAACCGTGGGAATTTGAGCATTATTAACCATCATTTGGGTACAAGGATCCAAAGGTTAGAAATCACTAATCAGGTTGATTTTTGGTTTGAGGACCATCTAGGGATTGGCCAAACATCCATACGGTAAGAGCCCTCTAAAAGTGTGCCGAGTGGCTTATATTGTGGGCGGTCAGTGAATGTTTTACTCGGTGCCACCCTGGTGGTGAGATCCAGCAGCAGTTAATATACCCATCACTCCCACTTCAAAAACGTTTCGCACTTTCGCATTTGCTTTCAGAAAATAAAAAACGTTTCATCTGTTTTCCGACATTTCACGCACCTACCTGCTACGGTACCTAAGGCGACCCAAACCCGCCGCACCAGCAATTTCGGTTTTCGGGCATATAGGTCCGAGACACCATCGCGCGAGGGTTCGAGTCAAAGACATTTCGCCCATCAAATCTAAGAAGTAACTTTCTAGGAAACCAGAGCACAAGAAGACCGAAATGATGAAGTAACAGAAGCCGATGCCGTCTTAAATTCTTAATACAAGTCCATGCAGCTCTCTTTCTCTCTTGATTGCCACGTGTCTTCTTCTGTCGTGCTGATAGAGCCAACCAAGTTGCAGGTCTAGTTTCTCTTTTCAGTCCACTTCGTCTCTCTCTTCTCCCTCTCTCCATGTGATGGAAGGAAAAAGAAAGACATGATTCATCTCTCCCCTGTTTCTCCATTTTCTGCAACAAATCTCTCCTTAAACCCGGAGATCTTTGCTTCTATTCTTACTTGAACAACTACTACTACTGCTCTTCTTCTCTTCCATCTCTCTCCTTTAATTCCATTCCTCTTTGTTGAGATCTATTCTAGTTTGGAACTGTTTGATCGGGGAGGTGTTTTTTTTAAGTATCGGTTTGGAGCTCACCGAGGAAACGGCAGCGCCAGAAAATGGCGCTGTTCAGAAGGTTGTTCTATCGGAAACCGCCAGACCGGCTTCTGGAGATCTCTGAGAGAGTTTATGGTATGTGCTTTGTTATTTTTTGTTCTGTTTAGGTAGATCCGGGAAGTTTATGAACTTGTGTGGGAATTTTGTTTGAATTCTTGAGAGAATGTTTGTGTCATTGTTGCAGATTGCAGATTTCTGTGAGTTTTTTTGAAAGTTTTGGAAGTGTGGAAATGCATTCTGCGTCTGTGATTTTGTGCTTTTTCTGTTTTGTATGTTCAGTTGTTGAAGATTGTGATAACATGAAGAAATTTTAAAAATTTGAGGGATTACTGGAGTTATTGGGGCCTAAGTGAAGATTTCATTGAGTTTTTTTAAAGATTTTGGAGTGTTAACTCTCATTTCTCATTTCTTTCTTTCCGCGGCCTCTTTGTTCAGTAGAAATTTAAGAAATGGAGAGATTTCTTTGATTTAATTTTTAGAATTTCGGGTAAGTTGTACATATCAAAAAAATAAAAAAAAATTGGAAGTTGTAAGAAATAAAACATCCAATGAGTTTTTTTTAACGCTTTTGATTTTGATTTCATTTTACTTTTTGTTATTGACTGTTCCATTTATGTAGTTTCTGGGGATTCTGACATGTCGTAAAGAAGGTAAGTGGAGAGATTGTGGAATAAGGGTGGGGAGGGGATTCTGTCGATTTTTTTAGATAATGGTGAAGTTCTTACTAGTTTTGAGTTCACTGAAATTTCCCGCAACTGTAAATGTAATGTGTTTTTTAATATTCCTAATCTTTTTTCTCTCTTTTGACGCTTTTGTTCATAGTTATTGAGGACTATGAGTTTTGGTGGAGGATTTAGAATACAGTGAAAATTTTATGTACCAAAACAAAATGAATTTGCATTACTTCTCCCAGATTTTTGAATTTTTTATGCGCAATCAGTTTGGAGGATTTTGTTTGGGGTAAATTGTCTTTTTCAGAATTTTATGTCATTTTCTCCCTCTTTGGCATGTTTGTGACAATCTGCTTGTCCTCTTCACAGTAGATATTTGAGCTGGTCGTTACCTTGATAGAAGAGTTTGTGCAATACTTGTGACATTTCATGTTAATTATGAAAAGATTTGGGCTATCGTTGTAGCAGGGGCTGTCGCAATTGCAGCATCTTTTGATATCCAGAGCATTTGTTCAAGATTCAGTGAGATATTTTAGGATTAATTAGAATTCCCATTAGGAATTTCAGAATTTTAAAAGGTTGGGTGTTTCATTTTATTATTATTTTTTATTCTCACGAGAAATCACTAGCACTAGTGCTTAAGGTGAGGAATCGTTATTTCTGGCCTTCTATTTATTTATTTCACGGGTTCTATTTCCCAGATAACTTCCGTGAGACCTGCAACTGCGTTAATTTCACCTTCTTAATGAAAAGAAAAAGAATAAAAAAGTAACGAATATCTTTCTCTCTTTAAGATGGCATTTTAGACTTCTAGAGTTTAGGCAGTTTCTTTTCTTTTCTTTTCTTTTCCTTTTGTTTTTCTCCTTTCTGGTGCTGAGGAGACTATTTATTTTTTCTAAAGATTCATCTCCTGGTTTGAAGTTTTAAACATGCTATTTTTAATTACTATAGCTTTTGAAAAATCTTTTGCTATAATGATTGTGCACTTCGGTTGTTGGTGATTTGTGTGGTGCAGTGTTCGATTGTTGCTTCTCTACAGACAGTTTGGAAGAGGATGAATACAAGGTTTACATGGGTGGCATCGTGGCCCAGCTACAGGACCACTTCCCAGATGCCTCTTTCATGGTTTTTAACTTTAGGGAGGGAGAAAGGAGGAGCCAGGTTTCAGACTTATTGTCTCAGTACGACATGACTGTTATGGACTATCCTCGGCAATATGAGGGATGTCCTCTGTTACCATTGGAGATGATCCACCACTTCTTGAGATCAAGTGAGAGCTGGTTGTCATTGGAAGGGCAACAGAATGTGCTGTTGATGCACTGCGAGAGAGGAGGATGGCCCGTGCTCGCCTTTATGCTTGCGGGTCTCTTGTTATACAGAAAGCAGTACACTGGGGAGCAGAAGACTTTGGAAATGGTCTACAAGCAAGCTCCTAGGGAACTCCTTCATCTCTTGTCTCCTTTAAACCCACAACCTTCCCAGTTGAGATATCTCCAGTACATCTCCAGAAGAAATCTTGGTGCAGATTGGCCTCCATTGGGTACTCCTTTGATTGTGGATTGTCTTATCCTTAGAGTCCTTCCAATGTTCAATGGAGAAAGGGGTTGCAGGCCAGTAGTTCGTGTTTATGGTCAGGATCCTTCATCTGCAGCCAACAGAAGTTCAAAAATTCTATTTTCAACCCAAAAGACGAAGAAACATGTGCGCCACTACAGACAGGTAATCTGAGCTCTCATGATTGAAACCTGAAAGATGAATCTGCTCCCAATTTTAAAAAGTGATAATGTTGATTTGAATTGCAACTGCAGGCAGAGTGTACACTAGTGAAAATAGATGTACATTGCCGTGTTCAAGGGGATGTGGTTCTCGAGTGCATCCATTTGGATGAAGATCTACTACGTGAGGAAATGATGTTCAGGGTTATGTTCAATACGGCATTTATCAGATCAAACATTTTGATGCTGAACCGTGAGGAGATTGATGTTTTGTGGGATTCCAAGGACCAGTTTCCAAAAGACTTCAAAGCAGAGGTATGTGATTGTCTTTCTTCAATGGGAGTTACTATTCCTTAAATGGTGGGAGTTGAATGCATACTTATCTCTGAATCAGGTACTCTTTTTGGATGTTGCGTCTAATATCACCACAGAAGTTGTAAGTGGAGACGAGGATGAGAAAGAAGGTGCAACTGAGGAGTTCTTTGAGGTGGAGGAGATCTTCAGCAGTGTAGATGGGCAGGACGGAAAGGGGGATTCTGATCTTCAGAGAGATCAAGACAGAACATTGGGTGATGGGAATCACAAACAGGATAGGAGGGGGGATTCTGATCTTCACACAGTTCAAGACAGCAAAATGGATGATGGAAATCAGAAACAGGATTGGAAGGGGTATTCTGATCTTCCCACACGTCAAGGCAGTAGTTTTGATGATGGAAATCTCAAAGTAGAAGCCAAGGCAGCAACTGCTGATGTGCACTGCAAATGGGAAGCTAAGGCACTGACTGATGTACACTGCAAACAAGAATCAAGTGATAATAGACAGGATACAGGAAACATTGCTACCCAGAAGAATTTAGAATCCAAGTTTCTGCAGCAGAAGTTGGATACTCGTATTCGTAGACAGAACTTTGATAGATTACTTCCTCCCATGTCAAAGAAACCGCCAATTCCCAGTGTTAAACCAGCCTCAGATTCAGTTGTAGCAAAACAAAATATTAAACAGCAGGAATCTAAGGGCACTCCCATGAAATCAACAAAACCGAGGACTGTATCTCGTTGGATTCCCCCAAACAAGGGGCCTTACACTAATTCCATGAACTCATCATCTTACCTGCCATCAAGATATAACAGTGCACCATCTGCTCTAGCCATTACTTCACTTTTACAAGATTGCAATGCAGGTGAAACCCCGAAGGCTCTTCCAATAGTTTCACCAGACCTGGTTAACATATCTCACGACGTTGATTCTGTCACACCTTCCGAATCTCCACAGGATGCACTCAGTCCCTCTGCATCACCGTCATTATTTCCCCCGCAAGTAACATCCGCTCATCACCCTCCACCTTTGTTGCCATCTTCTCCACCACAAGTTGTCCCTCCTTCTCCCTCCCCACCACCTCCGACTCCTTTGCGGGCAATCCCTCCTCCCCCTCCACCTCCACCACCGGCCCCTCACCCATACGCACCTGTTCAGTCTCTTCAACTGCCTCCTCCACCCCCACCTTCCCCACCTTTTCGAATAGGAAAAACACTTCAGACCCCCCCTCCCACTCCCCCTCATAATGCAGTTGTGTCATGTGCTTCTTCACTCCCACCTTCACCACCACCACCTCCTCCTCCTCCTCCTCCTCTTCCACCACCATTCTCGCGCCTTGGTGGAACAGTGTTTCCTTCCCCTCCCCCTCCTTTCAAGCAAAATGTTGTTGGATCAGCTGTCCCTCCACCACCTCCTCCACCCCCTTTTAAGGTTGGGGCTTCTTCAAATGGCCCTACGCTGGTGGTACCCTTTCCACCTCCTCCTATGCATGGAGCCCCACCTCCCCCACCTCCTCCTATGCATGGAGCTCCACCTCCACCACCCCCACCTCCTCCTATGCGTGGAGCTCCACCTCCACCACCCCCTCCTATGCATTGTGTTCCACCTCCACCACCTCCTCCTATGCGTGGAGCTCCACCTCCACCACCCCCTCTAATGCGTGGTGCACCCCCTCCTCCACCCCCTCCTATGCGTGGTGTTCCACCTCCACCACCTCCTCCTATGCGTGGAGCTCCACCTCCACCTCCAGCATTGCCTGCAACACGTGGGGCACCACCTCCACCTCCTCCTCCTGGAGTTCGCACACCTGGTCCCCCTGCTCCACCTAGACCTCCAGGTGGTGCAATTCCTCCACCTCCACCCTTTGGTGCAAAAGGAACATCATTTGGTTCAAATGCTGACTCAAGAGGATTATCCTCGGGAGGAACGCGTGGGCTTACACGTTCTGCAGGCCTAGGTTATCAGGGGTTTCCTGCTTCAGCACCTCGAAGATCATCATTGAAGCCACTACATTGGATTAAGGTTACAAGAGCAGTGCAAGGAAGCTTATGGGAAGAATTACAGAGATATGGTGAACCTCAAAGGTATTGTTACTATCTTTTACTGATATCTTCTCATTTAAATTTGATGTCATTAGTAGGAGTGTTAATGGGCTGGGTTTGGGCCGGCCTAGCTTGGCCTGGGATACATGTAGCTAGGCCATGATCGTTTTTGCTCATTCTCCCAAGAACCATGTTGTTCCAAATTTGTCATTCTGAAATACGTTCAAGACATTGGCATAGATTTTGAAGCACTTCTGAATTCGCAATGCATGAGATCTGCCAGACTGTGCTTTTGAGTCTTGTTTTATGGTTATTGAGCTGCGAAATTAATAAACAAAACATAAACAAAGATTTCATTGCTGGATTTGGTTCATCATCACCATTGCTAGATATATATAGGGTCAGGAGTGGGGGACAATTTTTGACAACAATTTTGGAGTACCCACATAGAAGATGAATCAATGGCTGATTTTTGGTGAGAATGATCTCCTCACCATATAGATCACCCCTACAAAAAATCAGCCCATTCCGAAATTTCTAACCCCCCCATCAAATGTGGTTTTCAAGTTAACGGTAAAAATAGTCGGTCCATAATTCTTCAACTTCTAAACCAGTCTACAAATATTGGAATGATTTGAATTTTTGTGAGGTTAATCTCCTCACCATAGAGATCATCCTCGCCAAAAAACATCCCATTCCAAAACTTCTAATTTATATATTGGCCCGCGCCAAATTTTTGTTGTCAAATTTGTTGTCTAAATTGTTGTCCCCCGATCCTGACCCATATATATATATTGATTTTTTTTTTTATCATTATTGTATTTCCTAATGATTCCTAATGATGTTTAACCCTTGAATGCTAGTGCGTCAGAATTTGATGTGTCAGAACTTGAGAGTCTTTTCTCTACTGCGGTTCCAAATACGGTTGATAGCTCAGGAGGCAAATTTGGAGGGAGGCGCAAGTCTGTTGGATCTAAAACAGACAAAGTCCACCTGGTAATGCTTACAAATCAATATTGTGCAGTTGAATTTCATTTCTTTGAATAATCATGTTTTATGTGAGGTGTAATGTTGTTACTTTCTTCTGAGGATTCCTATTGGTAACTAGATATGCTCCCTGTGGTCCATCTTTGTGTTTTGGAAGTATTCTCTTTACCTCTTGATATATAATCTCTCATGGTATGGATTTCTTGTTTGCTTGATTAATAAAGAGGTATTCTATGAGTTTACAGTTTGGTGGGGTATCTGGAGGGAAAGGAACATCAGGATCTTTGAGGGGAAGGAGGTTTCTATTTTCGACATCAGCCTCTCCATCAAGGCTCTTCTTTTCCTTTGTTCCAAGCTTTTTGAGGAATGTAGGGGCCTATCCTTTGAGGATATGGTGTTCAAATGGGAATCCATTTTGGCTAGGGGTTAATTGTTTTTGGGGTTTGAGTTTGTTGCGGTCTCTTAGTCCTTGGCTTGAGGAGGCCTTCTCGTCCTCTCTCTAGCTTTCTTCTCTTGTTATATATATATCCCACCTTTTTCAAAAAGGAGGTATTCTATGAGAGGAATGAGTATAAACAGATGGACCTACAATTAGCTTCTTGTCTCATTCTCTTAATCATCAGGCCTGCATCATTGTTATTATTTTAACTTGAAGTCTATCTGTATTTATATACATAGGTATATGTATGTATCCATATTAGGATAAGAGATAAGGAAAGGGGAAATACAAGCCATTTCTAGGCTGGGACACAGCTCAAAACTAAACTACAAGTGATAAATCTAAATACCTAACATAAACTCGTGACAAAAGGCATAGGAGGCCTATACTTTGGCTGGACCTGTCCCAGTTGCCAAATAACATGGAGGCAGTCAAACTTGAGGATGGGTCAAACCTTATTTATTTACGATGTCTGATGTACTGAAGCCTGACTTTATTTTTCTTGCCTTGAAATATGGAAATCTAATTGATATAATTTTTTATTTATAAAAAAATGAAGTATGCTAGTGATTTGTTATTGTTATCATTATTTTTGGTTGATGAGAGTCTGATGCTTGCTTCCAGTTTAGGATGTTTCACTAATGATGCCCGATTGTTGATGCAGTTTCCACAAAAAGTTATTTGTTCAGTGTTAGTTCCAAATTTTCTTTTAAAATATCTGCCATTTTGATAAATTTCATATGATTGGAAATAATGCATCTCATTGGTTCGCTAGTCCTACTTATTTTGTTTCTTGCATTCAAGATTGTACCTGATAATTTTGAATCTGGATGTTATATCACTTAGGGCCTCTTTGAAAAGCTCATGTTTTCAGGGCCTAGTCCAGTTTAGGGTGGAAGAACCGGTTCGATGTTGAGACATCTTTTCAAAAACTCTGATCCTGTTTGAAGGGCAAAGTCTGAAAAGTTGGGCCCAACCCCACAGTTACCGTACACAGGCCACAAAGACTGGACCTGGACTGACCTTGACTGGCCCTATTTTTTGGGTTTCCAGACAGGTCCTTAGGATTTTGAGGAAGTGGTAGATCATGAGATTAGACATGATAGTTTAGGTATACTATAGGTGGGGAACTTTGGAGCAATTATTTAGATATAACTTTTCTTATGATCGAAAGAGATAGAGATCTCAATAATTGTCAACTTTTCCTTTTCTCACGAGAAGTTGGAACTGTTTCCATGTTAAGTTATTAAATAGTTGGGAATGCTTATTTGCTATTTTTCTTTGTCGCTGAGTACCGCAGAAAAATTGTGAATCCTGTCCTATGTTTTGGTAGTACCTTACGCATTTTGATTTATTACTCAAAAAGTTGTCAGAGCTTCTACAATATTTTGTTTTATGTTATTTTCATAAGTTCCAATATTGTCGAACCTTTCACAAATGAGCATTTGCATTATTCTGTGCAGATTGACCTGAGGCGCGCCAATAACTGTGAAATTATGCTCACAAAAGTTAAGATGCCACTTTCTGATATGATGGTAAGCTAGCTCTGGTTCAAATTCATGTACGTGCTAGAGATTTCTCGTCTATCAAGGATTTGTATAGTATTTGGCTTTCTTACCTATTTCTGTTGATGAGACGCTTACAAACATAAGATGGCTACTTGTAGTGGCTTTATTCCTGCTTAACCGACTTAGATTTTACCACAAAAGAGATATAAGCAATGCTTTCCTTAACGTTGGTTTATTTCTGCCAAGAGGAGTCAAAAACTGATCAGCAAAGGGGAAAAGGAATCCTTCATCCCTCCCCCACACCCCAATTATTGGTGATATACATATTTTAGCAGATAAAAGGATGTCTTAATCATCTTATGGTAATTGTAGCATATAGAAAGTTACACCTGGTTAAAGCCTATGGTAATACAGTCTGTCTTACTGATTGATCCTTATTTAAGTTTGTGTAGATCTCAATTGGAACTTATTTTAGTTGGATTTTTTTGTCCATGCCATGTACAAACATTCCAATTCAACTATGTAAATTCATCACGTGAAGTTTGTCCTGTTAGCTGACCATGTAAATGTTTTACAGGATGCAGCGCTAGCATTGGATGAATCAATTTTAGACGTTGATCAGGTGGAAAATCTTATAAAAAACTGTCCTACAAAAGAGGAGATGGAACTTCTTAAGGTGGAGATATATACTTAACCGTGATTTTTTTCATATATTCCTTGATTCTTTTCACAGAACAGAGGTTCTTTCTTATCTAGATGTGCTTTGAGCATTTTAGTCAGGTGCTTTTCTCTTTTGTTGTGATTTTTTTGTCTTTTATTGGTCAGGGCTACAATGGTGACAAAGAAAAGCTGGGAAAGTGCGAACAGGTTTGTAAAGTCTGCTTCCTTTATTGGTCATTGCTAGTATGATTCTGGACATTTTGTAGCATCTTAACGCATGGACAAGAAAAACCTGCTTCCATAATAAAAGATAGATGAATTATTGCAAACTCATGGCTTTGACTGAGTTATTTAATATCAGGTTTGTTCTGACAGTTTGACTTAGTGACATGGAAGATTCATGACAAATTTAAAAGAATGAATGAATGGTTATAAATTATAATATGCACACTGTTACATTTGTAAATTAAGATAACATGTTAACCAATAACAGTCCAACTTCTTAATGGATGTTGCCCGTAAATGTTTCAAAGTTAAGACCAAATTTATTGACAAACTCTCTAACAAGTGAGAATAGGAATTAAGGAAATCAAGTTAGCGAAAGCACAGGGTTAGGTTTGGGTTATAGCCTTATAGGTGGCTAAAGATGGGATTTTGGGCTAGCTTGACTAAGATAATGAAGAAGGGGATAGGGAATGAAAATAGGTTTCATACCAGTGGGTAAAAAGGAGCTGCTGTGAGCATACAGCAGGAATTAGGATGATATAGGTTTCAAGTGGACTGGAATAGGGGCTGTTGCTGCCGCTGGTTAGGATAGTAATGCAAACCGTCTGGGGGTTAGTGGTCTTTTATGTTTTTGCAAGGGTATTTTTGCCTTCTATGGGCAAAGGGTTATGTTCATCCCTCTCTCTCTCTCTCTATATGGTTCATCTATCCCACAGACCATTCATTTCTTATCTTTTATTAAATATTATTGTTACTAGTATTATGTATAAAAATATTAAGGGCTAATGTTGTAGATCCGATTGTTTTGCTGAACCTTTGGTGTGTGAGATCGAACAGTGGATTTTTTACCACGTTTTATGCCCTAGACCGGACATCAATTAGTCCTTTGGTCGGTCTTGATTGACTTTGTATTTCCTTCTGTAGTCTTTTGAATCTTAGCCGTTGATTTAGCCTTTTGATCATCATGCGCAGTCTTGATCACCTTGTGCAGTCCGTTTTGACCTCTCTTGGGCCCTTTGAAGATTGAACCTCATTTAGGAGCCTCAAGATTCATGATCTAATTGAGATCCTTGAGATTTGCATAATTAAAGCCCTATTTGTTGGGTTTATTTTGGACAGTTTACAAGTGGTCCTCGAGATTTCTACTACGGCAGAGTGTGTCGCAATCCAAACCCAGGACCCATGACCCGACTCAGAAGAATATGGATCAAATCTGGTATTCAAGGCTGAGGCACGAGGTGCGGTGTAATATAAGTATATAACTAGAATGTAAAATGGTGAACGTGTGTCGAAGTTTGCACACAGGGTTAAGGGAGGCGTTTGGGAATGAGAAGTAAAAGCACTTCTACTTGTAGTAGAAGTTATAAGTTGATTTTTTACCTCAAAAAAAGTCATAGAAATTCAAATGTCGGGAGGGATTCTAATTTTTGACAAGTTATGTCTCTTAGAAGTCAAAAGCTAAAAATTTTAGCTTCAGTTTTAAGTTAATTTTTAACTTTTCAAAGGTTAAAATATGAAACACATCCAAACTAACTTTTTAACTTTTTGGCTTATAAAAGTCAATAAGTTACTTATTTTTGTGTTGCCAAAAGCCCCCTAAATATGTCCATCATACTTTAAATAACTCTTAAATTTATTAGATTAACCAAAAATGGGTCTCAAATTACATCCTATTTCATGAATCAAATAATACTAAAGCAAGTAAATTCACTGTGTGTGCCTCAGAGATAGGAGTGGTGGAGTCTCACCATTTGTTTTGATAAGTAACAAAAAGTATATTGCGGAGTCTCACCACTAGAAGTCTTCTTAGGATGGGGTCTACAATCGAAGAAGTTTGATAGAGTTGTAGCGCCAATAAGAAGATGTATCTCACCTCCAAAGCTAGCACAAAAGACTTATTGAAACAAAAACACAAGGCTGGTTTAATGCTTTATTTAACTGTTTGAAACAAAGGGGTTCACATGTATTTATAGTTGCATAAATAGGCACTTGTTTCCCATGCTTTAGGACTATATCTCAGAAACTAGAAACTATCCTAGGACAAAAGTACTGCTTACATATTTGGAAATTTCACAAACTAAGATCTCTACAAGACAGTAAAATCGAACCAAGGCTTTAAATAAAAATAGCAGTTAGAGAAGGCCATGGTCCCACCTATGAGTTGTACGAGCAACATTTTTTAATTGTGCGATTCATCCGTGTGACCCCTTAATATAAGCTGTACGGCTGAGTAAAACCCACTATATGAATTGTTCGAACAGGCCAAGGCCCATATTTAACGGGTGGGACTGATGTGGGTAAACCTATGGGCTTCTACTAGGGTCTTGGGCTTTTATAAACTCCCGCCTGCGACAAATTTTCTTTGGTCTTTGGGTTTTATTCATTCAAGCCCTGATATTGTTTTTTGGGTTTTTGGTACGTAACTGTAGAAGAACCTACTAGTCTTTTGGTCGTCATTTTAGTATCTTATCCATAGAAAAATTCGGTGAAAACATTTCCCTTGTATTTTTTTTTTTTTTGGTTTGATCAAAGTTGGTTTCAAGTCCCTTATATTTTTAATGTACTTGCGGAGGGGTGGGCATGATGCATGTGCTTCTGAAGTAAAGGAATTGGAATGTTAAATGCATAATATAAATAATGAAATCACTCCTTTTCACTTCATTATTAGACAAAAAACTAATTTGTAAGGGTGTTATTGGAATCTTAAGTTAATGAAGATATCAGTTTATAATTAAACAAAAACATTTAGTAAATGAATATCATTGGAAAGACCTCGGCAAGAGTTTCTAATGGCAACATTTTTACTGCAAATCAACAAATGGATTGAAAGTTGAGTTTTTGAAAAATTTTGAAGGAGAAGAAATTTAGTCTCCTAAAAGATATCAATCCAGTTTTGTAAAGGTGAAAATTTAGGAAGCATCCCACATTTATCTCTTCTTAAGTAAATGAACGATGCAAAAGACTAATGTACTCTTTAGATAAGTTACGTAACTTACTCAATGTTTCATTATCATGTATGTCATTTCATAAGAAAAATGGAGATTGTAAGTAGGAACTAATCTTCCGGCTTTAAATAACCATCAGGAAGGTCACTTCGCTTTATCCATAGTATAGATACTGCCTTCATGTTGATGTTGCTTATGGAAATCTTCTATTAGCTATTCAGAAATTACTTACAGTGCATGTTTCTTGATCTTTCTCTTGATGTTACGGTAAGATCAAACGAATATAGAGTTGTTGGTAATTAACTTTTGATATTGTAGTTCTTTTTGGAGCTGATGAGAGTTCCACGGGTGGAGTCCAAGTTAAGAGTATTTTCTTTCAAGATTCAATTTGGCTCTCAGGTTGGATACCAGCTTGATTATTCTTCTGAGTTTAGGAAATAATCAACATAACTTTCCAAAGCTGGTATTGCCCTCAGTTGTTTAACTCTTTGACCTTTTTTGCAGATTACAGATTTTAGGAAGAGTTTAAACACTGTAAACTCTGCATGTGAAGAGGTATCGTATCAGTGATTCTGCAACCTGTGTGTGTTTGCGTTGAGTTCATTTTACTCTTTGTACTCATTTGATTAAATTACTAGTGACTATAATCAGGTTCGAAATTCCTTCAAATTGAAGGAAATCATGAAGAAAATTCTCGACCTGGGGAATACATTAAACCAAGGAACTGCGAGGGGTAAGAAAGTTCATAAATATTCTAAAGTTCTTATTTGCTGCATTTTCATTTGTAAGCTTATGGACCAAAAGAAAGCTACTATTGTTTTTATCTCTCTATAAAGGTTGCTCATATGTTACTTCTATCATAGGGATGCCTTTTTTTGATAAGTAATGAGATTTTATTAGAAAGAGGGAAAAAATTCAAATGGTATGGGCGAAATACAGAAGAGAAATATTGAGACATACTCTCAATAGATGAAGAGGTTGTATTACCACCAATGACCTAGGATTGCCTTGTCCCATTTAAAATGAAATCTTTGAGATGGGGACCCTTGAACTTTGAGAATAGATGTCCCATGGAATAACATCACCTTGATTTTTTTACGATGATTCCAAATTTCCAAGGAGTTGTCTTCCAAATTACAGTTAGTCCTTTCCTTCCCAATTGCCTAACAAATAGTTAATGGGAAGCTGCCAAGATTTCGAAAATGGCCTGACTTTTGTGATTTTTGAAAAACAGTTGCTGACTAAGATGTCTAGAACATTGGTATGGGATAAGAGGATACGATTCTTCATTTCTCAAAATGTAGTACACGGATATGGATACAGGTATCCCATCAATCATGTTGATACATTGCTTTAGTTTTTCAAGCTAACTATTATTTTTTAATGTTCACATCATGCCAAATGTAATGAAACCTCTTAAGAGTTGCAAGGTCTTGCCGTAAATATTTTTTAATATACTATTTATATTTTATTATTAACAAAACAATAAGGAAATTGTTAGTAGTTAAGAAAATATACCCTAATACAATGGAAATGATAAAATGTTGTCATAAAAGTATTCATGCAATATATGATACAAATATTGGTATAATATGGGGTATGAAAGGCATGTTGAAGAATCCGATTACCATAGGTTGCTGGTCAACATCATCATACACCTTATCCTAGCTATCTGGGGTTTGTAACGTGAATACTATTTCGCCATTAAACTCTATTAAGAGCTATATCTTCTGTTAGGGCTCACGTACCTCACTCCATGTCATTTTCAACCTTCCTCACTTCCTTTTTGGTCTTCAACTTGTACCAAAGCACTCTTTCTCACTAGTGTTGTTGTTGGTCTTTGTTGTACATGTCCAAACCATTTAAATATACTTCTTTATTTTATCTCCTATTGGGGGCCATCTCCAGATTTCCTCGAATGTGCTCATTTACGATTTTTTCTTTCCTAGTTTTTCCACTCATCCATCTCAACATCTACATCTCTGCTGCACCTATTCTATGAACATGTTTCTTGATTGCCCAGCATTTAGGTACATAAAGCATATCCAGTCTTACTGTTGTCTTAGAAATTGTTTCCTTTAGTTTGATCGGGTACACGTCGATCACATAATACTCTAGAAGCACGTCTCCACTTTAACCACCCAATACTAATTCTATGGGTCACATCCTCATCAATCTCTCCATATTTATGGTTAATTGAACATAAATAACGAAAGGGGTCACTTTGGGGTAATTTTTGCTTGTTGATCTTAGCTACTGCCTCATCCTTATAAGTATCCTTACTAAAGTTGCACTGCATATTTTCTGTCTTGGTCCTACTTATCTTGAAATCCTTATTTTCTAAAGTATCTCTCCATTGCTCTAATTTTGCGTTTCGAAACTTGAAGGAATACGCATGATTGAAATTATTTATACATTCAAATTATTCCTAAATATGTTTACTCCCTCTCTAGTCTCATCAACTAATACAACAACATAGGATGCTAATCAACAGGTGAAATTCATCATAGTCAGTGCTTGTTCCCAACTATTTGGGGTTCACAACAAATCCTTTTTCGCCACCCAATTCTATTTAGAGCTGTATCTTTCGTTTCAGTGTATGTGTTCAAGTACTCGAGCTCTGTTGGAGTTTAGGTTTTACACCCACGTGGGTGTCCATAAGTGGGTTGTGTCCCACTTCCCGCATGGGGAGTTATTTATGATACAGTGTAGGAGGGTTAAGCGGGTCATCCACTTAACCCCACGATTTGTTATTTGTGGGAGTTAAATGATGGGGCCACCACTTAACTCCACAATTATATATATATATATATATATATATATATATATATATAGAGAGAGAGAGAGAGAGAGAGAGAGAGAAAGATTGGAACGGGCCATATAAATTATAAGTTTTGGAATTGGATATTTTTGGCAAGGATGATCTCTATGGTGAGGAGATCATCTTCACAAAAATTTAAATCATTCCGATATTCATAGACTGGTTTAGAAGTTGAAGAATTATGGACCATCTATTTTTACCATTAACTTGAAGACCGCACTTAATGGGGTTAGAAACTTCAGAATGGGCTGAGTTTTTGTAGGGGTGATCTATATGGTGAGGAGATCATCCTCACCAAAAATCAGCCATTGATTCATCAACCTCTTCTCTTCTCCCCAATTTCTCTCTCTAACCCTAATCTCTTTCTCCACCTTCTGCCTCTACAACTATTTCTTTTCTTCGCTCTTTAATCTTCCTCTACTGGTTACAATCTAAACCACAACAAGCCCATGCCCCTTTCAGCTTTCCTTTTGCCCTTTTAGAGCCTTCAAACTGTACCAAAGTTAATTTTCCTTGAAATTTCATACCATTTCCTCTTAGCCACACTGTTAGATCTGCAACTTTAGAATTTTTAGTTGGTCATGACTTCACAAACAACACTTGTTATCCAAGAGAAACTTGTTCTAAAACCAAATATTGATGTCGGACAACCAGACTTGTCTCTTTTAAATCGTCAGTAATTTAAAGTATATCTGATCAAGGAAATTGATCAGAGGAAGTAGATTAGAGCTTAAAAGGGGTAGAACAGGAATTTAAGGCTAAGAGTTTGGCAGTTTTGACTAGTAAATGGGTGATACAGTCCCACTAGTTTAGTAACAATTTAGATTTAATAGGTTGTTTGTTATAAATTCTAAATTCTTATTTGGGGTTGGACTTTTATTCTAGTTTTGCTATTTTGGGTGGGATTCTTACTAGCACGTAGGGTTGGTTTAGGTTTTATTTTTTGAGTCTATTAATATGGATTGTAACAGGCAATTTAAAATGAATGAAGAGGTTGGCTTTGATGTAGGAGGTTGATCACCCTCGAAGTGGTTAAGGAGGTCCCATTCTTCTTGAAGAGATCAAACTTTCTTCTCTATTTTTTTTATATTATTTATTTCGAATCAAGGCTTGTGATATGACGGGGTTGTATCATTGGAGTTGTAGGTTAATTCTTTTGGCTAGGCCAGATTAGAGCTTAAAAGGGGTTGGATATGGAATATGCACAAATGTAGGCTGGGGAGTGGGGATGAGGCAAGGAGAAGTTAGGGTATAATCTAAGGGATTGGGGTTTGGTTGGATGAGTTGGGAAACAAAGACTCGGGGTAGGATTTTAGGGCTGGACATATGAGGCAGATTTAGTATTCTAGGGTTTGAAAAAAGTATTCAATTTAAAGTAAGGGAAGAACAGAACATTGAAAAGAGAGATGGTTAGTTGTCTTACCACTTGTAGGTCTTTTAGTCACACCACACCAAAACGGCCCGAGATGGAGCCACACTGTCAAAAGAAGAGGAATCTTAGTGCACCTTGAGGGAAAGAGCAAGCAGTAAACAACTTTAAACTTCTATTCATTCTATAAGAATAAAGGGCGGCTACATGTATTTATAGATGTACTTCCTACCACCTTGTGCCACGTTGAGCTCTGCAACACCACACACATGAGTTGCCTCCTACACATGCCACGAGTCACACTAGCAAAATAAACCGACTAGTTGGTAGCATCCTCTTGAGTGGGATGGAAACCACGGCCTCCCATAAGGGAAGGGTACATATCAACCACCCGGGCAGTTGGGTGTTATGTAATTAATCTTGGTTCTACTTCTTGGATTGTACGGACTAGAAAAAGACCCAAATTAAAGGGTTGGATTAATGTGGGGTCCATCCAATGGTTGGGAAGCTAAAGAAAATGTCCATCAAGAGAGAACCAATCCAAGCGCATGGATGGAAATTTCATCGCATGGGCTGATGCCATCAGAGAGAGGGAGAGAAGTTTGAAACAAATAGAAATCCTTGAAGAAGCCGAACACAAATAGGGGAAGGGGCTTAGGTCTCTCTCTCTCTCTCTTATATTCACCACACTAACCCTCTCAATTTTGAAGAGGGATTGATTGAAGAAGAGAAGACAAAATGAGAGAGAGATCACACCAGAAGCGCAAGCTTGAATGAGAAGAGCTACAAAAAATTAAACTCTAAAATGAATGAAAAAGGAAAGAGAAAATAAAGATTGAGTTCGTCATAGATTTGTTTTCATGTAGCTTTCATTTGCTTTCTTTTTCTTCCTGTCCTATTCTCCCATTTCTTACTAATATCATGTTCTTTTTAGGGTTCAGGGAAAAATGGATACATATTGGAAATTAATTTGAGTAACTAAATTATTATTCCAATACATAAATGTGTTGTAGAAGATAACATAAAAAAGGTGTTGACGGTAATATTATTCCACTAAGCTTCATATTTTATAGCTTATCTAAGAATTAATCATAGTTAAGTATAATGTATTTTAGCGTATCAGGAGCAAAAATGTATTATTTTTAGTATATATGGTTGTAGGGTTAGTTGAAGTACTTTCAACATCATCTTTTTAACTAATTTATGCATCAAATACAATTTAGAGTAATGTATCGATGTGTATCTTGTGTGTGTGTTAGCGATTTTTCCAGCGTAGTGTATCATATTGTACGATAAGTATTGGTTTTTCAGTTACTAACACACTAATAATTTAAACCTTGGTAGCAAGGAGGGGACAGTTATGTACGTGTATTTAGATCCGTTAGGGAAGTGCAACTCTTACAAAGTTGAATCCTTTCTCTCCTTCAATGTCTCATTGTGGCGAGGGCTTTAAAGTTGGGGAATCTTATTGTTGAAGGGGATTCGAGCAATGTGATTACTTGGGTGCATATCATTGTAGAGATTTGGGAGTTGAGTTATTCCATGAACATCTCGTTTATGTGTGTCCCAACTCTCAAGATTGGATAGTTATTCGGTAGTCATAGTTGCTAAAGCAGTCTATAGGGTTGTGTTGTATTTCAGTGAGGAGTTGCTGGTGTGATCCTTGTTTTTCTTATATGTATCTTGTATTTTCCTCTCCTTTTGTTTATAATAAAATATTCTCCCAGTATTGAATAAAAATAATATGATATTATTGGATGGTAATATTGTATGATTATTTTTTGTTTAAATTTTTCTAGTTAATTATGCTGGTGTTTATGTTGATAATAAATGTCAAATAAAAATATAATTTTTTATGGGTTATGCTGCTTTTTGGTTAATTTCTAGTTAAATGTCGATATTAATTTTTTTAATTAATTATTCTGATATTTATATTGATAATAAATAATCAACTTAAAAATCGGTATCAATGTTTTTTTCTGACTAGTTTTGAGTTAAATATTGATACTTTTTTTTTTGATAAGTATAAGAATGTAATATTGATACTTCTATTGAGAGAAGAAAAATATATATTTGTATCTATGTATGTATATATGCATATGTATGATAAAAATTTGCTCTAAATTATTCTATGATATACAATCTGTGTAGGTAAGTATAATTAATATGGTAGCTAATACTATGTTAGACCATAATTTGTTTTATAAGTATTAAGACCATAATATTAAAGAAATAGATTTAGAAGGTATCATTTTAATCCTCAGTATTATGTTCTTATTTATATAAAGTCATCACAGCCTAACCCAAGTTGGGTTAGGGTTAAGTAATTTAGATTTGGCTGGAGCACCTTGATTTGGGTCAGGTTATGTGTTGAATGTTCAGTTCATACATTTGGGGTTGTCTCGGTCCTAACTTGATCTGACCCTGCTTGAGTTGCACCCAATATCATCATCATCTATGCGTTATCCCAAATGTTTGGGGTTGGCAACATAAATCCTATTTCGCCATTTGACTTTGTTTGGAGCTTTGTCTTCTGTCAAAGCGTATGTCTTTAGATCTTTCTTACTTCCTCCATCTATGTCATTTTTGGCCTTCCTCTCTCCCTTTTAAGGCGTTGAACTTTCATCAAAGTACTCCTTCACACTAGTGTCATCGTTGGTCTTCGGTGTACATGCCAAAGCCATCTCAATCGACTTTCCCTTATTTTATCTCCTATTGGGGCTATTCCTAAGTTACCTCGAATGTGCTCATTTCTGATTTTGTCTTTGTTTTTCCACTCACCATCTCAACATCCTCATTTATGCCATTCTCATTCTATATTGTCTCTTAACTACCCAATATTCAACTCCATAAAGCATAGTTGGTCTTATGGGTGAGCTGCACCCAATATTTATAGTAAGCCAGTCAATTCCATATGCCAGTAGTAGTTTACTTTTACTGTAATTTGGAGCACCTGAAGGAAGAACCTATAAAGGATTGAAGGATTGTATGTATCACTTGCACAACACTGGTATAAAGGTCTCTGACTATATGATTTCTCCTTTTTTCTTTTTGCATGGAGTATTCAATTGGTTTTAACATGTGCAGGTTCTGCTATTGGATTCCGGTTGGACAGCCTTTTAAAACTCACTGATACACGTGCTTCTAACAATAAAATGACACTCATGCATTTTCTTTGTAAGGTATGACTACTATTATTCGTCCTTTTCTTGTTATGTAATTGAATTTAAATGCTCTTGTTCAAACAATAGATGGTCTGTTTTGAATTCAGTGGTTGTTGCAACCTCACAGAAATTAAAACAACTTATTTTCGAATAAACATTTCAATGCGATGTAAATGTACTAAATTTAGCCGAGAATTGAATTCTTATTTGTGCCATGATATCCTTAGCAGTTGCCAGTGCTCAGCTGAAGTATGTTGGGCCTATAACCCAACCGTCCCGAGATTGAGACTGGGCCCTGATGTCGTGATAATTGAGGAAGTCCAGCACTGCTGAAATGCACGTCATATGGAGCTTTCTCAAAACCAAGAGCATAAGAAATCAACTATATGTATCATGTATAATAAGGCTGCACTCTCAAATATACACAAGATAAATGAGTGTGAAATGATCTAACAACTCTTAAGTTGACTAACCCAAAAAATTATCAGCACTCCCAATCAGATGCATCATCAGTGGTGGGGCCTGAAGGAGATGCTCTACCTTAGAGCAGGGCAGCACCCCCTAAGAGAAAATTATGGCTTTTTTTAATCATATAAAAAGGTTCGTTGGTCTTGGGAGAGATTTTGTATTAGGGTTTTGGGTTCGACATATAAGAATAGTATTGAGGGATGGTGCAAAGGTCATTGTACTGCACTCTTTCATGGGATTTTTGTAACCTCTGCGTTGTGTCTCTGCAATGACGTAGTTTCCTCGTGGAGTGGGTATACACCCATAATTTACTTGATTATTTTCTATAAAAAAAAAAACTAGTAGTGCGGTCATCAAATTGAAAAATTCTTAAGATTTGGCGTAGTTCTGTTATTTGGGGTTTTGGATTCAATGTATAAGATAGTTTTGAGGGATGAAGCAATGGTCATTCTACTGTATTCATTTTTTCAATGGTGGAATAATCACTGCATTGCATTCCCTCAAAGACATGCTTTCCTTTAGGAGTGCGTCTACATCCTTAAATATTTTATATGATTATGGATATTCTCTATGAAATCAAGATTCCTTTCGGCAATGTTTTCTCTTCCTCTTTAAAACATGACTTCTATTCCCTCAAGCAAATTAGAGCAGTAATAGTTCGCCAAAAAAGAAAAAACATGAAAGGAATCAAGATGCTTTTGACCTATTATATTGAAAAGATGCTGAAGGCATGGCTACTGGTCACTGGTCAGTAAATTGGGAATTTGAGGTGGTATTTTATATGAAATGTCCCCGTTGCTGTAAGGTTGGTATTGCATGGCTATTTGCCTTTAATGTTTTCTCCCTTTTTATGGCTGTTTTTGTTATTTTGCTTTACCAATGATGAATGAAGAATTGAAAGGATCTCCATGGTGATGTCCTGAAAGTACAGGTAGAACTTTCTACATGCAACTTTTACAACAAAGGTTTAACTTCTAAGGAGCAAGGAGCATAAGGAAATTTTATGTACTGGCGTTCTTGGTACACTGGTTAAGTGGAGTAGAGAATTATGGGTTGTGAATACTCAATACCCTCACAAACATGACTCGCCTGCACTCATGTGCACATATAAGTTTTGATACATTCACCTTGGAGGTGAATGTGCTATTCGTTCGTGGACATTTTTGTCCAGTCAATTCAATGCATGATAAATGTTATCACAACCATATATGTGTGTGTGTGTGTGTGTGTGTGTGTGTGTGTGTGTGTGATGCTTTTAGTTGCTTATGCAAATCATTGTGTTGCTATATCGGAATTTCTTTAGCATGTAGTGTTTGTCTCTCTTTCCATCTTTACTAAGCATTATTCATGTTATATTATCTAATATGAATCTTGGGTTTTCACGAGTCTCAGGTGCTTGCCTCTAAGTCACCAGGACTTCTAAATTTTCAAGAGGACCTTGTTAGCCTGGATGCTGCATCAAAGGTTCTCATCCTTTTTTTTTTATGTTGTTAATCTCAAATATTGTAATTGGCAGGTTGTAAAATCAAGAACTTGCTGCCTTGCAGATACAATTGAAATCCTTAGCAGAAGAAATGCAAGCCATTATCAAAGGGTTAGAAAAGGTTAAGCAAGAGCTGGTTGCATCCGAAAATGATGGTCCTGTGTCAGAAATTTTCCGGAAGGTACTCTGAAGTCTTTTCTTGTCTTCATGTTATTTCAGATAGTCAGATGGATTATGTGATATCACATGTTATGTGCTATTCATTAACAACCTTTTAACACCTCTACTTTTCCTTTTAGGATTTAGCCAATGAATGCCGATGTATATTTGAGCATGTTTGTAAACTGTAATTGATGCGGGAGCATTGTACTGGATAGTTTTTATTGCTTTTTGGAATTCGTTTTTATTTTTTAATTGGCTTGGGTGTTTAAGCAAAATAGCCGAAGTTATGGGACTCATTGTAATTTTGCTTAGTTGGTATAAGTTACTGTATTTTTTTATAGTCATTGGATTATTTAAACAATCTTTATGTAATTTGCTCATTATGATGAATGAAGAACACAACTTTTGAGAATTCTCTTGTGATTGGAAAATCTGGTGTGAAGCCAGAGGTATTATGTTCTCTTTCTCTCCTCTTATCTTAATCTGTGGTTCTTTTCTCCATTCTTTTATCCTTGTTTTTGGTCAATTTTCCGACCTAGAAACCCTAGCCATCCCCATCCAAAACCCTAACCCCTATGGCCCTATCCAGTCATAGAACGGTCCCCCCCATCTTGCATCAGTAATGCACAATGTTATACTTGTTATAATAGTAACAGTAAGGCCCCGAGTAAGGCATTAGGGTGCACTTCTGGTCCTGAGGCAGATACCCGATACATGACCTCTTTTTGGATCAATAAAGAAGGAAGAATTATTGAAAAGATTCTAGAGGATGTCGTTCCCAATGTACAAAGTATGTCTATGAGCACCTTCTTTTGCAAGAGAGTGCTCTCATTAGCACTTCTTGGAGTATCCAAATAAATGTTCAAGCTGGCTACTATATCCCTAGGATGGTCAAGCGTGTCAGCAAGTCTCCAAGTCAGTCTCTGAGAACATAAGGAGTCGTGTTCATCCTTTTTACTAATATTTAGTAATAACTTCCTTTATAGGGCTTCTACCTACAATCTCTGTTTTTGCCCGAGTGAGTTGAACCATTATTGCAGTTGGGTAGTAGACCTTTCCCAGCACATTGTTTTGTTGTTCTTAGCATTATTTCATAGAAAAGAAGAAAAAGACAGCAAGGTTTGAGAGAGTTCTCTGAGTTTTTCTGTTGAACGTGGAACTACTATTGTACTTGAGTGTTAGACTTTTTCCTAGTGCGTTGGTCTTGTTGTTCTTGCCAAAAAAGACAACAAGATTAGAGAGGGAGGGAGGGATAACAAAGAGAATATTGTAGTGGTTAGTGGATTTCCTTTGTCTATACAAGTGGAGCTTCAGCTATGAAACAACTTATTGAGAAGTTGAAGCTCATAATTGTAAATAACGTGATTGACTTGGAGATTTGGTGGGGAGTAATAGTGAACAATGGAGAGATGAAGGTCAAAGCTAATAAAGTTGATGGGTGTGAAAGAAGTCAAGACACCATTAGGGGACTTTTTGTAAGTACCCCAACTTCATCTCAAACTTGTAACTAACATGGTTGACTTGGCAATTTCTTGGGTAGTAATAGTGAATAGTGGAGAGATGAAGGTCAAAAATGATAAAGCTGATGGGAGAGGGACCAATACTTCAATAGGGAGTTTCTTGGTAAGATAACCCAACTTCATTTTACCGTTGTTGTACAACTTCAACGACATTGACTTGAAAAGGAAACTATAGCTATTCATGGGGTTTAAGACAAGGAGATCCTCTCTCCCCTTTCCTCATTATCGTTGCCAAAGCTTATTAGACTTCTAGCAAGGGGAGGAGCTAAGCATGATTGAAGGTTTTATAGTGGGTGGGGAAGGCCTGATGTTGTTTCATCTTCAATTCACCGATAGCACAATCATATTTTTGAGAGCTTCAAGGGAAGAGGCGGTCAACCTTTGTGGTATAGTCATAGGATGAATTTAAGGAAAATCATTCTTATCGGTGTTGGCGATGACAACAATGGAGTGTTTGAAAATCGTGCAGCTAGCATGGGGTGCTCTCTTGGGACTCTTCGTATGTTTTAGGTGGGCCTCCTTGTAGCTCCACTTATTTCTAGTAGCATTTGGGATGCAGTAATTGAAAGAGTAGAAAGAAGAGTGGCATCTTGGAAGAAATACTCTCTCATTTGGGGGTAGAATCGCATTAACTAAAAGCATATTGGCTGGCCTTCCTATCTATTACATGTCCCTTTTCAAAATGTCTGTGTCAATTGCAAAACATCTTGAGCATCTCCAAATAGACTTCTTGTGAAATGGTAGGGGATCCAAGGAGGAATTTCACCTTGTTAAATAAAAGTTGGTGTGCCTCCCCAAAAAGTTTGGCAATTTAGGTTTGAGAAAGATTGAAAGTTATGAACAAGGCTCTTCTTGGAAAATGGCTATAGAGAGTCGGTAAAGAAGATTGGGCTCTTTGGAAGCGAGTTCATGGGAGTAAATATGGGGTAGAAATCTAAATTGGGATAACCGAGATGTATCTTCATCTTATGTAGTAGGATTGCGGAAGTGCATTATCAAAAGTTTATGACAATTTTGTGAAAGGCATTCACTTAAAAGTGGGGAATGGTGAGAGAATTAGATCTTGGAAAGATGAATAGTGTGGAGTAGGGAAGCTTTGTGTTATTTTCCCTTATATAGGTTGGTTCTTGTAAAAAGGTCACGGTGAATCACTATTTTTTAGAAGCAATAATGAACTGGTTTGGTGCCCATTTCTTAGAAGGAACTTGTTGGATGGGGAGGTAGCGAATGTGTCAACCTTTTCAATGGCCTTGATGAGATTCATGTCCCTCAAGTTGGTAAGGATTCTCGTGTGTGGAAATGAGAAGCGAAAGGAGATTTTTCAGTTAGCTCATTCTATGATTCCCTAATGGGTCTCCTGAGCGAGGATCACGTGGGGGATAAAGTGTGGAGCAAACTGGTTCCATGTGGAGACGCTTGTCTTTGATAAAATTTTAACCATTGATCATCTTAATAAGAAAATGACAATTCCGAATAGATGTATTATGTGTGAGGAAGATGAGAACATATTTTATTTATTTATTTGTTGTAAGGTGGCTTGGGAGGTAGGGATTCTTTTGTTCCCTGCTCAGGGTTTGTTGGATTCTTCTTGCTTTTGCTTTTTTTCTTTCTTCCTTTTATTCTGTTGGTTCCAAAGGGGGGAGGGGGTTCGATCTATGAATAAAAGAACCTTTGGAGACTATGGTATATCACTTTTGGTATTTGGGATTCCATTTGGAGATTAATGTTGGGTGATCTCTTGCCTTAATTTTGGAGGATCAAGTTAGCGAACTTAATTTGTAATTGGGAGAATATCCTTTATAGTGGAAGTGACCATAAAAAATAAAGTCCCTCAGATAGAAAGCAGATGTTGGATGTATTAAGCTCCACTTCTATTACCTCTTTTGGCAACCTGGGTTTAGTTGGAATAGAAGTCTTTTTAGAATGATTGCAGTAAAAAATTTAAAAACCTTGTTCGTCGTGTAGGTTTGGCGGATTCAAATGAAGCAAGTCAAAGTGTTCTTTCAAGGCCTTCTAATTTTCAGGGGTTACTTTCAAGGGCCCTTGGATGTTCGGAGAGGGCTCTTCAAATGCCATAAAGTGGACTGTTGTTGGTGAGGGGGGTTGTTCATGTGAACTAGCAAATGTGATCAACCATATAAGGGAGATGGCTAGAGGATGGACTGTGATAATTCTCTAGCACTTCAGGGGGGTGCAAATGATTTATTGGATACCTTAGAAAAAGAAATTGTGTACATAGAGGCTCTTGTGTTTGGGAATTTTCTTTTTTTACCTTTGTATTTATCTTGTTTAATTTATAATATTAAAAAATAATTGGTGAGCTAAGTTGTTAGAAAGCTATGATCCCATAATGAAACTAAAAGAGAAATAGAAAGAAGATTATGAGCCAAAATTGGTTCTCTTTTATATGGGATATTCAAATTGATAACCTATATTCCTTTGAGGAGAACTAATCAATTGAAAATAAGGTAATATGTCCTATTATTAGGTGAAACCACTCTAACGAGTAGACTATCCTACATGTGTTTAGTTATAATGGACACAGCAATTCCATTCAAAACCTTTACATGTTTGCATTCCAGCACCAAAACCAACTGCTCATGGCAACTAAGATCATATAGGGTATATAGGGTTTCGAGTACTGTCATTTGAAGCTCCCAGCATCAATTGATTATTATATTGATGCAGTATTCATCAAATAACAACCTTTAAATACTTTTAGCGATGTCTCGTCTGCAACCTCAAATATCTTTTTTTTTATATACGTTGGATTAAGAAAGAATTTAAATCCTCAAGAAAAGATTCCGCAATATAGTTTCATGTCTCAAGGAATATATTGTTGCTACTAGCATTTTGTTTTTGTCAGATTTTAGATGCATGATTGTTGATTGTTTGAAGACTCACACACTTTAACGGTAGCTACGACCCCAGAGTGGAATGACAGAACAAGATTTGTGTAGTATAGTCCAAATAGTTGGGACGAGGCTCTCATGATAGTGATGATGATGATGATAATTTTTTATTGTTTGACTTGCCATCTTAATTAGTTACCATCTTAACAAGATATTGCTGTTGTGTAGACATTGAAGGAATTCGTTGGTGTTGCTGAAAGAGAAGTAACATCATTAAAATCATTGTATTCTGCAGTGGTATGCCACTAAACATTAAACTGTTTCCTTAATTTTTATGTAGTGGTAGCCTAGTCTTTTTCTAAGGTTCCCTTTCATTTGGTTGGTGCACAGGGTAAAAATGCAGATGCACTCGCTCTTTATTTCGGTGAAGATCCTGCCCGTTGCCCATTTGAACAAGGTAACTTTTAGATGTCACAGTTCCCTGATTCGCTGTACCATTAGATGCATAGATCAACGGGCAAGGTTTTTCAATTTCAATTTCGGTTGATATTTAGATTAGCTCAAATTTTTTTGATCCGTACGGAAATAATGTAATTTTTTTTGAAAATTATGGAAATCATTGTAGAACAGAGGATATATATTGAAATTTCAGGAAATGTAAAAATACACTCCTAAGTCATCATATTACAATTAACAACTATTTAGAGTAAGAAAAGCAAGATCAATAGCAGTTGTACATGTTGACATAGGTATCTGAGAATGGTACCTTATGCGGTGATCTGGGGCATATGGTTGGAGAGAAATGGTAGAACGTTTAGGGAGAAGGAACATTCCATTCATGAGACCCTCATTAGCATAAAGGCACTCCTCTTTTCTTGGGGATCCATCTTCCCGGAGATGAGAGGTGTCTTCTTCAGTGATATGGTGTTTAGGTTTGATACCATATTGGGGAGAGAGTAGGTCCTATGCTGTCCCCATTAGGCTCTCTTCCTTTTTGTCTTTTGCTTCCTCATCTTGTTGTACTCTTACTCTTTTTTGAGATCTTCTTGATCTCCCTTAATGCATAAAAGGAAAAACAGCTGTCTTACGTCTTGAGGTGGCCATAACAAATGGATCTACAGCTTACGAGTTGCCTGTTTTCTAATTTTTATTTGTAAATTTTTAATTACGAAATTAGATCATACCCATTGGGGTTCATATATTCTCATCATCATCATCATCATATCCCATATCCAAATGATATGGGGTCGGCTATGGGATTCATATATGGTAATTATTAGAAATTGTACATTATTATTAATTCATTTTTATATAATTTAAATACAATGATTTTTTTTTTTTTGTGGAAATGGAAATGTTGCAGTATTTTCGTGTCAGTCCGTGGAAATGGAAGTATTTTGGTATATATCATGAAAATGTGTTGAAATTTAGTGCCATGTTGATGGGTAAATATATCCCGGAGACCCGAGTGGTTTCTTCAACATGGATAAATGGTGGAGGTTTCTTAGGGCAGAAGGCCTTGACCTTGTGCCATCAATACAATCTGCCCTTCTGTATGAATGCTGTTACTAGTACTCAACAAAAAGAAGTTGAGGCAAAAAAGGTAAGAAAAAAAAAGAAGACGACTCAGTTTACCAAGAAGAGAAGCAAGGGAAATGTGGTACAAGAAGATGCAGGAAAATATAGAAGGAAGATCATAGATCAAAAGGAAAAACGATTAGCTGAGATATGAGTCAAATATATTTTTGTAGCTTATCTGTTAAGAGAACATGAGAAAGAAAAGAAAGGAATTAATAAGACCAACTGAGAAGATCGGTTATGATTATGCCTGACCTGATTAGATCTGATCAGATCATATCTGATCAAGAGAATGAAAATAAGGGAAATGGTTAGTCAATTTGATCTTATGATGAGCAGAAGAAAATCGAAGAATCTATTGTCTAAGGGATTTTTGTTATAAGAATGGCCTACAATGATCACATTGTACATTTGCTATTGCCAGCAAAGATCAAGAAAGAAGCTTTTTGGCAAATTCATGCCGTATCTAAGAACCTGATCAGGATTTAATGGTCAGATCCTTGCTCTGATATCATGAAAAGAGTTGAGAAGCTGGAAGAATCATAGAATCTTTTTATTACTTGTGTACAGAATATAATTAGGCACAAAATTTATCTCTAACCCTCTTGTAATTCAAAGTCAGACTGATTGGAGTAAGACCGTCCGATCTATTAACTTTATTCTGGACTGTTTGCCAGATCTATTTTGAATTATTGAACGTAAAATGGAATGTGGTAGTAAATGGATATTTGAAACATAGTCACAAAGATCTCCGTAGATTTTTTAATTCACGAATTAATCGCCGATTTTGCTGATTAATTGGATCTTATTTTGCTGATTAATTGGCAAAGATCCATTTTTTTCCCCTTCTGATTTTGATTTTGCCAATTTTTTTGAATTTTGATTATGAATGATGAGTCATGCTTATGAGTTATTATAATGGAATTATAGATGTGATTTTCATCATATAAATGCGTTTTGTTAAAAACAACATTTCTAACTTGAAATATGCCATGATATATTTTTTTTATAATTTTGTCGATTTTTCCCGATTTTTACCGAATTTATCCGAATTTTCCCGACTTGACCCCTTGCCGAATCCCGACTTTGTGACTAGGATTTGAAATGGGAGACCTGCTACGTGAGACTCTGTGAATGGTGGATCCTATTCCCTTTGCATGTGGGCCATGTGTCATGATATTCTTTGTATGGGTATTATAACCATGAGATTTATCCTAGATTGATATTGGTTTACATGTCAAATGAAAGGATGATTCTGTTTTCTCCCCTTGTTACACAAGCTGGTACTTCGCCAGATTTTAAAGTTGTTCGATAAATGTTTTTATTCATTCCATTGTGGATTTTTTATTTTGTTCCATGAAAAATGGAATAAAATTCTGCAGTATTTCTTTTCATGATTTTTTATTTTTTTATATTTTTTAACGTTTGGGATCTAGAAACCTTCTATTAAAACATGGATGCAGGGTGTTGCTTTTATAGAGAACGATCCATCTTGTCTTCTGGCCTGGGCACTCTCCCCTGAAAACATGAAAATGTCACATCTGATACAAATTTATTGTTTTTTTTTAAATAACCTTAGTGGAGGACTAAATAACTAATGGAAATGGAAAGACATTTCATCTTAATCAAACCGGGGGGGGGGGGGGGGGGGGGGGGGGGGTGGTGGTTTAGTTAGTTTTGCCAACAACTGCTCCTAAAAGTAGCTAATTTATAGGTTTGGATTATCTTTGAACTTTGCTTCTTCATCCTAGCCTTTGTGGTTATAATCTGGTTTTCATCATTTCATCCAATCTTGATCGTTTGTCCATTCAATGTGATGTTGCTGAGATTAATCTCTTTCATCACATCTAATGCTGTGTTGGAGATTGCAGCTACCGCGACTCTATTAAATTTTGTGAGGATGTTCCGGAGAGCACATGAGGATAACTGTAAGCAGGCTGAGCTGGAGAGGAAGAAAACCCAGAAGGAGGCTGAAGTGGAGAAGGCAAAGGGTGTTAACCTAACAAAGAGAACTGTGAAATAGCAAGATCTTTTATCCTGTACCCCCCCATATGGGAACCCAAGTTCCCACCAAACAGCAGCAGTCGGCGACTGTGCCCAGGACCTTTCAACAACAAAGCTGACAGTGCTTCAGACAAGGGCCTGAACCTTTCCTTTCTCTGGGAATCTCGCAATGGTAAGCTTTCTTGAGGTCTATAGACTTTAAATGCAGTTGATAAACGACTTTTCTGTACACATGCAGGAAAGGGTGCACAATGCTGCAGGTCCCACCTAGGAGAGATGATATGCCACCTATGTAACTGCATGACCTTTTTTTTTTTTTGGATCATTAGTTTGGGACATTCAGAAAATTTTCCCAACTATCTAGAAAAGAGTGTAGATTGGATTGTTAGGATCATCCAAGCAAGTTGATGTTTGTCCTAGGGGAGGTTCCATGGGAGGATCTGCCAAGTCGTGGCTCCTGCCCCTATTATTTGTTACAGACCATTGTTAACAGTTCACAAGTCTAAACCTGCAGGTCATTTGTTTAGTATGGATTTGACTTGGCTTTTCAACATGCTTTTGGCAGGTATTTTTTTAGAACCAGAGCGGATGCCTGTGGAGCTATAAATACAACCTGGAATTGTATCTCTTAACAGTGTACAAAGCTCTAACCCCTTCTCACATTCGATTCTTTTTCATGTAACATAAAAGGTGGTTCTTTTGTTTTTTATTGAGATTTTGACAGGAAGCAATCGAGAAGCCATTGTATAAAATTTGAGAAACGAGAAGGCAAGTCTCTCAAGTGTATTATAGTATCACCAAATATATGCTCTAGGAAATTACTCTTGTTCACCTTTTGTTAAAATCGATCTCATCTGTACTAATACATTAAGAAAAGCGGGGTTCTAGGTAGTTACTTCAGATGTCACTGAAGCCCCCCTATATATACCATTTTCTCCCAGAAAGCCCCTAAATTCAGTTTTAAATTATGTGGGCATACTTGTAAACAGGTTTTTAATCCAATGTTAGCCTTCCACTTTTTGATTTCCATTACACTGGAGGTTTTCAGTTGCCACGTCACGTTGTCTTACCACTAACACTAACACTTCCACTAGACGTAACTGTTTGGTCCCCTTGTATTAGGTAAAACCATCCCCAACATATCTCAATTTTGCGTTCATCCACTAATTGAGGTTTGATACTGACATACTGTCCAACTTCTTTCTGAAGTCTGAACTGGTCTCATTTAACTATCTTTCCTTTGTTCAGTACTTTTGCTAACTGAGTTTGGTGACTTATTCTACGACCCAAAAACATTTTAGTTCTCTCAGGGTAATGAAAGAGGTGTTTATTCTACATCATGGATTACAAGTTTTATGTCATTGTCAGGCCAAATCCAAGGGCAGGCTAAACATTTCGATAGTCCAAATGTGTAGCATGAGTTTTTACACATACATTGCGCGTGCAGTTTTTCTAGCTTCTCACAACGTAAAGGCCGTGTTCTCTCTGTACCATGCTTTCCAGTCTTTTGGTGCCTCCTGTGTTTCAACAGCAGAATGCCTTAATTTCTAATTGTTACAATTAGCTGCCTTACTGAGAACATTTTTGTTGCTCACCATAAAGCAAAAATTGATGCTAACACTCCCAAAAGTCTACCATATAACAAAGAAGACAAACTTGGGTTAACTGAATTATTATTCTTTGCCTTATTTGTTACTTGGCGATTTCTTGAAGTGTTAAAAAGTGATTTTTGCTACTAATCTTTGAAGTAGTAATCAAATTTAGCAGTTAATTTTCCTGCTGATTTATTAGGGAGCAAAAAATTTATCCTGCCTTACCCAATTGATAAGGAGAATGTGTACATGTACACCATAAAGATTGTCTATCAATGACATAGCCGGGGCAATGAATGTGGACCAACCATTTGATGGGTTCCACCTATGATTTATCATCATAGCCATCTGTTATATCACATTCTTCTGGGTGATACTAAATATATACATTCTATGTTTAAAGAGAAAGTTATGATCATGGACTTCTGACTTTTGATCCAATAGATATCCTATTTTCGTGCTCCTCATAGTGCCAATCATGGTTGGAGAGAAGTATCCTTGTTGATCTTTCTTTTTAGCTGTTCTTGATTGTTTTCATTGGACCATGTTGGTAGATTGAGCCGTCGTAAAGAACAGTACAAGAGAAAGAAACATATTGAATGGTTGAGATCACTCAGTCGTGTTGATCGATGACTATGTTAGCTGGGTGTTGATACCGATACAAAATCCCTCGTCACCTACTCAACTACTTACTGACCAACCCACCCACCAAAAACGCAAAGAATGCAACAAAAAACACAAAACCAGCTTAGCGCGGCTATAAGCACCCCACAGGCCACAGGTCTGGTTGAATTTTCTTAACCAAGATGTGATGTTTCTCTTGAACTACAAAATAAAGTTGGGTAGCATTCAAATTAGATAACAGAAGCTTCAGCCAAGATTTAGGGAGACCTTAACTAAAAAATTTATAACCGGGACCCTGGCTGCTA
Organism: Euptelea pleiosperma; assembly: GCA_035048495.1. Classification (NCBI taxonomy): domain Eukaryota; kingdom Viridiplantae; phylum Streptophyta; class Magnoliopsida; order Ranunculales; family Eupteleaceae; genus Euptelea; species Euptelea pleiosperma. Next base: position 18,135,007 of record CM068543.1, read on the forward strand.
CAGCCACATGTTTTGTCTTTTAAATCTTTAATTATAGGAGAAGGAAACGACGTAGTTGGTAGGACCCTAAACCATTAGAGGGTTAGGCATAAATGTATCACATGTTCGTCCAAGGTCACATGAAAGATACCCACCAAAAAACTTCTTTTATTTCACTGTAGGGAGAGTTGATAAGGCCCGTGTGCTTTTAATTTGCTGCAATGGCCCACTTGGGCTTTTTGGTACGAAGCATAAGAGAGACATAAAGGGGCGGATGAAAGAAAAATGAAAATGCCCCATTTAGTTTTTTGAGATCAAATTACCAAGGAAGCAAGAAGGCTTTTAAAAGCTGGTGGGAGAAGGTACCCTAAACTTGCATGGGATGGGGGTACATGCTTTGTAAGAAGAATTCAAAACGATTTTTTTTTACTATTAAATGCTTTGTAATTGCCTCTCCTTTATTACCCAAAGTGGTAACCTAAGTGATTTTTACTCTAATTAGGGTACATGCATGGGTTTGTTGTATGGTTTGTCTCGATTGATAATCTGTCTGTAACCTCCGATTATGTACACTAGTGATGTTGGTTGGTCCTATCATAGACATCTATTCTATGTACTAAAGAGCGATGGACGCTCTTTCATTACGAACAAAATTTTTATAATTTTAAAAATGCTCATATTTTACTTTCGTTGTTTTATTTAAATTATTCACTTAGTAAGGGTTCTTTTGTGTCAAAAAAGATAAATTTAAAAAAAAATTTCTTTAAATGCCGCTTAATGTCTGCTAAGTCTATTTAAAAAAAAAAAAATACTTTTATTACGAATCACGGTGTGAGCCATGTGGAATACTCTTATAGGTCATTGAGTATGGATGTTCGATCCATCCTTAGGTGGATCTACATACCAAAAAATCAGCCTGATTAGTGATTTCTAACCTTTGGATCTGGGTACCCCAAATAATGCTCGAATCCACGGTTAAAAATAAATCATGAATAAGACTAATCTAATGGATATAAATTACTAATAAGGTTGAATTTTAGTATGTAGATCCACCTAATATCCATACTGTTAGGGGTCTTTAAGAGTATGTCACGTAGCTCATATTGTGATTTTTCATCTTTGTTGACGAGGAATGTCATCATTAAAGGTCTACTCTATTAAAGTTGTTGCTTAATTGTCCTTCCAACGTATTACCTAAATTTCATTAAATGCCCTTTCATGAACACAAATTTACATTTTATGTCATCATTCTTATTTTCAATACAATCTCTAGATGACCTCTTAATTATTTTCCATTCTATTTAAAAATCATTCTGATTAGTGATTTTAAGCATTTGGATCTTTGTACCAAAAATAATGCTCAATATCTACGGTTAAAATCAACTCATGAAAATGACTCCAATTAAATGCTTAGAAATCACTAATCAGACTAACCTTTTGTATGTAGGTCCACCACCTAGGGTTGGGCCAAACATCCATATGATCAGTGGTCTCTAATAGCGTGCCACTTCTTGCAAAGACACCCTTACAATCACTCATGTGCGTTAGGTGAGAATTTTGTAAGGTGCACATGCGGTTCCCCCTAGTTACTGATAGATTGATTGGATTTTCCTTAGAATTCAAGCTCAAACCTACCATTTATGGCTTTATAGATTCGCTAAAGTTTGTTAGAAAGACATTTCATGGGAATCATTGGTGGTTTGGGGCTTACATACAGTAATCGCGTTCCATAAGGTATAATCATATATGCGGCAGATGTATTGAGGATGTGATTGGATGGATTTGATCGTTTGATTATCAGTTTTAATTTCTTCTAAGCACATACAAATTTTAGATAGATATTAAAGGAGCATACAGAGAATCTAATATGAATATAAGCAATTTCCTCATCCGTCGACCCGTGATTGGTAGTTTTCAACATGGACCTACCATATAAAAATCGCGTCACCGAATTTTGGCACATATGGAATTGGAATAAGTAATTAAAAGGATCAATATGGGTGTTTTAAGGGATTACCTCAAAATAAGTAGGATGAGATGAGCCCACAAATTCAGGGAACTAGGTAGTGGTAACATTATTTTAGGCTTTTGCTGAAAAAAAAAATAGCAATTATGACATTTTCTTTTTAATAAGCAAAGCAATTGCTATGCTTTGCTACTGAGCTTAGCTTAGGGAATAAATAATGGGCCATAGCATAGCTTTTTAAGTGTGCAACATTGTATGTGTCATTGTCCTTAAGACTTGAAAAAGTTCATCATTTCAGTAGCAAGCAATATAAAAGCGGTGTCACGGGTTCAATCCCTGCTTTACCTTGAGGGATGTTTGCATGTGGGGATAGCTATGTCCTACTCTTGCTGCACTAGAGAATGCCATAACAGCTTATGCAATACACATGCAAACTAGAAAAAGATACATTTTTTTTTTGTCCACGACTGAGAAAAACTTCACTTCTAAGTGCTCAGGACCATGGTTCGAAGTCTCGGCTGATCCCATTCTGGATCAGATCAGGATCGGAGTCCACTGATCCAATCCAAAAATGGATCGTCCAAATCACTGTTTCCCTAGGAAGTCTCACTTCGTCTAGGGGCGAGATGTTGAAATCAAATAAAATAAAAAATAACCCTCCAGAAAAGTTTAGAAATCAAATAAAATTGTTGAACAGATGGGCTTTGAGAGAAGGAGAGCCCAAAGGGAGATGATGGGTGCACATGATGAAGGAGTTAATGATTGTTTGGATGCATGCATAGCTTTGTATTTAATATTTCAAATCCAATATAAGAGCTTATCTTCTGCTTGGCTTGCAAGGATAATAGGGTTAAACACACCCTGGGGCCTGCATTATCCCCGAAAAGGATGTTTTTCTCCAACAATAAGCTTACTATGGTAAGGGGTCGTTTTCCTCAGAGAAAAATGTGGGAAAAGAAAAGACACCAAAGTGTCTTCCAACTTTAGAAAATGATAACCTCTCAAAATTGACATGAATCTTCTCCCATGGTATTGGTTTTAGAGGTATTACTGTAAACTAGTGGAAAGGTGATCACATGTGTAATCTATCTATATAACAAAATAGGGAAGTTGTCTCTCCACTTATACCCCCTCTTATCTGTTTCAACAAAGAAGGGCCGAGATCTTATCCCCTAAATGGACAGTGGATCTCAGCCATTTACATGTGATTTTGGCAAATGCTTTGATGGGGAGAGCCGAGGGCACGGGCCACCCACTATCTATATAACAAAACAGGGAAGTTGTCTCCCCCTCTTATCCTGCTTCATATATCCAATGGCCCATATCAACCCTTACATAAAATAAAATTTAGACGGTTGGATTAATTTAACTGGGAAATTGTCTCCCCACTTAAACCCCTTTTATCGGCTTCACAAAGGATGGCCGAGATCTTATCCCCCAAATTGACTATAGATTTGAACCACTCACCTGATTTTGTGAAATGCTTTGTAGGGGAGTGCCGAGGGCATGAGCCACCCACTATACATATATATAACAAAACAAAGAAGTCAATTATCCCCCCTCTTATCGGTTTCAAAAAGAATGGCCGAGATCTTATCACCCCAAATGGATGGTGGATCTAAGTCACTCACACCCGATTTTGGCAAACGCTTTGTCGGAGAGTGCCGTGGGCACGGGCCACTTACTAGTCTATATAACAAAACAGGGAAGTTGTCTCCCCCTCTTATTGGCTTCATAAAGAAGGGCCGAGTTCTTATCCTCCAACTGGACGGTGGATCTCAGCCACTCACATCCGATTTTAGCAAATGCTTTGTTAGGGAGTGCCGTGGGCGTGGGCCACCCACTAGTCTATATAACAAAGCAGGGAAGTTATCTCCCCCTCTTATAGGCTTCATAAAGAAGGGTCGAGATCTTATCCTCCAATTGGACGGTGGATCTCAGCTACTGACACCCAATTTTGACAAACGCTTTGTCGAGGAGTGCCGTGGGCACGTGCCACCTACTAGCTATAAACAAAAAGTAGGAAAAACTTTTTAGGCAGAAAAAGAGTTCTAATTAATGAACAAAATGCCTCTGTTTATATTCAACTTGTATTAAATATTGTGGGGGTGTTATAGAATAAACAGTGGCGGAGCCAGGATTTTGTTCAAGGGTGGACATTGTACTGATTTCGTTTAAGGGTGGGCATTCTACTAGGTATAAAAGGGTATTTTTAGATTTTTTTTTTTTTTTTTTAAATTAATTTTCAAAGTTTTAAGGGAGGGCATTGTACTAAGTTTAAAAGGGTATTTTTCTTCTTTGAACTTTCAAAGTTGAGCCCTCGCCCCCCTTGGCTCAGCCACTGCCGACCCTGCGTTGTAATAGTATTAATGACATACAGTGCATGTGGTATATATACATGCTGCCACTAGATGAGTTTAACCTGAAAGATCTTGTCCGCCGAAATCCTCCAAAGGAAACAACACCAACCATCCGATCCATTGTGTTAATTGTGGTTTTTGGCAAGCCTTAACATTTAAGAACATGGGGTTAATTCTAACTTGGAGAGTGGCTGCCGAGTTTGACTACACAATCGACATCTTCCTCAATACATGCGATTATATAAAGACGGCACGTGCACGTCAATGATACTAGGGGTGTTTTTGGAAGATGTGGCAAAAAAAGAAAATTTCCACTCAAGGGCAGTTTTGAAAATACTTGCAAAATAAGGGGTAGTTCTAAAAGATTAATTGAGCCCATTTTTGCACAAGATCCAACAAATATTTGCATTGAAAATAACCACCGTTATAACGGATTCAGACCTCCCCCGTTACATTGTACCATTTTAATGCTCAGAAAATAATGGCCGTTATTTTCCATTATAACAATATAACGACTGTTATTTTCTGACAAAAAATGTTAAAAAAAATTCCACAGTTTGCAGTTATAAATTTTATTGAAAATTTTAAATTTTTGTGCCGTTATTTTCCCGTTTTTAAAATTTTAAAAAATGGTAATGCCCTCAGTCCGTTATATGGTTATAACTGCCCCTCTTAAAGCTTGGTCTAAGTTTGCAGCCACTTTTTGGCTGCAAACAATTGCAAATAATAGACAAAAGGGTCGGGCTCGTTGACAGATCTAAAATGACAGGGACACAATATAAGCCACGTGGCACACTGTTACAGGACTCTGACCGTATGGATGTTTGTCCTATCCCATGGTGGACCTACAAACTTAAAATCAGCCTGATTAGTGATTTATAGGCTTTGGATTGGACTTATTTTCATGGGCTGATCTCAACTGTGATAATTTGAGCAGTATTTGTGCTACGAAGATGCAACACTTATAGATCACTAATCAGGCTGATTTTTGGTTTGTAGGTTCACCATGGGATAGGACAAACATCCATACGGTCAGAGTCCTGTAACAGTATGCCACGTGGCTTATATTGTGTCCCTGTCATTTTAGATCCGTCACCAGAGCCCGACCCATAGGCAAAATGACTCTCTCATCCTCCTTGGTCTCCTCCAACAGCTCTCCCTCCCCAACCATACCAATATTTTTCCAGAAAAAATGTTTGTTATTTTGCAAACATTTGATACAAACATTTTCCTGCAAACTACAGACAAGATACCAAACAGGGCCTAAACTGCAAATTAAAAAAGCATTGGTACCATTTATTGGAAGCTGGCTCCCGTTGTGACATAGCCATCCAATTGAGCGACAGCATAGTTTCCTTTGTGGACCCAGAGTCCCACGCTTGCAAACTTATACTCATACCAGTTAAGATAAAATACTATCTAGGACCCCCCCTTTTTATCATTTTTTTTCCTAAGCCACAGTGTTTGGTTACAAAGCTAACACTGAGCAGTGTCATTTCAGCCAAACTCTAAACATTTTGGTGTTCAGCATTGTCTTGGTTAGCATACACATCCTGTAGTCAGAAATATCCACGTGACATCCCTCTTGACCTACCTTCGTTTGATACATGATTAGCGTAGAGGGTATTATAGAAAAATAAAAAGGTAGAGGATTGACTTACAGTTCATGGGTCCCACCTAAATATACTTAGATGACCCTCAGTTCTTAACCATCAGATATTGAGATCTCTTCGTCTCATTTGGACCACTTTTATACTTTTGACCATAGAAGTAATGCAATACATCACATGATGGTTGGGATCATCCAATAAAATGAGTTTTTAATTGCAATTGACAGTGGTCAGACCACTGCATGTGTGCCACGTATACGGAAGAATTAGGTGTGGGAGACTTCGGATTGCGAGCGGTGTAGGGTTAGGGTTTTGGGAGACCAGATAGTGATCCAAAGAAATAAATAATGTAGAGAGAGAGAGAGAGAAAGAAAGAGAAGCTGTCAGAGAGAGGGAGTAAAAGACGTAGAAAAATACAAGGGTTGACAGGCTATTAGTTTTGTAAATACCCACTTGCTTTTTTCTCCTCAGCAAGTCCAACAACTGACAACAAGATGCCAAACACCCCTCACAAGTCCCAAACCCCAACCAGCCCCACACAAATTACACAAACCCCTAGTAATCTCATCCTTCCTCACCTCTCATTGACCTGTCGTTTGCCTACCCCAAGACCCATTTGGTTTGGTTGAACACCCTCTTGCTTCCTGCTCATCTATTTTTTTTTTTTTTTAATTCTAGTAACTTTTAAACATGACCCATAATGCTAGATTTTTTTTCAAGTGAAAATCATGTTTGCTCTAGTTAGTTTACCTCAAAAAACATGGATAGGAGCACTTAGGAATTGCAATTTCTTCATTTTGGTTCACTATACCTAAGAGGGGGATTGACAAATGCAACATAAGTTGGACAAGTAGCTATGTTCTACAATTCAATAAGGCGAAAGATGGTCATGATCGGATTAATCGTCGTAACCAAGATTTACCCATTTGATAAAATACGAAATTGTCTTCGTCGAAGAAAAAATTAGTGAATTTGTTGATGATTAATGTTATTAGGAAAAAAAATTTAACCCATTTAATCAACAAAAATAAGAGAACAACAACATATATTGAATATTTGATTTTCTTCTTTTTATTTTCCACAAGTATCCAACTTTTTTCTTCCAACTGCTAGATTTTGTAGTTTGTCTAAGATGGAAATAAAAATCAACTTCAATCAAAAGTGGGTCTTAACATGGTTGCCCTTTCTAAGGTTGGTTTAGATTGTGCCCTCTTATCAATCCTTTTTAATGGTTACATCAAACATAAATTCCAAACAAAAAATAGGCTGGCCACTAGATCCATGTATCTTCTTCTAGACCTCAACCACCACTTTTGCTAGAAATTAAGTCTTTGGTTAGTGCTCCCAAAGGGTGTGTATATATATATATATATTCAGCCAAAAAAAAAGCATGTGATATAGATATAGTTTCATAAAAAGGGAAGATGCCATTCAAGAGTAGGGCCCCATTCTTCAAACCCATTTATTATTATGTTCTTTTCTTTAAAAACAAACATTAGACTCTAACCTCTTGGTGGGCTATCTTTTCATATATTTTTTTTCTTACATGAAATAGTCTCTCTTTTTTGGTTAGCCACTTGTTGTAGGCTCATTTTGAGAGTGAGAGAGAGAGGGGTAGACTACTGTATTGATGAGCCTTTAAATGGGTTGTTAGAAAACATATGGAAGGAAAACCAAACAACTATGTATTTTACTGACCTGAGACACAGATGATTTGCCCTTGGGAAAAGGTTACACAAGAAACAAGGAAAAGAGGAAAAGTGGGTTGTAAGGGTAATTATAAGCATGAAAAGGAAAACCAGATCTCTCTCTGAGTCTATCTCTGTGTTATTTTATTTATCTCAGACACAGATCTTTGCCCATGTAAAAGGTTCACTCACAAGGCACAACAAAAAATCCAACTCACATTCCATGAATTGGGAAAGCTGATGATGGAGTGAAGAAGCAGACAAGCTTTCTCCACTGCTCATTGTCTCTCCCTCCTACCCAAAATCAATCATCTCCTCTCTACCTTTTTTGTTTATCTTTTCTCTTTTTCTTACTGATAAGACTGGTGGAAATTGGCCATGCAACCTTGTGGGGTTGCAGCTCTAATGATTCCCACCTATTCCTGAGAAAAAAGAAGAAACCCAACTCATTTCTTGGAGTTTTATCAACTTTCTTCCTTCTGGCCTTATACCCATTTTTGTCTGCAACATTCAAGCAGGAAATGAGGAAACACGGATGGCAGCTTCCTTATCATCCTCTTCAGGTAATATGTTTTATTTTTTATTTTTTGTTGTTAATAAATATTATTTTGTGATTTATTTTATTTTCCATTTTTGGGTGTTCTGTAGGTGGTTGCTGTTGCTGTATTTCTGGCATTGGGGTTTGCTTTTTATGTGTTCTTCGTCCCTTTTGTTGGAAGGAGGGTTTTTCAGTACGTCGTGATGGGACTCTACACTCCCCTAGTAAGCCCATTTCACTGTCTTTTTTTCCAATTTTTTTATCTTATTTTTGTAGGTTTATGAACTGAGATCTATCTGATGTGCTTTTTTGCTTGGTTGGTATCTAATTCATGAGTTGGGTCTGATCCACTGACCTGTTCCCTTATGTGGGTTCTTACCCTTTTTCATTTTTTTTCATTTTTTCTTCTTACTGATCCTTGCAAACCCATGAAGTTGTGAGTTGTAGCTTATGAAAAGAGATGGGTTGCTTGGTCTTTTATCTTTTGCTGTATCTTTTGACAGTCACTTAGGTCACTGGAGTCCTGGTCTTTGAATTTGAACTTAGACCCCCATTAGCAAAATGGGGATTAGATTGGTAATTCTGATGGAACCACTATGGATGAATGGATTACCTTTCTCTGTAATATCTCGCATGCGGTTAAAGTTAAATGGATGGCTTTTGGAAATCTGTAATACACAGACAGAGAAAAGTGTCCTTTTAGAAAAACTTTTTTGTTAAAATACTCTGGAATTTCAATCCAGTCATGGACATGTAAAGAATTCTTTCAAGTGAGAAGTAGCATCTATTAGTTCTCTGTTAAGGTCTTTTAAATTACTTTAGGTGCTCGTATGCTCTTTGGAGAACTGGACTATAACAAGGGTATTGAATTACTGCGATTTGATTTTTAGCCGTAAAAAGTCTTGTTTTTAAAACAGAGAAAGAAGTAAAACCCCTCGAAAGAGGAAGCTAACTAGAGGTGTTGATGTAGTATGGGAACAATGACATGAGGACACTGGAATCTCTCTCTCTCTCTCTCTCTCTCTATCTCTATAACTCTAAAGAGGAGTGGGGGGGATGTCTATCTATGTATGCATGTGTGTGCCTGGGTTAAGAAGCCTCGTGTTTATGATCTGGAACAAGGTATTATAATTTTACGAACATTACACGACTAAAAGATTGTGCATGTCTCTTCGTAGTGTGAGCACTGGACAGTATGAGGTAGCGACTAGGTAGTTTACGTAACAAGAGGCCGTCGTAGTAATGGTCATACTTCACTCCATCTGGTGGGCGATCTCATTGATTTGGACTGTGCTATCGATGGGAAACATCTTGGATTGGCCAATTGGATGAAGAGTTGCCCATATGCCAATACTGCCATATTGTAGACCATCGGAATGTTATGACTTATTGGATGGTTACGATCACCAGGATTAGTGTAATTTTCTGGGTCAACAACAGAGAGATAGTCCATTGATTGGATGCTCAGGATCAATGCAATGCCCACCAGATGGAGGGCAGAAGGGTGAGAAATTTGGAAGTTCCATAATTCAAAGCATAACTTCTATGATTTAGTTAATTAAAACGTTTAAGTGTTGCTTTCTAATGCTTTTAGAACCTATAAACTTAGAAACATATGCTGCTGTTAGACAGCTTCTATGGAAACCCAGTAGTTTAGAAGATCTCTGATCGGGTTTGAATTTCTATTAGTTGGAAACCATTAAATGGTGGGTCACATCTTTTCCACATGCGTGCCACGTGTTTTGAATTGGCTGGGAGGATGGCTTCTTCCTGCACTTGTTCCAACCAGTATTCCTTGTTAACTGAACTGAAGTAATATAGATCAGATTTGGGTGGTGACAAACCTCTAGAAGTGTTAAGCATTTTAGAGTTCCAAATTTTGCGAGGTGGAGATCTGAAACACAAATCTGGAAGTTATGTGACACGTGTGAACTATGTTATGATGTGGGCATACTTGGTTGGGTGTACAAGAACTGTTGTTTATTTTGAAAAAAGTGATTTTGTGCAACACTTTATCTGTATAACATGTATTAAGTTAGGGATGGTTTAGTTTTCTCAAAATATTTTTCTAACCTGATATTAGTTAAGATGCATTGTTTTTTACTACCATTCTCTTCCCTTCTTGGATTTTCAATAACGTACGTTCCTTTTCTTGTCAGATTACATGTGTCTTCTGCCTGTACATTTGGTGTGCTGCAGCTGATCCTGGGGACCCTGGAGTCTTCAAGTCCAAGAAGTATCTTAACATTCTGGACAATGAAAAGCATACTCGGCTCAAGGGGGAATCAACTTCCTCAATACATGATGCAAATGATGCAATGGTTGGAGAGAAGCCCTTGGATGAGGGTGTGGCTGGTATGGATGCCATTGGGGAGGAGCTCACTAATGAAATCGAAAAAAATAATGCATCCTCTCACCATCTGTCATGTTGTATGGTTTTTTTGGGGTGGTGTCCGTGTGCTCTTGTCTACAATTGCTCAAATCGACATGAAGAATCATCTGAGCAACAAATGAGCGAAGATGGCATGTTCTACTGCAGTCTGTGCGAGGTGGAGGTATGCGGCAGACAATTTGCACCAGCAATGGTTTTAACATTCTTTCTAGAGTTTAAGAAGATGTTGAATTGATTTCTTGTCTCTATTATGATGACAATTCAAGTTTCGTGTGGGGTGGATCTTAAGGAAAGCCTAGAAACGGCCTACTAGTTATCAGACCCACCATTTTATGAGTTCAACTAGGGAGATCTACTACTTCAAAAGCTGCCCTGATTGCATGACCCCTCATCTCTATTCTATAGATTTAATGGGTACAATCACCTTATTGGGTCAAATTTTTGCCGAAGAGATCTCCTAGGTTGGATCACCAGACATGATCTGCATGTGCGCCACACATAATGGTAGCCTGTCCCTATGGTCATCTTTTGTCCCATGGATACCTAATGTTTCTCTATACGTGAAGTGTGAAATTCATCTTTTAGAATTTTGACATGCATTTCTTAGTAATAAAACAAAATACCCAAAATAACGAATGAAATAAACAAAACCAAAAGAGTATTGTATCAAGATTTCTACTTGAATATTATGTATATTTATTCTTTTGTTTTTTTTTCTTTTCACATGCTCACACAAATGTAAACCTATACAGAAATCTTTGTAAATGTAGTTGGACCCATGCAATCCATCTTTTCGAATTGTGAATGCATTTCTTTGTAACAAAACAAAAGCTCCAAAAAAGAGAAACTAAATAATATAACCAACACCCAATTCCTATACCTGGTAGTGGGGCCTACATGGAAATCATTTTGGACAATCCAACCGCACATTGAGTCCATATATATATAGGGCTGGGATATAATGACTCATGCTATTCTTACTAATAGATTACTAATGGATGTGGGGCCCACATGCAGATGAGTTTAGGGCTGATTTTTGGCGAGGATGATCTCCTCACCTCACTAAAAATCAGCAATTTTTAAAACCTCTAGCCCTATCAAATATGGACTTAAATTTAACGGTGAAATTGGACGGTCCAAAGTTTTTCAAGTTGCAATCTACTTTTCATAAGGCTACATGTTGGAATGGGCTGATTTTTTGTGAAGTTGATATCCATTTTGAGAAGAATATCATCACCAAAAATCAGCTCTTAACTCATCTGCATGTGAACATCAACGTAATCCTACAAAAGAAATCTATGTAAAATGTAGTTTGGGTCAGTGCTTTCGTAATGTAGGTCAATGGATTAGCCTAATCAGAGGGCTTTTGCCTATGACAATATATGGACTTCATATGTGAATTGTTTTGACGGTAGAACTGTAGTGCAGGTTTTCAAGTACAGCAAGCACTGCAGAGTTTGTGACAAGTGTGTTGACCGCTTCGATCATCACTGCAGGGTATGAAGAGACTTGATTTGATGGGAATTATCATGGTCCCTCGGCAACACATCTAATGCCTTCATCTTTGGTTTTGTAGTGGCTCAATAACTGTATAGGCAAAAGGAACTACCGACAGTTTTTCACCCTCATGGTTTCTGCTCTTCTCTTGGTAAGCATATGCCTCCCATAGTCCCATCTTTATAATCTTAAGTTGTCAGATCCAAAGCCTTCAAACTGTGTATCCTCTCTGTTCGTATGAGCCTCCCTTCTTAATTATGACAGATCCGAAGCCTTCAAGCCTGAGTGACCTGTATGAGCCCGTGGCATGTTTGGACAGTGCTATCTGTCACAACCTTGAGCTCCAGTCCCATCCTAGCTTACCTAACACCTGCCCACATCCTACCCCCAAATTCCTTTTGGCCTTGGGCAACCATCTCCAAACCCACCTAAAGTAACCCGCAACATCCCAAAGATCAGCTCAGTCAAGAGTAAGCATTTTATTTCAGGTTTTTTTTCATTTGGTTGATTATTGATAGGTATATACGTGGTTTGCTCGCCTTGTGCTTGAGATTGCAGCTTATTCTACAATGGTCGATTGGAATCCTTGTAATGATCTGCTGTTTTCTGGAGCGGAAGCGATTCTCTGCGGAGATTGCATTGAAATTGGGGAGCAGTTTCTCTTTGGTTCCCTTTGTTGTTGTGGTGGTGAGCCTTTGATTCTTCATCTTTTCTTGTTTCCACTCTAGTATTATCGTATTTGCTCTCCAAAAGTAGTTCACCAACTTGGAACTTAGCCAACTTGGCTCCAGCTGCTTAGTCAAAGCACAATTTTTTATGATATTGGCAAGCTTTTAATCACTCAGCTGAGTTAAGCTTGGAAATCTGAAATAGATTTCTGAGTCGAGTTCCAATATTCGAACATTGGTCTTATTCTCTCACTAACACCATGTAAGTTTCATTTTAACAGGCTTCTTGCACCATTTTGGCTATGATTGCCACCCTACCACTTGCTCAGCTTTTCTTCTTTCATGTTCTCCTCATAAAAAAGGTAAGTCTAGTAGTCATTTGTTACTCTGTGGTGTGTACATTAGGAGTAATTTAATAGTAGAGGAAGTATTTGATGCATCCTTGTGCATTGAGGAGTAAAAGATGGTGCACTTTACCCTCTGTAGCATTCATGAGGTCCATAGATTTGTTGATCCAGACTGTTCAATTGGTGGGCCATCTTATTGATGGCTATAGCCAATATTTTGTTTTAAAAAATGTTGTTGCTTAGAGTTCATCTATCTTTTTTCCCTCCGCCATGGATAGGATGTAATGTGCTTACTGCATGTATGTATCCTGATGTCACAGGGAATCAGCACGTATGATTACATCATAGCCTTGAGGGAGCAGGAACAACAAGGAGTTGGAGGCCAGCAAAGTCCTCAGATGTCTCCTGCCAGCTCCCTGACTGGGTTAAGCAGTGCAAGCTCCTTCACTACTTTCCATCGAGGTGCATGGTGCACTCCTCCTCGCCTGTTTCTCGAAGATCAGGTAGGGGCGAAATTACTCTCCTTCGTGTGGAGGTTGTAGAAAGCCACACCCTCAACCTTCCACAGAAGTATTTCCAGTTCCTAGAAAATAGTAGAACACCCTATTAAGTTCTTCTGACCTTTCTTTGGAGGGTAAGTCTATGTTTTGACCTATGATGCCCGGATACGGATACGGGAAGCGGGGTTACGACTCGACATTTTCCAAAATCAAAGATACAGATATGGATACGGATACGGATACGAGTATCTTATTTTGTAGTTCAAAATTTTAAAATTTTCAACTTTTTATGAAGGATACGTGTCAGTAGAGTGTCCGGTGTCCGTATCCGTAACCATGTCGACACGACACGACACTGGTACGAGGCACTAGTACGGTTATCTGAGTATCATAGGTTTTGACTTTGACTGTTGTTGACAGTAATGGATATCATAACACATGGTGTATGAGCAGGGGTCAGGTGTGAGTCCCACATCTTTACTTCTCTAGTATATTGCTCAATACGTTCACGGATAATATTACTAATTTTGTCGGCTCGAATGGTTACCATGAGTCTTTCTTAATTCTTTTTCGGAAGCAAAGGAAAAAAAAAAATGCCTACAGTAAAAGGAAATGACTATCAGTTATTTCTTTCATTGCCCCAAACATGCCAATATTAGCACTGGTGGTGCGTAAATGTATGACTAAAGTACACTAAATAGTAAAGCTGAAGAGAAGTAGGAGCTCAGGAACCCTTGAAAGTTACTTTAATTTCTACGAAATCCATACATCCAATCAGGTTGGTTTTAACATGAGAGATTTTTTAACTGGGATCCATCGAATGGCTATCTTATAGAATGTAATTACTACCTAATAACTCTGAGACTACATTTACCCTTCTTTGTAAAATTGGCCAAGTTATTCCTTCCATTCCAATATCCTGGTCTTCTGAAGAACCAAAAGAGGTCTAGGCCATCAGTTCTAATACCAATTTCTGTAAATTAATGGTAAAGCTCAAAGCATTTTTTTATTATTCTTATGGAGCTGCCATTTCTGGTTTTCCTCCAGTTTGATGTTGTTCCTCCCGACACTGGCATGTCTGTAAGTTCTTCAGGGAGGAGGGTGGTGGGAGAGGAACCAATCAGGAAAAAAACTCCTGGGGCTGTAAAGATCAGTCCATGGGCACTGGCACGTTTGAATGCAGAAGAAGTCTCAAAGGTTGCTGCACAGGCAAGGAAGAAGTCCAGAGTCCTTCAGCCTGTAGTGAGGCAGGAAGCACCTTTGGGGCTAGAAACGGACAGCAGCTTTGGTAGCAGCAGCAGCAGGATGGCTCCAAGGCCTGAGAATCGTAGGCGACCAAATAAGCGGGTCCGGCTTCCAGCAGACCTTCCCCTTGAACCCATGTCAAAGATATCAGCTAAAGCTGCCGACAGCCACCACATTGATCTGGTTGCAGAGACATCAACCAGTTTGGCTCCTTTGCAGCTCGAAGCACGGAGCGCTTTTCGCACAAGCCGGGCCATGTCGGCCACAGCTGGTATAGTTGCTTCTTCTCCTGAGAGCAGTCTAGACTCACCTGATCTACACCCATTCCGTGTTTCCTCATCGGGAGCGGAAGAGACAAGAGGGCTCACAGCTCTTTCAGCTGCTGGGGCTACCTCTCAGAAGGGAATTCCACTGTCTAGGTCTCCCAGCGATGGATATGAGGCATCAGGGGGCGAAGATAGTGACAGGGTTCCCTCCAGATCTGTGCACAGGTCAGCAAACTGGAGTAACCTCCTCTTCAGCTCCACCCATGACGACATGCCGGTTAAAACCAAGGCGTCATCTTCATCAAGCCAAACTAACAATAGAAAGCATTGACAAATTGGAGTTAATGAGGTTTGGATGTTTTTTGATCTCCTTGAGTTGAAGGGAAGGTTTGATATTCTTTCATTCGTGATACAAAGCCTTAATTGGTCTCTGAAGACCCATCAGCCAATCTCAGCTATGCCTGCTAGAATGTTTATTGGAGTTGAGATGGCTCTTTCCTCGGCAACAGGAGAGAGCTGCTGAGTTACAGTGGAATCTGGGTTTCACAGAGAAAACATGCCCTGTATTAATTGAACTTCGTTGCGGTTTCTGGTCCTTGCCATGAAGAGTAACCAGAATAGAACTTTGCTGCTGTATCGCTCACAACACTCCTTGTTGGTTTCTGGTTGAAATGAAATTACTCACATATATGGCTTATGCTAAACTTTGTCAGTAGTTATGGATTTCTGAATGAAGCTACCATAAATCCATGTTACTTGATCATTTGGTGTTTTATACTTCATTATCAATGATTATTCCAGCATTTTTTCCATTTTACAAGAGTGTTTCATTACATACCAGATCAAAGTTGATGGGAGAAACAAAAGGCGTTGCAAGTTCTATGACATATCTACAGAAGCTGTCCCAATAAAAAAACAAATTGGAAGAAATGGGGCAATGTGGCCTTTCTTTTTTATATTTTTTCCTATCTAGCTCCTCTTTGAGCTGACTCGTAGGGTCTTGTTTATTACTAGGAAGTTGCTTGGTTTCACCGCGAGCAACTGGAACTAATTTACAGATTTCTTCATTTTTGTTCGTAACAATGCATCTCAAGATCATTTTCTGGAAGAAAAGGATCACGGAGCCAGGCCTCCTGTTCTGAAGCTCTTCATGGAAGTTCGTGTAAAGGCTTTGAGTTTGTTATAGTGCCGCTGTCTTCTTCATCCACATAATCAATCCTGTAATAGCATCTGCCTTCCCCATCTATCCGAGAACCCGACTTGCAGCTCTTGTAGAATGTGCAGCTCATGATGGTGTCAAGGAGATTGAGGAGGGAGTACAAGTAAGCAATCAAGAGTCCCTCCAAAACCATTGAGGAGCTGAGCTTTTCAGAAAGACGATAAGCTCTTACCACCCGGTACTGAAACAAGGCTTCAATGGCAGCCAAGCCCAAATTGACAGGGAGAGCCAAAGAGAGAGCAGTCGAGGCCCTGCCCCTGATCAGCACACAGGCCTTGAGGATTGCCAAGTATCCGCCACAACTCTCCATCCCAGACACGACCAAGGCTAAGTTGCAGATGATGAGAGCGTTGGCGAGGATGACTGAGTAAAGAACAGCCCCAGCTGCAGAGAGAAAGAGGAGGAAGTTGGGAGAAGAGAAGCCAAAGGCGTCAAGGAAATTGAAGGCAAGGAAGAGGAGAGAGAACGCAGCTGCGTTGGCAGAGAGGATGATGAAGAAGTTGCAGAGCTGGGTGAGGAGAAGGGGGGTGTAAAGGGGTAGGAAAGAAGAGAAGGGAGTTGGAAGAGTTTTGTGGTGGGTGAGAGCTTGAATTATAACTGCTTTAGCGACAAGGAGGAACGATAAGGTGAAGGGGAGAGTAAAAATAGATGAACAGATGGTTTGAGAGAGCTTGAGATTCAGAAGGGAGAAGAACTGCAACGAACGCGGGAATCCTGCAGCATCAAAAAGGGATTGAAGGCGAGCGTGGATGGTTGGGAGGAGAGGCGAAAGGGAGGGTTCAACAGCCTGGGAGAGAAGAATCAACACCGAGACAGGGAACACGAAGAGCGTTGCGATGGTGGTGAAGTAGTGATAATTTTGAAGGAAAGTATGGATTGATCTTCTGATGATCTTGCCTGTTCTTTCCATGGGGATGAATGAGCTTTCTTCCATTGAGTTGTTGGAGGATGGGATTGGGTGTCTCAGAAGTTGGTTGTATATGAAAGAAGAGGGGAAGGCATTGATGTTACCTCTTCTTTTAATGGGGTAGTTTGTATTTCATTTGTTTTGGTGGTGGTTTGGACCTGATTGGGGTTTGTGTGCTTTAGATAAATAGATTGGCCAACTACTGAACCAACAAAAAATGCAAAGGTGGAGTTGTTTTAACTTTGTGATCTTCAATCCATTTTAGTTTTGTTGTTTAAAGTGAGGAGCATGGAAAGGCCACCTCTCTCCTTGATGCATTTTATCTTATAATAATACCTCTCTATATGGCTTGGCTTAGAGCCTTAGAAGCCTCTTGCGCTGATGCCAAACAGTACCTGTTTTGGATAGCTTTTGATCTACTCCATGTCCTCTCATTCGTAGGTGATAATTATACGTAGCTTCCACGAAAATTATTAAGAATTGGAAGGTTCTCTAGGAAGATATCTAAGGTACTCTTGAGATTCACCCAAGATGGGGTACACCATCCTCCTACCAACCTTAATGCGGAGGTTCGGACCTACCATTTAATGGCTTCTATTTCTAATCATCAGATTAATGGACGCATGGGATGGCCAGTCATACAATCGTTTTCGATTTGTTTTTTTGTTGTGGTTAATGTTGTTGTCATTAGTGATCACAATAGGAATCATGGGGCGTGAACAAAACTTCGCTGACAGCTGATGGTCAGCGAAGCTGCTGACCACCCACAATATGGGCCACGTGGTACATTTTTAAAAGATTGACCATATGGATGTTCGACAAATCCCTAGGTGGATCTACAAACGAAAAATCAGCCTGATTAGTGATTTCAAACCTTTAGATCTTTATACTCTAGATAAATAGTCAATAATGCTCAAATTCCCACGGTTAAAATTAACCCATGAAAATGACTCCAATCCAACACTTAGAAAACACTAATCAGATTATTTTTGGTTTGTAGGTCCACCTAGGGATTGGCCAAACATCCATACGGTTAGTTATCTCTAAAAATATGACACGTGGCTCATATTGTGGGCAGTCAGCGGATTCGCTAACCATCAGCTGTCAGCTAAGTCTTACTCATGGGGCGTTGGTGTGTTTAACATATTTACTCATGGGCCAGTACTGTATGCAGTTAATTGTAACCACTTGATCGATAAACATTCCTTTTTACCGTAAGTCTAGAATCTACGGTACAAAAGTATGCACCTGCATCAGATGGTTAAAACAGCACAGTAGTCCATCAATTATATTGGACGGTCTGAATTTGATGGGCTCGTGGACCGTGTGAATTGAGAAGTCTAGCAGAGCCAAGCCCGAGCTGAGTCGAGCTGGTGAGTTCTGACTAATAAGTGTAGGGACCATAGGAGGAGAAAAGATGATGAAGCTAGGGTATCAAGCGGTGGGTGACGATTGCCAAGTCATTTTGATGCCGTTAGTTAGGGTGGGTTCTACATCCGACGTAGAACCTCTTACCGTACATTTATTCGGTGTTGGTAGTTTTGGTTGAAGGGTCAATTAGTTTGGTAACCTTATTAATTGA
This sequence comes from Euptelea pleiosperma, assembly GCA_035048495.1. Taxonomy (NCBI): domain Eukaryota; kingdom Viridiplantae; phylum Streptophyta; class Magnoliopsida; order Ranunculales; family Eupteleaceae; genus Euptelea; species Euptelea pleiosperma. The sequence continues at coordinate 18,153,771 of CM068543.1, forward strand.
AGAAAGAAAACAAGAAGCTGGGCCTCCCTTGTCGGTTTAAAAATAATTAAATTAGTTCAACCCATCTAATCTTTGAGTCCGGTGAGATACCCTTGTGGCATCCGGGTTCAGGTTCGGGTCATCTTTTTCTGGGAACCCGGCCAGTAGAATTGACTAGGTATATATGTTCCATCTTTCACACCCATTAATTTATAATAATTTGGTCAGTCAGGGTTTGATGGAATCCCAACCAAATCCACCCGTTGACACGCCTAGGATCCGTGTGGAGCAAATTATTTTAGTATACTTGAGAGTTTTAGGAAATGGGAAGAACTAGCAAAAGAATATTTCCTTTCTAGGCAAAACCCACTAGTATTCTATTACTACTCTTGTGTTTCCACCACAAGACCCTATAAACAGGTAAATAAATATTAAGAGGGTGATTTCTTTTATGTCAACTATCAAGAGAAAGAGAGAATGGTCTATAGTTAGGTGGAACTGTGGAAGTATGTTCGACATTTTGAGAGCGACGTTTGGAGCTCCCAAACTGTCGGATTCAGGTCAATTTTTACAAAAAAATTGACCTTTTTTTTGCTTCGGAAATATTCATATTTCCGCCCGGTGGCTTTATGAATTTTAGGCTGCCATTCCAACACAGCCCCCAACATCACAATAATTGGAGGATTTTAACCCTTGGATCTAAATTTGAAACTTGGTCTATCCAAGCTGTCCGCCCATTTGAATGATCATGATCGATAAGTCAGTGGATCATTCATTGTAATTGGGTTCTGGGTTGAAGACACTACGAACCTTGGTGGTCGCTGGTACATACATCGTACATTTTCTCATCAGAAGTCATATATGCACCTCTGAAAGTTTGAAATTATCGTAAACAACATTATCTATTAAAAATTCTATAAAGAATCCAAAACACCCAGAATCTATTGAAAGGGTAGATGCCCCCAGTAGGTAGATCAATTGGAACGTCAAGGTCATTGGATTGAGATCCGAGGGCCCAAACCCGAGTGTACACATCACAGAGAGAGAGAGAGAGAGAGAGAGAGAGAGAGAGAGAGAGAACACCAATAGGATATATATATTTAAGATGGTTGTTAGAGTAAGCGTGGATTGCCTTAACAAAAAATCAAGAATAATGTGAATTAAAAATGCCTCAAGGGTCCCTTGGAATTGGCTACATCATGATTTGTTTGAATATTTCATGCAACGATAATCATGTTTAAGAAGGTAATGAAGAGAATGATCAAACATGTATGATAAGTAGACCATCGAGAAGTCCAATATGTACATGAGGAATAAATATGGTGTACGTTCATACACTGGATCATGATCTTATTGGGGATTGGATAATTGGGTCACACTACCTGCTAGATGTACAAAATTGATAGATCGAGAACCCAACATCATATCAATTCTCTATTGTCATCGAATGGTGTGTGTGACTTGTAAGCTCGACTATGACTCATACAAGAGGTGGCCCATGGATTTTTTCCGATAAGCAGGCCCATGGTTTGAAGTCTTTGGATTCATGAGATAATATGACATTGTTGTGAATCCAGCATGTTCTTATCATCAGTTTATGTCACTCGGGTCCCTGGATGGCGACCACAGAAAAGTTTTCTAAGATGGTATTCATGAGTCAAAATGTGCTGATCTAGATAACTTTTATTATCTTTCATGGGTAAGAATCATTTTTCAGAAACTTTTCTCAAGGCAACGAACAAAACATATTTGCTAGATGAAATGAAGGAGGCAACTGTTGGAGTGGATGTAGACGTCTCGTCATCCCCTCATTCATTTACGGGCATCTGGCCGTAAGATGGTTAGGATTGTTCAGTGACACTTACCTATTGATGTGTCACATGTCTTGATCATCTTCAGTTTGCCACAGTTAATACTCTTCCGTTGCAGCTCGAAAGCGAGTATTCCCCCCCTCATGGAAATGATTTGTTAATGAAGAAATACTCAAATATCCTTATACTAATCCAGCTCCTTCAGATTGCCATAACAACAAAAAAAACATTGAAACAAATTTTTTTACGGTCAATCAATTTGTGTTGTTTGCTTGAACAGGTGGGTAGAGTTCCAGTTTGAACCCCAAAATTATACGGTTAGCCAAACCTCTTCCACCTCTCTTTCTGGCGCTCGAGTTGACCCAAACCCTCCTGGTAATTCCCATCTTACATCTTGGTTCATCTCCTAGCCTAAGCAATCCTAACCTTGTGTCAGTCTCTCATTCAGGATCAAACATTTAAACAATCAGCAGTCCCTGTTGGTCCAACAAAATCCAAAATTTACCATGTGATTCCCATATGCTCTCGCAGAATCCAACAATGACTAATGTGCACATCATGTCTGAACCCTGACACTCATGGGCTAATCCTTTGGTGTATGGTAATATGAGAAGAGCTTGAGTGAAGGATTTGGTGGTTATTGCTAGAGGTGGATCAGGCATCAGATGATTCAGTGTGCAGCGGGTTTAATGAGAATGTGGAGAAAATTTTCCTAACATGACACAGCCATGACCTGAGTCAGAGAGATTAGGGTAGTACCAATGCGATGGATTAGGGCTACAGTAGGAGTGCTTACCACCTGGATTAACAGAAGAAACGATTTTGCAAAATAAAAAAGGGCAACTCAATAGGGCCTTCGCAAACACAGATTGAAAACATTTATTTCCAGAAGCCAAAGTAGTGGATATCCCCGCCATAAGCACTGATCATTATCCTCTCCTCATCAATAAAAGAGTGAAATAGAATATCTTAAGAGCCCGTTTCAACTCCATGTCATGTGGCTATGCTATAGTTGTTTTTTTTTTCTAATTTTGCCTTCCATGTCGTCGTCCATTTCAACATTTCTATCATGGCTATGCTCATTCTATGAACATATTTCTTTATTGCCCAAAAGACTACTGCACAAAGTATAGCCAGTCTTACAGACGCCTTATAAGTTGATTGATAAAGCATCATTCACTTAGCACTCCGAAAGTACATCTCCACTTTAATAAAGCAGCTCTAATTTCATGATCAACAACCTCAATCTCTCGCCCCTTGGATAATTAAACTGGGTTATATGGTTGCTTCGGGATGGTTTCTGGTCATCAATCATAATTAGTGCCTTATGTCTATTTATGTCCTTAGTCCTTACTAAGTTACACTCCAATTACTCTTTTTTTTTCTTCATAGAAAACTTGTGTTCTCCACGAAACTAGAGTTGTATCAGTGCCATAGCTAACTATGATCCTGTCAAGAGAAATAGAACACTAAAGCATTAGAACTTATTATGGTCAATATTGTTGAGCATCAACTGAAGTTTTCAAGGTGAGAGTTACCTTGTTCTGGAGTTCCTTGAGGAGAAGAACCTACAAAATTTTTCAAAAGATGAAGATCCAAAGGTATTTATGCTGAAGAAGTAGCATCCACATTAAAAGATTGAACTTGAACTTAAATAGAATAATAGGAAGATCCTTTTCAAGAGAGTAAATGGAAAGGCCACTGGTTGAGGATTGCTATCAATTAAGTTCCACACTCAAGTGGTATGCTTCAAGAAAGGCTCCTTCGCTTGTTGAATAGCACTTGAGCATAGAAAGATCACCTTTATATTGAGCTTGCACATAAAGTAGCAAGAAGATGAGCAGATGCCCTTTTTGCCGCCCAGTTCCAAATGCTTTCCTATTTTAAAAATTGACGACAATTTTGAATTTTTCTGCCAAGTTGTCTCAGACTTGAGCCCAAGATGAGTCAGTGTCGCGTGACACTGTATAAGACTAAGGTTTTAAGTCATCCGTTACAATGTTAAAACGGTCACTAAACGTTATAATTATGAACGTTATAACGGGCCACATCAGTCACATCTGAAGTAAAAAACCGGTCATAATATATATATATATATATATATATATAACCTCGATAACAGTTTAAAAAATGTTTTTTTTTTTCCAAAAATAATGGCTGTTTTTTCCATTATAATGCTAAGCATGTTTCTTTTCCTTGTATAAAGGCATTATTTTCGAAATAACGTAATGAGGTTGGGGAGTTACCATTATAACGGCCGTTATTTTCGTTATAACAGCAATTTTTTAAACCATGGTATAAGCTATAGAAGTTATTGTCTGAGTGGAACTATTTCCAGCTGGCCCACACTGTATCGGACAAATAAGCCCCAGTAAGCCAAATCCAACCTAAGCCCAACCTATACTCGACTCATAAAGATTTCTCAGAATTGTATCCAAGTTGCACAAAGTCATACCAGATTCATCACAGTATGGGCTCCCAATGACTTGGGATCCAACAGTGATTTTAATTTTAATCCTTGAAAAGGGTATGAAGATAAAATATGCCAAGTTCAATCGAGAGAACATATTTTTGCTGGAAGAATATTGGATATAGATCGCATGTGAAAGGAAAGTATTTTCCATTCTAAACAGATGCTCAGCATTTTCGCACAACCAGTTCATTTCTTATGGAAATAGCAAGTAACATGGTCCAACAAATAAATTCCACATATTATTGATTTGAAAATGATATCAATCATCATTATGCTAGAAATAAGAGGAATAACCCAAGAAGCAGGAAGAGACGAGGTATTTCAATAGTGCATAGCCACAAGGACAATCATCAAAAGAGTTTACGTTACTGAGAAATATTATTCAAAATTAAATATAACAGAAAATAAAAACATACACTTCACTCAAAAAAGCATTGTCATAACCATATTATTTCACAGGCCAAATTGACCCTCTATTTAAAAAAAAAATTTGAAGTATGGCTACTATGAAGTTCTTGTACAAAGGCAAAACATAACAAAAAACACTTCCTGAACAATATCAAGTAATTTTGTATCAATTTAGAATGACAACAAGAAGTAAATGGTATACAACGAATCTCATATGAATGCGGTGTCCAAAATATCTTCCATATGGCACACAAGTAGATCACCATGGTAGAGAATTTTGACGCTTTAATTCTTCCCCCGCTAGCTTGTAAACACTCAAGAAGCAGCATAACGTACTCGCACCAATGATTAATTGAATAATAAGATGAGAGCCTTCTATAGTTTTTGTCCGTCAAAAGTCTCTATTTTCTGCTTATTAACCAAGAAAAATGGGGCCAAAGAAAGATCATCGCGCAAGATACTGTTATTTAATATCCATTGATCCAGATGAAAGAGCCATGGCTTCTACAAGAGCATGGCCATCTACTTCTGAGGCTCCCAAACTAGATGACCTACAAGTGAAATAGAAAACAGCACTCATCATAGAATCGATAAGCACCACGAATGAATACATAATCACCAGCAGAGGCCCTTCCCATATCCTGGAAGACCCGTCTCCATAGCTCAAAGTCTTCACTCTATGCTCGAACAACCCCTCCACAAAAGCCATCCCCATTGTCGATCCAAGAAATATCAGAAGACCCACTTGAGTCTGACCCTGAATTATGACACCAGATCTAAGCAAAGCCTGTGGGCCTGAGACATCCTCCAAAACGGAGATAACAATCGCAAGATTGCAGATAATAATTGCATTCGCAAATATAACAGAGAAGACCAGTCCCACCATTATCGCAGGATAGATGACCAGATCAGATGAACAACCTAGTATAGAAAACATGTTGCAAACAGCAACAAGCAGAACAAGGAACAGGGCTAGGCAGCCAGCGATCACCATACAGACCCATATATATGTTGAAACAAGGCGCCTCCAGATCTTGACAATTCTGCCAAAGAACTTGGATGCACTGAACTTCTTTTTGGAATAAGTGCAATCTACGGAGTACACAATTGCAGCTTTGGACAATAGAGAGAATGTAATGTACAAAGGGAAGCAGAAAATGGCAGAAAGGGCCATCTCTGATAAATGCTGGCATGACTGTTTGATAAGAGGCTTCAAAGGGAGTCCACTGGATCTTGCGACCAACAAAAGCCTAATAGTCAGCTTTCTCACGATCAACTGGTCAACTAGGACATTAGAGAGGAGTACAGCAGACATGGGGCAAATGAGTACCGCTGCAATCACCATGAAACTGGAGGAATTGTATCGAAGGATCCTAACAGTTTCTCGTAAGATCTCCAATGCATTCATTGTATGGAACTGTTGATCGGAGCCAAGACTCCTGCGAGTAACAGAATCCAGTGATTCCAAGTCATGGCTCTGTAACTGCAACTCTTTGGAGCCTCCATTGCTAAAGCAATCCAGGCCAATTCTATGACAGCTTCCACTAGAATCCTCCATCTTTGTCAAGATTTTCAGAAATTCGACTATATCCAATATGTAAATAGAAGCCCTTATCTAAGTCATCCGATTAAAAAGAATCTCTTCATAGGGTTATTTTAGAAATGTTTAATCGCTGGATCTGAGACCGAAATCCAGCACAATGGAAGAAAATATGAAGAAGCTCCCTCTCCATTTACAGTCCGAAGAACAAGAACGACAAATCGAGGTTTTCGTAGCAGAAAAAGAATATAAATATGCCATTTCTATGCCGCCCTCCGTAAATCAGTAAAAAACGTTCGATCTACAAAGGCTTTAACGGAAATGCAGAGAAAAGATAACGAAAGATGAAGATCTGGTGAAGCAAAAGACCTGAATTTCACGAAATCGATGTGTTTAGTACCTGTAGAAGCGGATTGGACCTCATTAACCGCGCTGCCTGGAGGCGAAAGCTAGGTTTCAGTACTTGGAACGTTTGATTATAGAGAGAGAGGTAGCTTTAATGGCGGAATTTCAGGCGCGCTCACGATTTCTGGCATGGTTGCAGAGACGAAGGTGTCAAAGAGAGCTCCCTCAAGGACGAAATTCAAGGTCCAATTCCGTTAAAAACGTGGACAGAGCGACAGGAGTCGCCACCTTTAAAGCTCTGGAAATCGAATACAGGAAGGAAAAGAGATGCAAAAATGCGCGAAGGAAAGAATCGAGAAACTGACGTCTTCGTGGGACTTCCTTTCAAATCTCAATACGTGTGTTACGTGTACTATGCGTTGTTTGCATTTCCAAGTTAACGGAGCTTCAATTTTCGTACGCGGTTGTACGAGTTCTTCCGTTATTTCTAACGGTAACAGGAACGAATAAGATGATTCCCCGCAGCATTTGTTGATCTCATTACCGGGGGACCCCAAATGTTATGTTTGAATTGGTTATGTTTGAATTGAAACTAGTGGGTGGCCCGGCCCGTGCCCACGGCACTCTCTGTCAAACCATTTGCCAAAATTGGGTGTGAGTGGCTGAGATCCACCGTCCATTTGAGAATAAGATCTCGGCCCTTCTTTGTTGAAACCGATAAGAGGGGTATAACCGTATAAGTGGGGGAGGCAACCACTGTTTTGTTATATATATTTGAAGTACCCCCAATATTTTGAAAAGGGTCGGGCTCCAGTTACCACCTTAAAATGACGGGCTCCCATTACATGACACAATATGAGCCATGTGGCAGACTATTAGAGGACTCTGACCGTATGGATATTTGTCCAATACCTAGGTGGACCTATAAACCAAGAATCAGCCTGATTAGTGATTTATAGGCGCTGGATCTGTACGTCAAATACTGCTTAAATTCCCATAATTGAGATCAACCCATGAAAATAAGTCCAATCCAACGCCTATAATTCCCTAATCAGGCTGATTTTTGGTTTGTAGGTCCACTTAGGGATTGACCAAACATCCATACGGTCAGAGTCATCTAAGAGTATACTACGTGGCTTATATTGTGTCCTATAAAGGGCGGTCATTGGAGCGCGAGCCTTTTGAAAAAGCTGACATACCCCTATGACCCGGTCCACCATCATTGACTACCAATTTATTTTCATAAGGATCCTTTTCTTCAACCTTGGATAAAGAACGTGTAGGTTGGGTTTCCCAAACCCAAATTAAAAGGATGTAGTGGACGGCTGACCACCACATTCCAATGAGTTAGCCACCCATCACCGGCGACTAACTTACCCGAGTCTCGTAGTCAGTTATCCACTACTCCGGCAAGCAATTTTAAAATTGTGCAATGAGTTGTTTACAACTTAACATCTCTTAACAATTGGTTTTTAATCGGTTAAAGATTGGTTTTTAAAGAGTGAGTTGTTTACATCTTTAAAGATTGGTTTTTGGGCGTTTCAACGGTATGTAACGTAATGAGGGAACTCCAGATCCATTATAACGGCCGTTATTTTCATTATAATTAACGGCTGTTTTTTAAACCGTTCTCTTGATGGCTAAAATCTGATTTTTCATTTTTTTTGTAACCTAGAATGGGTTTTTCTAATCAGAAGACCCCACATCTCTAGTAACTGATTTTTAAAGATTAAAATCACTACACGGTTTCTTACAACACGGTTCTTTAGGAGAGATAGGGAATCAGGATTTATGATTTACCGTTTGGTAGAGATATTTCTCTCTTCCATTGGCTTGTTGTTGTTTGGGTTTTACCCAGGCCCACATGTTCGTTGTTCCAAGGTTGAAGAAAGGGACATTTTAGTCCTTCTGAAAAAATTGTTAGTCATCTATGATTGACAATGATGGAGCAGGTCACAGGGGGTATGTCTGCTTTTTCAAAATGTGGGGATATGTAAAAAATTCCCTCTTTTTTAACGTTTGGGCTCTGTCGACATATCTAAAATGACAGGGACACAATATAAGCCAGGTGGCACACTGTTACGGGACTCTGACCGTACGGATGTTTATCCTATCCCATGGTGGACCTTCAAACCAAAAATCAGCCTGATTAGTAATTTGTAGGCTTTGGATTGGACTTGTTTTCATGGGCTGATCTCAACTGTGGGAATTTGAGCAATATTTGAGGTACAAATCATGGTTTTAAAAATGGCCGTTTAAACGGTAACGTCCCAAGCCTATTTCCGTTAAAACTGTTTAAACACGTTTTATCGGTTTTGAAAAAAAGGTCATTTTTTTTGTTTTAACGGCCGTTAAAATCGTTTAAACAGCCGTTTAATTTTAAAAAATTTTTGTGAAAAAAACGGCCGTTAAATCCGTTAAATTCTGTTTTTTTTTTTTTTTTCTCAAATTTCAAAATTTGAATTTCAGCGCCACTTTTTCGTTTTTTTTCCGTTAAAATCAGTTTAATTCCGTTTTTTCCTGTTTTTTTTCATTTTTGCCCCTGACCGTTTCAATCCGTTTTAACGGCCTCCTTTAAACCTTGGTACAAATATGCAACACTCATAAATACTTATCAGGAGGATTTTTGGTTTGTAGGTCCACCTAAGGATTGGACAAACATCCGTACGGTCAGAGTCCTGTAACAGTGTGCCACATGGCTAATATTGTGTCCCTGTCATTATAGATCTGTCAATGGAGCCCGATCTTTTTTTAATAGCGGATCATATGTTCTATCTGTACGATTAATTTAGAAGGATTGCTTTGATCTTTGAACTTTGAATGACTCGACAGGAAGGGAAGAAAATTCACTCCCGACTTCCGCCATGTGATGTCGCAAGTGCAACTTGTGGGGTTTGCAACTTTGCAACCGATCATTAGATGGGCACTGTAAAGGAGTATCTTGGGACAAAATTAAACTTATTGTGCTCCTGTTTGGCTGTAGAAAATAATTGTGCAATCCGTGTCTGCGAACACATAGGTGGACTGCGGATGACTTGACTTCACGTATAAGGACAAACTTGGATTGAAAGACCAGTCAAAAGGGAGAAAATATTTGCTAGCTGCGAGGGACTTCAAAATTTGAAGTCTCCCGGGGAGACTCCCCCTCCCAAAAATGCCATTTAGAGCTCAGTTTAGGGCCTACTGGCCTTATGGATGTTTGGACCACCTCTTGGTGGATCTACATACCAAAGATCAGCTTGATCGGTGATTTATAACAGTTATATTTTAACATCCAAAAAACATTCAAATTCTACGGTCAAAAACCATGTTATTAAAATATTAAATCCAACGATTATAAATCACTAATTACACTATTTTTGATATGTAGGTTCACCAAGAGGTGGACAAAATATCCATAAGGTAAGTGAGCCATAAAGAGTATTCCATGTGACATTTTGGAGGGGCCATCAAACTTTGAAGTCCCCCGGGACCATCAAACATGGCCTCAGTCAAAAGGTAAGGCAATGTGGCTCCTGCTCACAGCTAACAGGGGACCTCAACGCAGATTAAACCCATGACTTCCCTACAAATCAACCACCTAGCCTAGGTTGATCAGGCATTGTGTGACCAATGACCCCATTGATCTAAAAGTCGGATAGGAATTGAAATCTCACGTGGCGAAATACTTAGAATCACGAATTTAAAGGCTTTTTTTTTATGTGATGTCTCCCTCAACGTGTAAATTCGTCCCTTCTAATGTTATAACCAAGGTTTAAAAGGGGACCGTTATAACTGTCTGGGGGCGTTGCCGTTTTTCCTTATAACAGAAAAAAAGAAGCTCAGGGGTAAAAATGGAAGAAAACGGAAAAAAATGGCGCTGAAATTCGAATTTTGAAATTTGAATTTCAAAATTTAAAAAACGGAAGATAACGGAAAAAACAGTCATTTTTTTCACAATTTTTCAGAAAATAACGGCTGTTATTTTTGTTATAACAGCCGTTATTTTCTGGGCGTTTTAACGGTACGTAATGTAACGGGGTAGGTCCGAATCCGGCCGTTATTTTCGTTATAACGGCCGATTTTTAAACCTTGGTTACAACAACATGCAATGTTATTGATACGTCTGTTTGTAACAGTCACAACATGGTAAAAAATGGTCAAAATATTTTATTTTAAAATAACAGTAAAATATCGATAATGGACAAAACAATAGCTGTTATAAAGTTAAGTCCATTTTTTTGTTATATAAGTTTGAATCAATATTTTTTAAGAAAACGTGCCTAAAGAGTTCTGATGCCCAGACCAAAAATTTAACAAAATATTTGTTATCATAAGAAGATTTGAACCTTAAACTAAGGTTTAAAGAAGGGCGTTTTACGGTTAAACAGACTGGGGGCGTTACCGTTTAAACTGTTTAAACGCCGTTAAAATGGATTGAAACGACCAGGGGCAAAAACGGAAAAAAATAGAATTTAACGGAAAAAAAAATTAAAAAAATGGCGCTGAAATTCAACTTTTGAAATTAGAAAAAAAAATAGAATTTAACGAAAATTAAACAGATTTAACGGCCATTTTTTTCAAAACTGATAAAACGTGTTTAAACGGTTTTAACGGAAACGGGCTTGGGCGTTACTGTTTAAACGGCCGTTTTTAAAACCATGCCTTAAACTAGTAATTTGCTAAAAAAAATTTAAATTAGTTTTGGTGTGAAAAACTTGAGGAAAATTTTAAAAATAGTGTAACTTTTTGAAACCAAAAGGTAAGAGAGAACCTTTTGTCCCCCGTTACTTGGGAAAGTATAATCCTAAAAAATAGTGTTAACCTTAAAAGGTGAGCCCTTGGGCATCCAAATTTTGGAGACCGGTTGGAGTTGCCCTTAGTGTTAGATTTTCTGAGATTTTTGGATTTGGGGTTTCTTCTCATCGTCATTTTTTGGTGGATCGTGGAGGGCTTGACCCCTCAAGATGTCATCATTTGAAAATATAACACCATTTATATTGTACTCCATACGAGCTTCACATCTTCAAGATATGGAGCAAAACTTTGATAACAGGGCTCTGCCATTGAGGCCGATGACAAGATGCAATATGAGCCTCGTGGCACACTCTTAGAGGACTCTAACCACATGGATGTTTGGCTAATCCGTAGGTGGACCTACAAAAAAAAAATACAGCCCGATTAGTGATTTCTAGGCGTTGGATTAGAACTATTTTCATAGATTGATTTTAACTGTGGGAATTTGAGCATTATTGACCATTATTTGAGGTACAAATCAAGGTTTAAAGGAGGCCGTTTTAACAGTTAAACGGACTGGGGGCGTTACCGTTTAAACCGCCATTAAAATGGATTGAAATGGCCAGGGGTAAAAATGGAATTAAACGGAAAAAATGGTGCTAAAATTCAAATTTTGAAATTTGAAAAAATAAAAATAAAAAACGAATTTAACGGCCGTTTTTTTCACAAAATTTTTCAGAATTTAATGCCTATTTAAATGATTTTAACTGCCGTTAAATTCAAAAACGTTAAAACGCGATTAAACGGTTTTAACGAAAACGGGCTTGGGGCGTTACCGTTTAAACGGCCGTTTTTAAAACCATGGTACAAATATTCAAATGTATGAAATCACTAATCAAGCTGATTTTGGTTTGTAGGTCCACCTAGGGATTGAAAAAAAACATCCGTATATACAGTCGAAGTCCTTTAAGAGTGTGCCACGTGGCTCATATTGTGCCCTGTCATCAGAGTTTTACTATGGGTTGAACGGGCGTACCGTGTACAGGTCATGGACTACAGATTTTAAGCAGTGTCATCAGTGGTGTTCTTTGTAAAGTTTAAGCAGTCTCACATTAAAAGGTTCATATTCCAAATTTCTAGTCTATGACCTTACAGTACTAAGTTGTTCAAGTTTCACTCACTGAAATTTTGAGTCACCGGACCCCGACCCTTAAAGTTATATCTTCCGCCTATGTAATGTAATTTACACTACATTCCCCGTCCCAGTAGGCCTGCAACTCGGTCGGGTTGGGTGTCAACCCTAGCCCAACCCAACCTTAAAGGATGTGAACCCTAACCGAACCAAACCCAAGGTCAGGCCTAGACTTTTCAACCCTAGCCCAACCCTATTGGGTTGGTCAATTTCTTAATTTAATTTATTGGTTGGAAAGATTGCTAATTTTTTTTTCATATTAATTTACTGGTGAATACAATAACCGTTACGCTAACCATTAAATAATAACTTCATTTCCAACACCTCATGAAAGAAAACATGATATTTTCATAATGGGTAGCTCTACAGGCGCCCACGTCTTTCGGCTGGGCACCCCACTTGGACCCAAATGCCCCTCCTTCAGTTGGACACCCACCCATCCCTTCTCTCTCCCTTCCTCTCTCTCTCTACTGTAACACCCTCCCCCTCTCTCTCTAGTGTAACTCCCTCCCCCCTCTCTCTCACCATACCCTCTCACTCTCCCCCTCTCTCTCCCACTCTACCCTCTCTATCTCTCTCTCACCCACAATAAAATCCAAAATTTTTTTTTGACGGCTCTTGGCCATGGGTGCCATGGTGGCCATGGTAGTTCCTGGCCGTGGCAGCTATGGTGGCCACGGTAGTTGCAGGCCATAGAGGCAAAAAAAAAAAAAAAAATTGTAGGAGTATGGGGTGCTCCAAACCACCACTCCAACACCACCACCTCCGGAGAGAGAGAGAGAGAGAGAGAGAGAGAGAGAGAGAGAGAGAGAGAGAGAGAGAGAGAGAGAGAGAGAGAGAGAGAGAGAGAGAGAGAGAGAGAGAGAGAGAGACGTACCTACGGCGATGGCGTCCTCCTCTTCTTCTTCTTCTTCTCTGTTTTTTTTTTTTGGGTCCAAGTGGGGTGCCCAGCCGAAAGACGTGGGTGCCCGTAGAGCTACCCTTTCATAATAAGGGAAAAGTTCATTAATTCAAATACATGATAAAAGTTATTAAAGAAATTACCAAAAATAATCGTCAAAGAAAACACGATATTTTCAATATCAACTGATCACATAAAATGCCAAAATGTAGTTTTCAGATGCATTTTATAATCTCACGTAAGGGTTGTAGTTTGACAATGACAAATATCAACGGGTTGTTGCATTTGCCAAAATGTAGTGTGGATGTTTGTCGGTATAATAATACATATAGTTTGTATGTCGGGTCTGGGTTGGGTCGGGTCTCAACCCTAAATCAACCCGATTTGTTCGGGTTACCAAAAATCTGGCCTGAGTCCACCCAAGTTCTGAAAGGGCTAACCTAACCCTAATGTCAGGTTCAACCTGTCGGGCTCGGGTTGAGCTGCCCAGCCAAGTTGCAGCCCTATTCCCAAGTTCGGATAAAGGAAATCATGTCAAATCTCTTTACATGTATCCAAATTCATTGATGCAAATCTATTCTGGATTAAAATAAACTCTAAATAGATTAAAACTGGTTCATATCTATTTTTGATTAAAATCAAATCTCGCTGCAAAGAGTTGCTGTTGGTTGGTAGAATAAATTTCCACAGACCATAGTTAGATGGTTAAAGTGAGGTTAGCGGTAGCCAAATACAATAAACAAGAAAAACTTGACCTCACTAGAAATCTATTCAGAATAAACTTGTACTAACCAAAAGAAATAGAATAAACTTATGTCCGTAACCAAACACTCCCTTTACGTCCTTGACCATAAAAAGGCATAAACTTCCCTGTAGAGTGTCATCTATTCACGTAATGATCTCTATTTCTCTTGTAACGACCAGAGGAGAGAAGGAAGATCAGACGACCCGGCAACTTCGAATTGGTATGTTAATTTGTTTTTCTTATTTACTTTCTTTCTTTAATTTATAGTTTTCATTTTTCAGTTCTCCTTCAGGTTTAGGATCGATTTTTCAGGGTGCTTGCCATGTTGAGAACATTTTTTTAGTTTTATTTCCAGCACTTCTGAACAAATTCTTGGAGAGACGGGTTTCTGTAATTTCTTATGTCTGATTCATTGAATTGCAAGATACAATTTATCTGCTTGGTTGATTTGCTAACAGTCACGAAGTATTGGTTATCAAATGAGTTTTGTTTGGTTTGAACGGAATTTCTGTTTTTCTGTAATTTTTTTTTTCATCTGGTTCGATGCTTGCAAAGTTTCAGATCTAGTATTCTATCTGGCTTTTATAATCATGGGTGTTGGTTCTTAAATGGGTTTTGTTTGCTTTGTAAGAGGGGGTTTCGTTTTTAACATTTCTTTTGGGGCTTGATTTGATTGGAACTTGAAGGCTCCAGGTCTGTAGATGCATCTTTCTGAGTAATAAAGACTTGGGATTAAAATTGATATGGCATCTCGGCGCCACGTTGGTTATAGCCCTATTTCCCGGGAGGAAGAGAGTGATTATAATGGTGGGAGGGGTAGTCAAGATGACCTTCGGTTTGCCTACACTCCCAAGTCCTTTGATAAGGTCCCATGGAAGTCTATTGCTCTTGCGCTCTTCCTCCTCTGTCTCGGATCAATGCTTCTCTTCTTCTCTATCTTCATATTCACAGGCCACATGGGAGGTGATCGATCCCAGGCTTATGGTCTATTGGGGCTTGGCATCCTTGCCTTCCTTCCAGGTATGCAAATTTTTTTTCATTCCTTCTCTTTTATCTATCCATTGTGGATGAAGTAATAAAAGTCGACTAGTAGAGCATTTGTTGAATGATAAGCGTGGAGGTTTAGGGTGTAGTTTCTCTTTGTATGTGCATCTCTCACTACTTTTCTATATGTTCTTGCAACGTGATCTTTGGTTTCTTCTTTTCTGTGGTTTTTTGAAATCTCCATTAAATTGAAACATCTCCATGAATTGAACCAGGCAGCATGTTTCAATTGAAACTATATATATTTCAGCCTTAGCCTCTTTTCATCAACTTACTTTTTAAATAGCTAGAGGAACTGGATAGCAGGTCAGAGGTTCAAATGAAAAAGGATTGATTGATGTCAATGAGATAATGAATGAAACCAAGAACAATTAAAGAAGGCTTTAAATAGTGGAAAGGGTTTTTAATGGTTTGCTAATATCACTCTAGGAACCAATCTCTCTCTCTCTCTCTCTCTTGATAAGTACATAATTTATTAAGGAAAAAATGCCAAAGATGAAACATACAAGAAAGCCTAAGAGGTCGAGATGACCTGCAAACAGCTAATGCTCATTGTTGAGTTAGCTTTTGATATAGCAACAAGGTTACTCCACAAGAACTTGACGAGTCGAAGTCTTGATGATCAGCGGTTGGCTAAACCCCCAATCAATGAGATTTCTATCACAAGAGATAAAACTCTCAACAAAAAAAGAAAATGAAAATCCACTTATTAAAGAACCTGTTTTTACCTGCAACATAACTTGTATTTATAGACTTATCTACTAACCTACTTTCCTATTTTAATTAAATGATTTTTCTAAAATTTTCAACTACAATTAATTTACTTCAAATCTCTTATCATTATCACGAAATTAATAAAATCCTAACAGAATAAGCGACTAATAAAGATATCTTAGTCTAATTATTTTTTGGAGTCTCTCTTTGGAAGTCTTTTTCTTCCTTCTTTTGTAAGCGCTAAGCCCATCTATTTTGGTGCTAGGATTTACACGTTGTGGCACTAGTGTATCATATTAGGTATGCTCCTCCATGGAACATCCTCGGTCCGAAAGAACCTTGAGTTCAAACAATTGTGGCAATTCCTTTTCACAGTTGTACCTCTGAAATTGCTATGCATGGTGACTGCAACTTGGGCATAGTTGTCGGAGCCAATGATTTGCTTTCACCTTCTTCTTGATCTGATGCACGTTCCGATATTAGTGGAAGATGGAATCATGATAGTTTGATTTATCTAAGGCAGCTAACAAATATCTGAACTCGTCTATGATTCGCTTTCACCTTCTTCTCGATCTGATGCACGTTCCAATATCTGTGGAAGATGGAATCATTATAATTTGATTTATCTGAGGCAACGAACAAACATTCTGAACTTGTCTTCTTATTCTTCTCTATCACAATAGCCGTGAGTAATTTTGTAGATGCAAAAGTTGTTGCTTTTGTTGTAGCTTGGTAGTGGAATAACAACTTTAGTTATAGTAGAGGTACCCTTTTGAAGTCCCTGGATTTTCCTTTTACGCCTCCAATGTTCCATAAATTGGACTGGAATATGCTCCATATTTTGGTTTATGCGATTTTCAGGGCATGGAGTGTTCTAAAATCATAGCTTAAAAGCCTCAACTTCCTCTCTTGTCATATCATCATGATCTTTTTTTTCCGGCTAGTCTTAGGCTTGTGCTTGAATGGACTTGAGCCTATGGGCTTAAGGACTTGTGGTTGGGCTTTACATTAGGTCTTGTGGAATGGGTCCTATGATTGGGCCTTATCCACAGGGTTGGTCTAAGCATTACTAAGCCTGCTATCTATATTAGTGTTGGGCCGGTTCTTTCATTCTTTAAACCCAAAAGTTGTGGTTCTTTTTAACCTCAAGACAACCAGTAGATTAAGTTTGAGAAAACCCTAGGATGAACTTGCATGGATAACGAACACAGTCGTCAATGAAAGAGAAATCAAATAGCTTATTGGAGCAATATTAGAGGTTTGACGACGATGATTATCATAGAAGTGGAATGGTGATGGTAGAATATGTTTTGCATTGCAATGGAAAGGATAACTCCGACGTCAATTGTAGCAGCGTGAGATGGTGATTTTCCTTTGAAAAGATGACGATGGTGAAGCATGGTTCGATGTTCTGTTAGGATCCTAAGTTAAGGTCTTAGCTTTCCACTCCACTATCACCTAGGTGCTTTTGGAGTATTGGTTTGGGTCTTAACATTTGGTATTAGAGCCAACTCCACCTCCAGGGTTCGAGTCACGGGAGAAGCAACTATGGTAAAAAACAAAAACAAAAAAACAAAATGGGCTTGCCATAGTATGGGATACGGAGGGCCCACCATAGTATGATATATGGAGTATGGGATATGGAGGCCCCGCATGTTAGGTTCCTAGGTTAAGACCTTAGCTTTCCGCTCCACTATCACCTTGGTGCTTTTAGAGTATTGGTTTGGGTCTTAACATATTAGAGCCAACTCCACCTCCAGGTTTTGAGTCACAGGAGAGGCAACTATGGTAAAAAAGAACAAAATGGGTTTGCTATAGTATGGGATAGAGAGGGCCCACCATAGTATGGTATATGGAGTATGGGATATGGAGGGCCCGCATGTTAGGATCCTAGGTTAAGACCTTAGCTTTCCGCTCAACTATCACCTTGGTGCTTTTGGAGTATTGGTTTGGGTCTTAGCGTTTGGTATTAGAACCAACCCCACCTCCAGGGTTCAAGTCATAAGAGAGGCATTATGGTAAAAAAAAACCATGGGTTTGCCATAGTATGGGATCTGAAGGGACCACCATATTATGGGCTATGGAGGTAAAAAAAAATGAGCTCACCATAGTATTGGATATGGAGGGCTCGCCATAGTGGCCCACTGTGATCACTCTCGGAAGGGGCGACTTATGAAAAGAAACGAAAGGGGTACCTAGTACCTAGAAAGAAGATCGGGGGGTTCACCATAAAGTGGGCCAACGAGGACGTCGGCCTTGAAGCGTGGAATGTTAGGACCCAACCAATACTCCAAAAGCACCTAGGTGATAGTGAAGTGGAAAGCTAAGCCCTTGTACAATTTGGGTCATAACATTCCACCAAGCTTCTAAGGCCGGCGTCCACGGTGACCCACTTTGAGGTGGCTTCCACTCCGGTACCCCTATTTTCTCATTTTTTTTATGAGCAGGCCCTCAACATTGTTTTTGGTACCCTTATTTTCTCTTTTTGAGCGAGCCCCCAGGTCCCTCTTGACTTGAACTCATGACGTGGGGTTGGCTCTAATACCAAATGTTATGTGCCTCTTGGACAGATTGTCCACTTCATCCCCTACCTCTCCCTCTTTTACTGCATGGGCCTATCTTGGTTGGAATTGAGAGTAAAATAAGGAGATCAAGATAAGAAGTGAGTTTTGAGAGAATCAAGAAAACTAAAGTAAAAAGTTGATTTTCTATGAGGGAAACCATCTTCCTAGAGTCCAAATAGATTCAAATACTCAATGCCTTTATTTCTTACATATCTCCTTACTTATAGATACTTTACAATGGTAACAAATACGTGGAGAATAACTATCTCCTATAAAATAGATAAAAACTGAACCACTTACATAACTAGTTGAAAACCAACAACTGACCCATGTACAACATTAACTGATTACAACCAAACAACTGACCCACAACAATAACCGATTACATCCATCTCCTTGAATCACTCCCACAAAACCTACTTTTGTGGAATCAACGTGTAGGCTCCCAACACTCCTTCCCATTGAAATCACCCTTGGAAATCTCAATTTAATCATTTCCAGATCTTCCCCAGTTGTAACTGCAGGAGAAATACCTTGTCAGTGAACCAATACCTTTTGGTAATGCCTCTTCATCCGATAGTCAAAAATGGCATTAGGTGATAGAATAACAGTCTTCAATATCCATCGTCGGAAGAGGAGTCTGACCCGTAACCTTTGCTTCAATCTTTCGCTTAAGAACCGACACATGGAAAACTGGGTAGATGCGGGATCCATCCAGTAAGTCGAGCTTGTAAGCAATGGGTCCTATCCTTTGAATCACCTTGAACGGCCCATAAAACTTGGTAGATAGTTTGAGATTCTTTCGGCGAGAGAGAAGATTGTCTATAGGTTTGGAGTCTTAAGTAGGTCCAATGATCTACTTTAAATTCGCTATCTACATGATGTATCGGTCAAGACTACATCTCTCGATCAGGGACATTGATGTAGGACATTTAACCAATCCTCCCCAAAAGCCGCAATTGTTGGTAGCGTGAGATTAAATTCCTTTATCTCATAGCCCATGATCTAGGCCCTTGGTCGAACCCTCCTTCGTGGGTCCCATTTCACACGGGCCATCCCACCCTAAGTGTAACCCATATACGCAAGCGGCCCCACTCAGCTTGGTGTGAAAATGCCCCTACATTAATCACCTCCGGTGAGGAGTCAAAAACAAGAGACCTCCCGCTCTGATACCACTTTGATGCAGGACAATTAATCAATACTCTCCAAAAGCCGCGACCGTTGGTAGCGTGAGATTAAATTCATTTATTTCATAACCCTTGATCCAGGCCCTTGGTCGAACCCTCCTTCGCGGGTACCATTTCACACGGGCCATCCCACCCCGAGTGTGCCCCATATACGCAGGCTGCCCCACTGGAGCCCGGTGTGAAAATGCCCCTGCATTAGACATACTATTCGGGCAGCTGATCGACTGTGACTGTCTGCCTACACGGGCAACTACCCGCCAAATGGACCCAGTCGGCGAATTGTCAATCTATGTAGTCGACATCGTATTCCAAGAGAACAAGCCTAAGAGGCCTAATGGAAAATAGAGAACGGAGAATATTCCTTACCTAGAGTAGATTCCATCACCTATAAGGGGAGTTTATAAATAGAAACAGTAACCTTCCTAAAAAGGAGACTGGCCCCGAGGAAAGAGACCTCTCTAAACCCTAAAGAAAGAGACGAACCTTCTTCTGGTTTCCCCTCTCTGATCGGAATCCTCTTTCTTCGTTTTCTTTTACAAGTGATCGACCATTGAGCCACACTCACTGATCTGAGCGTCGGAGCGTCTTTAGCAGGTACACTACCCACTTCGGGGGAAGGCTTTAGGTGGAAAAGGTTTTCAGTGGCTAGGGCAGCTTGAACAATCTCCAACAGACTTTGAGCAGCCAGATCCTCTTCTACTGGAAGTTCAACCTTCAGATTGGAAGAGATCCTGAGTTGGAGCAGAAGTCTAGCAGCAAACGTGACTTCAGTTAGATCCAGCGGCCCAGCAATCGCCCGATTCATCTTAGATCATGGATCTAATTTCTCGGGGATCATGCGAGCAAGATCTGATATTCAGGACCCACTTCTATGGGATGCACATGTCCCAGAGAACACCAAGAAGGTTCAACGAGAGCTGCTTCGTCAAGAGAACGTGCCGGAAGCCTCCTTGCCAGTTACTAGAGGCTAGCTTGCGAACTTGGCAGCTAAACTGTTGTGAAAGAAAGAAACCTTTGCTGATCGTATGGCAATCATTTCAACGAGGATGCCAAGAGACTCTTCGTTCGCCAAGGGAATTCAACAGTACCAAGCGCTTGCCTCCTTGTCCTATCTGAAGTTCGCCCGTTCATCGGAGTATCCGATCCAGTGAACACGTGCTCTGCTTCTGCAAAACTATGACGATGTGGGAGTTCGACAACAAGTTGCTTTGTAGAATGTTCTCGTCGACGTTAAGCGACGAGGCACTTGTGCTGTTCAACCAACTCCCTCTAAGATCCATCCATGATTTCACAGAATTGACCAGCCGTTTGATAATCCTACTCCTCTGATCTATTGTAGTCTTTCAGATAATCATATAGAACTTGGTGAGTAGTTTAGAAAATGTTTATGTATAGGACTGTTAGGATCATCCAATGGGGTTCAACTTTTAACCTCCAAGATCTCCTTGGTGACCAATTGAATGTTGGTTGGTCCACCTCAATTTCCAGTAGAGCTGATATTTGAGGCGTGTAGGACTTTTTTTTGGTCCACCTCCAATTTCGTGAGATGCAACTACTTCTCACACAGTCCTCTCTAGTCTATGGTGAGCTCCTTTAGTTCTTTTTCCTGGTTTGTCTACGACCAAGATGAAGAATTTGATATAGTGGCACTTCTAAGCATTTTTTTATTCCAAACATCACTTGATTTGATAATCTTAATCGTCTGATCTATTGCAGTTTTTCAGATGATCATATAGAGCTTGGTGAATGGTTCAGAAAATGTTGATGTATAGGACTATTAGGATCATCCAACGGGGTTCAACTTTTAACCTCTAAGATCTCCTTGGTGACCAATTGAAATGTTGGTTGGTCCTAAACACCCTGCCTGTGTGCCACGTGTGTGGTACAGTTAAGAGATACAACTTCTTCCCATTATATCGTTCTGATTTGAGTATTCTGTTGTACTTAACCATATGTAGAGTTTTTTTTTTTTGATAAGTCAAGGATGAAATATATTAAAGAAGGAGATCGAGAAGGTCTCAAAGTACAAAAAGAAGATGGACCGAACAAAGAAGCAAAAAAGCAAAAAGACTAACTACAAACTACCCAACAGTTTATCAAAACTAAACACCATATCGTAAAAGAATAGACACCACCCCAACTATATAGGAGAGCCTTTGTGCAAATAATAGTTTCCTGAAGTGTTCCTTCTACTCCCCTGAATATCATATTGTTCCTTTCATGCCATAGATCTCATATTACCGCATACGGTATCATCCTCCATAAGACCTTCCTTCTTTCTGAGAGTTTGATCCTTGGCCAACCACCCAACAATGACCCAATCTTCTCCGGCATAACCCAAGAGAGGCCCACCTGCACCAAAAAGTATGACCATATCTATGACACAAAATCACAGATTTAGTTGTTTTTTTCAACTGGAGATGGATGGTCTCTACCTAGAGTTTGGAACTCACCATCTCACCCCTTTTGTAGGTCAGTAGGTGAATAGTAGAATGTCTACTGGGGCTATTATGGCAATTGGAGCTAAAATAAACTAAATTGCATATAAACTAGACTTGCGTTGATGGTTTTATCTAATCTCGTTACTCACTTCATTCCTTTGCTCATTCTGTTTGTGGGTGTGCTTAGTTATGTTTGTCCCTCTTCGGTGGAGGACAAACCTGTTTTTAGTATGAAGCAGTTTGATCTGAACCAATGTTTTTAAATGTGGAGGCATGGGGTGAGGCGCTTCAATGCTCTAATGCATGAGGTATAAGCCTCACAAGCACGTCTTTTTAAATGAATACTTTAAAAACATAAAAAATTCAGTAAAAAGGAAAATTTAGTGAAATTGATAATTCATATAGCAAAAAAGATCTTTTTGTTGATGTTATTTAAATTGGAATAAATTACTATTATTTAACTAAGGATTTGGGGCAAAAACAAATAAAAAATAAATTAAATATTATAAAGTGTGACAACCTACAGTTGCTACCAACATACGCACTTGAGGAGTATGCCTTTGACACACGGCGTTGGAAAAAAGTGTAAAAGGCTTAAGAAAAGCCTTTTTTAAAACCTCATCGGATGTGTGGTAAGAAAAAATTAGAAATGAACGCATTTGTGAAAATATAGGAGTAGACCTAATAAGTGACAAGATGAGGGAAAGTTGATTGAGATGGTTTGGTCATATATAACAAAGACCAATAACAACACCAGTGAAGAGGAATGTGCAAGTGGAAGGGTCTACAAGGGCGGGGGGAAGTCCGAACTGAACGCGGATTTTGGTTTTGAGAGGAGATTTTAAGTAACAAAAGGGATGGCTTTAGACAGAATTGAATGGTGGAATACGATTCATACAGCTGACCTTATATCGTTGGGATAAGGCTTATGAGAATGATGATTGGATGAGGTGTATGCTTCACGACTTTTTATGATTTTTTAATAAGCCTCAGGGCATTTTGCGGAAGCCTTGGCACGAGGAAAGTCTCGAGGCGTAAGCCTCAAATGCCTTTAAAACAATGATCTGAACTGAGCCTTTTAAAATGCAAGGCTGGTCCTTGTATGTGGTTTACTTTGCAGCTATATAAAAATGATACTTTGTCTTTAAAAAAATTTGTTATGAGATGGACACAGGACAAAGGAGTACTGCGTCCTAAAACAAAATCTTACTTTATTTTTTTTTTCTATTTTGTTTCTTCAGAAGTATTTTAAATTTTAATTATTTCTGCTCAATTTGAATAGATAGCAATACCTTGTATATTATTGGACAACCATATGGATGTTCCTGCATATTGACTTTTCCAGGCTATTTATGACTGATAATTGTATAATAATGTTTTTATGCATATGTTGTGACGTGGAAATTTAAATTCTGCGCCTTATAGGACATAAATTTACTCTGTAAACCGCATACGTGCACATGTGGTGCACGCGCACAGTGTTTTGAAACCCACCATTTGATGAGTCCCACTTATGATCACCTATGCCAAAAATTTATCTACTGTATTCTTTTTGATGGTCAGCAGAAAGATCTTGTAAAAGGTCTAGTGAACGAAGTCTTATAGATTGGATAGTTTTTTTTTTGGTAGGTTAAGCATGTTTTTAAGAGATCGGTTACTCAGTGAAAGCGGGTTTTGAACCCAGGTCTATGGTATCATCACCCACAAACTTTACCAACTGAGCAAGTTGGCTCCTTCAATAGATTGGATAGTTGCAATCATCAAATTTCTTTTTGGTATTAGGAGATCTGTTTCATGTTGACCATGTATAGGGTTACAGTGTTATAGGGCACAGTTATGGGCTATAGGATTCAAATATATCATTGTGTTTCTAATTTTTGATTCCCATTAATACTTAAACAAGTGTAAAATTTTATTTACTGAGAAATGGATGCGGACTCACTCTAATATATGATTGCAGGTTTTTATGAGACCCGGATTGCTTATTATTCATGGAGGGGCGCCGATGGTTATCGATATGCCTCAATCCCTGGTTAATGAGGTGGGGTCTCTTCAGAAAAGTCCATGTACGTGCGTGTGCAACTACAGCTTTTCCTCTACAAGTGTATTGTGATATCATGACTCGAACTGGGAACAGACAGGCGTCTCTTTAGAGTGATCCATGCGTATGTATGTTATTTGTCATCATTCCTGTCTTGGATATGTAGATCTTTGAAGTTGTTCTTGTTTTAGGAGTTGGCTCTGATGCAAACAATGATGAGCAAAATACAGGAATCAAATTGTGAGTTTGGTCTAGTTTGGTTGGTCTGGTGGTCAGCGTAAAAATAATGGCGTGTGCATGATAATGCTCCGAGTTTTTGTGACTGAAACTAATAAAATGCCTCCCTGCCGTTGTAATTTCCTTGCAAGGTTGGTATATGGTCACACAGTCACACGCACCATCTACACGATAGACACATGAATCATTGCAACTGTGCAGCGCAGATGCTTGACATGGATGAGTTTTTTTGAGAAAACTCATCCATGTCAAACCGCACTCAAGCCTGGCGAATTGCTTTAGTGCAGTTTGGCGCAAAAGTGCGGTATGGTAAATGTTTGGGTATAATTTGATATTTTGGCTTTCAAAAATGCGATAAAAAGCAAAGAATGCTATAAATTCGATATGCAACTTATATATGTTGGTGTTGCTTTAAATATTACGGGGAATAATTTTTTTCCCAAAATACCCTTAAATTTTAGTTTCATGCCGCCCTCCCCCCCCCCTTAAAATTTAATTCTTTAAAAGTGCCCCCCATTAAAGGATTGTGACCCCACTTGAACAAAATCCTAGCACCGTCCGTAGCGGCACATGCATTGCACGTGCGTGAGCATCTTGTTAAGCCCATGTGATCCGGGGGTGCCCCAACCGAAGTTTTGGGTTTAAAGAACTATAGATAGATAACTGTTTAAACTGAGACTGTACGCCTACAGCCACTAGGCTCACTAACATGTGCTATCCCACGGATAATTGGAAAAAAAATATGTGCGGCGGAGAATAGTGACCATTGAATTCAAGAGATCCAGGCAGTTGTTGCCTCGAGGGCTGTGGATCTCTTGAATCTAATGGTCAATGACCTCGAACTGCACTATTTTTGTCGGGTCGTGGGATAGCATTTTCCAGTTTAAACTGCACAATATGTACCGCACGAGCACATGCTGGAGTACTTATTGGACTAGTGGAGTGGCACGTGTGATGTAGATCAAGGGAAGATTATGGACATCAAACTCCAAAAATACCATGTGGCACGCTCAACATGGTAGCTCGAATGGTTGGTGTGTATCCTCCTCTTTCCAGAGGTGTAGAAATCCTCTTTACTGGCTTGACCGGTGGGGCGCTCCCACAATATGGTGACTACAAAAAAAATAAATAAAAAAAATAACGCTCTTTCGATAATAACTTCTGCGAATAAAATAAGAGTAATGATTCAAATTTCACAGTGCCCGTATCCAAAATCCAAATAATCCGTACGGGCCCTCTAGTTTATTTTTTTTGTCCATTGGAGTCATTGGACAAATGATACCTAGCTCGTGGCTCATACCAGTTCAGTTAAAAAAAAAAACGACACGCAGCCCCCTGTGGACTCGTTTAAAGAAAAGATGCCAAGAGGGAATGACTAATGGTTTCAAAGACTGCCTTGGAAGACATCACTAGCTATCCTCTACATCATTGTTAGAGCTGCTTGCAAAGAGAGCGAGAATGACTGGGGTTGAGGGCGTTGTCACGTTTTTTGCAGAAAAATTATACGTGCTTATAGAACAAGAAGTTAATCTCCTCCGTGGAGTGGATGAGCAGATCAGGTCGCTTCATGACGAACTCGATTGGATTAAATGCTTCTTAAGGGATGCTGATGAGAAACGTAAAACATCGAAAAATAATGGCGGTTTGGGTCAGACAAATAAGAGATTTAGCCTTCCATACTGAAGATGTTATCGATGTCTTCCTACTTGAAGTAGAGCAACAACGGCAGAGAAACATTGGACTAAGGTTCATCAACTACCACAACAAACTCAAAATTCGTCACAAGTTAGCACAAGAAATCGAGGATATTAACAAAAGGATTGATAAGATCTCTGCTAACAGATCAAAATACGGCATTGAGATTTTAGAAGCTGGACAAGATTCTGGTGAACCCCCGGACAAGGAAAGAAAAAGGACATCCACTGTCTAAGAGGTGGATGTTGACGTGTCTTTCAGAAGGACAAGGATGAACTAGCAGTGCGGCTGATACAAGGAGAGCCTCAACGCCATGTCATTTCAATTGTTGGAATGGGTGGCTTAGCTAAGACCACTCTTGCTAAACAAGTTTATAATAGTCATGATGTTAAGAAACACTGTGATGCTTGTGCATTGATTTATGTATCTCAAGTATATCAGATAAAAGATCTTTTGCAAAGCATTATTAAACAAGTTGATGTGATGATCCATGAGGAAGAGAGAGAAATTGAAGAAGATGAACGAGGAAGAGTTGAGGAATGAACTCCAACAACACCTACAAGAAAAAAGATATTTAGTGGTACTTGATGATATATGGCAAAAAGAAACTTGGAATGAATTTAACACTGCATTTCCTAATACAAATAAAGGTAGTAGAATCATGCTTACTACTCGCAATAAAGAAGTAGCCTTATATGCCGACCTATTAATTGATCCCCATGAATTACATTTATTGAATGAAAAGGAAAGCTGGGAACTTTTTTCCAAGAAAGTGTTCCCAGATGGAATCACAGCAACAAGTTGTCCACTTGATTTAGAAAAAGTAGGGAGGAAAATTGTTGCAAAGTGCGGTGGACTACCACTGGCTATTGTTGTATTAGGTGCTCTATTATCTGTAAAAGAAAAGAAACTTGATGTGTGGTCATAAGTACGTGATAGTGCAAAATGGCAGCTAACTCAAGATTCAAAGCAATGCATGGAAATTTTGGATTTGAGCTACAGTAATTTGCCCTATTACTTGAAATCATGTTTTCTCTGTTTGGGTATTTTCCAGAAGACTTTGAGATCAATGCTGAAAAGTTGATTTTGTTATGGGTCGCCGAGGGTTTTATACCACCGAGATGAGAGGAAAAGATGGAAGATATCGCAGAGGATTGCTTGGAGGAGCTAATTCAAAGAAGCATGATACAAGTTACAGAGAGGAAGTCCAAATGTGGAGTTCTAAATTGTCGCATCCACGATCTCTTGCGAGACCTTGCAATTTCAGTAGGCAAGAAAGATAGATTTCTTGACATTTATGGGAAGAACTATTCTACATCTGAGATGATTAGATCACGTAGACTTGCCATCCATCCATGCAATGATGAGTACCGGTATCACTCCGACTCCACTCTAAACCTTCGTTCTTTGCAGTTTTTCACAGAAAGAGTTGTAAAAGACCTAAAGTCGAAGTCCTTTTATGGACATATAAAATTGCTTAGGGTATTAGATCTTGAGGGTGTACCTATATCCAAGTTACCGAAGGAAATAGGGGAACTCATCCTTTTGAAGTACTTGGGTTAAGGTCCACTTGGTTATATAGTCTTCCACCTTGTATTAGCAACCTAGGCAAACTACAAACTCTAGATTTAAGAGGCACTTTGATATATGACATACTTATGGCGATATGGAAAATGAAGCAATTAAGACATCTTTATGGGGCAACAGAAGGTGCGACTCCAATGGGAGAGCTTCCAAGGGACTTACTCACGCAGTCACACTAGAGCTACGAGCTGGCAGTTGGATAGAGGATTGGCTGGGCGAGTTGAGCAATCTCAGACAATTGGTGGTGGTTAGAGTTGGAGTCCGATATGCAGATGCTTTATCCAACGCAATTGTCAAACTGGAGTGCCTTCGATCATTAATGTTTGCTTCCGATTTCCTTAACATCAGCTGGATTGATTATTCCAAAGATTTCTTTTATCAACTATTCGGTCCGATTATTGCTACCCAATTGCCTCTCCTTAGAAGTACACATCATCAGCAGCTGTACCAATTAAAATTGCTTGGACGGCTACAGAAACTACCCACCAATCCTCTTGATTATTTCCCGCCAAACCTCACTGAGTTAAACTTGTCAAATTCGTATCTAGAGCAAGACCCGGCAATGACATTGGAGAAGCTACCAAACCTAAGGCTCCTTTACTTAGATAGCGCTTCGTACACAGGAAAGGAAATGATTTGCTCTGCTGGAGGGTTTGCTCGACTCCAATTCTTGAAACTTGTTGGTTTGCGTTATTTAGAAGAATGGAGAGTGGAGAAGGATGCAATGCCCAACCTTCAGGATATAATAATCTATAGCTGCCGCACCTTAAAGATGGTTCCAGATGGATTGAGACACATGACCACCCTTCAAAAAATTGAGTTACTTAATATTACAGATGAATTCATAGTGAGGGTCCAAGAAAATGGAGAAGATTGGGATAAGATCAAACATGTACCCTCCATCACCATCAGATTATAATTTGGGGTCTCTCAAGGAAGTCTAAACCCTTATTAAATAATTAGATGGTTTTCGTTATAAAATAGCTCTCACCTACATTTTATATTTTTCTTCATCTTATTCTTCTAGATTTCTAAATTTATGGTGTGTTTGGATAGATTCCCAAATACAACTAAAACTAATTCTGATTTTTTTTTTTTGCCATTCCGGTTCCACGGTATAAAGAATATTATTTCTGGATTATTTTCACCGTATATTTCCTTTGGTACAACTGGGTTTAAATAACCCTTTACATCTGTTACAGATTACAATCAATTCCTTGAATAAAGGAAGAGATTACTACTGAGAGAAAGTAGTTACACCTGAGAGACCTGATCATGTCTTCCTTGAATAAAGGAAGAGGTTACATGAGTTACAACTGAGAGACCCGGTCATGTATTCCTTTGGTGGAAGGATTACTTTCAATACGGTGTCTCGAAATTCGTGCACACCTACAAAATGGCCCTGAAATATAGAAATCTTTTTTTGCTTCTATTATAAGGAGCAAACTTTGATCCTTCCCTCCCACCTCCCAAAAACTCCATGTGACAACTCTTTCGGGTCTACTGACCTATGAATATTTGGCTCACCTCTTAGTGGATCCACACACAAAATTCAGCCTGATAGGTGATTTCTAGCCATTGGATTCGAACTTTTTCTTGGGGTCGTTTCTAGCTGTTGGATTTTAGCTTTTTGTTTGGGGCACTAAAATCAAATTACTAGATATCACCATCAGGCTGGTGTGTAGGTCAACCAAGAGGTTAGCTAAACATGTACATCAATAGGGTAGTGGACCCGGAAGAGTGTGCCACATTTAACTTGGATTACAAGTGGTAGTTTGTAACGTCTGCATGTTTGGTAATGGTAGTTTGGGTTCTGCATGTTTATTTGGGGCCACATTCTGCTCAAATTCATTCACACCTATGCCCGAGAATAAATGGTAGTTTGGTCTGACTCCCTTCCCCGACATATGTCCCATGCCACGTTTTGTGAACAGCTATGCTCGAGAATAAATGACCCCCCCCCCCTCGTCCATTGAAAAATTAAGAAGAGATTATTAGAGAAAAAGAATAGACATTTAGTTGGAATCTTTTAATAGAAGTTAATACTTAATTGTATGGTTTTAAAATTCGACAAAATTAGTCAAATTAATTCTGAGTTTTGATGACTGGTAGCGCGTTTAAATGGTAATGCCCCAAGCCTGTTTCCGTTAAAACCATTTAAACACGTTTTAACAGTTTTGAAAAAAACGGCCGTTAAAATCGTTTAAACGGCCGTTAAAAAAGTTTAAATTTAATTCTGAAAAATTTTTGGGCCCACTAACGGCATGGATGTTCGGCCCACCCTTGGGCGGATATACATGCCAAAAATCAGTTTGATTGGTTTTCTCTGGCCATAGATTTTAATTAGCACTTTTTTAGGATTCCAGCATATTTTTTGGGTAATTAATCCAATGGATAACAATTCTTAATCAAACTGATTTTTGGTATGTATATCCATCAGGGGGGTGGGCCAAACATTCATGCCCTTAGTGCATCCAAAACAAAAGAAATGAGCTATATAGGGACACGAGAGCCCTCTGCAGCGACAGCATCCAAAGTCCTCTGCATCTAAAATTTATCCCAAAAAATTAGCCTGACTTGGAAAGATATCACTAGCTTTCCTTTGAACGATTGTTGGAGCTGGGCTAACAGAGCGAAAATGGCTGAGATTGTTGTCACATTTTTCTTAGAAAAATTAAGCTTGCTTATAGCACAAGAAGCTACGCTCCTTCTCGGAGTGGACGAGCAGGTCAGGTCGCTTCATGACGAACTGCGATTGATCAGATCCTACTTGAGGGATGCTGACGAGAAACGGAAGAAGAACGAAAGGGTAGAGGTTTGGGTCAGCCAATCAGAGACCTAGCTTACGACGCCGAGGATGTTATCGATGCCTTCGTACTGAAAGTGGAGAGACGTCAACAGAGGAACACCGGCCTACATAGATTTATCCACTACCCCAATCAACTTATAACTATCCATCATGTGGGAAAGCAAATCAAGAAGATCAACAGTAGGATAGAAAAGATCTTTGCTGACAAATCAAAATACAGCATCGACATTTTAGAAGCAGTACAAGATTCGAGTGAAGGTCCCCGGACGAGGAAACAAAAGAGGACTACCACTGTCGAGGAGGTGGATGTAGTGGGCTTTCAAAAGGACAAGGACGAACTAGCAGCGCGACTGATACAAGGAGAGCCTCGACGCCGTGTCATTTCAATTGTTGGAATGGGCGGCTTAGGTAAGACCACTCTTGCTAAACAAGTTTATAATAGTCATGATGTAAAGAATAAGAAACACTTTCGTACTCGTGCATGGATTTATGTATCTCAAGTATATCAGATAACAGATCTTCTGCAAAGCATTATAAAACAAGTTGTGATGATCGATGAGGAGGAAAACAAGAAATTGGAGAAGATGAACGAGGAAGAGTTGAGGAGTGAACTCCAAAAACACCTGCAAGAAAAAAGATATTTAGTGGTACTTGATGATATATGGGATAAAGAAACTTGGGATGAATTTAACGCAGCATTTCCTGATACGATGAATAGTAGTAGAGTTATGCTCACTACTCGTAACAGAGAAGTAGCTTTACATGCTGACCAATTAATCATTCCCCATGAATTACGTTTTTTGGATGAAATGGAAAGCTGGGAACTCTTTTGCAATAAGGTCTTCTTAATGGGAAATACTTGCCCAGTTGAGCTAGTTCCAGTGGGGAAAAAAATTGTTGAAAAGTGCGGTGGGTTACCGCTTGCTATTGTGGTACTAGGTGGTCTTTTATCAGTAAAAGATAAGACATTTACTATGTGGTCTAAAGTACTTGATAGTGTAAAATGGCAGCTAACTCAAGATTCAAGCAATGCATGGAAATTTTGGCTTTGAGTTACAGTAATTTACCCTATTACTTGAAATCATGTTTTCTCTATTTTGGTCTTTTCCCGGAAGACTTTGAGATCAATGCTGAAAAATTGATTTTGTTATGGGTCGCGGAGGGTTTTTATACCACCGAGAGGAGAAGAAAAGATGGAAGATGTCGCAGAGGATTGCTTGGAGGAGCTAATTCAAAGGAGCATGATACAAGTTACAGAGAGGAAGCAAGGCAATGGAGGAGTTCTAACTTGTCGCATCCATGATCTCTTGCGAGACATTGCAATTTCAGAAGGCAAGAATGATAGATTTCTTGATGTTTATGGGACCAACTATTCTGCATCCACGAGTAGATCACGTAGACTTGCCATCTATCCTTGCAATGATGAGTACCAATATCACTCTGATTCCACTCTAAACCTCCGTTCTTTGCTGTTTTTCACACAAGCGCGAAAGTTGAACTCATTTGATGGCGACATAAAATTGCTAAGGGTATTAGATCTAGAGGGTGTATACATAGGGAAGTTACCGAAGGAAATAGGGGAACTCATCCTTTTGAAGTACTTGGGGTTAAGGTCCACTGGGATAAGCAGTCTTCCATCTTGTATAGGCAACCTAGGCAAACTACAAACTCTAGATTTAAGAGAAACTTGTATAAAAGGCATACCCAGGGAAATATGGAAAATGAAGCAATTAAGACATCTTTATGGGGTAACTTAAGGGAATGACTTTTCAAGGGCAAAAGGTGTGACACCAATGGGAGAGCTTCCAAGGGACCTCTTGACGCTAGAGCTACGAGCCGGCAGTTGGATAGAGGGTGGGCTGGGCAAGTTGAGCAATCTCATACAATTGGTGGTGGTTGGAGTGCGAGATGCAGATGCAGATGCTTTATCCAACGCAATTGTCAAATTGGAGGGCCTTCGATCATTAATGTTGCTTTCCAACGATTTAGCGTTCCACCACCGGCGCCGTCGTTGGAATGCTATCGAATTGCCTCTCCTTGAAATTACACATCATCAGCAGCTGTACCAATTGAAATTGCATGGACTGCTGCAGAATCTACCCAACAATCCTCTTCATTATTTCCCGCCAAACCTCACTGAGTTACACTTGTCATTTTCGTATTTAGAGCAAGACTCCACAGTGACGTTGGAGAAACTACCAAATCTGAGGCTCCTTTTCTTAGGAGAGGAGTCGTACAAGGGAAATATAATGGTTTGTTCTACTGGAGGGTTTCCTCGACTCCAGTTCTTGCAACTCTGTAGTTTAAATGATTTAAAAGAGTGGAAAGTGGAGGTCGGAGCAATGCCCAGACTTAAGGATTTAATTATCGATTTGTGCGACTCCTTAAAGATGCTTCCAGATGGATTGAGACACATCACCACCCTCCAGAAAATTGAGTTTTTTCAAATGCCAGAGGAATTTGAAGCCAGGGTAGAAGAGAATGGAGAAGATTGGGATAAGATCAAACACGTACCCTCCATCACCATCAAAGGATGTCTAAATTATGCTATTTGAAGTAAGCCTAAACCCTTATTAATAAATTAGATTAGTTTTGGTTATAATTTTAGAATAACAATTGCAAATGGTTGTTTTGATTGTAGCTAGTATTATATGGCCGGATGTTTAGGATCTTTGATTGAAAAAAAAAAGAACTAATGGGCTTCATTTCTTTCTTATTAAAACTAGGTGACAGAAAAAATGGCTCTTGACATTATGATTTTAGGTTTTCTTGACTCTTCTTGTGAGTCAGTTCAGTTCGAAATTTGGACTGGTGCACGTATTGAGGACTTACAATCCAACTGTGGACTAGCTCTGGTCCTGGTATTTTCCTCTGTGAACAAGAAGATCGATGGATATATGGCAGTTTGGACTTCACATATATATAGACCATGGATAATGTAAATACTGATCTTTTTTTTATGGTCTATGCTTCGTAGGGGGAGATGGTTGGGGAACGGCATAAGTTTGCTACTGTGGCTTCTTGACTTGGATGATGGTGGCAATGACAGTTCATTTCTTTCGATGTTCATCTCTCTCCTATGCTCCCTTGCTCAGTTACGGGCATTGTATGCTATTTTCAGGTTTTACAGATAAGAAGTTTCAGTGTTTGGACTTAAAAAGAGATACAGAGGATGACAAAATGTGTCACAACTGGATTGGCAGCATTGGCGTAATTAAGTGGATTGAGGCAATATGAATGTTTGATTTTCTTTATGCTCTTTTGGACATCTCACTTGGATTACAAGTGGGTTGTTTGTGCAATGATTTGAGTGATGTTTTATGATTGATTTTATTGTGAGATTTCTATGTTTATAGATTATCTGCGCTACTTATTATCTATGGCTCTTGTATCATGAAGATTGTGTTGCCTCTACTCTTGTCCTTTTTTTTTATTCTTGAAACCATTGACATGAGAAATATAGCTTTCCTTCCTCTTGATTTTTTAGATATATACAAGCTTTTATCTTGGAGAGTATAGATTATTTAATCTTGTTATTGGCCTCATTATATGATTACCGCTTAACATCAAGGTAATGGTAGTTTGGTCAATCACTTGAGGCGCGTTTGGATGGATCCCGAGCATAGCTGACGCAATGCCTAAATATGGGGCAACTGTGTTTTGGGTTCTGCATGTTTTGATGGGCCGCATTCTGTTCAAATTCATTCACACACCTATGCAATTTTACCGGTAAGATAAGGAACATTTTATTAACAATTTGATTCCTATTTTAATTTGTGTAATCGAGCCTTGTACCCATCCAAACGTCCCAAGTATAGAAGTCTCCCATGTTATGGGTGGCGATTAATTTTTTTTTATAGTACTGCTCCAATTTTTTTAGCCAAAACCTTAATGAGTATTTTCTGTTCATTCAAAAGTATTCATGGTAGTTCATTCAAAAATATTTTTTTTGTTGACTAAATAGATTCTAACTTAGAACCACTCAGAGTGTGTGATGGGGTGGTTTGATGACTGTAATAGCTGGTACTGAAATGATGGGTTGGGATTCTCATGGAGCTTTTGTGTATGGTGTGTGCAATTTATTTGGACAATATGAATTGGCTGGATCTTATGTTTAGAACATGCATACAATTTCACTATACAAGGGGACAGACTTAAAGGCTACCTTGTCGTCTATAGTGAGACCTCAAAGAGTCAGACCCACATGGTCACCGAACACAAGACGACGAATTCAGACCTGAACTAACTTACTGACCATATTTTCGGTGTTCCAAACAGCCCCATAAATTTACCAATAGGGAGGGAGTTGCACATGACATAGGGGACGTGCCGAGGTTGTTATGCGTTGTTGATGGGGTAGTTTTTCCTTTTTAGTTTATACTTCAACATTTTTGGGAGAAAAAGGTGACGATGATAGCTCATCGGATTGGCCCACCCTTTAGAAATTCTATAATAACCAAAATGTTCCTATTGATATTCAACATTCATGTAATTGTAATAACGTTAAAATTGAAAAATTTGGCAAACTAATTAATGTAGTTTTGAAAGATCATAGAGAGGTGATTTCAGAATTTTTGTAATAAATGTGTTGAAGTTGATCAAATTTATTCTGTGTAGCAATGGAGTTGTTGAGTGCATAAAAACACATCTCCTGGCACATTCTTTCAGGTCCATTAACCCATGAATGATTAGTCCGGCCACCACCTGATGGACCTACACACCAAAATGGAGCCTGATTGGTGCTCTCTAGAGTCTAGCCATTCAATGTGAGTATCCAAAAATATGATCAAATCAAGCAACTAGTAATTACCATATGAAAAAAAATGTCTGAATTCAACAGCTCCAAAAAGCAGCCTGATTAGCCATTCAGTCTGAGTATCCAAAAATATGATCAAATCAAGCGACCAGCTAGTAATTACCCCATGAAAGAAATTGTCTTAATCCAACAGCTAATGTTCCCCAATCAGGCTGATTGTTGGTGTGTAGGTCCAATATCAAGTGGTGGACCCAATCATTCATGGATCTGTGGGCCTGAAAGAGTGTACCAAGTGACATGTCTTTTTGAGCTCCAGAGCCCTACGGCTGTGTTTGGTTTGCAAAAAATACGAATTCTAGAAAGCATGTTTTCCTGAAATTTTCCAAAATGCTTATTTGGTTCGTATTAGGAAAAAAAATTCGGAATAAAAAGAGACTTTTGGAAAATAAATTAGAAAAACCAACAGACCAAATTAAAGTTGGTCTGTTGATTTTCCGAAGTTGCACCACGAATTTTTTTTACCTTGAGGACTTATACTATGAGTAATGTTTTCATACCTGAACCGCTCATCGAACTAGTCAAGGGACCGGTTTACTGGGTCACCAGTTCAACCACCAAGTCAACTGGGTCAACCTGCCACATGACAACTTTTTGGGGCCCACTGACCCATGAATGTTTTGCCCGCCCCTTGGTGGACCACCTTGGGTCACTGGTTCAACCCGTG
The DNA here is from genome assembly GCA_035048495.1 of Euptelea pleiosperma. Classification (NCBI taxonomy): domain Eukaryota; kingdom Viridiplantae; phylum Streptophyta; class Magnoliopsida; order Ranunculales; family Eupteleaceae; genus Euptelea; species Euptelea pleiosperma. The sequence goes on from CM068543.1 coordinate 18,189,677, forward strand.
TTTGGGTTAGTCGGGTCTCTGGTTCAACTGGCCAGGTCAAGTGGGTTACAAGAATGTGAACGATTTTTCAAAGATTACTGGGCCAGGATCAACCCAAGCCGGTTTTGTGACCGGGTCACCGATTTGGCCGCCCGGGTTTAATAACATTGACCATGACAAACTCCTTCTTCACCATCTCTTTCCAATCAGGTAATATCCTTCGTGTTCATCCATCTCTTTCGACGCCGCACAAGAATGCGAGGCCACAAGACATGATAGAGTATCTTATTGGCACATTTGTAGGAGAGAAATTGTTCTCTCTATCCTCATATATATATATGATATTATTTGCTCGAGCTTCCCCTCACTTAGGGCTATCAACGAATACTATTTGATCAAATATAAGCATATCCAAATCCGAATAAGATTCTTTATCCGACGGATATTTTTGAATCAAATAAATCTGTATCCAAAAATTATTTGAATATTAAAAAGATATCCGAATCCGATCCGAATTTTTTTGGATAATATTTGATTTTTCAAATTCGAATTTTCGACTATCCATTAACAACTCTTCAATAGCTGCATCACTGAGTTGTAATCATTTTTTTCCGAAAAAATTTTAAGTTTTTAATTGTCATTGCCAAACGCAGAATTTTTTTTTATAAGTTGCAACTTTTCTAGGAAAAGTCTTGACCTAGAAAAAAAGAATCCGGAATCTGAATTTTTCGTAAACCAAACGCAGACTGGAGGGAAAACTGCTCGAAAATTTCTCTTTGAAGTTACCCGCTACTCATCAAAGGAAGAAAAGTTTTGATGTTTGGCCAACATCAAAGTTTCGGGCGTTTGGTCCCCTTGTTACAAGGGTACCGATACACTTAGGAAGGGCACACAGAATATCACGTTATACTATTATAAATGTGGTATAGTTGGTGTTCTTTACCAAAAAAAATACAAATAGTACATTTGGTGCTATTGAAGGCTTCAAAGTTCCAACGAAGGTTTAAAAGAGGCCGTTACAACAGTATAAGATTAAGGAATGGTCCATCTTGGAGGACGGGGCTGCCTCATGGTGCCAAGACATTTGAGATTGGAGGGCAAAGGAGAAAAACCTGCACCTGATGGCGAATACAAGAAGAGTTCGGCTACGCAAAAGCAGGCTTAATAAGATTGTTTTTCCGTTACAATGGCCGCTATAACGAAATTGTAAAGCTCAGAGGCAAAAAAGGAAATTAATGGAAATAACGGAAAATAATGGCGCCAAAATTCAAAATTTGAGTTTCAAATTTTCAATGAACTTTATAACGGAAAATAACGGAACAGGGGAGGTCTGATTCTTATTCCATACGGGCCCTCCTGTATCTTAACTTTAATAAATAACAACCGGCAGCCAACACACGAAGCCCTGTATGGACTCGTTTGGATGGTATTGGATCACTAATAAATGCTGAAGTTAAAGAGACGGTTTCATTACTAGCTTTCTTTTGAAGTTTGAACTTTGAACCATTGTAATAAGAGCGAAAATGGCAGAGAGTATTGTCACTTTTTTCGCAGAAAAATTAAGCCTGCTTATGGCACAAGAAGCTAGGCTCCTTCTTGGAGTGGACGAGCAGGTTAGGTCACTTCGTGACGAACTCAGATTGATCAATCCTTCTTAAGGGATGCCGATGAGAAACGAAAGATTAACGAAAGGGTGGAGGTTTGGGTCAGCCAAATCAGAGACTTAGCTTACGACGCCGAGGATGTTATTGATGCCTTCATCCTGAAAGTGGAGCGCCTGCAGCAGAGAAACTCCCCACGTAAGTTTATCCACTACCCCAACTAACTTATAACTACCTACCATGTAGGAAAGAAAATCAAGAAGATCAACGGAAGGATAGAAAAGATCTTTTCTGACAAATCAAAATACAACATCGACATTTTAGAAGCAGGACCAAGTTCAGGTCCTCCGACTGATGCCCTAACATGGAAAGAAAGGAGGGATCCCATTGTCGAGGAGGTGGCTGTAGTGGGCTTTCAAAAGGATGTGGAGAAACTAGCATTGCATCTAATACGAGGTGAGCCTCGACGCCTTGCCATTTCAATTGTTGGAATGGGCGGATGAGGTAAGACTACTCTTGCTAAAAAAGTCTATAATACAACTGATGTTAAGAAACACTTTGATACTTGTGCTTGGATTTATGTATCTCAAGAATATCATGTAAATGATCTTTTGCAAAGCATTATAAAACAAGTTGTGATAATCAATGAGTGGCAGAAAGAGGAATTGGGGAAGATGAATGAAGAAGAGTTAGGAATGAACTCTTCAAAAACTTGCAAGAAAAGAGATATTTGGTGGTTGTTGATGATATGTGGAGAAAAGAAGCTTGGGATAGAATTGAGGTGGCCTTTCCAAATGCCATGAATGGTAGTAGAGTCATGCTTACTACTCGCAGCAGAGATGTAGCCTTACATGCTGACCCATCAATTGATCCCTATGATTTACGTCTTTTGGATTAAAAGGAGAGTTGGGAAACTCTTTTCCAAGAAGGTTTTCCCAGTGCAAAATATTTGTCCCTCTTCACTTCAATTTAAATCTCCATTCTTTGTTGTTCTTCACTAAAAACCTTGAAAAAAAACTGAAGTGGAAGACCTTTTATGGACACATAAAATTGCTTAGAGTGTTAGATTTGGAAGGTGTGGAACTAGACAAGTTGCCAGAGGAAATAGGGGAATTCATCCTCTTAAAGTACTTGGGGTTAAAGTTCACTAGGATAAAAAGGCTTCCACCTTGTATAAGCAACAGCAGACTACAGACTCTAGATTTAAGATACAGTGATATCAAGGGCATTCCCAACACAATATGGAAAATGAAGCAACTAAGGCATCTTTATTGGACAAATTACCATGGTTTCCAGTGCATCTACGGGGAAGAACATGCTACTCTAATAGGAGACTTTCCAAGGGACTTACTCAGCCTAGGGCTACCAGTTGGTAATTGGATGGAGTGTAGGTTGGCCAAATTGCACAATCTCAGACAGTTGGGGGTGTTTGAAGTGCCAGAAACATTATATGCAGATGTTTTATCCAAAGCAATTGTCAAATTGGAGTGCCTTCGATCATTAACGTTGGTTGCCGACGATTTAAAGGACGTCTACTGGAGTTCTTCCAACAATCACATCTTTGTACGAAGACCTAGCAGGCCTGTTACCCAATTGCCTCTCCTTACAATTTCACACCACCAGCACCTCTACCAATTGAAATTGCATGGACATTTCCAAAACCTACCCCAAAATCCTCATGATTATTTCCCGCCAAACCTCATGGAGTTACACTTATCGCAGTCGCATCTGGTACAAGAATCAGTAGTGACGTTGGAGAAGCTATCAAACCTGAGGGTCCTTTTCTTAGAAAGGGAGGAGGCGTACACAGGAAAGCTAATGGTTTGCTCTACTGGAGGGTTTGCACGACTCCAATTCTTGAAACTTTTTTATTTGTATCCTTTGGAAGAGTGGAGAGTGGAGGTGGGAGCAATGCCCAGCCTTAAGCATTTAATGATCATTGAGTGCGACATCTTAAAGATGGATCCAGACAGATTGAGACACATCACCACCCTCCAGAAAATTGAGTTACTGGGTATGCGATATCCATTCAATGTCAGGGTCCAAGAAAATGGAGAAGATTGGGATAAGATCCAACACATACCCTCCATCACCATCAAATAAACAACAATGACACTGCACAAATTTATTAGGTGACTTTTCCTCTACTTTTAATTATTCTCTGTTTACCATGCTGATTCAACTAACTGGGGGCTTTTTTATTGACATTTTTTGAATCAGTCGAAGAGCTTTCTCATCTTGGCATATAGAGGTTTCTGAAACAAAGGGTATCGTATGCATACAACCCTCTGTTATATGGATCTATTTTTTTCTGTAAGGGAAGTTGAATGGTGTTTTGTAGTCCGTTTTTCCTTGCAATATGGTATGGTATTCAAGCATCCTCATGAAAAGTTAACTCTATTTAAGATTCTTTTGAGATATTTAAAAGTGATTCAGGTGTTCACCTTTCCTTATTGGAAAAAAATCCAGTGGGAAAACTCTTTTTTTGCAACTTTGTAGATGTAGGAAAACGAGAAATGTAGGAATGTTTCATTATTGATCTTCAACAAGTATCCCCCTTTTTTTTTCTCTTGTTGGTTCTTGTTCTATTCAAGCCAATGTTTGCGGAGGTCATAAACCTACTAACAAGCCTATAGATGTGTCAATTCTCCCTATTATGCGTTGAATCTCAGATTCTGATTGGAGATATGGGGCTTACAGTTTTCAAAAGCAGTCAAGAAGACTAGTGAATTGCTATTTCACCTTAATTGACTGCTAAATTATTGTTTGTATACTTATATTAATCAAGTCTCATCTTGCTTTTCATTGGACTCTGAAGTGTTGTTCTCAATTCCTACATCATATATGAAGTGAGATTTGATGTGTTTTTTGAACTCCATTGTGTTCTTCAATCTAAATTGTAAAGTTGTTTTTGGGCAAGCTATAGTCTTTTTCATCTCATATATTAGTTTTTTTTAACGGTACATTACATCTTGTCTATGATAACTAGCATTGTTGCTAACTTATGATTTTAAACCGATATCTTAAAATCTGAACCATAGTCCTTCAGTGACACGCCATAGAACAGACCTCTGCATTTTGTGTTATACCTGTATTAGAATCACATGAGAGAGTTAATTTGTGGCATACCATAAGTTTAGAACACTGTTCAGTTCTACAAATTCTTATTCTGAAATCACCTTCAGTGATTACTGGCATGTTGCATTTTTTGGGGCAAGTGTGTTTAAAAATAATTTTTTTTATTTTTATTTTTCTTGACTTTTCAAAAAAAAAATTTTTTTAGTTATTTATATGCAACAAAA